>OY720176.1:11374166-12850833 GCA_963082885.1 Parascotia fuliginaria | reverse complement strand
GTTTAATATTGTACCGACTATCCATCAACTATTATTTTAATGTAAATGTGTTAATTATCGTGTGACAATAATTATAGGGGTATCACACCTAATTGATTTAGTCATCGTATGCCGTCTAAAAACCTAATTAAGAGCAAACATTTCCTCTTCAGTATAACAAAACTGTAAGATTATGTATTGATACATCGCCACCCACATTAAGATCCTATTTTGGCTGTGAACGTCGCAAAAGAAAGGAAAAACGTTATTTATAGATTAAATATTGTTGTTGATATTAGTCGTGTTTATTTTTAAAACCGAATTTCTTTATGTAAATTTAAGCAAACTCGATTCTATTTGAAAACGTTTTTATGAGTTGTTAGATCGCTTAAATTAATCACCTCTATTTTTGATTATGAGTAGGCACGTGCACTTGTTTATTTAACAATGTTTTACCGTGAACATCTTTATTTGCATACTGCTTTATGACTGTGATCGTACATTCTAGAGTTTACAACTACGTAGAAAATAATTCATGACGTAGTTAATTTTAGCTATTTTTATTTACTTACTAATAATTAGATAACAAACTCTGCTTTACTGTACTATACTTAAACCATTGTTGTCACGATTATTTAGTTTTATAAAGACCGTGTTAACATCGGTAATTTCTCCCGTGGTGATTATATAAGATATCTTAAGAAATACTGAGGAAAAGGAATAAATAAGAACTAAGATATTCAGTATATTATACATATATCACTTTACTGTAAGTAAAATATCTGTAGACCGTGGTTGGAACCTGCTGTAGAGAATTTCTTACAATTTTATGAAATCTTAAACTCTTAATTATGACAATGATACCTTCATAATTATTGTAATAAATATGTGATTATGGAGTTCACTTTGTACATTAATGTAGATGTAGCTATGTACCGTTTCTTACTTTATTATTGAACTTTAAATGTGTTAGAGAAGTTTTTGTTTACGAATTCAAAAAGCTAAACCGTGTACACCCTTGGGGACAAATTAATGTCATTCGGTACAAAGACAAAAATTCGTAGATACGATGCAACAAATATAAGTATATCGTTTTGTAAGACCTGTTTTTCAACTGGCCCGAGTACGTAGCTATCTATAGTTTTGTCAAAGACAAAGTGACACTTATAAATGTCATAAATAAAACATGTCAGTATTTTTATACTGAAATTTTTAAATTATAAATTGTATCCGTTGATTGGATGTTTGTAAAGTTCCCCGCGTTTACAGAATCAGCAACGCGCAAGTGATCCTCCGGGAGTTGCAAGCGATAATAGGCTGCATTAACTGCTCACCATCAGGCGGGCATGTTTTTTATCTCTTTACTTGTTCTGTAGTGCAAATGAAGAAATAATTATAGAAAATACTATTTATGTTAACATAAGAAACAATTGGACTTATAATAAAATAAGTGTTGAAATCACAAAAATATGTAAGTAATAAGTAATAGGTATCGTTTTTCACGTTAAAATTATCTTATGCGGTGGATGCGTGTGATCGCTATCTTAGTAGGCACGACTTAATATATTTAGCATTTTTAATTTGTAGATCTCATTGAGCCAAAACTATTTCAAAACACATGCCAGAGACAATAACGGAACAATGTTACTAACTACTAGGTATTGAATGATTCAAACAATGTGTTACGTATATCTCAGATAAATGCGGTGATTCACTAAATTTAGATTTTAATGTATTGTCATTAAGGTGCATATTATACTTCTAAAAATTTCAAAATTACTCTTAAAACAACTACTTACACTAGGGTATTCAAGCCTGATCTTAACAACCCTATTAGGTAATTAAGTTGTTGCTAAAATATAGCCGATGCATAGTAGGTAAAAAGCATTAGCTATATTCGTAAGACAGTCACGCTTCTCATGTCTCCGACTATTCACAACCTAATAATTTATTTTCACGTCATTAGCCTGAACTCCACTGTAGAGGTCACAGGACCACGTCATAATATCAGTTGAAAGACGTACATTGTTGGACATAGCCCTACCCCAATTTTCGCCACCTTGACATAGGTACCTATAAGGCGATAATTAATTTAAAATTCTAACGTTCCATATTTAATGAAATTGACGTTGAATGATTATGCAGCTATAATAAAAAACCTGCTTTTTAGTTGCATGCGTTCATCATTAGTAAGAAGACTATAGAATGTTCTCTGGAAGTAATCCAAGTTTCGTTACATATCATTTCATATACAATAGAACCAAAATACACACTGGTATTTGCTATTTATCTGTTTGCTTCGCAACTGATAATTGTTTAATGAATAGATTGTCTGAGTACATCAATTTTATAATTTTATTAAGTTTGCTACTAAAGCAAACATTGAATGTCGTGCAAGGGGACCGAATATAATTTATTTATGTAAAGAAAAATACATAAATCCTTTGGAATTATGCCCACCATATGGTAACAATCTCGCCTACTATTATATGGACGAAATGTAGACGAAACACGTTTTTCAGCTTTCAAGAAAAACGACTTATATATACATACATTCCTAGTAATTGCACTAATTAGGTATCTAATTTTGTCACGCATCACTCAAAGATTGACTGATAAGAAGAGCCTAGGTCACTAAGCCCGCCAACGTTCCTTTATATTTTGTGCAAAACTTATATAAATATTTAAAGTCTCAAAGTCGAGATTAATTACGGCAAAAATGAAAAAAAATTCAGATAAGTAATTCTTTTTCTGAGTTCACACAAGTACTTACACCTGTCAGTCAATGCTGTCAGTATTTAAATTTTTCCGCAGTAAAAAGATAAATATAATTATTTTTTTTATCCAAACACGTGTGTTTAATCTACAGCTATCAGTATCTTTATCTACGCAATCGACACATGTATCTTATCTTTTACTACATGAATATTACACACAGATCAAGCTTCTGAATAATTCACAAGAACATAAATGAATGGTCTGTAATAAAACAAACTTCTAATAAACTTGTAGGTGCTTCAAAACAAATAGAAATATATGTGAATTCGTACACCTAGAAATTATAGAAGTACTTAAAAGCAATAAATAGTTTTTACTACGTATGGTCGTTGAACAGAATTTTCTTTCTGGCTTTCACTAAGGTTTAAATAATTATAATGCTAGTTCTAATCACAGTGTAGTAAACAGTGCTGAATTTTAAAAAGTATTGCTTTTTTACGTTGCTGACGCACATGGATACACTAATATATTTCTCTTTTTTGGATTTATTAATTTACTTGCATTTTGTGGCCAATGAACTTGACATTCGTATAAGTTTTACTAACTACTAATTTACTAATTTTAATATTTGTGTAATCCACAATTAATATTTTGTTTCGAAAAAATTTCAGGTCACCACACGGAGTTAGTTTCAAAGCTTTCTCAATCACAGTATCAGACTGGTTAACTCTGTGTGCTTCGTCATGTCTGCTTTATTATACACAAGTCAAAATAGAGATAAATAAGAATAACGATAAACTAATAAGATGCTATTGTAAACTACGTGTAGTGATTAAGATAAGCTATAGATAAAAAAGTATTAATAAAAATGGGCACCTTTCAAAAAACACCTCCGAAGCTTCCGATTCGCTCCGAGGCAATATTAGTTTCGGTAGCACCATTCCTTTCTTTCTCCTCCCCCGAATACCGGGTGGTGAAGGCCACTGCAACTCCGTGATTGCCATAGGACTGTGGGGACTAAGGATAGTGAGACGACGCTCGGGAGGTGGTAAGCTGAGTTGTTGTAAGGCACGCCGTTCTGTGCTTGCGAACAAGCCACGTCTTTTCTCGGCAGAGGTACCCATGTCTTCACCTGATAACGCCCGCCGGGCCGGCAAGCCCCGCGACTCCCGCACATCACGCTCGCTCGCAGTCAAGAACGAACTCCGATGCGTGCGAGCGGCGGTGCAGGAGCTGGCAGGGCGTGCAGGCGACGTATCCTTGCTTGGACGGAGACTTTCCATAGATCGAGCCGTTTCAACTCGCGCCGCAGCCAAATATTGACCGCTAGTAATCGTTGTTTGTGCCACTTCGCATTCTTCTTGACTCGAGCTCGAAGTGCCACTTCGTGAAAAGGTACTTGTTTTCGAGGCAAAGCTCCTATCACTATAGTGAGCTGCCGAAATACTCGAAGTATTTGCATCTCCGGATTCCGAGGAGGCTTGCTGTCGAATGTAGCCTTCCTCGAGCGAGGCGTGCACGACCCGAGCGTTAACTGAGCTAAAAGTGGCGAGATTAGGCCGTCGGCCCTTTCTTTCATCGTCTTCCTCTTCCATTTTTATAATTTATTTCTACGTTACCTGCACTAGCACATGTAAATCGAACACGACACTATTCAATACACCATTTATGCATTTCAATATATTTATTGCATTCTTATAAACTTTTCTTACATAAATAGATAAAATAAAATACTTAATAAGGAACACTGGACACAGTCTTTATCACTATTTGAGACCACCATACACGCGGGTTAAGGCAACCTGAAACAAAATGTCCATATAAAGCAAACAGTTCTACAGCATTCTTTCGTTATTGTAAAATATTTGTTAAGTGTAAATGAAAAGGATGGGAATGGGTAAAAACTATTAAGGTTTCGTGTGTCTCGAACATTAGTAAGAAACCTGTATAATTAAGAACACATTAATAGGACGATTTTGCTTCGCACTAAAGTGAGATTAGAATGAAGATTTTTGTATCAAATTGCAGGCACAGTGTTAATAGTTCCACTAATTATAGGGATTTAGATTCATTACATTCAGTTAGCAGCCTTGGAGTCGAGCGCCAACTGCCCCGCCTGGTTCGCACAGTCTGTCAGGGCTTTGACTTGTTCTGAGTTCAGCCCCGTGGCTTTCACCTGAACGTCGGCACTCTTCGAATGTTCGCTGCTCTCGCTGCTGGACTCTACTCTCTTTGTTGTCTCATTTCCAAATTCATCAGTAAAGGTTTCCTCTTCAAATTCTTCTTCGTAGCTTGCTTCGAAATGTTCACGGAATTCCTGTCTAGCTTGAATTGACACTTTTTCAGTAGTCTGTCTTTGCTGGATTAGTTCATCCATGGATTTCTTAATAAGTTGTTGACCAGCCTGAAGTTGCTTGCTCTCAGACATATTGGTAGTTTTATCTATAATAATCAGAAAGTTTTTCGTTATTCCTTGACACAATGATATTTAAAATATTTATAAATTATAAATATTTTACTGAAATTAAACGTCTTGAATCATTGAGTTCCTGGTATTGTTTAGATAGTGAGTCTCATGATATAGAAAAGATAACACTTTTAATGTTGTTTTGAAAATCATAAAAATTCAAGAGAACTGTTCATTATGGTGCATGAGTAAAACTCAACAGTAAGCTCCGCTTGATAGAAATTGATAGCATTTGCTGGCGAAGTGCCAGCCGCGGACGCCTGGACCGCATTTAAATTTACGTTGTTGGAGAATTTCAGGGTACGAGTACAAATCGAACGCCTTTTTTATATATTTTTTTCTTACAAAATCAATAGTATGCATTGTTTCGACACTAAATATTGGAATATTGATAGCACAACTACCATATTCTTCAAATTCAATTTACTTTTTATAATGTTTAATACAAATATAAAGTGCTGATGCCATGTCGTATAAGGAGGTTATGGAGATGGCTCCATATTGAGAGAAGTAGCGGAAATTGCATTAAATCCACCGACAAGAGTCTAACTCTTAAATTTATAAATGAATACAATTATTCTCTAGAATAACGATACTAGGTAACGTGGTAACGAAACTAGGCTATATTTATGAGTCACTGCTATGAAGTTGAGTTATATTTACAGGTAAAAGTGGGAATATATACATTGTTTGACCTTCATATTTACTATCTAGTCAAGTATAATTGTGTTACATTAGGTAAAATCTTTGTAAGTTCTAAAGTTTTTTTGTTTCATATCGCGTGGAAAATTCGCGAATCAGCAAAAAAATGTATAAATTGCCAAGCGTCTGTCCTCGGCTGGCCCTAGTGAGTCAACAATAGGAATGCGTGTCTATTAAAAACGTGGGAATACCTGTCTCAGTTTATTTGACCTATATTATGTTCGCCGTGAAGATGACATTCTTGTGTAACTCTAGGCGACCCAACATTTGAAAAATTTTATCTAGATTTCTTAACATACTGTTGGGAAAGATTTTAAAGTAAATTGTATAAAATTCAGTTTGATTAATGCCGGAAAAAATATAAATGAGTAATATAATATAAAAGAAGATATTAGACATACCTACTAATAATGAAGAGTAAATTTTAACAAAAATAAATAATAGGGCTAGAATTAATAAAATTATAAGGCTAGAAAGAACACACTTAGATCCAAACGAAAATGAAAGAAAATAGTTACCTTTAAACGTGAAAAAATAAACAAATTCCTTTCCTTATTTTTGTGATGCACTTTGAGATTCCTTTAGATTATTTTAAAATATTGGAGTTGTTTCCTTGCGCAAGCTCGCGAGTGAACTGAATGGCGGGAGACGCCGCGTCGCGCTTTGTTGCGTGCGGAGCTTTGCGTGGGCGCTTAAAATTACATAGGTACGTGGCGCTGGCGTAGTGACGCGCCGCGCCGCCCATCCGCGGGCGCTGTGTCTGCGCCGAAATAACAATCTACATCTGTCTTGGCAAATTAACGATTTTGTTTAATTAATTTTGGCATATCATGTAATGATTCATGTGTCTGCAACTAGGTACCTTATATAACTCTGTTCATTCCAGATTACATACTATTTTATTCGGTGATATACTGAGGCCAAATATACATTTCCTGGGTTTAATTTCAAACGCCTAGACACGATTAATTGCACATATTTGTCTAAATAAAACGTTTCGTTAGATTTATTGCACTGATTCATGAAAGCTGGTCTGACAATGTCTACTAAAAATAGAAATATGCGTCAGGCATCGACGAAGATTGCGAAGGAGGACTCCTTCAGATGAAGAGGGCAATAAACATACAGCGATATGAATAATGGTTGCCAAAGCTTCCAATGACTAAGTTTATCATGAATGCGATAAAATGCCCACGATTTCGGAAAAATGGAATATTATCGACGTGTTTGTTTACGGAAAACATACAATGATTATGGCTATGACCAGTCTGATATTTATATTGTTTTACACTACTGTACCAGAGTATGTTTACATTATATTGTGATTTTTATAGACTAAGGAAGCTTATAGCATTATAAAACAGTTACACTATGTTGTGGAATTGAGTTGAGCATGGCTAGAATTACATTTAGTTAGTCCGGTTGTTACTTGTATGCGAATTGTACACAAAAAAGGTATGTTCTGTTTTGTGGTACTAATATCCAAGTGACATATCATTGCCTGCATGTTTAACTTAGGACAAAATAAGAATTATACCTTTGATATCGTAATTGTCTAAGTGCTACGGTATACCTTCAGGCTTGCCGTGACTGACCTTGATAGTATAGAAATCATGACAGAGATTGATACGAACATAGTACAATAGAAGCACCAGAATTAGTATATATCTATAATAAAGCACCCTTTACATCAATCACTTAAAGAACGATGAATTAAAATGAATTACTCTGACATTATTCCCTTTTTTGGGGCATTAATTTAGGATCATACTAATTTTATAATTATAGTATTGCTTAGCGAAATTAATTCGAAAAGGGTGTTGTGTACTCATCGAATGAAAAAGTATTACCTTTAATTTGACATTATGTTAAAGCATTGACAGGTAAAGTATTAATGTATAATGAGGGAAATCGTTTTTGTACCAGCGGAATGTTTAAGGTCTTTGCATAGCTTGGGGGCAGTTGCCGACCTTAAAATATATTTTTGTTTTTATTTATTACTGGCAACACAGGGCTTCAGAAAAGAGCACGTACGTACATATTGCAAGTACAACTAAACTGGCAAAACAAATATTTATGAATCAAACAAATATTTGCCCTTAGTAGTATCGTTAAGTAGTGGTAACCACTGTTAGAGTTCTTACGCATGTGGATGCGTACTAAAAATATTCATAAGTGTGAGTACAATCTAACTGACACAGATCCTTTCAAGGCGAAATATTGTCTACTAGTGACTAATTTACACTTTGCTACTAAGTGGAAGAATGTATAGTTTGCAACTGTTTACTTAGACTGGTGTTGCAATCTGTAGAGATAATGCCATGTCAAGACTACCAATACAGTCTGAATGAATGGCGACTGAATATCTGTACATTAACAGAAGTTACTGATCTCCATATTTTAATTACTGATCTACATACCCCCAAATACTGCACCCGTCATTCAATTTCCAGTGACGAGTCTTATGATATCATGAATTTTAGTTTCATGAAAACTTTGAAGTTTAACCTAAAGTTAACTAGAGATTGAGTCTCTGAGTGAAAATTAATTATAATTTTCCATTTTTATTAATTTTACGATTATTGAAGATAATTGCGTGATAATCTAAACGTATCGACCGTACCACGGGCTATACGTATTAAATATATACTAGTCTAAAACAAACATGAAAATATGCGGCTCCATATTAATGATCCCTCAATATCAAATATTATTTTCTAGAATATTATATTCGCGTTCTCAATATTCCAGTACGAAGTTTATGAGTCATTACGATTTGATATCGGTAATGAGGCAGTAATTTATGTTCTCGGCTAAAACTGTAGCTAATAAACATAAAATTAGATGGTTTAGTAATACTGTAATAGAATTAATGTCATTGACAGTTCATATGTCGGTACTTGATGTAATGCTAGCAAGAATCACAGAACATATTACAATGTTTGAGAATTTTTTCATAACGGCATTTAGGGTTTTATTGAGTTTTTGACTAAATACTTAAATAGTAGAACTCGGTATTTTATTTCAGTATTTCTTTAGTCCTTATAAATGGCATTAGATTCATGCGAGTACATTTCTACCGGTAAATAAGAATCGAGCTTTTTTATATGTTTATAATTATTGTGTGTTAAAACTGTTTACACAGTAACAGTAGAATCAAGTATATTATTTTTAATACTTCAAGAGATATGAGTATGTATTGTTTGTTTAGGTATTATTCGAATACATATCAAATCTATATTATAGATAACATGCAATGATTTTTATTTTAACACTACTGAGCGATGACGGATTTGTGGAATGGATTAATTTATTACATTTGTGGCTTTATTGAAATTTTCATTCAATATCGATAAGTATACTTTGGTGATATTTCGTCATAATAAAATGATACCTATCTTGTTATTAAATTTATGCTTAGTTTTTTTATCTATACTATTATACAAAGCGGGATAGTTTGTTTGTTTGTTTGAATCCTCTAATCTCTGGAACTACCAGTTGGATTTGAATAATTCTGTTTGTGTATGATAGCCCAGTTCCTGGGAACATTATGGGATTTGTAACATCACGCTATTGGCGACGGGAGCAGAACAGTAAGCAAAGACGCGGGTGAAACCGCGTCGCGGCAAGCTATTTTAAAATATTATAGTTAGATTGTTGTTACGTCATTTATTACAGATGATACTCAAATAAATGAGTTAGACTTCCGAGTTGATTTTGCCAACAAAAGAAATAAAAGTAGTACGTCCAAAGATTTCATTAAAACTTTTATTGTAGCACAAAGTTGTCAATAAAAAAACGTCTGCTTACAAAACGTGAAATGGAATTGTGAGCTTTAATTTAATATACAAACTTAGTTCTGAGATAAATATCAGATAGAATATCATGTTTGAATAATGTTTAAGTAAAATTCAGTGAGGAGCCTACAAGATGGATTACTTTATCAAGGTAGAAGGGTACCTGTTCTTGTTGCTAACGTCTACTCAGGAACCATTTGTTCAGACAATCATGATGCAATGAAATTTCAGTTAGTGGTAAGCTTGGTGGTTTGGATCGAACTAGGTTAAGTTATAACTTATTTTGTTTCTTTATCTGTAATAAGGTAGGCCTGAGTCCTTTTGAGTCTTCTTTTTCTATAGTCATATAAAGTAATATATAAGTAAATAGGGATCTGAATAATGAACTTACTATATATTTTGTGAAAACTTATATGCTAGTAATGCAGCTGTATGGGGACGGCTATTAACGGGAACTAACTGTGCATTTAAAGCTTGGTTTATTTACGGCACGACCTTTTATTGCGTGGGGTTTTAACTAAGGCATGTAGGTACAATGTAAAGCTTGCGGTGCATCGTAACAATGCAGTCACGCGAAGGCACTGGCTTCCGTCGCTATGAAGCCTATCTACCACCTAATTACGGCGACCGCCACCCCTGACCTATAAGGCCGTAATGGGTGAACCTAACGTGCGTGTCTGTTCAATCCTTATCTTCTAAAGTGGGTCGTTTTCACAGCCTTCTGTTACAAACGATCGATAAAGGAGTTGTAACCTCAACAATAGAGTTTGATAAGTAGTCGTTTGCGATTCTAAATATAAACGTGTCCAAATTAAAACCTCAAATTAAATTTCCATAAGTATCTATTTATATCCTGAGGCCATAGACAAGTGTCATATATTCTTATTCTATTCATAGAATCGATTAAAAATGTATGGGATTGAAAATAATAATAAATAATAATAATAAACAATATTGGCGTTGGCTTATGTCAATCCCATACATTTTTAATCTATACTTTAAATCTTTTCCACTTGTCTATATAGGCTCTCAGAACAGTTCGTTTAATTTTCACAGCACAGGCAATCCCCTTGCGACCAACAATCAATAATGTTTTTTAAGATTCTTTTTAACTTGAATATTAAAGCATCTGCGATATTAGCGTCGAATAAGTTAACGGCGGACAAATCAATACCTGATGATTGTCATTTTTAGGCAATGCTCACGTACTAAGAGATGTATGTAGGTACAAACTTCAGGCAATCCACACACTGCCCTGCATTATGCTGCGGGGTGCGTGGCGAAGGAACATCTACACTGCGCCTGAATGCGTTTTTAGTGTGTTGCACCACGCGTGATTTCGCACGTGATACAAAGAAAGATACCTACAAAAACGCAAAAATTTCACTGCGTGATGCGGGGCAGTGTGTGGAACGTTTTAGTCTTGTGTGTGACTGGGAGCGAGTTTACAGCCAAATATCAGTCATAATTTCAAACTTTACTAATATTGAGTGTTAATTCTTTATCGCCAGCAAAACCCAGTATTAGATTATCCAATTCTAAAATTAAATCCAGCATCTTAATTTTAATAGTAGGTACCAACAAAGCAGTAGGTATAATTATAATCTTAACAATAATGTGGACGTCGATAAAACCATGTTTTGTATCAAGGTGAAATATGGCGTGCCAAGTTCAATATCGAGGCCAAATATTGTGATGTTCTTTTACGAACATGCGAAGAAATTACAAGTTATAAATGTTTCTTTTGATGTGGCTCTGCTGGCGGTACACGCACGGTTGTGATTTGATAAAATTAAGGCAAATAAATCTTTATTAGTCTAATCTAATGACAGCGATCAGCCTTCATTGTTTTTTAAGAGTGATGAATTTAACCAAACTCCGTCTTAGTGTACGGTAGTAGATCCTCGCTGGTTTCAGCACGAATGGACCGGATCAACCGGGAAACTACTGCCCTCTAATAGAAAATCGACGTAAGAGTAGTAGTGTCCGTAGTGTGAGAGTGCCGGGGGCTTTTGGAATGGTGGTCATTGGTCACCATTTCTGAATTCCACTGACATTTTACCATCAGGCAGAGTGATATCACTTTGGTAGACTAGTATAAAACAGTCTAAATTTATGATAATATAAATATTGCTTAATTCAGTTAAAAGTAAGACACAAATTTACCACATAGTCCACTAAATTAGAAGCATACATAGGCTATTTTATTTTATCACCAGAGAGACTAACAAACGTTTACTGGTCGAGCTGCTGATGACCCACAAGTTTATTTACTGCCTTAATGGTACATATCGTATAACCTTAATGACAAAGTAATATTTTAAAATAAAAAAGGCGATATGAGCAATTTGTATTTTTTTATTTAACACAAGACAAACATTTCTAATGAGACGTAATAAATTTTATGTGATTTTTCTACTGAAGGTTTAATATAAAAGGTTGACTAGATCAATAGATGTGATACGAGAGTATTCTGTTACTGATATCACGTTGCGGTTGACTGACAGCTGAAGTGAAAGCCACTTGACATTTAATTAAGCCCTAATTGACTTAATTATCCTGTCACCCGACTACTGGAGAGATCAGTGTTTATGTATCTAATTTATACACAAACTACGTCTATTTATAACACGCTTTTATAAGTTTCAGATTCGACGACATAGAACTGTCTCAGAACTAACTATTTTTAAAACTATAAGATAAAATAAATAAAAATTATTGTATTTATTGTTGATGTTTGTTCATGTTGTGGGGAATTTATGAATCTAATAATTTTTATATTATTATTTACTGGCAATGCGCAATAAAATGTTATTTTACGGTACATTGTGTATCGAAAAAAGTAATAAGATAAAATTGTGGTAAACATATTATTTTATTATCTTTTTTGACACTGTAAAGTTGAAATCTTAATTAACCTACAAAAGACTGCATGCGATTTAAATTTTACAGTTTTAACGAATTACTTCTGTTCTGTGCTCGTAGTGCCGGTTTAATTAAAAAGGATGAAAGAGCACATTTTACTCACGGGATGCGAGTGCTCGCTTTTATATAGGGAACAAGTGAAGCGACTGATCGATGGCTCGTGTAACTAAAAATTTCGGTTACTTTTTACAAAATGGATAAATGAAGAATATTTCAATACTACATGCCCATAGCATAGCTAGACCTCTTACGTTTTGAGTTGACTAGTGATGCTGAGAAAAGTGACGACGCCTAAACGAAGCACTTTTGTTATTTGAAATTTTTAAAATAATGTAGCTTAGTCATTATGTGTAAATAATTGAAACTAACTTTCAACAAAATAGAATGTTTATATTGTACATACATATTAATGATACAAGAATAGGAAATCGTTTGTTACTGGGTAAGTAACAAGCGTAGTAGGTATACGTACATAAGTCATTGACTTCACATATTGTACTCTAGTTGTTTTAAATGAAATCTTAAAGGACGTACTTTGACCTATATGAAACTCCGACACTAATATCGTAGTTTAAGCATAAATACCTTAAACTTTTGACAAACCAAATTCTTCACAGAGTCCATATCATAAATCAAATATTTTTTAGTACTTTTTTATCTACCTATTGCAACAGCAACATTCAGTACAGAAAGACATGCGTATTAATATACAAGCTAGTGACGCTATTCCTATGCTTAACTTTTTTTATTTCGTCGCCGCTGTTGCGTCGCAGTCGTCTTATTGTGACTGGTATTTCGCTATATATAAAATGTATGTGACAACCGAGAGTTACCAATTTAGATTCTGATGCGTGTTTCATCCGATCAATGATCTTGCTAAAAGCAGGATGGATGAAAGAAAACTGCAGTTCTAAATCAAATGCATTGACGTCACTGGACGAAGGCAAAAACAAAGAAACTCCTTTTCATCTGATGAAATAATAAACCCATAAATATTTGAATATCTACATTATGAAAATATTACATTTTAAAAACAACTACAAGCTTGGAGCATGTCTGTTGACATCGATGTAGTATTTATAGCTGAAAGAAAGTAGTATCTCAAAGCCTTTGGCCCGTAGCCTTTATGTACATACTTACGCTGGCGTTTGTGTCGTTTTAGCTGTAAACGGCTACGCTTTGCTGTGGTTTAATTAAGCGTACACTCGTACATACATAGGTGAGTATAGGTGTTAAAAGTTTTAAAGCAATCGCTAAAGTAGGTACTTTCGGAGATTGAAGATTTTGAACGAGCGAACATTTTACGAGAACGATTTACATTCTTATTTATGTAGTTTTATCCATTACTAGCTATTACTTCTTCTTATGTTTATCGCCTGTTTTAAATCTACTCATAACTATAAAGTCAAAGTTGAAGTCGAAGTTTTGTAAACTTAATCAACTATACATTTTACTGTCGTTAGCTGAATATTAAAAATTGTTTAAATACTCAGATAAATAATAAGAATAAGTACTTACAGTCAGTTAGTAACTCAAGTATGTTTCCATTTCTGTTTATTTTATATACTTTGTCATTTTCATTAACCACCATAAACTGTAATAAGTATGATAGTTAAAATTAAACTCATTTATCGCGTGATTAATACTTAAAAACATAAAAGTAACCAAAAGCGAAAAATGTTGCCAATTTGCATACGGTCAAGAGCACAGTCAAGGGTAGAGCCATGAGAAAAGCTGGCATGAAACTCAGTTCATATTAAGTGCTTTTTATCACCCCATTAGTTGCACATTGGTATGAAATAATAAAAAAAGCAAAAAGTATTAAGTATGTAATATTTCAAATAAGTTAAAATTTGGTTTCAACTGCCTATGATCGAGTAAAACTCGTATATTATTCAATAAATAATTAAAGAAGGTAATTTGTTAGCGAAAATAATCACGTCTCTACTTTACATTAATTCTTCTGCGCATGTGTTAAACAAGTAATTAGTCTCATGGCTGTACTAATATTCGATATATATTTATTTTTGTAAAACTGCTTTCGATATGTTACTGATGTACCGTTTTGGCATGATGGATATAGAGAAAACACGCCTATACTCAACCATAAATAGCATAGTAAATAATATAGACAGTCAACAGATCACTCAAACCATTTATCATGTTGCTGTCAAAGGAAACATCACTTCACTAAAAATATAATATAACATATAACCAGCCTGTTATTATCCCACATCAGGACAAAGAGCCTCCGCGTTAAGCCAGTAGCGTATTGTTACATAACCTATGACCTTCCTCAAGAACTGAGTTATAAAATGCTAAAAGAATTATTCAAAACTGACTGGTAGTTTCAGAGATTAACACTTAATATATTATTGTAGATGATTATTTTCCTTGGATTCCAGAAGTAAACAAAATTAAGGAGCTATAGAAAGTATAGTAAAAATAATCTTAGATTAGTCTTGTTCAGACATGTTATAATGACAGTACAATGTGGTAACAAGCAATATTTATATTATTAAAAAACAAAAAGTATCCTGCCTGAAACAAAGTGAAAAGAAAGAAAACCATTTTTTCTCTCTTGCTACATTGAAATTTTATATTATCCTATTTCACTCCCACAACCGATACGAATCTAATGACACCTCGTATACGTTAAAATTCATTAAGCCATTACCCTCCTTGACTTCGGCAATCGGGCAAAATGGCTGAAGTAAGGAGATTCCTTAATGCGTTTTAATATCATTTTCTCGAACAATGTTATACCTACATAAAAGCAGTTGCTGTGTGTCTAATATTATACACATAAGTAAACAGTACCTAACCGTAGATATATTATTGCTTGTCAGCAAAGATATATGCACAAATATGGGTTTAACTTTCTGTAGCATTTAGTAATACATTTTCAGGTATTGCTTGTGTTCGACCAAGACTTCGAGCAATTTCTTTTGAAGTGATTTAGTACAATGCTGGCACTGGATGTAATAGCACTTTATATATGAATTAATTTATGTTCTCTTTATATTAAAGCTATTTAGAAACTCAAAAAATATGAGTATGTTGTTTGAGAAAAAAACTGAATGGTTAAAATATTAAAGTATTTGTTACGTCCAAATTTAATTAAAAACAATTCGAGTTTATTATTGAAGCAATACGGTATTAAACCAATTTACTGTATTAGATTAATAAATAAGCAATTCTATTTTATATCCGGTGTATTAATATAATTAAAGCCAGTTTCAGTATATAAAATCCCCTACGAGTAATAAACATTCGGATGCTCAATAAAATTAGATTTGTTTTTGTGAGGTTTAATTAGTTTAAAGTTCGTCAAAGAGAACATGAAAATATTTAGCTATATTAATTTAACACATAGATGCTGTTATTTATGAACAATAAAACTAAATGTAACTATATCCAATAACACCATTTCATTATGTTTGACGCAGCAGTTTTTACGGTTGTTTCTGCCGGACACTGCTCTGTTCTAACTTTACGACTTCAGACTATTTACGCCCGGCCTATCATGACAATACAAAATATAATAGTATATAATCTTTAATATAATCTTTGCCGACCTGAAAAAGTTTTAAATTTCACTGTATTATTTGTTTGTACTCGGAATTTTCACCACAGAAAATCGATTTTATCATATCAAGCTAAAACATAAAGAGAATATTTTTCTTGTGCCTACTTTCGAATACGAGACCATAACCGTGTATAAGCTCAGTAAAGCTCAGTTTGAGCTTGTACATGAGCGTACTCGTCTATATGCGAATAACGTTTCTCCTAGGGACGTCAAATCTATTAACGGTCGTTCTCTGGTGAGAGGCTGACGCTTACATAATATATTATTCAGGACACCTGTCTTAAATATTATGTAAGCGTATCGTAATCAGTACTAAGAATGCCATAGTTTACAGTATCGTACTGTACTGTACTGTACTACTGTAGTACTGACTCTAAAATAACTAATAATGCCTAAAAATTATAATAACGCTAAGAACTACAGCTGTTACTTTTAATCTATGTGTTTGAACCGTTGTAAAATCCTAATTTATATTAGATTACGTTTTCTAAAGTAATTCTTATATTAATTTGTATTCCAAATATCTAATAAAAATAATATATTCTTAGATTTAAACAATGCTATTTTAAAAGTTCTTGTTCTAAAAGAAAAATAAAGCTACTCGTAGCACATAGGCACGTTAATTAATGATGTAAAAATATAAATCTTGGCCGAGTAGTTTAATTTTGCTACAAATTCAGCTGTGTTTAGTCGGGATTCTAGCTTAATATCCGTACCTAGATTACTAAGGAATTACTACAAAGAGAATAACGTAGCAATTTACTTTAAATTTTACTACCTAAATAAATATACGTAAATTACTGGAATTGTTTTCTTAAGATAGATAGCAACACATTTTTCTGTCGAAACAGTAGGTAGAAGTTGATCAGAGTGCCTATTGTCACATATTTAAACATTCAATGCGAGACCTACTGAATTAGTTATAACAAAGAAAACCCTGCCTGAAATTATAAGCTGATTTATTAAATGGAAACTTCAAAATCATTTTGAAGTTTGACCTGGTAATCATATTCGAGACTTTAAAAAGTACGGCCGTCCAGTATTAGGCTACCATTAAGCCGGTATATCTGAGGATATCCTTTGTAGTCATTAAGTAACAGAAGAAAATAAAAAGATAAAGTGTTTTTAATTAACGGTTATCTGATCCGCGAACCTTGCTAGTTATAGACTTTGAAACTAGATGTTAGAGCGATAGTATATTACAAACAAAGTTTGTTTTAACGTTTCTTAGTGGCAACATAAATAATTCTTATCGTCTGTCAGTGCTAGACAGGTTATTATTATGGGTGTGTATCGTGATAATTAAGTTTAGTGGTAGAAACTTGCGTGCATTTAAAGGCATAGGTCCGTTAAGATTAATTGTTGCTAAGAATATGACATATGGCTTTCGTGTACTTTACAAATTTATCTAGGGCCGTACTGGCATATGCTATGATTTAACATTATCGTTATCTCAGAAGCGAAAAGTTCACTATTGAACTGCATTTTTAGTACCAAATTCTTAATGAACACTTTGGTAGCAACCTGCATCCAAATTTTTCCATCATCAGCTGCCCCATGCCATTTTTACTTCAGTCCATTTAATATTTCCTAAAGAAGACCAATAAGGCCACGCTCACAAAAACTAATTAAGCCATATGTCACTGGTTTTGTTACATAAAGCGTTACTATAAAATTTATAGGCAACGTTCAGTATTAAACTGCATCAACGTACTCGTATATTTCGGGCCGTTGGATTTCGTCGTCATCCTCGAAATTTCCCGTCAATATGTCAGACTTTTTGAAGGCTTCGTTTTAATTATGATGAAGCTCTTTGCTGTTGAATATGAAAATAATTTACTTCTAGGTACAGTGTGGAAATTATATAATATAGTACGTATATATATTTATGCTCTACCTGGATAGAGGTAGAGCATAAATATAAACAAAAGGTTAAACTCACTTAAAATTTAGATATGTATCTAAGTTTAACATGTGTTTAATACTAAATGAATAAAAATATTTACAATTTCTTCATAACTTAAGTATAAAATATTCTTTATTGGTTTTCGGTTACACATTTATCTATCCTACTGTCTTTCATATTACCAATAAGGTTGACGTAGCACAACTTCAAAGCGAACTAATCGGGCAACAAGGATTAACTATTTCGTAGGCCTCAAATAGTTGAGAAAAGTTCCGAGATTTTAAACGAGGTTGATTGACCATTCATGTTGAATGATGCTCAAAATGGTTACCTTGTCTAACACTGCACCTCGTGTTGTGTGATCGATACGGTGCAAATATTTGCACTACTCACAGATTTACACTCAGCTTGAGTGTTCTGTTTTATGTTTGTGATGTTGACTACGAGTTACTTTGTTACTTACCTCTTCCTATAATATTTTTTCTAACTTTACATCTATGTCCTAGGGTGTCATAAACAATTATTATTGTGTGTCTATGTAAATTGAATTTATGTACACGGCTCAAGAACAGATACTATGTTATATAGCGTCCGATCATCTTCGGTTTTATTCAGTTGGCGTTATCCGAGCAACTACAGCCAATGTACACCAAGTTCTGGAGTTTAACAAATTTTAATCGGTTAAATAAGGAAGATAATTTCTAAAGCTATTATAGGTCTTCCCATTCAAAAGATATTACGTACAATAGAAACCATTCAGGTTTCAGAAGGCTTCAGGGTATTTTGTAATGAATGTTGGAATGCTTAAATTTTCCTTGGCAATTCTTTTAATGATTTAAATGTATGTGCTAGTACCTATATTCAAAACAGTGCAGTGATGTGGCAGTGGCCGTGTACATAAATAGCTAAATTCGATTCAGTCAACTCCATTGTTTCAAAATGGGTAGTAATGCGTTCATAATAATTTGTTGAGTTTACATTGTATGTATGATAATGCCGTAACATACATAAATAAAGGTCAAAAGATTATGTTTCGTATAAATTTAATGTAAATTAACGGGTGTCGGAATCCAAATGTATACGGACCCAAGTTATAAATAAGTCCGTCGTAAGGGCAAAAACGTATAGGATAAAAAATCAGTAGAGTAAAATGTTTTCTACTCTGTTGCATAATAAACGGTTTGTAGCAGTGAACACAGCCACAAATCACAACGCCAAAGAGCCGTTGGCGATAACAGTAGTGACACTTTGATTGATGCCAACCTCTGAACTTTGGCCCAAAGGAGCTTATACCGTAACAATTAGACATTATATATAGAAGCCCTCTCCATACCTTTACTCGTTTTAAATAATAATATAGCAACCTTTTCAGATGAAGTTCAAGTAGACTTTTGAGTAGGTATTTGACTTTGAACGTAGCAGAAATTAAAGCTTTGGGCTTATAGAATGCTTATAATTATTAAGTTTTTACCAAATACTAAGGATACGCATAATCCTATTTACTTTTAAGAAACTTCTTACAATCATTTTGAAATATATCCTTAGAATTATTTAAGCCGATTAGACTATACATATTAAGCATTTACGTTTTATGTAAACCCAAAGGTCAAAGAAACTAAAAAAACGAAAAAGAGAAAATTTCTGCTGCCGCGTGTGATAAATTTACCAATGTTTTACCAATGTATAAATTCCCTGTTTGTGTTATTATTTCTTACTCTCGTGGTTCTTAATTGTTTTGTTTAATGCAAAAGTAGCTGTTGAATATTGAAATATAATGAAAGAACTTCACCTCTACAAATCCCTAAATGGGTTAGAAGATCGTTTACTGCAAATCAGAATTGTAAATGCTGTTTTATATACTTAATATTATCCTTTAGATTATGGTCAACAAAATAAAAAAGTTTAAATTTCACTAATATTTTTTAATATGGCAGCAGTTTTTCTCTAACAGCTTTTGTGTTTGAATTAAAGCTGACTACGCTCAATTACTATTTTTTTTAGATATTCATCTCTTACTGGTCATTAAAATATTTTTTTTTGTTGTTTACAACATGGCTTCGTCAATAAGACGCTGTAAGGTTAATCCAGATTGTTTTTGCTATATTTGTGGCAAATATGTATTTGACAAATATCGAAAAGCTATATCGGATTTTGTAAAAAATCTGTATCATCCACACTTTAAAATAAAACTGTGTAATCAGGATAAGTCGTGGGTTCCTTATCTTATGGGACAGCATTGTGTTGTGTGCCTACAGTTATAATCCAGTAAAACAAAGATGCAATAAAGTTTGTAACACCTATGGTATGGCGATAGCCCCGACGACTGATATTTTTGCGGTGTAAAAATAAACGAAATTGGCCCTGGAAATCGAAGTAAGAGTTCATACTCTAATTTAATTTCTGCTCAACGACCTCAATTAAAACCACGAAAGGTACAACATGGCACATAGAAACCATCTGATGATCCTAATCTCTGTACACCTGAACAAAATACAACGAATGAAGATTGACCCAGACTATAAATTTACGATAGCAGAACCCCAACTATTTAATCAAAATTTGATAGGCCACAGATTAGGCAA
The DNA here is from genome assembly GCA_963082885.1 of Parascotia fuliginaria. Taxonomy (NCBI): domain Eukaryota; kingdom Metazoa; phylum Arthropoda; class Insecta; order Lepidoptera; family Erebidae; genus Parascotia; species Parascotia fuliginaria. The sequence goes on along the minus strand of OY720176.1, from coordinate 12,830,168 downwards.
CTCGTTAAGGATCCTAATTTTGTCAAATCAATAACTAAGGTCAAATCCAAAGCTTGGAATTTATTTATTTTGGTTATGAGTAATTTTCTTGGTAACATGAAATCTGACTACCATGTCGAGCTTGCAAGAGCTAGGGTGCAACATGAGTATATTCCTATAAGGTCAAACTCGTTCATAGTGTTTACTTGGTGGCCATAAACAAAGTAGAGGCATCCCACTCGACTATGTAGAGTATATTGTGACCAATTTCGGCTCTAAATGACCCTGACCTATTCCGAATATCTCAAGGTACGTAATTTAATTAATCTTCAGGTGACTAGACAGAAAGTCGTGGGCAACCAGACAAGCGTATTCAGTGGCAGTAAACTTATATGGTGTTTTAAGGTCTGGACGTGGCGGATTCACTCCTGCACTCATTTTGACCGATTTCAACACAATCTGAATGATTTTAGTGACGAGCAAGGGGAAAGATTCCATCAAGATATTCAAACAATGGAGTAGCGTTATCAGAGAACGTGGGACTCACATAACATGGTAGACTACTGCTGGAGTTTGCAACGAGATCTACCTAGAGTCGTCCATTCAAGGAAATCTTATAAAAGATCAATTAAATAGAAATTTTGTTAACATTTGTATTAATTTTCTTGTATAGAGATACAAGAAAATTAATACAAATGTTAACAAAATTTCTTTCAATAAAATTATTTTAGAAAAAAAAAGAAAGCCAACTTTAAAACAGTACCTACGTGTTCAATCCTTAACTAAAAAGTAGAAAATAATATTTTAATTACTTCATAGCTAAGAACAATAATAGGGAAATCAACGCAATCATTGATACCTATAATTCTTTACAATTTACAATTTATAATCAGTTATTTTGGAGTCGGTGCCAGCCAAGAAGGATCTTTAATTCTGCCTTAGCAACAAACTTTCGAAATGCACGGGGCGGTAATGGCACGCGCGGGGGATATGCTCGAGTGGACTACCCGAACGCGGTCTTACGCGTGAAGGCTGACGTCATTGATAGTTGTGTTTAGATACATACAAAATTTGACACGCACTTATCAGATTCCGTTCGATTTCTTGTATTAAATCTATATTTTACATTAATATATTAATAAATTAATCAAGTAGGTTTTTATTAAGGTCATTATGATCTTTGGCTGGCACCGACTCCAAAATAACTGATTATAAATTGTAAATAGTAAAGAATTATAGGTATCAATGATTGCGTTGATTTCCCTATTATTGTTCTTAGCTATGAAGTAATTAAAATATTATTTTCTACTTTTTAGTTAAGGATTGAACACGTAGGTACTGTTTTGAAGACGGTTTTCGTTTTTTTTTTTAAAAAATAATTTTATTTAAAAACTTTTAGTGGGAGTAATCCCGTATTGTTAATATATTTAATATGGTTAGGCTTACTAAACGTGCTGCGCAAATGATACAGTGCCGTTTGGAAAAAAATTGTGACGAGAGGGAAGATTGTAAATATAGAGATATAAAGTCATCATCAACACTTTTGCTGATCGATGAACCCTGAATCCCGGCAACCACAAACTAAAACAAAAAAGTGATGACCTACGAGCAATAAAGAATCATCAAAAATCATATTTAAACTGACGGAGCAATCGCGTAACAGATATAATAAAAAATAAACAGTGGTGCTGTAAAGGCAGGTTTGTGACCGCCCACTTTTGTTGGAATTTCTCACGACGATAAGGCCTCCAACTTGGCTTACAGACTACATAATTATAGTGATAACCAGAGTCCACTGCTTCAAAAGCATGAAGACGTTTAAAATAAAGTTACACAAATGGTCACTCATCCACGGCCACGTTGTTTCTAACAAAACTATATATATATTATATCGACGCGTTGCTTTACACGTCTCCTTTCAAACGAAAATAAAAAATATAAAATTAAAGCCAAAGTCCTGCACCATTTTTTATAAAAAATCTATGGGATCCGATTTTAGTGTATACCCTTTCAAATAAAAAAAGATTTTTCCAAATTGGTTCATAAATGACCGAGTTCTGTTGTAACAAACATACAACTACTGAACCAATGTTTATAATAAAAATATGGGACCAATTTCAGTGTATACCCCTTCAAATAAAAAAAAAATTTTTAAAATCGGTTCATAAATGACTGAGATATGAAGTAACAAACATACAAAAAAAAAATGAAAAAAAACATACGACCCGAATTCCTCTTCCTTTTTGAAGTCGGTTAAAAAGTAAAGCTAGCTAGTTAGCAATCTTCCAGTATTTTTTTTATAGTCAGAAATATTAAATACCCAGTAACAGTAAATAAATGCTGTTTAATATTTACAAATTGGTCAGTCTTACTATCAACATTCAATCTGACAACCTCCGTAGACATAATGTATAATAATAAAAAAAACACTTGCAGGTAACTAATTGTCGGTCCAAGCTCTATATAATTTTACTAATATTATAAATGCGAGTTTGTGTGTGTGTGTGTTTATTACCACTTAGCGCTAAACCGATTTCAATGAAAATTGGTATGTATATATTTTCGGTGCCGAAGACGGACATAGGCTACTTATTATCCCGGTGAAATCGGTCTGGTTCCCGTGGGATACAAAACATACTTTAGCGCGGGCGAAGCCATAGACCGCAGTTATAATAATAATACTGGCCTGTTACTGTTTCACTGCAGAGCAAAGGCCTCTTTTCATAGAGAAGGTATGACCATCACGCTTGCTCAAGGTGGATTGGCAATTTCAGACTTTTAATTCCAGGTTTCCTCACGATGTTTCCCTTCACCGCCAGTCAGAAATGTTTAAGATAAACTTATAAAGCACATATGTTTTGAAAAATCACATTGGTACTTGCCCGGATTCGAAACCACTACCTCGTGTTAAGAAGCGAGTGCCTTATCCACTGGGCTATTTCGACTTTACCTTATCAGTACAGAATAATACAGAAACTTGATACTTACATTTATAAGTAGGTTAAAGTTGAATTTCCAGTGCTATTTATAAATTGCAGTGAATAATTACTGTTATTCATTTATTATTCTCATTCAAAAAAGGTAATAATAAAATTACCTGCCTGTCTAGTTAATTGAAGTTTTAAAAGTACTGCTTCTATTTTGTACTCATACCATTCGGATTATTTTTCATGGAAAGTTAAAATCTTGAAACATTTTTTTCTATATTTTATTGTAAGTTCTAATGCCTTTTATGTATTTAAATAGTATCTACTACTATGAGGAACGCAACTTATAATATAAAACCCGAAATAGTAAACAAAAAACAAACTATTTGTAACTGCTTAAGGTATTTTTTGATAAATTTGAAATTTTAGCAAAGAGACATTTTTGCCGTAGCATGTTTCACGGATTTCGTCACGCTTCCCCATCAAAGAGAAAAAAATGAATAGAGGCTGAATGTACTTTTGTGCAAGTGTAACGAAAAATCTGAGCTGTTTTATGAAATAGCTGAGTTTAAAAAAATAGGTTTAGCATATTTCATGATAGTCTAGGTTTAGAAATCATAAAATATTACATTCAGTGTTTCTAATAATTTATTTCTGTTATGAGACTTCTAAATTACTTTCATGCCAGCTATCAGGCCAAACAAAGGGTTCTGGTTTTCTCCTCCTATTTATTGAAGCTCAACGGGTGTTGTTGTTAAGCCAACTTATAAATCAATGGCTGAAACTTCCGTGTTGGAAGCATCTACTCTATTATTATTGTCAAAGTCATTTGACCTGAGTTCTACAAAAACTTTTATAAAGATTTCTTTGTGACGCCCTAATTTTTCTTTACAAATAATACCTACAGTGAGGGTATTTGTAATAAAGTGAACATGAGTAATAAGTGTTACTTGCTTATTTGTTCACGTACTGGTTTGAGTGCAGCAATTCGTAAGTTTCACCTCTGCAAGGAGCATTTTTTGTGTTTCTGAATTGGTGAATAGAACTTTGTGATAGTGTAGTCTCTGCGATATAGTGAGAATAAAACATTGGTCTTTGGTACATAGGTCAATATTAAAAAAATATTACAACAACAATGAAAATACGTGTTTTTTGTCAGTGTTAACACTGTATTTCTTACACAGTGTTAATCTTTTCAGTAATAAATTTCATCAAAGTGCTGTTCAGGGAGCAATTTCATCTCTCCCACAATAGTAATGCACATACAGAAACGTAGTAATAAATTAAATTTATTGAACAGATATGTTCAAAATGAAGACATAATTAAATGTATTTGCAGTATTTTCGTTTTGAACATGAAACATCCGCATCTTATTTATACTGCGTCATGTAATTAGTTCTTTTAATGAAGCGACAACCTAAATCCGAGTCATTTCCTCATCAGCTGATCGATTAATGTACTTATCGATAAACGAGGTCCGAACTCAACGACGAACTCGGCTAAATTAAACTCGATTAACATATTATATAAATACTCGCAAATACCTGAATCGATTTACATCGTTTGAAAATTAATCGGACTGATTGCCACTAACGTAACCAGAGAAATTTAATTTAACTAAAATTTTTACAATATAAATTGCTCATTCGATCTTTCATTGAAACTCCAGGGATAATTGCTTGCATATAATAGCTGGTTGTATATTCTTGATATTACTTAACAATGAACATTATTTGCGTTTACCTTCGTTTATAAAATGGCGAAAGAAGAAAAAAAAATTTTTGAATAAAAAAAGATTTATTTATTATTGAATATATTATCATTCATCACGTTACATTAGCTCAAACTTGTAGTGCGCCATGCTCTCTTCTCATATTATCATATTTCAGAAATTAAATTTTTTATTATTATTACATAGAAAATCTGACTCCCTAGATACATGCTGTTTCACCCAGTTTGGAAAGCAGAAATCCCATAACATCTAGATCTTTAAATTGCCACACTACACAATCATGTTGTTTACACTATAAGTTTGAACTGTGAATAGTTTGAAACATCGTCACATATTTTAGGAAACTACGACAAAAGGTTTCCTTGAAACAGACAAACTAAAATGTTTTCTTGCATCTGTCGGTTATAGCATCAAAAGTGTATAAAACATTGCGGGTATAAAGGTGAACGTAATCTGTAGAAATCACTTCACCCTTTTGTTAGAATGCCAGACCGTAATGCGCTTCACATGAAAAAGATACCAAAAATATTTCGATAAAAGCAGCATCCGTATAAAGGAAATCCTAATCTACAGATTTTGTGTAAGTTCAATTGAAAATTCTTTATATATTCAGGTACATTTATAAACTTCTAAGAAAAACTTATGAGTAATAGCATGGTTAATCAAATTTACGAGAAACACAAGTTGAATGATCTCAAGGAACTCTAAGTTAATCTTAGTTACATGATTGCTGATTAAACGCTTCTGCAAATTATACGATATAATTATGACTTTAATTAATGTATTGCTTGGTTCAGTCTGAATTATACCTGCAGGTATATAAAGCATTTCGTGACTGGTACATGTAGGTATTTAGGTCGTATACGGAAAAAGCAGGAGGTTAAAGAATTTACTGTCTTGATGATGAAATTGCATTGCACTGAATATTTGCACTTCAAAGCGTCCAAAAATAAAGCTCAGAAATTCTCATTTCATAAATCAATGTCTGATATTGTGTTTGAAACGATAATTTGTATTTGATATTCTGGATTTTTGTTTACTTTTCGTTTTGGTTACCTACGAAATTAAATACGGTAGCAATTAAGTACATTATCGCGTACTGTAGTCGCAGGTTATTGATTCTCGTATTTTGTATTGTGATCTAATTTATTAGCGGTTACTGTTGCTGCAGCTGTGTTGTAAAAAAATACTATAGTATGTATGTTTGCTTTCGTTTTGTTTCTGTTCAGATTCCAAAGTAACCTGTAGTATATAAAACAGCTAATAATAATGTATCTATGACGCAAATAGGTTACTTCACGCATCACATTCTAAATCTTAGTAAAGTGTTTGTAACCGGTTTACGTGAAAGTATTAGCTTATCTTTCTTATTACTCATCATCATCTAATTTAAGAGAATTGCTTTGATGAAGTAATAGTTTTTTCGAACCTTGGCTTTTACCTTGGCCCTTTATAATAGCAACTCTAACTTTTTACATTCAACTAATTTATTGGGATGCGAATTCGCATACAAACGTTCAATTTAATAAATTGGACAGAAATTTCAAATTTGGGTCAAATACGTTTGCTTTAAAAATACTGAATGAAAGATTTTTGCGGTTGCGTGACGTGTTTACAACTTCGTAGAATGCCGTGAAAATGTCTGTCCAGGACACGAGAGGCTTTCTGTTTGTTAGGTTAGAACTCGCAGCAATTAATGTAAATCATGATAAAGAAAAAGGGTGCATGATGTTATCAAGATTTGGTAGTTTAGACTGATACGTAGTTGATTTATAAAACTGGTATTTAATTCTGTAAAATGGCTGAAAACTATTCAAATAAAAAAAATATGGGATAAACAATAATTAAAACTTTTTACAACCTGTAGGTTCACCATACCATTGAGTACACAGACCATACATAGGCTGACAGTGACAGCTAAAAATAAAAAAAATATTATTTTTGGAATAAACACAGGGGCGCTGTTAATTTTTCTTACAATGTATGTAAAAAAGGGATACTAAACGTTTCACAAGAATAAAATAAATCGTTATATTAATTATTGTATAGATGTTTAGTAATACGTATGTAACCTGCCTGCTATTATTAAAAACGTAATGTAGGTATTTAAAAAGAGTCAAATGTAAACAGTAAAAATATATTTATTTCATAAAGAAAAAGCATTAATTACTTCAGAAGTCGACATGTAACTTTTTCTATTTAATGAACAGCGTTTAACAAGGGACAGCTCTGATAAATGGGACTTCATAATAAACCCAAAGAAGGTCGAGAAAATATAAGATTTTATTCGATAACGTGAAACAATAAATACAAAAAACTTGATCTTGAAAAAAACTTGAATCTTGGCTTTATAAAAATATATACTTTCAATAAGCAAATTATATTATTAAAAAACAAAAAACCCGTCTGCCTAATACAAACTTATAATAAAGAAACCCATTTTTACCCTATGTCACTCCCACAATCAATACGAATCTAATGACACCTCATAAACGTGTTAAAATCCTTGAAGCCATTTAGGCTGTAGAGCTAACCAAAGAAATAGACATACATACCTATGTATGTATGTACATACATACATATATACATACATACATACATACATACATACATGCTTGACCTCAACTATTGTATTATTATGAACGTTAAGGAATTTACTTAACTAGCTTAGCCGTACAATAGAGGTACATATCGTGAGAATACTCTTAATATTCTTGGTTTTGGGGCACACATTCTGTAGTAAGGAATCAATAAAGCTCATAATATTCATCTGTACCTATTGAATTGTCAAACACCTACAAAAGCTATGCTTACTTAGTATTCGTTGAACTAACCTGAGTAATAATAGGCATCGTGCTACTGGTGCTACTAAACCTTAATAAAACCTTAAAAAAACTTGAACATTGTGAAACTCACTTCATTGATACATTGAATATTGGCATTAATCCTCAATAAAACTTCGATTTGTACGAAAATGCATACAAAATACGAACCCACAGTTACAGATATGCAATAATTTTAGTGCCTTTAGTTAGTCACGTTGAAAAGTGTAGACACGATATAAAAGTGACACAATTTAATTAAGATAAAGCAAGTAGCTCTCTAAAATTTCAAAATTTCACGTTAAAAAGATGAAATTAATATTTGCTGAGGTACGCGTCTATTCATAAAAGTTGAGGTGCTTAGTGGAGAAGAAAGCTGTTAATGTAGCTTACAAGCCTTACAAGGCTTCATTTTTGATGCTTTCTAATTATGAACTTAATTAAACAAGCAAAATATATTAATAAAAAACAAAAAGCCCGCCTGTCTACATCAAACATTTTTTTTCGTGTCGACGCTACATTCCAATTTTATATAGGTACCTTTTGTTACCTAGCTACTGTAGCGCCTCTGATGATGATAATGATGATTATTATTTATTAATGTTACACCGCTAAGGTTTATTCATTCTAACGAGTTAGGTCGCCACCCGTCAGTTTCTCTAATTGGTCATGAGTAAGTACTAATTAATAAATTTAAACAAACATACACATATACATTCTTAAATAATACAATTTAGAATTAAAATAATAAAATAGGAACAATAAATATTATGTATATTTCATAATTATGATGTCGCGTCTACACTTATTTATATTTAGCTAAATAATTTAACGTTAGCCTTTTTAAAAAATGAAATTTAAACTATTTAGGTACCTAAAGTTTCATTTATAAGGTTTAGTTTTGAATTTTTTATTTTAATTTTGGTATGTTTTCATATCAACTGCCTTAGCCTGCATTCAGTTAATTTTAAGTAGACGTATACGTACGTATAGTAGTGCTTAAATATAATAAATAAACATTTATTATCGTACGTAGGTACGTTATACTTATAATGAGATAGCAATGCAAGCGTCAGAAGTCACAGGTCAAGTCACACGCCTAGTGTAACTGGGTCATTATCTCCATAATCCTACATTCAGAATATATTCATTATTTTAGACGTAAAAATTCAAGCAAGCTACACTAATATTTTAAAGAGAAAAGGTTCAATTTTTTAGATGTTTCTTTGTTTGTTTGCAACGATTTAACTAAAAATGTACGTTACCGATTTGAAAAATTCTTTCATCTTTAGAAGTCAATAAATGGGGCGGGTATTATAGGCTATATTTTATTATGTGTATGCCTTGATCTTATACATCTGCCTCGCTTCATCTCTGCATCACCTAATGGGTCGAATAGTAGAGAATGCCTCAGGCATTAAGTCCGTCTTTATACAATACATATTCTGTATATTACGTATAAATAAATAAATATTCTATTTTTTTTTTGTTAGTTTGCTATACAGAAGGTTGCAAAAGTAAATTAATAGTATAGCAATAATAATTCGCAGACGTAGGTAATATTGCAATAATATTTTATGTAGGCGTTTGATGAACTTCAAAATTATAAAATACATATTTAACCATTTCTGATTAACTAAATCAAAATACGAATTACTTTGTACTAAGTAAATTTATTTTTTACTTTTAGTTTCCTTCCTGTTTGAAGTCGGTTTTCTTTTTTTTAAATTATTTTATTTTACAATTTTTATTGATGGGTAGACCTAAATCTGACTTAGATATTACTTTTGTACGAACAAAAAATTTTGGCATATTGAACCGTATGAAGTAAGCCCAACATGACTGCTGTTGAAGAATTCCCACGGCTGTCTATGGTCACCCGTAATCGCACTTAAAACCCATATGTGTGCAAAGTTCTCATCATTAGAAATGAATTAAGTCCAAACACCAAGTAATTGTTGTAAATCGTTGTCGAGTTCTCTCAGCTGTCTTTCGGCTCCATCATCAGATCGACTCCAAACCTTCACGAAATTGTAGTGTTTTAAAATACTTAATGAAAAAAATAACAAATGCATAAGTCGCCAGTACGATTTTCGAAAGTTCCCCTTGATTTCTCTGAGATTCTATTATCAGATCCTGGTTTCTTTATCACGGTATCACCCTTGGGATATCTCCTTTCCAACGAAAAAAGAATCATCCAAATCGGTTCATAAGCCACGAAGTTATCCGCGAACACACATAAAAAGAAAAGAAAATAATATACAAGTATATACGGTCGAATTGAGAAACCTCCTCTTTTTTTGAAGTCGTATAAAAAGTAAAAAAAAGTTTATCTCTAAGGAAAATAAACAGTAAATACCTAAATATTATAATACAAATATATATACCTATTAAGGTAAATACGTCTAGTGTTATATAATTATACTTACGAGTATAATATTCTGATAACTATATTATGGCCAGAGAAATCACATCAAAATCCGCGTCTCCTAGGGATTGTTTCGTAAAATCAAGAGTGGTTTTCGCATTATGTAAATTTATATAATTTGTATACATGCTTTCAGTCAAGAAGATAATATTATTTTTAGGTTATTGAGGTTAGTTTATTATACATATTTAAATTTAGTAAATTATAGATACCTTATAATCATACCTTCGACCGTGGTCCTTGTGATGAACCAAAGCAAAAAGAGTAATAGACAATTGCTTCGCCGAGAGCACATGGAACCAGAGGCCGAGGAGATTTCTATTCTATTTATAGAATAGTTTATTAAATGTATGCGATTGACATACATTTTTAATCTATTCTATGAATAGAATAGAAATCATTGCCACTTGTCTAGTCCCTCTGATGACTCCTATTGTCAAAACAACGCTTTTCCTGGGATCGATTAAGAGGCTGAAGCTTGCCATGACATGACTCCTGTCTGTTAGTGAGATTACGATCACTAAATTACAGCTGTGTTCTACCTGGTAGCTAACTGCAATACATTAATTTCAAATTTCGTTGATAGATTAATGATTAGACTACATAAATAATATGACAGCTGATATGAGGTACATTTTATTAATGGAATTTTCCGATGTTAACCTATAGAAGTGTCAGGTGACCTTTCTTTGATATGTGTGTATAAGTATAAAACTAGGTAATATATTGGTTTTACTTATAATTTTTCGGAAAATTTTGCGTCACTATAAGTACCTAGATAAAGTTGACAAGTAAAGGAAATCCATGAGTTAAAATGCTTTTGTCACAGCCAACGCCCGCACAGATTTATAAAATTAAGTTCTCATAGTTAATACTAAAGGCGCTATTATATTTTGTACAAATACGACGGAGATATTTTTTACGTTATAGTGGTGCTAGTAAAACTAATTGAGAGTCTTGGTAATAAGGTGGATTAAAGCACAAGGTGCAACGTTTATGTGTGAATGTACGTATTTTGTAGTTCCGAAAATTTGTCTCGTGATGTGGATAACAAAATAACGACTTATTGAGCCGTCCTTGAAGTGGGTTGAACCATCCATCTTAAAGCCGGTCCTATAAGGTTGTCTATGATAATACATATCCACGATCAGTCACTGACGTCACTGTAATGGCTGTGAGTGTCAGGTTCACAGACAGCTATACGATGTCTGATTGATTTATTGGCAATAATATTTACGCACTTTCTATAAATTAGTTACAAAATATCTATACTGTAATTAATTTATCTATTGTAATAAACCCAAAATTGTCAAATATTTTTTTATCTTAAGATTCATCATCATCGTGTTAGCCGAACGACGTCCACAGTTGGGCATACAGGCCTCTCCCAACTTTCGACATCTTGGCCGGTTGTGAGCCGCCCTCATCCATCGGTTGCCATTGCCATAATGAAAAAAGTCACTTGGTAATTTTTAAAACTACTGAATAAACCTAATATTTTATCTTAGGGTTTTTTAACGTAATATATATTATATCTTAAACCCTCTTAACTACTTTTTTCTCTATCCATCGAATACAATATATGAGTTTGTTTTGTAATTGGGATATTATGAATATTTTATTCAACGTAACAAAACCAGTAGGAAAAATATCCTTAGGAAAAATGCTTTTTACTATTTTTGATAGTCAGAAGTAAAGTGAATCATAAACTCCTTACTATATTTAAGTAAACAAATTTTCCAACTCGAATTGTTTTGACAACTTTGTGAAAAAAGTCCACAGTGTTGTCATACCTGCCCAAATTATTTACACGCTGTTGCGTTAGTCGAACTATATTTTTGACACGCCTTTCAAAAAGTTGTTATTTTTATTTTATACGTGTACGGAACTAAATATAAGTCACGGACAATCATAACAGTTATCGTAATACTTGATGTCGTTATTTTTCTAGACAAAAAACACACAAAACTTGGCGTATTGGTAGTGGCGAGACAGATCACACTCATGTACATAATACATAGTATTGCAATGTAATTAATTGACTATCATACATCATAATATTAATTCATATAGTGTATGAAATATATGTCTGTGATTAAAATAAACATTAACTTCGATCGCAAAAACTTAATTAACTTCTACTTAAAAAAATATTAACAGTGTTGGAATCAACGAGAATAATGTTAAAAAGAAGAACATATATTTTTAATAAGTCGCATTTTATATCGAAGAGAAATGTTTCTGAAAATTGGTCATTTTTCATTTAAATAATAAAGATCTTTACAATTACCTAATATCCATTACATTAGCGCCCGCTGCGAAAACGATAATATAGTATTTTCTACGCTAATTAGTTTGCATTACATTCTATGAGTTAAAGAAATCGAAGACACAACTTTGCGGAAATTTACAACATCGCGAAGATTTGAATAACCATAGTCAGTACCATTAATTACTCGTTTGAAACTCTTAATTACTATTATAATAATTATACGGCTATCAAAGTCAACAGTTAAATGTTTTATTTTGATATACCAGTTGAGTCGATTAGATTGTAGGTACTCAAAAGATTATCATCTAAGGAAAATAAAACAAGAATATATCTATATGAAAAAACTATCCTAATATCAGAATTAAGCTTATCACAATATTTAACCGTCTTTACCTGGTTACCCACATGATTATATGTGTTTGCTTTTTGCTTACCCTTCGGAATTCTCTTAAGGGATTACAAGCGCGACGGGATCTTATTTATTAGAGGATCAAGGTCTTAGTACAATGCTAGCTGGGTCGCTATGTTAAATAATTTATTGATTAGAGGCATTCAATTTTAGTGAGAATTTGTAGGGGTAGAACGATGGAGGATATTTGTTATAGTCTATCAGCAGCGGTGTGCTTATTTAAAAGGTTAGTACGAAGAGTTTTAATATTATATTCGTATGAAGAATCATCTTTAAGATTCCTCTTGAGATTGCTTGTAGTCTACGTCAAGGTAATCGGATGAATGATGTAGTTTATCGAATGTGCAAGACTCTGAACAGTAAACTTGTTCATGTTACTGATACTGTTTAGCGGAGATAAATGATGGATAACTTTATACATTTTTAAACATAATGTATCTTAACTGAGCGTATTCCTAAGTAGAATGAGATCGGTTTTAAAACCAAAATTTCAAAGTTTGTATAGCGAACAAATCCGTAACACTAAAGTTATCACTTTAGTGTTACGGATTTGTGAACTCTTTGCCATTATTATTTAATGAATTTATACCTTGAAGTGTAGTGTTTTAGATGTGTGACTTTAAATTCTACTACAAATTATAATCCACGATAGATTAAAATAATCTCGCGCGTCTTAGCTGACCAGTAAACTAACTAGCAATGAATTGACTTTTGTTTCATCAACTAAATAAATAAATAAATTTGAGTTTAATAAGACAAATTTGTCCCTACAAATAACAGTCACGTAGCTATTTAAAGAATAGAGCAGACCTAGCCGATGTTTAAATAAAATCTTTTAAATGGCTGTTACAGTATAGCGAATAAATCAGTTGTTCAGTATCTTTCAACAAGTATATTAATAGAACTGTTAATAGCTACTTAAATATTTTTATCATACCGATTTTCATTAACGTTCTTTTGAACGAAAATAATACTGTTTAATTAAAAACCGGGCCACTTCTTTAATAAACTCATTTAGCAACTTGGATATCGCCAACAAGAGAGAGGCATTACGTAAGGGAACAAAAATGCGACCCCAAAGATAGGATATTAATGAAACAAATAAATCTACGTCAGAAACTAAAGTAAATTAGTAAACTTTCTTTTTCCTTCAGTGAATAAAATATGTTTTAGTTATAGCCACATTATAGACTGAAACGTTGCTATCCATTGTAATAATATATTATGCGTAAGCATTAAAATGTGAGAATTGTTAGGCAAGTTCAATGTTTAGACTTTATTACCTATTTAACTTTGATACATTTGCTTTATTATTATAATATAACTTTTATTATTATACAAATTTAATGAATGATATGAAAATGATAATAAGTAGGTAACTATAATAAACATTATTGTGCTAATTCCGTCAGAAATCAGGCTTATTTTATTTATTTGCCGGACTGTGATAGACGTAATTTAAAATACAAGAATGTAATAAAGAAAACCCAATATCATTTACATATATCACGGCAAGCAATAGCTTGACCGAGATCAGAATATGGTAATGCACTCCAATGTGTTTACGTGTACCTTTTACATCGTTATTGTTATAATTCTAAATACTTACAATACCCTATTTTGGTTTGTTTGAATCCTTCTAATACATATCATCTGCGTCGTGAAAAGTCAATTTACAATATGCATGACGAAACTGTACTCGAGGGAAATAATCTTAAGATGCTAAGAAAGGGAGGCTTAGAAAATCGTTGTTACAAATGTGACTACTTACATACATATATGTAGGAATGAAATGGTAGCTCGTAAAAAATAATTAACCTCGGGTAACCCAGCAAGGCATGGAATAAGTTATAGGTGCCTACATCTGACGACGTCGCAAATTAAGAAACGATTTCTAAACAATATGTTTGGCACAACAAAATCTATCATGTTCTAGTGTGATTTACAAATTAGATTGAGACCTTATCTGGCAAACGATCAATCTCATACTAACGCTCTAATGAACCTCATAAGAGTAAGCACATTTGGCTTTACTCCCGGTGTTTTCGTCTTTCGCTGTCACCATTTAAAATACTTGCAAAACCACTGATACACAGTGCTAAGAGTACTGTGTATCACTACTCACTAGCAGAAATACAATACTACCTAAAAGGCTAGGCATTGCTATGAATGTTTTTCTATTGGGTGAAGATAGCATAAGTAGTCTAAATTTAAGCGGGAAATCACCTACGAATACCACACCATCACCTAAGAATAACTCTGTACCTATAATGAAAACTATGTAAAATTAAAGTGATGATAATCGACTTCTATTCAAAACAGTAATAATTTATTGATCAAAATTCCTCCAACACGTACCTATACGTTTGTATAATTCAAAATAAATAACAGATGATTCATAAAACAACTGACAGTGGCATACAAGTTACAATAATAACTTTTTCATATTTTATTTGGCAAACTGATACAGAATTTCGTAACAATATATATATAGAAAAACTTTACCTGAGCAAAAAATTCTTGATAAGATATTAGATGAGCACAATAATTGCCAATAAGGCTTAGAACCAAACGGAGTACAAGAATTTGTTAGGTACCCTAGTCTGTCCAAGTTGTTTGTCCTAGCAATATATAATCGCAGCATTGCGACGGTTTAGATAGAATATGATAATAAAATGACTGTATTTTACTCACCTAGACCTTTTTGTATTGTTATTACTGAGAAAGACATTTCATTACATGCGAATATATTGCTTAGTTTATGAGATGAATGAACCATATGAATTATATTGTTTTCCAATACCATTCGTTTATAGTACATCCCTGATTGACACTTCAAGTGTCTTATTCAGAATCAATGTCATTACTGTGAAAATCATTTATGGATTTGTTTGCCACGGGTAGTTGCTACAATGAATTGAGTCACAATAAGCATGGACTGTGACAAAATATGGAAATTATTGTTTGTAAAGTCGTGATTTTGTTTGAATAGTGATGAGTTCAGTGATGTGTCTCATGGATGTATGCATAAAGTAAAAGTCACATTCACTGTCTAAGTATGTCGTATACAAAATATGTCGCTTCAATTCTTATATTATTACACTATCTTAATTTCGTGCCAGCAGTAAGGTTAACTGTATTAGTACAGGTGTAATATCAAGTTTTATAACACCTGTAAAAATCTTGCCTCACACTACTTACGACGTTTATGTTATTGTTGACTGAAACTTTGTAGGCATGACTCATAGCTCCTAGGTAGGTCCAACTGATAGACGAGTAAAAGTCAGTTTTGGGGAGTGCCACATATTCTACAACGTAAGTAAACATAAAAGAAAATTGACCGGAAAGATGAAAAGTGTTCAGTGTAATATTTATTGTTATTAGAGACTTTTATCTATCTTTAACAAAGTTAAACCACGAAAAATAGCGACATAATTATGTTGTCATAAAACTACAGTAGCTGAATAGTTTTGTATTAACTGTAATATATATTGTGTAATATTTTAATCAGTAAGTTGATAACGGTTAAAATTAGCAGCTTCTAAATGCAAAATTAGAATAGAATAGAATAGAATAAGCTTTATTGTACACCATATGTAACTTACATTAGATATTTAAAAATATTTAAAAATAAATAGTGACAATGGGCGGTCTTATCGCTAAAAGCGATCTCTTCCAGACAACCTTTGGATGGACATGAAGTTAGAAGTTAATCGGTAGTTAATGGCGCACAGGTATTTAATAATTATGACTTTGAAAGAGTCACCTGCACCTATTTACTAGGTATCAAAATCTCAACCTCGTGCATAGTAAAAGGCACAATGCGGTGATGACCACAATAGCTATTAGTTTATCACGATATGCGTTACTCTAATATGATAATGATTAAAATATTTTTATACATTCGAATAAAAATATACGCTATTTAAATTTGTTTTTGTTTTCTAGCGCAATAGAAGAACAACAAAGTGAATAAAACCTATCACTGACTTTGACAGCTTCTTTAAACATTTTTTTAAATTTAGTACTCCCTTTTTATTTAAAGTGAGTTGGTTCAAAAAATTAAACTCAAATAAACAGATTATACTCAATGTGATAATAATATATGGGACTACTTGAATACCAAAGCGATATATCACTTTAAATTCATTGCTATTTCAACACCACGTTTTAGTTGTTATCAATAGTCTTTCAGGCGGTGTAAGTCCTGATTCAGTATTATACGGTAAATGATAGACAAAGAAAGGAGTATTCTAAACGTTCACGACACACACGTTAACGAAATTAATTAAATTATTTGTATTTGTATGTATTACCTAGATGTACTTACATACATTTTTGTAATTAGTTATGCCATGATTGTGATGTCGACAAAGTATTTCGAAATAAGTCTAGAATTTTATCTATTTTCAATGTTATTACTATCGAAATTTATTGTGTGATTTATACGACAAACGAACAAGAACGACAAATGTTTCGATTTAAAATATTAGTTTAGATAAGCAGTTCACAAGTTCACAGTAAACGGTGATTAGCTCTGAACGATTGTAATAGCAAAAGTATGTCTCATGCTTTGTCCTTCACCAATAAAAGAGGTATGAATAGTGAGTTAAACATTGTCTCAAGATCATTAAACATTAAAATTTGGCAGCAACTGTTTATGAGTAATTAGTTTCCGTGAGACCTTTGGCACTAGGTAATATTTACACAATATGATTATTTTGACTTTGTTATTATTTGTCTTTTTATTTTTTGTATGGTGTTATTTAATATAATAATACCTATTGCGAGTTTCAAATAATTCATAAAACATTATTCAAACATTAGTTATTGTTGAATACATCAATTATTTTGGTATGCATTTTTAAAGACTACATTTCAAAGTCTGACGTAGAGATTACAAGTTGTTATTGTTGAAAATATTACTAAGTATTTTAAAGAATTAAGCTTTACCCTTGATTCTAACAAAAGTGTTAAGCGACTAGTTATTCATGCGAAAACATTTGAATCAATCATCATCATTAATCAAAAGCGTTCATAAAAAGAAACACTTTCAACTACTGAACGACGAAATTGACCTCGGCGATAACGAACTTAAGCAATGTCTAGATAGCTTTACAATTCAAAAGAAACCTCCCGTCACAGTGATTTTAAGCTCAGTTCTCACAAAAGTCTTCTTTAAGCGAGAATAATAGTAAATATTTTATTCAGTTGGTAAAAAAAGTTCAACAAAAATACATAGACTGTAATATATTACAATTATCCTTTAATTCCACTTTAAGTGTCAAAATTTAATTGATAACTTTTCAATTATACTTTTACTAAATTTATTTTTGCTTGGAACAATCAGTCAACCTACCTACTTTCTAAGTTTACTTGAACATTTCTAATTGACGGTGAGTAAACCTGGACTTAAAAGTCTGAAATTGCCAATCCGCCTTAAGCAAGCGTGGTGATTAATGCTCTTATGCCTTCTCTATATAAGAAGAGGCCTTTGCCCTGCAGTGGAACAGTAAAACAGGCTGGTATTATAACCAGTCAACCAAATATAAGTCGATGCTCAATGTTGGATAAGGATTAAATCAGAATAATATTAATTATAGATTTGAAATATATAATTATTATTAATTATTTCAGCCAGAAAATACTTTTTAGTTAAACTTAATTTAATTTTATGGTAAGAAATTGTCGCTAAATAACCACCTGACTAACTTTATGGTAGAGATGCAAAAACTCACGCTAACGAAATGTGTTTGTGGTTCCTCTCTCCGTCCCGAGTTTTAATTGAGGGTTTTGGTTTTAGTTACCGTTTACGCGGCTAAATAGATAAAACTTAAAAAGTCGCACTAGGCGGCACTCTCATTTTATTTTTAACATTTAAATTATATCACGGCTATGATTTATATTTTACGATAAGAAAAGGTTACATTTGACTGCCATTTTACTGCGGCAGTAAATGGGTGAGTCGTGCTCGTAGGGATTATGAAAGGTTACAAAAATTAACACGAAGATATTGCTACCATTAATCTTATACCTTTATCAAATAAAATCAGTATCAGTGTTAAAAGTTGTAGTATAAATATATTTACATTATCTTAAAAAATAGAATATTTAAGCACAAGCGAATATATTTTTGTACTATCAGTGATAGAAGCATTATCATTTTTGTGTTTAGATTATGGCCTGCGTAAAAATGTAATTATTCTTACTAGGCCGCGTAATAGTAGTTATGTGTGTTAGTAGCACTTATTCTTAATTTCCTAGTAACATCTAAATGGCTGGGTCGACTTTGATTATTACCAATAAATTTGTCTTGGCAGGTCAAGAGTCTTAGATTGCCGCTTGCTAAACTGAAGGCTGCCATTTTAAATGAGGACTTGGCTATCGAACAAAGGTACTGAGAAATTGGGTACTTACTAATATTATGTTTGTAATAACAAAAAACCTTTATAGCAAGGGCAAAGTAGAAATTTAAAATGAAAGGAAACTAAAACCCATCTTTACAGAACACAAAAGACAGACTTAAAATAATAGCGGACAACAGCAAACGAGATGCAATAATTTACACTTTTTGTCTTAGGATTTTAAGTCTTTTTTGTTACAAATAGCTTGTTTCTGTTTTGTTTTAGACCTTTGCGAACAAGTTTATTTATTTAAACGAGAAATAATAGTGATCTGGCAATGTAAAACGAAATGAAAAAATTAGTTGGTAGCTAAACTTTAGTAGATAAGTAAATTAAGAGACGTTAACTAAGTATAGGGGATCACTTATATCTATTCTTAGCTGATATTCATTACGGGCCAAACCAGGGATGTGGTGCTAGTTATTATTATATAGTACATTTCATTACACTTAAATCCACAGTATAATATAGCGTAAACTGGATTATCAAAGGAAATTAATTTATTCATAGAGGTTTTCGTGGCTATATTATAATAAAATGATTGTATTAGTAAAATTAATATAAGAGTTCTCCGTAGTTTTGACCGTTCCCAAAATGAGATAACTAACTTTTTTAATAATCGGCAACGGCAAACTTGATCAAAGTTAACTATATGGCATCACTATATGTGAATAAAGCACTTACTTTTTGTTTCATTATATTGTAATTTATTATTACAAAAACTGACGCTTGTTATATTCGAGTTTTTGTTATATTTACGTATTGGGTTTTACACATTAAGTAAGTATTAGGCTTCAATGATAAGTAATAAAACTAACAATTTAAATCATACAATAACTGTGACGTGGGAAGTGTGACAGGAAGGGATCACGTGGAAATAGAGCCGTGTCATGCTCGAGCATGAAATACAAAGAGAATTTATGTGAAACAGATAGAGTAGACAATCATGATTATAGAGACTGGAAGAAAATAATATAAATTCACCATAAATGTCTTTTTAAACGTCTACTTTATGAAACAATGTCGAAATGAAACATTATATTATTATCTGTTTTATCAGAATCTTCATTGATACATCCTTCAGTTTTACGTCTTTTCAATAAATACAAAGCAGAGGGAAACAGTAGTAGAATAGTACTAATCTCCAATATATACCTACATTTTTACAACCTGCTCTGTCCCACTGCGCGGCAGTCTTCTCCTTTAGTTTGTTTGATGAAAACGTTACCTAAGTACAAATAGTCATCTATATCATTTCATCAGCGATTCCTATATATTTAGCATATCATATTATTAGAGATAAGTTTATTTTTTAACCAAGTTAAAATAATATAATATTAATTTTCTAATCAATTAGTGTCCACATATTATTATATTATTAATTATAGAAAATCAATCCGAGTGGATTTAATAAGCAATTATATTGAACCAGGCCTTCTTTATCGAACATCAACATTTTTAACTATTTTTCAGTCACGATATAATATTTTGCAAAATTTTAGCAACACTTTGTAAGCAATTTGAAAAAAACTGTCGTGTGTCAGTTTGATAAAGAAGGCCTGGTCCAATATAATTGCTTATTGGATAGCTGATGGTAGATAAGTTCAATCACGAACCAGTTTCATGTAAAATCGGTGAAACACGTAACTACGGCAAATGGTAAAGAATAATAAAATGTTTGACTGAAAACTTTTTTCTGTTAGCTTACGTTCGAAACAATATACTATTAAGTAATAAAACATAATGGGTGTATACATAACGTAACTTACACAATACATTTTATTTTTATTTGTTTTTAAAATGAGTCTAATTTATGGCTTCGATATCAATGCTATTAAATACACCAAAACAAGTATAAGTAGCATGACTTTCTACTTCTACAATACTTTAAACATATAATACTCTAAACTTCTACAATACAATACAAAATGTTCTACCAAGGTACTGTGTATGATTTTGTTCTACGCTTTCTCCACTAATACTGATAAAGTTATAGAGATCAGATGGCTTTCACTTCATATAAAATGTTGATATTAAACTTTATATAAAATAAAATTGAAACCGATTTCAACACCGTTGATAAAAAGAAATTTTTGAGTTGGAATTTTGTGTGGCAATTATGATGATGCCTATATCATAGATATAATAGTATCATTACGTCAAAATTAAGAGTTGTTGCAATAATACAGACGAAATTGTCTCCTGTATTCCATAAGTTAGGATTAGGGTTGTGCACAGGATAGCAGCCTCGGATTAATCTAGACTGTACGTCAACTGTCCTTGGATTTACCAAGGATAATGTAAGCCGAATATTGTTTGTCTTTAAACGCATATGAAACATTAGAAATAAACAAATGGAATATAGAATTAATTAAATTGTCAGAGGTTGAGCACTCTGAGAAGGATTAGAAATATTGTAGAGCTGAGATTAATTAATGCATGTATAGTTACGACTTATGGCTTAGTAGCGTAAGTCAGTAAGTGACCAACTTGACACAGACATTTTGCAAAGTGTGTGGGTTCGATTCCCACTCGATACAAATGCACGTAAGACCTAAACATTTCTATACATTCTACATGTATTTTGTCTCTGTTAATGGTATGTTTATTATACCTAGACGTGTTTTCTAGCGTAGGGCTTATTAAATAAATAACCGAAAAACAAGATCGGATTAATCAACAAACTTGTGGAAAACCGAATATTTGTACAACAGAAACAATAAATTTGTATTGCGTACGATGCGTTTCCAGACACATGAATTTTAAACTAATGAAAATATGACACAATTAACTCATATTTTAAGACCATAAATTATTATTAAAAAACTGGTATGTGTGATTATAATTCAATTTGACATCTTTATAAAAATGTAAGTAATACAAAATCCATTTAAACTTCAAGAAAATTAAAAATGACAGAAAATAACACATTAAGGCCAGACAGCTGTTTTGAAATTGACGTCGTCTAAAGACTACTGACAAATAATATTGTAACTACTTAAAACGACAGCCCAAATAGTTCTTACATTCAATTTACATACAAATTTGTTGGTTAATAGAAAAAATAATGGCACGAAAACTATTTAGTACTGTTTTACCGTTTAAGTGCTTAGATTTGGATTGTTTTTTATTTAAGTCGGATGCCTCTATAATAAATTATGGGCGACCCGAACAAATCATGACACTAAGTTGGCTAATAACCACTCGATGCGGAGAAGAAATCTTGTGTTTATCAACAACATACGTTTTTGATTTTTTCTTAGAGATTTTCATTTAGTAAAATTTGGTACCTAATGTCTTTATGTATTGTGGACACGTACCATACATAATGTTATACTTTATCTTAAGTTTTGTCTGATCTTATTGCTAGCCCTGCAATGTGTTGTTTCATAACTCCAGAAAAACATCGTAAGGAAATCACGGTGTTTTGCTTTTTTCGTTTGTTAGCAATGTTCAAGATAAACTTGGTATTATAACTTTGAATATTTATAGTATTTACAAGGGGTGGTACGTATGTATTAACCTAAAAGACGGGTATATCTACTGTTGGGCATAAGCCTACCATAAGATCTCCCTATGATATATAGGAGATATCCGACCCTAACCGGTCTAGAGCCGTTCCCATTATGCTATATCAGGCTATATTTTGTTCCATACATAACATAATTAAACAAAATATAGCCCATCATAACAGTTTTCATATAAATTGCTATATGTTTTATGTTGTTTACGAATTTATTGAAATTGGTTGTGTACAAATTAAAGACTGATACTTCTAGCAACGATGAAAAAAATAACAAACAAGCAACACTAAATATTATTTTAAATAATGTAAGTATACCTAAGTTTAAATGAATATATTTAACATAGTAGAGTGCAATGTTCTTTATAAAACAACGGTATTTCGAAAGTGTTTCTACTTCTAGGCTAAAATTCGAAATAAATACATGTAGGTGTTTTATATCGTTACATGTGAAGATATAGTTTACATTATTAGCGTCATAGCCTCACCTATCAATAATAAAATTTACGATGTTAATATCAAACAATATGAATTTACGATCAATAAAGCAACCGTGGTTCTGGCTATAGAAAACCTATAGCTTTTCGGTTATATAATATTAATAACCGCTAATCGTCAATCAAGAGTATTGTCTCTTTGAATTATATTAGTTTATTATTTGAACTAACCTTACATGTAAGAATCAGTTTATGAATATTAATGTAAACTATTCGATTTGCAATACAAAATACTACTTGGCTAATCATAGACCCTAGACAAGTGGCAAAGATTTCTATTCTATTCATAAAATAGATTATAAAATGTATTGGATTGACATAAGCTAACGCTAACGCATAAGTCAATCTCATACATTTTTTTATCTATTCTATGAATAGAATAGAAATCTTTGACACTTGTCTAGGGCCTCAGTACTCTGATAAAATCACGACGAAATAAAACTTTAAGAAATACTACATCTCTAAATCTTAACAGTCATAGCTAGTGTAGGAGGTAAAAATTAAGCTCTAAATTTATGAGTTTATCGTTGACCTACTTAACCAAAAAAAAGGCAATTTAAAATGTTGCCTCTTGACTACTTTATTAAGCAAAGATGACAACTTTAAACACTTCATAAATTACTTAAATTTGATTAAACAGGTTCCAGTTCACTAATTAGAAGGTTTAGATAAAATATTAAAAACGTCAAAAAATCCTAAACATTTCTGGTTTAGACAGATTTCAATTATAAGTTGTGATGAATATTCAAATTACCTCAAGATTCGAATGCATTATTTGAAAATCCATTGGTTGGGAGATTTTCCACTCCGATTGCTTTAGAGTAGCAAAATAGTATTTAATATGTCTGGAGCTTCTGGTAATTGATCTTGTTGAAAGTAGTTTTCTTGTTGGTGGTCCATAAATATGATCTTCACGATACTTATACATACACGAGTATGTATTTGAACGTGATCGAATTTTAGCAACATACGATGATTATCTATCTTTCGTAGATTTATGACATTTGACTGTTCTATATGAATACTCAGCTGAAACACAAACACGAGTTGCGAATTTTATACTTACTCTCTGTTAATTGCACATTTGTTCAGAACATGTGTTGTTATCGACTACGTCACATCTCATTAATCTTGATAAGTAGGTGGGATTCAGGCTCATCTCAAGGTTTCCAACCGATAAGAGGGTAGTCTAGTCTTGTGACAAAACTAAATCCACTTGCCACATTGTAGAAAAGTACGTCATTTCCTTTGTTACTTCATCTTGTTTTTGGTTTTCAAACTTATTTTCAATTAATAATTTGGAAATTCTATATCCGTTCCGGAAGCCACTAAAATTGAGCAGATTATTTTCTTTTCCTTGTACTCATGTTTCGTTTATTTTCGTTAATTAATTAGTTATAAAGCGAACTGTTATTGTTAAAAGTGAGACGGCGTTCATGAATTATTTGTAGATGTCGATTATGTCATGCACGTCTATCCGTTGGCACTTCTAAAATATATTATTGAAAACAAAGCACTGAAATTTTTGTTAACAATCCAATCTTGTAACTGGCACTTAAAATAAATGTATGTTTATTTATTTTTGCGTTGACAAAGTTCACTAGATGGGTTCGGTTGGGTTTGAGGTAGAAGGTTGGGTTAGTAGTGGTGGTGTTTGTCGGTATGTAGTGTCGTGTTTGTGTCACTGTGTTTGTTTACCTGTGTGCGACGCGGAGGAGCGGCTGGTGCGGGCGGCGTGGCCCGCGGCGGAAGGCGCGTGTGGCCGCGCGTGCCAACCGACTGTGACTGCCGCCGCCGCCGCAGCACTTGCGCTACCATCACTACGCCCGGTCTGCGCTTATCGTCCGTGCTACCACTATGCATTTTGTGCGATAACGATTTAAATCCTCTTGAAAATAAACTAAAATTCGATTTCCCATGGTTCAATTAACCAAGAGTTTTGCACAATCGTCGTTAGTTTCTAATTTGACAGCATTGCATTTAATTGCGCAGTTATACAGTCATGTAATTAATAGTTAAATGAACCGTAACTAATTAAGTCGTAGGTAATTGGTACAAACACAAATCATTTGTAGACATATTTTGATGATTGCAATTTGTTATACCATTATCATACGAAATGGAAGAATTCCTTTGTTTCTAAGTTGTGACCGACAGGAGTAGATAGAGCTAGATTTTTCTCATTTGTCAAAAAATATTTATTGTAATACAAGTTTGTGTGAAATATTATTTTGTATGATGTGAATCATAGACTAAAATCATATTTCAAGATATTAATATCTTTATATACTTATTAGTAAAAATTTTCAAACAAAAAGAAATTATTATTATATTAATTTATACCTAATATACTAGACCCTTTACACTAAAGCGTAGCCGTACGATTCAGTATCAAAACTTTCATTCGGTCTCACAACAAACGCTTATTTAAAATATGATTGCAATATTACATAAGTCTGCAAAATGTTATTGCAATACTGTGAATTTACTTTTGCTATCTCCTGTATTGCAAATTTACAAATAAGCTTATCGCTTAATTTATTGGTTTGTAAAGATCACGTAGATATTTTGTTACATCAACTTCAAAATTATAAAATATTTATATAATAATTTCTGATTTACTAAATCAAAATACGAATTACTTTGTGCTAAGTTTCATTTTGTACTATTTAGTTTCCTTCCTGTTTAAAGTCAGTTTATTTTGGTTCAAAATTATTTTATTAATATAATTTTTTTTTTACTACCCGGTGAGTTAAATGCCAGTTAACTCATGATAAAGCTACAAATGTCAAAAGCTGATAAACTGAAAGATATTAGTTCGTCTAGTATAAATATAGTAAAAGATAACTAGCCAAACTTCTGCATGTTTCTAGAACAATATTATGCAAATACTATTACCGCATTAATTATATTTTTGTGCGTCGTCATGACATTAAACAGCCTTAAATTATACGTAGGTATGTTATTAAGAAACAGCAGATTTAAATAACATTGTTGATGAACAACTTCCCTATTAAAGTCACTACACACGCAACCTGTATAATTGTGGTTTACCTACTTGACCATATTTTTCAGATATGCTACAGGAGATCTTGCACAAATTGGACAAGTCCAGTAGGGAGTAGTGGTATGGATTCTATAAATAACTGGTTTCTACTCCTAAGGAAGGCACTAGGTGTTTCTTTTTTCAGTTGTTATTACAACACCGAGATGAAAAAATAATCCTAGTTCTAGATTAGAGACCACGTGGTCTGCGAGGATATTAGCAATGAAAAAGAAATATCAAATAGTACCAATATAGTTACTAATATTATCCTCTTCACTTACGTCCTTGGTTGTTCCCTCGTACCATTCATAAGTTTGCTTATAACTGACCCAATAACAACCAATGCTCTATTCATACGTATAACAATCTTATTTGTTTATAGCTATGATACACCCAAGTTTATTGGAATCAAACGAAACAGAGCTGAATAAATTTCGTTGCTTTTACTTGCTCCATAAAAGTATAAATATTCTATGCAACGTGCAAGTGTATGTGTGTGTATGTATGTAGTAGGATATTCAGATGAAATTATAACCTTATGAATTGCAATGTGGTGTGTTCTCCGATTAAGAATAATCCGGTTTGGAATTAGCCCGTTTCTTTCTCATGGACATCGTAAGAAGCGACTACAGGTATAGTAAGTATACCGGGTCAGCTCCGTGCTGCGGCCAATCCACCTGTGAAGGTGATTGACAGGCAAATTGCTCCCTTCGAGAGAGCTTCGTCTAGCAGGCTGATAAATAACTTTAAGAATTATGATATTTATGAAATATTGGTGAATTAGTTTTAATATAACTGGTGAAGGCATTAAATAGGGTTAAAGGGACATTTAATAAAAAAACAGCGTCCCAATTCTACCCGAATATACTTAATCCACGGATAAAGTACTAGTTACGGCTTAATTTCTATTCAAAGGTGATAAAAATTAGTAATCTGTCGGCAAGACTTGAGTCTATACTGAAACGAATTGACTGAGTGCTCCGTAAATTATTTACTAGTATTTGATACAAATATAGGTAATACAGCTTTACAAATTTTAAATTATGATCTCAAGAAATAAATAAACGTCATTCAAAATTAAACTGGAATAAAATTCGTTCAAGCCAGCAATAACCCAAATTCAAATTGGGTAACAAGTTGCCGATATCAATATAGAATCGTGAAACTGAGATTTATACGAAACATTTGGCGCGGTTGTCGGTGGTTTACATGATATGTCATGTTTAGCGATAGTCTACGGATGGCTTTGATGCTTCGACAACTTCACACGTGAACAATTACTGATGAGTACGCAGTTCGATATAATGACAGAAATAATTCACCGTTAGTGTATGAAATTGGGACATTACACTACGCACAAATTGAGCTACAGAACACTAGTTTCTCTTAATAATTTATACTTGCTTTGTGACTTAACATTTTCCCGGAAAATGGGTAAAAATCTACAAGGATCCAAACATGATACTGTTTTTAAATATTTTTTATGAAATGCCTTGATGAACTAGTTAATTTATGGATTGACACGCATACGTCTAAATTTGAACCCTGCTAATTAAGAACTCTAGTAATAGAGCGAGTCTATTGGCTTATTCCGACAATTTTGAAAAGTATATTTTTACCAAAACTAAGATTCTAAGCCTTGTAATACATCCGTAAACTGAACAGACTGAAAGGGTTATTCCTTCTCACCCCGCAAATAATTCAGTACCTATTTTTAATAGCAAATATAATTTAGAAACTTTAATATTAAAGATTAGGGAAGTAGATTACAGAAAAATAATTCAAATTATGTAGATAGTGCGATAATAAAATAAGGAAATATGCACTAATAGTTTTTATACCCTTCTAAGACAGTGATTAATTAAGTACATAACACTCGAATAGATGTCAGGTAGAAAATATATATCTTTTTAAGAAGATTAGCACAGCACGTAGCTATGCTTGTGTGCATCGATACGAACGAGCCTCTCTCCGTGCGCTCACTGAGCCTCACATTATCCTTTATTGAATTTCTCATCTCGTGATTATTTGAAGCTTATTGATGCCTATTTTTAGTAAGTTGCGTTGTAAACCTGACTTGTTTCATCATTTCCACGTCTGACTCTTGAAGGCCGTAGTATCTCTAGCGGAAAATAAATTATTTTTTAATTGAAAAACGATCTTCTGTATATGAATCGATGCACGTCAAAATCATTTATTTTAAACAAACATCTATACATATAATAAAATTGGAGTGTCTGCTTGTAATATTGAAATAACCATATAATAATAATATTTTATAATAGTGGTGTCCGTCATCCGGATTCCACTGACTGCTTACCATCAGGCAGAGTGGAGTCACTTTGGTAGGCTAATATAAAAAAAACCGTTTTTTACTACATGTATATGAATATATATACGGTACATACACCAAAACAATTTTTTTTTTTAATTTTAGCTGTCTTTCTGTCTGTTTGTTCTGGCTAATCTCTGAAATGGCTGGACCGATTTTGACGGGACTTTTATTGGCAGGTAGCTGATGTAATAAGGAGTAACTTAAGTTACGTTTATTTTAGAAAAATTATTTTATTTTAGAAAAATAAAATAATGTTGATCGACAGTTAGGCGGAACGAAGTTCGCCGGGTGAGCTAGTTTTAAATACCTATACCTATATTTAATTTTAAATGATATATATTTTTATATATAAAGTTTATACATACAAATTCTTCTCTTTCTTCTTTCCTGTGTGTATCGCCTTCTGTATGAGAAGAGGCCTTTGTCCTGCAGTGGGACAGTAACCGTATTAGGTATATTATTATAACTACAAATTAATTATTTTCAGGTTTTTGCCTTTATCTTTTGGCGCTACGCTTCTTATCAAATTTCATACTTAATTTATGGTCAAGCTTGATTTTTAACAGGTTCAAAGTTAGACTTCAGGTGTTTTTGTAGTGCACTACAAAAACATTAGACATCTAACTTTGTTACACAAGTTTTCGTTTCTACATAAACCTAAAAATAGCTTCAATGTGTTTCCAGAATGTTTGTGTACGTATGATGTTGTACTAACTGCTTAGCATACAATTTATGTAACAAACAAAGCTACATTATCTACAAATCGTAAATATTTAAGTTGGTTTACTAACATAAACAAAGTCCTTGTTATAAAAAGTACTCAGATTGAACAGATTGAGGGGAAGGTGCTCTAAATTGCAACGTAGGTATTGAATCGTCCGCATTTATTTACTAGCGAACCGCCTCTGCTTCGCGTGGCTATACTTTTATGGGTTCTACGATATAATTACAAATTGTTGAAATTCTCCATTTTTCTCTTGCATGTGTTATACTTATAAACCTTCCGGAAGAAATGCTCTGATCGATACTGAAAACCGTATCTAAATCCATAGCGTTGTTTAGAAGAAATTATTGAAGAACCAAAAAAAGCGGCGACGTTACTTTGTACTATTTAGAGATGTAGGTTATTGTATAATTTCCCTTTTGATCGAGTTACCTTAAACGCAAGATGCCAAGGAAGGTGTTATACCTAAACATGAAATGTGCCTAAAAAGCTGTTTACCATAATTGAGAGTGTATGAACGAATACTTAATAAGAATTTATACAGATGACCTTTATGTCGCAATTATGATGATGTAACTACATAATTATCAAAACGGTTGACAGTTTACAAGTGCACGTAAATTATGGGTCGGTTGGAAGTTTCTATGCAGTTGGGTATATTAACAAGTCAAAACTGCAAATTTGCAACCCAAATTGCATTATTTTATGTAAATTAGGGTCTATATAAATATAGCTAAGTAGGAATAGTTTGTGTCGAAGTATATTGCCTTTAGGTGGATTGCTCAGTAATTTCAATTTCTACAGTCAATGCGATGAGTTTCTTCTCGGCTGAAATGCATTAAGTAGTATTTTTAACTAATAAGAAAATGTAATTTTAATTCCGGTGCGTTATCCAAATCGTTGCTTCGTAAATTCAGCATAATATTTTGATGGTGTGTGCATGTATTCGTAAAGTCGAGAAACCTACAATATTTATTTACGTATGTAATGCATGGAACTTGGAATGGTTGTCGGAGGAACGTATAAGAATCCATACTAAAGCCATGGAGCGCTTCCTCTAGAGGAGTCGTATTACAAGAGTCTATACGTATAGCCAAGGAGATTTCTGTAAGTATTTTCCACATTTGTAATGTTGGAAATCTTGAATTTTTTAAGACAACGACGTCGTCTGTTTCGGTGCTAATACCGTTTTGCTACGAATTGTTAGAAATTTGAATCTCTAGAGTTCACCGTCTAACCGTCCAATATCGGTGTTGTTAGTACTTAACTCATTAGGTTGTAGCGGTCAGATGACATTAGCAATTGCTTAGACTAAAACTCAATTTAATATCTATAGTAATAGTACAATCAATAGTAATAGTATAAAGGTAAAGTTCGTTTGTTTGTATGAACATGCTAATCTATGGAACTACCAATCGGAGGGAGGTTAAATGCTATTTAACATCAAACTAAAAGTTACGGGAGCAGTGCAGTAACCAATGGAGTAACTTAACGCGGGGGAAATCGCGTAATACAGCTAGTAATACTATAAACATAGTAAAAGGGTCACCAAATTATTTTATGAAGAGAGGTCTATTCTTATATCTAAATTTACCTACGCATTTTTATTTTAAGTAATACATTAACAACTATAATCGATTGTACAGAAGAACATGCGGTTATACGTCAAAACATATTTAGCGTTTCTGCAGTCTAGTTTTCTTCGGTATATAAATCATGAAGTTTGATAAATACTATTCGGTCTACATCAGAACCGAACATTTAACTTTCCGTAGGTATGGAAGTATAGCAATACTGACGAGACGTCTAATACTAGCTTGCACCTTTGCTTACTGTTTTGCTCCCGTAGTCAGTAGCGTGATGTGACATAGCCAATAACTTTCTTCAAGAACTGGGCTATCACTGGGAATTATTCAAATCTGACTGTCAGTTACAGAGACTAGCGCGTTCAAACAAAGGAACAATAAAACTCTTCCGCTTTATTTAATAGCCTTTCTGTTCGGTTAGACGGTGGAGATTATATAGTTAGAGATTATAATAGTTCAGGAATGTAATCTTGAAATAAAAAGTTGGATACGAAATTGAAGTGATCATGGTTTTGATTGTCGAAATAACAGTGTTTAATTAAAATTTTATATCTTGTCTTCAAAAAAATTTAGTTAAGAAAAAGCTAAAAATATTTCGGCGTAGAGGTTTAGTTTCAAATGTCTTTCCGTAATAGCGTCGACCGCATACAACTTATAGAAAGTATGAATATGCAAGCTAAACTAAGTGATCAATTAGTACAATTATAACATGACAGGATTATAGTAAAGCAATTAACCACAAGCCACAGATGAACGCGAAGCTTTGCTAACTAATTAGCACAATCACGATTGGGGTTGTCGCATAGCGTTAACGTTTCGAATTTATGATCAATTTGTGTTCAACACAGACGCGCATATCACGTAATCTCAGAAATAAGACCAACTTTTATGACAACCTTTAAGAAAGAAAATGTCTTAACAATTCTAATTTTAGAATTTTGTTATATACCGAATTGTTTTATGACAACTTTATTCAGTAATAGAAAATCTAATTCGCGCTTCACTTGTTTCACATTTTAAAACTTATTTGTCATTTTTAATTTTAACTGGGTATGCGGAACAAAATTTTCCAGCCCTATTTAATTAGACGATAAATTAAACTGATCACATCCCTGGTAGAAGAAGACATAATATGTATAAGTTGGCATATAGCAATATAGAATATAATCCCACTTGAAAGGCTTTTTATTTATTTACAGTACGTTTTAAAATATTAATGAACACCTTAATGAACATTATTGTTGTGTTCCACAGCTGAATTGATATCGATTTTATCACATCGGAATGTAGACGTGAGAGACATATTTTGATTTATGAGACACGCGGCAAACAGACTTACCTGAATGAAGCGGCCTTGTGACGTCACTTCGGGAAATTCTGCTGATTAATTCATTTCTGGTACTTACCTGTAAAAAAATTATGCAAATTAATAGATTGTAGAACTTTCTTTATTTACTGAGTAACAGCGATGTATATATGTTCCTGACTTTGTTCATAGAGCATGACCGTAAACATAAAAGCTAAGCGTTCGTTGCTCCAGCAAATATTTGTTCAGCCGGGGGACATTCAGCCCTCTGTTGAATAGCTGGGTATTCATAGATGTCACAGTGAGTTCACTTTTATATAGCGACAGAGGTAAAGTTAGGTAAGGTTTTAGTTTATATTTTTGATTATAAACATTAGGAGTTGATACAACAGTAGCATTGTAAGTAACAGCAAACTGATGTACTGAACATGATTTTTGTCATTATTATCATTCATTACACGATAGATACCGATTAGACAGATGTATAAAAATGATAAAAAGTGATAGAGTATAGATAGACATTCACTTATCAAATGTACTATCCGTATCGTAAGTACGTCGTATAGCGTCATGACCTTTTGATGTACAGAAATTTGCAATACGGTAACTGAAGAATCTATCGTGCGCTACCTAGAAGTATAAAAGCTATTGAGGGTAAATACTTCACTAGCGCAATCAGTCAACCGAATAATGTAAAGACATTGATAACTTTCCAAAAAAATCTTATCTCATGATTTGGTTTATTTTTATGGCATCAAAAAATTACTTCAACCTTCGGAATCTTTTATGATTTATTTTAGTGTTTTCCTTTTATGCAGTCAAGATAACCTTCAGAATTACAATTTTCAAATAAAACTTCGTTAAGCGTAGGTACAGGCTTTCGGTCTAGGATACTTATGTTAATCTAAGAATAAAATAATTATCATTTAACGTTGTAGTTTTATTTTGTAACCTTTGCCTTTTTATCTTTGCCTTTGTAATCGTTTAAAAAATTAGGATTTATTTTAAGAAATTGTAAAGATTTTCGCAGTATCTCAGCTATTAAAATGTTATATAATGCACTTATTCGGAGTCAATTAGAATCTACAGCCATCGTCTGGAATCCCCATGAGGCTAAATATAGCCTCATGTGAGAAAAAATTCAAAATAAATTTACTCGTTTTTTATTCTATAAAGCATATGGAGTGTACCCTTTATATCCACTCATGTATCCAAGTTTGTTTGTACTTGGCATGGTTGGCTACGTCCAACTGAGAGTGCGACGCGACCTGTCATTAGTGGTCTACATATGGCGCGTGCTGCGCGGACAGCTACACCACCCGGCTGTGCTGGCGGAGCTGCGCTGCCCTGCCTAGCCAAAATACTGTAACCTACAAAAACCAGTTTTGAGAAAACTGACAAAACATGTTTTTTTTTTATATTTGCCCATATCAGAGATAATTGGTGCATATTATATAATTTTGTGCATTTAATAGTTAGGTGTATATCTCTAGTATATAGCCAAATATTTTTTTTTAAATTATTTTATTACAGAAAGAAGTTATTGTTACTAACTTGTGTTGACAAAACAATTATAAAATGTTAATGTACTTGAAACAAGGCAAAACACTGTAAAACCGGATACAGTGTTTAATCCTTGTCTGAAAGTCTAAACTCATTATGCGAAACACTGTATCCAAGCATATAGTTTCAGGATAGATGGAATGAATTGTAAATTATAGTATTTTTCACCTTAGTATGATTTCTGTGGCACTTGCAGTGAATGCAATAGCAATAAGTTAGATGAGTAATATCTGTCATTGTCTATTACCTAGTCCTACTAATATAAAGCTAAAGAGTTTGTTTGAATAAAGTTTTAATGCATATGGCACTTATCACTCTTACAGAAATCCTGAAATCCTATTGTCTTCTTACGCTTGATGTATGGTTTGTAAATAAAATCAATTACATAAAGGTAAAATAAATTTAATAAATTTACACATACTCGTAAATATATAATCAACTAAGAAACATAACAATATATTTGGGTTTGTATGAGATCAAACGCTTATTAAAAAAAACACAATTAAATGTGTGTTTGTGAGTTGGGGTGCGTGTGTGTGTGTGTGTGTGTGTGTTTGAGTGTGTGTGTGTGTTTGAGTGTGTGTGTATGTGTGTGTGTTTGAGAGTGTGTGTCTTTAGAACCACACACACTGTGTGGTTCTAAAGACGAAATGGTAGCATAATTAGATTAAAAATATAATAAAAAGGTAACCAAACAAATTCTTAAATTGTATAGTGAAAAAAAATCGATATAATTTTATGCGATTATAATAATAATAATAATAATAATAAAACTTTATTGCAATTATAATTATTATTGCGATTATAAATCAGAATCAATATTTGTATCAAGGTCAGGTGCATCTGATTCCTCAAGGGCTTCAAAAAAACTTCGCCGCGATGCAGGCATAGACTTTGAAAGTATTAGCAATTCTTTTTTTTTAACTTCACTTATACCTCTGGGTTTATTTTCTGTTTCTATCATATTTATAAGGTCTTCTCTATTGTCGATCATCTTTCTTAAATCTCCTTCAACCTTTTTCTTTAAAAAGTGTATTTCTTTAAACTCACCATTGTAATCATTTTTAGCAAAAAGAGAAAGCTTGCCTCTTCGAAACTCAACAACCTTTAAATTTTGAATATTCCAATCTTTAGGGAAAGCTGTTTTACTATCGTTTTTAAAAATCAACATATCGTTGTATTTGAGTACGTCAACATCCAGGTTTTTTCTAGACTGTTTGATTTTGATGACGAAATCTTCCAGATCGTATACTTCACGTGCTGTTTTTAGTTTCTTTGTTATAGCAGCGTGTACAGCATCCGCAGCCATAAATGTATGACCTGGTTCAAAATATTCTAATTTCAAGCTTTGAATACTAGTTTTGTCATCGTTTACCACTCTGACTAATCCAGAAAAAAGAATTTTATTCTTGTTTTGTGCGTTGCAGTTGTCAAAAAAGAAGTTTAAATTGTGTAGGTCCCGGCAGTATTTTCGTATGAAATATATATATGTGGTAGCTATGTTATGTGCTTTTCTGCCGCTTTCACCTTCATGCCATAGGATGCATGCAGCATTTTTATTTTTACCTGGCGGCACAAATGACTCATTGAAGAGGACTAGTTTTCTAGAAAAATAATATTCTTTAGTTGTTAAAAGTGGCATGCAAATAGCTTTTTGCATATCAACAGTGAATACAGCCTCCTTTCCTTCAGAGTTATCACTACGTTCTTCTGCTAATTTTAAATCTCTTCGGGAATTCCTTTTGTTTTCTAAGTGATGTCCCATGATTATACAATCTTCGCAATTGCAAGGAAGAGGTAGTTTTTCGTGAGCTATTTTATGATTTTTACACTTAGTACAAATATCTTGCGATAATTCAGCAGTTGACAGATTTAATTTCTTGATCATACTATGAAAATGAGTCCAACCACAAGTAGCTAAATTATTTTCTTGGCAAAACTGCTTAAAATGCTTAAATATTGTGGAGAAATTAATGCCTACTGGCAAGTATTTTCTGTTAGGTGCATGATTACTATTGTAATGCGATGAAATTGGGTTGTATTTTAATATAAATTCCTTTAAACGGTCCTCATACTCCTGTGGAAACTTGTTAGCTGGTTCAAATTGACGTCCTCGAAGATCAGGTGTGGCACTCACTTTGGGATTCTTATTGCACTGCAAATAATTATTTTTCAAGACTGACTGAACAGCTTCATCGTTTGTAAAGCCCAAGGTCCTTAGAAAAAAAATTTTACATACTTTGATGTCATTGAGCGACCATACTAAGGTGTTGTGCCTTCGAGATTCGCCTTTTGTTTTTGTGCATGTGGTAGGTAACTTATTAACACTCCTCGACAAAAAGTCGCGGCGCCGTTGCCTGTCTAAGTTCCAAAATTGTGTATGTATAGACTGTCTTTCAATCTCAGGAATATTTTGTAAGCACTGTTTTTTACATGAACAAGGTGGCAATAGTGGATGTTTCAGTCTTTGTTTTTCTAATATAGCTCCTGGATCTCTATTTCGCTTTGGTTTCTTTATTGTTTGAGAAATATTATCTTCAACGGTAGGTTCATGGGCGGCTGTGGGGGTGATAGGTCTTTTTTTGCCAAGTGGAATAAGACTTGCGGTAGAAGTTGAAGGTGTTGGAGACAAATATGGGTTGTTAGTGTCGGTTAAACTCTTATCAGAAATCAATGCAGGTATTAGTTGAGTGTAAACTCCTTCTCCCAATTCTTCAGAAAGGCATTCATCAAGCTGAGTCTCACTAAGTGGAACGATAGGACTTATAAAGTTTCTTGACTCTAAATCATCTTTAAAGTAATTACTTTCGTTCAAAGTTAAGTTGTGGTTGTTACAGTCTATATTTTCTTTTTCTTGACAATCACTTATCACACTGGACGCAACAGTAACTGAGTCTGTGTTATTATAATGCTTCATATTTTGTTTCGACAGTCTGACTAACATTTCACTCCGATTCGAACTCATTATCACTCACAATTATCACTAAATAACTCGAGTTAAAAACTAATAACGCATTATCAAATCAAAACAAACAAATCACTCAGGGCGCGGAACACGACTAATGTAACCAAAACTCTTCGAACGTGATGAACAAGGAAGAGAAATAATAACTGCGCAGGAAAGTACGAGATGGCAATACTGTTGTCGATTCTGCTTTCGCTGGTTGGACAGTAAACGCGCGAACTGCATGCGGGCAGTGCAAAACACTGTATTTACCTACGCATGAACAAAATGCGTGTAGTCTATTTCGCCAAAATACTGTATTCTTTGTTACAGTATTTTTCTGTGTTTATATCTTATTTTTTACATAATAC
This sequence comes from Parascotia fuliginaria, assembly GCA_963082885.1. NCBI lineage: Eukaryota > Metazoa > Arthropoda > Insecta > Lepidoptera > Erebidae > Parascotia > Parascotia fuliginaria. The sequence goes on along the minus strand of OY720176.1, from coordinate 12,793,299 downwards.
AGTGTTTTTTTGTTTGCTTTATCTTGCAAAAAAACCGTTGAAATGTATGTGTGATCGATCATTGGTACTAAACAGACTTCAAGAAACTGATTGGGCTTTGTTAAGCGAAAACACTGTAATTCGACTTACAGTCTTTTGGATTGGCACGGCAGCAGCGGTTGTGCGTTCCCGACGGGTACGTGAGTGCGCGCCGCCGCCCTAACACTTTTAACGTCCCAGCGATGAGGACGAATCTACTCAAATTTGCTCCATTGTCGCGCGCCATACGACTTATTAATATTATTTCTATAGAAATTGATATTTTTCAATGTACCCTGTCAAAATTCAAGAATGTTGCACAAAAATGTATAGTATTGGATAAGTAGATATATTTATTTAGTAATTAGTTATATTGTTTTTAATTTTAGGTTTTTATGATATCGTATTGGGTTTTTATCTGTAATGATATTGTAAATACTTTTCAATAAATAAATAAATAAATAAATAAATAAATAAATATCCCGACTTTCTCATCGACAATATTTTTTCGAATTCCGTAAATTCATTTCCAATGCTCGATAATCGTGTGAGGCACGAAATCTGTTTTTAGTATTCCATAGACGTACGAATTTTATTTGATACCCATATACAAATTTTTGAAGCACCTTTGAAGTCTTTTGTAATATCTATAACGTTATTGCACGGTATATTTCGGTAACCCATTTTATAAACACAATAAAGTTACGGTAGATACTCGAACATACATAAGAGATGTACTTGTAATCTTGTCGTGGTAAAGTAAGATTTATGGATGTGAATGAGTACGTTAAGGTATTCTCGTACCGAAATAACTCTTTGAACTTTATATTTGTGACGATTCTAAAGGGAATAGTTAGTGATGCTATTTTTGGTTACGTTATCAAGTGTTAAATTTTATATTCACGTATTTTACTTTAGATTTTCTCTTGAGCTTTTATTTATTTTTTGTAGTTGTAATCAATAAGTAGTTAGAGTTATACTAACTGAATGGTATCGTGATGGTTTATTGGTTACCTACGGCCATTTTATATACAGAATATATAAATGTTTTATGTATATTTCAGTAATATGCAGTGGTCTTTTAAAATTAATTAATATTCTTAATTATTTACTTGTTTTTATTATTATTATTCATATCTTTTATTAAGTAGTACATATTAAGTTTAGAATTGAGTCCAATATCTTACCAGTCGAGCACAGCAAAATACTCTTATAACTTTCGTATTTAAGTTTATACATTTAAGTATATTTCTAGTAGTAGATCAAAGTAATTCTATACCTATTGAATTATATTAAAAGTTAGATACTAAATTATTTCAACTGTATTATGGCTACATCTTAATTACGATGATTGTACCTAGTATTATAAGATTATTAAGTAGCGTAGTCTTAATTATTAAAACAACAGACATATCTAAAATATTTATTATTTCTTTTTACTTTTATATACAGTCTGCATCCAAACTCATCCAAACTCAGTGAAGCAATTATCTTTAGTTTCTTTTTCTGTAACGAGATTATTTTTTTATGTCCTATATTTTTAACTAAGAATTTTGATGATGATGTTGATGAATGAAAGATTAACTTAAACGCTGTTGCTTCCATTTTACGAATGTGAAATATTTCTAATAAAAATATGCAATTTCTCATTAAAATACACAATAAACTATAAGTTTAACCATTTATGTTCTATAGTAATTTTTTTTTTGGAAATCTACTAAGTCAAAGCAAATAGATATTTTAGGTTAAAATGCCTATTTTTTAACCTAATATAACTAATACTACACTTAAAAATCGACAGTGAATTGCAAATCCTAAATACGACTGCGCCCACGGCTTCACCCGCGCGTAAAATGTGTTTTGTCTCCCTCGAGAACCAGGCCGATTTTCGAAATAAAAAGTAGCTTAAGTCCGTCTCCGTCACTGAATCTATCTACATAGCAATTTTTTTCATAATATTTCATAGCAAATAAATTGCAGCCGAGAAAATAGCTGTAGGTATCGTTATTGTGAGGTAATAAAGTGACACCCGCTGTGTGGTGAGTATTTGTAGTTTATTATAAAGTTTTTAAAGATGTAAAAGTAAACTGTAAAATCTAAGAGGGTGCAGAAAGACAATAATGAAATGACACTTTACTGGACGGATAATAAATAAAAAAATAAATGTATTTATTTATCATTATATCAGCTGAAAGACGTCCAATGCTGGACATAGGCCTCCCCTAATTTTAGCCAGCTTGGCCGGTCGTGAGCCGCCCTCATCCATCTGTTGCTCGCCGTCCTTACAAGGTCGTCAGTCAACCTTGTGAAGGGTCTGAGGCCCTAGCCAAGTGGCAAAAATTCCTATTGTATTCATAGAATAGATTAAAAATGTATGGGATCCAATACATTTTACATAGAATAGAAATCTAAGGCCCTCTGTCCACGCTGCGTCTTCCGGTTCGTGGTCGCCACTCTAAAATCTTTATTTCAATAATAATGCATATTTCATAGTTAAGGATCGGGCATATTTTACACTAGCATTTACAAAATTGCTGGCTTTGTATGTTTGTTACATTTTCTAATGTAAATCCTACAATCCATATAAAACGTTTGTGCTAAGAGTGCAATAACTCCAATGGAAGTAATAAAGAAGAAATAGTAACCTTTACTAGTATTAGAAATTTTTCACTTTAGTTGTTTGTATTCTTGCTATGATTGCCGAAGACAAAACATTTTCTTATAGGTTTGCTACTAATACACACATATAAGCATCATCACTCTTAGTTTAATGCGAAAGTTATTATTAAAAAATAAACTTTGTAATAATAAAAGCTATTTGCTTAATAGGTTTACTTACTCTGTTTTATACGTGTAATAACAAACACATTCTGAAAATAAAGTAAGCATAATCAAACATTAACTTGTTTATAACTTCATTCCGTCTCTATACAAAGTTTCACATTGTAACTTATTTAACAGTAAATTTCAATGAAAGTAAAACATTAGAATTTTGCTCTTGATGTTTTAAGAGCAGTTTTATTTTTGAAAGATAGAAGGAATTTGTCAGCAACAATATCCAAAAGAGATTTTCTTCTCAGTTCATAAAGTGTTACGCACGATTGCGCAATGCTTGCGTATGTTTTTTTCTTGGCATGATCTTGGCATTACTCATAAAATTTCCTAATATCAAATATTTGTTAGGTACTTCTAGAAACATATTATAAATGTTTTGACATTGGTAAAATTCTGAAGCGTAACTGATCGTGACAAATGTTCGGTTTAAAGATATTTATTTTTCTCAAAAAAGAACAATTACAGAGTTCACTTATATTGAGAAAAGTACAAATAAGAGTAAGTACATGCATGCATTAGATCTATGAGTTTATAACAACAGTTTTTATGTGTAATATTTTTTGTGTGTCTTACAGGTGTATTTAAAAGTATTGTTCGTGTGTGTATGTGCGTTTTTTGAATATACATAGACTTCTACTATTACTTATGTCTTCTGGTAGGTTATTATACAATTTTGCCCCTTCATACAATATGCTCCTTTTGCCATAGTTGGTTCTAGGATGTATTAATTCTAATTTGTTGCGACGTCTGGTATTGTATGTTTTTTTCTTTTCATTAAATTGTAGTTGTGCGTAAGTCTTTTTTGTTATGACCTTTTTTACTAAGATACATGTTTTATATATGTACATCTGTTGTTTCTTTTCAAATACTTGAGATATACAAATTTAATTTATGAGAGATATCTGTAGTATTATATAAAGCGAAAGAGTTTGCTTGGTTGTTTGAACGCGCTAATCTCTGGAACCACCAGTTGGATTTAAAAAAATCTTCTTGCGTATGATAGCCCAGTTCTTAAGGTAGGTTATAGGCTATGTATCATCACGCTACTGGCGACGGGAGCGGGGCAGTAAGCAAAGACGCAGGTAAAACCGTACTGCGGCAAGCTAGTGCATGTGTAAACTGAAAGCCTTTGCACGACTGATGCCCAAATAGAATAACGTTCAAACATACGAATGTCCAAAGGCATGTCAAAGTGATAAAAATATTTAACCATAAAAATGTCCAATGATAATATTGCCCAAATATAAAAATTACACGAATTAATATAGTTCGTATATAAAAATATCCTGTAATAATATTGCCCAAGCCTAGTAATGTCGAATGTTAATTATAGCCAACGATAAAATTGTCCAATAAGAAAAATGTACAAACACATCTCAAAATGATAAAATTGACCAATTATACAAAATTTCAATGATAAACTTGTCCTAACTAAAAACTACCTAATAAATACGGCTAAAAATACGGAAGAACCGAAGAAATTTTAATACGTCCAAGACTTTAATTGTAAATACATTACAAAAATTTAAATTTAAAGGACAACTGAACTAATAATTGACTTCACCCGGTTCAAACTACCTGAAAATGTCTACTTTGAGCTGTGCGAAACGGTCAATGGAATTAGCTAACCAAACTCACAAAACTGCGAGACAGAGTTATATATATATATATACATATATTATTCATCTCCACAAATTTCATAACATAACATACTTAATTGCAATACAAATCATTTTAGTTGGCAATAATTAGTTCTGGGTGGCGCAAAAGTACTGGCACTAAAGAAAATACTTTTTTTTTTTATATATGACATTTTCTGTCATTCTGTTGTTGAAAATTGTGTAGAGAACAAATGTAAAATACACTGAAAATAAACATGGACCGTTTTACTCCCCAAGAACGTGGAATAATTGTGTCAATGTTCTTACGGAATAATTCATCAGTGATAAGAACACAACGTGAATTTCGTCGACGATTTCCCCACCGTCCGGCACCGATTGGTCGCACAATTCGACGCTTTGCCACACGCCTTGAAGCAACTGGCTCAACATTGGATAGACCTAAGTCTGGGAGACCAAGAACAGGCCGTTCAGCTGAAAATATCGATGCTGTGCGCGAAGATGTGGAAGAGTGTCCAGAAACATCAACGAGGCGACGTGCCACGCAATTGGGCATTTCCAGACGGACCCTGCAGCGTATTTTGGTGAAAGACTTAAAGATGTTCCCGTATAAAACTCAAATGACTCATCAGCTGCTGCCTGCTGACCACCGAGCTCGTCTAGATTACTGCCAGCGCGTCATAAACCTCAACCTTGAAGAGGATGATTTTCCTTCAAAATTGGTTATGAGTGACGAAGCGCATTTCCATCTCTCAGGGCATGTCAATAAGCAGAATACTCGGTTCTGGGGCACTGATAATCCGCGCATTATTCAAGAAACACCTCTACACCCACTAAAAGTTACTGTATGGTGTGGCATCTGTGTTGACAGAGTGATCGGACCCTATTTTTTCGAAGACGCTGGAGGCAATGCGATTACTGTCACTGGAGAACGCTACAGAACCATGTTACGTGAGTTTTTGATACCCAGTTTGGACGAATTGGGGCTGGAGCACATCTGGTTTCAACAAGACGGCGCTACGGCACACACAGCGCGCGACACTATGGACTTAGTGAGGGACGCTTTTCCAGGCCGAGTTATCTCTCGTTTTGGCGATTTGCCTTGGCCTGCAAGATCACCCGATCTGACCAGTCCAGACTTCTTTCTTTGGGGTTTTTTGAAATCTCGGGTGTATGTGAACAAGCCACAGACTCTCGCAGCTCTAAAAGAAAACATTCGTCAAGAAATAACGAACATATCGCAGGAAGTGTTACGGCAAGTTATGCAAAATGTCATAAATAGGGCTCAAATGTGTATCAACTCTGGAGGTCACCATTTAAAAGACATCATCTTTAAATCCTAATGGTACGAAATTTAATGGCACAAATATACATTTAAAAAAATCTAAATCTAGTTTTCTAATTTAGAAAAAATGTTATAGCTGAACCAAATAGGGTCTTTACTTTTGCGCCACCCGTTAGTTTGATATATTACGAATGTAGATTTGAGTCTATACTATTATTATATATATTACACGATTGGACATTTTTATGTGCCTGGACATTATTATGGCTGGTCATGTATCTGGTTGGATATATCTACATTTTGATATTTTTATAGCTGGACGTTATTATAGCTGGTCATGTATGTGGTCGATTGTTTCTGTAATTTGAAATTTTTATAGGTGGTCAAATTACTGATTGGACTATTTTATAGTGATGGCCGTTTTTCTTTTTAGACATAAGTCGTGCAAAAGACTGAAAGCATTAGATAACGAACCAAAACTTCAATAGGTACCTACCTAGTTAATGACAGGTAAAACAAAAAGATTATCCAGCACTGGATGCTTTTTGGCTGTTTAAGATGATGGTTTTGGTGAAAACAAAAAGTGTATTTTATATATGGTGTCAATACGAATACTAGTTACTATAAATAACTGTTTAAATATAAATAAATTGTAATGATAAACAAAGATGATAGACAACTTGTGTATGTATTGTGTGCTTAAAATGATTTAGGTATCTACATATTAGTCATATCGCAACCTCCCCAGAAAAGTGATATCATACGAAAAATATGATTGGCAATTTTAAGCTTTGTAGCAAACAACGTAAGATAGATATTTCCGAATAGGTGTATTTTGGCTTATGCTTCTTTTACATGGAAGGGGCGTAGGATTTGCCCGCGATATTTTGCCTTCATTATTCCGATGCTTATGATGAAAACACGACAAGTGACGTTGTCTTTTTGACGTAAAAAAGTAGGAAAACACTACATGAATACGTTAGTGAATTTGTAACGGTTATTTGCTAGCGCACGACTCACTGTCACTGTGTCATATTATTATGTATGACTAGCTGTTGCCCGCAGCTCCGCCCGCGTAAATGTCGGTTACATCGCATATTATTATTATTTATAAAACATTTTTTTCTAAAATAAACGTAGCCTAAGTTACTCCTTATTACATCAGCTACCTGCCAATAAAAGTTCCATCAAAATCGGTCTAGCCATTTCAGAGATTAGCCGGAACAAACAAACAGACAGGTAGACAGACAGACAGACAGACAGACAAAAATTGTAAAAAATGTTATTTTGGTGTATGTACCGTATATATATTCATATACATGTAGTAAAAAACGGTTAACTCAATCTTACAAACAGACACTCCAATTTTATTATATGTATAGATAAAATGACCTGCCTGTTTTTTTAACGTGTAAAATGATAAACAAGTTGATGACCAATGGTTAGATATCATTATTCTATAGTTTATACAAAGCAGGAACAGAACTTCTACAAAAACGATACTTGCTGTATCAATTGCACTTTAAAATAACAAAGCTACCAGCCTAATAACTCCCTATTTACAAAAACATTTTTTGTTTAACAGGATTCCAATTAAGGTACTGGTACCCTACCTAATGAATGGAGTAGGATTATCAGAAAATAGCAAAATATGAAGACTTTAATGATACCAAGAAACCTCTGCCGTATTTCGAAAGAAATAATGTTTAATTATTATTCGAGATAGGTTTAACCAGGAATTAAACACAGTGGAGTTTTTATAATCCGAGCTAACTAATTTGAACGATTAATTAAAATTTGATAGAAATTGACGCTAATCCTGGCTTGGCAGAAATAACTGCTGAGTTTTATGTAAGCTTCAAACTTTATAAGATTTACTATTTAGATTTACAAGATGATTTCAATAATACCAGCTTTCTTCGCAGCACCCGCCGCTACCGTGGATAGGTAGAAAACTCTTCGATAAACAACAATTTCATTTTATTAATTTATCCAATTAGATTTATTACAAGTACCTTCATAATAATATGTTTATTACTGTTTACGACCCCTAAAAACTATTGCTTTATACCTACTTGTGAGATTTGAACTGCAAAAGATTATAAAGAAATAGTAGTAACTAGTAGTAAAAAAGCAATGTTAATTAAAGCCTGCCTCTAGTATCGATTTATGCTTACAATTTTCAAATCGGGCTGATAGTTCTTAACAATCTCTAATCCATTCTGTCCTACTAGTAAAAATTTAAGGATTTTTTCTCCGTTTAGTCCTACTAGTAGAACTGAACAGTAGAACTTTATGGACCAATTGGATTTAATCATACAAACTCCTCTGTTTGTTATCAGTAGCTCTGTTACAAAATATTGCACGTCTGTTGTTTGTTTCAAAACACAAATATTTGTATGAGAAATGAGCATCGCCTCTAGTGTTTGTTCTGAAAGCTAAATTTATTCACCAAATTTTATGCTGTCAACGCTACAAGCAGTACAAACTACGCTAGGTACAAAAGCAAGTAAGTAAATAGTAGATCTAAAGTATAGATTACCAGGTATTACTATTACTACAGTAGCCGTACATGATAAGCTCGCCATATCAGTAAACATCAATTTTGGTTGTTATCAGTTCCAAAATAGTAATAAATAACGCTGATAAGATTAGGTTGTATACATATTTTCATATGAGCTTATAGAAATAGGTTGTTCATAGAATTTGTACTTAAACTTGACTCATAGGTAAATATTTGTGTAGGTACTATATACATGTTTATATGAACATAAATTTATAAGTGACCCTTTTCGAAAGGAATAATAAAGTAATAGCAAAACTATATTACGTTTACGAGGTATTTTAACTCCGAATATACTCGCATCTCCATCGTATCAATACGTCGTATTACTGCGTCACCGGAACACGTATTGTGTGTGTTTATGAGATGACGTTTAACATGTAACTACTCGTACGTTTACGTGTAGACTTTGTAATAACCTAATTAACTAAGCATCACGCCCTAATATCTCATAATTTAAATCATATTATTAGGTGATTAATAATGTACAATGAAGTGTATGTACTATTATTTTTGTCTTAAGGGTCTTGAAAAGCTTCGAACTCTTCTCAATTAAAGATTCTCGTGAGAAAACTAGCAGGTGATGAAAACTGTTTTTGCTCAAATAGTAGACAGAAACAATAAAGAATTCATCTTACTAAATCATCACATTAAAATGTAAGTAAATACCACTTTGGTTATAATATAATAGATACTATTTTTGTTGATTTGAATAATAAAAGCAAAAGTCTGGATAGGAGATTAACAAACATAAAGTGGAATTAACGTTTACAAATGTTACATAAACCCAAAGTAATTTTGTTTTAAACGATTTATTTTCAGGCATTGCTTTGGTCAAAATATTTTATTTACTTTATTAACAATGTTTAATTTGAAAATTTAATTTTATCTATAGGTATGAAGATATTTGTTCCAGATACCTATATTTTACTCGCAGTAACCTATTTACTATCCGTAATTGGCTCGACACGTTAAATTTTTTCATCTTTTTTAATAGCTCTATAGCTTTAATAAACTAATAATAATAATATAGTAATAATATTCTACCACATTCACACAGCACCATCTAGTCCCAAATTAAGCAATTATATTTGCTTGCGTTTTGGGTACTAAGCTCAGGTTTGATACAAAATGATGCAGTAAAGACTGCGTTGGCCTATTTGTATAAAATTAACTTTCTGCGGCGCAGTTTCACCCGCGCTCTTACATTTTTGGTTACGGATCCGCTCCCGGCGCTCGTAGCGTCATAGCGTAGCCTAAGAAAGATCTAAGGAAGGTTATAACCTACCTTAAAAAACGGAGAAAGAATTTTCGCAGAAAGAATTTTGAAATTAAATTTAGTACATTCAGAGATCACCCCATACAACATCACACAATTTACCTATATAAAATATTAAGTTTAGAGTATAGATGTCAAAATGATAACCTTATATTGAATTTTTTGTGTTCGTAATTTATGTATGTTTACAAAGATGATGATTGGCAAAACCATTGTATACCTATTTGTTTCACGATTTGAAACGTACATAATTCCAGAGGGAGCTTATATATTATGTATGGTTTAATCCGGCTCAAGTCGGGCTGGGCTAGTTAGATATACCTACCTCTAACCGCCCGAATAATACCTGCCATTTTAAGAACAAGTTACTTTATCAGAAAATGGTCAAGATTTTATACAATGCATTAAGTTTAATACTAAAATGTACTGTAAATTGTATCACAAACGTTCACTTCATAATTCATACAGTTAGTTAAAACTTGATAGTCGTTAGTTAAATCCAGGTTGGGCGTGAACTGTAATATGTTTGTAAACGAACTAAGTTCGTGCTACCTAACTGTCATCTGTGAACCTCGATAGTATGAAAGGTGACAAAGTTATGACGAGCTTGGTAATCAGTAATCACGTTACTATCAGTGTCAAAGTTACACCATGAGATTTATATACTTTAAAGTTTGTGTACATTGTTACGTTGTTGTATTATAATAAAAATAAGTGTGTTCTATATAAACCATTAGGTTATATCCTTTTTTTTGAAGAGGCAGGCAGGAGTACGGATCTTTGAGACAAAAAGTTATATATTTTATACTTTGAAATTAATAGGTAGGTATATGTATTGAATTGTAGTAGATACATAAACATACACATATTTGTGTGATTCTGCAGTATATTCTACTATGCTCCTGGTATATCTAAGATCTATGTGCGACATTTAAAATATAATACCAGATGGGCTACTTGCTTTGACTAATCTTAATAAGGAAGGCCAAAAATAACCCTTATTTATTTCTAATATTAGGCCACGTGTTTCCTTACTGTATATAACAGCAGTTAGGAATAGGAATATCTTCAATTAAATTTAGTTATACATTGGAATTAAATTCATTTAACTTTACCTTACACTATTTATAAAATCACAAAATACGTTGCCTTGATAATTTCAATCACAACACCTATCTTGTTTTAAAAAAAGGCCCTTCTAGTAAAATTATAAAACTCTTGCAACTATTTTGCGATATTGAGGAAGACTTTGTAGAAATAGGTTTTCAATAAAAAAGGCTTGGTAAGGCAAAATTTGATCATGTTGCGTCTCTCCGAAATATTTAATGAAAATATGTTTTCCATGAGCAATGTCATTTTGAATATTAGTTGTATTATGACTTATTACAGAAGTACAGAGTAGTTACTGTGTTGCATCCGAGACTAGCAGTAAACGACGAGTATTAACAGTAAACTGAAAGAAAACTACCAAGCAGAAAGATGATGTTTCTAAAATTAAATAATAACAAATGCGACGAGATCCGCAAAAGTAGTCCTATTTCAAGGAATTCATTTCTAAAATAAATTTGCAACGTAATAGGTAAGCTTAGCTTTTTCAATTTATATGTTTCTTTTATTACTAGGGTGGCATAGCATTTCATCTAGTTATAAGTAGTGAGGCAGGCAATTTGTCCGTACGAGAGTTCAACAATATTTTATAATCTCGACAAATTGCATTAACTTAAGTAGTTACTGTTGGGGCGATGCACTTAAGCAGACAATGCACGATAAGCATGAAGATAAAACATAATAACTGTACACAAGCAAATCTGTCCTGATACGAATATCACTGATTAAACAAAAGAGACAACGAACATTATTATTATGTTGCTAAGTTAACTAAATCGATTGTAATTATATTCAATGGCTCTAAATAAAAATATGCCTTGAAAATGAAAATGAAAATATATTTATTCATATAGGTTAATTAAATTAACACTTATGAACGACAAAGTTTACAAAATGTCAGCAAATTAAGCTACATCCAGTTTGCTGACGAAGTAAAGCCATGACAAGAACTGGCAAGAAACTCAGGCCACTCTTTTTATTCGCCAGGTTATTACAATTTTTGTAAGTTACAATTTCAAGAAGCATGCAAAGTGACACAGGCAACACACTTAACTCTATAGGTAATTAATGACAGCTTTCTATGTTGTAAAGAAAAAATAAAAAGTAAAATGTGTGCTTTACAGGCTGCCTTAATTTGCATATTGCTACAAAAGGTAAAGGCATATTATACATAATTAATACAAAAAAAAGAACATTATATATATTATGTCAATATGTATCAATAAATTAATGTCAAAAAAAATATTTGTTAAAGCATGTCATTCTTATTAATCATAAAAAATGTCATTCATAGTATAATTAAGAAAAACATGTCTTTAAAAGTATAATGTCATTAAAATTAAGAGTAAAATTAATTTACTCCTTCGTCAAGCAAGCATCCCATAACTTTTTATCGTTTAGATACTCATTAACAGTGTAGTAACCCTTAAGTATTAAATGTTTTTTGACAATTTGTTTAAATTTGATTGATTATGCCTATTTAGTTGTAAAAATACTAGAGTAAATATTATCAATAATTATTTTAAATATCTATTCAAGGTCTATTATATTTTAGATTAAGATAGTAAACGAAAAGGTAGAACACGTCGCCTCAGGAATGGGCATCGCAAAATATAATTAGTTTAAAGAAAAATACAAAAAGCGACTTCTATACTATACCTATACGTACAAACTGAAACAAAAACTAAAAGTAAAATTTCTCAATATAACTTGAACAAACCAAAACATCATCTATGTATATTTTGATTTTGTTATTATTGAAATCGCGTAACGAATATTCAAAAAAATAACATACGACCCGAATTGAGAACCTCCTCCTTTTTGAAGTCAGTTAAAACTGTGTTAAAATGAAAAATCTCTTCAGCGACATAATCCTATAGCTATAACACTTTGAGGTTCTAGGTACGAGTATATATTAGAAAAATATGTTTATAGTGCCTTTAATGGATGACGAGGAAGCGGCCTATCTAGTATGTGATATCTTTTCGCATGCATTTCTGTAGATTCAAGCGCCCAGCAAAGGCATTGCCTACCATGTATATGTAGCATTGAAATTCAGGTAACTGAAAACCTTTGTGAGTTAAACTATCAATGCTCTGGGAGCTGCCCGTTATGTACTTTTATTATTTATCCATCGTGTATTCGTAGTTCGGTAGCTATCAAGTTGTTTTTGTTGGGATGACCCTTTGTTCTTTTGAAACATGATGCTTAAAAAAATAACAATCAAATAAGATGGTCTTAGTATTTGATAATTTGACCAGAAGTTATGCGTCCTTTTGGTATTTATAAGTCACAGTTCTAACAGTAAATATCAGCTTTTAGTTTAGTGTAATTATACATAGATTTTAAGTTTAAATTATAAATTCATTTTATGAATCGACCTTTGAAGTCTGATCATAAAACTCTTTTTAGGCTTGAAAATGAGCATATTACAAAGTACGTAAACCTATATAACAGGAAAAGGTACCTCAACCGTCAAATAAGGTTGAGTGTTTATTAACATCGATTGGGCACGAACAACATTATAATAGAACCTCCGCACAATATTTATTTTACAAATCCGTGCCGTGTTTTTTCATTGGTTTAATTCTACCGCAACCTTTTTAGAACTTCCTTTATATAATGTGACCCGCTCTACTTCGTACGTGGATACTAATACATAATATGTTTTTACGATATAATTACAAACAGTTGAAAAGGGGTTTTTTAAAATGGCGCCCACGAGGTGGCAGCACTGAGGCGTCAAATCCAGGCACCTGTCAAACGCTTTAAATTTTTAATAGATAACCGTGAATCGTGTTCTATTGATGTCAAACTGTAAATGAATTTTGAATTTTGATTCTGATTTTTTGTGAATGGAATACCTATCACCTAAGTGGGGCCAACTGGTAGCGAAAATTTTTATATCTCTCTACTATAACATGTATGTATTTATTTATTGTATATATATTACACATATCTAATGAATGAACTTTTCAAAAAAATACTCGACACCATAGTAAAAACCATATCAGATTTTGTTGCTCGGTTTAGAAAAAAAATTGTGGAGAAACCGACAGGAAAAACAACAACGACTTATAAAAAGTAAAGTAAAGTACTTTGCCAACATATAAATTTTATTATACAAATATCTGAGTTTAACGATATGTGGGTCATGATCACATATTATTCACACAATTTCAATGTGTTTAAATGGAACCCTTTATACATGTAATGAGATTTTACTGAACTTCAAAGCATAATATTAATAAAGTAAGCGTACCTTTGTTCTGAGGATATAATAATATAATATAATGTAATTTACGAACTGCGCTTTACGCCAAAAATTGAATACGCGAAAACATGTACGTACATCTAAGTAAAAATAAGATCGGACTTGAACTAAAAACTATAACCGCATTAAAAATACTATCCATACATGTAACCCTCTACATTATGCCATTTTCTTGTCATGTTCATAGTACCTACCTAAATATTTAAAAGACAATAATATCTACTCCAACTTATGGCCGATTCATTATTTTATTTGTGAAATAAAATAAAATAATGAATAAATACCTAACGTCTACTACCTTGTCATTCTCTAATCAATATTGTTGCACCAGATCATAAATATTGAAGTAAGTATTCACGTCATTAAATTATAAAAACTTCATAGAAAACGTAGTAAGTAAATGAAGAGTTTCTCTACCGTAAGTGCCGCCTGGAACTAATGCAATTAAACGACTACAGAGAAAATCTTCCATTGGGTAAGCCCACCAGGGAATCCACGGTAGGTATAGCAGACCTGACTATCATGGGAGCCCTATGCTTGTTTTCAAACATTAACAGTCGTTAAGTAAGTATTTATCATATTAATAAATATAAACTTTAAGATTATATTTAAATGGCTTTACGATTGATACATTAAACAGTACGACTGTTTAAATTGATTGTGGAACGCGGAACAATGACACAAATCTAGAGACTAGTGCTTTTATTATTTTAGGACGCAAGACATGAGCTTTTAGCGTTTGAAAAATACACACACACACACACACACACACACAACTTAAACATAACCCGTTGGCCTGTTTGGCAATGTCGGCATTAGGTAAAAACTGGCTTTTTCTTAAATCAAATCAAAAAGAATCAGTAGAACTAAATATACGGGAATTCACGCGATCATGCATTAGGTATTTAGGTACATACCTTAATTTGCTTGACGTTTCAACCAGGTTACACCGGCCGTGGTCACAAGCAGACAGAAAGTTTAAAAGCAAAAAGAATCAATCTTATAAAGTCGAACTTCACGATAGCTGTCCATATTTCTTCTTGACTAGTGAAATATGTAACTAAGATAGAGCCCTGATATCATTTTATTATCTTGTAAAACTGTAATATAAATTTGTAAAAGCAATCATCAAAACTATTATAAATATCATCTTTTATATCATCAAAAGTCTTTATTTTAAACCACGAAGTTATAAAAACTAATCGTGCGGTTTTCATAAATCTTGTTGGCTTACAAAATTGACTTATATGTTTTCTTTATAAAGTTTTCTCTATAAATCTGTTTACTCGTTTATTATGCACTTAATTCAAGAATTCAGCATGTAAATTATAAAATATTAAATCATAATATATGAAAGTCCGTTGTATATATCGCTATAGTGTTCTGTGATCGCTACCATGCACTTGACGTAAGTAATGGTAGTGACATGTTACGAAATAGCTGTTTTATAATTATTATAGATACTTTTTAAAATTATTTCTTACACCTATACGAAACTTAAAGTGAGTAGAAGTATCCAATTTGATTAGCTACTCATAGGATTGAGTTTGTACGTAAGCATACTACGTATTACATCCTGAATTAACCTTCGTCATTTCAATAACTATACCTACGAGTACGTCTGCAAGACGCTTAAAACTTGGGTCATACTCTATATGCGGTATTGTATATCGTAGGATTAGCTGCCAAATAGTTTTTTAGTCATCGGTGTATTATTGTTAGCAGTAATGTGTAATGCGAAATCTCTGATTAATATAGATACTGCGACAATGTATTTATTGTTTCACCGCACATTGTTTCAAACGTTATAAACTACGTAATAATTTAACTTCTATTGATTGTTTAGTTGAACATTGAACAACATTATCATATTGCAACAAAATTTAATTTAATGACAATTTCGAATGTAAATTTAGATATCATAATTGTTTTAATGGACCAGTTGAGTTTAAGTAACCTTTTGTGAGAGAGAAATAAACGATTTATTTATTTGTTTATTAGTTTAGTAATATCTCTGTACTTTTTAGATAGTAACTGCCAAATGGCAATTAGTAACTTATAAATTATACACTGTATTGGCCGTGTAGCGACTAGCCTATTTACTTGTAGAACTCGATTAATCATACTTTAAAATACTTAGTGCAAGTTAATACCACAATAGTGTTCTATTCATGTCAGAACCTACGCATAGGAAGGTGTGAATAATAAACGCTAAAAGAGAAGTGTCATAAACAAATTACGTTGTTTACAAATAACATATGTAAATTCTATTGCAGTGTCAAGTAATACGAAAAGCATTCGCAAGAAAAGTGGCAATGACTTTACCACCGATGATTCTAGTAGCTTGTCTATAGAGGTCATAAAGTGAAGTCGGGCTGGTTGGTATTTGAAAGATTTAACGAAGAGGTGAGAAACAGACTAAGTGCTATAATTATGTTATTGGTTTACAGATGAACAAGCATTAGAGACAGAATACTCAAGTCGAGCTTAAGATACAACTAGGAACTTTCATATAATAATATGACCTACTTTTACGTAAAAATAAAAATATATTAACGAAAAAACGACGACGTAATTAAATTATAACGTAGGTAATATAAATATACTATTAAGCAATAACAAATTTCAAACCAAATTATCTGTAACAATTAATTTAGTGAACTAAATGTGATGAGCGTTCAATTCAAAAGACTTTAACTTTAACGTGAAATAGAAACCTTTGAAGTCAACCGTTGACTACCTTTGGCCTCGAGCCTGTGGGGGCTTGTGCCTCTCTACTACAGACTGATAATTTAATGTTCTTAAATGAAATATAAAAGTTTTGAATTTATAAGAATTATTCTCATTCAATTTGTAAACGTTTGTCTTGTTTGTCAATCATTCTACTACGATGAACATTCTATTCGGATGCCTAAAAATTAGTTCAAAGCAACCAAAAGCCTGACTCGCGCATCATAAAAAGTTCTTACAATAATGAGAACGGATTTTGAAAATAACTTAATTAATTTTCTAGTGCATTAATGAATAGATCGGTGGGATTGCAGGACTATCTTCCTTTGAAAAATATTCTCTTATGTATCGATGTATAATCAGAGTAAAATGTTCATGATGCAATGTTTTAATCGGAAAAAGTCATGTACAAAAATTGCGGCAATAATGGCTGTGCTTTTCAAGTTCGTTGTCCTGCAAGTTTGATATATTAAAACTTCAAAGAATCGTTAATTTAAGTGTTTGATAATAACTTTCGCTTCATACCTTGTTCGTATTTGTTCCGTTTATCCTTTAGAAGTAATTCTGTACCCTACTCCTTTAAGCTGAAAAGTTCTCAAATATATATATTAAACTTGGCAAGAACCTTTACAAAAAACCGACGATTAAAGAAATTTTTCGCTCGATAAATCAGAAGCTTGTAATTATTGGTAAAGATAAAAGTGAATATTTGGTCGCTAACTCTTCTCGCCTCGGTTATGAACATGACGCCTGTTTGACTAGTATATGTGACACGACGCATGTCTCTGGCTATATCCGTAAGGGCAGATTGCCAACAAACCCGGGCTTATCACCCGTCACCTGAACAAGAACGCATGCCATCAACACGAATCATGGACAACGTCAGGTACAACAATGCTCGATGTTTCTCGACGTGTCTCGAGACTTGACTCATCTCGTTTATTGAGATTAATGGTATGATGAACAGTGGTGGGCTTTGAGAGAAGAGAGTGGTATATGAGATATATATTTAGAGCAATTCGCTTTAAATTTGCCTGTATTTGATTCGATTTGCACTTCAGTATTGTGGTTATTGTAATAATGTTGTAATGATCACTTTTTGTGAATCCTTGCGCGCTATATTTCACTACGTACAAAGGCCTTAAGTTTATGTATTTTAACATAATATATAAAACACAGCGTATTATCCATGCTCTGTAAGCTCAGGAAAAGTGATAAAGAACACATTTAATTTTGCGGAAAATTCGGGTCCGTCAAACATGACGTGATCCGTTTAGACCCAGCATTGTTACAACAAAATTAATTCCATTTAAAACCAATTCGACAATTCATACAATCAAATCACCAGTAATTTGTTTATGCATTTACATGGGATGTATGCAGATTGGATTGCAATAGTCGTGGAAATACCAGCAAAATTGAACAGAGATTTTACGCTGAAATTGCACTAGTCCGTATGGAAGCAAATAGTATGGTACACGTGCACCATGCAAGAGACTTTGGATAACTTACTACTTGGTATTGCCAGCGGATTAACAATGGAACTGCATTTCTTTTTATTGGAACTACTCAAAGATAATTTTAACAGTGCTTTTATTTAACACCTTTGGTGATAAGTATATTACAAAATAAATACTTACTTTTTATAAGTAAATACTTGCATCTAGAATTCATCAATTCACGGTTCTATAATGACTTTTATGTATCGTGTATGCGTACAACATAGCAATCATATAGATAGTCACATTTCACTAGCACAATTAATTTAATAATGATAGTCCTTAACAAGACCTTAAGTTTATTATAATATTATATTAATTTGGTATATAATTTAGTTTGCAAGAATTTAAAATGGAGCAAGAATTCGAAACTTTTTAAGTATTTGTTAAAATATATTAAATTCAAAAACTATATTAAATTAAAAAAAATAACAACACATTACTACTAGAAACAGTGAATTTTTACGTACCTACTGTTCAACAGTTATTTTATGGCACATAGTAATTACGGTTACGTATTCAAGGTATTCAAGTATCTCTTAGAGTTTTGTCTACGTAAAACTAAACTCCCAGAGGAAATATAATAAAACAGATTGTGTACATTACTCATAGGTATATATAATTGTCCACCCTTGTACATGCTATTCATATTTTAAGTTAAGATTTAAGTTTACTTTAACAAAAATGTAATTTATTAAACAGTTCCTTCTATTCATTTGCTACTTTTATATCACCATTGAAACTTCGTGGTGTATTTTATTACATAAGATTCAAGAAAAACTTAAGGTAGACAAAAATATTATCACAAAGTTATGATAATGATGTGAAGACGTTCAACTTTTAAAACTCCCAGTGCTGCTCTTTGTCTCGCGAATGATCTTAGTTATTCGAGATGCAGAAGTTTAATTTACGAAAGAAAACTGCGAAGATTGCTACATTACCATGTGAGAATGATTGAGAGAAGTCCAATATTATACAGCAGGTAAATAATAACTCCTTTTTACTAGAATTACTAATATAAAATCAGTAAATAAATACCAATAAATTGTTTTTTGATACGACATTACAAATCCTGAGCGAGTTGGAACTCGCAATTGCTCAGATTTATTTTATGTTTTAGCAAAACAAAACGACACATTCTACCTGGCAGTAGGTAAATAATCTTTGTGATCCACGATTGATAGACGAAATCACAATAAAATTGTTGTAGCAATTAGCCCTTACTTCGACAGCTTTAAGAGATGCTTTTGCACGCCCCACTCAAAAGACCCGAAAATCAGACGTGAAACATGCCAATACGCACATGCGCTGCTACAAAGTTCAATGCAAACATTATAATATTATCTACGTCTCTCTGTATAATAAAGTGTATTATTTTATCTGCCTCTTACTGTTTGTCACTTATAGTTATACAATTAAAACACCACTTCATACTTCACTCAAAAGCAAATAGTTATCTCTAAAACATTGCCTTTTTCCTGAATTTGAACGTAAGTATGTTCTACGTCGGTACTTGTACCACAAACACATTTGTTTAGATAAATATTTGATTGGTTTTGGGTTGAATTCTAATACATTTTGTTAAAAGCTTTTGTTGGAGTTAGTAAAAGGAAAATGTTATGAAAAGGATTGTGAATGTATGTACCCGAAGTTTGGTCAAAACAAGTCTAATATAATAAGGCGCTTTCATCATGCCTTTATCACATCTCAGTAATCTGTTTTGTAAATTCAAGCTATGTACCGTTGAATTGGTCTTCAGGTAGGTACACAAATTATTCATTGTTAAGAGTTGTTTTATACAGATTTAAAAAAATATAATTTGTTAAACAAATCTTAGGTGTGCACAGTACACCAGACACACGATTCTTTAAGACCGTCCTTAGTTTTATTATGAGCCCTATATTAATTAATGTCAATTACAACTTACTTTGATTTAAAACTTAAATGTTGCCTTAAATAATCTGTTTACGTGCTACGTCGCCATTGGCACGCGTGTTTTTAGTGTGTACTTGTGTAGTACTCCGCAGTTGTCTTTAAGAAATGAATCACTTGAATACGGTAGGTACTCGGCGTTAAGAATATCACTTCAATATTATGGAACCTCAAGACAGTGGTTTATGATAACTTTCAAAATCCATTAACATGGGTAGGTGGGAATCAGCTAGTAATAATTGCGGTTTGTAAGCATTTACATATTATGTAATATTCAACCTATAAATAGCTTTCAACCACTATATAGATATAATAAAATGCAATTACTGCTTCCATTAGACAAATTATGTACCTGCTTTCATATATAAATGCATAGACAGTAGAGAAAATAAACGGCAGATTTTACTGATGATAGAGTAAGTAATATTTACTACAATAAGACTTTTATTCCGTCCAGAGACGACCTACTGAAATGTTTGTATGTGACATATCTGTCTGCCTATCCCTTGAGAACAACAGACGTGAAGTTACTAGACTCTATAAAATGGTTTAAAAATTAAACTAAATATTATAGTAAACTAACATCTATTACATGTCAGTGGTTGTAAAAGTTGCCTTAAGGTAAAGAATATTGTATGATCCAGAGAACATCCCAATTAGCTTCGTGGAGTTTGCATATTAAGTAGCTGGTAGTCTGTAATTTTAGATACTTAATTTATTACCATAACAGTAATTTTCCTAAATGGCTTGCTAGTTTATGTCATCATAAATTATTAGAATAATATAAAAATAGCATTTAATGTAGTAGGTAGATCAGTGGCACTACTACTAGCAGAAACTCCAAAAAGGCCAAGAGTAAAACTGTACTCTGGTAGTGTTCGTACTGTAAAATGACAAATAAGCTTATGTGAAAATATCTTATATAATCAGCTCAGCTACTAAGCTACACGTATTAAATACGTGTACCCTGTATTTCGGGCAAAATACTTGTCGGAACAAAGGTCTTATTCAAACATTTAGTGGGATTTTACCATAATCGATCTAAGATGAGTTTTCTGCCATTATTCAGTTGATTGATTGCATTTCAAAAGTGGAGGAGTACCATCGGTAAGTCTTATCTAAATATTTCGCTAGTAGGCGGTAAGTTTGCACTTTTCAAGATCCTAAACATATATGCCTATGAAACTTATGAAGCCTATGAAACTTTTTAGTTTGAAGACGGTACAAAGCCCTGGAACTATGCATATTATGTGCACCAGTGGTGCTATAAGCTAAAATGGTCATGTTGATAAATGTAATGTAGAATAAAAACAATAAAAGAAGCAAATGGTACTGTTACAACTACTGACTGTTAAGACCCTGAAATGCCTTTAAATTTTTAGTCTAAGTAGAAGTAGGTACTAGTACGTCTAAGGTGACAAATTAGCGTTACATTACCGCCCGATTGTAAGCAGTTACCAGTTATTTCAAGTAGCAATATTATATTCAAATACAATTAACCATTATATGAGTCGTAAGCAGTATTGTTGGGTATTATAAAAATGATAGCTGTTTGTTTTTTATTAGAAATTCATCCGGGTACTATTTGTTTTGCCCTACACAAATAACCCTTTAGTCATCATTATAAACAACGACTTTCATTATGTAGGGAGACAACTGAGACAGACTTGCAATGTTGTTCTTATGACTTATTTCCTTGTTATAAAATAAACAAAGTTCATTTTCTCTTCAAAGGAAAATGTTCTTTCTTAAACGAATTGTCTAAATTTGTTTATGTTAGTTTACTGCTAAATAAATTATAAAGTATTAGTTAAGTATACCATAAAGTATTATTTTCATATTATCGTATTGCTTATATTGCTATTTATAAGTTATGCTTGTTATATCACTACTATTATATAAAGCGGAAAAGTTTGTTTGTTTGTTTGTTTGTTTGAACGCGCTAATCTCTAGAACTACCAATCGGATTTCAATAAATCTTTTTGCGTATGATGAAACAGTTCTTAAGAAAGGTTATATGCTATGTAACATCACGCTACTAGTGACGGGAGCAGAGCAGTAACCAACGAAGCAGGTAAAACTGCACCACGAGAAGCTAGTATTATATACCAAGATAACGTATTGCTCGTGGAATGTAGTTGCCGTAGTCATTTATAAGCTTTAAGACAGATTCGCGTTATAACAGATTCGCTTTACGTCCATGGATAGTAAAAATGTAAGAAGCATCATTTTTTGATTGTCTTCTCTTCTTAACTAAAAAAAAAACACTGTAACACGCAACATGAAAAACTCTTTTCTGCGTCCATAATAAGTTCTTAACTGAATACTGTAGTAAGCAGCAGAAATATAAGAGTAATTGATTGAAGTTAAATAAATAAATGTCGTCATCCTTATTTAAATGAATCGATAGCTAGATTAATATTTTTTTAACATTTCTTCAAGTTTTTATCATCAGCTGTCTTAATAAGTACCTTTTACAAAAACCCAGGTAATTTATTCACATTACAAAGTTTATTCATGCTCGATTAAACGGTCTCATCTCGCACAGATTTTTCAGATTGATAAAATCGTTCATGAATTTCCCTTGGGATCTAGTTCTCTTTTAAACTGAGTGCTTTATTAAAGAAATCTACAAATTCAGTTTCATAGAGATTTGCAAAATTTTTATTTGTGCATATTCCAGCAAGAACGAGTTAAAATTCCTTTGCAATCCTTTCTATCGTCTTTATAACGTACTGGCTTGTTTTATTACTATTAGGTATAGGCCATGAAGATCCTTTATTTATTTACCTATTGTAGGTCTGAAAAATGATCAATGGTCAAACGACTTTAAGTGGTAGGCCGCGGATCATAATATTTTTACAGTTCCAAGCCTTTCTTTTTAGACTTAATTTCAAATATTACTGTACAAGGTTTAAAGTTTGATAAAGCCTAGTATAATAAGAGAGTTGTTATTCATAACATCACACTTTGCTCTCGCCAGACCGGGCTACTTATAACACAGTGGAAAATCCTCTTCCAATCTAAAAAATGAATGTAAACAATTACTTTCTTCGGAAAAAAATCTCATTCTTGCTTTAATATTCATGTGAAGAAACCCACGGGAAATAGGTATAATATAATATATCTACCATAGTAGAAATATGATAGACCCACTTATGTAAGCTACTCAACCTCAATATTATTGTTTGATAGGGCTCATGAGACTAACGATTTTTGGACGATAAATAGCGTTTATGTTTGTTTTGGGACACTCCATTGGGAATATTAGGCGGCGCTATGTGTGTTAGTCATTAAGCAATATTTGTATTATTGTTCCTACGTGGAAATCCGTTCATTTTGTGTTGTTTAGTTGCAGTTTGAAGCTAATATACGTAGTTAAGACTCTCAGATATTGTATCCCTAATAATAAACGACCTTTTGTGTAGTGTTTTGGTAGTGTAGTTTTAGCTATGCATTGCAATTTAATATTTTCAATTTAATAATCAATAGGTTTCATGTAACGCACCCATTTTGTTTAAAACACAAGATTCATATTATTAAATACACCCATTATTAAAAATACAAAATAAAAATCTCTATAGCTCAATGATTGAGGGTACCTCTAGCTACTACTTGTACTGAAGGAAATGTAAAAACGTATATTATATTAAATACCCATGATATAAGTACTTTTGTAAAAAATAATATCACGCCACATCTCATTTCTTACTGTTGTTTTATAACATACCAAAGCGGGGATAAAGAATTAGTTGACTACACCGTTTGAATTGTCAATGAACATTGATTCAGCGTTATGGTCTTATAACAAAGACGGGCACTTCATCTGTGTGTATAAGCGAAATCATATATTATATTTGTACAAAGTAGATAGGTAGGTATTTGACCGACACGTAAACTGTACTTAACTCTGGATATCAGATATACATGCTAATAAAAATACCTACATACATCCAACATTAAATACCTTTATTGTTAGAATTGTCTTATATTCACCATTATACCCAATTTTCTTGACATAGATATATAAATAAAGCTTTTTTAATTCGCATCAAATGAAATGTGATAATATAAACAACATTCCAATGTCAGTGAAGATCAAAAGTTTTTCTATAAAATGATATAGAACAAAGAAAGTTTCATTCAAAAAGCCATTTAAGATCCTCAAAAAATTGTCTAATGTAAAACTTTTTCAAATCAACATCTAGGTACAGTACTGAAGAAAATTGCTGTAGTGTTCTCAACCTAGCCCACGGGTCCAGCTAATTGCCAATTATAGCGCTTGCTAAAGTTGTCTCCAAATAAAAGTCAGCCGTTGATAAAGTTCAAAAACGTTCCATTTATCTCACGCTCTTTACTACAATAAAAATCCTTAATACAACAATTTTTTTTATCCTAATTAAATTTATGCCTTGCGGTAACATGTCTACGAAATTGTTAAACATTTTGTTTGAAGAACGTCGCAGCGCTGTAACTGAAATTAAATTCATATTTTCCATTAATAACCTGCTTTAATTTTGTAATTGTTTGTTTCATGTTTGAAAATGTAAAAAAAAATATATATTTCTTTTCATGTTCAAAAAGGAGTGAAGAAATTTGACAAGTTGTATTGTGAAAATCTGCAAATACTTATTGGAGCGGCATCTAGTGGCGGCGGCCGCACTCACCTAGTTTCAGAGCCCACTACAGTCCAACCCCGGCGGCGACGTACGGCGCGCATTTCAGCCGTGACGACGCGGTCTCGTCTCCGATGTCGCGCTGCGCTCATCGATATATGAGCGGTGGCGCTCTCCTCCATCTCGGCAATCGGTAACATTGTTTCAGCTTTCAGTTGTTATTTTCAGTAATACCTAGATGTCGCTTTCAAAAGTTTACACTGTTATATCTGGTCACTACTGTAGATTGATAAAATAATAGCAGATAAGTAGCCAAACAACATTTTAGATTAATGCCATGTAAACATTTGCCAATATAAATAATAAATTGCGAATATATGTACAGGTATTCAATGGTTACATTTTGTCAGAACTTCACGCCGTTTGCTTAAAATTATAGCCTATTCAACTTCCATCTGTTATATAATTTTAATAACGGACGCTAATGTATGAGTATATTTCATGTTAATAAGCCACCGAACAATTTAGACAATAACGTCCATTTCAGTGGCAGTACCTACATAGCTATCAAAACATTCATAACATGAGAAAAAACATGGACCTCGATTTATTCAACATTTAAATTAACTCGATCTACGATAACAGAAACTTGGAATGAGGAATGGGTACCAAAACATATTACGTTGTTTTCTCTTGAGAGCGTTCATTTCGTCGAGTCGTGAGTCTCATCGCCGCTACCCGGAGTATACGCTATTGTTCTATTGATTATACTGAATAAATATAATTAAACAGCGAGGATATATTACCTACATAAGCCGCTAAGCTTACACAATATTTGGTATGCATTATTATAGTTTACACTACGCTTAGAGTACGTTAATGGTAAATTGTTAGGAATATACCTCCAACCACTAAACTTGATTATAGATAGGTACGAGTATCGAATATTTTATTGAGTATTTGTCTACGATTTCCAACCACAAATAGATGCACAAGTCTATGGAAACTAAAAATACTTTTATGCTTTCGTATTTATATTTTAATTTATTTTATTATGAACTCGGTGAAAACATACAATACGAAAATAACTAATTTATGACTATGTGCAAAGACGAGTTGTTTATTAGCACGCTTAAGAAATACGCTTTCATCATAATTTGGCAGCAGAAATACAAATACATAAAATATTATACTGTCAGTTAACTGAGTCAAAAATAAAGCTGAACTTTTTATTTTACCTAATTACAAGTTTTAAAAACATTTTCATTTCCAATATTAGAACCGAATTAGGTGCCGATTGAAAAATTTATTGAAGTTTTAAACGATATAAAATAAGACTCGCCTTTAGCAATGAGAGGTATATTAAATTTAGTCAAATATGATCTTTTTTTTTTTTATATTATAACCCACCAAAGTGGCTCCACTCCGCTTGATAGTAAGCAGTCAGTGGAATCCAGAAGTGGCGGCCACAATACCAAAAGCCATCGTCTTAAACTGCTGGTATGATGGCCTCCACTATGGCGGCTGGGAATGAGGTTAGGGGAAGGGATAGAGGGAGGTGAGGAAAGAGGAAGGGGGGAAATTGGGCCTGCGGCGCTCTCACTCACCGAACGAAACGCAGTAGTACGGATACTACTACTCTTAAGTCGATCTTCTATGAGAGGGTAGTACTTCCCCGGACGATCCTGCCTATTTATACTGAGATCAGCGTGGATCTACTACATTTAAATTTAAATCTTCTGCTGGACATAGACCTTTTCCAAGCATTGACCGATTTACCAATAGGATTTGCCCTGGTTAACTTAGACATTTTAAGGAAAACTTTTTTGGATAGCAATGAATTTGTGTCTATATTTTTACCTTAAAATAAGCTTTTATTGGAATATTTGCCTACACAATTAATTTTTGTTCAGATAACGTGTCGTATTGAGCTATATTTTTAGCCAAATAGACAAACATCAAATAACCTTAAATTAATATATTTACTATTATCTCTTTATTTTCACGATTACTACGATACACTACTAAATCTATAATACCTGTTATACTAAAATAGAAAAAAAAACGGCTTCGAAAATAAACCTTTATATACAAACTTAAACATTAAATAAAATTAGTATTCCTCAATATAACTGAAACAAAAACCTTGCAAAAAAAGAATCATTAAATCCATTCATGATTGGAAATCGTGAAATATACAAAATATACGACCTGAATTGAGAACCTCCTCCTTTTTAAAAAAAGTTAAAAATGTTTTCTATTTGAACAATTTTCTACTGACTTTTTTCATTTGTTTGTTTACTTTCTTTTGTGCTAAGCCATAAGTAAAATGTAAAATTATTAGCGGCAACTATCCTTTTTCTATATTAGCAATTAATAGTGCCCATAATAAACGGTGAAGAAAATCATCCTAATGAAATTTACCTACATACATATAATATAATAGTTATAAGATTCTCTATAAACTTATGGAATAACTACGAAACGACTTTGGGATAACACAGAGTGGACCATGGCCTCTCATTATGACAACAGACCCGTGTCCAATAAGAACAATTTATAACAAGGTCGTCATACTATTATTGTTATACATTTAACACAACATAACATTACATCAATTTGGCGGAGGGATTGGCAAACAAGAAAGCCTTATGTGATCACAAATTCAGTCTTAGGGCCGATACCGGGCATTTTGCATCAGAAAAGCCTAAATTAATTTGCCAAATTCAATGTGTCTGCAATGCATAGAGAAAAACACAGGCTTGTCCATAGATCACAGAAAGCACTTGCCATCAAGAACGCTGTACCTATACATAGTCGGACCTGTCTATACGCTATAATTTTGTTTAATCGAGTTTTCTTCACAATGTTTTCACTTTTCATTCACCGTATGTTAGTAATGTGTAAGGAAAATTTCTAAAGCACGTTACTTTGCAAAAGTCGCATTAGTACTGGCCCTTTCGAACTTTCCAAATGGCGCTGATAAGAAGTATCTCCGTAGGAGTATTATTAGGTTGTTACAACTTACCCCTTGTACTAAGTATTTTATATATGCCTATACTTACTTTATTACTTACGTAAAAGTGTTATGAATATAAATATACAATGATAGGTACATGTAATTTACATATGCCATTACCTTTAATAGATTCGCACTACGATGAGAGAAGAACGACTATTATTTTCAGAATAAGTGCAACGACCTCCTATAAATAAAATAATGAATTCGAAGAGAATGTTTTCATATTCACGGGACTGAAGGTGGCGGATACGAAGAAAATATAAACGTGTATGTGTGTTATCTACGTTTAAACTTCGATAGAATATTCTATTATACAATATACTATTTCTTAAAATTATGATATATGTGTCACGCGTGTTTTCCCGACTAGAAAATGTTTAAATCTCTTCCAAAATTTTAAAAATGCTAAAATAAGCCAACTGTATATTTACTCAGAGGTTATATGGTGTAATGGTATTTAATAACTAGTTGTACTAAGCAACGTAGATTGATACATCTGCAAGGTTCGAAGTCAATTCATGGATAGGTCACCATTTTCTGTAAAAGATCTATGTCTCTGCGAACGGAGAACGCGACGATCCGAGTTGTCACTCTGATTGAGTAAATGTGTATTACATCCGAGATAAGGCGTATATTCTGTCCCATGCATGCATTCTAAATACTATCCGAGACTCGAGTCTATCAAGACTGTATTTTTTATTGTAAGACCCCTTACTGATGGTAAATCTTAGCCTACAGACACTCGCGATACCTAAAGGATCTTGTGCCAGTTAGAGTAAAATTTATGGTAGTAGTACCTACACAACAATGATTTTGAGAACACAACTATATTCATTGGTTACAGTCTGTTCCGGTTACTATTAAGTTGTAAAATAACTTTGAAAGAAGTGTAGCCACATTTCAAATGATGAAAACAGGATTATTAAAAAGTAGAGCAGCTTTTAAATAAATGACCTTGAATGTGCACTAAATAAAATTATAATTGGAAAACGTGTATTTGTAAAGAATGTATTATTCCAAATAGCTTCAACAAAAATATGACTGACGACATTTCTGTATAACAAGAGACTGAGACCAATTTGATTCTAAAGCGTTACTGCTCTTAATTTATTTAAGTTTGATTAGTAGTCATTAGTCAGAAGAACTATTAGCGGAATATATAAATGATGAAATAAACCAAACCAGTTTTAAAACTTTTCTGTCGAGTTCATAGTCGTTAACTGAATTATTTAAACAGCTATAAGAAATAATACGTACAAGTATTTAAAACATAATCTTTAAGATATGATATTACCTTAAAGAAATAAAGCTAGCAAGTAGTTTTATAGGTAAGTGAAATCGAAATTCTTCTAGGTTTTATAAAAAAAAGATGACACTGTATAGAGTACTCATTATGTTTGTTTTTTGTTTTCGAGGATTAACTTGAGTTATTACAATGTTATATGGATGATATATTATTGTGTATAGCCATCGCGATTCTTTAGACATATCCCTCGTTTCAGATAAATTGTGCATAGGATTAATATACGTACCTACATAGCCTATTTCTATAAATACAATTGAAGGAAATAAATTTAATATAACGCTTGCTTTCATTATTGCACGATTCAAATCAGTCGGCATCATTGTTCAAGCCTATGTCGAATTATAACAATCTTAGATTGAATGAATTGAAAAGTTTGAGATAATTTAAAATCAGCTAGATACACAAGTTAGGTAGTTTTTTTTTAATAATTCTCTCTTTGCGCCTTTTTTATAACTATGAATCATCTAATTTTGGTTGTTGCAGATAACAATGTTTTACATTAAGCTTCTTTTAACATTTAGACCTGTAGCTGGACTTCACAGACTTCTGAATATACGTAGCGTTTGTCATAATTATTACTATAACGACCGGGCCAAAGGTTTAATGTGATCTTAAGGGGTACCTACGGAGGAGTGTCGATGTGTGTTACAAACGGTCACCAATTCATGGACTGAGCAGTGAGCACGACACTCAGGTTTGCTGAGCCATCGATCTACAGTCTGTATGGTTTATAACCTTTTATTTACAAATAAGTATTCGCTGTAATAGACCTAATTCAAAATATATTTTATTAACCTAAATTCACATTAAGTATCCTAACAAAATAAAACATACTTTGAAAACGTAACGTATTTATTTTAACGTTTCATCGCCTAATCAATCACTGTTATTTCAACAGAAAATATACAAATGCTACCACTTAAATAGATAGCTAAAAAGAAAATAAATATCATTATTTACCTAAGAAGGTTATTCACAATTATTTGTCAAAACTTTGGAAGAAGAATTCATAAAAAAGTAAAATACTTCTAAGAATATTTACATTAACCATCAGCTTTCTTTGTTATGACGGATACTATAGACTTGATGGTACTTTGTACGTTAACCTAAACCATAATGTTTATTGTTACTGTTATGTTCTTACATAAAATGCCATTCCAATAGAATAGGAATAAAAGGTAAACATAAAACGCAAACAGCTGTATTGAATTACGATGGTGACCTATTTTCACGAATTTCAATAATCAAAAATATCTTAAATAATTATATCCATCTTTAATTAAAAATAAATCGCACGTTGGCGACTAACCAGACAAATGTTTACAAATATCATTATGTAATTTCTAATTATTAAACCAGTGTAATTAACAAGAGATACAGCGTATAGGTAAACTTTGTAATCAAAGCTGTTAGAAGTTGTTTAGCTACGTTACCGCACGCGTATCACAGAATCAATATCTATCACATTATTTAATATCACAATGAACAAAACAATCACAGTTCACATCACACCTAAACACACAGGATGCACTCAGACGAGGTCACAACGAAATGCGCATTTTAGGCAGTTGGAGTTCATCTGTAATAAAGTCCAGCGCATACTTTCTCGTTATATTTTAATTTCGATCGACGTTTATATTGGACGAAGCGTGGTGAGAACTGCGCGTGTAGCTCGCCGCGTAACCGTCAATTCGCAACTCTAGCGCCGGCATCACACCAGCGCATTGTCGCCATACCGATGCCATGTACTTGTCTTCTATTCTTTATTTTGTTGAAAATATAGCCAGATATTACTCACTGTCTCCATACGTGTGACTCACAAGAATTCCGCAAAAACCGTATACTTATTTAATTTTCTGAGATTTATCTTTTCTAGTCTTTATTTGTTTTAGACGTTTGCACAACCTACGTACCTACCTACGTAGGTTGGTACGTAGGTTGTGCAAACCAAAGAAAGGCATCCTATTTTTTTTCAAATATTCTGTATTATATTTGCTAGCAATACTAAAATGAAACTTCTGGCATTATCACCGTTTGAATACTTTAATTGGTTATCGTTAGGAGGACAATGAGCTTGTTTATTACTTTAGTGAATAAAAATGATGTCTAACAATTCACCCAATTGATGTAAGTAAGGTACCTACATTTAGAATAAACATTTCGGTTGAAGCTATTGCGTTTGCTCTTTTATATTCCAAAAAAGCTGCACTTTAAAAAAGGAGAAAACTGTAAGTGTGTCTTCACGCGAAATTTGAATCTCTATCGACGAAGTTTTGCATCGCGTGTGCAAACTTTGAACTACTATTATATTTCAGTCTGAAACTACGGTTAGTGCATTTCCTATATATCTATAATAAAGCGGAACAGTTTGTTTGTTTCTTTGTTTGAACGCGCTAATCTCTATAACTACCAGTCGGATTTGAAAATTCTTTTTGCGTATGAAAGCTCAGTTCTCGGGGAAGGTTATAGGCTATGTAACTTTACGCTACTGGCGATGGGAGCTGAGCAGTAAGCAAAGACGCGGGTAAAACCGCGCCGCGGAAAGCTAGTATGTCATATATAGGAAATACACATACTCATATCTCACGAATGGTAACGCGTAAGAATTAGGATGTTGTATGGTGACTGGTATATGAGTAAGAATGCTATCGATGCAAGTTGCTCAGGATCGGTCCTTGTTTACTTAGATAGGCCTATTTTCGGTAGTGGAAGTCTTCAGTATAATGGTTATAATAGGCTAATAAATATAATCGTCCGTTTGTTAACTTTTCGGTACCAAAACCATTGTTTGCCGCAGTTTGTAGCTGATGTAATTACGAAGTATTCATCAAAGTGCCCACGTAACCCGTGGGTACGTGACCTGTTTGAAGATTCCAGTTATATTGCCGCCTTAGATGTTACAAAGCTAAATATTTGATACATCAACATTGAATAATTTATAAACCTTATTATTTCAATTCTGCCTGAAGTGTTTATTGTGTTGGTAGGTAACAAATCTTCATTTTGAAATAAGCCAGAGCAAAGCACATTTTGATATTTCGGAATTAATTCAGTTTGTTACGCATTAATTTGTACACAATCAGTGTCCATAAAGAGTGAGGTCAGAAATAAACTCTTTTCAAACCTATTATTTGCATAAATTATTACTATTATAATATAAACTTATTGCCTGATCGAGTATGTGGTACCTTCTGTTTGCTCATTAGAATTTCACTGTTGATCGAGTGTTGAGAATATATGTTTGCCGAAAAATACACATATAATTTTGCATTAATGGTTGATTGACATTAACGAAAAGTAACTGTGTGCTATTTTAAAAGTGTATATTTTTATTTTAATGTAGAGCTACACTACACTATCTCTATTCATATAGAGCACACAAGTGTCTTTTCCTAGCAAAGATATAACTTAAAGTTTTTACTAAAATTACCACTACATAAATAATTAACTTAGCCTGCCGATGTTTACGATACCAAGAGAATCACTAGCATATTGCCGACCTTATTAACTTCTGTTGATGAATCCCGCGTAGTTTTCAATAAAACCTTGACAGTGGGCTCTTACCTCAATTTGATCGCGTTGAATTAAAATTTAACATTTTAGCGGTTAAATTAATCAAAAGGTTCTTAAAATACCATTGTCTAAATAAGTTTAATTATCATCTCAGCCAAATATATTTACTTTACAGGTTGTAAGTCCCCTTCTTACAGAAAAGGACGGGTATTGATTGCTACGCCTGCTTAAGGCACATTGGTGATTTCAGACCTATTATGTAGAAACTCTTAACGCAAATATTTAGAAAGGTATGTTTAAAGAAAATAACTGAGATGTCAAGATATGCAAAATTTGCATGGTGTAAATGACGCTTTATAACATTATATCTGAAATAGACACAATTTATTTAAATTGACATTAATATTCCGGACGTTTGTAAGTGCGTTCTATATATAAACCTCTAAATTTCGGCAGAATACCAGTGAGATTGTAATCATCTACTAGTATATGATTAATGCAATATAATAATATCAAATAGAGTCTATGTGTTGGTGTTTACGCGCGACCGAGGACGAGAATAACTTTGTGGCAGAGTTTCAAATATGTCGCTGTGTCCTAAAACGTATCTCTGAAGATTCCCACACTGTCACATTTAATAACCGTATACCTGTAATTTATACACCACCTACAGCGTCACGTGCGATCGACAAACACGCTTAGTAAACAAAACAGGCTGACAATAATTTTTATACTAGTTTTAGCTAGGCTACTTAAAATTAAAACTGAATTTTAAATATTATTAAATATCAGACTGTTAGTAGGAGAGAGTGAGAGAGAAAACATAAAAATATAAAAGATACAAAACAAAACAGACTCTTGTGATTGCTTAAATACATAGTCCATAGATCTATTTTAAAATTAAAGTTTTCTAATGGTGTTTAAACATAGTTCCGTATTACGAGTGTAGACTGCGTCGAGCTTCGTGACAAAAAAAATAAACGGTCGATTTGAGAAACCTCCTCCTTTTTTGAAGTCGGTAAAAATGAGAAACAAATTCTGACAAATAAATAAACTGCTAGTAATGCTAAACTAATGTTTTATTAATAGCTATTCTTCACACATATTTGATACTTAACCAGTAGTCTGTTTATACAGTTTTCCATGGAAATTTTGCTGAATATTTTCTAAGTGGGCGTTTACATTTATATTTAAATTAAATAGAAAATTGTTATTGTTGTTATGTAATTTGGTCGAACAACGATGAACAGTAAAAGATAATTTTAATTAAAGATCTAAGCAACTACATAGTGCTTAGATCTTTAATTTAAATAATCTTTTACTATTCATCCAAAAATAACATGGCAGAAATTACTTTTAGCTATAATACAAGGTATTCGTTTGTACGCGTGATAAGAAATAGTTTATTTTAAGTAATTTCCATATAATAGGTCACTACCTAATAAAAGTACTTAGTATTTACACTTTGAGGTTAATACAAAAATGTTTTGCAACATGTAAATGGTACCATGCTTCAAATTCAAACAAAGTATCCCTACGTAATACTACATTACAGTTAAATTCGTGACTACAAGGAGTTCATAAGCCCCATTAAACTCAAGACAAAGCTCTCTCAGTTGATGGATGACCGTTTCCTCAGACACTCCTTATAAATGATACTACGCGTTGAATAAATACCGATTTTCCATGATATTATTTTTCTATATAAACTACCTTTAATATATTAGAAAACGCTTGTTATCTAGACCATTAAGCTCTAGTCGTCTTTAGCTTTAGTTGATTATATTCATTTATTATAAATACCTTAACAAACAGCTACACTAAATACTTAATAGGGAGGAGAATATATGACTACTTAACTTAGGCACAACAGTGCCAATTGGATGTTTTTACTTATATAAGTTAAAAAGGTATACAACAATCATTTACATACAATATTAGACATTATTACATACTTATGTTGCACAGTAAAATGTCAATAGAAAACAATAAAAACTTAAAATTTTGTATGATTTCTTAAAAATCTTATTTTTATAGTAAATAGATCAAAATTGCACTGTTTGCAAAGTTACAAAAAAAATTAGGCAATTTTGTTTGATCTGTTCAAAGTAATTGTTTTCTATTGTAAGGACAATGTCAACAAAATACAATCAAAGCGCTAACTGCTGTGAGAGGGATGCGAATGAGGGAGGAAAAGAATGTCCAGCACTGTGTACTTTTATTAGGAGCACAGGATAACACTATTTACCAGTAGGAATACAATTCTATCTAGTAGTAACAATATAAATCTGTTATTTTGTTGATGCAGGTACCATCCTGATCGAACTGTTCAAATATCGATCTGAAATCTCGAAGTGGAGTTTAGAATAATATCGTCCAATGTCCTAAAAATTTTAATGCCAATACAACAAACCCACTACATGTTAGAAATACAAAGATCAACAAAGCTCATAGTCAATTCCGTATACAGTAGATAACATTGACAATAAACAAACAGCAAATGTTTACGATCTCCGAAGTTAATTTACCCAGCATTAAATTAAATTTTACTGCACGGAACTTTTTGGGGGTATAAAATTAATGAAAATAAGTAAACATTAAACTGAGTGGAAGTTCAGGCGGAATACGGCAAGACAATTGAATACATTGTAGCACTAACAAGGTAGGCGTAAAGTCATAAAACGGAACAGGCAGTGGGAGCCAGGTAAGTGAATTAAACGCAAGCTACTCACATAATAATCAGTAGCTACGAGTAGTCCACCGCACGGTTCATAACACAAATTTGACATTCACTAAATCAACACTAAACTTTGTACGTTGGTTGTTACCTTTTTTGTTTTACGAGATCACTTTTCATATTTACTTTATTTTTATGCCCTCAGAGAGAAATTTTGCTTTAATGTTTCAAAAGATAAATATCTTTATTTTCATTTTCGTACCTGTTTAACTTTAAAAGTGTATTTAGTTACAAATTGAGGTCGAGTAGGTACTTAGTTATAAAAGGCAATCTGTTGTCAAATATAAAAAAAACGTATTTTAGTTGATTTATGTTCTCTTAGGAATATTGTCATTTTTGAAAAGCAATGAATTAATTAATAAATTAAGGTTTGTTTGAACTTTTTGCCCAGTGAAATGCCACTATTCTATTATAATATAGCCTTAAGTACCCATTTTAATTAGTTTACCTATTGTAGATATTGTAGTCATCATAATGATGACAATGAGAAATCATTTAAACATAATAATATTATGTTAAATATTTTGTCTTACCCGGATTGGATCTACTATGAAATTATAAATCGAATCTCAGTTAGAATATTAATTTTGAAATGATTTATAATTTATTGCACTTACAGCATGAAACGTAGAATCAAAATTTATTAACAAATGTAATTTAACTAATTTTCTATTAGTTAACTATAATTTTTCTCCGCCACACTCTACTTAATATACAAATTTGACACACTATTTACATACGTATTAGTTAGTGGAAAGCGGGTTCAAGTTTATGTCGCTTTTGTGCGGCAATATAAGTGGCAACTGTCACGTCCAAACATTGAAAATTTATTAGGTTAAACTAATAATTAGCTTCAGCGGCATGTGCATTTTCGCTAGTTTTTTAAACTTTTGTAAATTAAAATCCAGCACACACAATAATCACTATAAAATGAAATAGAAACAATGGAAATAGTTTCTAGATTTTCTGCCTAAAATTGCTTGAGGAAAAATAAAAATCAATAGAACAAGCTGACCACTCACTTTCTCAGAAAGATTAGTGAGAAATCAACCAAAGTATATTCTTAAATGAAATATCGATGTTCTATAATAATTTAAAATTTTTATAAACTTTTCATGAAATCTTAAGTGTCTCAAAAAACATTTTTTTTAAATCTAATCTGTATTTTTCACGTAACTGTCCAAATATGTAGAATTATGCTGCAAATTAGTGAAAATAAAGCTGTCAAATATTTAATTATCTGTGCCCATGTTTTGGCAATGGCACCATTTTATATGACGATAATACGAATACATAATGCTAATAGTTTTGCGCAAATGGTATTTCGGCTCCGGTCCAAAACTGTACTTGTTGCAATATAAATTTAATTCAAGTAGGAACTTTACTGCAAAATTACTTGGAATTTCGTAGAAAAGTACTTGCTTAAAACATACTTACTGAAAATATATTTTGATTTTAGAACTAAGTTGACAACTACTCAAAGTCAAAATTATGCATAGGTAATTAATTTAGATCATGACATGTGAATTTGCGTAGGCGTAATCGCCTACTGTCAAGGAATAAAAATATTCAAATTCTACTTAGATTTGCGTTCACTAATCTATTAATGAAATACCAACAAGTTCTTGTTTGTTTTGACTTATCTGTTGTTCTTGTTGTATATTATACTTACTTTAGAAGCTTTATTTACCACGAGCCGGACATTTACCTATCTCACCCAGTGCGGTGACAGCCATTTCGTTCTTAGAGTAAATACCAGGAGCGCTCTTTATTTTTTACGGTAATTCAAAAATGATAAACTCATAATAGCTGTTCTCTATTTCACTTTTATGATTATTAAAGAAATTTAATAATATAATTTCAACATCATTACAGGTTTGATATAATATATTCTTTACCGTGGCTTATAGAATGAGCAAGATTAAATGTTTCGGACCTTTTACGATATGTAAATGATTATAATCATTAACCTACATTAATTATGTACATTTAGACTAATGTAAATAGCAATTATGTATTCGGGGATATATGAATTTAATTTTATAAACATAATTTAAACTATGTTGCAATTACTAAATTGTACGTTACGCACTTAAATGTTTATGATTGTATAATCTTACATAAACTGTTTTTTTTTAAGTATAAAAGATTTCCTAATAATAAACAAGCTACGCAACAACTAGTTATATATATCTGTATATTAAAACAACTTTGTTACCCTATAAAGCTTACAGTCTCTACTAGTTTATGATTTTACAGTTAGTGAACTTAAAGTGTTGTTTCCATTCCCTTGACGTCACAGTAATTGAATTACAACACTAGGTACATATTGTATAAGCCGTATCATGTCGGCTTCAAAGCTGATAGTATTAACCTATTGACGACGATGATAACTAGATATATAGGGGCTTTTATGTGATTTTATGCTCAAGCTGGAGCTACTCAGTTTTCAAACTTTTTCCACCTTATAGAAGATCGCCACCATAACAATACTAGAAAAGTAGTAGGGGAATCTGGATGGTCAGTAAAAATCCCAGTACTCGTAAATTGCACACTGTCTTGAGCTATAGGTACATTATCATCCTTTTAGATGAAATAGTAACTCACTGCACTAGATCTTCTAGGACTAGTTCACCATCCCGTTACTATCAGTGATATTGTAGCATCTGCCATCATTGGCAATAAATAAAGCACCTACATAGTATGATGTTGATGTTGATAATCGCTGAAAGACTGCAGAGATGTATTCGCAGAACAATAGACAGCTAAGGACTCTCGCATGTAACTTATTAAAGATATAAATCACTCGCTCTCATATCTAAACTTTGTTTGTGGGTCCCACGTAAGTACTTAACGCTACTTTGAAATCAAATCTTTGAAAGCTTACCACTTCTGAACGCAGCGGTCATTTAAATAATGTACAAACTCTTAAACGTATTAAGGTTAGGTATATAAATCTCTATTATAGAAGATGAAGAAATTTAAAAAATCTCAGAAATTGTTTTTAAAGACTTAAAAAACTGGAGGAGAAGTATCAAAGTTTGAACGATCAACTTTATACCTACGTAATTCCGCTATCTGTCCGTTTGTCTCACTGCACTGATAACGTAAAATATTTGTATGGCGAATGAACAGTGGTGTACAGCACAGCGCCTCTAGTATTTCTTATGAATACAGATTTTTTACTGTCATCATTTTACGTTGATACTGTTTAGTGAAACAAAAAGCACGTAGACTCGTGGTAACTCTATGTACAATCTATACTATTATGTAAAGCGGACGAGTTTGTTTGTTTGTTTAAACGCGCTAATCTCTAGAACTACTTACCAGTCGGATTTGAATTTTTTTTTTTATGATAGCGCAGTTCTTGACGAAGGTTATAGGCTATGTAACATCACGTCCTGGCGACTAGAGCAGAGCAGTAAGCACAGTCGCGGGTGGAACCGCACTGCGGAAAGCTAGTAG
The DNA here is from genome assembly GCA_963082885.1 of Parascotia fuliginaria. Lineage (NCBI taxonomy): Eukaryota > Metazoa > Arthropoda > Insecta > Lepidoptera > Erebidae > Parascotia > Parascotia fuliginaria. The sequence continues at coordinate 12,754,499 of OY720176.1, read as the reverse complement.
ATATATAAAGCTATACTGAAAAATGTGTACCTATATTTTAAATACAAAGTTCAAAGTACTTATTCGATTTTAATAGACTGTTTCCCGCAGCTCCCCCCGCGTAGGTAATACAGGTTATATCTCTGTTTACATTCACAATTTTCAAACAAACTTTTATCCCCTATTTCAACCCCTTCAAGCTATTTTTTTGCGATAAAAGATAGCCTATGTTGTTCCCCGAGGTCTAATCTATCTTTGTACCAAATGTCATCAAAATCGGTTTAGGCGTAAAAAAAATTCTCGAAACAGTTCAGGCCATTTTCGGACCCCTATAACTTTGTTGTGGATGAAACTAGAAGCCTGATTTTCAGTAACCATGCAGACATTGTATAAACACGTTATATTATAAATTTCATTAAATTTGAACCAGTAATTTAAAAATTATAACTATTTCTTAATTTTGTCACTCACTGACTAACTGACCAATCATCAAAACTGTAAAAAAAATTAAAATTTAGAATACAATTAGTGTTTAGTGTATAAATCAAGGAAAAAGTTTAATGTTTTGCAATTTCAGTCCAATTTTCTATTTACACCAACTGCATAAATAACCTTGTAATCCTATATAAATATATAGGATTACAAAGTTACATTTGAATCCAGATTGAAATACAAGTATATAATGTAACGTATCTACCTACCAGTTATAATATTATTCAAGACCACACATTAAATAAACAATAGAACCAGTTACGCGTAAATTAGCGTCTATTACAAAGGGTTTATTAGCGTAACAATAACGTCTCTCAAGATCCCGTTTAGTCCGTATTAAAACATACATTACAGTACTAAACATGCTTGTAAAAAGTAATTCTTACAACCAATTGTTTTATAAAAAAAACTAAGAACAATAGTCATTCTTAAACTCTCGATGTAATTTACCCGTAATGCGCTCAAGTTAACAGCGACAGAACTTGGACAATAAAAAAGGCGTCTTATTGAATTAAAGAACTTTTAGAAAAGCAGATTGGGAAAGGAATGGCTGAGCTCAGTTTTCTTTTTCGCATTATTCCAAGACTTTTGTTTAAACTAGATTTCTGCGCATTATTCATTTTAGCACAACAGAGTAATCAAAACATCAAAGCAAGTCGTTAATTGAAAGCAAGTACCTATTTCCTAGTTTCGAGATTGCAATTTCCGTGTGATCGTATTGACTAGTTCATCCATACATGTTTACAAAATCTCGTTATGCTTTTGTGATTCGTGCTATTAAAAATAATTCTTGAATCTGCATAATATATTATTTCACAGATGTCCCACTATTGTTCAGCATTGACAGTTCCTCACATTTTGATATAAATATCACGTCATATTTGCAAAATAAATAATATGATAATGGATAAAGAAGTTTCGCGATTTACGCGTAAAAATGCCGCAATAATACTGTCGATAACAGATTAATGGGTGCCTTCAATGCGTCGTCTAATGTCGTCATGAAATATCACTGACAGGAGAAAGAAACCAAATTTTTGTGTAATTTTTTTTACCAATGCCTGTAAATAAAATACTTTTTTGATATAGAAATTGGTAATTTATCGTTTACTCGTTATCGTTTGCGTCCAAAAAAACTTTATGGCAAAAATGGCGATATCACAATGATTCATGGGGCCAGTTCCAGTGAAGACATCGGCGGGTACTACTAATGGTACACAAAAACAGTTGAAGACTGCGATCTTAGTACAATTGTCGAGGTTGGATAGGATGAACGTTTACGTGACTGGCTATTGTTGTGGTAATGCTCGGGACAGGCCACCGTCGGAGCCCCTCATGAATATTAACAGATATTTGTCTTACCGATAGCCACTCACTGCTGAAAATATCTATTCAATACAGACACGACACTCGAGCCATATTGTTTTGCAGTAGAAATAGCGAAACTAATCTATAAGTATTTCTATTGTAAGAGTTATGAATAATATGCCAGCTACAATTGAAGTGTAATTTGTAAGAGATTGCATAATAACTACTTAGAATTACTTAGTTATGTCTATGAGTATTAAAAGTATATAGGTATCTTAAAGAATATTGCGTAATAGTAATCTAAGTAATCATACTCACATCCTCTTCAATGTAAATCAATGCAAAAGTACAACAATTTTTAATAATCAGAACATAAGACACATCGGCAATACACTTCCGCTGCGCAAAATCCTGTAAAAAAGGTCTTACCTGTAAACTCTGAAGTGCTTTCACTAAAACTATTTATTCTACAGCCCCATCAGCAATGTTTGCAAGATCCTTTGAGCTGTCAGAAAAATGTACATAAGAGTTGTTGCTTAGACTGGTAGTGCCTGTTTTTTTATACATATTTATCATACGATACGACGATTTTATGAGAGGCTTTTGCACGTTTCCTTGAAATGCCAGTTATCTTAATTAGAACGTGGGACGATACGTAGGCTGGTAAGAAATGTAGGCAATAATTGTCTGACATTTTTGTTGCGTTTGAGACCCTTTAATGAAAACCTGACTTACCCGCATATCCAAGAATGCCTTCGCCTCGGTATGGAGGCGAGCGTGAGCGCGAAGGGTGGCAACGCAGTCGGTGGGTCATCCTCCTCCTGCGCCGGCGCACCGCTGACGCGCAACTCCGGTACGCGGAGCTGGTGACGGCCACTCATCACTAACAATATTCCCAACCAACCATCTTATACATTTTGCTTCTTAATTTTTTGTTTCTGAATATGTGGGTGATTTTCAAAAACCGTATATCAAAATTTAACGTTTTATTTTATAAATTCGGTTTGCTGTTTCTTCCTAAAATAGAAAATAATATTTGTTAAATGTGAGTACGAGTTTTAATAATAAATTAATGTTTATATTTAATGTGTTGCTAAATTAATAAACTCACGCTATATTTATTAAAAAGTATGGTTCACATTTGCTAGCAAATAATTTTAGCATCATTAATTCAAATGTCTCATTACAGATTAATATCTACTGTGAACGTTCAATGGCAATGTGATGTTATTTATCTTGTCTCCACGCCCATTAGCTACTCATAAGTCAAAATAAATGTGGTTTCATCTTAATGTACAGTCAAACAAACTGTGTACTTTGATTAAATGAGCATTTGGAACTACCCGATTCGTTTTATAGGAGTCATAAAACGATAGTAAAACAGAATCTTGAATAATCCTTGCAACCGTTTTACATTAAACACTCGACAGAGGGACGCAGGGCTCACCGCTACCGGAGAAGCCCCATCGCTATATCCGCTTACAAACGCTCGTGTTAAGCATAAAGAGATTTGTTTTAATGTATCTCACCCTTGACGGTTTTCTCAGCTATTATGTAAAGCACAATGAACGAGTTATATAACTGCATTAAGAACTACAACTGATATAATTTATTTACACCTATTGATATGACAATAATTTAAAAGCAGTACAATTCAACAGAGTATCTAGACGTGAACCCTAATCCCCATCTTAGGTGTACTTTAGGTACACTTAAAAATATTATTTTTATGTTTTTAATTCTACTTTCTTGGCTTGATTTATATGTTTATCCTTGTCAATTTTCTTAGTTGAATTAGCTTAATAGTACCAAGAGCCTCTGAGCTAGGCTGTGGAAGGATAGATAGACGGATGGACGGTAAAAGGCGAAACTGTTCTTTAGCTACGGAACCCTAAAAAGTGTGCAATTAACAATAAATGCGTAGAGAATTAAAGATGATTCCAACAAACCTTCGACCGGAACTATTATGCCATCTGTTGGCGACTTGCCTAACACCGGCAACGACGCGACCCCGACCTCTTTAGGAACATATTTTACGAAACATGTCTATTCCTAACCAAAATATATTTAAACAGAACTTCAGCTACGTATTTCTTCTTGAGTACACACAAAGATGAGTATCATGTTGATTTTAGAATTTTTTATACAAAATAATCTTATAGTAACATTGTGATTCTTTACTGAACATTCCATTTATCTTATAAACGTATTTACTCCTCGGTTAGCTTCAACTTAATACAAAACAAATGCTATCTCAAGAAAATATCTTACCGCCGAAAAAATTTTGCTCTCGATTGATGCATTTTAGTCATTTACTTTTTAAATTGTAACTCCCGGTTCGCCGTAAAACTTTGTGACGTTTAATGTCCCCGGCAAAATTTAAAACTGCTTAAAAATCGAGTAATTACGAGATACATTAAAGTTAACGACGGTTATGGATTACTTTAAATTTTGAAACTGGAATGAATTATTTATTTCTATGCTATAGCCGGAGTTAAACGCGTTTCAATATGCTGGATCAAAAAAAAAACAAACAAATTAATCTTAGAATAGTGATGGAGTCAGGTATATCCCAATTTATTCACATATAAAATCTCAAGTCGAACTTTTCCGAGGCTTTATTTTATGGGAAACTCCATCAAAGTCTTACGACCCACTTTTGGTAGAGTCGATTGGAGAGATTTTTTTATAAAAAATCTCTGCACGTAACTAGATGGGTGGCGAATGTGATAGGAATATTTTGTCACTTTTACTACATACTCACATCCACATGAACGGTATTTGATCGTCATCCGAGTAATCTTAGTAAACAAATTCTGTTCTGACTTCGAGTAAGTATAGCAATAATCCGAGATATCTTGCAAGGCTCTGGTATGAGGGATATTTAAAAAGGTACGACTGAAAGCTGCCCAAATTTTACGTTTACCTACATAAAAAGATGAAGTAGATTCGTTTAATCTAAATCTAAACTAATAATATTGTAAAGAGAAAAGATTTGATTTTTTGTACGTTAGTTTGTTAGTTTGTTTGCGACGATTTAACTAAAAGTCTACGTTATTGATTTCACTTTTAGAAATCAATAAATGTAGCGGTTAACATTGGCTATATTTTATTATGTTTAACGTACTAGCATTTTTCAGAATTTCAATATCTTTAAATTTGCAATGCAGAAGACAGTAACAGTAAATTTGCAGTACAGCAATAATAATTCGCAGACGTAGATAATATTGCAATCATAAATTTATGTGGGCGTTTGTTGTGAGACCTAATGAAACTTTTTATACTGAAGCGAAGCGAGGGCGGACGTCTAGTATGTTCTAAAATCACACCATAAGTAAGTATATTATAGGTATTTTGCAACGTATATTAGAGCCACTAACATTTTATAACATGTAAATACATATCTTTTATTTAATTTAATAAAAAATAAACTAATAAGAAAAGTCTTTCAAGATCTATTAGCCTTGAGAAATAACGTTATAACAAAAATTTAAAAGACTGCGACCTCACATATCGACAACAGAAACGACGTGTGTAAGTTTTACTCTTCTGCTTTATAACAGCGCTGTTTCTTCATATAAAGTTATCGTGACTTTTTAGTCTACGTGACGCATCAATAATCAATTAAAGATAGTAGTCTCTTGCAATCAATCATGTCAATTTCAATCACAGTATTTGACTTGTCGTTATTATTTTTATGCTTATACTGAATAAATTTACGCGCAATAACGTGCATAATAATTTGGCATTTCCACGCCTGTTATTCCACCTCTGTGAATGCCACAAAGAGAAGTTGTTACAAATCTTTTGCATTTATATTTAGCAATTTAGATCTCTGTGATGTGGGATATAAAGACCATTATTCAGACATTTACTGTTTTTTACTGTGATAAAGTAGTACATAAGCATAGAACCACAGGGTTGTTATAGTACACAAGCATAGAGACACAGTTGTTCATAGCCGATAAAACACATCTAAGGGAAGGGAATTAGGGAGGAGAGGAAAGAGAAAAGGGTGAAATTAGGCCTCCATCGCTTTAACTCACCGAACGAAACGCAGTAGCACTGATACTACTACTCTTACGTCGATCTTCTATGAGAGGGTAGTACTTCCCTGGTCGATCCGATCCATTCATGCTGAAACTAGCGTGGATCTACTACCGATTATATTGTTTGTTAATTTATACCAGTATTAAGTGGGTTTGTATTATTTTTACTATTAACAAGAACGCTAAAACGCATACATCAAAGCTAAGAAAATCTAATAAAGTTAGCCAGTTCAAAAGATTTGTTTTATTTTTTACAACACCTTACAACTACTAATAAATTTAAGATATATAAAAGACAAATGTGCAAAGCTTTCAACTATGAAATACGATTGTAAATGTCGCTGATTTTTATACAGTTGAGTCCATTGTTGGGTTAAGTACTGGTTCAGTTTTACAATACGAATCATTCGGTTAACAAATTTGTTTACGAAACTTGTACATTACTGCCGGATGAGAGTTTATTGCGATCAGACAAGAGATAGTACAAAGTGCATTTATAGTGTGTGAACTGTTAAACGCATCCTTTGCTGAACAAAATTCACTAAAATTCAAAGGAAAACATATCGTATAAAACGTACCTATAACATATTTATTTGGAAATATGTTAAATTCTAACATCTAACAAATACCGGCGAATAACATAACGAACTGTCTATCTTTCCTGGCAAAGTGTGGTAAATATCGATATTGTCAATAAAACGTCATTAAAATGGCGTTTTCCCGTCATTTTGGCAACATTCTCAAAATATTTACGTCTAAAAAATCAAATAGGTACCAACCTATTTGATGTTTTATGAACATAAAAATTACAGTGGCAGTTTTTGATCGACGACTTATCCGAAGTGTCCACTAAAACCCTCTGAAATTCAATAGAAGAGAATTTGGGATAGGCGAGAACAAAAGCTATTCATGAAAAGGTGGTCATGAATACCCAAACACAAGATGTCAGCCTCTGACGTAAGTAGGCCACGATATTTATAAAATACTGTGGACATGACGTATACGCGTTTTTTTTCTCGTTATTGTTTTGTTTATAGATAATTCACTGTATTTGTAATTGTTATTTGAATGCATAATTACGCGCATTTTTTGTTAGATCAATGTACCTGTATTTATGTATATTTCAATTTTCGAATTGGCATAAACAATTATTCTATTAATGGTAATAAATAAAGTGGGTGGTTAAACACTTCTGCCTACGCCTTCGGGGATAAAAAACGTGAAGCTATGTATGAAAATAAATAGCCGAGCCAGGTCGGTCGGAATTTTATGGAGGTCACATTTGTACTTACATATTTTTAAAGATATCTGGAATACTGCTATGTACGGAAACGCTTGTGTTCATAGAATTAGCTCGAATCATAAGATAAACAAACCACCTAAGCCATTGATGAATAGCTAGTTATTCGTACCTAAATAATGATATTTATTTTTCTTCAAATGCCCATTTAACACCTATTTATCGAATTGAAATCTAATTAAATTAATGAAATCAAGAAACAAAAGCAATATATAATTTTACTATAAGATAACTCAATAAATAACACAAAATATTTTAACTTTAACATTTTAGTGTTGTAAAATATTTTAATTAATTTACATAACACTAATATTTCACAAGTTATCATTGGTGAGAAAGCATACATAAACTATAAAAGAATTATTTATATAAAAAAGAATGTATCATAGGTAAGGTACCCAAGATTTTGTGGGTTAAACAAAACATGTTACTGTATATGTACTGCATCCTTTCTCTTGCGATAAAAATATTAGACGCCATATTTTTCGGCCCCGAGATAATTCGCAATAGTTTTTACTAGATTTTCACTTTTTGTAAGGAAGTGAGTAATGGGCTAGTATATGCTAGCGGTTGTGAATGTATCACACAGAAAACCAGGTCTTGCTTTTAATATGGGATAGGTATATTATTTTTATTCGTATGCTGAACTACCACCGAACATGAAATATAATATGTAATAAACCTCAGTAACAGTCTTGATAAAGACAATCAAATAGTTAACAATGCAAGATTATTTAACCACTAACTATAAACGAGTAGTTTACTAATTAAAAGCTCACATCAAAATCCCAACAATTGAGGTCACTACAAAATCGAATTACGACTTCAAATCTATATCTACTAGAGAACAAGTTCTAAGTCGGGATTTGTTCAAGCCCCTTCTGCAGATTAAGAAGGTAGCAAACTTACACATACCTAAGTACTACTAGCAACTCGATCTCGTTTGGCATCAGTTTTAAAAGTTGCGGTTTCCCGGCTTGGTTAATTATTTTCATTGCTGCTCCTGTCCTATAATGTGATAGGTTAGTATATTATAAACAAAACATTTCATGACAAACGCACAGTTTAACAATAAAAACCCAATCTAAATCTATTGGACAGTTTTCGAGTGTAGCGATTTAGAACAGACGCTTTCCAGCGACTTCGTTTTATACAATGTATAGATTACGTCATGTGACCTTAACATTGCTCATTTCGCGGCACTCAAGAAGGGCGGAGAGGTAATAACGGGCGGGTAGGGCAACCTCGTAGTGCGATTAATCGGAGATCATGGCCTTCGCGTGCGCTTAGCGCCTGACAGTCACGCGGCACGAATGCCTAGTCGAACTATTTGCAGTTACAATATCGACAGGCGCTTGCTCATACAAAATATATTTTTATGCGAAATCAATATATGGTTTTGTAGCGTGTGTTTATATTAGCATAATATAACCATCATTACGCCTCTTCCTCGAAGGAGGAGGTAGAGGTATTGCTAGTTTTTGTCAGAAATGTACCTACCTAACATCAAGTAACGAGTCTAAGTGCCATAAATATTATACCAGACATTAAGATAACAATAGTGAGCATTTCTAAATAAAAAAACACCAAGTGGAGCTCGATCCGGATTCTTATGCACCGCAGTTACCTAATACTCTACATTTGCCGCTTTGAAGTTATTGTTTCACAGTCTGTTCTTAAGTACCACAGCATATTTGGCATATTTTGCTTAAAATCATTTAGTTATTCAACATTACACCTATTAATTAATTAGCCGAGCTAAAACCCGACACGCCTATTAAATGTACTTGATCTTGTCCTATTTATAACTTAAAAGGATATCAAGCCATTAAAATAAAGTTCGCAATATCTATTCCGCAGCGTATTTCATTATTGCGTCGCTTAAAACGAAGGCGCTATGAAAAAGGTTACAATAGACTGATTACGGAATATACTACTGATAAATTATAAATTCGCTCGTGGCATGCAGAATGAGCTTCAAACAATAAGCAGTATGTATATAGAGGGTTTTATGGCGACCGCACACTGCGCGAAACTATTTTGCTTAATATTCCGTGTAGTAACCTTAACGGTAACATTAGTCAGACATACATTAATCATTATTTCATCTCATACGATTTATCATTTCAAACATATATAACGATAACTAATATGTATTTTAACAAACAAATTACCATATTAATCCCAGATCAAAACAATAGGTAATAAGAAAGTTGAAAGATTTTCAGCTTGTAACAATCTTTGCTTTGATGTTTTTACTCTAAAAAAAGCTTGTTATAACAGAATGTTAACTCAATGTAGGTAGTACCTAGGTATAAATTTAGCTGAATCGTAAATAGTCAAGACACCATCAAGAATATTGTTGAGAACGATTGGAGAAAATTAATTTGAGAGGTTAGGCACGACGGAATTTATCGCCCAAATTAAGTAACGAAAGATTGCAGCCAATAACCCTACGTGACTTGTGTTGTGTTCTTCGTGAGTAATGTCGCCATTGAAGCATTATTGCTGTTCAAAAAAGCCTTTATATTTGTATTACAATTGTATCAATATCGTACAGTCTTCTTCTTTTTGAGTCGACAGCAAATCTTTTTATATTGTATCACCCCAAAACTTAGCTACGGCTACTGCGTTGTCAGCAGCGTTCATTAAATCTTCCTGCGTGCAGTTGATCGGGCACGCAGGGCACGATATCAAGTAGGCCATTGTTTGAGGGTTGGCTCCACACTTGCAATTTAGATCGAAGCCGTCAGAGAATCCCCACCTGGACAAATTATCTTTAGTACGGCCGACCTGTGTCCGAAGTCTGTTTAAAGATTTTCAAGTATGGGCGATTCTCCGACGGTTGGACAAAGGGCCTTGGGAGATTAACACGCTCTCGCCACAATCTGCATCGCTCTTTTGATTTTTCTCCTTGAAGCGGGAGCACTCACTTAACAAAAATTTTTCGGCTTTTCAGCCTTTGTGGTACAGGGTTGTAATTAAAAAGTGGGTGCCTTGTGTCGTCTAGCATTCTAGACCTTTCGGCAGAGCCTGCTACAGTACTGCGAACATCCGGAGGTGCTATTCCAGATAGTGGATACAGCATTTGTACCGGGGTCGGTTTTAAGCAACCAGTAATAATCCGGCAAGTTTTGTTTAATGCTGTATCCACTAACCTTGTATGGGCTGAGCGACACCAAACTGAACTGGCATATTCGCCTGCAGAAAAGGAAATCGCAAGGCCAGTGGTCCGCAGAACGGTAGGCGAAGCTTCCCACTTCGAAGAGACCAATCGACGCAACAAGGTATTTCTGGAGTGCACTTTCTGCTTGATGTTTTCGCAGTTTTTTAGTTTTTAAGTTACAAAGCTAGATAATTATAATCTGTCTATTGGTAGGTAACCATAAATATACGTATCTACCTACCGCACTTACTTTACTTTTACTTTACTACCTTTTTTTTACTTTACCTTTTACTTTTACCTACGACCTTGCAGTGGGACGGTCACCAGGCTGGTATTATTATTATTATTATACCTACTTTATACGTATGTCTATCTGTCATGTTATAATGATTTTCGGATGATTAACCGTTTATTTTTGTATTTAGACTTTTGAAGGTAACAATCTCATTCACAATGATCTTCTTTTTTTACTGTATTTATAAACAAATTTAAACTTTTATTTTATTCAGTTTTTATTTTTAAATGGTTTAGCTTACCTACGAGAAATAGATGCAGTTATTCATCCAACGGTGGTTACTACTTAGGCATACATCAGTTACATAGATCTTTGCATCTGAAAATGCTGTAAAACCGCTGAATACTGTGAAATTATTGTTCCCTTTTAATTCATTTGCAAAATGGCATGTCATAGAGCTCGAGAACCAATGTTTTATGCAATTCATTCTAGAACCTACTTGTACATACAAGAATAAATGCACTCGTGTAAACAAGACTGCTTTCATGCATATGGGTGAAGTTTACAGCAGATTTGAGTGATGTGATAGTAGAAATGTCACGAGTAGGTACAATGTAATCTTAGTAATCTTTGCTTTCTATATCAGTATTAGCTTTGTGTTGTCATTTACAAGCTTTTATATTAATTAAATTAACTTCAATATTAGTAGGTAAAAACTAGATATTTAATGTTAAAAGTTTGGTTTAAATGCGATAGTGTAAACTCATGGTAAGTATACCCACTTTATAAGGAAAATAGAAAAAAAAGTAGAGGAAATCACAACCATATTTTGTAAATTTTTTTCTGATTAAACCATTGAATGAATATAAAATTATAAACGTATAATGAATAATTAAACTTCACATTTGTAAAATAAGCCATTAAAATAAAAGTAAGTATAATAATTTAAAAAAACAATTTTTTTCAAAAAAAATAAAAAATAAAAATACTAATTAGTTAAAAAATACTTAAATCAAGATAACATTTTTATCAAACAAATAAATTCTCACATAAACATTATGACATGATTAATAAAAATAATTACGATGTGGCAAGTTTAAAAACGGCTTTTTAATTATTATAATTACTTTTTGTCATATTTCAATGTGCAGTTACGTCCCTTTGTTCACAGACATAAAGTTAAGTGTCGACCGACGTAATGCTGGCCCCATACACTAATCAATTTAAAAATTACATTAAAGTAAAATACCTAATCATAAAGTAAAATAAACGCGAAAGTACGTATGAGATGATCTGTAAATTTTTATTACTCTTCCACGAAAAAACTACTGGATGAATTTTAATGAAACTTTACAATAATGTAGCTCATACATCAGAATAACACAATGGCTATAATTTACAAAGTTACTTATATAATAGTAGAATAAATATAACCGTCAGCTAGTATTAATACAAAACGATAACTTTATATTATTAAGTGTCAAATCAGAGTCATAAATCATTTTGTGAAATAATATGTCTAAGATCATGTATTATTCTTGGCAAGTTAGCCTTTAGTCCATAATTTATGAACATAAGGTACTACTTAGTTATACATTGTGATAATATATGATGATACTAATATTTATCATTATTATGGGCTGCTATTTCAGACCATCTTGCAACTACCTACTCCGTAAAAGAAATTCAAACGATATTTTCTTCGATATTTTTTAATTTCTTCTCTAATAGAAAAACATCATTTTATATTATTACTCAATATTATTTAAATGATGAAATGTACTTAAATAATAACATTCTTCTTCTTCTTCTCCTTTTTTTTTGGCAACAGAGCCGACGATTGTGTCAGCTATTTCTGCCAGCGTCAAGTTTAGAATAATATTCTTGTTGATGATAATAATGGTATATTACAATGATAAAAAATAGAAAAAATGTGGATGAAACTAAATGACAACCATCTTTCGTGAAAACAAAAGATCATAATAACATTCATCATTATACACAAAATATGACGGACGACAAAAACGTCACATATCTCTTTGAGTATTTAGCGCATGTCTGTGACCAGCCTAATAAAGGCGAGTACGGTTATTGTATGTTAGCTTCCCGTAACCATCTAACTGTCTAATAGCTGTTTTGTCTAAGTTTGGTATCATCACCTCGGTCCCTCCGTTATACACACCTTCGTCATGCGTAGAGGACATGATATAACAATGTTTATTATTATCTACACTTATTACAAAAGGAAGTTGCTGGTAGCATCGCATGTCTGCATAAAATCTCTAATCTCAAAAACCTCTCAATCGCTCTGGATTTGGATACAGTTTTCAATGTTATATTGTGCGTTTGGTAGCGTCCGCAGCGCGATTTCACCCGCCTTTAGTTCGTTGGTTACTGCACTGCTACTGTCACTAGTAGGGTGATGTTACATAATTTATCACCTTCCACAAGAAATTGCTATCAAATGGAAAATATTCAGATCCGACTGGTAGTTCCAGAGATTCAACAAACAGGCAAACTATTCCGCTTTATACATTAGTATAGCTATTGACGTATAGAGTATAGATACCTTACCTATCACCCTACAGGCGCCGAGCAGCAACGATACCTAATAGTGAGCTGAACCGGGAAATTGCGACTTTTAATGCTGAGGCGAAGCAAGGGCAGATCGCTAATTTACGTATATTTACAAAGTGACGTATAATTATTAAAGTTCAAGGTCAGATGCGTTAAAGGTCAGTAAAGTTTATTATATAAATCAATTATGAAGTAAGGTGTGTGAATAAACAGTAGAGTGGTTTGATATCATTTTCATTGTGTTAAATTATATTTATAGGTTACTGTATCATATTTAGCTTAGAACTAAGTAGGAATTTATAAAATTAATTTTCTACCATCCGTTTTTAATACCTATTTAAACTTGATAGTTCACATAAGTATAGTTTTTTCAGTTGTAATTAAGTATAAAGAAAGCGATACTCTGACTCGAGAATAGTCTGTCATAATTACTAGTGCCGATTGCGATAGTTTAAATTTTACCTGAATCGAATAAGCATAATTATTTATTACATAACTTAAGCCTTATTCAAGTATTTTTGCATAAAAATTCTACACAATCTATACTCGTTTACATCATCATACAAACAATTAATAAACTACTACGAACGTTTAAAAACTTCACTGCCTGTTATTTAATTGAAACCACTAAACAGAATGTTAATGTCATACAGTAATATAATATGGTCCCCTGAGAGAAATTTATACGATTAACAATTGCGTGAAGCTTTAAACACTTTATTTAGTAAAGTGGCCCTGTGAGAACTATTTAGTGATTTTTGACTATTCAATTTATTTAATTCAGACAAAATTATTATGAACATTTGTAACTATCTGACGATTAAAAAAAGAGTAACCTGAGTGTCTTGATAAATCTTAGGGATCCACATGGTCAGCGAACTAGCTGTAAGTTAATTGGCTAACATTGTGGTGTACTGTATTTTGATGTACATATTTAGTCTACTTTACGTAACAAAAGAAAATAGCGCGTTATAATTATATAATATTATTGAAGCACCTAGATGAAGACCGTATAATATAGGACGTCTATCCAGTACTGTATAATGGAACAATCAGTGTCCGTTCTCTAAAGCCGCTCTGTAATGAGTTGCGGGAAACGGTTACGGCTGCAATTGAAACAGCGTGTACCTATTCCTTTGAACCAAGAAGCTAAGCAAAGTGTTGCACGGCTACAGTAATTATTTTCAGCAAAAAACCTCTCTTATTGATGTTTTGTTATGTTTTTGTAGACTGATTGTTGTCACGTTTTGACAGTTATGTCAGATGCGATGCATTTTAATATCGATTGCAGAACCGGATGTCGAGCAAATACAGTGTATTACCTATGTTTTATAAATGGGATATAAATCAATATCGGGAACCTGGAGAGAGACACACAACCTCAACACGACCGTCGCAATCTAATTGGGAACAAGCCTAATGCCACGGCAGACTTCACCTACAATAATAAACATAACACAACACACCTATACTCCCGAAACAAATATTTATGAATGACACAACCTTTGTTGAAAACAAGTCCAATAAAATTAACATAACCTCTTATCATTACCCCCAAAGGAAGCTACTTAAATTAAATTCGATTTTCTAACTTAATAATCTTTGGTGCTAATGTAGTCAAGTACCGTATTAATTATATTAATTACACTTTAATGAGGCACATAAAAATGAAAACAAATGTATTTTATTAAACTACAACATTAAGATTTTAAACGTTTAATGACCTTGCGTGATTTTCAGAGCCAAAAGTGTTGCTAACTAAGCCGATACTTACATGTGGGTAGTTGGTAGGCAGTAAATAATGAGATAGGGTAAATATTAAATATACGATGAAACATATACCATGGTAACCAAATATATTTATCATGCGGCCTACCCGCACACATATTACTCAATTAGACACTGAAACGAGCGGGTGAACCTACCTATTGGGCGTGTATTTGATTGAAGTGTTTACTTTCTATGTCGTATACGTCCACTACAGGGTTTATGCCTCTTCCAAATGAAGGTATAGACATGGCCGTATGAATTATAGGGCAATTTAAGATAAATTATGTATTTGTGTCGGTAATAATATACATTATAAGTTATGTACATTAAAACGCAATAGAAACATTTTGATGCTTATCCGTTTTTATCCAAAGCTATTTCGATTCTTGAACGGTCAAAAAACATTAAACTGAACTAAGGGATCGTCCAATTATTACGTGTATAGAATTTTAACATCTCGATCCCTTTGTTGGCTACAGATAGCAAAGTTATTGACGTTTAACTCGGACAGTTTATGTGTGCAATGGTATATTTTATATGAATGTTAGGACTAATACTTAACACAGCAATAATTCTTTTTTTTCCCTTTGTAGGATTTGAGCTTAAAGTTATTAAATCTATACCTCCTTAGTAGACCATGATACATTTCAAAACAAAATAATGTCATATGTCACCTTTTGAAATAACCTGGCAGCTTTATATTGCACCCAATATACACTATCACACCTTTATAACACCAATTTAATCAAGTGACAGAATGACCAAGTAGATTTCTTTCGTGTGATTAATACTTAACCTTGGGTCGAAGCTTAAGTTGCGCGAGGAACTATAAAATTGCTTGGCATGAGTGAATTATGGCTGCCCTTAACAAAGTAGATGCCACGTTTGAAACAAATATGTTTCATTAGCTGTACAGGAATTTTACCATCATGTTATTACAGGCAGGCCTCAGATTATGGCAAAAACCGAAAATGACCCAGTTATGGTCGATGTCTCAGTGACAAGTTAGGGCACTAAACTTTATATTTCACACAAAAAATAATAATAATATTATATTTACAAACTTATGCTTTAAGAAATATGCATTGTTATTATTGAAATCGAAATGATGTAGATACAGAGATCAAATATCTCAGGGTTGTGCAAAAAGTGATATTGATTTTTGCTATAATGAGAAATGGTCGCTCCCAACCTTGAAATAGGGATTGTGTTGCATATGGCCAATGGGTATAGATTCACTTCTTATTACATAGAGCTCATCAAGGCTTTGTGTAATTCACTTATACTTTCTGAAGAAAAGAAGGTGCTATATTTATTATATTACTAGCATCGCGCCCCTACTTTATACGTGGGTATTTTTACAGGTATTTTTTACAATATGATATGATTTTTTACATTATAAATCGTTTAAATTTTAAAATATGATGATGATTGATTAAAATACTCAGTCTAAACGGTAGTAGTTGTAATGTAGGTAATATTATGAATCTATGGTACAACTATATTATTATATGATATGTACTTGTGTTCTATGTGCGTACTCTCCTAAGTCCTGGATACTACAGTAGTGATAACCGTACCAAAGTTCGTTGCGTAGTTTGGAAGAAAATAGCGAAAAAATATTAATGAAAAATAACGACTTTTTAAAGATCGAGTTTTTTTTTACGATTTAGAGATTTACAGTAATCATGTTTTATATTATGCTTGTATCAATATTAATGTCCATATAATATTTAAACTCGTGAATCAGATTTTTAAGTGCTTCTTTATATGCCGGAATTAGTTTTGCTTTCGATATAGCAGGTAGTTAGCGCTGTTAATACAACTAGTTACAGTCCATTAACATTTGGGGCACAACAAGATACAAAAGCAGCTTTATAAAATATACCTACTTCACTTTATACGGTAGCTATGTAAATGTATGTATGAGTAATAGAGTCAAAAATTTCCTGAAATCTAGTCGTTTCTAAAGAGCAGTGTTTCAGGAAAACTTTCAAGCTCATTAATATCAATGAATTTTATGAAACATTATCAAATTAAGATTTTTAAGTAAAATTGCAAGTACCACTTAAGAAGTGCTATAAAAGTTACAAAACTTTGAAAGTTATTTTTCGATTCGAAAAGAAGAAATAAGAATTAATTTTTATCTTTTAAATTCTTAGAAGGATTACTATCAAAAATTTTTGTAAGAACCTAAAACTTAACTGCCACAAAGTCGATTTTATTGCCATATTTTACAGACACGCAAAGAAAAAAACAAAATACAAAATAAAAAATAAGTTTAATAACTAAAACTCAACTCCAACTCCAACTCCGGCAAGAAATAAGAAAATGCATTCAAAAAAGTAAGTGAAAGCTAAATCAGTGAATCAAAACTTATAATTTGATACTTATCAGGATGTATTTCAATTTTTTTTTAATCAAGCACTTAATTTTTTCAGATAGCCCTCCATATTGAATTTAGCGAGATGTAACATAGCCTATAATAACCAGCGGACGGTTAAGACGTTTCTAATATAACATACATACATATATAGCCCGTCAAATTCATAACCTTCCGTTTAGATTCGCCGTAGTCGGATAAATAGATATATGGTTTACACTGTATAATAATACCTCTCGGTTTTCGATTTCGAGGCTTAATCCTAAACCTAATGATATGTACTGAAATTGCCCCAGATAGACGAATTTTCAGTGTTGACTGTGTAACGTACCTTTACCTCTCTTTTTATATGTTTACTTATTACTACCTCGTAAATAACTGAATATTCCAATTGTAGTGGCACAAAGATACATCGCGTGCCAAGTATCTAATTAGTTGCAAGTAACAGTCGAAAATGTCGCGTCATGTCATTTTAGTTAATTGTATGCGTTACTTGTCTCTTTGTTAGAAGAGACAATTGTCATTCACATTTACAGACTTAAGTAAGCATGTATCTATGAGTAGAGTAAGAACCACTCGGTACAGTAACAAAGCACTGTCATTACATTACTTAGACGAGTTTTAAAACACTACAAAGGTATTTAAGAGAACAGCAGTATTTTTAGGTTCTAATATGATCGAAGACCACCAGACAAAATGTGTACCCATGCTACTAAATTTTAGCGAGATAAAGTAAATACAATACCTACTACGGTTAATGTAGTTAAAGTGTACACTTGGAGTTTTATTGCCGAACTGAGCCTCGAGTTCAAAATTAGTCAGTTACGAAACGACTTCTTTATCCATGGATTTTGGTTTTTATTACTTCTAGTACAAAACAAAATCAGCGCAACTACACGGTCAGTTGGTTTACTAAATCAACTTTGATAAGAATTTTATGACAGAGCAATGTCATTGAGGTTACATTGCATTGTTGCCAAATCCGAATAGATACCCTTTGTATAGTCGTAATATTTGTCACAGTCGTACATTTGATAATATCGCAAGAATTATAATTTATTAAGTAGGTTGCCAAGAGGAGACCATTGGTATTCTTTTACTTATTAAAAAATGAGATAGACTGCTAGTAAGAGGAGGTTTGGACTATAAGATTATCGATAACCTGTAATTAAGATCGTAATGTTTATGCGAAGCTGGTATTGAAACAGCGGTAGTTGACGGCAACCGGCAGGCCCTACCTTTGTTTGTTAGGCACTTCAGTGGTACAAACATAGATTAGATTAAACATACAACGCGTAGTTACTACCTATAAAAGCCTGAATAGATTAATCAGATAATTCGTAACAAATTGTGCGTGAATGTAGTGTACCGTTGTTTTTATTAATTAAACAGGTGATGTACGAATACGATAAGATTAGGCAGGCAGTCAAGTGTGGAACTGATAACTGTTGAACTGGAACATACATACTATTAGCATAATCGTACAGAATAAACCAGTTTAATAGAATGTTATACTAATGCTTATGATTTGAATTCGATGCTGCGTTCAGATAAAATAAAGAGCCCGTAAGCTATCGTGTGATATACTAATTGCAAATTCAATAGGTATTATTATCCAATAGAATGCATGATTTTTAAACTGGAGTGACCGTAGAAAACTTTAATATTAATGTGGTATAGGTGCTGAATATTTAAGATCCAATTTTGGACATTTGCAGGGTTTTTGCAATAGCAGAGGCGGTCGGGATAATAGAGATGTTCAAGAAAAATTTATGTTTAGCAGTGTATGTCTTTCGGCTAAAATAATGATGATAAAGATGATAGTAGTTTTAAAAAAATCTGCTTTACAAGAAAGCTATAGGTGTTATGTCTATAGATAAGGTTTTAATAACATCAAACTAAGTTAAAACTCCGTTAAATCTGAAACAATTCTAGTTCTGTCTTTACTGCGAGTAAAATCCTTATCTCTAAACCCTCAATATCATAAAGATTCTCAAAACACATTGCCTTAAATCGAACACAACAAAACGTACTTACAGGAAATTGTTCGGATGATAATTTTGTTTAGTCCATTTTGTGCGTTTTATCAAGAAATAGGGGACACTGGCAATCAGCTAAATTCGCTAGCAAAGGTTGCAATGAATATCAATTCCCCGAGGGCGAAAGCGCGCTTCGTAAAATGAATCGTAGCTATGAACCTTGATACGAACAGTTTCAAGGTGCCTACCTATAAACTAATAGAGAAAAGCCTATTAAATACTATGACATAAATAATATTATTTATGTCTGCGAAGTACAAAGGTTAGTACACTGTTGCTGGTACTAAAACTGTACCTACGTGAAAGTTAGGTAGGTACTACGAAATTTCAGAGGGAGTTAAACTACAAGTAAATCATATTGTTTTAATAAAAATTTGATTTGTATCTATGTATAGCGATGGTCTACTGGTTAAGACATTATTCTCTTATCGTACCTGCATGATGAGGATACTTGTAATAATTTATATAAATGTGAAATAAATCAATCTGATAACATATTAGGTATTAGTCTGGCGACGTTTAGTACTGCAAAAAACTTTACCTTTATTATGCATAGGCCATGCAGACATGATAGGCCTCAATGTGTAGTGGTAGGTGGACCACGCTTGGTAGGTGGTCACAATAAGCTATCATATCCATATTCTGGACTAAAGCGGCCACACACCGCCAGTCGTGGAAGCATAATAGGCTACGTACCTACTTTACTTTAATACAATACAGTTTATTTCAAACACAGATTTTTATTTATCTTTGTACAGCTTTTAAAGCCGAAACATAAAGTTTTTAATTACAGTAGCATCCTCGATGAATGACAAAAGTATTACCATAAACATTTTTGTGGTAACAGCTGTGGATTTTAAATGGTAATTTTATTTTCGTAGCATTACGGTAATCGTACATAATGTAAAACACTAAGCTAATGTAACCCAGGGTTTGTATTTAACTAACCCACAATAAATTTAGCATCAAAGATGTTTGGATTACAGTATTAGATCTATAGACCGCTCTATTTAAATAAACAAGAAATTTTAAATATAGAAACATTAAAGATGGTTTTAATATTGACAGAAAAAGAGTAACCATATTATGAACTTTTTTTTTATTGCCTACAGTGGGAGACGAGCCGTCAGCCCACCTGATGGTAGGTGGTAACTGTCGCTCATGGAATTCTGCAATGCCAGGGGCTCCGTGAAGCTGCTACTTACCGTGATATTCAAGCTCTGTTTGAATCTCGTTTAAAGAAGGACAAGTCATAGCGCTCGGGAAATACCACAGCTGGCAGTTCGTTCCAGAACCTGCGCGTACGTGGGAGAACTGAACGCTGGAAACGAACAGTGCTAGACGAGATCGAGTCTAAGTAATACTACTATATTCCATAAACATGTATTGTTCACATATTAATATACTCGTATCATAGTGACTGGCCCTTGCTATGACGTCAGAATACGCCACAACGGCAAGGGCACAACGTCCAGAGGCCTCATTTTATTTTATTGCTGACTAGGGAACATATTATCTTCACGACTGCATACCTACAATATGTACTAAACAATTTTATGAGCTCCCATACACATAAATATAATAATTATTATTGCTTTTCACTGCTTATATATCGTAATGTTCTTAATTATGTCGAAAGCATCATAAAAACCGTAACTGTCTAGTAATATGTGGTCAAAGTATAATATATACTCTTAGAACGGTAGGATGGGTATTGCTTATAAGATTTATAAGTAAGTAGAAACCTATATCTAGTTATTTAAAATATTATGAA
The DNA here is from genome assembly GCA_963082885.1 of Parascotia fuliginaria. Classification (NCBI taxonomy): domain Eukaryota; kingdom Metazoa; phylum Arthropoda; class Insecta; order Lepidoptera; family Erebidae; genus Parascotia; species Parascotia fuliginaria. The sequence continues at coordinate 12,733,427 of OY720176.1, read as the reverse complement.
ATGTTCTTTCTTTAAAAAACGGTGGAATCGTCACTTTCTAAAGCTAATTAGTCAACCGAATGATGGCGGTCCCACTATCGCATGAGATGTCGTCGAGGAAAACCGTTAAACATACACTGGTCTGCTGCCCGTCCTTTATTGAACTGTGATAAGGCTATCGGTACTGCGTATGTCAATCCACTTGCCAAGCGTAGCGACTACCTAGCGACTATGCTAAAATACCATTTGTGCGGTAGCAGCAAATTTCAGTAAAAATGGATTGATACTTATTTTTTTGGTCGAAATAGATTATATAAGGCTTTGCAAAATGAGGTTTTGACGAATGCCGTCAATTTCTTTAAGTGTTTCAGTGGTACATAGGACATAGGCCTCCCCCAATTTTCGCCATCGTAGCCGGTCGTTCGCCGCCCTCATCCATCGGTTGCCCGCCACCCTTATAAGGTCGTCGGTCCACCTTGTGAGGGGTCTGCCCACGCTGCGTCTTCCGGTTCGTGGTCGCCACTCTAGAACCTTTCTGCCCCAGCGGCCGTCAGTTCTGCGAGCTATGTGTCCTGCCCATTGCCACTTCAGAGAAGCAACTCTGCGAGCCACGTCAGTCACTTTGGTTCGCCTGCGGATTTCTTCGTTTCTCAAACGATCGCGCAGGGAGACGCCTAACATAGCCCGCTCCATCGCCCTCTGAGCGACTTTGAGCCTTCGGATAAGACCCATAGTTAGCGACCACATCTCTGCTCCGTATGTCATCACTGGCAACACACCCTGGTCAAAGACCTTGGTCTTAAGACACTGCGGTAGTGCGGACGAGAAGATATGTTGTAGCTTCCCGAACGCTGCCCAGCCGAGCTGGATTCGACGAGTGACCTCTTTCTCGAAATCGGACTTACCTAATCGGACTGTTTGTCTGTTTATTAACTTAAGAAGATAAAAATAAACACAGCTGTCGTAACCTTTGGCTTGATTCCACGCCTACCGCTGTCACTATGAAAGTAAAAGAAAACAGAGTAATTGCAACCGTAAACAGTTATGTTACCAAAAAAAACTTTAAAACCCACTACTCCCCAGCGAAAATACATTATTAGAAGTAAAGGATGTACAGCACTTACATGCTCTACAAGAAAAGCAGCACGTGAAGGGATATTATTCAAATTATGTACAATATTCTGATGCTGTTTACTAAATTTTCGGTGAGACTACCATTTGACTTTGTTAAAAAACTGTAAACTGTAAATATATAAAGGTACCTATGTACCTACACATTTATATTTGCATAATATACGTCACCCATTCACCCAGTTTGTTTTTATTCGATATTCACGAAAAATAATCCCAGCATTGTTTCTAAACAATTAGCTCTCATATTTCACTTTGTATTCGTTAATCTGGAATATTTGAAATTGCTAACAAAGGTAAGTAACGGCTGGTCAAAATAGAAATGGTTAAAATACGGCTGTGAATAGACGGCTGAATAAGCTTTAATTATGTAATTGTATGGTACTAATGAGCAGTTATTCACGCTGTTGCTTAGCTCTCATTGATTTAAATGATTTATTAAGAAGTCGGTTTATGAAAGGGGCTGATAAAACGCAGTAAAAGGAATATGAAAGTGCCTTTCTGACAATCGAACTCAGCGAACTGCAACTAATTACTATTTTATATAGTTTTATAAAAACCTAGTGACAAGATATCCTTTAATTTTAATAGAATTTAATTCTCGTTTTTCTAAAATGTACACTAATATTGAAAAGGTTAAGTTTAATCAACAACCGTTTTACATTAGCTTTCATTTATTATTTAAGCGTAATGGCTAGATAATTGATGTTAAGGTGTACCAGGTTGTTATTCAAAACCAAGCAGTTATAAGGTCATATTGGAAGCATTTTGACGGTAGTAGATCCTCGCTGATTTCAGCATGAATGGGTCGGATCGTCCGGGGAAGTACTACCCTCTCATAGAAGATCGACTTAAGAGTAGTAGTATCCGTACTACTGCGTTTCGTTCGGTGAGTGAGAGCGCCGGAGGCCCAATTTCCCCCCTTTCCTCTTTCCTCACCTCCCTCATTCCCTTCCCCTAACCCCATTCCCAGCCGCCATAGTGGAGACCACCATACCAGCAGTTTAAGACGATGGCTTTTAGTATAGTGGCCGCCGCTTCTGGATTCCACTGACTGCTTACCATCAGGCGGGGTGGAGTCACTTTGGTAGGCTATAAAAAAAAAAATATGTGACCAATTTAGAGTTACTGTTACAATAATGCGCTTTATATTTCTTCACTAATAAATCTGGACTTTAAGTCCGAAATTGTCCATTCGCCTTCAGCGAGCCTGGTGATCAATCTAAAGGAGTTCTCTATATAACGATGGACCGTGAATGGAAGAATAATGAATGGTTCTACTACTTACTTATTAAACCTCTAAAGACCAAAGTAAGAGAAAATAGATGTATATGAGCAGTAATCTTCAATTAAAAAAAAAACTGCCACTGTTGTGATCAATGACGATTCAGCCATTCGTCATACCATTGTATACAGCGATCACAAACTCCCAGGGTATTTTTGCAAACCTCGTTTTCAAAAGAGCATTGACATCGGTAGAATTTATAACGTTCTGGGAAAACGATCACAATGGCTAACTATTAACCGGTAGATGATCTGCTAGTGAATAATTATTAATCAAGGAATAAAGTAGTAGAACGTTCTATTAAATAAACTGGGGTACAATAGATGAAAGAGCATTTTAGAATGTTATTAATTGAACTATCATGTGTGATATGAGACATAAAGCTAAATATTGGTACAAGTGTACGGTTCATCTAGAATCTAGTGTGTGCTTATAGGCAATCACACTAGACGGGCCTCACACGTACAAATTTTCAAACGGTCTATTTCAAAAGGTGTAGTAAAATTGGTCTTAGAATATTTATCATCCGTGCTGCAAAGACTCCTAAATACTCTTCCTAGATAGTTTTAGTGTTGGTACGTAAAGGTAATCAATGCCTTTTGGGAGAAATTGTTTTTATATTCTTAAGTGAGTAATGTCGTGTGTTTTGTAGCCGCCTTTTAGTATAAAAAAGTTCTAAGCTTTTATATCCATCTAATAAAATGCAGACCCAAATAAAATAAGGCACCCGTACACTGAGTTTCCCTACACCCGTATATTAGAACACACTAAAAATAACGATCTAAAAGTCGGGATGAACCCTTTGCATATTAACGGGCTACGCACATATTAACTTTAGATCGATCAGCTGAATGTGCTTAGCAGGGGATGTAAAAAGAACCTTTGTAACAAAGTCCTTTGTAATATTAAGCATAGTTTCAGATGAATCGTTAGAATAATTTAAAAATTTAAAAATCCTCCGAATATTATATTGAGATCGTTGTGAAAAAAAAATGTAATTCGCTATTTTGTGATGGCGGCCATCTTGGATTTCAAATTTATACATACACAGACACGTCAAACTTATAACACCTCGTCGTTTTTACGTTGGGGGTTAAAAATTTTATATTTATTTTTTTATCAATATTCTTCAGCAATTTTTTTAAATTTATTATTTATTCTAACTCAGTGATAAAGACAAGGTTCGGAATGTAATATGATTTTGAGAAATAGCTCAGATGTATTGGTTTTATTATCCAATGAAATGATGGACAAGGTTATGCAAGCGCGCCGTTTAGTTGTAACTACTAATGCTAAAAAAATACAATATTAAAATAAAATATTTATTAATTTATTTACGAAAACAAAGTAACTTGATTTAATAATTTTGTATGCTTTGTTGTGAAATGATTATTGGGTATTTATTTACAACTCACAAAAATGAGAGTTTACTTTGGTTCATAAAATAAATTTATTTAATTTTAAGCAAAACGTAACGAAGACAGTACTCACGTTTTGTTATTATTTCATTCATGTATCGATTCATGAGACTTACAAAATAAATTTTAATAAAATTACGATATTATTGTATAAAAATATTGTCATTATAATAATAACTTAAACACACGGTTTCCATTGTTGAGTAATTGTAAATATATGTATTCTATTCTATTGTGTAAGCCGTAGTCTTGGCCTGATTCAAGTATTGATATTTTTGTTTATAAGGTAAGTAGGTCCTTAAGTATAAACAGGGTAGATGAAGATTCAGCTAGATTTGTTATATAATTGGCTTATAATATATATGGCCTCTAACAAGGTGAAGCATTAAACTTTTACGGAGTGGCTAACAAATAGACAAGGACCGCTAAAGAACGATCAAAGTAGAGTTGTCTTTCGGCCGATATCAAGTGCTTTGTTTCAGCGTTACTCTTTTGCAGATACTCTTATAGCAATAATTACAAGGATATTTGATCGCACTCGCTATTTACAATAAGAATACAATATACTTAACTGAGGTTGCTATTTACTGCTGCGGTTTTCAGGACACTGAAAGTTGGTCATACAGGCTATACTGATAACTTTTACTGAATGTTACTTTCCGCCCTGATAAAATAATTATATAAATTAAAGACTGACGTTGCCGAAATTAATGTAAGTAATTTATTTACGTTTTCGACAACTTGTAGAACGACAAATTTACATAATAAGATAAACTAATTGTTTAAGTAACAACTGAATAATAAGTCAGTTGGGTGTAATGTATCGAGTCAAGCTTAGTGCAATGGCAGACCATTAAAGTAGAGGTTTAAAAACAATTTGCGAAATTAATAATAAAATTATATATTACTACCTGTGGTGATATCGCATTTTCCATACAAAACTTTCATCACCTATTTCATTCAATCCTTTCAAGCCATTTTTTCGCGTTATAAATTATCCTATGTTGTTTCTCAAGGTCTATTCTATCTCTTAAACAAATTTTATCAAAATCGGTTCAGTAGTTTAGGCGTGAAAGCGTAACAGACAGACAGACAGACAAACAGACAAAGTTACTTTCGCATTTATAATATTAGTAAGTATGAATTATTCTATTGAAAACAATAGATACATTTACGATCGTGGTATTTTTTGTAGACAGTGTCAAACATAGGAGTGAATATTTATTTATTTATTTATTTATTTATTTATTTATTTATTTATTTATATCCAATTTACAACACTACCATTACAAGAAAATCTTAATGCGATAGCGTGGCTCACTTTAACGTAATTAATTAATTATACCTAATAATATTTTATTTACACATTTTAATTTTATACATTTATATCTAAACTACCCGTTACCATAACAAATTATAAACAACGTTATCCTTGTAAATTCACTCATAGTGCAACAGAACAGATCTATTTTATCCGCGACCCGGTTGAGGGTTCTGTGTGCGCGCGTCAGAGGCGCCTCCTGCAGCAGGTTGGTGCGTGCGCGGGGCACTCTCAACAACTGCAGCCTTCGTCGCCGGTATATATACCTATCCGGAACGTTAAAATTTAACATCTCCAGCAATGTTGGGTTAATTATTTTGCCCCTTATAACTTTAAATATATATGAGTTAATAGCCAGTTCCCTTCTTACCCCCAACTCATTATAACCAACCATACCCAATACGAATAGAGTTGGATACATTAAAGGGTAGAAAGGATACACGCCGTAATACCTCATATATAAAAATCTAATAAATTTATTTTGCATTCGCTCCAACATAAGATTATATTTAACTTCATGTGGGCTCCAGATGACTGCATTGCATTCTAATTGACTTCTTACCAATGCGTTATATAATGTGACAATAGCTGATACATTAGTGAAGCTATGAATGGTTCTAAGTAAGAAGCCTAGGTTTCTGTAGGCTTTCTTGCAGATCTTAACCACGTGATTACGAAACGTCAGCCCAGCATCAATACTCACTCCTAGATCTCTCACCTCTGTGACCCGAGTCAATGGAGTGCCCTTTATATTATATTCATATGTGATTGGAGTACGTGCACGAGAGAACGTGATAGTCACACACTTAGAGTGGTTAAATTGTAATAGGTTGTTTGTACTCCAATCTACAATTCTGTTAATATCCTTCTGTAACAACTCGCAATCGCTTTGATTTCTTATAGGCATATATAATTTTTAATCATCAATATGTTAAATTAAAAAAATAATATGATGGTTGATACTTATAATACGATGTTTTATTAAACTTCATAACATACTCATTTCGATTAAACCGAATTGAATGTGAGTGTCAGCAGTAAATTGTCTCAAAATTGTACACTATGTAATTGAAAAGATAGTCAAGTGAAGAATGAGTTTAACGACTTTGTATACCATGCCACCAACTACAGATAGGTATCTTTAATAGTATTCATTTTCTTTTTATTGCACATAACAGAACAGCATTTATTTTTAATTTCAATTTCTAGTAGCTATACAAAAGTGAGCTTATCTCAAAATAGAGTAAGAAACACATAATATCTACGGCGTTAATATGTTTAACCTAACGAAATATTGCACTTATGTATGTGTAATGCTTTTTTTGTATGTCAGTTACATGTTTATTATACAACCCCTAATTTTCTTCCGTAATATGTTTACACCATTATACAGTAAGAAGAATTCTTACAAATTTCATTTAAACAAACCTAGCTAAAATTCGTGCTGCGAGAAAACAACTTACTTATATCTATTATACTTATTTTGTCGTGTTTAAAATTAATTTCTATGTCTATAACTGTAAATAATATGCAATTAATTTCGTGGCTGTTCTATGTTTTTCAACACACAAGCGACTCGTGACCGAAGAAGTCAGAGAATGAGTTACTAATTTGCTGACTGGTCGAAAAGTATGTTTTGAGGACGTCTATTTTAAATTGGTGTTTGGAATCCTAAAACTCTTTTTTTATCTACATTCTCGCAACTTATTTTAAGTCCTTGTATACTACGTGATGCCTGGACATCAGACATTGTTTATTAAGTACCTACCGTTGCATCAATCAGGCTCCTTTAGTAATGGGAGCACAACACGCCAACAATAATTATGTTTATGACTCGTCACAGAGATTGACGTCACAATGGGAGGAAAATGATGCATGGTGTTTAAATGTCGGGTGAGAATGAATCAATAATATTAGTATTTATTCTATTATTTATACAGCAAACTGTACAACTGAAAAAGCTTGCACTCAATAGGTATATCTTTAGCCAATGTCACATGTCGTAAAATATTACTGATATCACACTTATCAGCACTCCATAATTAGCTTACTTATATTATTATAAAATTCGCAAAAAATATTAAGAAAATTTGTTTATACATTGTGCAAGAACAACCTCAGTCAGTTCGAATATGAAGTAGGTACCAAAATCAATATTCCTATTGATATGATCGTAAGTATTTCATGGAGTAGAATGAAACCTAATTTAAAATATATAATTATTCATGGAATAGTTTGAGAATTATTTTTGGAGTACTTTCGGAATAACCCGTTGAGAGAAACGGCAGACGATTGAAATGGGTTTCACAAAACAATGAATACAGAATTACGATACATAAAACCTGAATGTTACATTACACTCGATCTATTTTAACGACTTGTTTTCAAAGACTACCATTAACGTTTTTATTATAAATAAAGTTATTTTAAATAAAGGGCGGTTGTAAACGAGATGTTTTCGTATTTTTACCGGTTTATCCGGTTAAAATTAACGTTACTGCTACCTACTCGTAAGTTGACATCACGTGGACTACCGCCACGTTAGGTATTGAAGAGCTAAATAGGCTGAGCTCGCGATCTGTCTAAATGCGAGAATGTCTCTCCTACTATAAATTTTGTATTAAGTAAAAGACGATTTTATGAAAACAGAAGTTCTTAAGATATTTGTAGTTTGTTTTACATACTTAATGTAATTTTAAAGGTACATTGATAACTATATCAAATAAAAAGCGGTTATAACAAGTAAAATACCAAATCATATTCGTCTTTACTAGTACCTCTACCACTTATAAATTGGCATCACTATGAAGTGATGACGTCACGCGCAACGATAACTCTAAAATTAATAGTACTTTGCAAAATAAATAATTCGGGCTAACTTTAGAGTGCGTATCGTATATCACTAGTTTTGCTATTTAATAGTTAGTAGTTTCTACTAGTTTATTAAATAAACTAGTTGCGCCTTGCGGCTTTGCCCGGTATGTGTCTAACTCCGATTTTTCGTATAAAAAGTAACCTATGTCCGTCTCCGGCACCGTATCTACATACCAATTTTCATCGAAATCATTTCAGCCGTTTAGGCGCTAAGTGGTAACAAACACACACACACACACACACACACACACACAAACACGAAGCATCGCATTTATATTAGTTAGATATTTCATGATATATTACGTCTTTTTTTGTTAGACTCGGCTACCAATTTAACGAGTTGCAATTAAATATTAAGTGATCACATCAATAGTAATAGAATGCTTTAGATTGTTATTTGTTTATAGACCACTGGGTTTGCTAATTGATATGGTCTCTGAGGCACCAAATCGTCCAGATGGGTTTCAAAACAAGCTTCATTATCTTTGTACATACATCGAAAAGCGTGTTGATTTTACAGATCTATTTACTCATATTATTATATTAAGCATTTATCAGCTTTCTTCTTTATTACATCTGCTTACACAATTGATTTTAATATACTTAATTATGTCTTTTAATTATATTTTTGCTAACAAATATATTGTTATATGTAACTACAAAAAGTAATTGATGTTGTTTTAAAATTGGTATACAAGCGTACTCGCCTATTTTTGAATCCAAAAGAGGATTTTAGTGATGAAAGTACCTTATCCAAGTACATATTATGAATACCTTTACCATATAATTGCAATGTGAGTCGAAATGCATAATTAATACAGCGATAACACCACTAGCTTATGAGGAACATCTGTAAACGTAACGTAACGTAGGTATATAGTTTAATTAAATACATTTAAAAGAAATATAATAAAGTAAAGATCCATCCTCGCTTCGCTTCGGTATCAAAAGTTTCATTCGATCTCACAAAATAAATAATATCACAGCAATAGTGTCGTATTATGCAATACGACATATTTTTCGGCATATTTTTCGTAGGAGTTTGTTGTAAGATCGAATAAACCTTTTCAAACACATTCAGATTTACGAAGGTGCTTAAAATATATTCTGAATATCTAAATGAAATTCTGAAAATTACTAAAAAAAATTATATACATAATAAAATATTGGCTATGTTACTCGCTCAATTTCAAAATGATCTATTTTAATATTATTTATGACATGTAATTAAAATTGTAATTAGTGAATAAATTAATAAAATAAGAAATATTGCATGCTAATTGGCTGAATATGGAAGCACTACACACTTTTTTAACACCTCTGTATCCTACCTATATTCGTAATAAATGATTATGATTATGAAAAAAAATATTGATCTCTTAAGGTGAAAGAATTTTTTAAATCGGTAACGTAGTTTTTTAGTTAAATCGTTGCTAATAAACAAACAAAAATACAAAAAATCTAATCTTTTCTCTTAATATTAATAGATGAGAGCAACGGTGTTCAATGTTTGTATAAAATAAAAATAAATATTTGTACGGGATTACATGGTATCAGTGTTTGGCAAACAGTTATGAAACTCATTCAGGTGACATTGTACGCTTGTATAAACCGAGTCTCACATCAAATTGCTGACGGTACTGTTTTTATAGCGCACGGTTGCAATTCAATTTTAGAGCTACGGATCGTACCGATGTTATGAATAACTCGATATGTATTTGATTTCATTTTTCTCTCTAAAATCGATACAGTGTAAAAAGATTGTTTACCAAATTATAAAAATACATTAAGCATCGCGAAGTCGCAAAACCGAAAAAAATATGTGATAGTATCAGACAAAACTAAAATTATAGAATACCTTTATAACTATTTTAAAAATAATTGAAGGTCACATGCCGACACTTCAATTACGTACGGAACTCACAAATTATCACAAAACTTTTGAAGTTATACTGAATTACAAAAATACAAATCTGAACACAAGATCTGACACTGATGGTGTTGAAGATGAAAATAGTTTAAATTTTTAATTTAAATGAGTCATAGTTCGTTAACTGTTTAACTAATTAGCGAAAACGAAAACACATTTCAAGAACAGTGTGTAGCAATGACAAGGAGGGAGTGCACCCTTATCAAGTGCTCTGGGCGTTGAGTAAGCAGCTGTCATGTCGTGTGCAGATTTTGATTAATTTCACACACCGACACGAAGCGTAATTACTTCCTTTGATGTCATTTTATTTGCGTGTATTGTTTTTGTACTGCCTTGTACTAGGAAATAAATAAACATAAACTGCGATCTATCGATTGCGTATAAAGCGTCGTCATTATGATAATATGACTACTTTGCTTTTGTAATTTGTTTCATAGGCTGTTAGAAACATTTGCTCTAGAACTGTGTGGATTCAGATATATACTTATATTTCGCCGAGTTACCACTTACGTGGGCTGTTTGCACGCCTGCCACTGGCAGCAATTAAAAAAAAGTATAGACTAGTAGAATGTTTAAATCATAAGAATCTCCATAAATTTGTAGGATCGTTCCTCTTAGACTTCATAATATTCTTGGAAATTTTGAAATTCTGATGTCAATATTACCATAGCGGTGTTGAAAAAACAAAGTTACCTATTCATTTGTCTTTATAAACTTTATGAATAAGTATATTGCATGTTTCTAATAATATAAACATATAGAAACGCAATAAATCTCGCAATACGATATGCTTTACATACACAGATTATTTGTGCACATTTTATGATAAGCGCTGCATACCTACTATATTATAATTTTCCTATCATTGTTACACGTCTAAATAGAAACAATCTGTCATACATACAAGCCTTTCTTTTTCCTTGTATTGTGAAACGAACGAGGTCACGTTACAAGCCTACAAATCACTAGAGACAAATTTTGCTTGTTTCAAATCCTTGTGCTCCCTTGACGCAAAACAACGAAATTTAGCGCTTGAAATGGTATTCTTTTGTATATTTGCAGCTTACACACAAATAATACAGATTTAATTTCAGTATTGCTATTGATTAGATAAAGGTTGAATCAGTTTTGTTCAACTTTATTTTTTTGCATTGTTCTTATCTGTTTATACAAATTGTAATATAGATACGTAGGTACCTACAAAGAGTGGTTATATGAAGTAACATTTAGCAGTTTTACTCAACATGTATACCTACTAAGGGACGGCCGCCAGTCTCAAAAATAATAAGGGGTATTGGAAACGTCTCATTTACTAACGTAACGTGCTCTCTCTGTTTATGTGTCCTACATTAAATTATATTTCGCTTTGTAAAAAAAATATATTCCAAAAAATATATATACATTTAGGTAAAAGCGTCCCGCAAAACTAATATTATATTAAATGTTTTGATTACAAAAACAAATCTTGTGTCCTCCTACATTTCCTTTGACATATATGTATAAGTATAGCTTTGCCATTTCTTTGTGTTTAAGTAGGTACTCAGATTTACATCGAGATCATATTTTTTAATTAACTGATGTTACATTAGTTTAAAACTTTTCTTTTTTACAATAAAATCGTGTATCTACAAGTATTAACCTTTTCATTATTATATCACGTAAATGGTTTATGGTGGAATCGTAAAATAAATATTTTATTATAATAGACATAAAGTTGTTTAGTTGTGTCTTGTGGCATGAAATTGTTTCTGACAAGAAGCTTCAAAGTGATTAAACGACATTTTATTAATTAATAATATTGTAGGAATTCCCTATGACGTGAAGTTATTAGGCTCGTTTATAAAACCGATCCATTTATTCCTGTGGGTATTGTAAATGACAATGTGACATTGTCATGTCATAATATAATTTGCCGGAGTTAGGCAGGTGGAAGTGTAGACACCTAAGAGAGCTTAGGTCAGCCTTAATTTACCTATCTAATATATGTATTGTCGAGATTTGTTTATGAAGCAGAATAGACTGTGAGATATACCATAAATACCTACAGTATTTTAATTTATTTACTTGAATAGTGCTAAGGGCACAGTCAACCAGCTCTAGTGCTTCCAAGGACACACACACCGTTAGTCTCGTCTGCCAACACTTTGATAGCAGACATTAGAATAATAGTGCTAACAGAATTACTGCTCTTTAACCTCCAACTATTATATACCATCTTATTATAGTTGGTCCCTAGTCGCTTAACGCTCAACTTAGGTCGTTAATCAAATGTTACACTCGTGAATTACCCGGATTGTGTGAGACAGGGAATTGGGGAAATGTTGCGATTAATATCAGAATTTTGAAGCTGATTGTGATAGGACCAAATTGTTATAGAGTAACCTCAAACAACGGTCATGTACTAGGAGCAAACAAATTAAATTTTGTATGCAGGACCTGTAAAGATGATTTGAAAATTCTTGACTACTATTGATTTAATTATTAGTTTAAGAAGGGAGAGCTTTATGGACCTTACTTAACTAGAGAACTTCGAAATGTAAACTGTATTTTGTGCATATGTTATTCAACTAAAACCTAGGATATCTATGTAATTTCCTAGACTTGAAGTCTTCATGTTTCGCCTCTAATGAAGCTGTCATAGTAAGGATCATTATTCTAGGTTTGTAATTGGGCTAGGTCATTGGGCTCATATCTAACTTCACAGACTGCTGACTGTCAGACGGAGAGTCATTTTGACAGAGTATTTTTTATGAAATAAGATCGTAATAGCAAGCACAAAAGATTTGAAAGAGTCCCAAAAGTACTCAACAGTTCTAACAAAAGATATCATAACCGTCTCTTTCTTCCTTTTTAAACACAAAGAGGATGAAATCGTCATAATTTTAAATAATCAAAGGTACCATTCATACAGTACACATTATTACTTGATGGCTTTATCATTTACTGTAATAAAAATTCATATCTAGCCTAGTCTTGCAATAGATACTTGACTAAATAGCTATATTACAATAGTTTTATCTCTTCGTGAAGTAATTACAAATATTATTATTACTAGACACGTGCTGTAGGTACTTTAATATGCTTAAAACAATATAAAATAGATATAGAAATAACAATAAAAAGAGTAATATCATACATTACTTTTGTTGTCGATTTGTTAGCCAAGTTGCCAAAAATAAATAATGCTACCAGTAAATTAAATAAGTGGCTCTTCAGATAAGTAAGAGTAATGAAATATTATGAGATTATTGTTATACTGATAAATTTGGAACTAAAGTTGACTAAAGTGTTGTTAAACGTCTCTCGGAGCACTTTACAAGAGACTGTCGTAAATTGTATCTGAAGTTGAGTACTGTCTTAGACGGGCTTTCGAATCAAGCCTTAAAAACTTAGTTAAATTCTATTCAGGTACGTATAAGTGTGTCCGTTTATTACTAAGAATAAAAGCGTCTTTTGTTGTAGTGCCTTATATTTAAAAAACTAGCTCTTTATGTTTCGAGACCATTTAAATTCACAAAGCAAAGTTTTATTAGAGAGTTATTTGGAAGATAAATTAAAATAGGTGAGCAAAAAGGTGTAATAAAGTTTCGCGGTGCATCGGATCTCTACAAATTAAAGAAGAAACTATTTCTCACACCGACATGAACAGAGTTCTATTCAGATAGTGCTGCTATGACAGCGGTCTTTTGTGGGATAAGAGTAATTTCTCAGGCGGATTATAACTATCTTAATAAACAAATAATTATAAAATGTTCTATTTCTACACTATCAACAAACATAACAAATATTTATTATATGGGACGGCAGATAAGCGATGAAATGTTGGTACAGAAACATCATAATTGAAGTATGTGCAAATATTTGAACAAACGTTATCAGCTCAATTATTCACACAGTTGTGGTTTGTTAGTAAGGGAGGAATAAATAACAAACGTATTTCCACGGGCCTTGTTTTGCTTGTGCAATTTGTTTACAGATATTGGTGTCCAACGTCCGTCATACATAAACCACGACAACCTATCGTTACAAAAATATGGCTTAACTCGATAGTCTTAGCTTTGTTAATATTTATTTATGTATTTAAGATATCAGAGATACCTAAGTACGCAAATGATAATATATGGCCTCGATAATAGGTATATTGAGTGGAAGGAAAACTCTAACTGGTGATATAAGTAAGTGAACACTTACCTATAATGTTGTTAAAAATGAAAATGTGGGCATGTTATGTTTACAGTCTTTGAATACATTATGCTCGAACTAGATTTTTTAATGAGACATGTGTGGAAATAAGATTACTATTATACATGTAATATCGTATATTGTGATTTACAAAATCTTCACTTCTTCTTCTTCTTTTTTTTTGGTAACAGTGCCGACGATTGTGTCAGCTATTTCTGCCAACGTCAAGTGTAGAATAATATTCTTGTTGATGATAATATATATTACAATGATAAAATAGAAAAAAATGTAGATGAAACTAAATGACATTCATCTTCCGTGAAAACAAAAGATGGAATCCAAAATCTTCACAATGTTACCGAAAAAAATAGAAGGAGTAAGTCAGAGTGACAGTTTTACTTTTTAATATCCCTTATCCTCTATACTTTATATTTCTTCATGTAGGTACGCTACATCACTCCCCTCCAGAGACCGTCAAGGGCGATAGTAATCTGGAAATCTGACGCAGCGACCAGATCGAGTCTGATAATTTTCAGTATTATTAGAAGGTGTACTAGGGTCAACTTTGTCAGCTAATATGTATGCAGGCTTAAGACGGTCTATGAAAACAGTGACCGCTTTGCCTTTTAATAAAATTTTGAAATATTTATCTCCCTTTTCAATAACTTTATGAGGGCCTGTGTAAGCTGGTTGTATGGATCCACGTGATGCGTCATCTCGTAGGAATACGTGATCAGTGGTCGCAAGGTCTTTGAATATAAATATTTTACCATGAGAGTGGCGAGAGGCTGGTATAGGCTGTAATTTCTGTGCAAAAGCACGAATACGGGCAATAAATTCCGTTGGGTCAGTAGTACCAACAGTACTGGGTGCGAAAAATTCTCCAGGGAGTCTAAGTGTCTCACCGTAAATTAATTCAGCTGACAACGCCTGGAGATCATTTTTAAATGCACTCCTCACACCGAGAAGTACCCACGGTAAGGTTTCGGTCCAACGTTCGCTGGAATGGCAAATAATAGAAGCTTTAAGCTGCCTATGAAAGCGTTCCACAAGACCGTTACATGCTGGATGGTACACTATTGTACGTTTGTGCTGGAAACCAGCAATTTTGGATAATTGCTCAAACAAAGACGACTCAAATTGACGACCTCTGTCTGTCACAATGCTGTTAGGGCATCCAAAGTGAGATATCCATCCTGTCACTAGAGCCTTCGCTACTGTTTCAGCAGTGATGTCGACGATAGGTATAACTTCTGGCCATCTTGTAAATCGATCGACTGCTGTTAAACAGTACTTAAAGCCTTGAGACAAGGGTAGTGGACCTACAAGGTCAATATGGATCTCAGTAAATCTGGCACGAGGCAAGTTAAATGATCCCAAAGGAGCGGAAACATGGCGACTTACTTTGGTACGTTGACATGCGAGACAAGCTCGTGCGCATTCTCTACAGTCTTTCCTGATACCCGCCCAAACAAACCGTTCCGCTACTAATTGAGCAGTTGCAGATATGCCAGGATGACTAAAAGAGTGTAAACTGTCGAAAACTTGTTTCCGTAACATTTTAGAAACGAATGGTCTGGGGGACGCTGTGCCGACGTCGCAGTACAAGTATTTACGACTCCCAGGTACCTGTATCTTCTCCAAACGTAATGAGGACCCTTCCAGTATCAATTTTTGCAATTCAGGATCGGAAAGTTGTGATTCCGCTATCCTGTCTGAACTTACTGGCATTTGAAGTTCGTCCACACGAGATAAGGTGTCGGCTACGACATTGTCTTTGCCGGATATGTGCCTTATATCGGTGGTAAACTGAGATATGTAGTCCAGATAACGGAATTGTCTAGGTGTACAGTTGCATTTCCTATCATTGAAAGCAAAGGTAAGTGACTTGTGGTCAGTGTAAATGATAAAGTGCCTTGCCTCTAACATATGGCGAAAGTATTTAATGGCTTCGTAAATGGCCAATAGTTCCCTGTCATACGGCGAGTACTTCGTTTGGGAAGGACTAAGTTTTCGCGAAAAAAAAGCTAATGGCTTCCAGCCATCGTCCTAAAACTATTGTAATACGGCATCAATTGCTGTGTCCGATGCATCAGTGACTAATGTGAGCTTGGAATTGCAAACAGTGCAACAAGTGGAACACCGAAAACACACTTGGATGTATTTACGACAATGCCAAAATCTCTTAATCTACTAAAGATGGTAAAGAGATGCTCGTCGTGTTCCTTTTCGTTCTTGGAAAACAGTAGGAAATCGTCAATGAAGGAATAACAGAAATCAAGCCCTCTTGTCATTTCATCAACGAAACGCTGAAATGTTTGACTTGCATTTCGTAGACCGAAGGTCATGTAGGGGAATTCATATAACCCAAAAGGTGTTGTTATAGCGTTCTTTGGAATGTTGTCCGGACTGATTGGTATCTGGTTAAATGCCTTTACGAGATCAATTGTGCTGAATACACGGCAACCAGCAATGCTGTGATCGAAATCGTGTATGTGTTTAATCGGATACCGATCAGGCACAGTTCTCGCATTGAGCATTCTATAATCGCCACAGGGCCTCCAGCTGCTATCCTTTTTTTGAGCCAAATGCAAGAGTGACGACCAAGGGCTTTCAGATGGCCGTGCAGTACCATTGTCCAGCATGAGCTGAAATTAATGCTGAGCGATTTTTAGTTTGTCTGGCGCTAGACGACGAGGACAAGAAACTGGAGAGCCAGGAGTCGTGCGTGT
The DNA here is from genome assembly GCA_963082885.1 of Parascotia fuliginaria. NCBI lineage: Eukaryota > Metazoa > Arthropoda > Insecta > Lepidoptera > Erebidae > Parascotia > Parascotia fuliginaria. The sequence continues at coordinate 12,716,575 of OY720176.1, read as the reverse complement.
GTGGTGTACAGTGTTGTGTGGTGTAGTACGTTGAATGCCAGCTGGTCGAGTGATTTCTGGAAATTGATCTATATTCCTATGGTACTTAGAATTACCAGTTGTGACTTTTACAGAAGATATAAAAGAGTCTGAGCGATTCGCAGCAGAAATAGAAATGTTTGTATTACTGTCAGTTAGTCGTTGATTACGACAGTCAACGATTAATGAGAAAAAAGATAGAAAATCTATACCTATGATAGGTTTACTCACGTCCGCCACTACTCCAAAAGGTCTTCAGGTACCTTAGGTCCTGCTAGGCTCTGGAGATGACGCAGAAACTGCGATGGCTTTCTGTCTCCTAACTCCTCATGCATCAACAGCTGCTTTACCTTGCGCTCCTGTGACGCTAATAGGCGTTTTACAAGCTCGATCTTCAGCTTGTCGTACCTATTCTGACTAGGCGGTAACATGATAACATCTTTCACTTCCTTAGAGATGTGCGATTCTAGCTGTCCGACCACGTAATTAAATTTTGTGACATCACCAGTCACGCCAGCGTTTGCAAACTGTGCTTCTATTTGCGCAAATCACAAATCTGGTTCATCAGGCCAGAACGGAGGTAATTTTATAGATACATGAAATATATTATCATGTTTGTCCTTAAGCACGTGCTCACTGGCACTGCGAACCGACTCACTGTCACTCATATTTTTCGAGTTCACGGGGTCACCAATGTGGAAATAAGATTACTATTATACATATAATATCGTATATTGTGATTTACAAAATCTTCACAATGTTACCGAAAAAATAGAAGGAGTAAGTCAGAGTGACAGTTTTACTTTTTAATACCCCTTATCCTCTATACTTTATATTTCTTCATGTAGGTACGCTACACATGTTTTGATAAAAGCGAGACGCGCTCAAAGTCACGAACGGCATGTTAGCACCGTCAGCCGTCGACTGGAGAACCTGATGACGCACAACAGACGGAAAAGTCAATATTCTTGGCCAAAAAGAACAAAATTAAAATATAATATTGTCATAAATAACTTATGAAATCCCACCAAAAACATTATTACGTAAAATGACGAAGCTACATAATTATTTTAAAGTTTGTAAGAATCATTTTCAAGTGTTTTGACATTACCAGATATCTTTCTTAAGTAATTTCTGAGCCTGTTTTATCGAAAACTACTACATGCAGAGATTATGAATCGCGCTGTTTTTGCTATTTCCTATTTACTTTATTTACTAAATTAGATATCGTTATGTATTATATTTAAAACTATTAAAGGTTGACTGTTATCAAGTGGCATTAGTTCTTGTCCTTTGCACGTCAAAAAAGTTAAGCTGCACTAGCGATGCACTGGCGAAGGTGTGACGATAATTCAGAAAAATATTAATTTTTTTTTTAAAGAATATGCTAACCAATTTAGTCGAAACAATGAAGTTGTTAAATATTTATTTGTGGTCAAACAACACAAATAAATAACAAGTACAAATTAACTTATTTCTCAATCTTATTGTTATAAGATCACTTTTAAAATACCTACTATAAGAGTAAAACGCTCATATATAAAAGGAAGCGTCTAACCAAAACGAACGGAAAGATTCTTTCTTTGACTTAATCCTAATTATATAATGTTGAATCTCACTTCCCTGGGGCTTAGAGCTAAATTAAGTGACTTCCATTTGATATTATAAATCTCATATTGCTGAAAGAGATCAAAGACCGTTTCATAAAAGACGCACATTTTGTCTAATGAAGTTCACAAATGGAGGTTTATTATGGCTATGTAGTTCAAACTAAATGATTTTTTTTATAGTAAAGGTTTTAGAAAGCCGGCTTATAGATGGCAAACTGATTATGGTCTTTATTAAGTAAGTAAGTATTATTTTTTAAAAAAAATAAAAAATTACTACTATCTGACACACGGTGTCCGTTAAGGCGTTCAACGTATTAAACCGTAGACGTAACAAAACTCACATTTTGCGGGGATGAATAAAATTCAGTTTCATAGTAACAGAACTCCGAGAAAAAGTAAATTAATCCTTTAATCTCATTACTTATATATCCAAGCAATGTTTAATGCTTAACTTTGCCCAAGAATTCTGTCTGAATGGAAACATTCCCAACCTTCATGCTGACACCAGAAATTCACGCCGCCTTAGAGTTGAAATAACCTTCGTAGTCATTAACGAAAAATTATTTCAATTAAGTTTTATTATACCTCCTATTTGGATGCAAATGTTTTATTTACATAGAAACAACTTAGGCAAAATTTGTCGTGTATTAATTACTTAGTACATTTGATCTGATTTTTGTTAATACGAATATTTTGTTGTTCAGTTAGTAAAATATTTTAAAAACTTAGAGAAACTATCTGAAAATTTAAATACAAATAAAAATATTTGTTTCATTTCTCTTATTTTATTGTTACATATTTATAGTGGCAATAGCAGTAGCAAATAACAAATCAAACAAAAGAACAACGACGCTAACACGGTCAGTATTCATGTTTCTGCTTGTTTTCTTTTTGTTTTATTTATTTATTTATAACTTTATGCACAAAATTGTACTAAGGTGGGCTTTTTTATTTAATCAATACAAATATTTAGCACATTAAAACATAAACGTGTTCATATTGAGCTTATTTTGTATTTATTTTAATAATAAAACAAATTTCATCAGTTTTAGCCGTCGTTTCATATTTTAGAAATTTATATCAACTTCATCGTTTGCACTTATCTTACAATTTGATCGGGCCCAAAAAATAATACTAGTGGTGTTATTTTGTGACTAGATTAAATCCAAGATTTTGCACAAGCAGCTTAACTGATCTAAAATGGTAACCGCCTTTGAGGGCAAGATTCACAGACCGCACTTTGACTTTACAAAGTAAAGTCTAAACTTTGTACCAAAAATATGTTTGAATATGAAGTTGAAAGTAATCTTCGGCAATACAAAGCTTACTTTGGGAAGGTGCCTTTGCTGTAAAGTAAAGTCACGATTGTGAATCTGGGCCTAAGATACATATTTTTGGTACAAAGTAGATCTTTGCATCAAAGTAAAGTCAAAGTGCGGTCTGTGAATCTTGCCCTTATTCTTCACAGTTCAGCTGTTGGTCAGCAGGAATACCTACAATCTAAATATGTATAGGTCTTCTGTATAGCTAAAACTCCAACCTATCTATCTGAATTATTGCCCTTATTTATGCGAAAAAAAATTTTTTTTTGTAGCTTTGTATCTAGTTTAAAAGTAAGGAATTATTACGGTTTGGTTCATTTATAAATATATATTTTATCAGATCGATAAGTAGTTGAAAGTGGATATGCCGTTATCGCACATTTTCTAGTTCCGATTGTTTTGTTTACACATTTCAAGTATAATGAGCGCATTTAACAGTTTTGATATTACTAAAATAAACTTGTAATTTATACTACATTTGCAGTAAAACTGTTTTAAATCAAATAGCTATAATTGTATAACATTATTGACCTACATTTCAAGTATTAACTACTATTATTATTATGTTACGGCAATACACATGTAAAACTCGATGTGTAATTTAAAGATTAACAAATGAATACATGTGACTGTGTGTTTTTGACTTTGACTTCAAGCTGATGACAAATAGGGTTCAAAAGCCCACAAATAGAGAGACCACACACTGAAAGACTAGGCTGGATAATCTAATAAAGATAGCAGGAAGACGCAGGCTGCTTTCATTCAGCCCCTTTAAATATCAATGGGAAAAGACAATAGTTCATACTTTCCTTATCAATAAAAATAAATACCACATACTGGTAGCGAATTTCAGTTGCCCATGTGGCCGGAGGAATACATAGGTACCTACAACTAACGCAACACCAACAAAGTTTTATTTCTGTTTTGTTGGGGACATACAAAATTTGCTTATAAATTGAGTTCCGAAATGGAGAGACGCCAATAGGCCTAATTTAATGTCATATTCAAATGCGAAGGCGATATAAAAGAATCCCAAATTCAGTAATCTTTATACCTACTATAAGATCTATAGCATTGTGATTACTTTTGAAAGAAAACGCTGAGATTTCGGAAGCCATTTGATGTCATAACATGGTTATTATTACGAAATTAATAAGGTATATTAAAAGTTATAAAATGGAATAAGTATCATGTACTACTGCAGAAGAACACGTGAATAATATCGTACATAGGATAGTGTTTTGTTTCTACTGGTGATGAGGATTTCAAACTATACTGTAGTGCATTAAGATAAGTCTAATAGAAATTATGGCGATGAATAACAATCTACAACAAGAAAGTTTTGCGCTAAAATATATTGTAGTTTTACTTTCATGCGTGTTTTATATAATGCTTACCTACAGATAACAAAAGATTAAAATCTGATTTGAGAAATAAAAAGATAATATTTTTAACCACGTGCGTTTATGTCTTTTCAATAATAAACATATTTTAGAAATATATTTTATTTAAGAGCTATAAACTCTTGTCAGTGCAGTCACATAAATCATAAAATATACAAAGTACCAAGATATACATTTTCATACTCCAAAATGACTCTTCGTAAATAAAGTAAATCTGAAATTTCAATATAGTGCTGGAAATTGCGATTTCCGGATGTGTGAGCCTTAAAATTAACACGACAGTTACAGTGTTAATAATGTTCATGTCGAGGGACTAGTTCCTATTTAATAGACGTAATGACAACCAGGCTTTTATGATTTAAATGTATTTTACGAAATGTTATGATACAATTTACTTTTAAACTTTCGCGTTGCATGATATACCTAATTAATACACATGGGAATTTACGCGATCACGCATTTGGTATTTTTCTGAGCCGTAGTACCTAGTATTTAAATATTTGGCATCCAGACTTTAAGAGGACAGGTGAGAAGCACAGCAGATTCTCCCTGACGAGAGACGAGATTGTATTTAAAAACGAACTATAGTGTAATCTAAATAATTAAATAACGAAAGACGATAATTATCTGAGACATAACAGTTTTTAAATTTAGAGGATTAAGGAGGACAGAGTTGCACGTCTTGTCGCTATGTAACTTAAAATATATCTATTATTGGTTGTGTGGCCTACCAAACAGTACTGCACTCTGCCTGATAGTAGCATTCATGTGTTGACCACTTATAGAATCACTAGCTGCGCCCTTCGGCTTCACCCGCGCGGAAATTGGCATGTGTTTAATTAATGTAACTCTGGAACTGATTTTTGGGATAAAAAGTAGTCTATGTCCGTCTCCGGCACCGAATCTATCTACATACCAATTTTCATCGAAATCGGTTTAGTCGTTTATGCGCTAAGTGGTAACAAACACACATACACACACATACACACACATACATACACATACATACATACACATAAAATTTCGCATTTACAATATTAATAGAAAATAGGATGATAAACATAGATAGAGCGCCGCTGCCGATAATGAAATCTAGTGACAGCGTTGCAAACTCCTGAAGCAAAACTGTTCATCATTCTAGGTGTTTATATTTTTTACAATGTTCGTGCACAATTATACTGTCAACAGGCAAGTAAAAAGGCAATTACGAAAACGTCACCTTTGTTTTGTTTTCAGTTTTGCATTACAATGCTAATAACAGATCATCTAACTAGCAAGGTCAACTGTCATGGTCGAGCCAGTCCACATATTCCTACGCACCGATGCGTTAACCCCGTACAGTAATTACCAAAATACATCTAACATTTTGATTTTTGAAATAAACTTACTTTACTGAAGTAACGCCCTACTGAAGTAATATCTTGATAAAGGCACATATTTTTTTTTTCGCAATATCAAAATTCGAATGAAATGCGGTGCTTGAGTGCCTTTACAAAGCAAAAGGGACGCGACCTAGCCAGCACCAAAATTTACATAATCCCAACTATAGGTGGAATACTAACATTCAGTTTTATGATATCGTGTCAAGATGGCGATGGCTGTGACGACGCGAGTATAAAGTTAGAACGGTGCCTATACCAAAAATTTGATTTGAACGTGAGTACGCTCATGAATAACGAAACAAAGTTAGTTAGCTTTCAGAATAAGAACACTGAGTACAGTGGTGTCGTATTGAAAACTAATTATGGGAGTGCAAATTATATGATTCGATCTCAAAAATAGAATTATCTACAACTTTGCACCGTATATTTTGTAAGCGAAATAAAATCAGGAAGAATAAAACAATAATGCATGGCCAATAAAGAAGGTATATTATATATAGCCACGACTATGGTATTAGGTTTACGATATGATACATCGCAACCTAATTTAAAATACCTAAGTATAATAGTATTAGAGTATGGATTCTTATGATGTCACTCACATTTAAATCACCTATAATGCAACGTTTGGCTGTAAATATTATTATACCTACATAAGTATAATTATCCGTAAACTCTAAAACATATTACTTTCATGCGTAACTCTGTAAATTACCATCAATCCATTTACACAGCAAAGTCATAGTAAAGCTGGCTATTATAATTAGATCTACTTTCAAGCTATCCCAGTAAAATTGTTTCTTGAAAATATAAAAGAAAATATGAACAGAAAAATTGATAGACTAGAAACGGAAGGCGGAGAAACGAGTATTGCGGTATAAATTGGGCAAGGCCTATGTTCCGCAATGGACTGTAACAGAATTATTGATAGATAGAACAAAATAGGCCCGTTTCTTTTATTCAAGAGTCGACTTGTGTAAATTTAGTTAATTTGTTTATATGTATATATGGCGACCGATTGACTTTCAGTGATAAGGTCGTAAAATGTATATTTTTTGTCATCACGTATAGGTTAAAGGCAGCATAGTAGCTGTCTCAAAGAGCTATTGCTCTTTATAATATTTAGTATCTCCGACCCACATGTCTTTGTAGACAGTTCAAATTTAGTCAGAAATTTGCGTTAACACTAACATAATTTCATTGAAGTTGACACAACAAAATTATTCCTCTCAGAATACTTTAAATTTCGCTCAAATTGAAACGCCCAGACTTTTGAAATACCTCTGCCCTCCCTATAAAAGATCATAATCATAGTAAAACTATTAAAGTTGCTTTCCTGCTATTGAGTAGAGGTCACAAATATTAAAAGACAACGAAAGTAAGACGATGTGGCATGAGTTGCAAGTACAGAGTTTCAGATTTTCCACGGCAAAACCAGAGTGAAAGGGAAAAACCAACTACACTTCTAAACTTTAAGGTACATGACCTGCAATTCACATACAATATAAGATAGAGCTAGTTCATCCACTTGTAGAATAGATCACGGACTGTTGAATTAAAATACGAACGCTCTAAGAATTCTAGGGCACACGTTTTTCTTTTGAGAACAAACTCAACTAACTTTATTAGATTCAGCTTATTTCGAAAACATGTTTGGAATACTTAATAATATTCATGGCAGACGCAGTAGCAATAGTTAATCATAATATTTGTAGTTTTGCATAAAAATACATATTCGCATAATCGACTTTCTCGTATTTATTTAGTTTAGTAATTTAGTTCATTTATTTTATTTGAAGAGCCTCGTAACCAAGAAAAGTTTGAGTGGATAAATGCAATCAAATTTACGTAAGTAGAGTGGTGATCGTATACTGAAATGTATCCATACACCTTCGTGCTTCGGAGAGAATTACATTTATGCATCGAGGCTCGTCTGTGCCTTAGTGAGTACCAGTAGGTACGTATCAGCTGCCGTGAAATTTAAAAGAATTGTTATAAATAGTCAAGGCACCTGAGATTTAGTCTAACAAACATTGGAAATCGATAATTGCTACCTACATTATGCATGCCTTCAGTATAAAATTAAAGTAGAAAAATTCTCGTAAAAGATTTATTGCTCAAATGGATGCAGTTTATAACAATATTTTATCTGTAAACATCTAACCTACCATTTGTTATTACCAAACATCTTAACATCATACCTATTAGCACAAACTCTGCCAATAACAATAAATTTAATATGAAATAATAATAAAGTTACGTTTTATTAATACCTCATGAACAAGATGATGATTACTATGAACATAGGATAGAATAGCCATTCACACGATATCGAGTTAACACTACTGTATCAAACTACAATGTACGCGATATTGAATGGCAGGGTAAACGAATATTATCGCGATAGACGTTACGGTAAGTGGAGAGGACGCTTGTTTGGGGTTTCAGTGATAGAATTTAGTTAATGTAGAAATAGTGGCCCGTTCCGTTCATTTTATAACTCAAACTTAGTTACGAGGTACCATTTATTCGTTACAAAATAAAAATATGTATTACATGAATGTATTACAAAAATATTACGAGTAAGTTCTCTTTTTTGTAATTCATTCTTTATCTACCAATGCAACTATGACTATGACACTAATCAATCATTAGTTAGTAATTGTATTTTATTATAAAATATAATCACTGAAATAATGTATCTAACTTCAGCTAGAAGGGTTAGTTACATTAATATTTTTTGTTTTTACTTTGACTTTTAGAATATTGCTAGGAAGAACTATAAATATCACAAACTGATTGCAAAACAAAAAGGTCGATTCGATCATTTGCCAAATTATCGCGTAGTGCAATTTGGTACGTAGGTACCTATACCGTTTCCACTAAGAAAGCAAAATCAAAACTTTAAGTAGGCAACATAAATTAATCATTATGAAAAAAACAAAAATTTCAGATCAAAGTATGGATAATAGCAATTTTAAAAAGAAACCACGGAAAATTACATCGCAAACGAGACGAATTTATGAATTAAACATAAAATCAATTGGAAAATATATTCACTTGAAGCGTGTTCTCGATCAAATTCTAATGTATTCGTCGTACATTGAGAAATCGGTTCTATTTAAGAAATGGCCCCTGGTTGCCAAGCATCGACATGGTTAATACTGAACACCTGCACGGCAACTTTACATTACAAAATAGAGTACCTACATTTTTTTGTTGCAAAATCTAAAAACCCTGGCATTTGACATGACATGACATTGTGTAATGTTTAAGAAGAGAAAGAAATAAAATAATACAATAGTTTTGCACGCACATGTTTGAAAGAAACTAAAACTTAGATTATATTTAAAATTTAACTATAAGATTGCCTTCCGTGTAGGAAACACAAAATAAGAATACAAATTACGTGGTCACTATGTCCTAATTTGAAGGTTAAGCCACATTATGTCAACCTACTAATACAGTGAATGGTAACAATTTAGGGTACAATACAGGTAAAGCTTGCTTAATGACGTCAGTAATGTCTACTTACTCTATCATAGCATAGTAATGGTACCGAAAAAAAAGGAAATATTCTTAAAAACAAAAAGATCAATCAGTTGTATGTCAGCAGTTGAAAGACGTTCACTACTTGACAGTACTCTAGTACTAAGTTCCAAATAAGCATACGCTAAAGCTAGGGTTTGCTATGGCCGAATCTTCAATTTTTATGCTGACCTGGTTCAGACCCGTGGCGCGGTCAGGTTAGTGCTACCAGTAGGCTGGTATGAAAAAACGATTGTTACAATTTGTCTGTCATAATCTTATTCGTCTCAAGGCAAGGTTAAAGTTGTTGTATAATCTGGAACTGAGACCTCCCGTGTAAAATTTGAATATATAAGACTAGCTTTTTACTTTCCGACTGGTAGTTCTAGAGATTAGCGCGTTTAAACAAACAAACAAACAAACTTTTCCGCTTTGTATAATAATAGTATAGATTAACACAAGTGTCATGTAACTATTGGCAAATCTGGTAAGTTTTTTACGCAATACCCTTTGTCCGGGCAATCAATACATAGTTGGGATTGGCCTGCGCTCGTTTAGGATTATGGCCATTGCCGACTACGTGACTGGGTAATATTATTGTCATTGCCCCACAAATATTTAAGATAAGTATAAACTTACGACCATTACGAGCCGATATTGAAAACTAAGTAAATATTTATGCTTATTTGGGCATAATTATTATAAATCAACAAGGTTCTCGGCTTTTCCATACTATTGCTGGGTAAATTAAATCATTAGGTACGTAGTTATGTAATCACTTCATGAGTATATTGATGAGTACTAATTACACTCTAAAGTTTTTGTTGTTAAATAATTTAATTTAAAGGTCAATCTTGGTCAACTCGCAGTCCTCTCTGCACAAGTATATGTACCTGTGTAAGTGCTAGAGTACATTAACATTAACTTTTTTGTTAATATTTTACATCGACGTTGAGTCACACAGTGAATATTTTAAGACTTGAAAAACTCGTGAAGTTATAGCTGCTTTTAACATAAACAAAATCTTTTTGTAATTAATATTTTTTTCTTCCCTCGAGGATAGCATGAAGCAGCAAAGAGTGGTATTATATTTTAAAACTTTTTTTACCTTAGGCAAAAGTAAAAGGTTTTCGTTATTATTTAGAAATATTTTTACATTATATACGTGAATAAAAAAAATATGACTTTTCTTTTAAATTTACTCTCTGATGGTTTCGGTGAAAGAGTTACGAGGTAAGTCGACGCCTTTCTTTTTTCTTTACATTAGTGATAAATTTTTTGCACGTAATAAAGCATGAAGGTATTATTAGTCTTTGTTGTGATTAGATTAAATTAATTGGTCTAGACTATTCACAAATTTATTTAAAGTTTTTACTGTAACTTGAATGAACAATAATATTATGAATATTAAAGAAATATATAATTTGACCCTGTAAGCACGAAAAGGTCATAGTTGAAATACCACTCTACAAAGTTCATTAGTATTTTAATTGGCCTTTGAACATCTTGAATGTTCTTTATACTAAATTGCCTCTCTTTCAATACGAATATGTACCGATATCTATTTAGTGCAAAATTTGCATAAAACGATACGTACTTAAATGAAAAATTATCCTTGTATTAATTCTGCTAGCAAGTATTTAAAAACAGAGAATAGATTGTTCAGTTTAAAAGGACAATGACATTGCACAGTTATGAACAACTTGTCTCTATTTAATATTATTATATTACCTATGTTATGGTCAGATATGATTTAAAGAGCGATGAATCGTAGCATGCTCAATAATAAATTACAGAACAACGTCAGCACCTGACTGACGTCGTCTTTCACAAATCATTGCTGAGACATGTCACGAGTGCATATTCACACAACACTCATGAGGAATAACAACAAAGTGGGCACACGAGGATGATCGTCATCACTTGATACTGTTAAAGCTGCAAGGGAAGGAATAGCTAGTGCCATTGTATCTAAGAGATCTTTGAATTGCAGAGAAATCCCAGTTGCAAAAAATTAGAAGGATATAAATTATATAAAAAAAAATCAACAATGGAATAAGCAATGCGTAACGCTTTTCTTTATACATTTTGTAAGAATGGATCGATAAATCTTCACTTAAGGATATCCTGTATACTCGTACCTATCTTTGAGTTAAGACAATGATCCTTGGCGGACGAGTATCTACCCTATTTGTAAATAAGTGAAATATATTAAATTTTATTCTAGAGAAATGATTCTTAATGATTTTTACATACGCAAATTAGTAAAGAATAACATTCCGCATTTGTGCATAATGCTTATGTACTGTACTTAGAAAGCCGCATGTCTTATACTCTAGTAGGGTTAGCCACAGGCGTATTGGGCTCATGTTTTGCGATCTATTATCGTACCTATATAAATGTAGGCGATCTTATAACCATTATTTCAGACTATTCAATTGAGATTCATATCTGTTACAAACATTTCTAGATTCGTAAACCAATGACACAAAAGAGAGTTGATTCATATCATTGTCCCTATGGATTCACATCATCAGATACAGCAAATTGATGTACCTTATCTTTAATAATGAGGGTCAGTCGCCTCGTGGGAAGCCAGTTTCGGTCAAGCTGGTCTAAGTTGGCTATCAGTCAGATGTACTAAACCAAGGGTAGTAAAATCGATGTCCTACATACTTTCTACAAGTAAAACTTTAAAATAACTCACTTTCCTAACAAAAAAAAATCTATTTATTAGTATTTCACCTGCAAGGGCTATTGTTTTCATTTATCCTAAATATATATTATATCGGTATAATTTGTTACAACAAAAACAAATTTATGTTCTGAAATTTCTACTTGTACTAATAATTAGATTTCACTGTTATAAACTATTATTTCAGACAATTTAATTGAGATTCTTAGCTATTACAAACATTTCTGGACTCAAAAACCAATGACATATTTTATCTGACCAGTTGATCGTACCTGAGGCATGACAGGCATATTTGTACATGTTACTAAAATACCTATCAACACTGAGTACTTATATAAATACTGTTTAATTAATTCAATTGGAAAAACATTACATAATTTACGAGCACTTACCTTTTTATGAAAAAGAGAGTTGATTCATATCATTGACCCTATGAATTCACATCATCAGATACAGCAAATTTATGTGCCTTATCTTTAAAATAACTCACTTTCCCAACAAAAAATTTCTATGTTTTCGTATTTCACCTTTATGGGCTATTGTTTTCATTTATCCTAAATATATGTTTTTATGAGTCTAATTTGTTACAACGAATTTATGTCCTAAAGTTTTGTAATCAAAGTAATGTTGTACTACTAATGAGTTTTCACTGTTTTCATTGATGTAATAAGGTTTGTGTGTTTAGCGCTCATTTGTGGAAGCAATGTTTTAATAAAAGGAAGCTCTTTGTGACGCCAACATTTTATTACAAAGTGTTAACTCGTTAGGAGTATGTACCTATTTTTGGCATTGCATACGTCTAATAGTCTAGTACGATTGTACGTGTACCGTACTAGTTCGATCCTCAAGAACTCTGTGCACAACTATAGCTTACTTAAGTGGCCGTAAAGTCATAGCAACGTTATGAAACACTAGCGATTGCTCGAGATTTCGTCCGCGTTAAATTTGGATTTGGCCAATTAGCATTATCTGTATAAATTCCTTTCCTTTTCTTCCATTATAAAGCCTTTGTCCTATTCTAATTTCTGATGTAAGTTAAACTATGTTTTTGCGTGTAAGAGTAAAAAAACATTCATACATCCACACATCCATACTTACTTACAAACTTTCGCATTTATAATATAATGAAACATAGTACTGTATACGTTCGAATAAGGATAAGGCATTCGTGCATGATGCGAGACCATTTCACAGTTCGATAACCTGGCTCAGCTAACCATGTAGGTACTGTGTGCCACAGTTCACGGTCTGCGTTTGATTTGCTATGAAACTAATAACTTACGGGCTTTTGATTTCATATTATACTGTTGTTGTTATATTGATGTCCTATTATTTGTCTATATAAATTAATGTGTTTGAATTTTAGTGTATTATTACGTCCGGCAGATGCAGAGTCGAGAGGCTCTAAGATGTGGATTGATGATCTAGTATAGGTGGCAGGGAACTGTTAGATGAGGGCGGCTCAGAGACATTCCGAGTCAAGATGTTTAAGTACGCAAAAAAATATGCATTTCTAGTGATAGATCCATATTTTTGGCTGAAATAATGATTTTAACTTTATCTAAATACATTTTTTATAGACTTATTAGTCTCATGACGTCCCACTCAGAGAGAGAGTCATTCTACCCGCCTTTTTATTTGACCTATGAATGAAAGTACTAGAAATATCTTATAAACACGTGTAATGAAAACATCCCACATTATGTATAGAAATAAACATTTTTTCGTTTTATATTTTATCAAAAGTGTTTAATAATATAACATTTTCATACGATGACTATTAGCTGTGTGTTATAAAAATAAAGTCGTGCGCAGAGACTCAAAATATAATATGCCAGAATATGAGCTGACGGCACCCATTAATCCTGCAATATAGCCGTCTTATTCGCATTTTTGAATCTGGAATTTATATGAAGACGTGGTCTATTTGTGCGAACTCACCTATTATATTTACTTAGTATTTATTTGACGAAAGTATTTTCTCTGTGTTTAAATCTAAGGTTTCTTTATTTATCTGTTACGGCGTGTATGTAATTTAATAAGACAAATTAGAGAGACAGATATTTCACGTTTAAATAACTATCCGTATTGTAGGTATGTACTTGCCAGTTGTTTATGATAGAAATTTAACGATTTTAATACTTATTGCAATATGACATATTAACGATATAACCTATTAAACATAGTACGTAAGAGTATATACTATGCTTAATGACTGTATACGAGTATAACTTCTTAATTGAAGTTCATACAAGGTGACTAATCTTAATCTAAACTAATAATTAACTGCGCAGGTGATAATATTATGCATAATGTAGAAACTATAACATGAATAAAAATAATATAATCAAACCACAACAACGCCATCTAGACCATCCAGATCCAATGTAAGCATATATTATAGGTTGTGATGCAGATGCATCAACTATTCTTTTACTCAATAAACGAGCAAAGCGATTTAACACGAGCGAGAGTAAGTAAGTACTGAAGTAGATACGTAGATACCGGTATCATACTTAATAATTTCTAAAAAAACTATATTTGTTCTGATACAAAACATTAAATACACACTCACACACGTCATCATCAGCAGTCATACTTTACAATCTTAACCAAATGAGGCAGCAATAGAATAAATACGACCACAACGATGGGTACCGAATACTATATATAATATATAAACTCCAAAATGTGCTTACGTATTAAAATCGCAACGATAAAAATGCATTTATCAAAAATAAAAATACATAATATCTGTGAAAATGTATCAACATTATTATTGTAATTTAAAAATGTTTAATGGTGTAGATTTTATCGTATAACCAGGGGTTTATGGTTACATAGAGTGTTTCTATTTAATTATGTATAACACTTCATACGTTATCTATCAAAGCATGGTATTGGTAACCTTGATGTGTTAGTGTAATCGGAATGAATAACAATCTACTGTTTTATTTCATACATTAAAATGTATTTATTCTTTATTGTATACGGATGTCTGTCAATATTATTCTGTTAGTTATGCAGTTCATACGTCATAAGTCGTAGTAGGTACGTTGCAAACTACAACATTTTTTTTTGCATACAGTATTATTAACTTATCGTTTGACGAAACTGTTGTTCTAAACGCCAAGCACTTATAGTCATACTATGTTTACTTTCATTGTATGTCAGTAATGTTCAAAATAACCTGGAAAGAGGTACATAGGCTTTTAGGAAAGCCACATTGGTACTTGGCCTTTATCATCTATCTATTTCAGGACACTTATGCCCAAAGAAGTGATACAAGTTAAATAGCTAAAATTATACAGATATGTTTCTGGTCTCTCGTAAGATGAAGGTTAAGCCCGCTTGTTTATAATCCTCATCATTAGCCTGAAGACGGTTATAGCTAGACATAAATATAAGATATATCTATGTCCAGTTCTAACCGTCCCCCAAAGTAAAAGAGGTTCGATAGTAACCACGTCGGCAGGATGATAGCTAAGGTATTTAAGTAGTAAAGTAAATCTTATACTGTCCGTAAATTTTCAGAATTTACGATGTGCCACATATTTATTAATTTCAGCAAAAAATATGCCTGACATGTTTGCAGATATCATTCGCTTATTCAATCATTAGAGGCCTACTTGTTGAAATAGTATTAACACACACTCGTCATTATTATCTGGCGCGCCTTTTCCCGATCATGTAGAGGTTGACTTTCAGATAAAGTATATGGGACCAGTAACATATAACCTTCATAATTTAATAACGAGGCAAAACTGTTATGCAATAGCTAGGGCGATAGTCAGACTTTTCAGACAACACGATTCGAATGAGTCGTAAATGTTCAATCATAAACTTGATTTATGTGTTCACTCAGACACGCATGATCTGGAAGAGTTTTCAAAAACTGTCCACATCTATGACCTGACAGAAACAAATGCGCTTAAAACCTCTCAAATCTATCGATCCACGCAAACTGCCACTTAACTTTAAGTCCACTCGAGAGTACACGTTATGCTTTTACATAACTATTATGATTAATTACATAAAGCGTTGTATTTAAAGAAACGGTAAGCCATCTACGGCTAGTAAGCGTTAAGTATACTTAACTTCTAAATTCCATTAATCCACGGGACTAAAACATACACGTGACCCTTTGCATAAAACGTTAATTCGATAGGAATAGCCAAACAGGACGCATGTGAATTGCAATAGTTATGTGGAGATTACAAGTTGCGATAATCATCTTAATGGTACAAATATTGCATATTTAAAAGGCAATAGAACAAGCTTTAACGCTGCTGATTCGAATTAAAATTGTCGGCAAGCGCGTAGTTTTATTTGCATTGCGCAGTACAAATCAGGCTGCATTGTGAAGTTATCACATCAGACTAAACGTTTCTGAGAAATTAGATGACCTTTTCTGCACACGGAGAATGCAGAAAAGGTCATCTAATGCATACAACAAGCAGTTGAACAAAATAGCAGGGGATATCTATAACATTTAACGATTTTTCTATACCAGAAAAGTTATAGAAAATGCAGAATGTCGTAAGGCTGTAAAGGCCTGAAATTTTAAAACATAGGGTTTTGGATAATATAGATTATGTCTCGAAAAAAAAAACTTTGAACTCTTTTTATTCAACCAGCAATCAATAGTGAAATCGAAGTGCAACAATAGGAATAACTAATGATATTAACATAATTAGCCTCAAAATCTTAATAAAACTTACCCGCATTAAAGAGCAAACCCTGTATCACGCAGTTTTTTACAAACACTATAAAACCATTCACTCAAACTCCCAAAACTACTTGTAAATTTATTTGTGAATCGCACAATTTAGTTAAGTTACCACCTTGACCGCTAGACCGGCTAGACCACACGCGCAATCGACCTGTGTCGGCAATTAACTACGAGTATATCGCCAGTGAAAGAGTCACAATTCATATTATAAGCTATCTACAATTAATTTAAGTAAAATTAATTAGTTAACGATCTTACACTTAATACTATAAAATACAATTAATTATTATACTTATTTGTTCTATTGCTTATAAGCTCGAGCCACTTCAGAGTACTATTTATCTTAATGAAATAATTTGTCCCTCTTATATTATTTACTGTTACAAATACTTATAAGCTTCCCAAGTTTATTTACGAGATATGGTGATGAGAAACACCGTGAGCAAATTTGCAACATTTATTTATACCGCAAAGATTGAAGAGACACTCAATTAATAACAGTCTAAGTTGTAAGATAAGGTAATGAAACCATAATTATCGTTATTCTACAAGCATGATGAGATAAGCAATTCTCACATAATTTTAAAACAAATATAATTAAGTACATATTTAGAAACATTGTTGTAATTTTAGCATAACGTTAATTACATTATTGTTGAACAACGTTATAATCCGACTATAATTAATTGCTGTACCCGACTCAAATATTCAAAATCAAAGTTGCGTTCAGGCTACCTTTCGTTAATCCTTCAACGGAATAGTACCTCGTGCTCACTGTCTATGCCTCGCCTCAAAAGTTGTATCATGTTCAGCGATTTCGCTTTCAGGAGCCTTGAGTGAAGATTATCGTGGCCGTATATCTTATTCGGCCTCGTCTTAAGGGATTACTCAGCCGGCTGAGGCACTTGGCTGTGCTATCCGATGTTTAAGTAGTTATCGAGCATCGCTAAACGTGACAATCAAAATCAGTCTTCAGGGGTCGTTACAGGGATTAGAGGTTTTTCGGGTTTGCTTGAACTTATTAACTGTACTTTGATGTTTTGTTTAATTTCTGATGATACAAGTTTGAAATCAGTGTGTATTTTTAAAATTATAGTTGACGATCAAGTGTATGATTTGCAAAGTGGTGAGCGGCTACCGACGCTGGCAATATCAATATAATTAAGAGACACAGGTTCTTAAGCCTCACATTCTCAATAAGTTGACTAGATTGTTTAAACAGAAATGTTGTAGCACACAATTTGCATAATACCACTAAACGGTAGGCAAAGCAATCATACCTATTAATAATTTCTTTCATTTCTTTTTTGGATTTTTCAAGAGATTCTTCACTCCTTAAAATAAATAAATTGTAATGTTTCTTGAATAACGGTTGCTTTCTGGCTTGATAAGAAAACTTCTAGTTCGATTGATTTTAATTTACAAACAATTTGCCGAGAATCTATTAAAAAATGAGCAGCTTTTAAGCAATATGCTTTAAATAATCTTTTGTATTTGAAATCTAAAACAAAACAGGCAAGTTTTGTTCAAGAAAAATGTAACGATCTCGAATTTGTACGAACACTTTTCAAGATGGCAGTTGCGAACTACAACCTTGGAAAGTGATGTTGTACTTCGTTTAAAACTTTTCGACATTTTCCAAGATTTCTTTTTTATGTAATGGTTTTGCTAGATAAGTTTGCCTTGCGAGTCATTAAAAGGATTTTGATTATAATGAATAATGATATTATTAGCAGTTGATACAATCAAAGCTTTACATAAAGACAACGAAGTGCTAGCTGTGCAAAACAAAACTGTATTTTTGATTAATTTAGTACTTATTTTAAATTACCTGCAATACTTACCTATTAATAATTTTTGTTTAATAAAATTAAAAGGTATTTATAGCAAATACTAAAATTTGAGGTCAATAATAAAATTAATAGCGGCAATTAAAACGGGTAAGGACATTAACCGGCTTTATAATGTTGTAAAATTATAGTAGCTTTTGAGTAGTAAAAAATTTAAACACTAATTTAAGTTTAAGGCTTTATTTATAAGAGAGAAGAAATACATTCTTAAATTAACTTGATCTAACTCATGTATTTGTTTAGCATAAGATTTGTGATGATTGTGGCAATTGATACTGGTATCCAACCATATTT
This sequence comes from Parascotia fuliginaria, assembly GCA_963082885.1. Lineage (NCBI taxonomy): Eukaryota > Metazoa > Arthropoda > Insecta > Lepidoptera > Erebidae > Parascotia > Parascotia fuliginaria. The sequence goes on along the minus strand of OY720176.1, from coordinate 12,697,741 downwards.
GGCTTCACTAATACTTAATATATTCAGGATTTTAGGTCATATAAAAGTAGATAGTTAAGTTTTTACACACAACTAATCAGTAACCCTCAGGATATACCTACCTATGATCACGAACGAACAGCGAACTAGTTGTAGGATAATTGGCTGACATTTTATTATTGTTATAATTTGACGTTCATAAGTGTCATCAATGTCATATAAATGAAATAACGCTATCTTTTTAAACTTTTATTATATATAAAGCGGAAGAGTTTGTTTCTTTGAACCCGTTAATCTCTGTAACAACAAGTCGGATTAAAAAAAATTTTGATGATTATTTTTATAAAAATTTAGATGATAGCCCAGTTCTCGAGGCAGGTTATAGTCGTAATAACGTAACATCACGCTACTGACGACGAGAGCAGAGCAGTAAGCAAAGACGCAAGTGAAACCGCGCCGCAAAAAGCTTGTCTATCTCTAATTTTACGAACAATTACCTGTCACTGACATGTACGCCGACACAACATCTACATAGATTGAAAGATTTTGTAATGTATTCATACCAGGCATCCACACGGACAAACAACAAAAGAATTAAGTTACTTAAATCATTTAAAAATTACAAAGTTATAACTGTACTATTATAATTTAATTATACGCAGAGGTCAGCCATTGCTTTGTGATGTGATTAACCGCGAGTATAATAAAATTGTAGTTCTGTATATTATCGTTTTGCGAAAAAGAGGCAAACACAAGGCTTCAATGTTCATTTTACATTTTTTGTTATTGGTTTCCTTTTATTATTTACATCAATTCATAATATATGTTCATATTATTTTCTTTGAATATCTACCTATATTTGACTTTTCAAAGTAGGTATGTATCAACTCGCACAATCCTAATTTGTTATTATCCTTATTTCTCTACCTACTATCTGTCGTACACAATGATATTTTTTTTATTACCACTGGTAAAGTGTTATATAATTTTTACAAAAATGTTATTATAGTACCTAATACTATAAAAGAAGTAGCTTTCCGCGACGCGATTTCACTCGCGTCTTTGCTTACTGCTCTGCTCCCGTCGCCAGTAGTGTGATATTACATAGCCTTTAACCTTCCTCAAGAACTGGGCTATCATATGCAAAAATAATTATTCAAATTCGACTGGTAGCTTCAGAGATAAATATCTATACATCTATACTAATATAAATATATAGTGAAAGAGTTTGTTTGTTTAAACGCGCTAATCTCTGTAAGTTTCAGTCGGATTTTAATAATTCTTTTTGCATATGATAGCTCAGTTCTTGAAGAAGATTATAGGCAATGTAACATCACGCTACTGGCGACGGGAGCAGAGCAGAGCAGTAAGCAAAGACGCGGATGAAACCGCGCCGCCGAAAGCTAGTATATAAATAGGTAATTGGTATAAGTACAATAAAACATTTTCCTAATTTTATCAAAACGGTCATTCAACTTTAATATTCGTCCTAACTATACGATTATTCTATACAAATTTATGAGCACAGTAACCTTCCAACTCTGCAAAAAATCGTCCATTGCCCGCATACCTCCCGCTCTATTAATTCTTGAAAATAGATCCAATTTAAAACGACCCGTAAATATTGAAGGGTTCTTGAAAAAATAGATAAAATCAAATAAAACAATCCTTACAACTTTGTATTTTTCTTTCAACTTCTGTTTTACTTAATTTCATACACGATAACGGTAGAATCATCCATATACGAATAATTATGTAAATTTTGTTAGGAGTTCTTTCCAAAGAGAATCGTTAGTAGGCGGGGTACGCATGTTTGATATCAACTGGAGGAGCTCTTATTATTGCTGACAGTCGCAGTGGATAAAACGGGAATTACAGTTTAAGTGACGCGTCTACGTCATGAATGTAATTTTGTGTGACAGTTCAAAGTGATTGTACTATTTTACGATAATGTGTGCCTTGAGTAAGGGCCACGTGGACCTGATCAGTACGTCTATAAAGACCGCAATTTAAAAATGTTTGAGTTCTGTATAGTTGCTTATGAAACATCTTGATGGTTATCAGAACCCATGATTACGAAAGCTATATTAAATTACATACTTTGCTGAAGTACCAAAAAGCATTACACAACGATCCAGCAACATAATACATTTTATTTTATTGCTAAGTTTTTTTTATCACTTGACATTATTACCAATTATGTGACAAACTTTTTCATTGATAAAAATGCGTTTACGTAATAATTTTAATATTATTTCTGTTCAACAGATACTAGTGAACCTTCTCAGCTAGATCTATTAGAAAATATTTAAACAGTAAATATTTTCTCATTTTTATGACATTTGACTTTGTAATTAAGTTGTTAAATTTTTGAGCATGGAAACAGAAAAATTAAAAATAATCCGCATTCAAACTTAAACATATTAAAGTACAATTCGTACAATACGACGAAGGGGAAATAAAATTATTTCTGCGTAAAAATTGAAAAACTTTCTTAATCCAAAGAGACTCAAAACGAAATAAATTAATGTCAAAGCAAAGTTCAGGGCAAACTTAACGACTTTGATATCAATTAATTTAGCCACTGTACTCAAAATTATTTTTTTATTTCCCTTGTTGCCGAAGACATTTATGGATTTAGTGAATAATAGGCCAAAAACATTTTCTTTATTACCAACTGTAGTTTCTAAAAGTCAATAAATAAGAAGACGTCGTCGTGACGATTGCATTTAAGAAGGCCTAGATAGCTAGACCTTCTTGAACACTATTAGGTATATAAAACTTATATCGAACTCTCGATAACACATTATTTATAATGCTTGAATAAAATTGTCATTAAGGAGTAACAATACGACAAGGCTCCTAGAACTTATTGTTTATTAGTGGAATCTAAATTAACAGAGTTCTCTTTATTCGTAAAAAAAATATGGGGCTAATGCGTGCGTTTATTTCAATATTACATTTTCAAAAAAAAGTTAAATTTATTACCAGCCTTAATATGAACTTATTGTCATTCACCGACTCGTTTGCCGATGGTTTATATGCAATTTAAACTTTTACGTGCAATGCAAATTTTAATATCCTCAAGAATGTAGATCGTTCCTAAGAGTTCTCAACAGTGTGGATCTTAGCTAATAGTACGAAGACGGCACGGAATACTAATTATATACAAGTGTGGCTTTGCCTAGTCGGAAGCAAATAACGTAATTACTTAGGCGTAAACATATATGAAACGTTTACATACCGATGGCATACAAACTATACGCGGTACCGATTTATTTACAACGCTAATTATATCGATTGTTGGAAAGAGGATAAGATATGTGATTATAATAAATAAAATTTTATAGCATCACATAATTATGTAGATAACGACGATACAGGTCACGGGCAACCGATGATGGATGGAGGGAGGCTCACGACCGAACCAGATAGCGAAAACTGAGGAAAGCCTATGACCGGCAAAGAAGATCTTTCGGCTAATTGAATGACATGTAGATGTATGACATTTAATTTTTTTAATTTTGTATTGAGACACAACAGAACACATTCGAGCAAGACTGAAAATGAATCTTCGCTGTACAGAAGACTTCACTGGGTCACTAGGGTAAACCTCAACTACAAAGGATGCCTACATTGTGTATGACCGTCACGAAAATGAAACTAGCCATGCCGGTACTATAAAAATAATCATTTCCCGTCGCTAGAGCAGCTTTTCTTCACATAAAAGTTTTGTGAGGATGTACTTTTAAATACAACTGCAAGAACACAGTGTTAATCAGGTAGGTAGTATATTTCACGAATCAGACTGTTTAATTTATGTGAAAATGTTACTTAAATCTGCATTTTGCTGTCTAAGTATTCTTAATTAGAAATCTACTAGGCAGGTACCAAAACTGCCACCAAAACTACCTGGTACCAAAACCAACGAAAAGACCAATAAATTTTAGCAGATTATAGTAATATATTTCTCGAATGCATCCACAGGTATGTTATTTGATTGAATGCCGATTGATATTTATCGATTTATTTAAAAGCTGCAACAGGGTGCGGTCGGGACAATCTAAATCTAACAGAGTGATCTGATTTGCGATGTTACTGACTATTATATTTAAAACTGTTGCTAAATTTCTATGCATGACAGGTGGTCGACATGGTATTAATGAAAAATTATAAAGTGATAGGTTAACATAAAGTTATGATAAAGTAGTAGATCTACGTTGGTTTCAGCATGAATGGGCCGGATCAAACGGGGAAGTACTACCCTCTCATAGAAGATCGATGTAAGAGTAGTAGTATCCGTACTACTGCATTTCGTTCGGTGAGTGAAAGCGCCGGGGGCCCGATTTCCTCCTTTCCTCTTTTCTCACCTTCCCCATTTCCTTCCCCTACCCTATTCCTAGTCGCCATAGTGGAGGACACCAAACCAGCTGTTTAAGACTATGGCTTCTGGTATGGTGGCCACCACTTCTGGATTCCACTGACTGCTTACCATCAGGCGGGTTGGAGTCACTTTGACAGGATAATATATATATATAAAAAAAGTGATAATTTTGGCTTCTAAAATCGTGTACCTACTTAGGGAGAGTATGACAAATTGTACCGACTGATAAATCGTACCACATTGTAAAATCATACTAAACGCAATATTTTATATTGCGTTTAGTATCATTTCATTTATGTAACGCTAGCAACCCATCACAAATGCAGCCAAAATGTCAACTTGCTCCTGTTACCGGATCAATCATTTTGAACCTAAATAACGAAAGCATTTAATTAATAAAAAAAATGTGCAATATCTTCTGTAGTATTATTTTAAATCTCTTGCAAAATTAAGTGGTACGATATATGCGTCTTTCCCCCGCATGATTTAATTTTAATAAGGAACACTATAAAATATACAAATACTAGCTGTTCACATAAAAATTCAGATCTTACGGCAATCGTACATTGTACCACTAATACTGACAAAATTGACACAAACTTGCGACTCCTGTATTTCCACTTATTAAAGATAGTTTTTAAATATAAACATGGTGCCTACCACTAACTACTAACTCTTTACTAACTACTTTTAGTAAAGAGTATAATTATCTGAGTTTGGAGTCGATAGCTTTAAAAATAAAAGATTTTCTATAAAAAATTACACCTCCTATTTCACCCCGTCGTTGTAAGGATTGTATAAAAAAAATAATTACCTAACTAAATTTCAGTTTCGTTTAGTAAACTAACCTATCCAGTTACAGCGAGGAGTACGACAGGGAGATGTTATATCTCCGAAACTGTTCACCGCTGCACTGGAGGATGTGTTTAAGCTTCTGACCTGGAATGGACTTGGCATCAACATAAATGGCGAGTGCATCACTCACCTTCGATTCGCGGACGATATCGTGGTCATGGCTGAGATCGTGGAGGACCTCAGTGCAATGCTCGATGACCTCAGTAGAGTCTCTCGACAAGTGGGCCTAAAAATGAACATGGACAAGACTAAAGTCATGACCAATGTCCATGTTACACCCACTCCTATCACGGTCGGAGGCTCGATGCTCGAATTCGTTGACGAGTACATATACCTGGGACAAATAGTCCGATTAGGTAAGTCCGATTTCGAGAAAGAGGTCACTCGTCGAATCCAACTCGGCTGGGCAGCGTTCGGGAAGCTACAACATATCTTCTCGTCCGCACTACCGCAGTGTCTCAAGACCAAGGTCTTTGACCAGTGTGTGTTGCCAGTGATGACATACGGAGCAGAGACGTGGTCGCTAACTATGGGTCTTATCTGAAGGCTTAAAGTCGCTCAGAGGGCGATGGAACTGGCTATGTTAGGCGTCTCCCTGTGCGATCGTTTTAGAAACGAAGAAATCCGCAGGTGAACCAAAGTAACCGACGTAACTCGCAGAGTTGCTTCTCTGAAGTGACAATGGGCAAGACACATAGCTCGCAGAACTGACGGCCGCTGGGGCAGAAAGGTTCTAGAGTGGCGACCACGAACCGGCAGACGCAGCGTGGGCAGACCCCTCACAAGGTGGACCGACGACGTTATAAGGATGGCGGGCAACTGATGGATGAGAGCGGCGAACGACCGACAACGGTGGCGAAAATTGGGGGAGGCCTATGTCCAAGAGTGGACGTCTTGTGGCTGATATGATGAAATTATAATAACTAAATAATGTATTTCAGTATACTTAGGTATACCATCCACATATTAATGAATACTAATTCACTCTGTGAAACAGCTTTGAAGAACTACTTTTAAAAAGTCATCAAAAAATTATAGCTCTTATTACATTTTGATTATAGCTCACCCTAACATTATACTTTCCTTAAATGTCAAATGTAATATTATTAATCTTGACTTTATATTTATACTACTAATACAGATTCTCTATACAGAAACCAATTACAAATTGAGTCCTATTTTCATTAGTGTCTATAAGCCTTAAACCGCTGAGACGTTTCATATGAACCTACGTGGGATAAAATCATGATTAAAACTATATAATGAAGACTATATTGAAACTATAGTCTGTATACACTGTGTATAACTTGCATTATTTGCTTGAAACTATTTGGGGCGAGAATCTTTGAGACAAAGTTTCAAATTTCGTTCACAGCCCATTTCACTATTGGTAGAAGCAAACGATATTGAAACTAAGATAGGACACTAGCAAAACGTATACCTTATTTATATAACAGTTTACCAGCGGTCATCACAGACGAAAATGTCAAAAATAAATTTAAAACTGAATTAAAGAAATACCTCATAAGCACGTTACCATAAAGATCCTTTACTGGTTACTATATATATAAAACAGCACTTACTTTATATACATTTTGAATAGATTTTAGTACAACCTACATATACCTAGTTACATAAATTGATCCTACAGTCAAACTGTTTATACAGTTTTGTGGGACTTTGTATTATCTTATAAGTTTATTATGTACTCTTTATTATAATAAATAATTAATAAATAAATATTGAGAAAAGTGCACTGCAACAAATATTTAGATAGTTTAGCTTTAGCGAAGATTGTTATTGAAGTCTGAAGTTATTACAATAAAATGAAACTAGATAATATTACATAATATGGAATATAGAAATTATACAAACAATCAACCCTATAAGTGGTATTAATCCATTTGAATGAATTGAACAGCGCCACTAGTTATTACACTGAGAACTAAATTGTCTTATGCCAGCTTTACGTAAAATTGTTCAGCCATATGGGCCAAAACACAAGGCGTTGCGTCGCGTCGCCGCGCGCCGCAACGTCTAAATCGGCGGCACAATATCAAACAAAGTTGAAGAGATTGCATGAAATGGTGCCGCCGATTTCGCCGAAACGGGCGGCGTTGCGTCGACGCAGCGCCCGCCCATGAGTATTACCTTGTTGTCGTTAACTAGTATCTTTTTTTTAATGCAATCTGATCTAACCTAATCAAAAAAATCTGAAGTTTGGAGTCAGCTCATAAAAATATCACAGTACTCTCTCACACACAAGTAATACTAATAGGAATACTAACAAAATAAGTATCGTCTTTTTTGTAACCACTTAATTAAAAGTTTTCCTGCATAGGTAGGTACATGTTTACGTTACCTACCCCCTTGACAGTGCACTTCGCTTTTAAAGCGAAGTGTCAAAATACCCCTAACTGTGTACTTCGCTTTTAAAGCGCGATTCAAGATGGCCGCCGACCAAAAATGAAAAAAAAATCGAACATGTCTAAAATCGGTAGTACTCCAACTGTGTTATTCGTTATAACTCCCTGATTTTAACGGTTATTGTCAACTAAACGCAACTAATAACGATACCAACATTAAATAATTATAGACATTTAGATGTCAAATATAAATTGTCATAAAAGTCTCTTGTCAGTGTTATTTACGCGCGCGAGAGAACTCTTTCGTTCTCCTCTTTTGTTGATTTCTTAAGTTTTTTATATAGTAGCCAGTATTGTTTTTACCTCAAAACGTTGGAAATCTTATCTATTTGTGAAGTGTTATGTTTTATTTGAAAACAACGCTATCGTGATAAAGTCATGGAACCTTTTTTTTGTCAAGGACCTTTTTTTTTTTTCAAGTGGTTCAAGTGGTTCAAGTTTTGTGTTATTTTATCGAAATAATAAAGTAAGCACTTGTAACAGCTGCTAACTTTGTTTGTGTTAAGTGTGTGAACCAAACTACAAAATGGATATGCCAGATGTTGTAAGTATTCTTAGAATTTATAAACAACGGACCCTATTGTTTACGTTAGCGATCGGATTTCGCTCGGGTGTCGGGTTACGGCTTTGTCAAGGTCTCATTGTGAAATAGTTAATGACAAGGAATGTTATTGTTTATTGATTTAAGAGTTTAATGTGTGCAATATGTATGTAATATGTATATATTATGTATTTAAAACATTAACTTTTTCGATTACGGGTATTTTTTTTAAATAATAGATATTTATGTAATTTGAGACGTCATAAAATACCTATTTTTTTTTTATATTATTTTAATTAAAAATAAATATATATTGCCTTGTAGACCAAAAGGGACTATAGTCCCTTTTATTCATCTGTTGGTAGAAGGCGTAACGGGACTTGACTCCCTTTTTAGCTCCTCTTTGAAAATTAAGAGATATCGCGAAATTAAAATTGCTGAGTTGCGAATACTGAATTTTCGCGATTCGCGGTAATTAGATACACAGTTGCGCGCAATTGACATTTATAGCCTACACTGCTGAGAGGCTACGCAACCAAATACAAGTTTTTTTGGTAGAAAAGCACAATACTATACCTATTTACTATTTTATTACATTGCGCTACACCTAGATTTTATTGCTTTATTGATCATCCATATTTCTGTTATTTCTCTATTTCAAGTTTATATAAATATAATACAATAAAAAATGTAAATATTTTATATAATATGAAAATAATTTTTATAATGATAATATTTTTGTTCAGAAAACTTTAAGCTGTCTTAATTTTAAAATGCTCCAGAACGGCCCCAATGGATATCATAATAATTTATTTCCAAATGATTACACTAAAAGCGCAAATGCATTTCCGAATAGTCAGGCAAGTAAGACAAATAAATCATAATTGATTAGATTTTGTTATCATTTGCGTATCTGCGAGAGGCAATTAATCAAAAGCCGGTCATTTCGTTCATTTGTTGACAAACGCCACTGAATCTGGTTTACACTCAAAAGTGACATAAGCGGGTAAATTAATTAAGTTATAACATATGGCAAAGTGTTATTGTGTAACAAACTTTAATTATTTTGAGTTTAAATATTGTCCTATGAACATGACACTGGTCAGTGAAAGTTGTTTTAACAAGGGCTACGACTGCTGTGTTGTGTTTTTAAGTTTTACAAAAATAATATAAATAATTTCTGTTGTTAATTACATGTAGTGTCAGAATGGCCATATAAACCTGACGTCTATTTTATTTAAGTTCCAAATATAACTGGCCTACAATGAATGTGTTACGTGCCTACTTCAATCTTTTCTGCTTTCTTCATATTTCTAAGTGATCATTTTTGTTACCGTTGTAAAATACAACTAATCGGTCCGCGTATTCGTAACTACATAACATAATATATAATATATAAACGCTTCAAGATAGGTACCTTTTTTGCACGAATATGACGTACATGTATTTAAATTACTTTCTTTTTTATCGATGTTTACTATTCGTTTTAACATTTATTTTTATAAATAAATATTATTATATTTTGCTTGTGCTTATAATTATATTTTTTTGTTATTTTAAATTCGTACCTACCTGACTTATTATGCGTCATGTTTAATACTTAACTATTTTTTTCTGTCTTTAGCTCAATACATTTGTTTTTATTTTGGTGAACAGCTATGAACAAAGTAGTGCGATAATCACAGTTTTATGAAAAAGGAATAACATCTGGTATCGCTCCTGGCAGATCTTGAGTACCTACAGCAAATAGAGAAAATTGTATGGTTTATATATCTAATATTATTATTAAAAAGTGAAAAGATTTAAATTTTTGTATTTTTGTTTGTTTGTTCCGATTTAACTCAAGAAATACGTAACCAATTAGAAAAAAATATTTAACCTTTAAAAAGTTACAAATAGGACGGGTAACATAGTCCTATTTGTAACTTTCTACAGGTATCATATTTTATTATGTTTAACATATTTTTATAATTACTTACAATATTTTAAGCGCTTTTGTAAATCTGAATGATGAAATACGTCATTATTGTTATAATATTTTCCGTAGGCATTTGTTGTGAGACCGAATGAAACATTTCATAACGAAGCGAAGCGAGAGCGGATGTCTAGTGTAAGGATAAACGCAGTAGATAGAATGAAATAAAAGGACAAGCCCGTAAATTTTGAATATAAGCCATTAATGAGAACATTTTAAAAGATTTATTAGGTAATATGTATTCATATTATTATTTATATTGTTTTGTGGATATTTATAAATTTTTCTAAAGAGAAACCGATGAAAAAAGACGATGTCGTTATAGTCTGAAATAATGGTCTTTTGATATTTCTAAATAAATAACTATAAATAAACCTTTATGGTGGAAAGAATAACAAGTTTTAAAAACAGTTTCTGTATTATTCAGAAACTGTTTGGAATCTTCGATTTAAGCTACTGTTTATTGATAGTGGAGTTTTCAATACATAAATTTAGTTAATTTAGTATAAAAGTTAAAAATATATACAGAATAAAAGTGAAGGTAATTACTTATACTACGTAAGTAATCGCTACAAATATCATTAATCAATTTAATAAATCCGTATACAAATAGATCATCAAATTTACTTAATAAAATTTAAAAATAGTTAAGTATATACAAAATGAAAGTGATAGGAATTACTTATATTAATAGTACTAGTACTAGTCTTTTAGTCTGTGTCAAATAAATGTATTTTCTTTCTTTCTTTCTTTCTTAATTAGTAATAATAGTCAAAAATAATACCACTCACCGGTGCACTACGTAACATTGCGAAATGTGTACCATATAACATAAGACATACTGTATACAATACTTTAGTTAAGCCTCATCTAGAGTACCAAATCCAGGTGCGGGGCCAAGCAGCAAAAACAAATTTACAATATCTCCAACGAACACAAAATAAAGTAATTAAAGTGCTTATTAACTATAAATACCTAACGCCAACAGTAGAACTGTACAAAAAAACTAAATTATTTAACTTGGAACAATTATATACTTATCACACATGCCTAACTATAAGGAAAATATTAACCACTAACACACATACACTATCATTTAAACAAAAATCACACGAGTAACACACACGAAACAAAGATAATTTAGAAGTGTCATCAATTAGAACTTTATACGGTAAGAAAAATATCCAATTTGAGGGAGTAAGGCTATACAACAAATTACCGAAAAGTGTTAAAGAATCTGCATCGTTACCCATATTTAAGAAAAGATTAAAACTACATCTATTAGATAATAAATTAATGTTTGTATAAGCTGTTTTAACAATTATAATTGTCTAAACTACTACATATTATATTTAGTCTGAACGCCTGTTTAAAAATAACCTAATGTAAATTAGTTAAGTTTCTCTTTAAGTGAACAATGTAATGTTCTTTGAGAAATAAAGATCTTTAAACCGAAAAGAGTGGATGCACTTAATTTCTGTCCGTTAACTTGCTAATATATATATTCTTCTATGTATATTAAGTATGTATTTACAAAAAAAAAGTACGTATATGTATTATATTTCAATTATCTAGTACCTACCCATAACACAAGCTCTGCTTAGCTTGGGACTAGATGACGATGTGTGATAGTGTCCACATATTATTATTTATTTATAATAACTAATTAATTGTTAACGTAAGTTTAACATATATTAATCTATACTTTTATATAAAGCGGAAGAGTTTGTTTGTTTGAACGCGCTAATCTCTGGTACTATCCGTCGGATATGAATAATATTATTTGCGTTTATTAGCTCAGTTCTCAAAAAGGTTAAAGGCTATAAAATCACGCTACTAGCGACGGGAACAGATCAGTAACCAAAGATGTAACTTAACGCCGGTAATAATACAGTAGCATAAAATCATATCGGTAAACAGTTATTTAAAATACCTAAGCTTTATTCTAAAAGGCTTTTATTTTCACCGATCATACTGCTGCATTTAATGCAAGGGTAACAGCAAAGGATACTCGAAATAATGTTTCTACCCTAAAAGTAATATCAAAAAAAATAATATTTAATTTAAATAAGTATACTTATTTCCAAATTCAGCAAAAATAGTTAAGCAGGTTAAGCAGTACATCTTTACAGGATAAAGAAATACGTAGATTTTCCTAAATATTATTAAAGAAAAAAATTCATAGCTGATTAGGCAATGACTGGAGGCAATATTAAAATATGTTATCCTTTGGCTACTGTTTTGACGGTAAGGTGAACATGACATTTCGTTCTTTTCTTTGATTACACGATCTTGTCGGTTTCTTTTATTATCAAGTATTATGCCAATATTGTATTTACCGCTTTAATATAATATTATCAAAAGGATTTTATTACCTGTCAACGACATTTTTATTTAATTTGTACTAAGCGATGTGTAACACAACGTAGACATCAAAAGAACAAAATATAGAAGCAAACATGTTTTTTCACATTTTTATTCAAAATCTTCAGATAATTTATAATAAGATGTAATAAATAGAGAATAACAAATAGTTTTTAGGGTTCCGTACCCCAAGACTAAAAACGGGCCTTGTAGGAGGACTTTGTTGTCCGTCTGTTTGTCTGTCTGTCAAGACCTTTCTCTCAGTAATGCTTGGAGATATCAAGCTGAAATTTATTTCAAATATACACTTGTCTATAACCTCTTGAAACTGTAAAAATCAAAGTTCTATGTCAACGCAAAAATATAAGTCCGTTGCGTATGTTAATAATATTGACTACAAGTTTGTACTGAACCCTCAGTGTGCGAGACCAACTCGCACTTGACCAATTTTTCTTAAGTACGTAGCTTTTGTGAGTGAAAATTACACTGTAATAGATACCCGTAACATAATTACAAGATAATCGAATCGCATTACAAACATAAATAATAAGATAACCCTGCTGTAGTAGGTTGCAAAATAAACTTACCTCACCATATTATATATAAAAGCCTACATATCCATTTCAGAAAGGTATTATGTATATAGGTATTGACGTACACCACTTATAAATTAACGTGACCAAGTATTAGACCAGAATCATCATTTGCCGACCCTTTTTCTCAACTAGATTGAGGTCGGCTTACCGAGCCGGGTGCGACCGAACACCATTTTTTTTATAGAGGGACATATCGTCTGCCTGAATCCAATAACAAAGTAACACCTATGTGTAATGGTTAGAGCAGTTGTCAATTTTTATATAAGACTCATAAAAATCATCTCTAAATAGTATCATAAATAGAATCACTATTTTCCCGACTGCCAAAGTCAAGAAGGGTAATGTTTTTAGGGCTTATGTATGTATATCTATTTATTGGGCATGCTCTAAAGCCTGAATGGCTTGATAGATTGTTAACATAACTATGAGGTGTCATTAGATTCGTATTGATTGTGGGAGTGACATATGGTAAGTACATAATATTTCAATGTAGCGTAAGCACGAGAAAATAAAATGGATTTCTTTATTTTCAGTAAGTTAGGCAGGCGAGCTTTTTGTTTTTTAATAATTTTTATTACCTACTGGTTTTCCTGCCTATTCTACGCTAATTCCTTTTTGATTTGGATCCGCATTTGATACGGTTTTCACTATCATTTAGAGCATCTTCTATTCATTATTTCAGTGACACAGATGGATTGAATTAAACACAATTTGTTAGATAAAATGCCTTTTATGTTTAGTCTTTTAAAATGATAGCCTCTAAATTGAATTTTTAGAGAGTGAGAGTACTGTAAGGGTCTAGATCACACATGAATGGTAAATAAAACGTAACTATAATAAAATATAACGTATAATTATTATAAAGATTTGGTTTTTTGTATGTTTGTTTGTTTGCAACAAAAATCTACGTTACCGATTTGAAAAATTCTGTCATCTTTAGAAACCACTAAGTCAAGCGGTATACATAGGCTATATTTTATTATGTTAAACATATTTTTTTAATAACTTCAAAAATTACAGCACTCTAAGTGCCTTTGTAAATCTGAATGTTTGTTGTGAGACCGAATGAAACTTTTGATATCTACCGAAGCAAAGCGAGGACGGACGTCTAGTTATGTATAGGTATAACTAAAACTGTACATACAAAGCAATGAAATAATTTTATTTTAATGCAAACTACCTAAATACCAATTGGTTTAAAAAAAAATGTTGATGTGGGTAAATGGCGCGAATTATAACAATGAAAAGGAGGTAAAATACTTTATATTTATGTAACAGCAACGTAACCTACCGTATAGTAACAGCAACGCACTCTACTCGAAACGACAAAATTATGCATTTAATTACGGTCTATGAAACCCTCATAAAACCACAAATAAAACTGTTCCACCTTGCAATAACAAGAATCCTTTTGGGATATCATTTCCGTAAACACAGGCACATATAAAATACCTTATCAATTAAAATTATAAGAAAATCAATGTAAACTTTTCTGATAATATTTATATTATATGATAACCGCATAGAGATTGAACGGTTCTTAAATCGTTTTGTGAATACATTGCATACAATAAGTTGCAATGGCCTATGTTTCTACTTTAACAGCACATCACATAAATAATTATTTATTTTGGATCATTATGGTTCAAAAGTGCCACGTATCACGAAACTGTAACGGGCACATAGATACAAATAATTTGCTGACTACTTATAATATAATTTGCATTGTCTCTGTTTAAAATGCTAAGATAGGTATTGACTTTAATGTTTATGTATGAGCTATAATATTATAGTGGGTGTATCTAAGTAGGTACATACAGTCAACTAATTCTTTATTACTTAATTAGTTATTGTTCTTGTTACAATCTGTCATAACTGACGTGTCTCTCGTATGACATTCCAAAAAATTTATTCGTCGCCGTAATAATTTATTAATTCAATTATTTTGTCTGTTGCCCATGTCACGCTTCGAGACACACAGAAGTGACATAACAGCATTATTTTTACTACACAAATGTCAGCGAAGTCCATCACTATCTGTATATTATAAGTTTATTGCTGCCTGAGTAATTCTATTATTATTTATAAACAAATACTTATAACATTTTCGTTTGAAGTATCTGTTGATTGTTTTAACGGTTTCCTTCAGTGTTCTGTTTTAAAATATTAACATTAAGTATAATATTATATAATTTTTTTTTAATAAATTATTGTTTGCATCTAGATATATTATGTTAAGAGTAATGGTAAAATTATAATGCGTTGTAATGTTAGTTGTCCTATGATTATCTACAGTAATTTAACCGCGTAGATAATGCCGGTCCTATAAAACGTAGGTACATTGTGACTTGTTAATTATATTACTCTACTTAGTTTTTTCTCATACAATACAAAATACAATCCGTAGTTAACTGCACATTAAGATGCGAACGGTAAGCCGGTGTATTCTCGACATCCATGCGTGCGTTCACGTTACACTTACCTACAATGCAACATTGTACAATTGGTTTCGTATCAAGTAATCGTTTAGACAATTTGGCCAAAAGTGATGGCTTTGGAATGATGTTATGCATCAACGTTGGGTTATACTGTCATGTTCTCTTACCAGCAAGGTCAGCATCAGCTTCAGATCCGTAAACAAAAACCGGATTCTATACGTCACAATCAAATCCAAGTATGCGAACATATGTACTCGTATTTATCGACACATTAATTTATACCAAAACAATGCATACTACTGTTACGTTAGCAATTATTTTATTCGTACTCGCATATAAAACACTATCTGACAAGACATGTTATAACGCGACGAGACAATAATTACCGGCAACTAAACTAAAAAAAACACACAAAAAACAAAACACTATTCTTTGTAGCCCAAGGTTATGTATTTAGCAACACATTCCATATATGTAATTGGTACGCGTAAAATCTTACTCGAAAAACTTCACAACAAAAAGGTACAAGTCGAACGTTTAAAACTATCGAACGTCGCCGTGCACTGAACGTGCTATTCGGCGGTGTTAATTGCTAATCGGACGTTATCGGGAAATGTAGGTAGGTGACATTTCGTAGGCATATGCCTGCAACGGAGGGCGCGCCGCGGCAGCAGCGCGCTCACTCGCGGTTAGGAGAGGACTGTGGTGCGTGTGGCCCGCTCGGTTCGTCCGCGCGATGCCGCTGAGCCCTCTCGGCGCGCGAGCGGAGCGGCTAGCGGAGCGTGGAAGCGGGTGCGACGCTGCCCACCCGACCGAGGTCCGAGACGATTGTCTCCTCGCCTCGCTGGTGAGGGAGCGCACCGACCTGGATCATCCCTCGCGCGTTAATAACATATTCTATGAAAGTCATCACCGGCCGCGGCCGCGACCTATACCAATGCAACCTTTAATTATTTCATCGCAAATGTCAGCGCCCTTGGCAGCCTTGACTTATGTTTCAGCGTGTATTATGTCAATTAATTACCTTCATACAAGTAAAATTATATTGTGTACATATGTATAAACTATAGTTTCCTTATGATAGTGATATAATAATTTTACGTAAGTACAGTAAAATTAGTAAAAAATATAATGACGGTAGGTAGTTAATTAACACGGTCAAATAGCGCTTATTCGAGTGATTGGTAACCTCAACATTTTATACTTTAATCATTAGAAACTCGATAATTAAAATAATATTACCCACTTGATATTATTAAATTTATAAGTACATTTCCTGAAATATGACAACTTTATATTAAATTTATTCACTGCAGTGCCTATTGGTTAATTAAGGGTGAAGGTGGTGTATCCCAAGCGTATCTAATGAAACATTGGAATAGTCGATTAATTATATATATGGCGCTGTGGTGTGATTTCTTATCTGTTAGCCAACAGTCATAGCTCCATTAAGATAAATATAGTACTCATAACGTGAGGAGATTCGTTAAGTGGTTGATGGGCAAGTTATAGTACAGTTGAACATTTTTACATGCATTATTTGGAAGAATAAGAAACAGTATTATGAATAGATTAAGATCTAAATGTTGAGCTAGAAAGTATACCGTACTTATTATACATTAGGAAGGTACAATTAAAATATACTTAATTACCTGCAAAATACAACTTCAAAGAAGTAGATAGTTCATCGGTTAATAATTGACTGGTCTGTTGGCCTATTGGTTAGTGACACTGACTGCTAAGCTTGAGGTCGTGGGTTCGATTCCCACCTAGGACAATCCTTTGTGTGATGAGCATGATTGTTTGTTCTGTGTCTGGGTGTAATTTATCTATAATATGTATGTATTTACAAAAAAAACATGTATATAAGTAGTATATCAGTTGTTTAGTATTCATAACACAAGCAAATATAATTACTTAATTTGGGACTTAGATGGCCCTGTGTGAATGTGATAGAATATTATTATTATTATATTGTAGATAGTCTAAAATTTATACGAGCAATATTTAAGTTTAAAAGTTTCATAATAAATAATAATAACCTTATATATTACTAGCTGTGCCCTGCGGCTTCGCCCGCGCAGAAATTGTTATGTGTTTAATTAATGTAATTCAGGAACCAAAGTTATTATCGGGATAAAAAGTAGCCTATGTCCGTTTCCGGCACCGAATCTATCTAAGAAGCAATTTTCATCGAAATCGGTTAAGCTGCTTAGGCTCTGAGAGGTAACAAACACACACACACACACGCGCACATAAACACAAAAACTTTCGCATTTCTATAATTGTTGCATAGGTTTAGTTTATAGTAATAATAAATGACACGTATTATGCGGGTTTTGTACTAAAATAAATAATGGAAAAAATGATAATAAATTTTTGAGAGCCCACCACACTGTCTATTTTTGTAATAAACACATCTATTTAAATAAAAGCGAAAGGTCAATCACTCACTCACTCACTCACTCATCACGAAATCTCAGAAACTACAAGTGCAAAATTTTGCATGGGGGTTCCTTTTAGGACGAAGGTGCTCACTAAGACGGGCTTTTGCGAAATATCGATCCCTAAGGGGGTGAAAAGTTTGTATGGAACAATGTGATTCCTTTCTACTTCAAATTTTGCATAATACATTCTCTAACAGAATTGATGGTATTTCGTATTTTATTGGAATTCATTCTTTAACGGGGTTAAAATGGGGAAAGAAAGTAATATCGGAGATAATTATCTTCGAAGTTGATATCAATACTCCTTAGTGCTTTTGATTTAAAATATTTTATTTTGACACATGTTTTAAAACTCAATCAACCTAAGTCAAATGAAGTTGCTGTAGTTAGGGTGCATTTCTACTGACGCGGAGCTGGGTGGAGTGGAGAGGAGAAGAGTGAAAAATGGCAAGTGTTTACATTGTAGCGGAGTGGGCGGAGTTGAGCTGATCTAAGCAGAACAAAGCTGGTTTTAGCCTCGTTTCGATCAGCCAAGTCTACCCTACCCGCTCGACTTCGTTCTGTCTAGCTCGGGGCCGCGTATTTACATATTTTATTTGAAAGTCTGCTCAGCTCCGCTTACACTGTTTCCACTGACGCGGAGTGATGATTTTAAACACTGATTGGCATTGGCCAAACCTGGCAAGAGTGGACAAAACCGGACCGTAAATTGTCACGATCCGGTCCTGTCCACTCAAAAAGCGAAAGGTCACTCACTCACGTCACGAAATCTCAGAAACTACAAGTACTAGGAGTCTCAAATTTTGCATAGGGGTTCCTTTTAGGATCTAGGTGCTCATTAAGACGGGATTTTGCGAAATTCATCCTCAGAAGCTTGTACGAAATTTCAATAGTTTTTATAGTATTATTTCCAAATTACTAGAAAATACTCATTTTTTTATATTTAGAAGTTATATAGGGCAAATAGAAGTCACAAGCTTATGTGAAATTTTGTCTGTTTTAGTGCGGGTTTTAGCGGGTGAATAGATTTAAATGGTATTCGCCATAGAGACAGAATATACTGATTATTACTGATACATGTACGATTGCCGTAAGATCAGACAGGCAATATTCTCATACAAGCACACATTTGAATATTCACGCGAACGAAGTCGCGGGCAACAGCTATTACTTATATAAAACATAGAAAAATCCACACCAATGCAAATAGTCATTTTCATGCACACAAATATTTGCACTGAGCGGGAATCGGACTCGCAGCCTCTGCGTGGCAGTCCCTCCAGAGTACCACCGAACCACAGAGGTAGTCAACAGGGTTTTCGAAACTAGTGCTGATTTGACACAGTTTATATTTGCGATGGCTCATCTTTGCTGTACCCATAGGTACCGATACCAATTTCATCAGTTCATTTTATCAGATGCCATCTTAAATTTATTCCC
This sequence comes from Parascotia fuliginaria, assembly GCA_963082885.1. Lineage (NCBI taxonomy): Eukaryota > Metazoa > Arthropoda > Insecta > Lepidoptera > Erebidae > Parascotia > Parascotia fuliginaria. Next base: position 12,678,296 of record OY720176.1, on the reverse strand, counting down.
TTTCTAGTTACCTAGGTATATAAGATAATATTATTATCGTTTACTCATCCTTTTCATCTTAAATTATATAATAATATATTATGACCACCTCTGAAACTAAGGTAATTATTTTGGTTTGTATTGTAGGCGTAATGTACATAATAGCTGGTTTGCTCGCTATGCAACAATAGCGACTCGTTAGTAACTACGATAAACGGCTAAACTGACACTCAAACTGAATCTCAAAACTCAGAACTCAGAACAAGATTTACACCTTGTATATTGTTTGTATTTTTGTTTACACTTGATATTAACTGTGCCATTGCATCATAAGCTTGCGCTTATGTTTTCGGTCGATAAAAAGTCTGCGATTTCTCAGTAAACAATAATAATTATAACTGTAGAACAAAACAAATCTCAGTTAATACATTCCGATCAGGTGCACTACTTTCTACTAAGAGACATGATAATGTTTAATACATAAGATACATGTTAATGTTTACAAGACCTATAATTTGTCAATTGCCCGTCACTGATACTGCGTTCTGCAAAAGCCTTGTATTTTTCAGACGAGATGACGGTCTCACGCAAGTCTAATTATAAAAAACAAATTTACCTACTATACCTATACTTAAATAAATACATGTATGTTATGTTCATAAATGCTAATCATTTATTTAGATACATAAAACATAGAACTCTAAATAGTAGCTTATTACGTTCGCCAGTAATGTCGCTGACATTTAGTTGCACTCATTTTAAATCTATTTTCAAAAGAAGTTTCTCAATATTATTCACGTTAAAGCTAAGCGAGGTTCAACCTTTGTGGAGATTGTCACAAGCTTTTCACTCCGGTTTCTTTGTTCAATATCTGTTAAGTACGACAGATCTTTTCTTAGTGAAATTGTATCATGTGAAAAAGACTTTTTAGTAAAGCTAACATAAATACAGGGTGCGCAATAATAATTATTCTGTACCTACTGGTGACTGATAACTATTATTGTAACCATAATTTCTGTTACGTCACTATGCAAAATCATCGGGCCTGGTCAATGATATCCACATAAATAACTTACAATTTAAGATATAGAGTACTAAGGTGAATTTCTCCTTTAGTGACCATAAGGTCACGTTTATGTCGGTCCATAGGTAGTCCTAAGTGTATTGGTAATATCAGCTGTGTAAATAAAGTCAGATAAGTTAGTAAAATCCATCAAAAATTTCAATAAGTTTGCAATAAGTTTTAATTTTTCTCTTTTTTTTTATATTAGCCTACCAAAGTGACTCCACTCTGCCTGATGGTAAGCAGTCAGTGGAATCCAGAAGTGGCGGAAACCATTCCAAAAGCCAAACTACTGGTATGGTGGACTCCACTATGGCGGCTTAGTGAGATGCTTTTTCACGCCCCGCTTAAAAGACCCAGGATCAAAATTAGATAGGAACACATGCGCTGGCAAAGAGTTCCAGGCTTTGATTGAGCGACAAAAATATGAAGTGCTTAACCGTTTGGTTCGAGACCCTTTAGATTCCACTGTGAAAGGGTGGCACTCTTCATCGCACTTTGTTATTAAAAATTGTGTAAATAAAAAAACTATAAAAAGTAATATCTCTCCAAATATAATAAAATAATTTATATTTAACGAAATAATTTGTCAAATTCAATTCAACTGGCAAATATTTAAAATAACAGTTTAACTATAATTAAGTGACAATTAAAGTACATATTACCTACTTTTTTTTCATCATAAGTTATCGTGCGATAGCATAACTGGAGCACGATAGAAAGGTAGCCAACATCAAAATACTTAAGGGTTAAGTAGGTTTCTCTCATTCATAGCCCCAACAATAAGACGGATACAAAAATAATAGTAACAACCAAATCTATATAACAGTCAAAGGCTTTACCACAGCAGCAATTCAAATAGCATAGAAACAAACAGAACGGCCTTTGTGTAACTTGACGTATCGCATTTCATTTTTATTATGGAGCGTTGTGTCTACACCAGAAATTACTCTGTGTCAAGTTACGGTGCGAGTAATGGTTGTGAATAAATGGGAAACACCCTTTGATAACGAGAAATGGTAGTACCGGCTATGTTTGGAACAACAACAACAACCACTACAAGTGCAATAGTAAAGTACCAATCCAATATACCACTATTGTAAGTACGACATTACGTTTGAAACATTATTACAAGGCTGTGTAGGAAGGTAGATATAAAGCCCAAAACCTACGCAATATTTTTATTTACAGTATTTCAGTACAAAAAGACACGCTTGGCTTCGAATTCACAGACACGTGCATGGAAAGCAGGTGCATTGACACCACCACAACTTTAATCAAATTCATATGTGCAATTATAAGTTTATAACGCTTTTTAGTTTCGAAAACAGTAGCCAAAATTTGTAAATTTATCTGCCTGTCAACGCTGTTTATTAAAGATTTTATCTTTTAGACCGTAATAGTTACGCGGCTCATATTACCACAAAATAAGTATTGTTGTTGTAGTAAACATTTTAATATAGATACAAATCTATAATAATAATATTACTTATTAATTTTAGTGACATGTTAATATTTTGAAAAGTAAAGTAAACAAGTACAAAGTAAAAAGACCTAATACTAACTATTGGTGTTTTAGTGAGTATGTGTAGGTAGAAAAAATTCAAATACAATGTTCAAATAAAATTATTTTAATGAATAAATGACTATTGACTATTAATGACTCCGCGTATCGTAATGAGAGTCATTAGCAATACCACCAGTTTTCATTAATTCGATCCAGTGGTCGATAATAGCGTACTTTATTTCACAATTGCTATTACCGTAGCACCTAACAGCTTCTGTAGTTTAGAACTAATTCAACATCATGACTCACACTGAGAAAGAACGAAACAATTCACTCACTTATAATTAAAAAAACTATTGCCTTACATTTAATTTATGACTTAGGCATAATGAAAGACTACATCCATCAATAACATGACCTTCATAAACTACTTATGTCCTCGGATGAATTCAATACTTGAGGATACATGTCAGCACTTCAGACATCGTAAGTCCGTGAGTGATAAACATTACAGTCTTCATTGTTTGAAATATATCAATACACTTAGAAGACAGAAAATAAAACATTCATTTTCATTATTTTCTATTGTGCCAATTCAACGTAACAAAATATTTTTAAAGTGTTTTGGCAAATTTTATATGAAAAATTTCTCATGAAACGAATATTTGCAATGATGCGAGAAAGATTTTGTCTAGTTGATATATTTTCGACATCGCCAAATGGTTGTTTTGATTAATAGCCAGACATAAACATGTCATGTCTGCCTCGCCGTAGAGCCAAGTCGAGGAACCTCGAGATAAAATTTGTCCAGTCTGCAATAGAAACACCTGACAACAGAGGCCCTAGAAAACAAAATGTATGGGATTGACATAAGCTAACGCCAACGATAATGTCAAATCCATACATTTTTAATCTATTCTATGAATAGAATAGAAATCTATGCCACTTGTCTAGGGCCTCAGATGCGTCACTGAAATTGTCATAATCTTTAAGCAAATGGCGTAACTTTACTTGCTTCATATTTGGCTTAGGGGGCTATTCACATACTAGGAATCTCACACATTGGTGAGTGGACAACGGCCTGCATTCATAATGGTAATTTCACTCACTTGCTGAGCTGGAGTATGTGAGAAAACTACTCACACATTTTTGATGTGGTTAATTCACACAGATCAATAAAAAATAATAAACAGATCCAAAGTATTGTTTAATTTGCTAATTGTTTTTTCAGTGATTGACAATGGTACCTACCTTAATAATTCACACCAATTACAATATACAATCAATCAATATTTAAATCAAGTCTATTAAAAATATTTTATCCTTTCAGTTTTTCTATACAGTGTCCCAAAGAAATTTCGCCATCAACTAATTCTCGAATTGCGTTTTCAATAACTTTCTGTTGTCTTATCGCCTCATTTGTTCGCTTTGTGATATACTTATTCTTTTCCCATAATCTGAAGTAGTAATTTGCGTCTTTACTTAAAGTCTTTAAAAGTACTGCTATATTTGGTTTGGCTTTAGTTTTTCTATTCAGACGTGAATTCCACGATTCCGTCACATTATTCGTCTTATAGGGAACATTGTGGAAAGACCATGTGTCTGGTAAGCCAGCACAATATTTTTTTAGCCAAGTAGTCTCGAAATAATGGTTGAAATTTGCCATTTTAAGGTCTTTTTTATCTAAACATTCTCCCAAAATATACAACCAACCATCTGATTTTAATTCTTTTGGTAGATATGCAAGTGCGATGCATCGCTTTATGTGTCCTTTATTCACCTTTGATTTTGTTAAATTAAGCTTTTTAGCCTTTCTCCACACTGATTGAGAAAAGTGAAATAAACAACCACGGTTTTCAGTTCCAGGAAAAACATGCCGCATAGCTGATATAGCACTTATCTCAAAATCCGTGACAAAAGTATCTGGCTGGAATTCTGGCACTTGACTTTTAATCAAAAGTAACAAAAGTTCACATGTGTTCTGCTTTTTGTCCGGTTATAATGCATATAGGACAGGAATGACATTCATGTATTGGTTATCCTCAGTTCCAAGATCAGCATGAACTGTGTAAAGCTGTTTAAAAGGACTGCGTTTTTAAAAGTTCCATCACAATAAAAGTAACTATATTTATATAACGGGTCTACTCGTGTTAGAGAATTATTATAAGGTGTCATACCTCTTTACCCGACGTTTCGGTCGAATTACACCGACCATGGTCACGGGCTGACTGATGTACCCAGGCGTCGTCTTCGCCTTGAAGCTCGGGATTCGGCAACTACCCTCACTTTGTCTGTTGTTACACTGTTTTGTAAAAAGTCAGTACTACGACACACAACACTCACGACGTCTTCACCTTGGCCTACTTTGTCATAACTGCGACGCTCACACCTGCTGATTACAACGTCGGGTAAAGAGGTATGACACCTTATAATAATTCTCTAACACGAGTAGACCCGTTTTATAAATATAGTTATGTGTAAAAATCGTGTGAGTTTAAAATATTTAATCACAATAAAAGTGTTTTGCTTGTCTAAGAATTTCCCTCCCTTTTAAAAAAAACAGAATTTTAATTTTTCCAAGTTCAGAAGAACTTAAAAAAATTAAAATTCTGTTTTTTTTATTAACTTAATCAACGAAGAGAAAATTTTGGAACTTGGCAGGCCGTTGTCCACTCACCAATGTGTGAGATTCCTAGTAGGTATGTGAATAGCCCCCTAAGCCCATATTTGGTACTATTGTCGGTACATTAAGAATATGCAAGTTGCTTGAAATGTCCGCATGAAACACAAAAGCCAGAATAATTTTGATTGGCCGAGTCTTTGTATCCGTATGCTTAAGCAAAAACAAGTATTTCTCCAATATAAGTGAGGCAATTACTATGTAAGCCCCTAGTTTAATATCGGCGAAATATCATAATATGCCAACAATACCCACTTTTAGCAGATTACTTAACTACCTTAGATGCTTACAAATGAAATATCTGTGCGTGTGACACCTTTATGATTGACGTGTCGGAAATTCTTCGTGAAGTTGTGGAATTTGCAGTTTATTTATTTATTAAGCTTCTTACACACAAATGTATAACAGCGGATGAAACCGGATTTATAAGTAGGACACGCAAGGAGGAGCAAAGAGGTCTTTCGTGTAAAGAGCAGAGGTATTTGAATTGGGAGGTCAAATATGTGGGAGCGTTAGAATTCGTAAGGATGGAATAAAGTATAGAGAGTGCGTAAAGACTACAACGCTGACGAATGTGAAGCCAGTTCTATTGTGAATTCAGTTTACACATTATTCTGTAAGTCTTTCATGTATTAACATTGTATCTACTTGATCTAATAAAAAATCTAAATTCTGCCTCTCTATGAAATACCTACATAATTTAAAACGTAAGCATTCTTTTTATTTCGGTCTGGCGCAATATTTTCTAGATTTATGCGCACTGCATGTGGCGTGAAAACGTATAAACGTTGGTTTGCATAATTCAATTTTATTGTACATCCAAAGTATTTAAGTCAACGACTCACATGTTAAGCTGTACTGTATCAACCACATTTTCCGTACCATTTATTACAAATATTACTGGTGTACAAAAATATATACAAACGGTGGTTAGCTTCGATTCTGTTCTTAAACTCATTAAATTGTTTTAAAATCAAAAACAAAATCCATACTTAAGCTGAAGGCCATTAAAGGTATTTCTGGTAAAAAGCTGTTCGTTCAGGAGGATCTTAAAAATAAATACAATTTCATTTAAAAATAAAATAACATGCCTATGACGTCATGTCAAAGGTTCAAAATGTTGATAAGTCATATATTTGTGATCAAGTATTTAACAAAATGATGCCCTGGGCATACAAGGTGGTAGAGATGGTACCGATATAACACTGCATTGTATAAACAAATATTTTATTATCTTACGTATCAATTTCCTTTTATCGATATCTGCTGGAGCTTATAGGGATAAAGCAGAGAACTTAAAATATTACCTTAGTATTCAAAACGGATAGACAGCTTAGCAACTGTAGACAAACTTACCTGGAAAGTAAGAAAAAGGAGATTAAATAAAATAGGTTCCATTCCAAAGATTGCGCAAAAACTATGTAACTTTTTTAGGACCTCATCTTAACATTAATTTAAAATATTTTTTATTGCAAGTGCCTTAAACCTTGCTTGCTTTGACTAACCTAACTACACAAAGGTGGACAATTTTTACTTTCAAATTGGGCCTTAGGATACAATCGCTTTACCGAAACTATGCTATCTGAGTACTGCCTCAAGAGTTATAAACTTATAATAGTCTACCATTTTGTAGGTCTTGCTATGACGTCATGCCTTATTTGCTCATGCTTACTACAGAGAAACTGTCAACACAACTCATTTCAACATTTCGTAAGAGCGTACAGGATAGTAGAAATATAAAATGATAATATGTAAAAATATTAAATGTTTGATAAATTTGACGTGGAGTGTTTGTGACCAGCGGCGGGGTGCGCCGCCGGTATCGACCGGCGATGACGTAACGGACCGATGCTGGTACGCCTAGCACTAACTTCAACAGACTTCTTATTTTAAAATTGTCACGTAACACCATTTGTTTTAAGAACAATTAACTTCCAATGCTTTCAAATTTAAAACTGAAATTATTTCGTGATTTTTTTTTTCGCCAGCTAGGCATATATTTTGCACTGCGTACTTTACAATATATGAATTTTATTTATATGCTTTCGTAGTATTTTTAGAAATACACCAGATTCATCTGCTTACTAATTCTAATTTTTACATTGTCATATAATTACCTACATATTAAACCTATTAATAATACCAAAAAAAATTCATTATTTTGTTATATTAATGTATCTACGAGTCCTTTTAAAATGATAATATAATCTGAAATAAATAACTCAAACTCACGACAACTCGGGACATTTGCAATTACCTACTTTTTCGTATCTACATTAGGTAATTCTGTCCATTTAATAATAAACTAAACAATCATTCAACAATACAATTTAATTGTATACCATACAAGATCTAAATTATGAGAGTGACACATAATAATATTTCTATACACCTCGCAAAAGATAGGTTAACATAATGCATTAAGTAGTAGATCCACGCTGATTTCAGCACGAATGGGCCGGGTCATCCGGGGAAGTACTACCCTCTCATAGAAGATCGACTTAAGAGTAGTAGTATCCGTACTACTACGTTTCGTTCGGTGAGTGAGAGCGCCAGAGGCCCAATTTCTCCCCTTTCCTCTTTCCTGACACACCTCATTCCCTTCCCATAACCCCATTCCCAGCCGCCATAATGGATGCCACCATACCAGCAGTTTTAGACGATGGCTTTTAGTATCGTGGCCGCCACTTCTGGATTGCACTGACTGCTTAACATCAGGCGGGGTGGAGTCACTTTGGTAGGCTATAATATATTTAAAAAAAAAAAAATGCATATTGCATCGAGGATGTCGCAAAGATCGCTGTAGGCTACGATACTTTATCGGCGTAGCTATTCTGCGCATTCAATGTAAAAAAAAAATTGCTGAAACTGAACAGGTATATCGAGGATGTCTACAGCAGTATTGTGAAAAGTTTTATGTATTTTTATGATCTTTTTAATATATATGTTAAATTAAATATTCTTTGTTGGAATCCCTTGGTTTTAAGATTGTTAAAAATTTATTGATGAAAGTATTATTTAGTTTCATTATTAATAAATAAATAATCGTTATGATGTTTGTAAAATGCACTGAAAGAAGTTGTGAAAATAATCTTATTGTTACTTTTTACTTGTACTTAGTATGTAACATTATAAAAATTATTTATACTATTATACCTATATATATACTTCTAGACTATTATATAAAGCAGAATAGTTTGTTTGTTTCAACGCGCTAATCTCTAGAACTACCAGTCGGATTTGAATAATTATTTTTGCGTATGATAGCCCAAGTTCTTGAGGAAGGTTATAGGCTATGTAACATTACGCTACTGTCGACAGGAGCAGAGCAGTAACCAAAGACGCAGATAAAACCGCGCTGCGTGATGAAGTAATGAAAATAAAGTAAAATCGGTAGTTCTAATCTTATTGCTTACTATTTTCATAGGAACTAAATATAAACAAACATGTTCACCAATTTGGTGAACATGTTTGTTTAACGCTTTGTAAAACTTTATAATTTAAGTATATTAACGCAAAGTCACAAAACATCAGATAAAAGATATTTGTATGACAATGTGAAGACACTTTATATTTATTTAAAATAATTACCTCTAACTACTCAAATAAGTAGCTTCAACTAACGCTTGACTAAACTATTGTTATTTAAATATCTACATAATCATAATTATCGTAAGTAACCAGACACAGTGCAGATAAACGGTATTGTTTCTTGTTGTCGACCGAAGAGAAAAACAGATCACATTGTTAGTTGTGGTAACTGCGCCAATTGATTGTTTACGCATATCCGTTTTCATTAGTTTTACAGCTCAGGAGTTAGACAATAACTCTTTCAAGTAATCTTGAGCATCTTTCTGTACTGATATTCAAAGTTTCTTTCAATGTCAACGTGTTTCGTCATTGCCTAGTCGGACAACTGAACGACAGTTAGTAATTATTTCGACAAACTATAAAATACGTATAACATATATTATAAAACTTATATTATACATATTATTATTATATAGTAATACCTACTTTGTGACTATGTTTGTATTCTATTTTCCAAATTTAAATACAAAAAAATTATTTGAAATAAGATTTAAGTTAAAAATAAAATGCTTCTGTAATTTCATTTCATATTATCAAAAAATAGAACTACGCATTTTGCACATTTAAAGTGAAAATTGTAATAATATTTAAGATATGATTAATTATTGCCTATCCATAAAATTTATTGATTACGGTCTAGTGAAGAGAGCGTAATTTATCAAATAATTTTAAGTACTTCGGTGTAAAAGACTTGAAGGTATTAGGTTGATATTTTCAAGATGTTTACAAAAGAAGAACATTAATCATCAACAAGACTAAACAATTTTGTAGTGAGTAATAATATTTTATTATTTTTGTAGTTTTCACTAAGCTTTTCCAAAGTTTATAAATATAAAAAATACGTGTTTACTTTGATCTTACAGAACCGAGAGCACATCGCTCTGGCTATAAGAGCGGCATCACTCATAAATTGTAGTTATAACGTACCTAATTCATTATTTGTTTTGACTGCCTCCGTGGTGCAGTAGGAGCGCAAGCGACTGCTGTACTCAAAGTGGTGGGTTTGACTTAGATCCGAGTCTGGGTGTACTTTGTGTCCGTTAAATGTATGTTTGTAATTTCCTCCGCGACACAGAGCTTCTTCTCTAGTGCAGGAGTTGTCTTTTTTAAAGTAATAAATAATAATTAAGCGGAATTACCTGTACCGCAAAGGTTTACTTATAATTACTGTATTACAAAGATTTCCACGTGATGGTGGGGACTGCTTTTTGAAACTATCTTCTCCAATTTGCGACAAATGATTCAACAATAGCAACAAACTATTTATGTATCGCAAGTAAAAATCAAAACAAAGTGTAACTACTTAGGCCAATCCGTATCTGTAACATATGACAACAGTCTGACAGAAAACCTGTAGGCCACACCTCCGTCTAATATAAACAGAACCGTTACTTTTGCTATTTTGAAATCACTTTGCAAGTGATCATAAATTTTCCGTCATGTGCTGTGTTACTGTCCAGAAAATTGGCTGAAATTATGGTACTTATACATAAATCTTATTATTTAGTGTCTTCTGACTTAAAATTTAGAAAATGTTATCGTGGTTATGTATGGTTTATTCTTTAGTATTTGATCACATAAAATCCTAAAAAGATAGTTTATGAGGAAATGTAGAGTACAGGCAGCCTGTAACATTGCCTCATAAACAATTCTTATTTTAGAAGTTTATCGTAATACTGACATTACCTGTCTAAGACAGGTAATGTCAAAATCACGATACCGCTTTCTAAAATTGAACAGTGAAATTTTTCGAAGAGTCAATACAGAATAATGTATTTTAGCCAGTATCCTTGTCACTTGGGAAATATATGGATGTTTGTAGATAGACGTTGTGTATTGACCGAAACACTAACGTAAAACCTTTTCTTGAAAGTACTTCGGTTATCAATACATATAATAAACTCGGAGTGTCTGTTTGTAATATTGAAATAGCCGTTTCTTACTACATGTATATGAATATGTATACGGTACATACACCAAAATTAAATTTTTCTCAATTTTTGTCTGTCTGTCTGTCTGTTTGTTCCAGCTAATCTCTGAAATGGCTGGACCGATTAGGACGGGACTTTTATTGGCAGGTAACTGATGTAATAAGAAGTAACTTAGGCTACGTTTATTATAGAAAAATTATTTTATAAATAATAATAATATGCGATGTAACCGACATTTACGCGGGCGAAGCTGCGGACAACAGCTAGTTCAAGTATAACGTTTTGCGCCGGCAACTTACACACGCACACAAACTAATTTTAGGAGTAGTTATTTCAGGGACAACCCTATATATTATATAACTTTTCTAAATGAGCATTAATCACATTACTGGTTCAATAAAATTAGTAGCGTTCGATTATTTTGCGTGAAATTGAACCATTTTTCTTACCACGTTTTGACGTAAGTTGTCTATTTGAAGAAATTATCATTACGGAGGGCCTAGACAAGTGGCATAAGCTAACGACAATGTTGGCGTTAGTTTATGTAAATCCCATGCATTTGTTAATCTATTCTACTCCATTATATTAGCATTTATGCTATTTGTCTAGGCCCTGTGATGTAATATTAAAATAATAGTTTAAATTAAATAAGGACTATGATAATGTAACAATATATAACTCATATTGTACACAATGTATAATAATTGTGTATTTACTGTGTATTAAATAACGCCAAAATTACTCAGAAAAATGTTTAGATATTAACATTTGTGTTAATAAAGTGTTTTGTTTAATAAAAAAATAGCAAAAAATAGCACGCAAGTCATCTGAGATTACTCACTCAAATTACACAAATTTCGATTTTCTTACGAGTTAGCATTTTCTGCGTAGGTTCTTAGTAACACACTGTCAGCAGATACATATAAATAAACTATTTCCTTATTTAATAATAATTATTGATGGCTTCGTTATTTAAGATGATAAAACAAACGTTTTTAACATACAAAATAAACAAGTAATTATCGCGTATAAACGTCGTAAGCAACATTTTAACATCATGCGGTCAACTTTATATAAATGTATAACAAAATAAATGTTTAAAAAAATACTTTTTACCTACATTGTAAACTGTTCAGTTTCCTTTACTTTATGTGTGTGTAATGTTCTGGTTATTGCAATTCCACACTTTGTTGTCGCAGGTATTAGCGACCAATATACTCGTATCTGAAAAGTATTGTATGAAAGTTACAATAGATAGTAGAGATAGTATATGTTACTGTCAGATGCCAATACTTTTAAAAAGACAGTAAATCGTTGTGCTAGTGTTTTCTAAGCTGAGCTTTAGAGGCACAGGGTAGACTGACCAATAAAACTCGATACCAGTTTTTGTAAATTTTGCAGAAAAAGATTATATAATATTTATTTGCATGTGGTTAAAACGGAAAACGTTGGTTATTTGCGTTCCGGGCGACCTTGCCCACTTTCTAACTTGACCACTTACAAAGTTGTCCACTTCCTGATTTGTCTTCATCCTTACTTGACTATTTCAAAAGTCGTCACTTTCTAACTAGACTACTTCCCAATTCGTCCTCTTCTTATCTCGACGTGTATATTTTTCACACAAGCGAACACAATAAAAGAAAAAAAAATATTTTTGTTTAGCTAGAGTGACTAGTTATTAGGGCTGGTTAAATCATTTAATCGAATTACTTCTTTTACCAGTCGCCAATTTTCCCATTCTTATATTATTCAGGCCTAAATAGGTAGGTGGCTAGCTAGTTTTGCAGCAGAGCAAAAAAACAATGGAATATACCTACTTAAGTAAAGACAAATAACAAAATCCTTAGGCCTAGGATTGCCGTCTCTAAAATTTGGCAACCAGGACAAAACGCATGAAAACACCGGATTTTAGAGCCCAGAACCCGGACATGTCAACAGGCTTTTTTAAACATAGAGTCTGTTCGTCGGTTTATCGCGGGCGACGTGTTGGCACAGTGCATTTATCACGGGCGGCCCAAGACTTAAAATTTTTAAACCCGGGGAACAAATAAAGTACAGTGCCCTCTAAACTAATAAACAAATACGGGGAAACCCGAACGAATGGCAGCCCTACTTCAACAACTTACTTCAACCCACAGAAAACGGCTAGGCGAAGGTAATGCGCAAATACGATGCAGGCGCGATCTGCACAAACAGACCGCAATCCTTTCGATAGAACATGGACAAGTTAAGAAGAGACTGAATAGGAAATGACAAATGAGGAATAGATTGACTAGGAAGTAGATGAATTAGGATATGAGAAATGACTAGTCGGGAAAAGGACAATGTAAGAGTGAACAATTTAGGAACTGGGCAACTTTGGAAGTGGTCAAGTTAGGAAGTGGACAACGTCGCCCGGAGGGGTTATTTGAATGATGTATTTATTTGGATGGGGTATTATAACCAGTCCTTGTTACATTATTTCTATAATCTAGACTAACATTATAAATATTATTAAATAAATAGTTTGTATACTGGTAATTACGAGTACATGAGTCTAGTTCTTTGTTTATTGAATATGACATCACTAAGTACGATGCAGTTCCTTATTTTGCATTTATTATGTTGTAAATAACGCCGCTTTATTACTTGCAGTCATTAAAAACTTTATTGCTTCATAAAGAAATATACGAAATAAAGTATAAGGATCATAATACACCAAACACGAGACATAGTAAGATACGTAACAGTTCTCTCACGTAGACAATGTAAGTGGTTCTTGGTAATGAAATCAATTCGTACACACTTCATTAAGTTTTATATTATGATCATACTTAGATACGGTTTCTCTACTCTCTCTCCTTGGATGACATGTAATAATATTGAGAACCTTTCAGTTATAGTTCCATAGTATTTTTATTTTCAGTCGCCAGTTTTATCCAATGTCGGCTATACTTCACACTGCAGTGTAAAGTACAGCAGAGAGCAGCAAAGTAACACGCTAATCTCTAGAACTTTTTAATTTTAAAAATTCTTATTGCGTATGATAGCCCAGTTATTGAGGAAGGTTACAGTCTATGTAAAATCACGCTACTCGCGACGGGAGCAGAGCAGTAAGCAAAGACGCGCCGCGGCAAGCTAGTTATTGATACAATGTTCAACCACCACCTGAATGAAACGTAGATTTCATATAGCTAACGATTGCAAAACTTGGATTGGCGATTCCAGAAGAGCCAGTATTATCACAGAACGCCGTTGTTAGACGCTGCTGAGGCCGTAGACAAAGGATTGACATAAGCTAACGACAATGTTGGCGTTAGCTAATGTCAACCCCATACATTTTATAATCTATTCTATGAATAGAATAGAAAACAATGCCACTTGTCTAGGGTCTCTGGTTAGCCCCCTCCCCCTCTTTCGTAAGTGATAGTATAACCACCATTATTTATTTGAATAAGCTTGTGAAATACATAGTGTACAAGCAAGTAAGTTGTGCACTTAATATATTTTACTAGGGGTCAGTGAAGTCGGTTCTTCACGATGTCGATAAAGTCCGCCAATATTCGCAGTTATTAAAATATTTTTAATAACATAAAGAATGAACTTTAAACATAATGAAGTACCTATATATACCTACAATTGAAAATCTATTTATATGTTTTCAAAACTGTTGAATTAACTTACAACTTCAGATAATAAGCACACAACACCACATCATTAATTTAGTGTTCTTTATAATTGACTTAAAAAATTCTACTCGTCCTAAGAATAATAACAACATCTTTTATGCACGCGTTTACTATCACTGCGGCTAATTACTGATTTTTTTTTCTTTCGCGTGCCGATTGCTTATATTTAAATAAACAAAAAGTAATCGAAATCACATTTACTTTAGGTCTTTAGTACATATTAACTCGTAGAAATCCGTGGGTACATTGTTAGTGGTTTTATTATAGTAGCAGTAGTACTCTACTCATCTTATAGAGGTACATATACCATACGTTCTAGAGACAAATGTATAATTCTTTTCATACCTGAAGGTAAGTGAACATTAGATATAATTATTAAATGTTTTGATTTACGTATCTACTAAATATACATTCAATATTGTTTAAAAAAGTTCTTGTTATGGTTACCCGTTTATAATAAATATTCAAAGGGCGCAAGCCTCCATACACGGACAATTTATTCAACAATTTCACGTATCCCTAAAAGTGAAATGATTGGCCCTTAGAAGCAACTCCCGGCATCTCACTCAGCATAACTAGGTCAAGGCATGCATTACTCTGGTATGATGTAAGTTCATATTTACCCGACGGCGGCAATGCCCAGAAGGGGGAGATGGTGATTAAAATGTACTTCCTTTTTATACTCGTATGTTCACATTAACCCATATACGTCGGACTAGATCGAGAACAGTCGAATGAGGAAATTCTTACGATGACGCTGAAATGGTCCGATTTATATAATTGTCTTTTATTTCTTAGTTAATCTAAGATCAGTGCAGTCGAATTTGTAATCAGCGACCCAAAGTGGTATATTGCTGTATATCAGTTTGTGGCATCATATCGATAGTGTTTCTACTTTACTAAAATTTTAATCGTTTATAGATCACGCCTATCACCTAGCAAGTAGTAAATTTTATTCTAAAAAAAATGACATCTATAAAAAAAAGCACTCTTCGCAAACTTTTTATTTACTTTGTTTTAGATAATTATCTTTTAACGTTGCTCTACTGAAACCACAATAGGCCGGACACATCGTTCGCAGGTGGACTGATGGTCGTTGGGGCAGAAAGGTTCTAGAGTGGCGACCATGAACTGTAAGGCGCAGGTTGGGCAGACCCCTCACAAGATGAACCGACGACCTGTTGGTGGCAGGCCGATAAATGACGACAGCTCACGACCGGACAAAGTTACAAAAATTAGGGAAGGCCTATGTCCAGCAGTGGACCTCTTGCGGCTGATACAGTAAGTCACCTTTATTCATACTGGATACGCTTGCGTAAGTGTTCAAAGTTAAGGAAAAAGATAGACGTCGGCATTGGAAAGTAGCGACTCCACCGTCCATTAGCGAAGTGTGAGGTATACTTAGTGTCAATTAACCGATTGATGATGATTAAATCGTCACAGAGAAGGTAACAGGAAAATCACCCAACACACGCAAAGATGTTGTTCGTATTTTAATTTATACTGCTCGACTTTCAGCGTCACGTTTTCTTCGCCAATCTCTTGCAAATGTATACGAATATTAAAATGCAGTGCTACTTTAGCGACACCTAAAAGAACAAAGGAAAAATGGAATCACAGATTTTATTTCTAGCAGACAAAAAAATATATATTCCAAAAACCTCTTTGAATCCACAAGACCAGCCTACACCAGAGACAGATTTGGAACGGTAAACGTTACCGGTAGCCACGCATGGCCACGACTTCTCTGTCAAGAGTAAACAACTGAGAAGTAATTATAGGTAAAATCACTTTAATTTTCTAAAACCTTTACAGTAGACAAAATTCAAAATTTACTGAATATAGTAAGGACTTACAAATAAATATATAGTTCACTTATATTCAAACCACTTATCAGTTCGGAGGCCCGGCAAAATTGAACGCGAATACGTGCGTACAAACATTTGAATTTAAAATGAACATGGCCACGCCCCAAGAACCTTTCCACACGAACGCTATTGTATTACCATAATATTCAAAAATGTGTTATTGTAAATTTGATATTCTTATTGTAAATGCGTACGTAGATGGAAATATTACTCTGGTAATATTCAAAAATTAAACTGGTTTTAGTCATTGCTCTGAGGTTTTACAATTCATAGATAAACAATGATACCTTAGTTTTTAGTGGCCGATCAATAATGAGGTTGACATTGCCTAATCCATTACGTTAAAAGATTGAAATGCAAATGGGGATGAGGTGTTTACCAGAATGAACGTTAACGAAATAAAATAAATCAGGAATGTTCCAGAAATTAAAAATATAGTAAATTTTAAAGTTGAAACAGAAAATTTGACTATTTAAAGATATTAATAAAATAAATTAGTATAGGTAAATAATGATTGTGAAACTAATCAATCTAAAGAAGAAACCTTCGTGCTACGCCTACTTTAGGTAACAATATTTATTACACGCTCAGATATTTACATTGCCTGCGTCACTTTACATGTTACTTGAAATTGTAACTTACAAAAATTGTAATAACCTGGCGATTAAAAATAGTGGCCTGAGTTCCTTGCCAGTTCTACTCAGGGCCCTACCCTCACGTCAGCAAATTGGCTGTAGGTTAAATAACTGACATTTTGTAATTTTTAACGTTCATAAGTGTTAATTTAATTAACCTA
This sequence comes from Parascotia fuliginaria, assembly GCA_963082885.1. Classification (NCBI taxonomy): domain Eukaryota; kingdom Metazoa; phylum Arthropoda; class Insecta; order Lepidoptera; family Erebidae; genus Parascotia; species Parascotia fuliginaria. The sequence continues at coordinate 12,661,213 of OY720176.1, read as the reverse complement.
AATAAAATAAACATCTTTTGATTCGATTTAATTTAATATACTCGTAATTAGGTAATATTTCTTTAGAATTATCGAAAATATTTCAAGCACTACACATTATATTTTGAGTTTGCAGTGATTTATTTTAGTTGCGAGTGTTGCTTCAGTATTTATTATGAGCCAGCAAGGACAAACTTGCTAAAATGATAATTTGCCGCGTGTTGGCATTAATTTAGCCATAAAAGTGTTAACAGATAGTATAGTTATCGTCTTTCATATACGTTAATTAATAATAAGTTATAAACAGAACGAATAAGAATAAGAAGTTTTGGGACGCTATACTGTAGCGTCCCAAAACTTCTTAGGAATAAGCCGATGAGAAATATTTTAGCTTAAAATTAATAGCGCATCTGGTAATTACTCCAATAACTAAATTAGACAACTTTTTCACCCATAAATAAATAAAATTAAATATATTTTTCACCCATAAATATTAAAAGGAAAACCGAGTTCAAAGCAATGAACATTGAAGGGAAATCAAACAAATCATTAATACCTATACATATAATACTATACTTTTTACAATTTTTAATCAGTTATTTTGGAGTCGGTGCCAGCCAAGAAGGATCATATCCCGCTACTGTTGAATTTCTTACAACCTTTAATTTATTTGGTGGTTAAGCCAGTTTGGAGGCATAAGGCTTCCAACTTGGCTTAACGTCTACCAAATTATAGTGGTAACCAGAGTCCACGGCTTCTAAAGCATGAAGACGCTTAAAATGAAATGCCACAAATGGTCACCCATCTACGGACACGCACGTTGTTTTTAACAAAGAAAGAATTTTGGAAATCAGTTCACAATTGTAACATGGACATGTTCATGTCAGAAAATTCGTCACAAAAGACATCGACGCATTGTTTTACACATCGTCACTCTTTGCCTACGTTTTTATTATAAAATATAAAATTGAAGCCAAACCACTGAACAGTTTTTTATAAAAAAAATATGAGATTAGATTTTAAAGTATACTTGTTTAAATAAAAAAAGAATTTTCGATATTAGTGGTTTTATAAATGACCGAGTTCTGTTGTAACAAACATACAACTACTGAACAATTTTTTATAATAAAAATATGGGACCAATTTTAGAGTATCCCTTTCAAATAAAAAATATTTTTTAAATGGGCTTATAAATGAACGACCTATGAAGTAACAAACATACAAAAAAACATACGGACCGAACTGATAACCTCCTCCTTTAAGTTGGTTAAAAACGCACGTTTAGTCAGCCTATTCATTGACGCAAAGTAAAGAGGTAAGTAAAGCAGAGCAGAGCTACGGCTCCACTTCCCGTACCGCTTTCCTGCAACGCTTTCTCGCTTCGTTTCCCCACTCCACTTACACGCTTCGCATTTAACATGTCTTTAAATGACTACACAAATCCCTGCCCACTGCAGCTGAGTGGAGAGTTTGTCATTTCTATAGGTTAATATTGGCACAGTTCCGCTCTGCCCGTCTCCTCCAGAGCTACAAATAATTTTAGTCCTGCTTGTTTAGCTGAATCTACCTCTTATTTGTAATGCGTTTTGGAAAGCACGAAAGGCCTTATCATGAGGGATAATAATGTCGAACCCTTTGTGATCTCAAACAGTTTAGTATCATGATTTTTGATGTTATTAAAGTTAAACAAAAAAAATAAAGCTTAGACAAGTAACAATAACCCTGGGACACCTACAAAAAATATTGCTTATCACATAAGCGACTCTGTAAAGAAAGAAATTCACTTTGTTGGCGGTGTAGAGCCAAGATTTCGTCTGCTACCAAAATTACGTTTTCATATAAGTGGCTTCGACCTTAATCTCCAGTAGGAACACAATAATAGTGTTATGTAGCTACTGTCCCTCTTCAAAGTAAAAAGAAATGAAGTGAACTGCCTAACGTACTTAACGTTGACTTGTACAATATACAATACACCATACAGTATTACATACATGCAAGTAGACTTTAAGATAGGCTCAGACTTAACGCTCATTTATAAATAAATAGCTACGTAGTACGCAGACAATATAGACATCAGTGTAAAATAAATGGCTATATATAAACTATGGAAATTAGTTTCCGAATTCGGTGCACAGTGTCTCCGTTTTAAATTTCAGATCATTTAGCAAACATTGTGTGAAACCCGTCACGTTTTAAAATATTGTAATGTATTCATAGTTCAATGTTTTCTATTCATGTCTTAAATTTGGACATCTGTTGTTTAAGTTCATGAGTAATACTTAAATAACATAATGGAATGTTTTAGTAGTACGCATAGCAACGTAAAACAGCTGCATGAACATTATAATATATTACAAAAAATAATTATTTGATTCCAAAAACTGAACGTGGTAGGCTTACTTATATGTATAACATTTGTGAGGCAAAAAAACATGTAATATATAAATATTATTGTTAGTGACTTTAATTGGCGGGCAGTGTTAGTGCCCACAAGTACAGGCGTGCATTTATCACGAAAATTTACTACGTATATTAATATACTAGCTTCCTGCAGCCCGGTTTCAGCCGTGTCTTAAAGTCCGCGATAGTATATGTCTATCTTTTAGCGATAACCCACAATAACCGTTTTTTATGCTTTACTTTTTACGCGAAATAATGGCTTATTTACGAAGCGATTTTAAGCGATACCGCATTAACCCTTATCTAATTAAGTACCTTAAATATATTGCGCATTTAATATAGATCAATATGGCTCATCCTGTAATTTAAATGAATATGTTTGAAGATATTACAGATTTAAAATGCAGGGATATAGCGGTTGCGACGGTACCGGCCAGGGGGCGGCATTTTGTAGTAAATAATATACTTACTACAGAATGTCTTTCACAAGCTATTTTTTCGCACGGGTTCAATGCTAATACTAAATAATAGTATCAGCGTGAAGCCGAGGCGGGTCGCTAGTATAGATATATATTTTAGACAGTTTAGGTATATAGTAAGGATAACTTCATTCATAAGATGCATCTAAATGTTAATGTCGTCTATTATTAATTATTATTATTGCTTTTAAAGTGAATTATTTCCTTTCGATCGTTGCAGTGTCTTATTTCAAAATTTGGGTCAGCGAGAGCGTATTGTCAATCTAAATTCAATTATTCAAGAATTGTGTTGTTTACCTCAGTATGTGTCAATGTGACCTATTTGAATAAATTGTGACAATATGCGCAAAAACCAACACTAGATACTTATTCTATGTTTTCGAGTGTTATTTCTTATTTAAATCTGTTGCGTAGTTTCGTATGTTATGCCAAAAGTTACGACTGCTTTGGCACTGGAGAATCAATACATCAGACTAATCCTACAAGTGGTTACTTGAGATATACTTAAGTATTTTCAGCTTAAACATTTTCACACTACATAACATTGTTAAAATTTTATATAACCAGATGTTCGGTTTAAGATTGCCGAGTTTCACTCCTATTCTAAAAAGTGCAAGTAACGCGAGCAATTTGGTGCGGGACGGGGGTGGCACATAGGGTTGTCGTTCGTTTAAAGTTTTATCAGTGCAGCTAAACTTTGAAACGTGTGTAAGGTTTTAGAAAGTCGTTTCACAACTTTGGTTTACAACTTTTTAAAGTGTATAAATTTTCATTGAGTACTAGCTGTTGCCTGCAGCCCCGCTCGCGTGAATGTCGGTTATATGGCATAATAATATTGTCAATTTTATATACAAACTTTTATCCCCGTTTCAACCCCTTCAAGCACTATAAAATATAGTCTATGTTGTTCCCCAAGGTCTAGTATATCTCTATACCAAATTTCATCAAAATTGGTTCAGTTGTTAAGGGATGAAAGCGTAACAGACAGACAGACAGAGTTACTTTTGCATAATTATAATATTAGTATGGATTAGGATTGGTGTTAAATGTTTCTGCGCATAGAAATGTTTATATCTACATAAATTTATTTTGATTATATAAACGTAAATGGCAATGAGTTATCTCATCGAAAGTTATTGAGAATTTTTATTGGGCATTTCACAAATACTTTCTCTACCTCTTACAAACCGTAAGGTATGGTATTATTTTATCTGTGCCGTAAGTCAGTGCGAAGCCATAATAAATACCCGGGACAATGAAATAAAGAAAGAATCAGACTTCAGCAATAACGACATAAGAACGTGTTAAAGATTTACTCAACATTCAAGACCTAATTAGATTCAAAAGGTTTAACCATTTATCTAGATTTTGTGGCAACCCTAATAAGAGCGTCGCGAGAGTGGAGGAGAAAACCTCGCGTGCGGCTTCACGATTTAATTGCTTTGGCGCTGTTCCATCTCACGCTGAGCTAGAAACACTGGAACGAGTACGTGTGAAGATTGTTAAGCTGCACAAACTAAATAATGAGTTAAATATTATGATAATATTATATAGCGGTTTTAGCTAAAGTTTGCGCGTGATGAGTAATGAGACACCAATTTGTTCGAACCCCGACTGAGAATAGATTAATATTATCCTACAGCAAATGATTTATATCAAATATCTTGGGTTAGACCTATTTTCTTTATGAAATATAGTACCAAAATAATTAGTGCTTAAGAAATAGTTTTCTATTGTATTATGTTCCAATACATATTTTGTTACATTAAAACAAAAAATAATTACAATATATCATTGCGCAAGTTATATTAACGACTAGCTATTTCCCGCAGCTCCGCCCGCGTAAATGTCGGTTACATCGCATATTATGACCACAGATAAAATTTGTTAAAAATGTACCTTTTATTATTCATCTACATGTATTCGTGTTCATATACATGTAGTAAAAACAGTTATTTCAATATTACAAACAGACACTCCAATTTTAATATATGTATAGATAATTACCTCACGCCACTTGATCAAGTAGGTACAAGTTAGATAAGTTATATACTGCCACGGTAAAATGGCGGCGAAAAATCAACGAACACGCATTGCAGCGTCCTGAAGACAGAAACAAAATCTCACATGAAAGTTAAATCCAACAACCTCTTCCTGCTGCTATAGCTCTGCTAACGTCTAGGGTGGCACCAAAGAACGGAGATACCTACGTGATTAAACTGACATAACAACTTCTACTGTTTACTGTGATGTCTCTTTTCAGTGATTCTTGTTTAAGCTTTCGGCTCTAGACGTGATCTGGCATTATAGATGCAACAGTTTAGTACGTTTCCTTCTATTGTGTTTACTATTTTGTGCTATATCTGCCTGTAACTTCTTGTATTTTCCAGTGTTTTGTGATGTGATTATATCACAGTGGTGACGATACACCGTTTTATTTATAGACGCTTTTTTTCTAAAGGGTATTGTGTTGTGTCCACGATTAGCCCTAAATGATAATCGTTCAACTGTTAAGGTGTGAATCATTGGGGTCTGGTAATATCGTGCACATTCTAGTCGGATATTAGCGATTCACGACACAATAAAATAGTTCGAGTCGTGTCATTATTAATAAAGTTAAAAGAAGACTTACTTAAAATTTAATTTATAACTCTACTGAACAGGCACTGGATATAATACATATCTCTTTGAAAAAACGGCGTAGGTAATCCTCTTTTAAATTTAAGTAAGCTACATAATTTGACTGCCTTTTACTTGAGATACAAAATATTAATAACACGTAAAGCTGTAGCAGTGGCGTGTTGGTCTCTTTGGTAGGATTAAATCTTAATCTAAACTTGGCATAACATTACATCACCAGCAGCTCAGCACCCTTCACGTTATTTACCTAGTTTAATAGAAGTTCGTCTCCGGTCTAACTGGTTGCAAGATAACTTTGCATTTATATTTTCGCTTAGCGCTAGTCTAAAAGTAGATTATACAAAAATAGTTTAAAACTAGAAAACAAAGCAAGTACTTACAAAATATTTGTTGCTGTAATATACAAGTACTTTTTAGTTGTAGTTTAATTCAAAAAGATACGGTTTCGTGTGTTGTGCAAAAACTTTAGAGAACACGGATTTCAAATGTGTCTCAAAGGAAAATATAATAAAAGCAAGGGTTAAAGAATTTGTATAGCGTGTGTGACTGCCGAACTTATGCCTCCGGTTCTGACGGAAATTCTTTATTAGTAAGAAATGTGATGGTAATTATAATGTGCCTTCAATTAACTCCAAAGTATAAACATTGTTTACTAACGGATTTATAGTCACCACTGTAGAACTTTTGGCCTCAACACCCATCAATATAATATCTAATATCAACATCTCTGTCTAAGCCTTCTTTAAATATTTATTGTACCTACAAATAATTCTCCTTACATAATTAATCCAAAAAAATATAATGTAAGTATCAAGGCAAGCTTAACTCAATCCGAGCCTTCGGTAAAATAGCTTAAATAATCATAATAATTTTAGACCTGGGAGTGTTAATTTTAATTAAATATGAACGTATGTACGCTAATTAACGGATTACAAACTTATTCATATGTTTGAGTGGAAACTGAAATAGACATGAGTAGCGATATGAAATTCCCGGTCCAATTTGTTTGTAAACCGTTTAAATTATACTAAATTTATAAAGCAAAGAGAGAAAATAACATGGCTGACGAAGAATTACATGTTATTTCATAAGGTCCATTAGATGAAAGACACTACTACGTCACTGTAATGAAAATTTATGATTACTCTACACGAATGTATAAACAGATTACTTAAACAGAACAAAAATTTTTTCATCCGCTAATGATTCTTGAAACAGCTTAAATACGCCCATTGCAGAACATAAGCCAATACCAAAAAAAAGGAGTTTGCAGTTCAGGCAGATTGGTGACTACAGCAACTCGTTACATAGGATTGCCTTACGCCGTTTAAGGAAAGATATGGTGACATAAAGTGCTTATTCATAAATACTTAGTTGAAATACATAAATGTACTATTAGAATTCATCTTTTAAACAAGCAAAAGCCCACTTTATGGTAAGTGGTAATCGAAGCCCGTGGACATGGTAGTATTTCAAAAATATTCTTAAGTAAAAACCGTTATCGACGTCAAATTTCATAGTAATAGGTAAGGTGAGTATAGGTAGTAATTTAATAAAGAGGAACAGAAAAGAAAAGAACCCGAAGGTGTAATGGTTCCCGGTGGTCTCATTCACAAAACAAAATACAAAAGTATAGATAGTAACGCTTTACATCGATATTCTACGAGAGGGTAGACACTTTCCAGCTCGATTCGACTCATCCATGCTGAAAACCAGTAAGGATCTACTAACGTATAACTACTAGTGGTTATCGACCGTGGTTTACGTAACTAAACGCTCGCAGTGAGCTTTTGCTTCCACTATCTACCTTCATTTGCATTGCAATACTAGCTAATGGATGTTACATAAATAAGTTGCATCTATACTTCTAACATTGCCATTTCTATTATATTTAATAGGAATTACCTTGCCGCGGCGCGGTTGTAACCGCGTCTATGCTTATTTTTTAAGAATTTTTCAAATCCGACTGGTAGTTCCAGAGATTAGCGCGTATAAACAAACAAACTCTTCCGCTTTGTGTAATATTTAATTTAATTAACATAATAAACTGTTTACATTCTCATGTTTTCGTTAAACTTAAGATAACGGTACAAAAATTAGATTTCTGAATAATGTGCCTTCTTCCTATTTGAATAATATTTCATTCCCTTTGTGAATTTTCTGTTTTTCGTTTTATGTTTTATAGGTACCTGTTATTCGACCAAGTTTGGATGATTTAATAACGGCTCTCCGACAAATTGTCAGGAAACAATGACGGACGTTTAAATTAGTTGAAAGACGAGGTCGACAGACAGGTGACAGCTGAAGAAAATGAAATGGACACATGCTTGAATACCGTAGTACTGAAATGCCCCAAGGCAAGCTCTCGGGCTCTCAAACAAAAACAAGGGCATCTCGTCGAAATATGCTGCTTTTGTTGAATTGTTCATCATATATGAGTTGCTGTTTTTGTTTACGAACTGGAAGCAAAAATATCTAAATATTGAACGTTATATGATGTGCTTTTATTTTACGTGATTTGAATTCATTTTTTTCACGTTTTGCAATCATGTTGATAAAATGTTTTACACTGTAAATATTTTACTTATTTTGAGAATGCGAATGGGTAGCGTTGACAAGAAATAATAACTTGCCTACATCAAGTTGTTAAAGTTGCTGCAGTGTGCTTGAAAGCTTAATTTTAAAGTAAACATTTGCGATATTTTATCAAACAAACGTACCTACTTATATTTTATACCACTTATATTTATGTTTCCTAGACTGGTCTCAGCATGAATGGGCTGGATCGACCGGGGAAGTACCACCCTCTAATAGAAGATCGACGTAAGAGTAGTAGTATTCATACTATTGCGTTTCGTTCGGTGAGTAAGAGAGCCAGAGGCCCATTTCCCCACTTTCCTTTTCCCGCACCTCTCTCAACCCCTTCACCTTCGCCACTCCTTTCACAAAAGGCAGCGTCTTCGCAGTCCCTGGCATTACAGGAGCAACGCCAGAGACTGAGTCGTCAGTCACAGTTACCACTTACCATCACGTGGACTGTTTCCTCGTCTGCCACTATCGGTAATAAAAAAAGGAAACTAATTTATTATCAAGATCATATTGGTATTGTTGACTTTTTCTGTCATTTTCTTTTATGAATCAACACTTACCAAATTAACTTAGTAAACAATATTGTCAAATGTTGATTAATTATTTATTTTCATAATCAAGTTGTTAAAAGTTCAAACAAAAGCTTCTACAAATATTGTTACACTCCCAAGTAGTTATACCTATCCGTCAAAAACTACAGAAAAACAGCGCGAAATATAAATGCAGAAAGGAATGAGGGTACCAAAATATAAACTAGAAATCGAAGTTACATCAAGCGAGCTGTAAACATGGTTTATGATGCGATATGACGGACTTGTTATTCGTCTCAGTCTATTGTTGTTCGCAGGAAACTATTCCGATGTCCAAGAAAGAAAATAACATGTTCAAGATGTACTGAAATGTTTTATTGCAATGAAACTAAGAAGCCTACGTAATATCATATTTTCTTGATATTGTTGATTTTTTAAGAGCTAGAGGCTAATTGTTTATATTTATTGCTGTAAACTTCTGTACAGCTATTCCGTACTTGCACAGTTTTTTTTTAGCTTTTATACAATGAGGTAGGTCTGGCAGTCACAGGCTCTTGATCTATACAAAAAAAGCCTCAATTTTAAGACGTGCTCAGCACGCAAACTCAGTTGTCGTCATTTATAACCAATAGGGTAGATTATTTTTATTTAAAATAGTGAGTCAAAAGAAACATAAGAAATATGACATCAGACATATGGTTTCCGATTCTTTAAAAATATACGTTTGTCACTTTTTGTTGCATCTTCAGCTATTATAAGAAGTGTGGACAATGGTATTTTAGTGGAAAGGTAAAAAGTGAGAAACTCTAACGTGTCAACAGTTTATCGAGGCAAAGTGCCAATTTGATAAATATTTTAAAACAGTTTGAGTTAGCATCGTGTTTTTTAACAGCAAACACTATTTTTAAGGCACACATAAAACTAATGTGAAAGAAAGAGATGTGAGAGTGAAATGAAAATATGTTTATTCTTATAGGTTAATTAAATTATCACTTATAAACGTTAAGAATTATAAAATGTCAGCCAATTAACCTACAGTTGAATAAATGATGTAATAATATTATGATAATATATTAATTATAGAATGAAAAGCCAGTCACGTACCAATTTTGCAAAAGACAGGACAAAAGATATGATAGCTACTCATTCATGAAATGATATCATCGTTGTAGACAATGGAAATGCACTCATAACTTACTCAGTAAAGTTTTCAATAAAGAAAAACTGCATTCCTTATTCATTTCTGCTTGCCAGTTCTACCCCACTAGCAATTTTTCTGCAAAGGCTCCCAAATGAAGACGACGATGTATTCAAAGCGCGAAAAAGCAATTTTGAGACTTATTCCTCTTTTAATTTAAATTGTCAAGTTCGACAAAAAGGTTTTTGGTTAAGTTTAATTCAGGTTAGGATGTTCGTTGCCTATTAAAGATCCATAACAGTATCCTGAGTATTTTTTTGTTGAAACGAAAATGTTTACAGTAATTCCGTAACTTCTAATTCCTATACTCCTAATATCCTAATAGTACCTATATTTTCTAGGATTCTCCGAAGTCTTGTCACGGACCAAAACCGAAAACCGATTCGAGTGCATTCGGTGGGCGAGTTGGTGACAGTAGTAAATTTATTAATGGGTATGCAGACAGCGCTGAAACTTTTCTGGTATCTATACTCTTGCTTTTCGCTCCGAGAAAATAGACACTTAATAAAAAAAACGGTCCGTTATTTATTAGGTTTGTACTTATAAGAATTACATAAATTCTTCAGTATTTCAATTCGAACGCCTTCTCAAAATCCTTAAAGCAGTTGTAAATCCTGTTCAGACTTTTAAGCAGGTAATTCTCAACGAATCTCTCATCTCTCTATTTTACAAATCCTCATCATATCTAAAGAAAACTAGTTTCATCATTTCTCATATACAATCTTCCCTTTTTAATGAATTTGGAAAATAGCTATTCGAACTTGACTTATTAAACTTATGAAAAGTTGCTCATTAAAATATGTGATATCAAATTTTGTGGCAAGAAGCGAGGTTAAAATCATAAAAAATTTTAGGAGCATAAAATAAATAACATAAAATTATGAAAAGTCTTTCATCAATAATCATCACACCCGGCCCGTTCTTATCCCACTGCAGGGAAAGCCTTATAAGGTCGTCGGTCCACCTTGTGAGGGGTCTACCCACGCTGTGTCTTCCGGTTCGTGGTCGCCACTCTAGAACGTTTCTGCCCCAACGGCTGTCAGTTCTTCGAGCTATGTGTTTAAGCAATATAAATTTCATTTATATTGCAAAAGTCCGCAAAGAACGTATTTGTTATCTTGAGACCATGAAATAAAAATATAAACAGCGTAAGCCATAATGCAAAAAGATTAAACAAACATTTAGAACATAATGATTAAAGACATTTTGCCTTCATAAGTACCTACTTGGTGGTGCAGACCCTACCCATTTTAATCAACGGACAGCATTACGCCTTGCCAAAATATTGTAACAGAGGCGTGATTTTTTTCCCGCTTTAAGTAATTTCAAGTTGCCGCATTACGATAAAAGTTTCGTCGCCAACCAACTTGTATGTATGTCTGATAGGTAACATAAAGTTTTGATGAACACGTTTTAGAATTTAATGCACTTTTAAAATACCTACATCTTTAATTATAACAGGTACCTATAGTTTGGGTGGAAGGCGAACGCTCTCGCAACTAAAACTGTTGATAGTGCTAGTATTACTTGATACAATACTTATAAGTTCATTCAAATGCACAGCTGACGGATCGTTGTTGAGCATTAGGTACCTCGAAATAAAGCCGTCTCCCCGTAAATATTAATTGTATAGGAATCACAAATGTGCTGGCAGTTATCTTTTCTGGTAGCTTATTCGTTCTACTCAATTGTCGTAAGATAGGGTGTAATAATGAGACTAAGCTTTACAACACAGCAAAGGTTACCTTACAATTTACAATTATGTACAAGAAATGTACATGACAGGAAAAATGGAAAGAACTGCATTGACAATAACCGTGATCTTAAATTAAAGAAGAAAAGGACATTTGTTCGGCAGTGTGACATGTAATTTTTTATTAGGAAAATACTCTATTGTTACGTGTCAGAATAATCTTATTACAGGGGCAGGCAGGGGAATATTACACGTAATTTTTAAAGCCAGTAAGGCAGCAAACAAGCTCTATAAATTTACATGTATACTTTGATTATTACAAAAGTCAACTTAGCATTTTGCCCATCCTTGTCACTGGCGATAATGACAGAAGCCGGTGCTTCTAAGGGTGTATTATATTTAATTACTTCCTCCAAGCTTTGATCATTATTCCAATTAGCTCATTACGCAAGGAAATCAACATAATAATGCATTTTGTTCTTAACGCTAACCAATCAGCCATCCGTCAATTAGTACAAAACATAATTTAGTCATAAATACTCCAAATTGATAGGTACAGGTTGGTAGTTTATCGTTTGTTAACCTCTTTAATCAACTAGGAAGTCAACTAATTTGAAAGACATGTATTGTCATGATAAATTCAATGCCTGTCAAATATTTGTGTTTTTCAGACATTCGAATTGATTTGCCAACTCTAGGTATTTTTCTTCTTGTACTGTAAGTACGAGATGTATACTTACAGTATAATAATATTATTTAATAATATACTATAAGTATTTGACAATAATTTGACAAGTGTTTAAACACGAACGGGTAAATTGCGATAGTTCACAAAATGTCAGATTTGCGTCACATAACTTTTAAATTGAAAATTCCAATAACATTTCCTGATTTACTAAATTCTAATCGAGGATATCAGAATTCCTATTTATTTCAGAGCTCTTTACACAGAACTACTAAATTGGAATACCGAAAATATGAAACATTTTCTATAAGATATCATTTTAAAGTTTTCACTTGGAAATTGTATGAATTTAAGCGATTTGTATAACGAATTTTGCAAGAAACTTAGCGCATTTAGTTTGCTGTTTCCTGTTTAGAGCACGGTCTTGCTTTAAAGTAAACAATAACATTGTTACTCTCTTAGCTGAAATCGATGAATGTACACATAAAAGACGTTTGCATTGCAGGAGTTAAATGTTAATATTACGGAGTTTTTGATTTAGGTACGTGTAAATAAATGTTGGATTGATTAAGTAACATAGAATTGTTTGATCTTTGAAATGAAATCATCAAAACCTTAGAAACACATTTAGCTGTAGTTTTGCTGCTGTCGATATTAAGAAAAAATGTGTGCTACGAATTTGCATAGGAAATATTTTCTTTGTAGAAAGTATATTACTTTCTATGTAGGTAAGGTTCTACACACATTATTATCTGCTCCATTAAAAGCATAGCCTGTCCACACGTTCATATTCCACTCGGTATCTATGTAATGGTTAGATGACTATTTTCTTTAGTGAACTCTTCACCTTTTGTTTATGTTTACAAATAATAATAATAATAATAATAATAAAACTTTATTGCAAAAATTAGGTTGGTACATAAAAAGTAAATTTTTACAGAATATAATTGTGTTTGTACATTTATACCAATATGTTGGGTGCAGAGCTGCACTCCTAGCTAGGTTAGGATTAACCTGTGTTAAGGAGGTGCAGTGCCGATCCCCTTTGAGTTGTTTTATTCTTATTGTACAAAGTATTGCTCATTAAATTCACTTTAATACAATTTTATAGCCAATGAACTATTAAATTACAATAAGTACTTAATTATAAACTAAATATAAGATAATAAACAAAGTGTGTGTGCGTGTGTGTGTGTGATGTGTGTGTGTGTGCGTGTGCGTGTGCGCGTGTGTGTGTGTGTGTGTGTGTGTGTGTGTGTGTGTGTGTGTGTGTGTGTGTGTGTGTGTGTGAGCACATATGCATGTTGTTCAACACTCAAACAAGCAACCTCTCTGTGTCGTCGTAACTTTTGCTTTGGAGAAAAGACCATACATTTTTCTTGCAGTTATGGTATGATAGGTGGTATATCGGACATTCTTTACTAATTTTATTATAAAGAAATGGCCCAAGAAAATGAAAAAACCTTTTACTAAAGGATGTCCGAACCTGTGGAACTGTACAAATTTTGTCTTTCCGACGTTTGTTTATATTTTTATAAGGGGTGTTTTGGTGCTGCAATAAAACTAATTTTAATATAAAATGTTGCCGGATGTTAAGAACCTTGCACTCATTGTACAGCTGATTAGTTGGAAAGATGATGGGGCGGAAGGTTGATACCTTTAATATTGCTCTATGTGCGATCTCCAGTGGCTTCAAATTAGTCTTTGCAGCACCACCCCAGCAGGAAATACAATAGGTTATTATTGATAGACATAATGCAAAGTAGACGTTTCGCAAAATTTGGGGTGATGCAACAGACCGTAGTGTTTTAAAAATATATATTAATTTTCGGACTCTACCGCTTAACAGATTAATGTGGGACTTAAAATTGAGATGCCTATCCAAGACAACTCCCAAATACTTAGTATTATCCACAGATGAAATATTTGGACATTGGCATGATATATGTGTCTGCGATTGGCAAGAGTGGGCTTTTAGTGAGACAGGCGTGCTTGGTTGGGAGGCTGTGGTGATCGAAAAAGTCATGAGGTGAGTTTTAGATGTGTTAAGCGTCAATGTGTGAGAATTAAGCCACTTTAGAGTTAGGTTAATGCCAAGTTGTGCCTTGAGCTTAAGGTCAGACCAAGTATCAGCAACAAAAGTAATAGCAGTATCATCCGCAAATGATACGAGTTTAGCATTTGGGATAGCTAGGTTGCATAGGTCGTTGATGAACACTAGGAATAGGGTGGGGCCCAATATACTTCCCTGCGGAACACCATAATAAATGGGAAGCTCGTCGCTATGATAGTTTTCAATCCTAACTATCTGGGAGCGGTTGGTAAGATAACTTTTGAAGAGATCCAGCTGCTTTCCTCTGACACCTATCCACTCAAGTTTAGATATGAGAGTAGTAATGGGAACGGTATCAAATGCTTTCGCAAGATCTAAAAATACAGTAAGAACCTTCTTTTTATTTGTAATGTTTTGTACTACATAATTGGTCAGGTTTTGGACCGCATCGTTAGTTGATCTGTTTCTGCGAAAGCCAAATTGTTGTGATGATATTAAATTGTAATGTTCGAGGTATGTAATAAATAAAAATATTTTAGAATTATATATTATACTAGCTTTTGCCCGCGACTTCGTCCGCGTAGATGTCGAAAATAGTTCATCCTATTAATATTATACATGCGAAAGTTTGTGTGTGTGTTTGTGTGTATTTGTTACCACTCAGGCCTAAACGGCGAAACCGATTTCGATAAAAGTTGGTACCCATGTAGATAGATTCGATGCCGAAGACGGACTATAGATAGGACTATTTTTTTTTTTTTTTTTTTATATTATAGCCTACCAAAGTGACTCCTCCCCGCCTGATGGTAAGCAGTCAGTGGAATCCAGAAGTGGCGGCCACTGTACCAAAAGCCATCGTCTTAACTGCTGGTATGGTGGCCTCCACTATGGCGGCTGGGAATGGGGATAGGGGAACGGAATGAGGGAGGTGAGGAAAGAGGAAGGGGGAAATTGGGCCTCCGGCGCTCTCACTCACCGAACGAAACGCAGTAGTACGGATACTACTACTCTTAAGTCGATCTTCTATGAGAGGGTAGTACTTCCCCGGACGATACGGCCCATTCATGCTGAAATCAGCGTGGATCTATTATACTATAAGATAGATAGGCTACTTTTTATCCCGAAAATAGGTCTGGTTCCCGAGGGATACAACAAAACATATTTTACGCGCAGGCGAAGCTGTGTACATATAAATTATTATGTTTGAGTGTTTAAATGCTTATTACATAACAATCTTTATTATAGTGTCGGGATTTAAATGTTAAATATCGATATATTAATCCGCCCCTAGCCCAGTAGGACTTCGGGTATGTACCCGTACCCTTATCACTATGTAGTGGTATACCCTAATGTCACCAAACAAATTACCTGTAGGACAAATTGCTAGGACCACGGGCCCTTACCCAATATTGGGTATTTTGTTATTGCGCGCCAAGTCTCAATTTTTCCGTAGTGACTTGTGTCCGCTTATACCCTTTATTCCTGTTAAGTCACACCAGAACACTATTACTTATTAAATAGCGTGCTTCCAATTTAAAGAATAAAGGAGCCACCTTTTGACCCAGCTGATCAGCATCAACGTCCTGTGTCCCCATCGCAACTTGCAATTGTACCTATATATAACTGTCCGCTCTAAGTTGCGCCTAACTGTTCCTAATATAATTCAAACTTACCGTCTCGTTTTCTTTTCACAAACACGTAAACTAAAAACTGTCTAAACAACGAATAAAAATATAGCAGATGATTATCTTCTCCTTTCCTAATCATTGTACGGTAATGGTAAGAATAAAAACTTGCAGCAGATATCATTTTTCAAGCGGTTGTTTGGTCTTAGGATTGCACGTAGCAAAATAAAAGTGGGTACTGTAAAGCATCGTTTATGCAATGGATTTCATTTATTCGATGCTATGATTGTGACATTGTGCTATCATAACTCTCAATTTACAATAGCCCGCCTAAAAAATGTACGTCCAACAATAACTACAGCAACTTCATTTGACGTATTTTGATTGAGTTCTAAATACTTTTCAAACATGGCATGTGTCAAAATAAAATGTTTTTAAAAATAGAAGCATTATGGAGTATTAATATCAACTTCAAAGCAAATCATCTCCAATTGACTTTCTACCCCTTTTTAACCCCGTTAGGCAATGAATTTCAATAAAATACGAAACGCATCTTCCATCAAATCTTTTAAAGAATGTACATGCAAAATTTGAAGTAGATTGGATCACGGAATCACATTGTCCCATACAAACTTTGCGCCCCTTTTTCACCCCCTTAGAGGTCGAATTTCGGAAAATCCCTTCTTATCGGATGCCTACGTCATACAAAGAACACACCCTCCAAGTTTAAAGTCTCTATGATGAGCGGTTTAGGCCGTGCGTTGATCCGTCAGTCAGTCATTCAGGACAAAGCGTTTTATTTATATAGACTAGCTGCGCCTCACGGCTTCACCCGCGCGTAAAATATGTTTTGTCATACCCCTCGAGACCTAAGCCGATTTTCGGGATAAAAGTAGCCTCTGTCCGTCTCCGGTACCAAATCTATCTGCATACCAATTTTCATCGAAATCGGTTCAGCCGTTTAGGCACACAAACTTTCGGATTTGTAATACCTATTATACTGAAATTCATTAGGCTCGATTTTATTTTGAGATCATAGAGTAAACATTGGACATTTTAGAAAAAGTACAAAATTAGGTAGATACTATACCGATAAGCTTACAGAAGATAAGAAGACTTAAAGAGATTTTTTCGCCGTTTTTAATGTTTAGTAGAAGGGTATCGAACCGGATTATTCAGCACTTCGTGCTTTTGTCGCTTAATTAATGCCTGGAACTCTTTATCAGCGCATGTATTCCCATCTAATTTTGATCCTGAGTCTTTTAGACAGGGCGTGAAAAAGCATCTCACTAAGCCTTAAGTACTAACTCATATTAAAATCTCCACCTGAATTTAAAAACAACTAATCTGGAAAATGCACATAATTATTACAAATCATTATGTATTGTAATAAGCTCAATATTCAATATTTGTAAAAAAAATCGGTAACGCTACTAATGCACTGTGAACATTTTTAATTATTTTAAAAGAAAATTTACAAAACTGGATGGGGAGTGACATCTATCGGTAGTCGTCTGAAGTAAAGAATTAATACGGCTTTCAGGCTGCTATCCCTATTCCGCAACAAAAGCACGAGTTTCAGAGCGCCACTCAATCCAAATCGTTTTAGCTGCTGATAATAGATGGCGCTGAGTTCTAAGTTTAGAAAACAGCGGTACTTAATAATAATACGAAATTATTTTTATTTTGCGGTAAAAGGCAAAACGAAGAAATTATCGCAGGGAAAGTAAAAATTAAGAACAAAACTAATTGTTACATTTCTATTAAAATTTTTATATTAAAATATACTACTTACCTTTATAGATATGTAGGTATACCTACCTACTTTTACTTTTATAAGAAATTAATGGTAAAGGAAATGGTTTTCTATAATTCTGAGAAGTCTCAAAGAGCTAACATTAAAGGTAATGTATTTTAATGTACGCTAATGCTTACTCTTTTGTATGGAACACTGCCAAATTAGCGGTGCAACAAATAAGACAACAGTAACATCTATACCTACTTAGGTATATATATTATGAATATGATACATCATTGCTAAAAGCTTATAGTAAGAAACATAAGTTATCCTATTCACTTTAAATAATAAAAAATAATCATAAAACTAAATTAAACTCATTAATAAAATATTAACACTGCTAATAAAATAAAAAGATTCCATCAGAAACAACATTCTATAAACTTACCGCAGAGGTCGATGCCAAAGAAATTGTATATTTTAGTCTTTTCCGTGACACGAGACTTTCCGTAAAATATTAATTTTAGTTGAAAAAATTCGATTATGTACAACTAAATGTATTCTGAAGTGCGTCAGTCAGTCGGGATATAATATGTAGGTGTGTAATAAAATTAATATAGCTCTGACGAGTATTTCATTCGTTTCACGACGTGACATCGTGGTTAAATGCATTACAAGTGGGCATTCTCGCCTTCTTAATAGTAGAAGCGTTTTAGTAAGGTCGTAATTTGTCAAATGACTGCCTGATAAGTACTTAGTACTATCTATCTTATACTATCTTTTTCCTCGAATAATAATAGTATTAAGTTTTAAGAAACGATCAGTCTGACATTATAACTTTTAATAAATACCACCTGGTTTTAGAGAATAGTCTTTTTTGACCACACTAATTCAGATACCAGGGGATTTAATGTTATGTGACCATGTATTATTTGCTGTCATTAAACATTTTAATTTTTTTCTTTATACATCCATCTTATGGTAATTATAATCTGTTTCATAATCAAGTTGTTAGTGACATAATCTCAAAACAATAGGATAGTGATATAAATCAATAATAATAATAATAATAATAATAATACCAGCCTATTTACTGTCCCACTGCAGGGCAAAGGCCTCTTCTCATATAGAGAAGGTATGAGCATTAATCACCACGCTTGCTCAAGGCGGATTGGCAATTTCAGACATTTAAGTCCAGGTTTCCTCACGATGTTTTCCTTCACCGTTAGTCAGAAATGTCCAAGATAAACTTAGAAAGTACATATGATTTGTAAAATCACATTGGTACTTGCCCGGATTCGAACCCACTACCTGGTATTTACGAAGTGGGTGCCTTATCCACTGGACCATTTCGACTTGTTTAAATAAGATTAGATGGCAAGCATTTGGCGAATGATTTATAAATCTTTAATAGGCGTTAAGTAGATGACAAATACTGTAATGAATATCATTCTACACAGATGTATCCGTCTTGATGACAACGTCTCTAAGGCAAGATTTTCTTTTTATTAATTTATGATTCTTGAAAAAATCCTTTTATATAAGCATTGATAATTTTTGTATTAGTAATTTATTTATTTATTTATTTATAGGAAACTCAACAGCTTATTTTACAGCGTACATGATATGGTTGTAATATGACATGTGATTCTTAAGCCAATAACAGAGTTCCACAGCATGCATTATATAAAACTAGAAAGTGGAGAAAAAGATAAAAAAAATTTATAACAAGAAAACTAAAGTAAAACAAAAAGAAGTGACTTACAAAATATTATTATTTACTTATTGGTGAGCATATTCACTATTCGGTTGCGATAAGATACCTTAGACAGATGGAATATATCCAGGGTTTCAAATTTGTCTATGTAGGTGCGAGGTAGTCGAGTCATAACAGCATTTTGACCATAATTGCAGCGGTGTGAGGGTGTACTAAACAGTTGCGTGTGTCTTGTGCGAGATCTTTGTGTGCAAAATTCTATGCACGACAAAAGATCACTGCTATCAATCTCACCACGTACAATATCAAACAGAAGAATCGCATCCAACATCTTCCGTCTATCCTCGAGTGACAGCAAATGATAGTGTCTACAATCTGCTAAATAAGAAGTATGACGTCTGTTGCTTTTAAAGTTTAAAAATTTTATAAATCTTTTTTGTAGGCTTTCGACTCTTGAGATATATATATATTATATTGAGGTGACCAGATCGGACTACAGTACTCTAGAATGCTTCGGACATAGGCATAGTATACAATCTTAAGACTATGAGGTTTCTGAATGGTTTACAAGTGCGCATTACAAAGCCAAGATTGCGAGAGGCTTTATTATCTATGGTATCGATATGTTGAGAGAACAATAATTTTGAATCGAGCATTACACCAAGATCTTTGACTACATCGACTCTTTCAATATTTTTATTATCAAATGTATATCTATATTTGATTGGATTTTTGCAACGACTAAAACTAATACATTGGCATTTTGAAATATTAACGTTGATATTATTTTGTGAGTAGTATTGGTATAATGAATTAAGATCACGTTGAATAAGTTCACAATCGAGTCTCGATCTTACACGCAGATACATCTTCATATCGTCCGCATATAGGAGGTGTTTAGCATATTTAAAACATGATTGGAGATCGTATAAATAGGCACAGTAAAACAAAGGTCCCAGTAAGTAACAGTAACACCAGACGGTATATTCACAAAATCAGATCTAAAACCTCCTACAACAACGGCCTGAGATCTCTTGGACAAATAAGAACTGATCCATCTGAGTAGGTCACCATGGATGCCTAGGTTTTGAAGTTTTGAGAGCAGGATGACATGGTCCACACGATCGAACGCTTTTTCGAAGTCTGTGTAAACCACATCAACCTAATCAATACTAATCAATCACCTACATAGTGAAACATTGTTTAATAATATAATTTTAGCTGATGGACATCTACCGCTGGACTTAGGGCTGTCCAAACTTTCAAAGCTCGTGTTTTTGTGTAGTGCATGGAGCCAGTAGGTTCCTGACTATGCCGTTGGTCTGTTTTGCTTCTTCTACATTATACGTTTTGGTTCATGAACTTGTTCTTAGAGTTCATGACCCAAAAACTTTGTCCTTTCCTTGATTTTCTTCATGTTGCGTGGCCTATCAATTATCATTTTGGTTCGGGATTCAGTACTACGAGTAATTTTAGTAAATATCTACTTAACTTATCTAATCACAAACTTTTAATGTTGACAACGCATTTTTAACTAATTATTGCAATAGTTAGCACTCACGAAGTTCTGTATATGCGTGATGTAGTGTTAATTTATACCATAATAGCACTGTAGTCTCTACACTTGAGGATGTTTTTTTTAAGATACCGTATAATCTATAGGTACTATTTTATTATAAAGCGTAAGAGTTTTTTTATTTGTTTGTTTGAACGTGCTTATCTCTGGAACTACCAGTCGAATTTGAATGATTCTTTTTGCGTATGATAGCCCAGTTCCTGGCGAAGGTTATATGCTATGTAACATCATGCGACTGGCGACGGGAGCAGAGCAGTAATCAAAGACGCGGGTGAAGTCGCGCTGCGGAAAGCTAGTACTATTATGAAAATACGGAGGAGTTTGTTTGTTTGAATGCGTTAATCTCTGAAAGTACAAGTCAGATTTTTTTTTGCGCATTATAGCCCAGTTCTTGAGGTAGGTTATAGGTGTAATATAATGCTAAGTGCTGGCGACGGGAGCAGGGCAGTAACTAAAGACGCGAGTGAAACCGTGCTGCGGAAAGCTAGTAATAATATAATATCAAAGCCAAACGTTTAGGTACCAAAATCGTTCGGTTGTTTCCCCTTCAATCTCAACGCGACCGTACTTATATGACCACCATATGACCCACTTTTCATTCTCCCCGTACCTACTGTAGGTATGCTTTTTGTGCCTAATATCCGGATTCAACGAAAATGACTGAGCTGAACTTGTTGAACTTCGAGTGTTTCGTAATAAAAGCACGGTGACACGTAGTCTGCAGTTATTAGAGGTAAAGTGGCTTTCACATATTGCACTATTATCGTAGGCAGTGTCAAATAGACAAATTAAACTCTCTTGTGCCTTTGAACGAACAGAAGAATTCTATAATACTATAGATAGATAGATAATATATATATACTATAGTAGGTATACATATACGAGTATAGCATCGCACCATTTTCTTTGAAGTAGTAGGCAGTAGTTGTGAGCTATTTTGAACAAAATTAGAATATTACCTAGTTCAGAATATCTGTCTAAAGTCAGATTGCGGCATTACGACCATATACGCTGCTAAGGCATCATCGATACTTTTATAAATATAAATTATATAAGTAAATTAGTATCTAATACCTGCTGTTATGTAACCACAGCCTCCCTAACAGTTTCAAAAAGATTACAATCAATTTCAAAAGTGCACTTGACATCCGGGATTGATTGCATGTATGATACATAATCAATCTACAATCAGTAGGTAGTCATTACACGCGCTAAATTACTGATAATTATGCATTATTTATCAACTACGATAATGAGAGCATTGTTTGCTAGTGCAAGTAATCTCCTTTGCGTTTGGCAAAATATTGTTATAGAGTTATCAACACAACTTCTCTTTTTATCCGATATTTAATTCAAGTTGGAGCAGCCACACTGGGGAACTAATACTTAACCCTACAGAATTTTAAACTCTATTATTAGTACCATTGTTTTCCTACTTAACAGCATTGTATTGCCAGTAGATAATGCCTTCAGATGCAAAAAGTACAGATTTTCTTTTTATTCGCATGGTATCAGTGGCAGATGAAAGCAAGACCCGTATTGGAGTTATATAGCATTAAAAACACTAACTTTTTAAAACTAATTTTGGTCTTCTCAGCTCTAGTAGGTTAATATTTTGTTTTCTTTTTAAAACAGAATTTTTGATTTTGTGGTTTTTTGAATACAAAATGGTAGTAAAACCTACGGCTCTTCTAAGAGTGTTATTCACAGGTACGCTAAAGAACTTCTGCAGAGTCAGATCTTAGCAAGTCGCTAATAACCTACCTTAAATTTAACGTTTTCAAATTGCTTAACCTAACTTTGTTCCTATATAAACTCTACAGAAGGTAATAATAATAGCAACTGTATCTGGGTAATTCTTAGGTAGGTACTTACATAATCTTACTGCTGAGAATAGAAGTGTCTGGAACCTTCTAAGGCAACCTGTGTTTTAGCAGGGAAAAAACTATACACGTTAAACATGGCGGCAGAAACAGGCGGAGACAGTTACCACTTACGATTAGATGAAAGTAATGACTCTTCTCACAACTGAATTAGTAGATATAATTTTGTAGGTAAATATGTATGAGTCTAAACAAAACCAGTGACTTCAGAAAACAATCTGGTAGAAAGACATAAACGTTATTAAAGAACGGAAACTTTGTAGGTATTTTTGTATAACAACCTAAAGAGATGTCGACAAAAGTCAAACAATGTAATTCTACGTTTTACAGAGGTTCCTTTGACTGTTTGTTAGGTACGGAAAGTTCTGTAGTACCTACATATTTATACGAATATTACGGAAACGAAGATCGATTAAAACGTCTCAAATGTTCGTAAGTACACTGTAATAATATTGTGAACATACAAAAGCCTATGTAAATGGACCGGAGAATCAATCACTTTGACTTGCCATCATAATTAGGTGTATCGAAAAGTTATACAATTAGTGGCAGTTGGTGTAAACAAAGTCGGTTTTGTATACAATTTCTAAATAAGTGTTTTTAATTATTAACTGTAAAATGTTTTATTAATAATTTACTAAGTATCAAGTATCGTTTTAAAATCGAACCATGATACGAGTAATTATCATTATCAGATAATTAAGTTTAGTGTAATTATTTTTAAATTAATACTGTATATTCAATAATAATACAAAAATCAAGATGCGAGCAGCAGCAAGCAGTATAAGACGATCCACACACTGCCCGCACTACGCTGCGGGGTGCGTGTCAAAGTAACCTCTACACCGCGCGTGAATGCGTTTTTAGTGTGTTGCACCACGCGTGATTTGTATACAAAGAAAGATATTTACAAAGAATGCAAGAACACGCACGCCCGCACTACGCTTCGTGATGCGGGGCGGTGTGTGAATTGCCTAAACCCGTCACAGATAGGCTATCTATTCTATGAAACCCGTCCACTAGATTCTAGGAAACCAAAAAATTCACCATTATTTAAGTTATTTCAACTAATCTCATAATATCTACGAACTCAAAAACACCCTATGAGATTAGCCCTTCCTATTCATCGAAAAGAAACACCTTTAAAACATGTAAGTACCTAAATGATACGCCGAATTTGTAGTTCTTTACTGTACAGCACATATCTCTTGTTTAACCACGTTGTGTTGCAGACAATAGACTGCTTCTGCATGAACTCCTTCTGTTTGACTCTAGTGTCACAGTGGAATACAAATCGGCCTTTTAACACAGCGCCAGTTTACCTACGCCCTATCGAGCATGGACAGCGCATTCCGTTAGGTTGGTTCTATAAGATTATCCTTATCCTCGACTTCTTAAATTATTACTTCTATGTGTAAACTACATAATTATATGTCGAAAAAGCAAAATTTAATGTGTTCTTTTTTGTTCAAGCATGAAAATAAAATGACGTATAACTACACTATAAAACGAAATATAAGTCAAATAAATGTAGGTACTTTTCATTCTAAACATTTAATACAGCGATTCAAACATCAGACGAAACGAAACTAATTCGATCTCCGGCTACGTCGACACGAACACATTGGACTGTAATTTTATTATTTTAATACTACTTTTTAATTGACGTCTATTGATGTCACGTGCGTAGAAACACTTGTAATGTGGAAAATATGAGAGATTCTCCACTGATAATATACGTCACAGGTTTTATAACGTCGTATATTATTATTGTAGTCACGCTATAATAACTTGTGGGTGCTGTTAATAAAATTTTCTTTAATTTCATTAATGTTTACGCCAACAGACAAATGTTTTGTAAAAGATTATTTGAGGGCCTTGTCCTGCGTGATATTGAACAATAATATTAGTTATTTATGTTTTTATTAAAACCATAATCTTTTATACTCCCTTCCTAGAAATAAACTATTAAATCTTGTGAGATGAATAGCTATACAAGTAGTACTTTCCCGGAAATAAAAGGAAACTTCTTATCATAGCGCGTAAAAGTCGAATCAGGTTAAAGGGTTATTGTTGTATTTTATATACTCGTACTACTTAAATTCACGGAGAATAACTTTATGCTGACATATCTGGATGTCTCAGCGTTGATGGATATAATTACCTATAATTGAGTTGACATCGTGCGAGATTAAGAGACATTCAAAAGTAGCACCCAGTGCCAGCAAAACTAAAAAGGCAATGGTTCTCGCTAAATAGGCATCTGATGAGAAAAGACAACAAGAAATATAATATATAGAGAAAAGTTTCAAATGAATAGGGATTTCAGAGTTAAGGCAGATCTAAATAAAGATGGCTATAGGCTAAGTAAAAGACTTGTTTGCGGGTTATAACTATTAAGTGACGATTTCCTTTTAATTTGATCCGAGGTCTTTTAAGCTGGGCGGAAAAAAACATCTCATAAAACCGACATAATAATGTACAATTCGGCATGTCGGCAATTCTAATGGTGTCTATCATAAATTTCAGTGACTGTTTACATCAGACAGAATGCAGTCACTTTGGTTTCTAAATATCTATATTAACATTAGTAAAACATAAAAGCTTGAGAATTTTTTTTTCGTATTTCCGTATATATTATAATTATTATTATATAGTACCCGAGTGTAGCAAACCAGATTTCTTTAGCTACCATTGTAATTTTACCTTTGCATTTGAAAATTCAGCACACAGATTGTTCACAAATTGAGCCTTCCTGTCTGCTTTCGTCACATTTTGTCAATTTGAAACATGTGGAACGACACGTCGGATTTTATAACTTCTTTCCAAATTGCGAGAATATACCTACGCCTACGTTATAAAAAAAATATTGGAAGCCGTGCCTACACAATTCCATAGCTATTAAGGTCATGATATCTCGTAAATGGGACGATTATATTGTTACTTTCATTCTTTATACTATGTTATTTATTTTATAATAGAGAAAAGATTCACGTATAATTTATTCTTTGGCAAAATACCTATAGTTATGTAGTATATATTAGAGTAAGTATATAGTTTACTTATTTGCTAACGTATCTACGTTTTTACGAACATTCCTAAGTGAGCTTGACCTGATAATAAATTTATTGATTATTGTAAGTTTTTTGTTAAAAGTTCACCATTTATTTCAACCAACTATCAACATTTAGCATATCCAAAACTAATCCATTTACAGCAATCAAAATAAACCAGATAAGGTCGACATCGGACAAACATCAACTTTTGTTCAATCGCTTTAGGCCATCCCTTGAGTAAATTGTTCATGTTTTAAAAACCAATGTGTAACGTTGCTCTGGTAAAAAGGATACCTTTGTAAATACAAGTCGCATCAAGTTATAACACAGGCATACTTCAAAAAGCCAAAGATTTTACTTACCCTTAAGTGTAAACAAGAATGACTTTCTAAAGTGTTTTGTTTTATAACTTTTCCAAATAAAGAGTTCTTTAGTCCTTATACGATGTCAAATAGGCAATACAAATAAGCAATCAGAAAACTAAGTACAGGATGTCATCAATGCTGCAAATAAACAGGGATGTTATGGAGCTCTGTAATCGTAATCGGATTTATTCGATGTTGCATATTGTATAACAGGTTTTTAGTAGAATAACGAATAACGTAGTTAGAAATGAAGTCAATGCAATATCATATTATTTATGTGTTTTCTTTTTACAACTCTTAAAAAACTCAATATTACTGAAACTGAACTGAAATTACCCGAAATTATCGGGTAGTCCAAATTAATTCCTTAACCGTATCCATATAATTAATGTATTTAGTCAGAACTTAATCTATACCTTTACCAAAACCGGTATAATATTTTTTATATCTGTATCGTTTTTTGATTATAGATCCAAAATCTCATATCCTAGCACTGCAAATATATTTGGTCTGTATGTATACTCGTAATGTTGTTTGTTTATAATCATTTTGTATCTTTTGGCTTACATTATGTACCTACCATAAATTCATACCACAGAATAAATTATATTATAAATCTGCATAAAATTGTAATTTTCTGGACACTAAAATAAATGGCCAGAGTTTCTTGTCAAATCTCGTGAATCTATCGCAGTCAAATTGGATGGTGATCTAAATCAATCAATACATTTTATTTAAACAATAATAATATTATTTTTGCTTAAATATATTATGTAAATTGTGATCTATCTTGATTTGGCACTGAAAGCTATACTGTTCTTATCTTATACCTAAGAAAATCTTAAAGAACATGACATCAGTACAAAATATAGATAGCTACAACATAGTAAATATATTTATATTGTTTATTAATAAATTAAATAACAATAGACAATGGGCAGCTATCGCAAAGAGTGACTTCCACTTGGATGGAGATAAATATTACGCTGGTAGGATTATGCGGTATTTGTGGCGTATTATGTGAAAGTACAAATAAATTTGATATATACTATGGTAACCACTCGTATATGCAGGGTCTATAAATGATACACACATACATAGCTTTGCGCCTTTTATTCCCGAAGGGGTAGGTATTAACCACCCACTTTTCGTCTTTTTTTATTTTTGGTCCTATGTAACAGGGGTGAATCTGTTGCCCTTTAACGGGCACAATTTCCGACTCCGGGCTAATAATGAGAATTTTTGGACAGAAAAATCCAATATCAATTTAACCGATCCGGGGATCCGGGGACCTCTGCGTGGTAATCCATTCACAGTACCACCAAGCAACAAAGGCAGTCACGTATAAGGCGGATCAAAAATTGCCACGCACCACGCAGCATGTTGCGCGTCGACGCATCTACGCGCGTACTTGCGGGAGTGCAGCTGCAACATCGTGCGTGTTTTTCACGCACTCACGTGCGTAGTTGCGTGTCGTAGATTCACACACGTATTTCATTCAAAGCATAAGCTGTGGTGATAGTGCAGAGCAGAGCGTCAGTTTTGATATTCAAATGTTTATTAGTGTGGTACTCATTCAGGATGCTGCAGTTATACTAACTGATCGATATTGAGATCCATTTTTAAACACACGTCAATCCCTTCTAAAATCACGCACGGCACTGCGAGACTCACGCTGCATTTAGGCGCGTGATCTGTATGAACGCGCGTGGATGCATTTTCGGTGTGTTGGACTGTGCGTGTTTCCTATATAAACGGAGATACTTACAAGCAACGAAAGAACACGCACTCCCGCACCACGCTGCATCATGCGGGGCAGTGTGCGAATGGTTAAATGATAAATTTTATTGTTAATGTTCTAATATTAACGTCTGAAAGGATATTCCTCCAATTGTGAAACAATGGATAATCTAATACACGTTTTTTTATAAACGAGGCTTAATGAGAGCACTTACAGTAGGTGACGTACGATGGTCCATGGGTAGGTAGTGGAGGTAGGAGTTAGCAACCCATCTGCTCGTAGGTAAATGGTAGCCTAATTTCAATCATAACACAATAGAGCCCACCTGTCAGTGTATGAGTATAAAAGTACCAACAACACGGCATAATCAACACGGCTGTCAGCCACGGTTACTGTGCTATATTGTGTATATTTGTAAAAAAATAAATAACTATATCTTTATTCTAAGTAACTGTATGTATTCTTAACAAAAAATTAATTATTTATCATAATAGAATATTTCAAAGTAGAAAAGTAAATTTTGTAGATGTGGCTGCTAAACATACTTAGGTACACGTTCTAATAAACAATGTCTTGTAGCAAAATATGTGTTCTGTAAAACATTTATGTTAATAATTTCTGCATTATGACGTGATATTTAAGATAATACAATAACATTGATCCAATAGTTATGTTCGGTCAACACCGAACGAATAATTGTGTTAACTAGTGATATCTGTGACAAATTTAGGGCGTTCTTTGTGTCCGTAAATGTCATATTTGCAAAGTCCTCTGCGATTCGCCTATAAATTACATGCCTGTAGTGGTGGTGTGTGGTGGCAAAGCAAAAATTTAATTCCGGTTCTGTTAGTCTGTGGATATAGATGAACGACTAATGATAAATACATTAATCCTTTTAATATTGTGTCACGAGTGAGGCTCGTCCCTTGACATGGAATTTAATATACATAGCTAACGAAATTGAGTCATACCTCTGCCTATACTATTACGGGAAAACAGCGTGATATAAAAACTTGTTAAGTACTCCAAAGACCTCAAAATAAAAAACAATGTTGAAATCGTTTAATCAAGTATCAATTACAAACTTAGGTACTTCAAGAATTTTGTAGAAAACAATCGCCTGACTTGGCCGGGTAAGCTTAGATCGTATTGATTTTTAACTCGCTAAAACTTCGCCATTTATTTTCTATCAGAAGTTTTCAAAAGGTAGCCTATTTTACTGGAATACAGCGTTTTGTAGAGTCCTGCCCAGGAGAAGATAAGATAACAACTTATTTTCAAGTTACTTGCGCTTGTCAGAATAATCTTGATATTATTATGTTTCTTGATACGACTCGAAATAGGTAGGTAAATGACCCCTATTAAGCTAACCGCCTATTGTCTGGAGATGGCGATGAAGATTGGACCTACTTAAACCTATATTTTTTGCAAGGTAATAGATCTCCTAGTGCCGACTATGACCTGTGATATAGAATAGATAGTAGAACTAATGACTAATAGACGAGCAAACGATGTTTCTGGTTTTGCAAGAAAATACTATAAATAGACTAAATTTAGTGGTAAGTATACCTACAAATCAACATTATTATATTAATGTGAACGTGAGAG
Organism: Parascotia fuliginaria; assembly: GCA_963082885.1. Taxonomy (NCBI): domain Eukaryota; kingdom Metazoa; phylum Arthropoda; class Insecta; order Lepidoptera; family Erebidae; genus Parascotia; species Parascotia fuliginaria. Next base: position 12,631,658 of record OY720176.1, on the reverse strand, counting down.
TAAAATTAGTTACTTTAGGAATATTAACAAATATTCTTATCTAAACAATAAGAATTATTTAGCAGTCCACGTGTTTCGATTTTGATAATCTACTTTTCAGCGAAGCGTAAAAATACATCTCACAAAGACGCCATAATAAAGTCCACCGTGCCAGTATTTGCTACAAGCTACAACACCTTTTGAGATGACATGCATCACTTCTGGACCACCTGACTGTTTACCATCAGGCATGAAACAGAATGTAGTTATTTTGGTAGAAAAATTGTAACCTATTTTTTTTATTATTAGCCTACCATAGTGACTCCACTCTGCCTGATAGTCAGTGGAATCCAGAAGTGGTGGAGACCATTTCAAAAGCTAGACTACTGCTATGGTGGCCTCCACTGAGGCGGATTACTTATTCACGCCTCGCTTAACGTACCCAGGGTCATAATTAGATGGTAACAAATGCACTGGTAACGAGTTCCAGGCCTATTTATTTTTATTTTAATAATACCTACCAGTAAAATAATTAAATTACAAAAATTCTAAATTAGTAATAATAATAATAATAATAATCGATCTGGCAACACAAGTGTAAGCACGAGCATTTTTTTATCTCTTTAAATTTAATTAATTTTTCTAATATTTTTTGATATACAGTGCACATAATTGAATACAAAAACAATATAAAAGTAAAATATCGTCCTTTTTGAAGAAATCCTTTTTAAAATGATCAAAAAACGTAAAGAAATTATAAAATTAAGTGAAATAGCTCCTGACAGCTGTCAGATAGAAAAAGAATAATGCTAAGCTGCTAATACCTATGATAACAAGATCGAAACGAGCAAAATTAGCACAAATACCACCTTCGGACTCGTCGCTCAGCTCCGCCTCGCAGCAGCCAGACCCTGCGGCAGCAATACCGGCTCCTGCTGAGGCGTCGAGCTCCACATCGAGTGATGAGTTTTTCTCCCCTCCGACGTCGCCAACACCTGTGCGTCGGCGGGGGAGAGGCCGACCACCAGCGTGCCTGGGATTCCGCGGCCCACCGGCTGCGAATAGGGTCCCCGCTGCTGGCGGTAATGTGCAGCGCATGCGATGGTCCTCGACAACAAATGAGAACGTCATGCGCGCATATTTTGCGGCAACAGAGGGAGGAACCAACCTCACTGCGTATCGCTATAGAATGCTTGCTCTGTTTCAGGATCTTGAACCATCTACCAATGTTACAGCTCAACGGTTATCGGATCAGGTACGAGCCATCCAACGCTGTCGGATGTTGGATGATGCTGTACTTGATAGGCTGCGCTCAGAGTGTGTACAATCTATCGCTGCCATCTCCATCCAAGAATGTCAGATTGAGACTAATACTTCACGGACTACGCCACAAATGCAGAGTGTTGTTAGCCTGGATGGAGATGACAGAACGCCTATTGTAGACACTCAATGCAATGAGGAGGTTTGGGACGCTTTTAAATGTGCGATTGATGAATATCGATACACACCTCTAGAATTTAGACCTCGTTTGCCTCGGTTACCGATGCATAGAAGAAACCTAGCGCTAGTAAGTACCCTTGACTCACTTCTACCGGACTACTTTGATCATAGTCAAAATCTAAGTGATACGCATTCAATTCTGTATTGTGCGGCTGTCGCGGTGTGTCGATTGGCGGGTGTCAACTTTCCAACTTCTGACACCCCTATGCCACGCAGGACTGCTGCCCCAGTCTGGCAGTGCAGGATTGAACAGCGTATTGCTAGAGCAAGGGTGCTTATTGGCAAGCTAATCTGCTTTAGGAATGGAAATATACGTCCGAGAGTGATGCGCTTTGTGAACCAAGCATTCTCGGGGACGGGAGTTAGTCCCCACGACTACTTATCTCGGGTCACAGAGCGCATCGACTTCCTAAAGCAGAAGGTATATGCATGGGCTAACCGAATTGGCAGATACAGAAAACGAGTGGATCGATATATGATCAACCGCATATTTCAAAAGGACCAAAGGTGGGTATATAGGAGCTGGGAGCAATCAAATTCTGAGACCCATGATGGTAAGTTGCCAGATGCTACTGCCACAAGAGAGTTTTGGAGTAGCATCTGGTCGGTACCAGTTAATCACTCTGAAGGTGACTGGATGCGAGATGTCAAACGAACATGTGAGCAAGTTACAGAAATGGATAGCGTAGTCATCACAGCTGAAGACGTAACTAATGCAGTCCGTCCTATGGCTAACTGGAAGTCACCGGGACTGGACGGACTGCACAACTTCTGGCTGAGATGGCTACGCAGCTCGCATGTTCGATTGGCATCTCAATTTCAATCTACACTGAGGAGTGGATTGCTACCAGACTTTCTAACGACAGGTTATACTCACCTGCTCTATAAGACAGGTTGTACTACGGAACCCGGTAATTATAGACCGATTACGTATTTACCATCGGTCTATAAACTTCTTACGTCCATTCTGCGAACCAAAATTACTAAGCATTTAGAATTTAATTCAGCTATGTCTATCTCTCAGAATGGATGTAGGAAAGGGGCCCGTGGTACTAAGGAGCTCCTCCTTATCGATGCGACCATTAGCCAGCAGGTTCGCCGCAACCGAAAGGATTTGGCGACATGCTGGATAGATTATAAGAAGGCATTTGATTCCGTGCCGCATTCATGGCTCCTGAGGGTGCTGGAGTTATATAAAGTAGACCCTACAATACGCACCTTCTTGGAGGCATGCATGCGGCAATGGAAAACAGTTCTTATCTATCCAGGATGTCGACAAACCCCGGGTATTAGCGAACCGTTATGGTAGGGTATCTTCCAGGGTGACAGCCTGAGTCCCTTATGGTTTTGCCTAGCACTGAACCCTCTTAGCTCAATACTGGAGAGTTCAGGGTTAGGTTATAGGCTGCGTAGAGGTGGTCAGATAATATCCCACCTGCTATATATGGATGATCTTAAGTTATTTGCGCCAACTGAACCCCAGCTGAAAGAGTTACTGAAGTTAACTGAAGACTTTAGTAAATCTATCAACATGGCTTTCGGAGTGGACAAGTGTGCAATCATGCATGTAAAGCGAGGCAGCGTAGTAGAATCTGATGGAATTCAACTATCTGATTCTACTCATCTTAGGTCACTTCTAATCGCTGACGCCTATAAATACTTGGGTATGTCGCAATCATTGGGCATTAAAGAGACAGATATGAAACAATCATTACAGGAGCGCTTTTTCAGCCGCCTTAAAAAAGTATTAAAAAGTCACTTGTCAGGCGGCAACAAGGTGCGCGCCTGTAATGGTTGGGTCATGCCTCTTCTTATGTACTCCTTCGGCATACTCAAGTGGACACAGACCGAATTGGATGCCCTGGATAGGCGAGTCCGCACATTGTTAACCGTATTTCGTATGCACCATCCGCGTTCATCCGTCATGAGGTTGTATATCCCGCGAAAATGTGGAGGCCGTGGATTTCTAAACGCCAAAACCCTCCACAATCGTGAGATATGCAACCTAAGAGACTATTTTCTCAAGATGAGCAAGGGTGTGCATCGTGATATGGTTGCAGTGGATAGTGGACTTACTCCGCTAGCCCTGGCTAAGGAGAGCTGGCGTAGGCCTGTGGTACTCACTATAGACGACCGTAGAATGATATGGCAGAGCAAGGAGCTTCACGGACGGTTCTATCGGGCCTTACATGGGCCTGATATAGACCATGCTGCCTCCGTTGCCTGGCTACGCTTCGGCGATCTGTTTGGAGAAACCGAAGGGTTTGTTTGTGCAATTGCTGACAAAGTTATCATGACGAACAACTACCGGAAATATATCTTGAGGGATGGCACTACTGACATATGTCGGGCATGTCATCGCCCTGGTGAATCCCTCAGGCATATTGTTTCTGGCTGTTCGCGTCTTGCTAACGGAGAGTACTTGCACAGACATAACCAAGTAGCCAGGATCATCCACCAGCAAATTGCTCTGCGATACAATCTTTTGGATGTCGAGGTGCCGTACTACAGGTACGACCCAGAGCCAGTTCTCGAGAATGGTCGCGCGACATTGTACTGGGATCGCTCCATCATCACAGACAGGACTATTATAGCTAACAAGCCTGACAATGTGGTGGTGGATCGATCTGAACGCCTTGCAATGATAGTTGATATTACCGTCCCTCATGACGAGAATCTCATGAAGGCTGAGAAAGACAAGCAAATAAAATATCTTGATTTAGCCCATGAGATTGTTGACATGATTGTGGGATGTGGATTCTGCTGTCATTGTGCCGATAGTCATTACTGTAAATGGTTTAATAGCAAAGAGCCTCGACCAACACCTAAAGAGGCTCGCATTAGGTGGATGGGTCAAGGGCCAGATCCAGAAGGCAGTGCTTCTCGACACGGCACGTATTGTTAGGAGGTTCCTCTCTCTGGAACCCTAACCGCCGGTAGCTTGGACTCTAGTCTCGTTGCCGGTGGTAATCTATTTTTTATATTTTTAAATGTGTATTTTTTGTTTTATATAAATATATACCTGTTTAAAAATGTAATTAATAAGAAAAAAATATAAATAAAGAGAATAATAATAATAATATTTTACCACATTCACACAGCGCCATCTAGCCCCAAATTAAGCAATTATATTTGCTTGTGTTATGGGTACTAAACAACTGATATACATGTTGGAATGTTCCTAACGAGGCGCGCCGGCCGGAGGTCTACGGGGAGGTGCAGCGGGACGCGGGACGATATTACCGTGGCCGCCGCGCCTACACACTTCGAGACACACACACACCGCCGTGCACTCACGCCGCGCATACGTTCATTACATTACGATCATCCGTTATACCTATACTTCTAAGATTGTAATTGCATTACTAATTATTATAGTCCTTATCAACCAAGTACTGCGTTTGAATTCTACTAAGACCTGTAGAAGAAGATTACTCCAATCCATGGTCCTTCGAGCCGCAGAAGAAGCAGTTACATTTGGAAATAGTGGTGTAATTTCAAATACGAGAAACGATCGTTACGTCGCGATACTTCAACAAGTTACCGGTTTACGTCGCCTTCAACGTCTGCAGAGAACAAAAAGGTGGAGCGATCAAGGTTCTTAAGCGGTCATCGTCGCTGGGTTCACGCAACAACAGCCCAAGCACAGCCCGAGAACATCGTCAGCCATCAAATTCAAACTCAAGACGTCTTTGAAGCGTTTCAAACGGATACTGACAACGGAATTTCGTGAGATCTTTCCATATTCCTACTAACATATCATACTCATATACTAACATATCTTCGTTCTAAGAGTAGTTAAAGCAGTAGACCTTAGAATCATACATTAGACACGTAGCTATTCATGTAGCTTGTATTTAGCGCATACATGTTAACGCTTTATTTAATTAGAGTTGAGAAATTATAACTCGTTCCTTTCGTTTGTGCCGTTTGTGCGTCCACCCACTTATGTTTTATTTTTCTTACAGCTGTTTTTCCGTTACGTAAAAACCGTTACTAATTTGTTTACGCCGTTTACTTTCACATTTTGAACAGTTATTAGCCGTTCATTTTAAATTCACTGTACATTGTCCTACTAATTTTATTAATTTAATGATTAATTAATTATTATTTAGATACATTCTAAAGTTCTTTAATTTTCTAAATGTTTGTTTTTTATCACAGTGCGTTTTAAGCACGTAAAAGTATAATCTTTACTACTTCCTTACATTTCTTTTTTTTCTTTGCCTATTATTTGCACTTATTAAATTATTTAGTTAAAGCCTGCTTCAAACCATGGCTGAAGAAATGGACATTAAACTGCTGATAAAAAGGCGTGCCTCTATTAAGGCACAATTAACGCAATTTATTTCCTACTTAACGCCTATGAAATCTTGCCAACAACTTAGTGCGGAGCAGTTGGCTGAATTGGAAATAAGAATTAAGAAAATCGCGTCCTTATATACTGCTTATGATGGGTTTCAGAGTAACCTGGAGTGCCTGTCCGACAAGCCCGATGAGCAATTCGCCGACCGTGAGCAATTTGAGAAGCTATACTACCGAGAACTTGGCTCAGCCCGCGCGCTCGAGTCTCAGCACCGCGCCCAACTTGGCGGCCTACGGGATTCTGAGGTAGGCTCCGGACAGTTTTCAGTGGTCAGACAGAACAACGTTAGATTGCCTAAAATTAACCTACCACGCTTCGGCGGCGGTTTTGAGGATTGGTTAGAATTTAAAGACCTTTATGTGTCATTAGTTCATGAAGACAAAAATATAGACAATATTAGCAAATTCCATTATCTTCGGAACTCGCTTTATGGTAGTGCATCAATTTCAATAAAGGGCGTTGATTTTAGGGGGGACAATTACAGCAGTGCTTGACAATTACTTTGTGACAGGTATGACAATAAGCAGAGATTAGTCACTAATCATGTTAAGGCGTTATTTACAATAGAACCATTACAGAAGGAATGCGGCGAGAGCTTACGGAAAATAATTGATACTACAAACAAAAACTTACGCTCATTAGACACTTTAGGAGAACCGGTACAGTATTGGGACACAATGGTTGTCTATCTAATGTCGTCAAAGTTAGATTTAGTCACTAAAAGGGAGTGGCAGGAACACATAAATGTCCTTACTAAACCTCCGTCTTTAGATACATTTATAACGTTTGTTACGAATCGATGTAATCTTTTAGAGTCAATGATTGAGGAGAAAGTAACAAAATCAAATTTAAAATCATTTAGTAGATCAGAAAGTCTTGTTTTAACTACAAACAAAACAAAGAACAAGACTAATATTACGTGTCCCATATGTAAACAAGGTCACTATTTATATGGTTGCAAGGATTTTAGGTCATTATCAGTACCTTCACGCATTGGAAAGGCTAAAGAATCGAATGTTTGCTTAAATTGTTTGCGACCCGGGCACAATGATACAATATGTAGACTTGGCCATTGTAAATATTGCAGCGTTAAACATAATACCTTGTTGCATTCACATGATGAGACACCGTCTACTTCCAACCATGTACCTAATATAGCTTTGTCAAGTAATAACCACGATAACTCATCCTTTCACGTATTGCTTTCCACAGCTATGGTAAGAGTCCTGGATCATTTCGGGACGCCGCACAGCGCCAGAGTCCTATTGGATAATGGAAGCACGGCTAATTTTGTAACCAAAGATCTATGTGGTAAGCTACATTTACCTGTTCGTAGTTCTAGCTCAAACATTACAGGCATAAACAACCAAGCGTCCACAGCAACGCAATCATGTGCTTTACACCTTCAGTCAGTGGACGGCTCATATAAGATTGACATTGATTGTTTTATCCTACCAAACATAACCACATACATACCCCATACATATATTGATACACAACATATAAGCATACCTTCAGGAATCAGTTTAGCAGATCCTACGTTTTATGTGCCGTCAACAATTGACATACTGGTAGGCGCGGATATCTTTTGGAGTGTAATTGGTCAGAATCGCATACAATTAGGTACACACATGCCAATGCTTTTCGAGACCAAACTCGGCTGGCTAATGTCAGGCACTTTACCTCAAATTCACCAAAATCAATCATTGTGCATGTTTACATCTAACAGTCACAATACACTCAACGAGTCACATATGGAACTCACACGTTTCTGGGAGCTTGATTCTGTTTCTCCGAAATATGATTTAACCTCTGAGGAACGCGCATGTGAACAGAACTTTCTGAACACTACGACACGAAACAGTGACGGGCGTTTTGTTGTTTCTATCCCCTTGAAGGACTCTCCTGAGGTGTTAGGTGATTCCTATGAAACAGCAAAGCGTCGCTTTCTGTCTTTAGAGCGCAGACTGGAGAGAGACCCACTACTTAAAACACAATACGCAGAATTTATGCATGAGTACGAAACATTAGGTCATATGAGCAAGTCCTCACACGCTGTAGCCACAGCACCACATGCATATTTTTTGCCACATCATGGTGTTTTTAAAGAATCTAGTACAACGACAAAGCTACGAGTTGTCTTTGACGCGTCAGCCGTTACTACTTCAGGAAGGTCGTTAAACGATATCCAGGGTATAGGTCCTAAAATACAGGACGACTTAATATCCATATTGTTAAGATTTCGTCAACACAAATATGTCGTTACGTCAGACATAGAAAAATTTTTCAGACAGATCGAAGTTCAGAAACCACAGCGGCATCTACAGCAAATTTTGTGGCGATCAGATCCATCATTACCTTTACAAAAATATACACTCAACACAGTCACGTACGGTACATCCTCAGCTACGTTTATCAGTACTAGGTGTTTATCCCAGTTAGCCAAGGAAGCACCAGACATTAACTCACAACGATCCATTCAGCATGACCTATTTGTCGATGACTATATTTCGGGATGTAATAGCATTGAAGGCACTATAACTCTTTCAAAAAACGTTATAAAAACATTAAAATCAGCCCAACTTACCTTGAGAAAGTGGCAATCAAATAATTCACATATTTTACATTCAATCACTTCAACAGCATACAACTCACGCACACAAACACAAAATATTGTAAATTTAAATAAAGATGAAACATGCAAAACTCTTGGCCTAAGCTGGCGGTGCAACACAGACACACTCACATTTTCCATAAATCTCCATTCACCATCAGATATCAAAGTAAGTAAACGACACATACTTTCAACAATTGCACAAGTTTTCGATCCTTTGGGGCTTGTTTCTCCATGCATTGTCGAAGCAAAACTCATAATGCAAAGACTGTGGATCGACAAGTGCTCATGGGACGAAGACGTGCCTTCAAACATTAAACAGTCTTGGCTAAAATTTATTCGAGCGCTTCCGCAGCTCAATAACCTCAACATTCCACGTTGGGTTATCCCATGTGACAACCCTACATCCATTGAGCTACATATATTTTCAGATGCATCAGAAAAGGCTTACGGAGCGTGTGCATATATTCGTACTGTAGGCAGCGACAGTACTATCCACACTAACCTGCTAGCTTCCAAAAGTAAAGTAGCACCCATCAAGGCCACCACAATCCCTAAGTTGGAACTATGCGGGGCTTTGTTAGGAACTAGGTTATGTACTAAGGTATTAGAGTCCTTAACGATAAAACCTAACAAGTGCATATTCTGGTGCGATTCCATGATCGTCCTCGGGTGGCTATCGACAGAGCCAGTTGTTTTAAAACCTTTTGTCAGGCATCGCGTTTCGGAGATACGGGAAGGTTTTGGCGATTACACCTGGCGCTATGTGCCCTCCAAGGACAATCCCGCTGATCTGATTTCGCGTGGTCAGAGCGCAGACTCATTAGGAGTAACCTCCTTCTGGTGGTCTGGGCCGTCATTTTTACAAATCGATTCTTCTTATTGGCCTACAACGCCTAACACTGACAATAATTCCCTTTTACCAGAAATGTTAAAGACACATACACATTCATATAACATACAGTCATTTATTTCACCAACAATCCAATCTCCAATTCATACATTATTACATAAGTTATCCAGTTATTCAAAATTACGACGCGTAGTAGCATACATATTTCGGTTTATTAACAATTGTAGAAACATAAATATAGAACACAGTAGTACACTAACACATATCGAGTTAGCAAACAGTACAGACTTCATTATTAAAACGACACAAAGGGAGATGTTTCCTATTGAGTATGAATTACTATCAATTAATAAACCACTACCCAAAACCAGCAGGTTACTTAAACTAACGCCCTTTATTGAGTCTGGCATTATTAGAGTTGGTGGTAGGCTAGAAAACTCATGTTATGATTACAACGTTAAACATCCTATACTCATTTGTAGTAAACATCACATTACCAAACTTATATTCCATTCCTTTCACTTACGCTTATTTCATGCAGGCCCACAGCTACTGCTAGCTACTATTAGACATAATTATTGGCCGTTGGGTGGTAGAAACCTTGCCAAACTAACTACCTATAAGTGTGTCAAGTGTCAACGTTTTAAGGGTAAACACGTTCAACCAATGATGGGTAACCTACCTAAAGAGAGAGTGCATTTGGAATTCCCATTTTTAGAAACAGGTACAGATTATGCTGGACCAATCCTTATTGCTGATCGCAAGGGCAGAGGCTGTAGGTTGATAAAATCATATATTTGTGTTTTTGTTTGCCTGGCCACTAGAGCTGTACATTTGGAGCTTGTTTCAGACTTAACGAAGGAGGCCTTCATTGCGTCACTAAACAGGTTCATTGCTCGTCGCGGTAAGCCGAAAACAATATTTTCAGACAATGGCACGACTTTTGTAGGCACTTGTAACGAACTTGCAAACATTTTGAGACAAGATTTTACAGAAATGGCAGATACAGGTATACAATTCTCATTCATACCGGCATATAGTCCTAATTTTGGCGGTTTATGGGAATCAGCTGTTAAATCAATAAAACATCATTTAAGGCGTATTCTAGGAATGGCATATCTCACCTATGAGGAGATGTCTACTTGTTTAATTCAGGTCGAAGCCATACTCAACTCTCGTCCTCTCACTCCATTGTCTACTCATCCTTCTGACCTGTATCCGCTTACCCCTGCACATTTCCTGATTGGAAGGTCTCTCATTTCCTTGCCGCATCCTGAAGTTACACACAGCAACATAACCAATTTGAAGCGATTCCACCGAGTAGAACATTTAAAACAACAGTTTTGGAACCGGTTCTCTAACGAATACGTTTTCTACCTCCAGCAGAGAACGAAATGGACGTCCTCCGACGGTCAGCTTGAAGAAGGTGCCATGGTGATTCTGAAGGAGCAGCATACACCTCCTCTCTTATGGCCACTCGGTCGTGTTGTACGACTGATACCGGGAGGGGATGGGATAAGTCGCGTCGCAGACATCAAAACGAAGAAGGGAGTAGTGCGGCGCTCTTATAACACAATATGTCCTCTTCCAGTATCACAATCTTGAAGACCAGTCTTCAACGCGGGGAGCATGTTGGAATGTTCCTAACGAGGCGCGCCGGCCGGAGGTCTACGGGGAGGTGCAGCGGGACGCGGGACGATATTACCGTGGCCGCCGCGCCTACACACTTCGAGACACACACACACCGCCGTGCACTCACGCCGCGCATACGTTCATTACATTACGATCATTCGTTATACCTATACTTCTAAGATTGTAATTGCATTACTAATTATTATAGTCCTTATCAACCAAGTACTGCGTTTGAATTCTACTAAGACCTGTAGAAGAAGATTACTCCAATCCATACTACTTATATACATTTTTACATTTTATTAAATTGAAAATAATGTTAAATAAAGTTACTACTTCCTAAACTATAAATATCTATACCGACCTTAGGAACTATGAATATTCAACGAAGGTTACAAAAGATAAGTAGAAATAGGTCATCGTCAAAGTATTTTTAAATAGTACTCTTAAAATAGTTGGGTAATCAATAAACTCAGCTTTGCCTACGGATATAATTATATCTCTTCGTTCTTAAATCTTGTTTTTTTTTTACGATTAATAAATAATAATAGTTACAATAATATAAATGTAGCGTCAAAGATGTAGTTTTAGTAACATTTTAGACTATATAACGATAGTAATGTCTTCCTGTAATAGTCATTCTCAATGTTTCTAAAGAAAGCTCTTGGTACCGGATGAAATTATTGATACGAAGCGAAGCAAGCGCGGACGTCTAGTACTTTTATACAATGCATTTGAATGACGCGAGATGGCTTATGAAAAAGCTTAGCAAAATTAGCGAATATACGCAATATTAATCAGGTTTATTAACAATAATCACGAATGAATAATATGTCAAACTGAGCTCTCAATTCGCTTTGTGCGGTTTCGAAATAATCGGAGGTTGGTATCGCGGGAATGTTTGCGGTAAAGTTGTCATTGAATAAATTAACAAGGTTATACCACAGTGAATGGCTTCCATTTAAAACTTTCACGAACTCTCTTTATGCATTCCATCGATATAAATACATTTATGATACAATTAGCAATATCAATGGTCTCTGTCGGTCTTTATTTTTTTTTCAATTGAGAGAAAGGGACGCGTAAACGACAGATGAAATAAGGGTACTGGCGATCATAAAAGTCAAGTGGTATACGGAGCGGCAATTTGAGACGTGACAGTAAGGGCAGGTAACATAATCGTAGGAAGTAGGTCATTGATTTTGGTACAGTTAGTAGTATTAGCTAACATTTAATGTTTGTACAGTCACTGAATAATTAGTACTACCTATAATGTAGTTTTAATAGTTATATACTTACTTTTTCGGTTTGGTGAAAAAAACATTGTGGTAAGGAAACTGTGCATAAGAAAAAATAACATATATACTTAGGTATTACGTCTGAAATTTTAATCCATTTTCAGCAAGTCAGGTTATTAATACTCATAGCTTCTCTATGTGAGCATACCTTTATTCTGTAGTGGAATAGCAAAAATCCATTTTAAATCCACTTTGTGTTTCTTCTATCATTTATGTGTATTACTAACTAACACATCTCTATGAACGCCACATAACGTTGTCTAATCAGAATGTAAACAGTGTCTATCTCTACGGATTATATACCTTAATGCTTACTGTACAAAGTCTATAAACACAGTAGGTCAGATAGTAAAAACAATCTGATAAAATGATAACATGATGAACGTACGCTACAATGCAAATTATCATACAACAAACAATGCATCGATGTAATACCGTATACGTAGTAAGTACATAAGTATCTATAAATGCACATCATTGACTATGTTTATGTGATATAAATTATATCTGACTTACTGTATCAGCTTGGAAGGGTCTATTGCTGAACATAGGCTGTCTTAAAGGTAGTAGTCACCACGCTTGGTGTATTGGTGATTGCAGTAATTTAGTATGTAGGTAACATTGCAGCCGGTACGGGTACCTTTCATTGCATACCGTAGTGTCATATGAAATTCACAAATAGGCTAGATGACCACGAAAGAATAGATAGGGGTATTCCTAATTCTAGATCAGTGACCATACGATCAAAATTGATAAATAAGAAAATATGCAATTTTGTTCCTTTTCTGTGCGGTAGGCGAAGGTGGAGCGTAAAAATAATATAAATTTAATCTTTCTCTAAACGGATGTACCAGTTCCTGTTAACTAACTGATAAAGCCAATATAAATTAACCTTTACGTACATATTCGTTCCCAGACTATTACTTATTTAATTTTAATAAACTAGTACGTGTAATTATGTCTACGTTTGTAACCCCTGGACTACGCTAAAAGCCTTGCATTATATCCACCGCGTAATTACATTATGTCAACATCTTTCCGCCTTTTACCCGCGTATGTCGAGGTTAATAATGTTTATTAGTAGTATTTACATGAAACCACTTGTGGAAAGAGTTGAGTTATTCGTGCCCAGGACATAAAAAGTAACTGCTTGTAACCACTGAGGAAACAATAAGGTATTATATCTCATTTTTATTCTCCACAATCGGTTATAAATCTCTCGGCCTGAATAAGATTTTTCAACAGATGGATAGGATAAAGAAGTTTTTATTCGACTATGCTGTGATTACGTAGTATTATGTACGTACTACCTCGCACAGATCTCGGGTTAGATCGTCAGGTCGAATAAAGTATAATTGTGTTTTTCTGTCGAGAAATTCTTAATATTAGCTCGAAGTCTAGGTAGGATTGTGCCCGGTAAATGGAATGAGATGAGTCTCATTCCATTCCATTCAGATCCACGTATCGCAAGGTATTTGGTTCCCATGTAAAAGGGGTCACCCCTTTACCACATTTTTAACGACTACTTTGTTAGCATACCAGTAAAGACAACCAGCTCCTTAAATTCTTGACCAATCAAAGCTGAGCATTTACTTAGGGGGAATGTGAAAGAGTGTGACGTCCCTTTTAATTTTAATTATGTTAACCCTAACGACATAATAAAAGTGTTCAAGTCACTACATTCAAAAAACACTGCTGACTTGTGGGGTTTTTCAGTTAAATTAGTTGAGAGTATAATTATTAATATAGCTCCATATCTAGCTGCTATCTTTAATAAAAGTGTTGATGTAGGAGTATTTCCTGATTTAATGAAACATAGTAAAGTAGTACCTCTGTTTAAAAACGGCTCTAAGAGTGACCCTAGTAATTTTAGACCAATATCTATACTGCCAGCTATTAGTAAAATTTTTGAGAAAATTATATTGCAGCAATTAGAGAGCCATTTTAACTTTCATAAATTACTACATAACGAGCAGTATCGTTTTACGAAAGGTCGTACTACAGATGCAGGCGTTACACTAATAAAACATATTTTTAACGCCTGGGAAAATAAAATGGATGCTATTGGTGTTTTTTGTGATCTCTCTAAAGCATTTGACTGCGTCGAGCACAATGCGCTCTTGAGAAAACTCAGTCACTATGGGGGGTAGGTGGAAATTAGATTAATCTAGTTCCACCTATCTAAGTGATAGAGTGCAATACGTTGATGTAAATGGAAATAGGTCCTTAGGTTTACCTGTTGCTATGGGCGTCCCACAGGGCTCCATTCTTGGTCCTTTTCTATTTTTGGTGTATGTAAATGATTTGCCATACTTTGTACAGGATTTCTGCGATATAGTGCTATTTGCAGACGATACGTCTCTTATTTTTAAAGTTAACCGTAAATACCCTAATTTCGACGTTGTAAATGGTTCGCTCGCGCAAGTCCTGAACTGGTTCACGGTAAACAATCTTCTACTTAATTCCAAGAAGACAAAATGTATAAAATTTTCCATGCCAAATGTCAAAAGTGCAGGTACAAACCTGGTTTTAAATAATGAATCAGTTTCAATCGTAGAGTCCGCAGTTTTCTTGGGCTTAACTTTAGATTGCAAACTTCAGTGGGACGCCCATATTTCGTATCTCGCAGGTAAACTCAGCTCAGCGGCTTTTGCTATCAGGAAAGTTAGGCAATTTACTGATGTGGAAACCGCCAGACTAGTCTACTTTAGTTATTTTCACAGCGTTATGTCCTACGGCATATTGTTGTGGGGTAGGGCTGCTGACATTGAAACCGTTTTTATTATTCAAAAACGAGCTATACGTTTTAACTACAACCTAGGTTTACGAGTCTCCCTGAGAGAGCGATTCAAAGAGATAGGTATATTGACAGTTGCATCCTAATATATATATGCTAATTTTGTTTATGTTAAGAGTAACATTAGTCTATATATTAGGAATTGCGATGTGCATGAGATTAACACCAGGGGTAAGCATAAACTGGTTGGCTCACACTATCGCTTACTTAAAGTCCATAACTCGTTTACAAGACTTGGTGTACGTTTATTTAATAAATTACCTATCGACATAATGAATAACCCTTAGACAAATTTAAACAAATTGTCAAAAAACATTTAATATTTAAGGGTTACTACACTGTTAATGAGTATCTGAACGATAAAAAGTCATGGGATGCTCGCTTGACAACGGAGTAAATACATTTTACTCTTAATTTTAATGACATTATACTTTTAAGGACATATTTTTGTTAATTATACTATGAATGACATTTTTTATGATTAATAAGAATGACATGCTTTAACAAATAATTTTTGACATTAATTTATTGATACATTTTGACATATTATATAAAATGTTTTTTTTTGTATTAATTTTAAATGACATGATGCCCGAGTCATATTTGAACAGTTACGTACACATTTTGTATTGTTTTGTTAAAATTGTATACTTAGTATTGTTAAAATTATACATTGTGATTTGTGAAATAGAGGTACATTGTGAACTCCTGTGGTAAATTAAGTTCATCTTACTTTATACTTATACCAAAAATTAACAGTTTATATAATACCTACATAGAAAAAAAACATTTATCACAGTTCACATGTTGCCTTTACCTTTTCTAGCAATATGCAAATTGAGGCAGCCTGTAAAGCACACATTTTACTTTTTAATTTTTCTTTACAACATAGACAGCTGTAAGTAATTAAGTATCTATAGAGTTAAGTGTATTGCCTGCGTCACTTTGCATGCTACTTGAAACTGTAACTTACAAAAATTGTAATAACCTGGCGATTAAAAAGAGTGGCCTGAATTTCTTGCCAGTTCTTCTCATGGCTCTACTTCGTCAGCGAACTGGCTGTAGGTTAATTTGCTGACATTTTGTAAACTTTGACGTTCAGTGTTAATTTAATTAACCTATTTGAATAAACATATATTTCATTTCATTTTATTTCATTTCATTTCATATTTCATTTCATTTCATTACCAACACCTTCGGGGAAAAAATGCGTGCAGCTGTAGTATATTAATTATTATTAATACTGACAGGTTTGTAAGCTGTACGAACTTTTACTGTGTATCGAATTTTGCAATACTTTGTAAGGCAAACAAAACCTTTAAATTTCTAAACCCAACAACTTTTAGAATCGTTCGTGAGGTTTAACTTTTTTATTCCGGCGTAACACAATAGGAACTTTTCAGGACAGGTAAGGTATTTAATAAATATTTTAATGACGCAAAAGAAAATACCGGCTCGTCTATCACGT
Source organism: Parascotia fuliginaria (assembly GCA_963082885.1). Taxonomy (NCBI): domain Eukaryota; kingdom Metazoa; phylum Arthropoda; class Insecta; order Lepidoptera; family Erebidae; genus Parascotia; species Parascotia fuliginaria. The sequence goes on along the minus strand of OY720176.1, from coordinate 12,615,151 downwards.
TGCATAGTCTTCTATTACTTTTTTATTCAAGCATTGTGTGTTTTATTAAAGCTAAGATCAAAAAAGTAAATGTGAAAAAAATCAAGTTTGTAACGGGACTGAACCTTGTTCGATCTCAGGCGTTTCTAGAGGATATAGTGATAGCGCACTACCAAAGACTTTTATTTTGAGATACCACCTCAAGCGTTGAATTTATTCACGTCTTAGTCGCAGCATTTCGCGTTTGTATTGAGCCTTGTATATAAGTTTTTATTTATACAACTTTTATGGCAAACAAGCATACGGCCCACTTGATGTTATGACGTTTACCGTAACTTATACTTAGACATGATTGTGTTCTCTAAGCATTGCAGCATTTTAAAAAAACATAACTAGACATGCCGACCGTGAAGAGGGGACGAGAAAGATATAGGGAAAAGAAAGAGGAACGAAGAGGTAAATGGACATGCAGCACTCAGTCGATCAAAACTCAAATAAGATCAGCACGTAACAAAACAATATTATGTTAATCGACTATAACAAATAAGATAAGCCACAAATCTTCTAGTGATATGTCGTAAGTAAACTCACAGCTAGATTAGTACAACGCAAATTTTGTAAGACCAGATTAGTTACGTGATACGCCTTCGAGAATCGTGAAGGATTATCTACACGGTACATGTAATTGATGTTGTATGTGCTGTAAATAAAATAGATATTGAATGATACTAATCTACTGAAACAATACAAATACCATCTTCAGTAATCATCGTGGTGTATGGAGAGGACTAAAGTAGTAATTAAATATCATATAAATTAAAAAGGCACACACACACACACCCAGAAAGAGAGAGACAGGGAGAGGGAGGGATAGAGAGGGAGAGAGAGAGAGAGAGAGAGCTAGAGAGAGAGAGAGAGAGAGAGAGAGAGAGAGAGAGAGCTAGAGAGAGAGAGAAAGAGAGACGTTAAAATACTTGTAACACCGAGTCGTAACTAAAACCTAAAACCCTAAATCACTTTACCTAATCTGAAGATCAAACCCAAGACCTATACATAGCAATATAACTATCGACGCAATCATACAAAAGTAGCATGGCAAAATACTGACTAACATCTAGCCTTTGTTTTGTATGTAACATAACATCATAATAACTGTAGTTTTCTTTTAAAGTTTAAAATTAAATGCATTTCCTTGTTGAAGTTGGAGAATCTATTTCATCGTGTTTGTTGTTATCTATTTATACAATATTATGGTAAACAAGGTTGTAAAAACTTCTACGAGTTCGAAATAAAGTGGCACAGGAAAAGAAATGTTACAAAATGTATCGTGAAATACAAATGTATCGTGAAGTACAGAAGATGGGATAAGAATTAATCATATTGCTATTTTAATCCAACGTATTTTCGATAAAGTTTAGAAAATTATGCTCGATCTAGGCAAAATGACACAAATAACAAGCTTTCTTATAAATATTTTTTCTGATAAAAGTCAACAATTTACATATTTTTTTCGTTCTTTTAGCATCATTATCATTTTTAAAATAACGACGAGAACATAAAGTTCAATCGTTTGTAAGAAAAAAAATATAAGAAAGATAGGATACAACAAAATTTCTGGTAAATTTCTCGCTCAAATTGGAAGGGGAAAATATCTATACTAAAAGACCATAGTATAGCAACACTACATAAGTAGTGTAGTGTTTCTATAAGTAATTAGTGCTTTAGATGTTAGATCGCACAATATTTTTACGTAGTGATAGCGGCAAGCCATGTGCGCTTATCGTGCCTTTGATGACCATAAGCGACGGTTACCTGCCCGTGACCTTTTGACAATAAAAAAAGAAAATCACTCATGCGATAGACGGCAAGTCATTTCACAGACCAGAAAAGGGTCACCAATAAAAGATAAAATAATAACTCCATAGGTACTTAGAGAAACGACGTTAAATTATTGACTCGTCTGCTAATAAATCTCTATTGATACCACTTATTTGATAAAACGACGAACAAAGTCCTTCGTTTGGTACAAATTGTCACAACAGTATCTCTTATGAGGTCCTTATTCGAATGTGTATTGGCGAGCGATCTCAATTGAATTTATTAGAGATATAATATCGTTAAACGTATATTGGTATCTTGTACGTATCGTTGCTTTCACATAACATGACATACTAATAAAGTAAGAAAATGTAAAAGTTGTCGTTCTGCCAGAACTCATAACGGGATTTCTAAGAGAATTTTTATGTATATAGGTAGCTAAATGGAAAAAAGAGGATTATTTTTAAAGGTGAAATAAAGCACCAGAGGTCAATTGTCCCTTTATCTTAATTTCACCCTTTACTTTAAGGTGGCAGGAGATTGGTTTTCTATTTTAGAACGCATGTACTTACATAAATTGTATCATGTGAGTTGAATAAAACAGTAAATTATGACGTGAAAGCATAAGTGGCAAAAATAATTATGTAAAAACAGTGCTGTAATTGCTGGCTCAGCTATCATTAACAATGCTCTCTTTAGGCTACATAACTTAGTAACGTATAATTAAATTTAGCGTATGCGACATTTCATGATAAAAAGTATCGTCCTAGTTCTTGGTCTATTTTCTTATTCTGATACGCACCACGCAACTACTATGATCCTCGTGAAGGGAATTAAAAACATGACGGTAATTTGTTTAAAGACGACAAAGAAACATTGCTGTTAATTTCTCCAACTCTAAATTCACTCTGAAAGCTAATATATTACTTAAAAAGAAAACTTTTTTTATAAGTAGATATTATAAGCCGTTAGATTAAGTTTTGTATTTTTACTCATCAGTTTCGTATCCGTCCTTCTAAAAGAGATTACGGTGGATCAACATTACGTTACCTACCATCGAAATTGAGATAAAAATAACCGACTAGAATTTCTTTGGCAATGCTCTAACGATACTTTAATCCGTTTGCCCGACAGATGGATTTTTATTCACCTGTAGAGTAAATCAATTAAATATGTTGGTATTAAAAGAAATATTATTTAATGAAAATTTTAGAGACTATATTTTGAGGCGAATTAGAGTATCTACCTACATACTTATTTGATCCAGCACGCAATATCAGTATTTTATACGTAGTCAAAATTAACACGATTATTTCTAACTATTTATTAGTAGCTATTCAAAAACACTTACGACATGATCAGAGATCGGACAGTATTCCATGTGTTATAGCCAAAAAAAATAGAATAAATACTTATAAATACTTGTTAGATACAACATTTTAAATGTTGCTAAAATATTTATTGGCTGAACGAAGGTCGTTGAATGTTTTTCTCTGATAAAGCGGTCAGGTGGCAAATTGAAAGAGTGAACAGAGACCATGTCGCGTTCGCCGCAAGTTTATGTCACCATAAATTTATACAGTTTTATTATGTTATAAAACTTCTAACCAATGTGAATTTATATGTTTTATTATAAACACGACTGCATGGCTGCTCCTTATTTTCCTCAAATTTTGAAACGTATATATGAAATTATTTGTAAGATTCACGTGTTCAAACTTAACAATAACTCATATGAAATGTGACGGCGCGTAGGGACGTCGCGCGTCGCCTACGACACTTTGGTAAACGTTAATAAATAATTTTAGCTAAAGTGATAAATTATTCACACCGTATTAAATTAAGCTTCTTGATTTGTCTTATATAAAGCGAGAACATATTCTTGTCAAAACATTTCGGAGCGAACATAAAACAATCAATCTGATACGAGAAGATTTTAACGCAATGCTTCGTCAAATATAGGTACCAAACGTAACAAATAAATAAATCTAAAGATCAAACATCTCGGTATGCCATACACCTAATAAAAAACAAGATACTAGCTATCTTGTTTTTTATATATGTCTCTTTGATAAAATTAACGTTTGTCTGTATTTATGTAGGTAGGTATTTCGAGATCGAAACGAAAATTAAAGTCAAGGGCACTGGAAACAGAGTTTGTGTGATTTAGGTTTCACGTAATAATTTTTCCTAACTTATATAGAATAATTTTAAACAAAAAAAAACCGACTTCAAACGGGAAAAATAAAAAAGTTAAAAATAAGATTACCTAGCAGAAAGTAATTCGTATGTTGATTTAGTTAATCAGAAATGATTAAATAAGTATTTTATAATTTTGAAGTTGGTGCCAAGCAAATACTATATGAACCTTACTACAATGGACTACGTAAAAGTATTTCATAGGTATATTTTTATGACATAAGTATTTTGGTTTAATTTTTGGTGAACTCATAAAATTTTAAATTCACTCAAATTCTCTTATAAGCCAAAAATATAATAATATAGCCTTTTCAGATTACTATTTTAAGTTTGTGTTTTCATAGCAAGCATTGAAACGTATAAATTGGATAATTAAAAACGTTTAAAATAAATCAAACTATGGGAATAAGAATTCTTCAGAGAATAGATAAAATACAAGTCTCGCCAATAAACTATTGACTTTCACGACAGTAGGTATGTTCAGGGAATCGAGGGAATGCGATTAAGTGATTAAAGAACCAAAACGAAGAGAAGTATCTTATATTACTCCAGTACGGAACATGAAGGTTCCAACATAAAACCAACATAAAAGAAACATTTTATGATCTTCGGTATTAATACCGCAGTTAATTGTTGACTTGTAATAACTCGTTGATTTTTGTGATAACTAAATCCATTGTAACTTAATTACTTAAGTAGTATATCTATACTTAAATTCTAACTTACCAACTTACACCTTGAGTATGAAACTTACCTGGAAAAGAAAATAGAAATCAATGATTAATTATTCATTTATACAAATTAATGACAACAAGTATACACGTCAGTAGTGAATGCCAAGGTTTGTAAATAAATTTAAATAAGTATTATACATAATACTCTGAGTTGTGTCCAAAAGCACCCACCCAGACCTCGCGAGAAAGAGTCAGTTTTTGACTAAAATATACTGAAATACACTTTGTTTTTCCGTAGCCAGGGTTGTAATGCAATTTATCTGTACTATTCTAGTTGGAATTGAATAATTCTTTTTGCGTATGATAGCCCAGTTCTTGAGGCAGGTTATACGCTATGTATCACATCAAGATGGCGACGAAAGCAGAGCAATAAGCAAAGACGCGGGTGAGACCGCGCCGCGAAAAGCTATACTAAGAGCTGAAACACATACCAGCGTTGCGCCAACGCATCGCCGTTATGTGTTTCGGCCCTGATATACACAAATATAAAGGGAAAGATTTTGTTTTTATATTTGGTTGGACGCGCTAATCTCTGAAACCACCTGTCGGATTTTAATAATTATTTTGCGTTTGATAGTCTAGTTCTTCAGAAAGTTTATATAGTCTACGTAACATCATGCTACTGGCGACGGGAGCAGAGCAGTTACCACAGATGTAACTTAATGCGATTGGAACCGCGCCACCTCGCGGAAAGATAGTTAGTTGTAGCGTGGATATTTTAACAGAATAGTATTAGAACTCAGGCTCAGTAAAAATACAATACTTTTACAGTACAATAATTCATGAGCGAAGAACCTAAGAGACTACATTCAAGTATTTTCACACAAATAAGCTAGTTTGTGCAAGTACATTAATTCTCGACGACACTAACCACTAGGTACGTATTGAGCAGAGACGCACAATAAGCCCGCATACAGTAGCCGCGCCGCGGTAATTGCTATTAAAGGATTGTACTTACTTTGTTGCGAATCACATTAAATTATAATGGATCTAAAATAGTAACTCCCAGTTTCTGAAAGGCTGATCAACGAGAAGTTAACTAATCACCTGTTAAATTAAGTACCCAAAAGCATGCTAAAACATGAAAAATTAGTTTAAATTTGATCTAATTAGGTACTAATGAATTCAAATTCGTTTGTTCGTTAGTGTTAGCAACCCAATTGGTACTTCACATGAGATTTAGCAGGTGACTAGTTAATTTTTCGTTGATTAGCCTTTCAGAAACTGGGGGTAAATCGTCTAAATATGACATCTAGACTAATTTTAAGCTAATATTAGTATTATTTCAACGAAGAAATTACAAAAGACATTAAAATTTTGTCACCAATTCAAATCTTCTTTATTATATAGGCCTATTAAAATGTGAATCTTATCTACTATTTCGTTTTGGGTTTATCCTTATAGATAATTTTTTCCTAAAAGTATACCTATTTCTTATATCCTAAACTGCCGTATAAATTAATTAGCTAACTCCTTTATTTTGATATGTGAATAAGTTATGAAAATTACCCCTAGTGGTGCAGAATCCACAACATTTTTAACTAGTGTAAACTGCCCCACTAAAATCGTATTTAGTAGGACAGATTCCACTGAAAGCACTGAAAGACATTCTACTTTTCCCCACCGGTAGGGCAGCTTGGTGGGGTAAAGTGGAATAATTCATATTACGCCTATACTTCATGCAAGCAAAGTTAATCCATACAATCTATGGACACGATCTCGTCTAGCACTGTTCGTTTCATGCTGTCATTTCTTCCAAGTAGGTACCTACGCGCAGGCTCTGGAACGAACTACCAGCTGCGGTGTTTCCCGAGCGCTATGACATGTCTTTCTTCAGACAAGGTATAAAGAGAGCATTAATATCACGGTAGGCAGCGGCTTCGTGGTGCCCCTGGCATTGCAGAAATTCATGAACGATACTTGCCCTTAACTTAGGTGGGCTGTTGGCTCGTCTGTCTCTCTAGGCAATCAAAAAAAGCCATTAGTCGGTTCACAATAGAATGTCATTGTACTAATTCAGAAGAATTACGCTAAAGTATATTTTTTAACTTAATTGCGTCCTCGCACGTCTCAAATATACTTTAATGAAAACGTGTTATGTAAATTTCTTTGTAGCATTTGCTTTTACTGTATAATATGCTCAAAGAAGGTGTTACTTGTACGTTGGGCTTATTATCATAGCTTCAGTACAATAAGTCGAACACCGTTTTATAATTTAACGACCTTCGCCAGTCAAGGTTAATAAAGGATAAATTTATTTTGCAGCTCGACGCCGACGTTGATCTTTAATAGAGGGGCTAACTTGCTTTCGGTAATACTTACAGATTAAATGCCGCCGTCAATTTAATGATTGTTATACCACCTACTTAATGTACATATTGTAACGTCAATTATTTTTTTATGCAACTTTGATAATAAATAAAGGGTAACCTGTGGACATGCCGGTGTTTAGTGCTAAAACAACAAAATCAAGCTGTTGCCGAACATAAGAATGAAGGTGTTTCACACTCGCTCTTTGAATGTTGTCAGTCTTGCGAAGGTCCTACCTCAGCCGGGCTGCTACAATTCACCTCTAAAAGTGTATTGTAGAAACTGTTATTAAAATAACACGAGTTACTCGTGAAAGCGGCCACGTGCCAACACTCTTGTATTAAAATAGTACAGTTCCCAAATAAACAATTGTATGATAAATTGCGAATTACATTCACGTCGCACTAAGACGTAAAACACGAATAAGATTCCATTCAATTTGTCTGAAACAATCTTGAGTTTGAAAACTATAAGAAGTAGTTAGTCGGATTAAACACATAAATGAGTACACAAATTGTAAATGACATTTTTAGAATAAATTACAGAACTAAAATCATATGTGTTGTAGATCGATGTGAGAGAGACACGTGACTCAATTGCACGTCGTCCTTTAAAGTGCAGTTGCAATATCGTAGTGTTGGTGCGGTACCGTAATATCTATATAATATATACTTATAATCGTCCGTACCTACACACCCTTATTCTTAAACTATTATTTACATGTGGTTTGTGGCTACACCTACGATTTCAAAATTATTGAAGGGGCTTAAAAACAATGCGGTAAAGTAGCCCAAGCTTTAAACCAAAACACTGCGTATGGTAACATTCTAATATGTCTAATACTCTTTAACAGAACCGTCTAGAACTAAACCTGGCTTGAGCCCTCAGAACCTTCTTGATATACGAGAGAAACCTAAATTAAACTTGTCTCTTATTAAATACTTACCTATAGTAAAATTATTGCTAAGCTTAGCTTAAAATAAAAATTTAAATACCTAACGTAACTGTAGTTTTCACACACATTTTTGTAAGTTAGTGAAATGAAGTAACGGGCAAGTTATTTAATTAACGCAAAACTCAATTTTTGGAGAGCACTTAAAGTGGTCATTATAACATACTACGAGTACCTACGTCAGAAGTCAACTCAAAACAACTCAGTACGTAAGTCATAATATTGTTCATTTTAGATTGCATTGCGTTCGCAGCTTTGTGGTTTTGTCGATTAAATTGACATATATGCACAATCAAACGACTGTGTATTGTTTTATTTGACGAAAAGCATTTTACTATCATTCACCTACTACTGGCATGAAGATCACTCTCACCATCTTAATAACACAAGGGTACAGTATTTGCGGTTACAGAAAACGTGTAAGATTAAGTTGAGGATGCATAAGTATCTAGATACTATTTTGTCAAGGTTTTTCAGGAGATAAGATCATAAGACCACTTTAACAAATGAGTCAAAATGTTCTTACAAATAAAGAGATCTGACTTGGAAATACCTACAGCATAATATTATAATTATGTCAAATGCTTATGATTACGCTGGTCTATTGCTGTCTCAGTAGTATATTTTTTTAAGAACTTAAAAACTAAATTCAAATTATTAGTTAAATGGTGAGTTACCAAAAAATTTCTTGGCTTATTATGTTTGAAGAGAAAATCAATATCTCGAACGCGTCTATTTACACAAAATTTGTTGTTGAGTTTCGATAAATTAATTAGGCCATGTATTAAATATTTACTCTCTCCCTGTGGTTCTTATGCTTACATAATTACATATTCTTAACATATAAATAACAATAACATAATATACAACTTGCCTCCGTGGCGCAGTGAGAGCGCAAGCGACTACTCTGTGCACGAGGTTGTGAGTTCGATCCCTACACGAGACAACACTTTGTGCGATTCATGAATATTTATGTTCTGAGTCTGGGTGTACTTTTGTACGTTATTTGTTTGTTTGTATAATCCCCGCGACACAGGGCTTATTTCCTAGTGCAGAAGTTGCGTTAAAAAAAAAGACAAGTCAATATGTTAGGATCATCACAAAATTTCATAGCCTTTAAATAATTTACAGTTTAATTAGTTTTCAGTAATTAGTGATAGGTTGAAGAGTACCTACGTTTCACAATGGTATACCTAAGGTATGTTTATGATGTTAATTCACATACCTACCATATTGTATGTAATTTATATTTATTAAGTTACAAAGTAAGTACTATATATAAACTTTTGTAAACCAATGAGTTAGAAATAAATCAAAATAATATTATATAAATAAATCGTAAAAAAATAATATTAAGTTAGGTATCCATAGATACTTTTACGGTTTTTCGTTGATATTATTACTCATTATACCTGTAAATGCGCCTAATGTATCTAAGACGGGCGTTTCTCCTAAAAGATACCTACTTAATGTATGTAAGTATGTGAAAGTATGAAATATTAGAAATGTCGTCGCCTACGTTTCAAAATCAGTGTAAGTATAGTTTGATGTAAAAAATGGCAATTGCAATTACGGATTTGTTTACTTACGCAATATACAAAATGGTTCTTTTGTATTTAATACTAAAACCAAACCGTGAACTGTGTTACATGACACGCTTGTCAAAGTGACAAAAAGTGATTGTTGAAAATAGAAAAAAACAAACATTCCTATATATATATTCCTATATATTTCTATGTAGTTTGGTCGGGCGACGCTTGTAGAAAAATGACAAATCATGAATTTTTAGATGGACAGGTAACAGTTTTAGCCCGTCAACAATATTTATGTATTTACCTTATATACCTATGCACCACTATAATGACTACGCTATCAACAAGAAACAGCAAACGCTTAGGTAATAGCAGCTATGTACGTATTTGTATATATTACAGCATTAAAGCATTCTTTCTTTTTAGACAACTGTAGACAACGGTAGTAAATCCACGCTGGTTTCAGCTTGAATGGGTCGGATCGACTAAGGAAGTACTACCCTCTCATAGAAGATCGACGTAAGAGTAGTAGTAGATATCCGTACTACTGCGTTTCGTTCGGTGAGTGAGAGCGCCGGCGGCCTAATTTCCCCCTTTCCTCTTTTCTCACCTCTTTTTCTTCCCCTACCCCATTAATTCTCAGCCGCAATAGTGGTGACCACCATACCAGCAGTTTAAACGATGGTTTATGGTATGGTGGCCACCACTTCTGGATTCCACTGACTGCTTACCATCAGGGGGGTGAAGTCACTTTGGAAAAATAAAGCTTACTACTAAACCGAACTAGGTATGTTAACAACAAAAAAAACATGACATCACACCTCAGTTGCAATCAGAAGTGTACGTGTCACCTTTGTGATATATTAGCTTATTTTTTTATATGGAAAGTTTTAGTTTTATAAAAAAATCGCATCCATCCAATAATTTTACAGACAAGCAAAATATATTAATTAAAAAACTTAAAGCTCGTCTGCCTAAAACAAACTGAAAAGATAGAAACCCATTGTTTTTCGTGCCGACGCTAAATTTAAATTTTAAATAGGTAGCTTATGTCACTCCCACAATCAATACGAATCTAATGACACCTCATATAGTGAAATCCATCTAGCCATTTACGTTGTAGAGCGAGCTAAAGAAATAGACTTACGTACCCAATTACCCATATACAAACATACATACGCTCGAAAATCATTACCCTCCTCGACTTCGGCAGTCGGGCAAAAATTGCCGCGCTAAAGTAGAGAAAATCCCTGTGTCGAGAAAGGGCTTGTAAGCACAAATAGCTGGATACCTAGCGTAGATAGAGAACCCTTATTGCTAATTACTTTCGTGCAATAACTAAACTAGTTATCAAACATCTTATATAAATATATATTTTAATGGATAGAATAATAGAATAGTTTGCAATTACAACGCATGAAATATTTAATCATAGTAATTAGTTTGACTATTATCTCTATTTACATGTGGGCTTGAATGCATATTAAATGTATGCATAGAATCTATTAGAATCAAATATATTACTGAAACCCAATTGACTATACAGTTTACTGACAAGCGGTTTACTCTCTAAATACGAGTACATAACCAATTGACATCATCCTATTGGTACATTTAGAGGAAGTTCATTTACATAACAGTACATTATCCTAAATTTATTATCTGGCGATAAAAGGTTTTAAATAAATTAGGGAGTGATTTGTAGCTAGTTACATTATGGGGAAATTTTACTTATATAGAGAATTACCTTGTCAAATACTTTTTTCATGCGTAACCATTTCGACTAGAGGGGTTAAGATAAACATTTCAAATAGATGAAAATGTTAAGTTTTATATTTTACATGAAACAAACGTACTTAGATTGTGTAAGTATATGAGTTTAAGCTTCAGTAGATAAAAGTTTGTAGTGCTTCGATGATCACAGTAGCTTCTCGGATAAAATTCTCTCGAGACAGCAACTGAAAATGTAAATGTACTAGCGGTCTCTTGAGTGTATGTTTTTATAAAATACTTCGCTCTGAGTGGCAGCTGTTACCACAAACGCCTTTGCTATACCGTATACAAGGTTGACCTAGCACAATCTCAAGGAAGCATCAATAGGATAGTTAACAGATGCCTCCGGCTACCAATGACACTTCAGTCATTTTCGACACAAAAATTCCTTTATGTTTGAAATATGATTTTACCGCTCATTTACATAGTAAACGGGGCATGAAATTGTACCGACGTGGTGTATTTATATAATGATGTGTAGAGTTGAAATAAAACAGTGTTATTATTGTGAAATACGTAACTAAAGATGTAAAAAGATGTAATGTACTGAACTAGCTCTTTATTCATCGCAATTGAATAATCTGATATCATAGGTTACGCAGATAGGTAATTAGATAGAGGCCTATGTAACACCTACTAAGCTTGTGTAGCAGTGGACGTCGTTCGGTTGATGTGATGATGAATTAGATAGTAAACTCGTCATGAGTGACCGTGCTTGTTCATCTATATATATATAAAAATGAATCCCTATTTCCCTTGGTCATGGCATCACGCATGAACGGCTAGTTCAATTTCGTTAATTCTTTTTTTGTTGTGTTTGTTATTGTCAGGAGAAGGTTCTTATGAAAGAAAAACTAAGAAAATTGCGAGGTGATTTAAAAAGTTTAAGAATACTTAACCACCATATTACATTTAAACCGCTAAACCGATTTCGATGTAAATTGGTATGTAGATTGATTTGGTTTCGGAAAATAGGCTACTTTTCATCCCAAAAATCGCTCTGATTCCCGAGTTATATTAATTAAACACATAGCAATTTTCGCGCGGGCAAAGCCACAGGGCGCAGCTAGTCTCTAAATAATATAAAGTAAAGTTAAATTGTTTTTTCAGGTTTCGCCGCTAACTTCTTTTAAACCACGCAACGGATTTGGATTTTTGCATTTCCAAATTTACTGTTTTCACTATAATTTTGGGCATAAATACAAATAACATTTATCATATCATGCATTTTAGAGTAACGAAAAGTCGAGAAGTTCAAGATTTGTAATCATTTCGTATAAATAAATACCCATACATCATGTGCGAAGTAGAGTCGGATCACTAGTTCTATATAATTATGAGTAAAGTTCATTGCTATGTGGTACGACACAATAGGAACAGTAGGTACCTACTTGCGAGAGAGTAGTAAGTAAAATATGCAGCAGCACGTGTAGGCAATGACGTCAAGCGAAACTGAATAGTGTCGCGTGTTGTCAAACTTTGTAGGACATAGAAAGGTAGGCAGCGGCTTATAAAAATATTGTTAAACCGCAGCTGCATAAATAACATGGCACTATTTTGATGATGTTATGTTTTTGCTGTTCCTACATGAGGGAAATCCCTTCGTCCGCCTACTAAACAAAAGCTATGTAACCAGTTACGTGTGTGATGAATTTTTTTTTTTTGCTACGAAAGTAATTTTGTACAAAGAATACGTACATTCAGTAACAGCACCAACAGCAGGTGTATAGTTACATACTTTTACATTACTTTAATGCGTGTAACTCGTCTATGCCTGACTGATGGGTGTCCAGTTTGTAAAGGAGCCACGAGAAATACTCCTTAAATTTCTGAAAAACGCAGCTATGTGTATGTAGCTGACACCTAATAAAATTTCATGTCTTGTACATACATCGCTTGATCGCAGATAAATTGCATGCAATACGCAATAATGCTAAAGCTCACTTCTAATAAGGACCCGTAATAAATGCGAAATCATGTTTACTTATCCGCATGTCTACTTTCACGATACGAGAAAACAGGTAAATTGCGAACAAATAAAAAGAGAAGGTATTCAAGGAAAACCGAGCCCAGATTGGATAATGTTTATAGATGAAGATAGATTGCACTCTGACAACAAATGTATTATGTTTACTTTGCTACATTACGTTGCAAAGCGCCAGTGAAAGCAGCTTAACATAATACGGCTTATAATTAAAACGTAGCAGCAAGTTGTATCGGATTCACTAAACTTGTTCATTCGGTCAAATTCATCCAATAGAGAGAAGTCCAATAGAGTAGTAAATCAATGACTAATAAAGTTTACTAGTAATTATAAGACCGTTATAATCGATACAACTCCATGTTTTTCTATATGACCGTCCACAAGTTCATCTGACGTTGCTTAGCTTAGGTAAGGTCGACAGAATGGCTGGGGCGAAAACCAAATACCAAGTATGAGGTATAAAATAAAATTCTCTTTATCTGTAGTGATGATTACAGTAGACATATAATTATGCGCCCCACAGCTTATCCCCCGCGCGTATAATATGTTTTGTATCCCTTGCGAACCAGACCGATTTTTGGGATAATAAGTAGCCTACAAACATACATACATACAAACTTTCACATTTACATATACATTTATTATACACCGAAGGGTATGGAAGTTATGGAGGGAAGACTTAGTTAGCTTAGTAAAGAGTATTAACAACAGTGAAAAATTAGTGATAAAATTTTCCTGGCCTTTATCCAGCAAGAAGTATGACGGCGAAGTAATTAGTGGTTAAATAATTTACATAATTGTTTTAACTGAAGCACGCGGCCTGGCCGGAAAGATAATCTGCAGCAACAAATTACAAACATGCTTTATCTTAGTACTGTTGTTTTTAGTGAATATTTTTAAATAATTCCAAATACTAGTGATAAGGAAGCCAATATTTGTTATTTAGGTATGAATAAGTTTACATTTTAGATACGTATGTATTGACGGAACAACAACATACTAACAATTTACTAAACTATTAAATTAATAATCAAACTAAAAAGGTATATTATAAATTTATGCATACATTTGCGTAGTTTATTATCGCTGAACTTCAGTAAAATACAAAAAAACGATTTAAAATTGTTGCGTAAGTATATATTATATATATGTAAAAAAATATTTTAGTATCTTGAAAAAAATACCTAAGTATGCCCTTTTTATTATACGACTGTTGTCATTGTGGTATAGTCAATCTTCTTAAAAATATATGTACCCAATGTAAAATGTAAGATTAAATAAAGCTTACTACTAACGATAATTACACATACCTACCTTTTACTTCTACGCTTCTAAACGGAGCTGGATTGTATGTAATAATAATTCAGCCAAAACAGATGCACAATGAACCAAGAGGTCGGTGCCGTCAGCAAGCATTGCACATCGACAAGTAACAACATCACTCGCACTCGGCTTGCGAATGTCTTATAACGACGTAGTATAATTATAGTCGTTTCCCAGATCGTACCATTATATCTATAACATCAACAAATTAAGAGACGAAATATTATTCTCACGTAAAGTTTCTCAATAAAAAAACGAACACAAAACAGTTTTCTATTCATCAAATAACTAAGTATATAGTAAACAAACCGAGAAAACAACAAACGTAAAATAACTAAGACAAAGATAGAACAGTTACATAGAGTCACAATTTGTGGTTATTCATTATACCTTTCAAAATGTAACGACCTAGTTCTTTAGCTATAGGTAAAACTTCTGAAATATTCCCCACAAAGTATTTTGACTAACGTGCCCTCTTTAATCTTAGAAACTAAACAGTCGATCACTGTTTATTGGAATCAATGTTCTACAAAGTAATTCTTCAAAGTACCACTGACGTGTTTTAAATTTCACTTGTTTAGTAAATGGAATACAAATAAAGAGTGTTTACAAGTTGGGCGGGTGTAATTGGTCTACAAAATGCTGTGGCCGTCAATTCACACAAAATTAACAGCGTTCCATGCTTACATGTTCGCCCACATGTAAGTAATTCTAGGAAGGCTTTTCACATCAACGCTCATAATTTCCACCATGAGGCTTGGTTCTCTTTTACCTATTCATAGTTCTACAAGTTATATTTTTTGTTTCGAGGATTAACAAGTAAGTTGTAGTTACGAGCGTAATAACAATCTGCTTTATTGTTTGAGGGTTTTAAATGAGATTTGAAATAATCAAACAGATCACATATTTACATTTTAACAACCGTTTTGAACTTTGTACAAATAGATGATTTTTTTATTAAAAAAAGTGGCGGCTTTTTCACAAAAGATATTAATTAATAACCACAAATAAAATTTATTACCGTATTATTATTATTATTCAACGATAAACATTCATAGGGACGAGATAACCCTAAGACTCAATCAACTGGTACATGACAAGAGCTATGAAAGAATAACTAACTACATAGGTGGTACAGTCACGTTGTAGGTTGTTAATGAAACATAATTTATACTAATTAGAAGCAAAACTGTGTCCTCATTAACCTGTGATACAATTATTAAGAATTTGTTCTTGGCAGAAATATTTACGCATTCCTTGAGCAACACCCACACCTTATCATTTATAACACTACCCACATACGACTTTAAATTATAAATATAACAATAACAACAGCAGAATATCGCTCACCGACTAACTCATAATTATTTGTCATAAAATATCAAAAAATATTAAGTCTATGTAAGTTTTTTTCATTACATTAAAGATAGGTAATCAATGTCCCATGATATATAGTACAAACAAAGGTATTTTATAATACCACAACAACCACACAACGCCAACTCTAGACCCAAAGTAAGCATACATTAATAGATTGTGATATGGGTTCTAGAATGCGGATAAACATACTTATCTACTTTTTTTATAAAAACATACGTATTATACATAGAAACACCCAGACCAATGCAAATAGCCATGTTCATGCACACAAATATTTGCACTAAGAGGGAATCAAACCCGTGACCTTTGTGTGGCAGTCCATACACAGTACCACCGAACCACAGAAGTTGTTGTTGTTGTTGTTGATAAAATGTGCTATTAATTAGATTTTTTCCTTTTTGATCTAACCTTGAGCTAGCAAAATGTAGATGTAACACACTTTTACCTAACTCTTATATGGAAAATGGTGTGGCGGTATATTTATATATTAAACAATATATACACTTACATTACACATTTATATATTTTGTTTCTTTTTTTACTATTATATTTTATAACTAGCTGATCCAGCGAACATCGTTCCGCCTAACAGTCGATCAACGTTACTTTATTTTTCTAAAATAAAAGAATTCTAAAATAAACGTAGCCTAAGTTACTTCTTGTTAAGTACATCAGCTACCTGCCAATAAAAGTCCCATCAAAATCGGTCCAGCCATTTTAGAGATTAGCCGGAACAAACAGACAGACAGACAGACAAAAATTGTAAAAAAATTATTTTGGTGTATGTACCGTATATATATTTACATACATGTAGTAAAAAACGGTTATTTCAATATTACAAAACAGACACTCCAATTTTATTGTATGTATAGATAGCATAAATTTAGCAAGAAATAACTAGTATTCGAAGCGTATATAGCACAGTGAGTACCTAATGTTTACATTCGTGGGAAATCTAATATCTCTTTAAGTGGAACGCTAGTAAATCATTCATCAGACCGAACGGTGAAACAATTTATTAATCTACAAAAGCAAACGACTAAGTTTGATTCGTGGAAGTAAGTAATTTTACCTCAATCGAAACCTTAGTGTGCCAGGTTAACATTAAACGGAACAAAAATATTTTCAGGTTAGTCTACAAAAATGACTCCACCCTGCGTAACGGTAAGCACTCAGTGGAATTTAAAAGCCATGTTTAAAAGATTCGGGATTAAAATTCGCTGGTAAAGAGTTCCAAGTTTTTAATAAGCGACAGAAGTCTTGTACTGAACCGACATGACTCTTTAGATTCCACTGTGAAATTGTGGCACTTCAAACTCTTACGTATTGTTATGAATGAAATAATAATGTCTGTCCCATGTTAAATGTTTCATAATCAACAAGGTGAATTTTTTTGGTGTTGAATGCTTTAAATTAACTACGATAACTATCTACTGCCGGCGGACTCTGTTATTGCGACCTCAAAATGAATTCAAAATTCATTCTCGTAAAATAAACATAATTTAGAAAGGTAGGGCAGCAAGTTTCGCTCTCAAATTGGATTAGATCGGCTGGGAAAGCACCTCTACCCTACACTGCCGTTCTATAGAAGAATGACGTATCTACAGGACGAATTTTAGAAAAACCTATCTTAGAGTAGATGCACTAGGTTTAATTTTTACTAGCATAATAACGTCTTCTAGTTACCGCATTATTTCTTAACATTGATTTGCAAGAGTTTTCTACTATATTTTCTAACAACAGGCACAATCAAACAATATGCACCTCGTGTTACTTTTATTATCTTTTTAAAAAAAAAAACAAGAAGACAGTTTTTGTACTAAAGATCTTTACAACTTCTTTTCTTTACACACAAAATCGGATTCGGAACAAACATTTATGAATCACGAAAAATGTTGTCCAAATTTTTTCTTTTGCCATCATCGGCAATCAAAAAAAGGTATGTATTAATAAACGATCATCTTACTTTCGGTTTTATCTTTATGCAAACCACCACATTATGACTTGCAAATTATGTAAACATTTTATAGTCACGTTAATAGGTATGATTTATTATACTAGATATTTTAACGATAGTAAGATACCTACATCAACGTATTTCATAAGGGTAAAAAGGGCACCTGCCGACCCTTTGAGAACATAGTTGAAAAAACTGCACTAATGAAGCATGACCCTTTATCGGTTAACCTTTCAGCGTATTAATGAAAGAGGTATTTACATATAACCTACCCATGTTATGCATTCACCTCATGACTGAATTAGAGATGAATTAACAATAATGATAGTTTGTATAAACATCTTATAAGCCTTACATGTCATGATAGTGATTGACGTTAAAAAACACACTAAATTGCATAAATAAAAGAGCAAATTAGTTTTAACAATTGGTATAAAATAGCAAGGTGGCGAAAATTAGGGTAGACATATGTCCAGCAGTGGACGTCTGCCGGCAAATATGATAATGATAGAAAGCAAGAATCCATTTACAATCCACATAGGCACACACTGCTTCCCAACATAAAATTATTTAATTAGTCACATCAAATCAAAATGCATCGTTATTGTGGATCATAGATACAAAACAAATGATTTTTATAACATAATGTCCGGCTTCTTCAATTTATCTCACATTACGTGCAAACAAAAACTAACTGTTAACTATACCTATATATTACGGTAGTAGATCCACGCTGATTTCAGCATGAATGGGCCGAATCGTCCGGGGAAGTACTACCCTCTCATAGAAGATCGACTTAAGAGTAGTAGTATCCGTACTACTGCGTTTCGTTCGGTGAGTGAGAGCGCCGGAGGCCCAATTTCCCCCTTCCTCTTTCCTCACCTCCCTCATTCCGTTCCCCTATCCCCATTCCCAGCCGCCATAGTGGAGGCCACCATACCAGCAGTTAAGACGATGGCTTTTGGTACAGTGGCCGCCACTTCTGGATTCCACTGACTGCTTACCATCAGGCGGAGTGGAGTCACTTTGGTAGGCTATAATATAATAAAAAAAAAAAAAAAAAAAAAAAAAAAAAAAAAAAAAAAAAAACCATATAAAATAGCTCTGCTGTAGCAGAAATTATAAGTGCATTGGATGAAATTCCATCCCGCAACTAGTCTAATGCAACTGTGTGACTGGCCTGTTGGTCTAGTGGCCGTGGGTTCGATTCCCACCCAGGACAAATATTTGTGTGATGAGCATGATTGTTTGTTCTGTGTCTGGGTGTAATTTATCTATAATATTATTTATTAGTTTATTAGTATTTACAAAAAAAAATGTATATATGTAGTATATCAGTTGTTTAGTACCCATAACACAAGCAAATATAGTTGCTTAATTTGGGGCTAAATGGCGCTGTGTGAATATGGTAGAATATTATTATTATTATTATTATTATAACTATTGTGTTGTTTTCACAAAAATATACACTTCTCCATGTTAACTTAATAAACGCCTCCAAAAATATTATTTTTAAAATGGTTCTGTGAATACCCACAAAAGGTCAAATTTATTTATAGTCACAAATAAATTTAAAATCAACGCGATCAATTATTTAATAATAGAAGCTTATCCGCCACACACACTCCAGAGCTAGTGTAAACAGACTTATGAGTGTTATAGCCATGCCTACAAACGGTAAGCGATTTCATATTCTCATATAACATCGAAGGAAACAAAACGGGCGCCTACGAATATTGATTTTCTTTTTTTTTCGCTAGGTAAGACAGAGACAACATATAATTTTCTTTGGCAACTATATTGTGTAAATCAGCGTTTCACAACAAACAATATTCATAACAGAGCGATATTTCTCGTTTGAACTGTACAAAGAAAAACTGTAAAACTGAATGGAGAGCTACGTACTAAAGAAAATCCCAGCGCAGTTATGTAGGTATATAATATTCCCTCTGATTATTAGGATCTCCTCTAAACTCTATTAGTAGTAGTATAGCAACTGTTATTTGCAACTACTAAGTGCCGCACCAATGCAAACGCTCACCATTAGGTATATCGACTTGTACATTCCTACAATACAAATTTTAATACTATCGATATTATGCTAGCGAGACCTAGTACATTTAACATCTCTGATTGATGCACTGCGCAGTGGTAACTGATCAACTTGTCGATAGTAGATATTTAAGTTATATACAAAGTAATAAAAAAAATAGTGTAAAATCTTATAATTATACCTAAACCTAAATAAAGCTAATTGTAAAAAATAAATAATAACTAACCTAACCAATAGCATAAAATTTCTTAAAATCATGTAAAATATAAATTAAGAAAACTATTTTTGTTTTGATAAGTATATAAAATATATAAGTTATTATTAGATAGATATACTTACACAATATTATCATTGTCATCTGGTAACATTTTACATAATTAAACTAGTTTAAACTCTCAACTCGCATGTACTAGAATTTACAGTAATTTGTGGTAAATGATGAATTAAAACTAATAATTTAGATTTAATTACTGTTTAAAACTCTGTTTTTGACACTGTTTTTTTAACCAAATTAATAAAAAAAAAAAATATAGTAAGTAAGTATATTGTCATCAGCAAAAATTTTCTTGGTTTTGATACTGGTAATACGTCAGCAGTATTCCTGACATTAAATGCATTAAATGGTAACTGATTCATCGATTGGCCATTGTATGCGAAGACATAGGTGGATTTGGATGTTTAAATTACATAATACCTACTTATCAATAATAATTTTTGCTAAATTACGTTTGCTCAGTCTCAGTGGAGACCAAATAGGTGTGTTGATATTATGGTGCATAAATGTATGCGATGCGACAACACGGTTGCACTGACAACTCCTTATATCTCATAGTCCGATGGGAAACAATCCGGTACGACCGAAGAGTTGACAGCTAAGAACAAGGCGTTTAGGCGCAGAATGTCCAATTCGCAAAATGTCCAGCGGACGCAAAATGTCCAGTTCGCAGAATGTCCAAATTGCAGAATGTCCAGTTCGCAAAATGTCCAGTTCGCAGAATGTCCAATTCGCAGAATGTCCAATATTCATCATAACGTTGTCACCACTAATTGGTGGAGGATTTAAGCATGAATAAATCAATAAGTAGCCAAGTTACTAGTTAATTATCCACGTGAGCGAAATGAGTAGCTGCTTATCTTATTTTAGATAATTATCTTTTGGGATCTATTATGTAGGTATGCTGTTTGAACTTGAGATACGACCTTCAATATTACGTCACGCCTCTGATTACTTCGACTGCAAAACAGGTAAACACATTAACAGTATGGGATCTTGTTCTCAACAATATCGATATCATTAATTAGAAGCTGTCTGGTAAGCGTAGCCGAGAACCAAAGTGACACGCCGCCGTATCCATTGTACAAAGAGGTCTCAAGTCAAGGAGGAAAATTAGTTATTTATAGCACTACGTTATTCTCACCAGAAATATATTGAGTTTGTAAAGAAGAATAATAGAATATAAATGAGTTAATAAAATTCAGGTAAATTCCTCGTGACGGTATAATTTGGTTAACGAGATATAAATTAAACTTTTCCCTTATAAAAGTGCGATGAAATAAAATGTACAAAATAATTGCTATTATAATAAGGTTGAGTGATTATAAAAAGATACATACACAGCGCCACAGCGCCGTTATCTTACAAGACGTAGGCAGAGATATGTTATCCACCCGTTACACCCATGTTTTATGAGCTACACAATTAGCAAGCATTATTGTATTTTTAGCTATATGAGTATATTATACAAGTATATTATTGTAAATCACTAGATGTCAAACCATTAATTTAACATTTATGTTATTACCGATAAGCCGATAATAAATAAAACACAAAATAAACATTTTTAGTCTTAATAACTAAACTTTTAAACTAGTTACTAATTTTGAGGCCATACCAAACACGATAGGGTTGAGATGCTCTGACCCCCCGTTAGTTTGTTGGGTTTTAGGGCTTACCATGTAGCTAGGCCATAGTACTTCGCCCTTCAAGAGGATCGCATAGTCTAGTAAGTGAAAATCAAACTCATTCAGTCATTTGTTTACCTTAACACGACTGGATTGTTTTCTTCCACAACCACGACACGCATCGTCAATGAGAAGATCACAACTAAAAAGTAAGTATTTTGATTTGAAATATTTATTTATTTTTATTTATTTATTTATTTTATTGCACACAAAAAGATACATAACAAGGAAAATATATAAATAAAAATTATGTACAAAGGCGAGCTTAACTCAGAACTGAGTTCTCTAACAGCATACCTTAAGAGTGGAAGAGGAAGTAACATTAGTGAGAGTTTAAGAAGTGTACAATTAAGAAAGAAAAATAGCAGAGAAAAGTAAAGAAGAAACTAATTTAACCTAGATTACACAGAAGTACTTATAGTATATCACAATGTATACCTTTTAATATAAACATACATACTAAGAATACTTAAATAATATAATGAATAATATATAAAGTTAAATATACCTACATAAAAAAATATACAATTTTATATATACATAAATACATACAATAAATATATATAATTACTTATAAACGATAGACAAGAAATGCTCTTTAGTTCTTTTCTTGAAAACTTCAACAGAAGGGCTGTCACGAATGCCATGTGGAAGAGAATTCCATAGCCTTACTGCCTGTACTGTAAAGGAGCCGCCATAGCGGCTAGAAGTGTGAGGAGGAATTTTTAGTAAGAGTGAAGAAGTAGAGCGACAGGGTTTACCCCTAGGAACAAGATACTCAAAGCGTTCACGTAAATAAGACGGAGAATTAGGATTATGAAGGATAGAAAAAGAAGAGTAAGAATATGAGTGTCTCGACGCTGCCGAATCGGTAACCACTTCAATGAAATTTAAATATCATCTAATTCAGATAACGCAGTAGAAAGTTAGGTGTAAGTGGAATCGATTAATAATTTTATTCAATGGTTGAATAATCACTCATCCACTATTTTTACCCGTAACGGTGGAATTTGCAATTAATATTTAAATGGGACCAATTTTGAAACATACTAGGAATACAGAACTCTATGCTATAAAATTGTGCGGGGTCATATAGAAAAAGTAGGTATACATGAGAATTTCTACTGTATTCGTCGATTAAAAGGTGGTTCTTAACTTAAAATCTAGGCTGTAGTAGCGTTTCTGTTTGTAAAGCAGCTACCTTCTGAAATAACATGACGACTATTCGCTGGGTGTGCGATGACAGCGCCAACTAGCGGTTATAATTACGGCAAACTTTGAAATGTCTAATGGTTGGTTGTTCTTACGAAAAGTAGGTAGGTAAACAAACCAATATATTCAATGACATATCGTAACTTACATTTACACATTTCATATATATATGTCATTATTTTTGCAGTTAACTACGCAACAGGTTTCGTAACTCATTTTGCTAGTAAAGTGACAGTTCTTAGTCTGCCGAAAGTAAACTTTTTGGGAACGGTGCGCGCTGCGATCGATTAGTGGTTCTCCCACTTCCTACTTCGCACCCAGCGGATATTGCAATATAAACTTGATAGGTAATGAAAGAACTCAGAAAATTTGACAGCTCATTTATTACACCTATACCGTGGCAAAGGTATAATGCAATAGAACAATATATATTATGTTATCAGTGCTGTTGGGACTCTTTTTGTAGTGCTTCGGGGATGTTTGTAAAGACGTGAATGGATAGTTTTTTTAGCGTGTGCGCTGATATGGTTAGAAAGATATACGCTTCAAATAATATAGTTTAGTACAGTCAATGCGTATTGGCTATATTATGATCTTTCATGGAGTAATATGGTTAAGATTTTCACTAACATATAGTAAATTTTATGTAAGTACTACTAATATTATAACCACCTGACAAAAGTAATTTTATTAGAATCGACTACAATTGCAGCATTGTAATACAGCTAACGAATATGTTACATGCGATTAGAGCGCATATTTCACGTTCAAATCCGGTATTTAGTCGAGTAAGTAGACTTTGGTTAGCAAAATAATCGATGCGTAGAAATCGTTCACTCCTTTGATCCGTCTCCAGTGTATTGCGAAACTCACACGCCCTAATTTCACTGTCACACACAGACAGACATGTGACGTTTAAACATGCCGAAACTGTTTGGACATACACGTACAGAGGCCCGAGACAAGTGTCAAACATTTCTATTCTATTCATAGAATAGAATAGAAATGTTTGACACTTAAAACTTTGACACGATAAAAAAATGTATGAGATTGACATAAGCTCTGGCGTTAGCTTATGTCAATCCAATACATTTTTTTATCTATTCTATGAATAGAATAGAAATGTTTGACACTTGTCTAGGGCCTCAGTTTATTTACGAATCTGATTCCAGAAGTCGATTGATGTAAACAAGTATTTCGGCTACAGATACCAAAAGTAAAATTTACAAAACTATGCCATTAATCTGTTTTTTTTTATTGCTTTTACTGTTCTTTTTGCTTTTGAGGGTTGTTCCTGTACAACATATTATAATATACATATTTTTGGATTATATAACATTCTCTTAATGTAGTGGCCTGTGTTCGGTAGGTTACATTACATTATGTTTTTCTCTAAAAGAATATCGCACCCAAATATTGCCAGTTTAATCCCATATAATTTACTAGGAGGTGAGCCCATTTTCATTACCAAGGGTATTTCTACAGAAAAAGCCTCGGTAACATCACTTCAACTCAGCAAGTGTGGTAACATTTGATGTAGGTAATTTACCCCTTTTGCGGCAAACGCAGTATGGCAGCTTTAATTATTATTAAAGCTGCCATACTAATAACATTTATTGTGAAAATCTAACCTACGCAGCATATTATAATTATATCTAGACTTCTTCTTTTCCGTTTCTTAGGGTAAATAAGCCGACTAAAATCTACTGTATTTGCGTCAAAGATTCAGGTATTTTTTTCTTTTATAATGTTTGCGAAGTATAAATTATATTCGTATTACCAATATATAAAAGATTAATTTTCGATGTTTAAGGAGCTATTTAGTAACAAAAGAACTTGAAGCAGTATAATTATCATCTAGACATCACATATATCTAGAACAGATAGAAACACCTTCTGAAAAGCACTATAATGATTATCTTGAAATAATGTCCTTCATGGCATGACAAGTCATGATGGCTCAGTGGTGAAGACACCAACTTCGTAAACAAGAGATCGGGTGTTCGAATTCGGGCAACGGCACCTAACAATGTAATTTTTCAAATCATATGTAGTTTCTAATTTTATCTGGACATTACTGACTGACGGTGAAGGAAAATATCGTGAGAAAACCTGGACTTTTGAAGTAGTCTGAAATCGCCAATACGCTTTGAGCAAACGTGGCGATCAATGCTCATACCAGGGCAGGAGAAGGTCTATTCTTATGTATGAGAAGAGGCCTTTCCTCGCAGCGGGATAATAATGGGCTGATATGATAAATGTCCTTAATACGTACAGCAGTTATGCATTAAGCGTCTCGTTTTTATGTCTAAGGAATGGACTTTCAATATATTCTTCTGATAGATTGACACCATAACCGATTTCAAACAGATCTAGTTACTTTTGTAATTCCACTATTACTTCAAAGTGTAATGAATAAAGTATCCAAAGTTAATACAGAGCTGTAGGTTAACGCCCGATTACAAGTCATTTAGTTTTAATTGAGGCCTACTCGGCCATTTAAATAGTTTCGATTAAAAGGATACTTCTAGTTCAGTACGTCAACAACGTTAACGTTTCAGGTAAATCGCTGAAGCGTGGTGAAAACCCTTTCTTGTAGTATTTTTTGCACATACCAAAATAAAGTTGCCTTTCAATTTTGATCCTTAGCCTTTTGAGAGGGATGTGAAAAATATTTCACGAGGTCAGTGAGATGTTCAGTGGCAGTCGCACTACTATTTTTTTTAATAGCAACTATAGTAGTGACTACCCCTTTTGATCGAGTTACCTTAAACGCAAGATGCCAATGAAGGCGTTATACTTAAACATGAAACTTGCCTAAAAGCTGCACCACCCTTGGTAAACTAAACTGAATGCTGACCATCCGGCAGAGTGAAGTAATTTTAAAGTAATCTTAATAATATTATAAATGCGAAAGTTTGTGTGTGTGTGTTTATTACCACCACTCAGCGTCTAAACGGCTAAACAGAATTCGATGAAAATTGATAGGTAGGTAGATTTGGTGCCGGACAGGTAACTTAACTAGATTATGGACAACTGCAGTATTAATTACAATTTACATCTTTACATACTAGTGACTTTATGTGTAGTGCAGTTATGTACAAATATCAAGCTGATATCTCAGTTTAGGTCATCAGGTAGAATAAGGTGATATTAGGTTTTTATACTAAACAACATTCTGTGCAACCTGTAGTTCATAATTAAGTCTGGTACACGAGAACATGAATGTCAACCTTACGTAAAAAGGTTTTAGTTGTGACATGTATATTGGTTTATATTGTCTTATTTTCACTAGTTAAGTATCCTTCTTGTCTCCAGGGACATAAATTAGTCTTTATTTACTGAGGTCCCTTGTCGTAAGTGACAGGACGAATATTTAAGCTAAGGGACTACTGACTCGACAGTCAATATGTGTCAAGACTAGGGTAGGTAGTTGGTAAAACGTGACATGCTAAGAACCTAGAACCATTTTTAACCGAAATAAAATTATTTTTAGAAAAAAATTAAAACCGACTTCAAACAACACATACATGTTCAATTCCTAACTAAAAAGTAGAAAATAATATTTTAATTACTTCATAGCAAAGAACATTAAAGGGGAATCAACGCAATCCTTGATACCTATAATACTTTACTATTTATAGTTTTTAATCAGTTATTTTGGAGTCGGTGCCAGCCAAGAAGGATCTTTAATTCTGCCTTTGCAACAATTTTTTGTAATGCACGAGGCGATAGTGGCACGCGTGGGGGATATGCCTGAGTGCACTACCCGAACGCGATCATACTCGTGAAGGCAGACGTCACTAATAGTTGTTTTCAGTTATACATAAAAAATTTGAGGCGCACTTATCAGATTCCGTTCAATTTCTTGTATTAAATCTATATTTTTCATTTATATATTAATAGATTAATCAAGAAGGATTTTTTTGCTAGTGGGTAGGTTTTTTTATGAAGGTCATTATGATCCTTGGCTGGCACCGACTCCAAAATAACTGATTAAAAACTATAAATAGTAAAGTATTATAGGTATCAAGGATTGCGTTGATTCCCCTTTAATGTTCTTTGCTATGAAGTAATTAAAATATTATTTTCTACTTTTTAGTTAGGAATTGAACATGTATGTGTTGTTTGAAGTCGGTTTTCATTTTTTTTCTAAAAATAATTTTATTTTTAAACTTTTAGTGGGAAATAATTGTGTATAAATATATTCAATATGGGTAGACCTACTAAACGTGCTGCGCAAATGAGACAGCGCCGCGCCGTTTGAAAGAAAGTAGAGACGAGGTAAGATTGTAAATAGAGATACTTGTCAACACTTTCTCGATCGCTAAATCCTGAATTCCAGAAACCACAAATCAAAACAAAAAAGTGATGATCTACCAACAATAAAGAATCATCAAAAATCATAATTTAACTGACCGCGCAACCGCTTAACAGATATACAAAAAACAAACAGTAGTGCTGTAAAGGCAGGTTTAAGGCCGCCCGTTGCTGTTGTAATTTCTCACGACCATAAGACCTCCAACTTGGCTTAACGACTACCAAATTATAGTGATAACAATATACTACTGCTTCTAAAGAATGAAGACGTTGAAAATGAAATGACACAAATGGTCACTCATCCAGGGCCACTTCGTTTCTAACAAAACATGAATTTTGAAAATCACTTCGCATTTGTAACATGGACATGTCAATGTCAGAAAATTCGTCGCAAAAGACATCGACGTGTTGCTTTACACGTCTTCACTTCTTGCATATGTTTTGTTACAAAATATAAAATTGAAGCCAAACCACTAAACCATTCCTTATAAAAAAAACATGGGACCCCATTTCAGAGTATATTCTTTCAAATAAAAGAAGAATTTTCCAAATTGGTTTATAAATGACAGAATTCTGTTGTAACAAACATACAACCACTGAACCATTTCTTATAATAAAAAAATGGGACCAATTTCAGAGTATACCCTCTCAAATAAAAAAAAAAAAAATTCAAATCGGTTCATAAATGACCGAGATATGAGGTAACAAATATACAAAAAAAAAACACGACCCGAATTGATAACCTCCTCCTTTTTGAAGTCGGTTAAAAAAGAGCGTTGGGTCATGACAATATGATCATAATAAATTCAAAAAGAGAATAATGATGTTCAGTTGTTCAAGTAAATGTTGCTGCATACGTAACGAGATAATTCTTCGGACGTCAACGACAAGGAAACGTCACTGTCACACTTGACGTCACCTTGTTCGCTCGGCCCCGTGAGTGGCACCTTCCCGACCCGTACGTGTCTCCGTGACATTATGCCCTTTCATATACATTTTCACAAGGTGGATCGACGACTTTATAAAAGTGGCGGGCAATCAATAGATGAGGGCGGCTCATGACCGCCCAAGGTTGCGAAAATTAGGGGAGGCCTATGTCCAGCTGTGGACGTCTTTCTGCTGATATCATGAAGATGATATACATTTTGAATGAAACGATATTTCCAAAATTTCTCCTGTCCTGTCTGTATAAAAACCCGTCACGTATGCAGCTGCTTTAAGGAACTACCAAATAGTTGAGTACTACTTTACTGAACTTGATCGTGGTTACGTTTGATGACATGGGTCTTTAACTAATCGACTTTAAACTAGTCGTTTAGTTATAGAGTGATCAATCAATCAAAACAGCTCGTAAACGTCTACGAAATAACTCTTGCACTAACCGCTTTATTGAAGTTTCGAAGGGACTTATCGATTATTATGTTAAGAATATTGTTGAAGGAAATAATGTATATGGTAAGTTTGGGGCGGGTCTGGGCCTACGCTTTCACGGTTTCCTATACGACATGCTAGCATGGTAGCATAGGTGCAGGCCTACCCTACCATCTCCTTCTGAGACGGTAGGGGGGCGCTGGTCTTGGGAGTAGCGCAGGTCGCTAAGATCCCCAAGGCAAGTTCGGTGGACTAACCTTCTCGAGGTTGCCAGCCCTGTTGTTGGTCTAGTTCACTCTGAAATAGACATAACTGAAACCACCGAGCGCTTTTTAGATATATTACATGCATGTATGTCTATTCATATCACTCATTTATATATGTATTAATATATAACCAATCTAAGGTGTGATCCGAACCGTGCCAAGAGATGCATGGCTGAGGGTGTGCTCAGTCGTCAACGGTGGCTACTCGACACCAGGACGAATCGGGTAGTATTTTAGTCCTCCCTTCGGCATGCGGGGCTCTGCTGTTGGGCATTTTTTAGTTCCCTAGCTACTCGTGGGAATCATATGGATGAAACCGCTAAAAAACAATTAAAACCGTCTTCTCCGGTTAGAGAACAGTTCTCTCCTCTATTAGGGGAGACTATAGTACTTATGGAGGAGGTTCTATTAGCCTCTCCTCAAAGTACCAATATGACGTTGGAAGGGACTAGTCCGGCTAAGGCAGGAGGCTCCTGTGACTCTGCTCCAAAGACGGAAGAGAACCCGAAACGTCATACCAAGCTAAGTGGTGCAGCACGGAAAAGATTCCGAAGGCTATTAGCAGCCAATGTGCAGGTCGACGACGCCCGCAAATTGGCTATAAAGCCTTGGAAGGAAATTCCAATCACCAACCTACCTCCAGACCCGAAGGCCAAAAAAAGGCCTAGGTCGGAGGAAGAATCTCCAAAGGAGCAGCCGAAAAAAGCTCTCCGTGCGGAGGAGCCCGTAACCAAGCGCAGCTTCAAATTGGTCGTTGAGCAAACGCGCGTGGGTATCAGAAATCTGAAACCCATGAGCGAAGACCAAATGAAGCTGGTGCATCGCTCCCTGACCCTGGCGATGTTAAACATCGCTGACAAGGGAAAGGGGCCTAAATTTACGGGCTTTACACACAGACCAGGGTTTATTATTGTCACTTGCGAGGACCAGGCTAGTCTCAAATGGCTGTCTGACAAGGTCCCCAGTATAAAACCCTGGGATGGGGCTTTGCTCTCGATCGTTCCGGAGGGGGAATTACCAAAGCCGACGGTAGGGACCATCTTCATCCCCAGCACTGAGGCAGAGTCGCTAGACGAAGCTACCCAGCTGCTGGGGATACAGAATGAAGGGCTAAACACCGTTTTGAAGCGACCGTGCGCGACCCTCCAAACGCGCACAGTAGGGTTGAGGGAAATGGACATGTGGTGTCCTTCTTCCTGGATGAACCCTCTGTCTCGGCTCTCCGGGCTAGGAACTTTGAGGTGGCTCTTGGTTTTAAGAAGCTTATTTTTAAGATCAGGAACGACCCAATGGTTGGCCCTTCAACAGCTGCTCCTGTGGGACCTCAGCCTTCTACATCGAGGGGCTCTGAGAGGCAAGACAGGGCGAATCCTGAAGTGCGGTCAGCCGCGGCCAAGGAGACGCCCAAACCAGCGCCTCGGAGCAATGAAAGGCCTGTGGAACCACAGCCGAGCACATCAAACAGGTGCCCAGTCCTTGTGAGGCAGGAGAGAGTCGCGACCACGCCGCAGTCTGCTGTGGCTAGGGGGTCTCAAAGGACAGTGCATCGGGGTAGAGGCGGACATAAGCCTAGGGTAGCAGTTTCCCAAGGCGAATCAGAAAACGCTTGGCGTACGAGCCGAGGACGGTCGCGTCCTAAGCCTGTACGCACCAAGCCGGCGGGAAACTGCTAGCGGCTACCCAGGTGGGAGTGGTGAGGGTCCTGCAAGCCAACCTCCACCATGCTGTGGCAGCAACTGCGGTAATGGAGTGTTGTCTTGTTGAGGGCAAAGCTAGCCTCGCCTTGATCCAGGAACCTTGGGTAGCAAATACTCAGGTTTTAGGACTCAGTGCTGCTGGTAAGATTCTCAGTCATAACAATGGCAATAGACCTAGAGCCTGTATTTTATTCAATAACCTTGTTGACTTTTTACCGATTACAGAAGTTTGCAATGACGACTTGGTAGCTGCTTTTGTCAACCTCAAAGGATGGAATGGGGCTAGGGTGATAATGTGCTCTGCCTATCTATCTGGAGAGAGAGACAACCCGACAGAAGATTTGGCGAAAGTGGTAGATTATGCCACCAAACACAACGCCGAGCTACTAATCGGATGTGATGCCAACGCCCACCACACATCTTGGGGCAGCACAGACATCAACACAAGGGGTGAGTTACTTTTTGACTTCCTTATCTCTAACCATCTAATAACGCTAAACGTAGGTTGTAAACCAACCTTTGTTACCCGTACTAGGCAGGAAGTATTAGATATCACGATCGCTACGACTAACTTAGCCAGACACATTAAAAACTGGCAAGTCAGTAGTGAAAACTCAATGTCAGATCATAGGCATTTAAAGTTTGAGATTAGGGCTGCTCTAGACACCCAAATCACAACATACAGGGATCCCAAATTAACAGACTGGGTTGACTTCAGGAGTCAACTCAGGCTTCATCTTGAATCCTTTCCTAAAGCCATCAGATCAACTGAGAGTCTAGAGACTGCTGTGACAATCTTGACAGAAGGCATACTTAAAGCCTATGAAGAGAGTTGTCCGCTCAAGACAAAGACCTCAGTAAGGAAGGTACCTTGGTGGAACTCAAAGCTGACGAAGCTTCGAGATAAAACCAGGAAATTATTTAACAAGGCTAAACAGACTCATATGTGGGAGATCTACAGTAAAGCCTTGACGGAATACAATAAAGAGATTAGGAAAGCGAAGAGAGAATCTTGGAGGAAGCTCTGTGAAGAGATCAATAGTCTCCCACAAGCAGCAAGACTTCATAAACTGCTCTCAAAAACGAAACCTAATCAGATTGGGCTCCTTAAAAAGGACGATGGCTCCTTTACGAATAACGTAAAGGAGACCTTAGAGTTGCTGGCCACGACCCACTTTCCTGGGTCTAGTGTAAGGGACTCGACATGTCAGCAGCCAGTGCCTCACAGTAAACCTCGCAATGAGGACTGGCGCATGGCTGCAAAAGTCGTAAGACCCAGGCAAGTCCAGTGGGCCGTTGACTCCTTTAAACCAAATAAAGCGTGTGGTGAGGATGGAATAAAACCTATGTTCCTACAACAAGGGATTGACATCCTTACCCCCTATCTGATCAAAATCTACAGGACGAGCCTCGCCTGGGGATACGTACCAGAACAATGGACTTTGGTCAAAGTCATATTTATACCTAAAAATGGAAGGAAAGATTATAGCCAGCCAAAGTCTTTCAGACCAATAAGCCTCTCATCATTTCTACTAAAGACAATGGAGAAGGTTATAGACAGGTATATTAGAGATGTAGCTTTGGATAAATACCCAATCCATCACACCCAACACGCCTATCGCAAGGGAAAGTCGACAGAGACTGCCATCACCAGCCTCATCGACAGGGTGGAAAAGGCTACAGAGGACAAGGAAATAGCACTATGCGCATTCCTCGACATTGAAGGAGCTTTTGATAACTCACCAACCACACTGTTGGTGAATGGGCTGATAAGTAAAGATGTCGACCCTACAACGGTGAAATGGGTGAATTCAATGCTTGCACATAGGAGTGCAAAAATAGCCCTTCATGAAATCGCAATTGTAGTATCTACAGCAAGGGGTTGTCCACAAGGTGGAGTTCTATCGCCACTACTCTGGACCCTTGCTGTGGACGAACTCCTAGTTGATTTGGCAAAACTTCAGATTGATGCGCAAGCCTATGCAGATGACTTGGTAATTATAGTCAGAGGATTTTGTCAATCAACTATCTCATGTATTATGCAAAAGGGACTGAACACTGTTAGCAGGTGGTGTGTCAAAAGTGACCTCTCCGTTAATGCTGACAAAACAGTAATCGTACCTTTTACACAAAAGAAGCGATTGGACAAACTAACAATGCCAAAGCTTAATGGTAAAACGATTGCGTTTTCCACAGAAGTCAAATACTTGGGCGTCACAATCGACCAAAAGTTGACTTGGAATTCACACTTGGACAATGTACTAAAGAAAGCCAAGATGACGATGGGAATTAGCGGCCGTATGATGGGCAGCAATTGGGGCATAACCCCTAGAACAACTATTTGGCTGTACACTGCCATTGTGAGGCCGATCATTACATACGCATCAGTTGTGTGGTATAACAAGACGCGTCAAACGACCACCATAAAGAAATTAGACAGCTTACAGAGAACTGTCTGCCTCATGGCCTCGGGAGCTATGTCGACTAGCCCCGGAATGGCGCTAAATGCTTTGCTTGGATTACCGCCTCTTCATGTATTCATACAAAAAGAGGCGAAAGCTAGCATGTACAGGGCTCATATCCAAGGCAGAAGCAATTGGATCTCCCAGAAGTTGAGGACTATACAGAACTCAATACTGGAAATACCAATACTTTGCATGCCTACGGATGCCACCCTACCCCGGTTTGTATTTGGAAAACAATACACAATAGAATTGCCATCTAGGGAAAACTGGCTCGAAGACCAGATATCTTTTGAGTCTGGTTGCCTAGTATGGTATACCGATGGCTCCAAAATAGGACAAAAAGTAGGCTGTGGAATATATGGGGAGCGACCAAAGCTCAAAAAAAGCGTGTTTTTGGGACAAAACGCCTCCATCTTCCAAGCAGAAGTATACGCCATTGTGGAATGCGCGGAAGCCAATCTGCAAAAGCGCTACACCAATCAGACTATATATATAAATTCTGATAGCCAAGCCGCTCTACTAGCACTGGATTCGAACGTAGTAACATCGAAACTAGTTGAAGAGTGCATGGATCGTTTAAACTCTCTAGGTAATATGAATAGAGTAGTTCTCAGATGGGTACCAGGTCATGCAGGTGTCATCGGTAATGAGTGCGCCGATGAACTTGCGAGAGCGGGAGCTAATGGGACTCAGCAGGGCCCAGAGCCCTTCTGTGGAATACCAAAAAGCCTAGCTCAAAATGCCCTTACAAACTCATGCATCGAAACAGCCATCAAACTCTGGTCGGAATCGCCAGGAATGAACCACTCTAAAGCCCTGATCAAAGGCTTTAACAGAAGGTACAATAACCTTATCCTTGCGTTGAGTAGGAACAATCTACGCATTGTGTCAAGAGCCTTGACAGGTCATTGTTGCTTAAACAAGCACATGCATAATCTAAGGCTAAGCGAAACACGCACCTGCAGGCGATGTAAAGAGGCAGATGAAACGCCCCTCCATCTTCTGGGGGAATGTGGCCCGCTCATACACAGGCGTCAGTTTCTTCTAGGGAAACACACTCTGGGCCCTGAAGAAATTAAGGAGCTCACCCCTAAGCAAATACTGCAGTATATCATAGCTGCAGGGTTTAGTGGTGAACTCTAGCTTGATAAAGCGGCGATCACAATAGACCATTCATGGTCGCAGTGACATTATAGCCGCATCACAGAAATAAAAAAAAAAAAAAAAAAAAAAAAAAAAAAATATGGTAAGTTTACCTGGTTTAAACAATCAGTCAAAAAAGAGGCTAAATTTACTCAGTAGATATGAGTCCTGCTATTTTTTCAAATTAGAGTAGTTTTGTTTTTTTAGAGAGTACAGTCGTCAGTAATATGATAAAATATATCAACTTTGCTCTCAACTCAACTTTGCTTTTAAAATGTTGATTTAAAAGTTATTACACTATACAATTTGTTAGTGGTTTATAAGGTTTGTTAAATATCTATTATAAAGTTGTTGTTGAGTAATAATTTGTTTCATAAATACTACTGCCAATAAACTACTTTAGTCACTAATTAGTATCAGCATCATTGTAAAGAAAAACAGACAAACAAACATAATAATATTGTATTTCTTTGCATGAAAATATTGTTGGATCATATTGATCGGTCGTTGAGCTGATAATACTTAACTTAACTGTACGCGAACAGATTTTCATAAAATCGGGCGTATACGAGGTAAGCCACTTATTCCAAGGACTGATTAGTCCACCGCTTTTGTATCAGATTAAAGGCGACAACGTACTGAAATTCTCATAATATGGGTTTAGTATTATTCCGCGAAAACTAAATTAAAATGAATTGAAGAAAACAACACGTAATATTCTGAAGCTGTTTTAACTTGGAACAATGCAAATACGGGAACAACTGCTATTATCCAATTACGAGGTCAGCTAACCTACAATCATAGACAACTAACTGGCTTCCAGTGATTAGAAGCAATGATTCAAACAATTTATTCTATATAGGTTAACTAACCATTTTAACTTAAGCTACCACAAAAACCGACTAACGTACAATGTTGATTTACGCTGAATCACTATAATTAATAGTAATATATGAGCGTTTGCAAATTTTCATTGAAAATTACACAACCCCAATTTTACTCGTATTGATATGTCAAAATCAATAGAACCCTTGGCCAACAGCAGGTATCCGCGGTACCACAGCGTAAAATTAAATACTATACCCACATTAGAAATCACCTTAAAACCGAAAATGTAATATTAAAATAGAAGAATGGACAAAGCATATCATAACGTGGGCTTATTAGTGGGAGAATTATGTTTAAGAGCTTATAAGTGACCATTCCAAAATTGGCAATATAACGCAATGCAAGCTGATATAAAACACATAAACAGAAACCAAAGAGTTGATTTTTAATACTGTGCTAATATTCAACTGTTGAGAGAATTAACAACTTTGTTGACATCGAGAAACACAATTCATATTTTATTTCTAATCGTCACAGAACCGTAAAAGCCTTGACACTTAGTCATAATTTGGATTGTTTTGGACATAGAAATCTTATTAACAAACCGAAAGATTTTGAAAATCTAACAGAGAACTTCGGCAAATAAATTATACTAATAAAATAAACAAACAAACAACAATTTCGAAAACACAAGGAATTTCGAATCTAATGGCATTAGTTTACAGAATGTTTTCGCCTAATTGCTTCTTAGCAAACCTCAAGGACGGTTTGTTCCCAGATTTTAGCAAATGTGTCTTTCTAACACGCTCAATCTTACTTCTGATTAAATTATTTGCTTCGTCAGTAGGTTTAGCTTTGCCGGGATTTACAAGTTTCATATCTCGGTGTTTTCAAGGATTCGTCAATGTTAATCCTGGCTTGCATGAGTTACAGAGGTAGTTAAATGTGTGGGATTGTAACCTTATCCTAGTAGCGACATTGTACATAATACTTCAGTAGACAGTAACTTAAAAAAATACCATTGTTTAATAAATAATCCTAATTATGTCTAGAGTCACAAGATAAAAAGTACTAAACACATGTGTTTCGTCTTCTAAAGTGTTGTTATTAGGATTTCTAATGAAAATTTGTACAGTATTTGTTGTTAATTTTTGTGAGTTGACTGTTTTAATGAGTTTCTATATTGTGTTCTCATTTCTCAAAAACAAATGTTTTTTTTACCATTTCTACTAAACGAAAAATTGCTATGATGAATTCATAAGCTTTATTATTTTTTTAATACAATACAATAATCTGTGACGTGGAACTATTTTATTTGATGATTTTGATGATGATGTTGGAATAATAATAATTATGGTTCTTGCAAACTAAATTTACGAGTCATTGAAAGTCTGTTTTATAAAATAGTATAGTTATATAATGGTCAGGTCAATAACGATATTTAAAATTTTATATTAATAAAATGACTATAGCTTCTTGTGTAGCATTTTTATGAATTAACTTATTCTTTCTAGAGTTAAAATCATTGCACATTTAAAGAAACAATTATATTAAAAAGAAAAATGAAGTGACCTACCCACTTTATCAACAATAAACCTGTCATCAGCACGTGAACGTTCCTCAAGTTGGTATTATAGTTTCTAAATGCTCTCTTAATTATTTTATTTCACTACAAAGTGATAAATAAATTAAGAACAATGAAACTAAGTTGGGCTAAAAACTTTAAAAATATTATGGGAAAGTTTTGTATGAACACGTAAGAAAACCAAGAAAATAAAATACTCGAGTTTACTCAGAGAACAAATTTCCTTGAATTTTTTGATGTATTGTAAAAAATATTCAACACTGAACGCTCTGAGGCTGAAGAAACCTACACATATTTTGCGCGGTGTGTTCGGTATAATTTAATTAAAAACATCAGTGTAACGCAAAAGTTTTGGTTTATTTTTATCTTTGTATCGCTCTTTTAGGGCATTTTGTAGGTAATAGTAGTAACAATATTTCAGAAAGAGGAAATTCTCGTGGTGATAATAATATTATAATATTAGCGGAAATTCTGTATGCCTCACTTCTGTTTATTTTTCTTTTTTCCTTTGATGGCAACTGTGAGAATTTTAGACTTCGTACACGTAATACGTAAGTAGTCAAAATTTCTCTTAATGCTTATCGGGTTTCTCTACTGCTTACTATGAAGAAATAATTCGTCTTTACCGTATGCAGAAACATAACATGGTTTTGAATTACAATGTCCTTAGTGTATCTACATATTTCTGTAGCACATGGGCAAAAATGCTCCTTACTCCCACATTCAATACATAATCTTATGCCACCTAATACGTTAAAATCCATCAAGTGATTTAGACTGTAGAACGTGCCAAATTAATAGATATACGCTTGAAAAACGTTATCCTCTTTGACTTCAGCAATCGGGCAAAAACAGCAACAGATTTATTATCTTAAATAGATATAAAAATATATTATATCAGAACAGATAATGCAAAGTTTCTTCAAACGTAAATCACTGAAATGTTAGTTACGTTTGGATAAAATACTCATACATCTCTTGAATAAATATGAGAAGTTTCATTATCATTATTTTAGAAAGTATAAACTTTCTTGTAAGATTAGAATCTTTATATTGGAAAGTTTACTAGCCGATTTAATATTATCTATTATTATGTTTTTTGATATTCTTGTATACATAGCCACTTTAAAATATATATACAATGTACACTTAAAAATAATGAATGGTCGTTTCACCAATACTATTACGTTAAATATGCGTGTTTGAGTTTGGTATCCACCATGATTT
This sequence comes from Parascotia fuliginaria, assembly GCA_963082885.1. Classification (NCBI taxonomy): domain Eukaryota; kingdom Metazoa; phylum Arthropoda; class Insecta; order Lepidoptera; family Erebidae; genus Parascotia; species Parascotia fuliginaria. The sequence goes on along the minus strand of OY720176.1, from coordinate 12,577,081 downwards.
TTACGTAGAATTAATATTAATTTATTTGTGCCACTTCTGCATGTCGCTGACTTACTTGCAGTTAGTCTACACCCCGGTGACTGCTTACAATCCAGCAAACAAATAGAAACAACTTAAAAACTATTTTTTATATGAAAGCTAATCATTGTTGAGTTATATCTCTAACAGACTATAGTCTGCTTCCAGTCTAAACTGTTGTAGTATTTTATAACCACGACTGTTATCTAAGCCTAATTTAGTTGAAATGAGGCTATAGTCCCCTAACTTCTGGGTACGCTTTACGACTGTTATAAGACTATTATAATCGGAACTCTCCATTTCAACTTTCAAATTTACAGAGTAATTTCTATTTAATAAAAAATAACGGGTTCGATCCCTGAGTCGAGTAAAGTGTTATTGGAATTTTCTGTCAAAAATTCTCAGTACTAGCCCGGCGCGGCGTCTGGAATTGTGCGCGATAAATGCCAACAGGTTAGTCCCCTTGTACATGGGACCTAAACTAAAAATAAAAACGGAAAAGTGTGAGTCGAACTCGCGCCCACCGAGGGTTACGAACAAATTAATTAATTAGTTAACCTACCTATATACTTATAAAAAGGAAGCAGGGTTTTTTGTCATAAATCGAAAACTATATACATAATAAAAATAATTAACAATCTGTTTAAGTTTGTGCCGATTAAGCTCTTTCATACGATACATCACATGACACGGTTAACTCAATTCATAAATTGAACGGTCGTTCCTAGCTTATAGGATCTTGACAGATAGACAGACAGACTGACGGACAACAAAGTGATTCCTTTTTAATTACAAATGTATAGTTTTCAGATTGTTTTTATACTTGTAGTATAAGATGGTATTATTTGCCAAATTTCATAGTTCTAGGTCAACGGAAAATACCCTATAAATTTTGATTTTCTTAAGAGTGTCGAAATATACGTTTTTTGTAGCATGAATATATATTTTTTTACATTAACTTATAAGTTTGATTTTTCACAGCTTCAAGAGACTGTAGTCTTGAGTATATCGTTTTAATTTCAACTCGATACCTCCACGCGTTCCTAAAATAAAGGGTCTTGACAGACAGACGGACAGACAACAAAGTGATCCTATATGGATTTATTTTTCTTTTTGAGTTACGTAATCCTAAAAATGGTATGTATGTATGGAAAAAATAACCTATTCTCGGACTAACCGCGGCAAGCGTAGCAATCTGCAGATGTATCGATTTGGGCAGCTGTTACTCAACCTCGAGAGACTCATAAACTAAGCACTCAGACCCTCAAAGTTAACTAAGCAATTTAAAACTATTACGCAAAGACAATAAGTGCCTTAGATCATTTAATGAATGAATCAAAGAATCATTACATCTACTGTAACGTCGTATAGACTAGTATAGAGGAAGACTTTAACGAAGCTGGTCTAGAAATAAAAAAAATGGCGGAGGCCTATGTCTAGCAATGGACGTTTCTCGGCTGTTATGATAATGGTGACAATTTATCAATTCATTCTACTAGTTTAAAAATTTAATATCGGCAAACAGGTGATTATATTTACCTAAGATATTTTATTAATTAGGATTACGAAATGTAAAAATAAAACATAAATGTTTAATTGTATGCTCTTTACCGCCCCGTATATTATTATCTTCACTATAGGACACCAGGTAAAAGCAGTGTTGCTTCTAAAACTTAGTTCTTGCAAAATTGTGTAACAAAGATCATTTAACTTAAACGTATATTACGACGTTTGTTGTGAACATTTTGCTAGCGTATGCCAAGTTACTTTAAAACAAAGTAACCGCATTTTGTGTGAACAGAACCTTTTAAATATCAGCTTAAAAGTTCATTAAAGTTTGACATAAGTACTATATCTATACTATTATATAAGTTGTTTGTTTGTTTGAACACGTCTCTAAAACTACCAGCCCGATTTAAAAAAAAACCTTTTTGCGTATGATAGCCCAGTTATTAAGGAAGGTTATAGGCTATGTACAATCACGCTACTGGAGACGGGAGCAGAGCAGTAAGCAAAGACGCGGGTAAATCCGCGCCGTAGTAAATGATAAAGTAGTGGAAATATGCTTCGTATTAATTTACTCCTCTGCTCTCTGCTCTGTCTGATCCTTAGCAAACCATCACAGGTCATCCCAGTAGTGGTGGTCACCATTTCAATTGCTATCATGGTAATCAATGTTAATATTGACGATCCCGGTACACATCCGTCGCAACCAAAGGACGAGCTTAGCTCAAGACCGGTTATTGTAGAAGTGCATGTCAAGCACTACTAGAAGTTGTGTCTATGTGAAGCATTAGGCGTCTTTGTTCTGTTATGATAGGCAATAAGAAAATGAGAGTAAACAACATTCTTATTTAATCGAGTAAAACAAATAATGAATATCACATAAATATTTGTTGTTAGTCCTTTTCGCAATCCTTTCATGTGTCTATTTCAACAGATAGGTAAAAGGTACAGAGAGTTACAAAGAAGTATGTATAAATTTTAAATAGTCTTAAACTCTTGACGAATATTATGCTAAACCACCGTGGCACCACCCTGTATTAGCCAGCTAAAAATATTTTTACAGAAACTAGATGCCTCGACTGAAATGACTCCATCAGTGGCGCAGTGGGAGTGCGTGCGACTGTTTTCCCACAACAGACAAAACTTTGTGTGATACATAAATGTTTCTTACGAATCTAGGTGTTTGTGTTTTTGGCTTTTAGTTTAATTCAAGAGTTTCCTGAAAATAGTAATAATAGAACAAGACTAACTGCCTCGGTAATTATGTCATTGTGTAAGGCCACGCAGAGATCTCGGACTCGATCCTAGGATTGAGATCCAACATTATCTAAACAAATATAATAAGTAAAAACTTTTCGCCAACTACATTTATTATATTATTATATTATATTTTTTTACAATAGGAAACAAACCCTGTGTCGCGGGGGACTTTACAAACTTTACAAACATACATATACGGACGTATATAATATATACGGACAAAAAGTACAACCAGACTCGCAACAAATATTTATGGATCACACAAAGTATTGTCCCTGCCTACTTCTTCGGGTATAAAGGTATGATGCTCTGTAACATAAATAAAATACTATAGGCTCGTAAAAATATATGTTTGTTTGCAATATATTACGATAAACAGGTAATAAGGAAATCCTTATGATCTTTTGGTTACCTACGAAAACATTCTACATGATGTATGACGTTTGCATAGTATTTTCGTATATTTTTATTGCGAATGGTGTCAGACGAGCAAGCAACTTCCCTGTTAGCTGTCAACAAAGAGCTTCTTTAAGGAAAACTCAATGATTTGTTTTGCCTGAGGTCTTTTGTAGGGTGAAAGTTATGACTTTTAGTTGTTGTGCTACTGTGCTTTTGACGACTAAATTACGAGTTAGTCTAATGAGCAGTTACATCACCCGTTTTTCATGTCAGAGAAGGAGGAGGCCGAAACCAACCAAGTAATAATGTTTTTTTTTTCAATGTTATAAAATAATATAAACTTTGCAAATTTATCTTGCATAATATTACTGACTTAAAATAGAAAAAAACATTGCTAAGACATAATAATTTATAAAAAAAAGACAAACGTATAACAAAGCTCTACTATCTATAGTCTTATGCTTCACACACATTTACATACTAAGATTAACTATTGAGTTAAATAATAGATTACAAGGATATTTAAAGGTTTTATAAATTACCTTGTGCAAGCTCTGCGGAGACAGACCGCGCCGCCGTGTTAACAGACGGCATAAATGATTTTTGATAAAAACTTTTACTGTGGAATTTTTAATAAAATATGAGAATAAAATAGAGGGCGATCTTTTATAGGTCTCTCTCTTTTTTGATTAAACTTTGTTGATTAAAACCACTATCATTAAGTCGGCTGAAGTTAAATAAAATGAATTTATATGTTTGGTAATATTAATGTTTGCCATGGTCAAGATCAAAGTCAACTTTCTTAAAAAAATAAACAATCTGAACCGTGAAAGGACTAAAAACGGTATACACCAACGTCTAGATATTTATCGGCTACACAAGTTTAGTCTCCTGCTTTATCTTCTTACATTTAAAGTTACCTACACTGCAAAAAGATTAAATGGAAAGTTAAATTAACAGCATCGTAGTACTCTAGGGATAGAAGCAAAATACATTTCTTCCACGTATGGTTTTATTTTTAGTCCACTGAGGTTTGACTTGTTTATTTCACACCTACGATGTTATGGTTTGATAAACACTTATATAGATAATTTTTTCATATTATATTATTTGAGAAAAATACTACAGGAAAAAAATATATCACAGAGCTACTGCTCTATCTAATTTAATAAAAATGTAATGTAATCACTTGTTGTCAGGCGGCTTTTGAGTTATTTTTTTGCTTTACAAAACTACGTATTGCAAGTGTTCTAATTCTTCTTGCTAAGTTAATAACTAATAGACATTAGGTAAGTATTATTGCCCAACTATCCATTAGTCTTGTGCATTACTCTGCGGATCAACTATACGAATCATAACTAAAAGGAATTAATAAGTCAGAATGTTTAATGTATTTCATGACCATGGTTAGTCCTTCATAAAATCAAAGACTAATAATCCATCAAATAAAAAGTGATCCTATTAAAAAAATATAAAATATTTATCGAATGTGTGTGACAAACAGTGTTATTGGCACACGTTTCGGTATGTATCTGTTAATATATTATTTTAAATGTTGGTCTCTCATTCATGTAATTAATGATTATTCCAAATGCTTAAAATCATTATAAACATCACTCGCCAACTGCCAACCCTCATTTAGTATCATTTGCACAGGTATTTTACTAGCATACTCTGGGAACTAATATATTAGTGTGCTATTTGTAATAGATACTAACCGGCAGAACATAATACTCTCCAAGACAGCTCGTGTAATAAAGGAAAGTCATTGGTAAAAAAAAAACCACTATACCTAGTACTGCACGTAATTTAAATAAAACAGCCTTTTTACCCATTCAAGCATTGAAACCGTACGTTACTATGAAGCCACTTGGCATATATTATACCTAAATCCCTCAATCGGCAATAACAGAATATATTTTAACATTGTCAGTGAGAGAAAAATGGCGGTGAATTCAAACGCTTGTGGTTTAGTACATCGTAATTCTGCCGAACAAGGGATACGAAGAATGGCCATTAGCTTGAAACTCACCTATTAACCGTAATACTTTTTATGCTGCGCCCTAATAACTCTCTCTCTTATTCACACTTATAAAATGTAGCTATCTTTTTTTAACCTCAATGTTTACGTACGTACGCAGATAGATTACAACTGTCAAAATACGGCTAAACGTATACTGTCGACATTTATTGTTAGCCACTTAGTTACAATTTATATTACATCCGTACGACGTTGATGCGTATGTAGGTGAGCTCATGAATCTGATGTACGGCTTTATACATATAGAGATAACTCATTGAGATTTGACGATGGATTTGATTTGAAGTTTAACACTACTATCAACTTGAGCCTGTATATTCTTATGTAAAATATTTTTGCATAACTAATATATTAGCTCGACGTGTGCTTTTGAAACAATAGCTGTTGCCAGCGGCACTGCGCGCGTGGGTAGGTATACCACAAAAAATATAGCCTATGTTACTCGCTGATATTCCTCCTCCTCCTGAACTCCTTGTTTATGACCTACCTATAGGTCATAAACCTACAGGTCATAAACAAGAAACATTTCTAAATACACCAACAGGCTGTGTATAGTAAGGTTTTGGTTTACAATAAACTTCGGAAGCTACTCGGAACTGTAAACACAACACTAAACGAGAATGTTATTCAGCAACGAATTTTTAGTACGTTGATATTAACTGTTAAAATTTGAATCACGCATTTCAGTGTAGATTACTATTAAGATCTCATTTGGGGCTGGGATGGATCGAGTGACCCACACGCAAAATACGCGCACAGTCTTGGAGTTGCGGAAAACAGCCCGTTCATACCAATACCAATAGATCTCACTTTTCTTTGTAAATAAAATTATATTTTCTTGTAATAATAATAAGACCTTGGGAATAGTACACCCTTTATTATATTGCCTGCTAGTCATAGTAATTGACTCGACGGAATATATAAAATTTTATTTTAAGCCGATATCATCTATTGCTCGTATCTCGTCATCTATAGGCACTTAAAACTAATAGGCCACCAAAAATTTTGTTCCAAATAAAATACTTGGTTATAAAAATATTTTCACAGCCTAATGTATTCAACGTCGTTTGCAGGCAATATTTATACTTGTTTTCCATAGCCTTGCTTGTGTAGTAAGTGGATAAAAAGGGTTTATAACCGAAATTCCCGCTCACCCGTATTTCGGGAAAAATCCCAATGTCGCAACAGGCAAAATCGTTCAAATCCCATGGGGAATTTGATAATATTTTTATCGCCACCGAAGGTAACCTGTACCTATCACTCTCCAGCCGTTTAATTTAATTTCAATTGTACAAAAATTATCGTGACCTTTTGATTTTATTTTGACGGGAAAGTTACGAAAGAAATATAAATAAACAGTTTTCTTGAGAAACTGGAGAAAATGGATATAACATTTTTATGTAACAAAAGAATTAACAAACATACGATCCACCTGATGTTAAGTGGTTACTACAGTCTATGTCCCGTAAGTATTACATAAAAAATATTCGTAAAACACAACTAATCTGTTACCGACAATGATAGTAAGAGAGAAAAAGAAAGGAAACCTAGAGGTTAATTAGACCTGTGGTATTCCGAATTATCGAAGGAACTAAACGGAACTAAAATTAAATGTTGTGCAATTTACGTAATACTTAAATTCGCGCCGTGTTAAAAGCATGTGTGTAAAATATAACAAAAACATTTCATATTATATTAAGGAAATATTATATTCAAATTGTGTTTAAAACTTTTATAACTCTTATTGCGTGTTTCGCCGAATTTATCATAATAATATATTACACGGTACGAGTAGGTACCTGGGCGAACACTCCCCACAATATATTCGTCTCACGTCGCCTCTCCAAGTAATTACTTCCCACAATGTGCTTACGAGACACAAATAACTCGCAAGCGGTGAGTGAGAACTTCGATCCTTTAAATCTATTTCTCTATATAGAATTTTACTGGACTTTTACCAAATCTCTATTGTTAATGGATATTACTGACGTATGGACACAGAGATTTTTACAGGGTAGGCAATGTTTAATTATGTTGCTAAAATTGATTTCAGGCAATTATTTAGGTAGGCAGTGCCTTTCTGCTTATAAAGAGTGCACGCCACTGCTTATGGTAAACATCGTAAGCAAACCTGGAGTTAATATATACACATATCTGTTTTGTTTTATTTGCCAGACTGTTTTGAATAAGCTTGGGTATAATACTTACGCCTTATCTGTATGAGAAGAGAGGTCTGCGTTAAGAATGGAATGGGCTGGCACTACAAAAGCAAAGTTAGGTTTACAACATCATCGCTAACGTCGCATCGCATCGCCAACGCTGGACATAAGCCTCTCCTAACAGAAGGAGTTGGACAAAATTCCTACATTTAACAATTGGATGAGTCATACGATTATTTATGCAGGCGGATTATTAATGTCATTAAAATGATATTTAGTACGCAGATAACGCAGTTGCCCAATTTCTTGTATTTCCGAACGACGTTTTTTATAACGCCCACGGGAAGTGATACGGAGTTTTTGGTCGTAGCCATGCAGCCCAAAGCTTTGTTTATTATTGCCTAGGTACAGCACCAACCGATTCTGTGGGCTATCGACCAGAACGCTAAGTCAAGCTGCAGTTTACGGTGAAATTTTTATTCTCTTTTTGACGTTTTTGAACTTTATAAAAGGGGATCAAAACACTTAATTGTTTTAATACTTTGTGTTTAGTAGTAAAACTGTAAGTATATAGTTACGACGTTGCCGAATATAATATTTAGTTTATTTCTGTATTCCATAATAAGTTATAATAATCTTATTAAATGCTTTGCAATCAGTTCTAAACACTCAAAATTGTATGTGTCGTGATAATCTGAATAGTAGCGGTGGATTATAGAGTACTATTCAGTAGTGGGATACCAATTGAGATTATTTGAACGTGCTGGTGGCAATTATATAGAGTAGTACTAAGTTTGTTTATTTACTAATATGGAATATATTAATAATAATCGCATTGCGTGTGGTGCAATCGATCGTCTTGTGATAAATATAATATTGTGTGATCCACAAACCGGTCTATAGAGTTTGGATATTTTAGTTGCGTGTGTAAATGCGAAAGTCGTTCGATATAAATATAAAATACTAGCTGTGTCAAAATGATGTTTGTGTGTGTGTGTGAAAAGCAGGTAATAAATTTCCTCGGAGAAAACCACTAGTGCGTATTGGCGCGGCGCTGTTCACAAGTAACCTCATATCCCAAATTTGGATTCTTCATTTAGAAACTTTTTTCTCTAACCAAAACCTGAGCACATGTTTACTAACTTCCTTCTATTACTTCTACTTCGAAAGGTACACTTTTTCAAGTAACGAAGCAACTAAAGTTTTAGAGTGTTTGCTTCCATATGCAAAATACATATTATAAGGGTCGTATAAACCATACATATGGAAATTAAGTTTATAGAACTTCGAGTATATTATAGTTACTATGTACATGATAAATAGACAGTTTACAACGCTGATGACTTAAAGGCTTATGCTGTACTAAATACAAGGACAATCGTAATTAGTTAACTTGCTCATACACCTTGGCAGGAGCCTTCAAGCTCCAGGTTGATCAACCGCCTAAGATAACGCAGCTAACTAATAAATTAAAATACTGACAGATACGAGTATTTCTCAGATATAAAAACCGAGATTCAAAGACATCTCACTTTGAAAAATTACGCTTTACATAATAAACCACTTGCTACAACCTCTTCACCTATTAATTAAATTGTCGAGGCTAATAGTAGAGGCTCTCTACGAGTCGTAGCACTTCGTAACCTCTACGAAACTTACGACTGTGTAGAGGGTACGAAACTTATACCTACGTGGATGGTACGAGTGATGCCGATGCCTTCGTAGTTCACTATAATTAAACTACAATTATTTATGATAGAATGAAGTCATTTATCACAGTCATAAATATTCGATTCTGAACTTTTACTGACATTATGTAACCTTCAATCGTCAAATTGACGTAATAATCGAATCGCTGGTACTAAGTCTTTGATACGGTAACATTTATGAATTATAATTATATCAATTCGAAATTCAAATCAAAATTATATAAAAAGATTAAAATTACGGATGCCTACAGCCAGTCAATCAATTGCAATTCGTTATGTAACTTAATTGTATATTTATCTATAATAAAAATATATGACATTTATTTATGTTTTGTAAAAATATATGACACTAGACCTCTTGCCTCGCTTCGTTATCAAAAGTTTCATTCGGTCTCACAACAAACGCATACAAAATATGATTGCAATATTACTTACGTCTGCGTAATATTTATTGCTATACTGCAAATTTACTTTTGCAGTCTTCTGTAATAAATTATAGCTTTGACTGCCTCCGTGATGCAGTGGGAGCGCATGCACGAGGTTGTGGGATCGAACCCACAAATAATTATTTGTTCTGAGTCGGGTATTCGTAAGGTCCCCCGCAACACAGGGCTTGTTGCCCAAAAAAAACACGCTTCATTTATTTATTTCTAAAGGTGAAAGATTTTTTTAAATCGGTAACGATCTTTTCTCTTTTATTATTAGTTTAGATTGTTAGGGTAATTTTTACCTGACCACCACTCACGACAGCACATGTTGTGGTCGAGTACTAGATGACCTAACCTTTTCCGCGTGTGGGCGTCATACAAAGTGTCTAATTATGTTGAAGAAAATACATCAATCCTTTAGAATTCTGGCAACGGACTTGTTAACCTATTACATAAGTCCTCGTGAAACATGTGTGTAACACTCTTTACTTATCTTTTTCCATAAAATGGCATGACGTTATATTTTGGTATTCTTGTTAAAGTTTGATATAAGTAGATACATAACATTACTGTAAAATAAAGTACAATAAAGGGCAACAGATTTGTACAAATTACCTAGATCCTTTGGATAATATAATCTGTAGCATGGGATTAATCAGTCTACTTTAGTCGCTCATTTATTACTTTAGACTAAACTTCATCTCATTACCTTTAATTTATGCCATAATGGCCCACGAGAAAGTCAATGCGATAAGTCATGTATACATTATGTGCCCGTTTTTCACATTGTCTGTAGGTTAATTGACTGATGTTTTGTAATTTTCAAAGTTCATAAGTGTTAATTCAATTAACCTAAATAAATAAAGATCTCTTGATATATATTTTTTTAAATATCACACATTGGATCAGACACTGAATTATACGGATTTGTAAAAGTGCATCGGGTAGTATTTAAATTGTATGTGAAATACTACGGATTTAATCCAATATACGATAAACAGCAGCGTGTGATGACCACCACAATCCCACTTATTCCTGCCAAGCATAGTGGCTATGTAAGGTCCTTGTCCAGCTCTAAACTTATTTCAGCTGAATTGATAATAATATACCTATGCTATTTATACAATATTAAAAAATTGCCTAGTTGATATATCATGTCTTAATGTCATATTCCTTAGAATACTGTCACCATTACCTATTTTTTATCTAGATGTTTATAAGTGACATTCTATAAGATATAAATAAATTTGTTTGAGTTTACGCGACCGTAAAACGGGACTGTCAATCGCGAGGTCTCAATTCAAACTGAGCCTCGGGCTAAAATCCGATTTGTATTCGGTTTATTGTTAAGAAATTTCAACAACGGACCAAAGTTTGGAAGTTGGCGATGTTTACACTCCCCGGTTTCAAAAAGCACGGAACAACGGTGGTACTATGACTGATCTTTCCCAGATCGTATCGGAATGTTGTCTTGTCAAGCTATATGTGAGTAAAGAGATACTGTGCGCATATTATAGATGCTAATAACCTAATAAAATATGTTCTCCTAGGTATCTGCAGATGTCATGAGGTGTTTTAGAGAATGGTCCACCATTCGTGAACTGACATTGGCATGTGTGCTTAACCTTACTCTATGTGTATATGTCACAGGTTTTTCATAAAATTAGGTTTTTGATGAAAAACCGGCAGATGACACATTTTAACTTAATTTCATCATAAACCAGTAACAATCCAGATTTTTGATCAAAAACCTGAACTAGATTGGGTTTATGATAAAGTTCTTGTCAAAATCACGGGTTCACTTTGTTTTATGACAAATAAATAAATTTAAATGAAATAAATAAAACAATCCATCATCATATGCAACTTAGTAGAAAGAAAACAATTTTATTATATATTTATCAAAATTTTACATGCATGATCATATCAATATTCTCCTCCTTCAATCCAATTAAAAAATGAAATGTTTATTACACGTACCTATATCACAGTCTTATTATTACTAACAGTCAGCCGACTGATGTACTTGCGCGGGGCAACGATGAAGGGGACAAGGGGAAGCGAGCGGCAGGGTCGCTAATCTTTTTTGCGTTCTCTAATCTGAAGGAGTGTACTACGTGTAACGATTATAATACCAACTGTCCATAATGGTCTATAGGATTTGTTCTGTGTTTAACTGTAAATCTACATCAAGGTTTAATAAAGATTTAAAATTCCATCGATTTCCACAGGACGAGCGGTAAGTTATTTTGAGTTTATTCGCAAATTCATAGGTACTAGTAAATTAATAAACCTAATGTAGACGTAATATTAGATGTTTACGAGTCGACTGATTCATTGTACATTAAAGCCAATTCTAGGAATTCGACGTTAGAAAATTACAAACAAAGTTACTATTTAATTAGACCGTGAGTGAGACGTGGACCATCGAATCGAAGTTGCCGCGTCGATCCTGTCTGATCCCGTTCGTGTCTCCTCGTACTGAGAATAGTTGAGATGGGCAAAATGTATTCGAATGATGAATAATAAATAAATAAGTTGTTTTATTTGTTATTCACAGATAATAAATAATTTCCTTTATTCAAAGAAAAATCATTCGAATGAGGAATAAATTCTTTCATTCGTTATTCGATTAATGAATAAAAATAATACAAGTAATTGGGCATTGTATATTTACTATTATTAAAATAAAATAATGCAAGGAATTATGATTGGATTTGGGACACTTGCGTGAACAGACACTTGTGCGATATTTTGCTGTTATTGAACCGATTTCTTTCAAAATCGTTAACTGAGTATCCCAGCGATGACCAAATACAATCTTATGTCAAATTTAATAAAAGCAGCCGCCATTTTGAATTTTACTGGTAATGAACCGATTTCCTTCAAAATTGATATCTGAGTATCCCAGGGATGACCAAACACGAATCATGAGTCAAATTTAATATAAGCAGTTGCTATTTTGAACTTTGCTATTTTTGAACCGATTGCTTTTAAAATCGATATCTGAGTGTCCCAGCGATCGCCGAACACGAATCTTAAGTCAAATTTAATTAAAGAATATTAAATTTGACTTAAGATTCGTGTTTGGTCATCGCTGGGATAGGTACCCAGATGTCGATTTTGAAAGAAATATGTACAAAACAGCAAAGTTTCGCGCAAAAGTCTTTTGCGCAAATGACGATTCGCACAAGTGCCTTTCGCGCAGATGTCTATTCGCGCAGGTGGATTCGCGCAAGTGTCCTGATACCTTGTAGTGTTAGTACGGTATTTATACTTCTTATGTTACGAACGCTATGGCTTGCATGGCTTTTTATAGGGATGTTGTTGGATGTTGGATGTGACAGTAAAAGTTGATGTACTAGATGTATAATAGGATACTGTTACTACTTAACTGTAAAAGCACTTTGTCAAAATTCACACTTAAAAAATAATTGTGTGTTACTCAGAAATGGCAAAATCTACATGTATATTCGCATGAGAATTCACTATTATAGTAAAATTTAACAACAGAACTCTAAAAACATCTAAAAATATAATAAGTAGAAAATATTTATTGGTTACGCATTTATAATTTTGTATATTACGTATATGAGTATAATTTTGTATATGAGTATATACCTTCGTTATTTCTAATTAAAAGTTATGTAAAATATTTAAGTAGTTTTTGTTGTGACAACCCTGACCCTTTACTGAGTTTCTGTGTGTAGGTATACGCATTGGCGGCATGTAATCAACAAAGGAGTCGGACTACTGGTAGGTGCATAGTAGGTGCATTATAATACTGTGCCTATATTAATCTGATTTATATAAGCTGCAAAAAATTAAAAAAAACCTGTGGCACTCGGGGACTGCCGCGGTAAAGTTATTGCATAGCATTTTTCCAACTACGGGTATTTTTTTCGAATAATAGCGATTTTTATAACTTTTGCCGTCAAAAAGTACCGACCTTCTTGAAATGAGTATTAACATTTACGGGACAATCCCACCCACATGCCCATCACTGTGACTCCTGTAAGCCAGGATTAACAGTGATATCCAAGAAAAAACACCGAGCTTTGACACTCGGGAGTCCCGGGGACTGCTAAACCTACTGTCTTGGACCCCGCAACGAATTTAATCAGAAGTAAGAGGAGGAGTTGGAAATAAAATGTCCACTTCCCTCCATTGCAAAGCGGGCGACAAATTTAATCTGTATAGGATTATGACCTATTAAAAGAGAGCACCACGGACACGTAATATTAAGGGACCTATGTGAGCTATATCTGATTCCAGTAATATGTATGGCAGAAACGCTTAAACGCACGGAAATTCACCCTAGATGACACAAGATCCTCATAATAAACTGGTCCTGATGTAACTTGTAAACTATTTAACATTATTTTGCGGTCTTTACGCCAAAGACTACACTCCCAAAGAATGTGATGAGCAGACTGTTCTTGATTGGAACACTGACAACTCGGCGAATCAACTAACTTAAACGAAAATAGTTTGCTCTTAAAGTTACCATGACCCGTAAGAAATTGGGCGACACAGTGATCTACCTCTATCCATGTTCCTTCCAACCGCTTTACAACTGATGGAAAAAACTGGTACAGGTGGCGCCCCTTAGTTGAAGTATCCCAGCGCTGCTGCCATTCGCCTATAAGACTCCTATAAACTTCATTTTCTTCTTTAAATAATCTAATGATTTTCTGGCGATCGCGCGATTGTAAGAAGTCACTATTCATGCCTTCGTGAGTTGTATAATACATAGCCGCTCGTCTCTGAACCTCAAGATCAACCGGAAGAACACCTGCCAGTACTGGCAAAGCCTCAGTGCTAACTGTCCTATATGCCTTACACAGAAATATTAACGCAAGACGTTGACTTTGAAGCAATTTGCGCCTTACAGCACCTATAGTTGCCCTATCAGCCCATACAGGCGCCCCATAACACATACTTCCTAAATAAGTAGCACTATAAATTGTTTTAAGAGTATTAAAAGAAAGACCCCATGTTGTTGTTGATATTCTAGTTAAAGCGTAAAAACTATTTTTAGATTTTTCCCCAATTGTAGTGATGTGATTAACAAATGAAAAGTTTATTTCTAATATGAATCCTAAGTAACAAACTGAATCCCTACATTTAATGCTAATATTATTTAATTTTATTCGAGGTGGTGTTTTCAGATTTCCTTTTAAAAGAAGCTGAAAAGTTTTGTGAGGAGCGAACAATAATCGGTTACGTTTTCCCCAGTCAGAGACTAGACGTAAACATTTATTCGCTAAATCCTCTAATCTAGCCCTGGTATTAGATTGTATAAGTAACAGGCCATCGTCAGCATATCCAGTTAATGTACAGCCAGTTGGTAATGGCAATGAAAGGAAATCATCAAACCCTAAGTTCCAAAGATACGGCCCTAGCACTGATCCCTGAGGACATCCCATAGTCAGTGGCTTCGACACAGCATGGTGACCAAGTTTTAGCTTAGCTGTGCCATGCATAAAATATGTATAAATTAGCGAATATATGTTACTAAAACAACCTCGTGATTTTAATTTCATAAGTAATATTGGCCACCATGCGTTATCGAAGGCACCAGAAATATCTAAGAAAATACCTATCACGTATTGACAAACAGATTTAGTAACAGTTTCCCTAACAGATATAACTGCATCGACTGTTGATCTACCTATTGTAAAGCCAAATTGGTTATCACTAAATTTTACCCCTCCCGGTATAAGCCTAGGAACTACGAGACGTTCTAACAATTTTCCTAATGATGGTAGTAACGTAATTGGTCTATATGACTTAGGGTCGTCTGGTGGCTTGTTGCCACTCTTTGGTATTATTCTAATATACCCACTACGCCAAATACTAGGAAATACACCCTCCCCAATACACCGCCTAAACACACACAGAATTGCATCCCCAGAGATCCTACACGCCTCCTCAATCATTTTATTTGAAATCTTATCATCACCTGAAGCTTTGTTAAGTGGCAGAGATCTAACAATATTAATAAACTCGTCAGTTGATGGTAGGTCTGACATAGGCGACACAGGCAGTACAGCAGCCCATTGTCTGATTTCTTGGTGATACTCAGTATCGTCCTCCGGCCGATCGTCAGGTATAAGAGTATGCAAAAGATATTTAGTTGTTTCATCTATACCTATAGAATGAGCATTATTGATTTTTATGTTTCCTATGTAAGCAAGTTCAATAGATCTATTAGCTTTGAATTCATGATATATAGGTGACCATGGACCCTCCCTATCAAGCCTATCAACTATTTTACGCAACAAGTTACCTTTAGACTTTTCAACAGCAGCTCTATATCGTGACCTGGCAACCCTAAGAGCAATAAGCGCGTTGTTATAAGTATCGCCCGATATGTTACGTTTCTTAATGGTATTAACCTTTCTACGCGCCCTACGGTAACATCTACGAAGTTCAGCTAAATAATCATTCCACCAATCACATCTACGAGTGCTTGTGACAGATTTTCGGCCAAAAGCAACATCAGCGCAATAGGTAAAAGTATCTGATAAGATCTCAGCACTTTCTTGTGTAGACAGCTCGTTACGAGTGAAGTCTTTAGCATGCATACCAAAAAGAGTACCAAAAAGCTCCCAGTTTCCCCCTCTAGTTTTATATCTAAAGCTAGCAGCATTATCTTGAGGATCCCGCGCCACTCTAGTAGTGAATTCATACACGATTAAACGATGATCACTACACGACGCGTCCGGCAGAACGCGCCACCTATCAATACGAACGCCTCCACAAGAAAGTGTGACGTCAATAGAAGATTCCCCATTGGGCTCCAGAAAGTAGGTGGTGCATCAGGAGTATTGTGTATGAATATATTCATTTCTGCAATGAAATCTTCGACAGCACTGCGTCGATCCCTATCAGTTGCCCTATATTTGCCATACCATAGCGTAGATGACGCATTGACGTCGGCGCCAATGATAATTTTGTGGCCTGCAAGAGACCGCAAAACATGGCGAAGATGATGTAGGTGAGGAGCGACAGGATGGGAGTATTGGAAGTAGCAGCTCACGACATAAACCCTGCAGGACGAGGATGTAACCTCCGCAACTGCACAGTGTGGCGTCATAAGATTAGACAATGACGTTACAGTAAAATTAGAACTCGATACGTATATCCCAGCTCGTGATCTGCCATTTAGCTGCACAATTTTCCTACGCAAATGAAAAAGTTGATATTGCTCCTGTACTAAAACAATGTCCAGCTTATGTTCCAAAACTAATCGATCTAACTCTGATGTCGCCACTCTATCGTTATGTAGATTCAACTGTCCTATAACAAGATTTGCCATTTCTAACTATTAGTTGTGAGTGTTGTGACTAACTGGTTTATTATCAAAAAAACTGGCAACACCAGTACTGTCAACATCGCCCGCGAACTAAAAATAAAGAAATAAATATAAATAATAGTTTAACTAGTCCACAAAGTAGTGAAATTTGGTGGAAATTATGGACTACGCAAGTGATAATGTTAGTGACTAAAACAAACAACCACAAGAAAACTTATAACAGTGTTTTTAAATAACAGTGACGAAACATTAATATCTTCGTTTATAAACAATAACTTCCATAACCCGGACCAAAAGGCGGTTTGTATTTGTAGTTATGAAAGAGACACAAAACCCAGATGTAGTTTAATTATATATTATAAGGAAATAATCTTTAAACACTAAAATAGAGAACCGTTGCAGAATACTATTTTGATATATTTTTAAAAAGTGAACTTTGTACCACAACTAACGCCTCTAGTAGTGAGTAGCTGAAACACAAAGGGTTGCAGCAACAATATACATCTCAATACTATATCCATCTAATTGACATTAGAAACGGTGTTGCTAGTACAAAAATAGGAGCAATTTTGTACTACAGCGCCATCTAGTAACAAGAAGACAAAAAAAAAACCAAAGTGATATTTCTTACAAACAGCGTTGCTAGCAGCGAAAAATAAAAAATTTGACATATCAGACATTGTTATCAGTGCTACTATCTCTAAAAAAACAACTACGTAATACCATATTAATAAAATTAATACTAATTTGTAGATTACAGGAAATTACATTCCTTTACACAAAATAAATATTTAGCATGTCCGAAAACATCACATTTAGAAAACGCTGCCGATCATTTTCATTAGATGATTCGATCGAATCCTTGTTGGACTGTACTACAAATAGTCTACCAGACACTACGCTACAAAACAATGAAGACAGTAATGAATTGCATGAGAAAATAAAAAAACTTACTGCTGAGTTACAATCTGCCCACCAAGAAATTGGAACTTTATTATCCGAAAATGTAGAATTAAAATCGAATTTAGAAAAAACAAATAAGATAATAAACATGTATAAAAAAGTTACTGTGTGCGATGCAAACTATCATACTCCAATAAGTACACTTAAAAGAATCAACAACAAAAACACCCCAAATAAGACACCAACGTCAGATAATAATGAAAAAATAAAGAAATTAGAATGCACTACAATGTCAACTACAATAAGCACAAAAAAAAATAAGAAAAGATACTATGAAAAATAATTATAAAAATGTCGATTCACAAACTGCTAAGGAAAACTTGCACAGGAGTTTTTTAACTGAATTATATGACAACACAGACAACCATGAGAACAACAAAATGACAGCAACAAAGAAAAACAAATTATGCATCGTAACAAATAGCGGCGACAACAGAAGCAAACTACGTTTAATTGAAGACACTTTCGCCGACCGTTTTCAATATTGTCATTACATTGTTCCAAATGCTAATACTGAACAAATTGTAGCGAATATTCACTTGAAACTGAAAGATTTTAATATGTATGATTATTGTTTGATAATGATAGGTGAAAATGATTTTAAAAGTACCGTTAACTACATGGATACAGTGAAATATATTAGAGAATGTTTAATACCCATAACCAACACAAATGTTATCCTAGGTCTTCCAACCTACATATGGGGAGCACCTATCTATAATTACAAAATTGAAACATTCAATAATTACCTGTCTCAGGACGTACATACACATGAGTATGCGTATATATTTGACTCCAACCAAGATCTCTCACTAGACATGTTTTCGTATCGCTCTGGTAAACTAAACCGCTTTGGAATCAAGAACATATACGTAAACATAATGAAACGAATACTGTTTGACTTAACATATTTCCAAAATTTGCCCACAAACACTACGAGTAATGCAGAAACACAAACTTGTGATTTTGGTGAACAGTTTTTTCGTTAATAAGTTCAACAAAAGTACTAACAATGATGACATGGGGTTATTAAATGTGATAAATGTAAATGTTAATGTTAATATAATGTATCAAAATCTATGTGGAATATCAAATAAAAAAAATTACCTAGAAATATATATAAAAAATATGGATAGAAACTTAAACTATGTTTGTATAAATGAACATTTTTTAAATGAAAATTCGGTAAATTATTTTAATCTAGAAGGCTTTAAATTAGCTTCATTTAACACAAGGAAAACAAAAAATAGAGGTGGTAGTTTAATTTTGGCCAATATAGAAAGTCAGACAGAAACAGTAGAAGCAATTAACAAATTGTATAAAGTTGAAAGTTTTGAAATCTGTAGTGTCAAAGATATCAAAACAGGATTATATATTTGTTGCTGTTATAGGAATCCCACAGAAAAGAATTTTAATTGTTTCATAGAAAAATTAGAAAAATTATTAGATTATTTATTTAAGAGAAACAGTGTAATTTGTTGTGATTTTAATATTAATTTACTTTTAGATAGTAAAAAGCGGACAGAGTTTCTTAGTCTGTTAGCATGCTATAATTTTAGACATCTTATCAATCAGGCTACATTTATCCGGAACAAAAGTAACTCCTGTATTGACAATTTATTAACTAATTTACCCGATTCATACATAAATAAAAGTGAAGTAGAACATAATGGCTTGGCAGATGGACATGGAGCATTGCTGTGTGACATTTCTCTTGTAGCTTTATGTAGCAAGTCTCAAGAAAAGTTAATAATAAATAAACGGATATTTAATAACAAAACTTCTATTACATTTCATAATAATATATTAAAAGAAAACTTTTCTCAGGAAATTCAATGAAGTTTTCCAAAATAGTTATAGAAAAAAAGAATGTATAATAAATAAAAAAAAACAATTTCAGCTTAATTGGCTTTCTAAAGGCATACGTATATCAAGCAAAATGAAACGGGTTCTGTGTGCTCATAATGGCAATAACCTAGAACCTAGTATTTTAAAATATAAAAATGATTATTTACGAATTTACAGGAAAGTAATAATAAAAGCTAAAAAACTAGCAGCAATAAAACATTTTAATGATTCAAAAAATTTAAGCAAGGAAGTTTGGAAAATGGTAAATAATAGCATAAACAGGACAACAGTGATTCATGACAATTTTAAAATAAAAATAAATAATAAAATTATAGATAATCCTGATGAAATAACAAATGTTTTAGCAAAACAGTTTATATTTCCTAAGTCTGAAACCGAGTACAAGTTTGACCATGCCTTAACACTTCTTCGACAGAGTACTAACTGGGTACAAGAAGAATTGAGTATTACTCCTACAACACCCAAAGAAATTATAAAAATAGTTAATGGTATGGAAAACAAAAATAGCTGTGGTTATGACGACATTCCAATTAGTGTAATAAAAAAGCATGTAGCTATATTAGCAGAACCATTGGCGGTTTTCTTAAATAAATGTATTGGTGACGCGGTCTTTCCAGACCAATTAAAAATTGCCAAAATTACTCCTGTTTATAAGAAAGGGTGTAAGATGGATCCGAAAAACTATAGACCCATTTCACTGCTTCCGTCGTTATCAAAAATATTTGAAAAAATTTTAAAGAATCGCCTTTTGGAACACCTTAATATGAACAAGGTAATAAATTTAAGACAATTTGGATACCAAAAAGGCGTTGGTACCGGAGATGCTATGTACACACTTTTGGATGACGTAATTGAAAAGATAAACAACAAAATGAGAGTGGCCGGTATTTTTCTTGATCTTAGTTCCGCCTTTGATACAGTGGATCATGAGCTGTTAATACGTAAAATGGATCAATATGGTATACGAGGTAATTCATTAAAGCTATTTTCTAATTACCTCCATAATAGAAAAATGTACGTACAAATCAATAAGGCCCAAGAAAATGGTTTACTAAAAACTCATAAGTCAGCTACAATGTCAGTGAGAACGGGAGTACCACAAGGATCAATTTTAGGACCAATTTTATTCATAACGGGTGGCGCAAAAGTAAAGACCCTATTTGGTTCAGCTATAACATTTTTTCTAAATTAGAAAACTAGATTTAGATTTTTTTAAATGTATATTTGTGCCATTAAATTTCGTACCATTAGGATTTAAAGATGATGTCTTTTAAATGGTGACCTCCAGAGTTGATACACATTTGAGCCCTATTTATGACATTTTGCATAACTTGCCGTAACACTTCCTGCGTTTCCATTTCCATCTCTCAGGGCATGTCAATAAGCAGAATACTCGGTTCTGGGGCACTGATAATCCGCGCATTATTCAAGAAACACCTCTACACCCACTAAAAGTTACTGTATGGTGTGGCATCTGTGTTGACAGAGTGATCGGACCCTATTTTTTCGAAGACGCTGGAGGCAATGCGATTACTGTCACTGGAGAACGCTACAGAACCATGTTACGTGAGTTTTTGATACCCAGTTTGGACGAATTGGGGCTGGAGCACATCTGGTTTCAACAAGACGGCGCTACGGCACACACAGCGCGCGACACTATGGACTTAGTGAGGGACGCTTTTCCAGGCCGAGTTATCTCTCGTTTTGGCGATTTGCCTTGGCCTGCAAGATCACCCGATCTGACCAGTCCAGACTTCTTTCTTTGGGGTTTTTTGAAATCTCGGGTGTATGTGAACAAGCCACAGACTCTCGCAGCTCTAAAAGAAAACATTCGTCAAGAAATAACGAACATATCGCAGGAAGTGTTACGGCAAGTTATGCAAAATGTCATAAATAGGGCTCAAATGTGTATCAACTCTGGAGGTCACCATTTAAAAGACATCATCTTTAAATCCTAATGGTACGAAATTTAATGGCACAAATATACATTTAAAAAAATCTAAATCTAGTTTTCTAATTTAGAAAAAATGTTATAGCTGAACCAAATAGGGTCTTTACTTTTGCGCCACCCGTTATTATTCACAAACGACTTAATTAATCATATCAATAAAATAATACCTGACATTAGACTTACAATTTTCGCAGATGACACTAATGCTGTTATAGATGCTAATAACATGATAAGCTTGACGACAAAAGTTAGTATAGTAGTAAATGCCTTTTCATGGTGGTTTACAGTAAATAAATTAATAATTAATACCACAAAAACAAAAATAATATTATTTAAAACAACAACTCGGACAAAAGATGACTTACAAATAGAATTAAATAATGACAAAATAGAGGTAGTTAGTGATGCTAAATTTCTTGGTACACATATAGACAATCTGTTAAATTGGAAGACTGAATTAAAAGCCATAGACGCTTCAATTTCATCGGCATGTTACGCATTAAGGACCTTGAGAGAAGAAATGGATGTCGAACATCTGAAAACAGTGTATTACGCACTCGTAGAGTCTAAATTAAGGTATAGCATACAGTTTTGGGGACATAGCTACAGCTATAACAATAGGAGAGCCTTTATACTGCAAAAAAGGGCAATAAGGACAATTATGCGTGTACCACAAATAGAAAGCTGTCGACGACATTTTGTTGAATTGGGCATCCTAACCGTACCGGGTCTATACATTCTTGTAGTTCTAAGCCACTTTGCCAAATATGTGTCAATTTTTGAAACACATGAAGAAAGACAAAGTAGGGAGCAAACTAGAAGAAAGGACTTTAAGGCCCTAATACATCCTCAGCTTAATGTAGTAAAGCATAGTTCTCGTTACCAGGCTGTTCAGTTATTTAACAAGTTGCCTGAAGAGCTTAAAAAATTGATATACAGAAGTTCTTTTAAAGTAAAACTTAAAGAGTATCTGTTGAGTAGATGTCTGTATAATGTTGACGATCTCTGATTCTTTTCTGTAGAAATATACTTTTTAGGCCTTGAGATATTTTGAAAGAATCTAAAATAATAATAATACCTATTACTAATAATTATAATGACGTTTCGAAATCTAAGTAAAAACCCACAGGTAAAAAGACCATAATAACTTAATGTTTTAGTGTGTATTGTGTAGGCTTAGAAAATTCAAATACAATGTATTATTGTTAATGAATAAATGACTATGACTATTGACTATTAGTAAGTAGTGCTTAAAATAAGTTGTTCTAGCTTAAGCTTATAAGTAAGACACTGTTGAGAGCCGCAACGATGATCGCTAGGTTTTTTAAATCTCTTACAGGCTATGCAACTAAATTTAAAATCTGGGGTGTTCTTGTTGGGACAAGCTCGAGTATCATGTTCCCCAGCACAATTTGCACAAGCAGGTGTTTTGCTTGTACAAAATTTAGATATATGGCCAAACTGCTGGCATTTCAAACAACGCACTATGCCAACGTCATCAATAAACCTACAAGTTGCCCAATCTATAAAAAGCTTATCTTTAGTAGTGGCCAGATGGTTCCTAACCGCAGGTTCTACTTCTAAGCCTATCCATTTACGACCATTATCTAATTTACGCCTACGAGTGATTCTAGTGCTCTTAACAAAATCCTCTTCCATAAGTGCCATTTCGTCTTTGATGTTTTGACGATATAAGGCAGTTATAAATGCCGAGTCCTCCATAGTAATTGGGACATCTTTAACAAGTATACGAGGCCTACGTCCTTTCGGTTTCTCCAAACGTAACCCTACAGATTTAATAGCATCTACGGACTGCAGTTTCTGTAGCTGCTTTTCATTAGCGACACGTAACACGACACCTGACTTTGCGGTCTTCTTAACGCCGACAATTTGAAAACCGTCGTCACTAGGTTTAATCGCTTTCATGAGCGCTTGTTTGGTTGCTGAAGATGACGCAAAGTCAGCTGATCGCTCTGTGGTCGGATAGGCGACAACACACGGCAGAGGTGGTCGTGACTGAACCGTGGCTGCCGACTTAGGTGGTACACGCAGTTTTAACTTGTCCGCATACGTTTGTTTATGCTCGAGGTTCGGTTTCGATAATGTTTGTTGAGTGTTTTTTACATTATCTAATTCACGCTCGATATTTGCTAACTTAGTTTCATTACATGACGACTTTATCGCTAACAAAGAAACTATACCAGTAATGCGCTGAGTGAAATCCATTATTGCCGTTTTATTTGCTACATTCATACGAGATCCCTGATCGTTAACTAATTCATTAATTTTCGCCAAATAATCAGTCGCCTGAGCTACTAACGAACAATAGTCCCTATCTGAACTGCTATCGCTTAGGTTTAAAATTGAGCTATCCTTGCCTAAGTTCATTGTTTGCACTCGCTTGACTCCTTCTAAGGGAGAAACAAATGTAGGTGAAATGTCACTGAACAAGCGTTTCGCCGTAGGTGTTACAAACTCCCTCCCCCCACTGTCAGGGGGCTCGCCCATGTATTTTGACATATTTGTTTAACAAAACTAACTAACCTATGAACGACCTGTTACTAATAAATACGCAAAATATATAAAAACTACAACAAAAACAGACTAAAATATGAACAAAGTCGAAACGATACCTACCTACTTTCGAAAGAAAAATATGCAGTAATCTCGTTTAAATAAAAACTATTAATACAATTTATAAGTTCAAATAACAAACCTATCAGCGTCCTATACTACTACAAACGCAAAATATATAAACTATACGAAAACAAAGCAAATATAAATTTAATGTTTGAATGTTACCTATCTACCCACTTTGTGATAAAATAACAAAGAATGACTTACCGATTTTCGTTGAATTTAAAATTATAATACACTTATATGTAGTTAAAAACTTACGAAAATACACCTAAACACTTAATTAATCACCCAAAACAGTACACGAGCCGGGAAAACGTATTTTAACCGGGTCTTAATATTTTTTATTCGCAGTAAACAACGTCCCACTGCTCAAGCACGGAAGCGTGGAGGGGAAGTGTGATATATGTAACTCTAATATATGTTTGGTTTTGAAGTATATTAAATGACAATTCAAATGACATAAGTTTTATATACACCTGCCATATAACAATTAAAAGATATCACGATATTAAAACTGCGCAGCCGCGAGATTTAAATGTAAGCGGAGTGGGGGTGTTAGGTTTTATTTTCGTTACGGAATTTCTTGATTTGGTCGCCGCGCTCAAAGCCTGGAATAAAAGCTATGCAATAGCTTAATATAAATGTAATAAAGAAACATTTACTACGTGCTTGCTTTTTTATAAATCTGCTAGTATGCTTTATTTATTATTACAGTTTCTTGACTTGTGACATCTAGAGTTGCATCATAACATTATATTTTTTTGCATGCACCTTGGCCTCCAAATAAAGACATCTTTGAAGCAATGTCACGCAAACTCAGTTCATTTGTCGATACAGGTTCGTTATAGGCAGTAGTAGATATTTTATATTTAAAAAGCGGAAAAAATTCCTAAGTCCCTGTCAACGGAAATGTATATCAGATTGATCATAAACCCAAACTAGTTCAGGTTTTTGATTAAAAATCTGGATTGTTACTGGTTTATGAAGTAATTGAGTTTAAAATATTTCATCTTCCGGTTTTTCATCAAAAACCTAATTTTATGAAAAACCTGCGACATTGCGACATATATACACATCATGAAGCATGGCACTGAGTGGTACAAACAAACACACACACACACACACACACACACACACAAACACACACACACGCACACACACACACACACACACATACACACGCACACCGTCACACACACACACACACACACACACACACACACACACGCACACACACACACGCACACACACACACACACACACACACACACACACACACACACACATACAAATTCGTTTAATATTTACATTAATGGTGTCTAAAAATAAAACGAATGTTCTAATTAAATGACGTTACAATTACGTAGAATAAAAAAACTGAACACGTAACTGTACAAACTATATACCTAAAATTATCTGATCAATATGAAATTGTGCGGTGAATTAGTGAACTCGTGATAAACATAATTATTTTGGTTATGCGAGTTGTGCGTGTCTAATATAAATGACGCAATGTAGATGTATTCTGATTTGTATGAATGTGTGAACGTTTCTATTACGTGGTTGTTTATCTCTCTATTACCTAGCTATATGATCTGTCTTTGTACATACCTACCGCTAAAATTATTAAATCTCATACAATGTTCGAGTAGGGTAACCATAATTCCAATGTGGTTTGGTAATGGTAATTTTTGAGATAACACGCAATGTAAACTATTCTGAGGGTAAAGCGATATGTTATTCTTCTGAGGTTAATATGTCCAACAAATTGATGTCCACACTGAAATCCTAGCAATTAAAGATAATGAGATATCAGTGTGCAAAGTAGCGTTACGACTGCGCTGACACGTCTTTTCTGTTTTGGGCTGATTTTGTCAGTTTAACTAAACTGACATAGTATTTATTGCTTTTATTAGTTTCGACAAATTAAGACCTTTCTTTTTGTAATAGTTTTAATGTATAAAGTCGTAATTTTAAAGAAATAATAAACAATAAAGAATCGGTAACGTTACGATTGCGTGGCCATAACTTTCAATCCTAAATATTTCGTAACATATTTATCTAGAACTTCTAATTCTTTTTTCGACAGTTATTGACAAATTCAGTCTTCAATTAATAAAAAGAATTAGATCTCTAACCCAAGCAGTTGCTGAAATCTCCATGGCCGCGCAATCGTACACGTTACGTTGGCGCGGCCAACTTAAAACCCTTATAACTTCTTTATTTCTACTTCGACAATTTTTTTGTTTGTACCTTTCGATTTTGACAAATTCTGACAAAATATTGGGCAAAGTTTTTTTCTGATTTGATAAATTGGCGGAGCAATCGTATGCTAACAATAATGCTATGAATAATTTGTAATGTAGTGATACTCCCATTGCCTTCACGAATTCTCTTTATTAATAAAATTAAGGCTACTTATATAATTAATGTATATTACCATACAACAACATACATGTTGATTATACACACACTGATATTTTACATTATATACGAGTACATAGTGCATTATCCTTAGGCATGTTGCAAGAGCCGAGACGGCGCCTCGGCTCTTGCAACATGCCTAAGGCTGAAATCCTGTTATACCTATCCTATTATAAAACCTGCTCCTGGTCTATAATAAAACATAAAAGCCATTTCGCTGACAAAGACAAGATTCTCCTGAATAACCGACATAAAACTAAGGCTTACCTACTCTGTTAAATTGCCAATGAATCACAATTTTATTTTAGTACACATACCTTCTACAGGAAAAAACGCAATCAAGTTGACAGAACGAAAGAATTGAAAAATAAAACACTGATTCTAGTTCTAGTCAAGAAATCGCTTGTCTCTGCATCAAATAAAAAGTACTTATTTAACTCGAAAGCAGATCTTTTGTTTTCACAATTATCTCCCAAAGATAGTTTAATGATCCCCCAGGGGATCAGATACAGGCGATCAGACCGAAATCATTTAACTTTATTCTGATTTTTCAAATGTTTATAACAGTAAAACCATCAACGAGAACAATAATTGACACTTGACGCTGGCTAAAATAGCTGACACAACATTCGGCTCACTTGCAGAAAAATAAAAAAGACGAAGAACAAGAACTGCGTTGTGCGACTGAGCCCTCGAAAGCAACACAACTACATATAGTTACACATTGTTCATTCGGTTGGCCATAACAGATTACTGGGCGTTTTCCCAGGACACACATACGATTAAAAATATCATCAGTATATTGCTTTTAATCGTGTCAAAGTTCGGGGCCAATTTTAAATACATAAATTGCTCCCTACAGGTTTAATTAAATACACCCAGTTTAATTTACATACGAAACTTTTTTTACACATTCGATACTGTCTTTTTAAAAGACGTTTTGTTTCAAAATTATAAAATACATATTTAATTTTTTCTGATTAACTAAATTAAAATACGAATCACTTTGTGTTTTGTATATTTATTTCTTACTTTTAGTTGCCTTCCAGTTTGAAGTCGGATTTCTTTTTGTTAAAAATTATTTTATTTTACAATTTTTAGTGATGGGTAGACCTAAATCTTACTTAGGTATTACTTTTGTATGAACTAAACAATTTGGCATACCTATTAAACCGTATGAAGTAAGCGACATGACTGCTGTTAAGGAATTCCCTCGACTGTCTATGGTCATCTGTAATGGCACTTGTAACACATAAAAAATAAATTTACTTAGCACAAAGTAATCAGTTTTTATTTATTTAGATGATCAGAAATGATTAAATAAGTATTTTATAATTTTGAAGTTGGTGCTACAATAGTAAATCAAGATTTGATAATACCTATAGGTACCTATAGTTATTGTTTCACTTGGCACCAACTTCAAAATTATAAAATACTTATTTAATCACCTCTGATTACCTAAATGAAAAAACTAATTACTTTGTGCTAAGTAAATTTATTTTTTTACTTTTTAGTTTCCTTCCTGGTTGAAGTCGGTTTTCTTTTTGTTAAAAATTGTTTTAATATTGTCAATTGGTTCTAATTTTTAAATCGCAAACTAGCGATTTAAAAATTAGAACCAATTGACAGCCTGGTGCGTAACTGAAGCGGTTCCTTTCTTGCCGCTTTCCCATCAATTGAAAATGCTTGTCAGTCTGTTTACAGTAGATTTTTTTTTCTAAAAAATAAATATTATATCAATCGCCACTGAAAGGAGAGAGTGCCTACACAAACTGAACGTTCAATTGCTAACAGCATTCCCCAAGGAGTTTTGAATAACAGAATCGAGATCATTTTTCTGAGAACGTCTACAGTCAGAGTGCATTACAAAAGGAAATTTGAAACCCAATGCACACTATTGTTTTCTCTTTATTTTTATCGTGAATAATAGAGATGATAGGTTTAGAACCTTGACAGAGTACACTCATGATAGTTATATAAGCCTTTATTTAACAGGTTTCAGTTTGAGTTTGTGTATAATTTATTCCTTATTGGATTATACCTACAAATGTTTACCCGTGTATTTGTGTCTGTGATTTGTATGTGGATATTGTTAATTTATGAGATCTTGTGTTATCAAACAAATTATATAAGTACAGCGATGCCTTTACAAACAATTTACCTTTTCGCAAGACTATCGCAAGAACAAGCATATTATAATAACAAATTTAATTTAAGTTAGGCAAAATATGCAAACATATTATTTGATTTAAAATATAAGATAACGTACGTATTTTTGTGTCGATGGTGTTGTGAATTCTAAAGTTCTAGTAGGTATTAGTGCGTTTTCTTCAAATTCATTTACACCTGCTTACTGAGTATCACCTTATGGGCATCACCAGTTCGCCTGCGACTTTCTCACTTTGGGAGAGCCTACATTTACGTCTAGCAATAAACGTTTTTAGGCTAAAAATAATGTCTTGATGCTTTGATTCTTACTATAAAAAAATCTGTAACAAATAAAAAACAAAGTGAAATTGAAACGTATACTAAGGAAAAGATATAATAGTTCTGAAACATTTCTAAGACCTAATAAAAGAGCTCGTTAAATAACATCAATTTTAAAAATGACAAGTGAAATAATAATTTATTTCTGTAAAGTTTATTTTATCTCAAATTCAAGTGAACAACGAACGGAAATTTAATTAACGAATAGTAGGTACATCAAAGATTCTTCCATACTTGAAAAACTAACATATTCTTGAAAGAAAATTTGTAAGATTTTCTTCATCATTCATTTACGCACAAAATATTATTTTCCCTTTATTCAATTTACTTTAGAACAGTTAAACTGAATATTATAATGAAAATACGAAGAGCAATTTTATATTACTGTTTTTAAAATCATTAGTAGACGCTCACTGCAGGTCATAGACCTTTTCCTAAAGGAAGGTGTTTGAGAAAAAGCTTGAATATAGTTGACAACGGAAAAAATAAATATAAAAAAAATATAATAACTGACTCAC
The DNA here is from genome assembly GCA_963082885.1 of Parascotia fuliginaria. Lineage (NCBI taxonomy): Eukaryota > Metazoa > Arthropoda > Insecta > Lepidoptera > Erebidae > Parascotia > Parascotia fuliginaria. The sequence continues at coordinate 12,547,388 of OY720176.1, read as the reverse complement.
TTTATCAAGGTTGTTGTTTAAATGAATAGTGTAATCATTTTGAAAATGAGGGTTATTTACAAAAGAATGAAGTACTAAGAAATATTCGATAGGTACTTAGATTTGGGTACGGTTTTCGGAGCATTCAGTGGATGTAGGTAATCTTTTCTAATGTACCGGAAGCGCTCTCAACCTCGCAGATCGAATTAAAACGTCTCTCTTATTATAAGCAAGTTTAGAATAATTATTTATAGTGAGATGTAAATGATGTGAAAAAACGTTATCTCCAAAATTTATTAGATTCGTCAATCCTGTAGGTACCTACTAAAATAGATACCTACTTATATTCATGTGACTTGTTTCTAAGATAAAGAACCGTATTACCAATCTATGTCAGTGGGTAAGTTTAACATTTAACACTATTTTTGTTTCAGTCTCGTTAAAGAAGATTTATGTTGACATTTCGTAAATACCGTTTATAATGAGCTGTGGCCGATTGTAAGCCGCGGTACGAAATCGTGAATAATTATTACCATTATTACGAGTGCCGACGTTGTATAACAGATATTCGCAAATTAATACTTAGAAACAGAATCTGTTAAATGTGATATAAGATGTTTTGTACCTCCAGTAGTCTCTAATGGCTTTTACAACCTACCGCGGAATGCGAGCCCTAAACCGTAAGTACAAATAAAGATGGAATAAACATATTTTGATATCGACAAGATTGGCAAAGTGATTAATGCTCTATCTCACCTGAAAATTGCAGTTTCTGTGCCTCATGAACGCTTGCAATACAATTGAACAGATGCATAATGCACTAGAAATTTACCTACTAACTCTTTATAGCAGTTTCAAACTGAAACAATGTAGAACACAATTGCCAGATTGCTACGAAGCGGCAGAATAATTTCAAAAAACGATAGTATTACTCAACTAACGGTCTGCAATAAAAGGTTTACGTTCCAAATACTGTTTGTTTATGTTGTCACAGAAACGCGCGTAATGAATAAAAACTAGGTTACAATTACAAGTGGGAATTAGAATTGTGAAGATGGAAAAAGTCAATTCTCATCAATCCGTCATTTAATAATGAAAAGATATATCGTGCCAGAGTGGTTAAATATAATAAATAAGAGTGACACGTCACTAGTGACGTCTAACGTCACTAGTGACGTGTCACTCTTATTTATTTAGGAACCTACTTATTTATATTTACATATTGTGGAAGGTGATATACATCGAAAAAAGTATTGAGTCGTAGCATTACCATAGCTCTTTCTACTCCAGTACAATACAACCAAGATAAACTAAACATTTTATTTACTAGCAATAAAACAGTAAAGCAATTTTACAGCTCATCATAATTGCTTTAGAAATGTAAACTAATATACAAATAACATTAAGTACCTAACAATATAAGCGGTTTTACACACAGTTAACTTTAAAACTAGATCAACAATTCTGCTACTATTCGTAGATAAGTAATCACCAAAATATACAACACAAAATTTTCCATCTTCTCCATCAAGCTTGTTTACAACCGTTTATTTATTTTGAATACTACATCAATGTATGCGTGACGTGTATTACAGATTTAAAAATACAACCGAAGTAATTCGGATAAAGAGAAGTTACAAGTCATCCTGTCGATAGCTAAGAGCACTCCAATACACACAATATTATGCATACTTCCACAATTCCTTCGAATGACTGCCGCATCCGTTCCCTCGTTCACAGTGCGTTTCATTAAAAAGCGGGTGACTTGGAGAAAAGAACAAAGGCTACGTTAGAACATCGTTCGTTTCATGAAATATTAAAAAATAGGCACGTACATTTGTTTTGTTTCAGACCTCGGCCGCACTTTTTGTAATGGACTCCATTATGTTATTAGCGACAACACTATGTATAATGTTGTCTCTTAGGAATAATGAGAAGGTGAATTTTTGTTGCCTAATATTTATAAAGAAATGTCTTATTCTTACATAAGTTTTAATCAGCATTTTTCCAAATGGAATTATCAAAGTGGCCATTTTTAGTTAAGAATATGAGGGTGACATCATTAGTCACGCCCTGACATCTAATGAACTATCATTCACAAATAAAAGTGCTTTGTTATTTTTACAGCGGGCTCTCTTCAGGGAAATTCTCGCGACGACACTTAGCGACACAGCAGTAAAGTCACGACTCTCAAGCGTTTCATTTTAACGTGTTAAACGTTTTTTCAATGAGTTAAATATTTACTTGTCTAGTTCTAAATACATTTATAGGATTAATGGTTATCTATAAAATTGATTTCAATTTTGCAGTGATTTGACCAGCCAGTCTTGTGATTTCCAAGATTAGACTCTACCATAACTGCTAGATCTCATATAATATGTAGCCGAACCCGACAGTGTTATTTGTGCACTTGTAATAGAATTTCAGATTCACAAACTTTTGAATCAAGAACATAGCTTTTAAACGCAAGACAACTATTACTTGTCGTTGTTTATCATGAATACAACTCACATCAGTTTGTTAAAACAACGATACAATGTGACTTTCAGATAATACTTGATAGAAAAAGTGTTGTGGACTTCTTTTTATACGAAGAAAATATCATATTTTCAAAGAAAACTGCAAATATGTAACATTGCTAGAGGGACATTTCCTGGTTGCAACGTTGCGACATAATATCAAAAGAATGGTCCGCTAGGACTTTGAGAAGTGTAAGCTTTATTGTCAGTGGTCATTCATACTACGTACGAGACCCGCTTTGAGTAGCCTGCAGCGGAAGCCTGGGGTGGAGGTGGACGTATAATAAAACGATCTTTCATGTCACTTTTATTTACTTATAAATACGAGAATTCCGTCCCACATCCCTTTGAGATGAATTCACTAACATAAAGTCCAGTTTTTGTATGTACCCGCATCTAAATAATCAACTAAAAATACGATAGGGTAAAATGTTCCAGACTAGCCGAAAACAATGTGCTATAAAATGTCAAAACAAGACTAAACTGCGGTTGTTACTGTGCCGCAACGTAAACTTTATAACCGATAAAATTAAAACTGAGAATTTGCATCACATATGCTCAATATTACCTATGTCGGCACAGAAAGATGTGTTGGCAGTTTTCACTTCTTCATTTTCTTGTGTGTTTCAAAATCTTAATTTTTATATAAGAAATATTTGTGCCTAATGAAATATTTATGTACATACAATAATAGAAGTGCAATTTTTATTTCTTTTGTAATAGACAGGAGATATAGATTGCCGAATAGTCGTATTTATGACTTACTTCAACTTAAGTCTCATTTCCTATGAAGGTGTAATGGGTCTTGCATTCTTGTTTACACATAATTTTCTTTATTGCCGCCTCAAGGAAAGCTTTTGTCATCTGAACGTATTAAAGCGAGAATAAAAAATGTCATAAATTTTGTTTTTGTTTTACTACATCAAAACATTTCGAATGTATTCTTCATTCGGACTAGGCTCTCTGGAATTATCTTAGTAATATAGATGGATACATCATAACACTTTAATACATTAAAGAACAATATAAGCAATATTAATTTGTGGGGAAGAAAATTTTTATTCATTTGCTATATAAATTTTTTGGCATGTAAGTCACAAAATATGTTTGAAATATGAACTTATCTTCTTACACTATTTTACGAAAACCACCTTAAAACATTATAATATTTGATGTATTTCACCTAAGTACGCATCTCACGTACAATAATAACTAAAGATACCATAAGTTAAAAAAGTATTACTCGTCCTATAAACTTCTTAGTATCACTTGTGTAAGTGCCAGTATATTTTTGACGACGCCTTTCAGACTTCAGACATTAGATATAAGTATATCTAAAGCGTGAAAGGTCATTCTAAGCACAGAATAAATAATAGTAGTCTAAGCTAGAGAAATTGAAGTGCACGTTATACATCAAAAGTATTATTGTCGGTCAGTTCGGTAGTAATGATATGTCTAATATAGCGTCTGTACTAACCAACCACGACGGAAATCGCCTGCTTACGTGTTACGCTATCTCTATATAAAAAATAGTGGATAAGTTGCTGACTGCCTTAAGTCAGTAAATATTAACTTCTCAACTCCACCTCGAAACTTTTGCTATCAACATCTGAGCATACAGCGTATTTAAACTAGTCTTTAACTACTTTATGAGTAGAAAATAGGGCCATATTATTTTGCTTTCTAGTTGCAGCATTCTGACATAACATTAAATCATTCTGTTTAACTTTTAATTATTTTACCTTACGTATGCTATACGCTATTTTCTTGTCCCCTAACTTCTTCTAAACCCACGCAATAGACTTTCACATTTCACTTTTTGACTGTCATCCAGATAAAATTATTTTATGAGGTTTATATTTATAAAGACATCAAATAAGTAACGAAGTGCCATCAGAATATCAACGCTGCGGGTCTCTTAAGAGGTGCGCAGCATAAAGGCACCCTTACAGCCTGGCACACTAAAATACCTACTGTTAAATTTAATGTGAATCTTTAAACCTTGTGCTTGTCCTAAATAACGGGTTTTTCTTTCTTTCTATAAGTAGGAAAAAACTGTCAAGTTTCAAAGTTTTGTTTCTCTATCATAAAAATAAGTAGAAACCATATGCAAATTCGGGGCAATCCACTAGTGTAACAATGTAAAAATAGTCACATCGTTTTGTTTCTCTTATTATACTATACTGATTGATGAATTTCGTTCAAATATGTATAGGTAACGTACAGTGTGAAATTGTATTAGAATAAATAGTGTCATACGTTTGATATCAGGTAACATACGAATCAATCACCATGTGCCGGCGATCAATCATCCGAGAACTCATAGGAGTATATTGTGTAGAGTTTGACAGCTCCACCCGGCTATACGCTTGTTTCAGAGTATTAGAATGTTGATGTTTTTGTTTCTGTTCGTATATACTAAATAACAAGAAGACTACACATTACGTGATGTGGGTTCGATTTACATTCGAAACAAACAAAGTGCCTCTCGATTAAGATTTCTAATGTAGAAATCGTGCTTTAAAGAAAATAATAATTACCAGTGACTAGCACCCCGTTCAATTCTAACATCTAAAATCATCAGTTATCAATCATAGTTAATTTTTCGTTGACCAGTCTTTCAGAAGCTGGGTGTCTTAATGTGAATTACTATAGTCACTTCAGTCTAGTTAATGTTTAACATTTATTTTTGTTGCAATATTGAGTTTATTATGAAATCATATCGTATATTAATAACAGACGCGAAAATTTTTATACATAATTATTAAAATTATTAAAATTTTTATACATATTATATTAATTTATAAAATTTTTATACATAATAAGAAATCGAAACCATCCTGAATATTTACATACCCGCTAAATTACACTTAACAGATTCCATTAATTAGGGGTCTAATCACCACTCAAAATAACGTAGATGCTAGATAGGTAACTAACGTAGTAGGGCAAATCCTGCAAAGTATTTCTAGATTTGTTTGGCAAAATTGTGTGTACTATGTTTATATAGCCCTCGACAACACAAAGCTTTCTCTTTAATGCGGAGGTCGTCTTTTTAAAGTAGAAAATATACGTAAAAAAAATCTGAGTGTTACTAAAAATAGCAGCCATCAGGTTGCTTGTTTTCCAATACAAAACTAATGGCATAATGGATGAGAATGGGATGGTCGCAAGTCGATACGGCTCGACTCAATAAAACGTCGCAAAACTCAATTTATTAATAAAATAAAAGACTTTTTCGCCATCCGTTACTTATTAAATATTTAAAAAATAATTTAAAGGTAATTTCTTTTTTTTTTATTCCTAATTTTGAATCATTTGTGTAGTTAAATATTTATATCGTGATATGACAAATTATTGAATCGAAATTTGTCGCAGTCATAAGTCCAGCAGTGGTCGTCTTTCGGCTGATATGGTGATGATAATGATGACAAATTGTAAACCAATCAGTTGACATACATACTCCATACGAAAGTCTTATTCTTACTTTATTCTTAATTTGTACGTTTGTAAAGTAGCTAAGTCAAAACAAAGCTAGTTTCCTAGCACGAGAGGCATTTTAAAGTCAAAGATGAAAATTTTCTCACTTACAAAAACAGTACAAACTATAAATGAATGAATTATTTATACTTACGTTTTTTACAATATGTTTATTATGCGCTATCGTAGGTATTAATAATATTTTATTTATTCATTCGAAAGAAAATTTTAAATTATTTAAGCCGATGGTTTTTTAACTAAGCATTAGTTTAATATTCCATGTGATAAATCTCTGAGCTTACTCAATGAATAAAATCCATTAAAACTTGTTTTATATTGTGTACCTATTATAATTGTAAAGCAATGTATAAATTATTATCTTTTCAATATTTTCCGTTTGCCAAACAATACTGAACGTTGCAAGAAAAAATAAAAATAAATAAAATGTTTGTTGTTTTATATTATCAATAACAAAATATTTTAATTTGGTTGTCACACTTTGATAGTATACAAGCTGCGCTCCACCGACACGGAGTAAAGGCGGTACTAGCAGAGTGGATCACAAACTCACTGGCAAACGGACAGTACGACTTGGAGATGATGAGAATTCAGCAATGCTAGCAAGAGTCTGCCCTTGGGGAGGTGTCCGTTCCCCCCTTTTGTGGAATCTGGTAATAAATGACCTCATCACCAAACTCAACAACCATCATGACTACACCATAGGTTATGCCGATGACCTTGCCATTCTCATATCGGTAAAGTAACAGAAACCCCACTCAACAAGTGCTTTACATAGTTGAAAAATGGTGCAAGGAGTATGACCTGTCAGTATACATTACCCAGGATTTTCAACACCGAACTAAAACTGTCAAACGAAGTCAAGTACCTTGGCGTCACCCTTGACAGTAAACTAACATGAAGCAACCACATAGACAACACAATAAACAAGGCAACGGTTTTATTCTACCAATGTAAGAGGATGATCGGTAAGACGTGGGGACTACAACCTAAAATAATACTATGGCTCTACAACACCGTTAAAACCCATACTTTTATGGGGCCAAGAACTAAACTAGAGACTGCGGCAAACAAACTACAACTGATACAAAGGTTAGCATGCATGGCTATTACAGGCTGCTTCAGGACCACACCGACGGCGGCACTAGAGGCCATGTTGGGCCTTCCACCACTTTCCCTCTACATCCAACAGAAGGCAGCAATGACGGCCCTACGCTTTAAAACATTAAACTTGTGGTACAAAGATAAAACAAAACATATGTCTCTACTACAGGGACTGACAAATGAATTTCTTATAATAATAATAATAATAATAATAATAATAATATTTCAACAACTACACACAACGCCATCTAGACCCAAAGTAAGCATATTATATGCTTGTGTCATGGGTTCTAGAATGCGGATATACATACTTAAATACTTTTTTTTTGTAAATATGTACATACATATTATACATAGAAACACCCAGACCAATGCAAATAGATGCGGTAAGCGACCGCATACGGAAACAATTTGTCTTTGACAAGAAATACAAAATACAATTATATGAGGACCAGAGTTGTGAGGGATTGCGACTAGGAAACTCAGGATATATACAGACGGACCAAAAACAGGCACAGGGACCGGAACCAGGATCTTCTCCGAAGATTTAAACATGCACATATCAGCACCACTGGGGGCCGAAAACACTGTCTTCCAGACTGAATGTATGGGAATCTCCCTGGCAGCCTCGGCGATCCTAGCAAGAGAGGTCAGAAATAACTCCATCCGCATACTCTCGGACAGCTTGTCTCTTCTTCAAGCGCTAGGAAGCCATACAGTAAATGCCAAACTAAAATACGACTGCCACCAAAAACTATGTCAGGTAGGTAACTACAAAAACATCACTTTATAATGGATAGCGGCTCCCGAGGTAGGAAGGCTCAGCTATGAATGCCGTGGGACCAGAAACCACGGTTGCTATCCCCTTTGGTCACCTACGCACTTTGGTAAGAAATCACACCACAGATCAACACAATAACAAATGGAAGAACCATACCGAGTGCAGGCAGGCTAAGGAAGCACTGCCAGAGCTAAATGCTCACTCACGAAACAGGTGCTCCGACTGTCGAAACAACAACTTCGCACAGTTACAGCCACCATCACCGTTCATAGTTCTTTAAATAAACTAATAAATATTTTAATAATTAAGTATAAAAATAAACCTATTTGTCATGAGAATTACAGACAGCCCGCAGTGCAGAGCTTGCATGTGGGCAGACGAAACAACAGCACACACACTGCTACACTGCCCTGAGGTCGCCACATACAGGGCAAGATACTTTGGTGACCCGGATTCACTCCACGAGATCGTCGGATACATCAGAAGTCTGCTTACTTTCCTCGATTAGCTGAAATGGATCGAGTGATCGCCGCCAATCCACACGCAAAATTCACGCGCACAGACGTGGAGTTGCAGAAAACAGCCCGTTCATACCAATACCAATACTAATACCAAGTGGTTGTTTTGTTCGAAATGCTTTATTTTTAGAAGTAGGTTACAGCGCTCGAATTACCTGATTGAAGATAGCGTGCCCTTAAGGAGGCTTCCTGGCAACGCGCAACGCTATCTGGGTGTGTTTTTGTTGATAAGTCATTTATCAACCATTGCTGCAATGTTTCTAATTTGACTGTATCGGTGGATTAACTACAGAGCGTGCGACTGTTATGCAACCTGGGAAACAAGCTTCGGTATTTTCCGGTCGAATCCTCTGATATTTCGGAATCACTTAAAGGTTTATTCATGTCAAGGAATGGCACCCACAACCTTTTGCACAGCAGTTAAATTTACTACGGCACTATTATATAAATGATAGAAATTATAAAAATTAAAACATTCATAATATATTACTAGCTTTCCGCGGCGCGGTTTCCCTAGCGTCTAAAGCCGGAGAGTTTGTTTGTTTGTTTGAACACGCTAATCTCTGCAGCTACCAGTCAGATTTGAAAAAATCTTTTTGCGTAAGATAGTTCAGTCCTTGAGGAAGGTAATAGTTATGTAACATCACGCTACTGGCGACGGGGGCAGAGCAGTATCTAAAGACGCAGGTGAAACCGCGCCACGGGAAGCTAGTTATTTATAATGATGCAAAAATGTAAAATATTTCCTCGTCAGCGCAAAGTGCAATTTTCCATCTAAGAATCTTAGGGATTGTCTTATAAGACGACATTTTCTTCTGCATTTGAAGTGCATAGTCGAGTAAATAAAATTTTAGAGGGTTGATCCAGTTTAAATTGTAAGTGTGTAAAAAAGCCATTAAAATGTAATATGAAGAAATAGATTTTTTAAGAAATAAACGGTTTTAAGTGAAATGGGAAATCTGAGGTGGCAGTATTCTTATAAAACATAGTGTGGCACGAGGACATATCTCTAAAAATACAAAACAAAGGCGCTATTTTTTTGGCCTGCTTCTCCGTTAACTTATTCTACAAACAATAGATTTTGATACGATTTTCACTATCATTTAAAGACTCTGTCCGGAAGGTTTATAATATGTATATTACACGTAGTAAAGAAATGCCAATAAAATGAAAAGTGTACTAATCAATGCTCGTGACATCTTTGTAAGACGAAGCCGTCACTCTGCAACAGGATAATAACATGATACAATTAGGTATATAGCGCTCAATCGATCGCTGCTGAAGCTAACATATACGAATTTTCGCAATACGGCGCACCTTATTTTGATGGGAGCAAGAATGTATTATTAGATAACGAGAAACCTTATTTATATAGTATACCTTCTCTAATCTTTTCATCAATTTCGTTCCAAGTTTTTGTAGGTTACTTTCTTTAACCGTTGATGAAAAAGGTTGAAGAAATTTCTGAAGTGGAAATTCCTAAAGAGCCGCATCACTTTGTCTGAACATGACGTATGTATTAATTTTATAAGCAAATTTATATTAAATTTAGAAGTGGTGACTTTTGCTATTTTTATGCTTACCTACCTAGTTATATTTTTTATTGAAAATTAATAACTACACGGTTGTGTTTTCACACAAGTTTTCACACACATTATTTTCACAGGTTCCTAAAAACCGACTATCCATAGACATAAGATATTTTCTATGGTAAAAGCAGCCTGTACTTTCTATTCCGCATACTATATAAATATCTATAATATTTTAATGCGGAAGAGTTTGTTTGTTTGTTTGAATGAGAATGAGAAAATATAATCTCTAGAACTACCAGTCGGATTTGAAAAATTCTTTTTGCGTATGATTGTCCAGTTATAGATCAGTAAGGAAAGACTCGAGTGAAACCGCGCCGCAGAAAGCTAGTTTTCATATGAAATCATTCGCCATTAATCCGTCGCTCTATTCCGTCTTGAAAGAAGATCAAACAAACGTAAAATATAATATTTGAACCTATAATCGTTAAAATATATTAATAATTATAAGCTATGTAGTTTTAAAACAAGTGGCTGCAATATTTAGGCTACATTTAAATTCAATCGTCATAATAATACATTCGTCATAAATCAGATTCGATAATAAATGACTATTATTTATTATGTTCTGCACAGATTGTTCCAATATTAGCTTTATCAGTGTTTAGTTGTAATAGCTATAGCATAATCTCGGGCACAATGGAGCCCATGGGAATTCCTACCGTTTATCTGCTTTATCTACAAGCTCTAGGCAATTATGTGACGATTCTTTATAATTAACTCAAAATGAATTGCGTACTTATCGTTACAATGTTGTAGGCAGTTGTGACGATTCTTAACGATAAAATAATTGTTTAATTTAAAAAACAACGTTAGCTACAGTCCGAATTTTTACTCTTAGATGTCCTTAGGGAGCCTTTTATACTACTTAGGTTAACAGAAAAACGTCATTCAAAACAATTTTGTCTTCATTTGACTCTTATCGAAAATAGTTTTTGATTAACAAGCAAAGTATATTAGGTACTAAAAAAAGAGTGTGTGTACTCATGTACGCACGTAAGAAGTTATACTTCTTTGGCGTAACAATCCAAAAATACCAAATAATAACACAACGCATACATAAAGTTAGTAAAACCATGCAATCTGAGGGACTGCACTTTAATAGAAGCTGAAAAAGAAATAAAAAAAAATATATCGCTATTCTAAATTATAATGACGTAGAAAAGCTACTAAAATCTATTTCCTAACTAATCATCCTTGCCACTCATTCACATGCTATCACAAATTCGCACTCGCACATACACTGTCATACACTCACTCACACATACACACACACACACTCGCACACACACACACACACTCGCACACAAACACACACACACACACACACACACACTCACACGTATTTCTCATTATCATATAATTCAATGTTTTATGTAGGTACAAATTATAATTTAATAGTGTTCTTTAATAGTTTAAGTTGAGTCCTAGGCCTGTTTAAATCGTGTTCTTTGATACCCACGATACAGGCTATGCCTAGTGTAGGTGTCATAGCAAATATGTTATTATGTAAATTAATCTGAATAAATTATTTCTTATTTCTTATTTCTTTCTTATTATACATAAATATTTGAATTGATATAAACGCCAATATATTTTTTATTTATTTACACTGATTATTTATACTGATATGACACACAAAGATTCGCAACTAACTTCAGGGTGTAAAAGGTTCGCAACTAACTTCAGGGTGTTGCTTTTTTCTGTCGGTGTGCGCGCGCATCGTAAAAATTCACTCTCTTATTTTCTCCCAATCGCGCCAAAAGAAGTATAACTTCAAAAACAAAAATCTCGTCTGTCTAAAACAAACTCAAAAGGAAAACACAAATTTTCTTTCGTGCTTACACTACATTGCTCTACTAAATACTTAGTCACTTCTACAATTAATACGAATCTAATGACACCTCATACGTTAAAATGCATCAAGCCATTTAGGCTATTCATAGATACGATCGAAACATTACCCTGCTTGACTTCGACAGTCGGGCAATGAAAACTCAATGTTCATTCTCAGTATTGAATGCCTGACTTTTAAGGGTTTCGTTTTCTTGAAACAAAGAGCTTCATTTCTTGATTCTTATACATAATATTACTATTGTTTTGTAAGATTCTATTCTTGAATATTATTCGATTCCCAAACACAAAAATGTTCTTTATTGATTATTGTAATAATAAAGAAAAGTTAACTTGAAATCAAATAATATGTAGTTAGATGACAACCTTTTAGAAGCGTACCTTCAAGTAAGTACTTGAACCTAATCGTCAAGTTTAACAACCTCAGAATAGTTCACGAAGCTATAAACTTCGTTTAGTATAGATTTCAATAACAATTGAACATCATTAAAGTGTCATTATCATTTTATAACCAAGAATTTATTCATGTGAACCACTTAGGGCAACTCACCGAACATTTGCGAGAGTGTGGCGCCGACTTTTGAGGTATCTGCCGTGGTACTTCTGCAGCTCGCCAATACTGCCTTGTTCGGCCTGCATCTTGCCGTACAGTGGCTGCGGCGTGAGCGCAGCCTCCTCGCCGGCCTGCGAAGGCGACGCACTGACCGCGCCGGAGCCACGCTTTCGTGCTTTGTTACTTTTTCTAGCCGCCGCCGACAGACATATTTTTACCGACGACGGGCTACCAAAACTAAGTTTTTTACCCGAACTTCTCGATGATGTGTAAGCAGTATCCGTACTGCTTTTAGTACTCTTATAAGAGGGTGTGAGGGTTGCGTCTGTTGCGTCCTCGAGGGGCCAATCAGAGTCGTCTTCTTCTTCAATTCCCGGTAGAGGAGACTGTTGACCGATTGGACGCGGTGAGTTTATTACAGGTTCAGGAGCGACTGCAAACAAGTAATAATAATTCTAAATAAACACAGACATTACAAAGACTCTAACGGATACATTAAATTACTCTAAACTATTGACGCATAACTCAAGTTTGCTAAACGACTTCCAAAATGAAAATTAATATGTAGGATTGGGCTGTTTCCAGCGTCATGATTATCTCATTCCGCTAACTCGCCTAAAATAGCGGTTTGTATTAAGTCGTCAACGCGATAATAAAGATTATACATACATTATGCAAGAAAACGTTTCGTTCTGAGAAATATTTCTTACGTAGGCCTTGTACTTTAAAGTAGTCATCCCGTCATATTGTCTATAAATACGGTATATAATCGTAATATTGTTTTACATACGTAATGAAGAAACGACATGTTACGTATCTAATTATTAAGATATTTCTCGAAGGCAAGGCATGCGTAAATTGAAATTACGTATTCAGTTCGTTGTTCTATGCCGGGGATTTAATTCTAACGAGTAATTGCCACCAACCCACAAAAAATTGAAATGAGGCTTTGATCGGAATATAAAATAAGATTTTTTATGCTTATCTATCGATCATGCTATAATTGGATTATATAATAAAAAGGTGAAAGTATGAACCTAAATTTCAAAATTCAATATTACGAAGCAAAATACACAACGCGACGCCCGGGATCGAGAAATTAATTATGCAAATTCTACTGTAACTGAAAAATTCAGACAGTCAATCAGAATGACAGATGAGATGAAAATAATAATAATGGTCTGAGCTCGCATTCGATTTTGATTTGTATTGAGAGATGAAGAAAAAACCTAGAAAAACGTAGTGAGTTAGTTTGGTACGTGAACAGTAAGTATAAAATTAGAAGGATAATATATTTCTGAGTTACTTTATAGAGTAAAGGACAAAAAATATGTGATGGGGTTCATTTTATTTGACAAATGTTCATGCGTGCCTAAACTTGGTACGAGGGAGAGCTGTGTACTGTGTTGTGGTGTACGTTACAGCATTCAGACAAGTTAATAAAGAAATTAGAGGTTCAAGCGGAGCGTTACCGCCACCCACCGATACTGTTTAATTATTCACGTAGGCCTTTCGACAATCGATAACAGACGTTATATTTATGCTTTAAACTTTACTTATTGTATATTTTTTAACTTCAGTACATGACGTGGTATTACTTCAATAGGCAGAAGTGTTATTACATCCGTGTTTCGCCAGCTATATTAGGTTCCAGGTGTTCTTCATTTACTACTGACTTGTTACTACGTCTTTGTTCTGATTTGGTGAGCTGCAGAAGTGGGTAGCATATTTTTGTTTATTTTTTACTTTCCGTGCATAGAGAGAGGTCTTATTACCAACTATCTTGCTATCTTATAGGGGGCAAGTCTACGACTGGTATTCAACCAGTCTAATAAAGGTTTCGTGTGATATAACACCAGACTCACACAGATGGTAAATAGAAAGCATTTCCTAACAGAAAACCTTCACAAAACTTTTTACTGCAACATTATACCAGAAGCAGCTTGGATCAACACAATTTGAAATAGAAGCAACATTTGGATAAAATTTTCTACAAAAGTGTTACCTCACAAATTTTACAAGACGCATAGGTAGGAACCAACATAAATTTTTGCAAAGAAAATCGCATAAATTTTCTCAAATATTCACTTCAATATAAAACTTTGACCTACATTTTAACCGAAATCAATATACGTATTTACATACCTACATCCTTGAGCGTGCATATTTAAATAACTTACAAAACAATAATTACAATCTAATATTTTACATCAATAAGCATATCTAAGTAATAATTTTATTAAAAAGTAAGGAGATTGTAATAGAACGTAGGCACGATCGTATAAATGCATACCCAATATTAAACTCTGGCACCGCCGTACCCGCAAATAGGATTTCACTCCCACTGAACAGGTAGGTACTTTCAAATTTAATCAATCCGACTTCTCCGGTTAACTCGGGGTTATCGCTTAATAACATTCTAGTAACTACACTTTAATCACATTGCTCATCGATTTATTATAATACACAGTTACGGGATAAAAACAATAATTTAACTATTAAATCTTCTAAAACGTTTATATTGCTTACTATAAAATAATAGACAAAATATATATACAAAGATTCTGGTTTTAAGTGACTATCAATAAGAGACCTGAACCAGCAAAATAATTCATAATGTTTCTGGTTGCAAGAACAGCATTTTTGTATTGCTGATGTTGAAGGCAATGCATTGTGATGTCGCAACCAACTTTACCGAAGTCTGACAACAGATGAGCATTGTACTTAATAAAATAAACAATTTTTATCATCAGATTCACAA
Source organism: Parascotia fuliginaria (assembly GCA_963082885.1). NCBI lineage: Eukaryota > Metazoa > Arthropoda > Insecta > Lepidoptera > Erebidae > Parascotia > Parascotia fuliginaria. The sequence goes on along the minus strand of OY720176.1, from coordinate 12,532,232 downwards.
AAGCTAGCACACAAAAACAAATTAATTTTTTCGTCACTTAAAATTGCGTCTTTGTATAAATTTTATTGCAAATTCTATTTTCTATTTTATTTATTAATTAATACTAATTTGCATTTATCAAAATCAACATATCTGGGTAAAAATTACAGGGCTACCTTAATTATTCTAAACTAGATCAGGTATATATATTTTTATCGGTTCAAAAGCGGTCTTAATTTAAAGTAAACAAAAAGGAGTTCGCGGGTGGTGGCAATCGATTTGTCTACGTTATTCGTGCAGCTAAAATTTTACAGCCTCTGTTAATGTTACTGTGTACTTAACCTTATGTAAGCTATAAGGTAATAAATTGAAGATGTGAGGCATAACAGGATTTAACTTGTAACTTCGTCAACAAAGCGCTTTTCTATAAGCAGGGCATAGTTAACACAAGTTCAAGTTGTCATATTATGAATAAGTTTGTGTGGCACCCAAATCATGGCAAGTATTACTGTAATCTTGAACCTGCAGACCTTTGCGATGCAAAGAACGACCATGGATGCATCCTGGACTTTCTTTGCGAAAAGTCTTTTGTTTCTTGTCTGAATACATTCTACAGGTGTCAGCCACCATACCTAATTTATAAGAATGAAGATGTTGTAAGTTATTATGTTATTATATTATTTATATATGCCAGCTTGGCTGAGTTGGTTCAGCGGTTTGCAACAAGTTGATTGATTGATTCAAATGTTGAGATTTGGCAGCACCACAGTGGCGAACTCAACAGTTTTTTATGAGTTTCTAACAACATTGATTTCATGTAGAATTGGACTACATCGACACTGAACGAACTTTTATTATAAGTTTTACATTGCATTTTGCTTTAAAAGTTTTTTGACATAATCGTGCTTCGTGGTGATCGAACACCAAGATATTACGTTAAGTGTAATAACGCTTAAATTATCTCCTTTATTACGTTTAAATTAAGGGCCGATGAGAGCAGTAACGCCAACATTTTTCAATTGCAGCTGTCAGAACTTGACAAGGCTGGAGATAATTTTCTCCCCTTCGGTTCATAATCTCGACAACTACCAACTTCTATCAATCGTGTTTAAAACTTATTTAATTAGTTCCGTTGATAAAAACTTTTCTTGAGTTATTTAAAGATTATGAGCCTCACTTGTAGTGTTTATGTCACGAACCAAACGGTTCAGCACTTCATACTTTTGTCGCACAATTAAAGCCTAGAACTCTTTCCCAGTGCATGTGTTCCCATCTAATTTTGATCCTAGGTCTTTTAAGCGGGGCGTGAAAAAGCATTACACTAAGCCTCCATAGTGGAAGCCTTAATACCAGTTAAGTAGTTTGTCTCTTGGAATGGTTACCACCACTTTTGGATTCTACAGACAGCTTACCAGCAGGCAGGGCGGAGTCACTTTGATAGGCTAATATAAAAAAAGAAATATTTGTCATATTTAAAAAGAGAGCCAAAGAAGGCAATATATATTATTAGTAATTTATTGCTACAACTTTTATAAAGTAGGTATTATATTCTAGTATTTTAGGCCTGGATTTAGTGGCCAATAGCTGGCGAAACGTGGGTGTAATATACGTCTACTTCTGCCGGGGTAACGACATTAGACTGTTTATAATGTATGAATGTATCTTCAAAGCCCGAAAAATTATAAATGATGACTATAGTATCTAGATAGTTAACTTCTACACATTAGCACATTGTTTATCTTACATTGTGTCTTTACATTGATAATACCAATATAATTTTCCAAAAGTAAATGATCATTAACTTTTTATATCGCCATTCATTATTATATCAAACTTCTTAAGAATAAACGTAAAGCTTACATAATATAAATACGTTATAAAGTTTACTTGATTCCGCAAAGCCAAAAGTACTAAGTAACTTATAAATCATTTTACTCATATTTCCTTGTTAACACGTAAAGTATAAACATGCACTAATTATGTATTATCAGATGTGATGTAAGGTCAGTAACAGCTTCAGATCATCTGATTCTTTTAATTACCGACATAACTTCGGTAAACAATTTCATGTCGTTTAGCAAACTTTGAACTTGGGTTCGGGGGTTTCTTTATAGCAAAGCAAATTTCAAATTTATCACTATTAATACCCGATAAATATTTACACAATTGAAATTACACATCCTTATAAAGCATCATAAAGCTTATAGGTATTTATAAAAATTAAGATAATAAAATTGATAAAAATTAAAGGGATAGCTAAGGATGAACTGCAGAATAAAAACAATACGAATTTAGCAAGATAATATAAACATTTGTAGTCTGTTATTAGATATTCTAGCATGTTATTGTCCTACTGCAGGGCAAAAGCCTCATCTCATAAAGAGAAGGCATGGATGCAAGGATGAGCATTGATCATCACGCTTGATCATGATGGATTGGCAATGTCAGACATTTTTTGTATCTAAGTCCAGATTTCCTTTTGATGTTTTTCCTTCGTCATATATCAGTAAATCCAAGGTTAACTTAGAAACTACATAATTAGATGAATTTGAAAAAATCACATTGGTACTTTTACTTTTAGTAAGAAGCAGGTATTATTTTAGCTTTGTTTTATATTGAAGCTGAAGTAAAATGTAACAGTTACCTCATAAAGTCGTAGCGGCTGATTGTAATGCTCATGAGGGCATTGAGGGCATTAGCAATTCTTGTTTTGAAATACATTGGCATTTACAATGATAGAAAATGTAATTGACTGTAATGTGGGCAAATTCGTATACGATTTCATGCAAATTTTACGCAAAGTATGGGATAAGTTTTAGATAACATTTATTGAACAATCTGTGCCGAATAATACTTAAATTTTGCCTGTATCATATTGCAGACAAGTTAGCATAATGTTTAAGTTTTGTTGGTCTACCTACATAGCAATAAGATATGCTTAAAATTGAGTCAGCAAATCAAAAATATTTCTTTAAATATTATTGTGAGTATTATCAAAGTGGGTGAGAACTAAATCGTAGTATGTAGTCACCATGACATTAAAGACCGCTACAACATTTTTCAAATAACTGGAGCGTTCAGGGATAATCTGAATGCCAATGGTCATTTGTGGGTAGCTATGACATTAAATTGTGATATTTTCTTCGTTTAATAAATCATTTTTGTTCTAAATTTTCATTTTTACGGTAAACGTTAGTGGCAGAGTCAAATGCTAATTTGTTGAATTGAATGCGCCGTTAGTCTGTCTAACGACAAGCAATATTGAATTGTATTGTTCTCCGCTGTTCTATAAGTCCTATTGAACGTACCAAACTAAAACTACTATGTTAATTTATTAACCTACTGCGCGTAGTGTTGCTTTTCATTTTAGGTACCGCGGCAAAAAAGTCTGAACCTACCAGCACCCGTGGGTACCCGCTGTAATGCATTTCCCATTTGTATGTTAATTAAGCTGTAAGCTATCTTAATAAAATAAAATAAATTGCCAATCTGCCTTGAGCAAGGATCTTGATCAATGCTTACGCTTTCTCTATAATGATAAGATGCCTTTGCTCTGTAGTGCGATAGTAACAGGCTGGTATAAGCATATGAGGTCTAATGATGTTCAGCATACGGTCCTTGTTTACCGTACTGTACTTTGCAATAAAGAAATGTTAATTTTGTTTATTTATGTAAGATAAATAATTCTTACCATATTCATCATGGTCGAGTTGCGGGCTGCCCTCCCGCAGGGCATAGTCGGCGTCGTCAACGGGAGCCGCCGCGCGCGCCCCGCACCAGGGCACGCAGCAACGGAACACCCCGCCTCCGACCACCTTGGAGCCGTCCGCGACCCTCAGCCAACGCGTCTGCGACTCTCCACGCACTAACACTAACACTACATGCGCAACCACACACTCCCGGTACCACCATATGTCATTACACACCGCCAATAACACTTATCTTCTTAGCAGTTAATGAACACAGCTCAATACGGTTGGCACTTTTATTAAGAATAATTTGCTATAAGAAAGATCTAGTTCAGTCTTGAAAGTTGGCTTAGAAGTAAAGATAAGTTAAGATATCGATATGTCAGTCGACTTGTGTTAACGTTTAAGATCAGAAATTAAGGAAAGACTCGTTTATAAGGAAGGAAAGGGCTAAGACGGAAAATAATATAGTTCAATCTAATGTGTTCACTTTGTCTTCTAATGTGTGCATAGAGTTGTTTAAGTTATCAAGGCATCATTGTAGAGTTCGTACGTATTCAATTATAACAAATGTACTTAACCCATTCTTGAGTATTTGTTGATCTGTTTTTAAATATTAAATAAATTGTTCACTTGATTTTAATGCTATCGAATCACTCATTGATTTGCATAGTGATAATAACTTCCGAATTATGGTATGTATGTTTTACTGGGCATAAAAACCTATGTAAGTATTAATAAAATACAATCAGTTAAAAAAAAAAACTAAGTAGTTGTATATCTATCACACGTTATTTACATGGATATACATTTTTATCATACCCAACAATATGTACTAGACATGTTGAAATACCATGGCAAACGATTTCAGGCGTAGATTAAAGTGTGTATGAAACGATATTTACCGTTTTATTGTGCGTATAGATTGGAAGGTTGCCAATCAAAATCGCAAAGCTCTTCATAGGCAATCGCTTTGAGCATACCTGATTCAGATGTTTCAGATGTTTCAAAAACTGAGACAGATCTATAGGTAGACATAAATAAACAGTTGAAATATTAAATATACATAAATGTTTGAAGACACATATCAAAGGAATTAATTCAATTTTCATATCTTATCATTGTATCATCTACATGAATTACATTTTAGAAACCTAAAGTATGGCGTGACAATAGACTTATATAATTTAAAAGAAAGTTTACAAATTCTTTAATTATTGAACTCCTAAAAATGTTTGATAGGTTTCACAAAACCGGAGTTTTAACAAAGAAGTTGTTGAAGTTTGTTTTGAATAAAATGTTTGTTCGATTTTGCAACATTTGTAATAAATATATATTAATTTTATGCTCTTTACAAACTGATACCCATTAAAGTGTATCTCCAAAGCTAATTCCTTTATAAAAAGTGCGGAGGAATGAGTGGAATTTGAAAAAGTTTCGCGCTTCATAGCTTTCAATAGACACAATCAAGAAGTTGACGTGTGAGAGATCGAAGGATTTTGTAGACACGAGTAGGTAGATGAATACAAGTATAATATCGTTTTCTCTATGTAGCGTATACAGATACTCTCAAGAATATGAGCAAATCCACTTTCGCACTGGCCAGGTTATACGAAGGAGTGTTTGATTCATTCATCGCTCGAGCTTCGATAAACCAATTTGTGTACAGGCCTATTTGAACAACGTTTTCCTCTTTAATCCAATACAGTCAATTATTTTATTTTTTACTTATGTTAACTCAAATCTGTTTGTAGTGTTAATTACGTTCAGCTATGTTAAAATAAATTCTAGTATAATTATATTATAGCTATAAATATAATAATATTATAAATGCGAAAGTTTGTATTTGTGTATGTGTGTGTGTGTGCGTGTTAGTTACCACTCAGCGCCTAAATAATGAACCGATTTCGATGAAAATTGGTATGTAGATAGATACGGTACTGGAGACGGACATAGGCTACTTTTTATCCCAAAAATAGTGCAGGATAATTTTAATACATTTATAATCTTCTTTAACCTTAGTTCAAGTATTATGCTTACGGGCTATATTTTATGGCAAATGAAACTAATAAATAAAATAGAGACCTAAAACAACACATGAATAAAGTGGTCGTTTGGTTACTAACAGTGTTTTTTAATAATTAATTTGGTTAGTTTCAATGCTACGGCTAAAACACTACGACATAGATCTAAAATAAGAATATCATTTGTATGATAGCCAGATTTTCACTTACATTCGGTTTCCTGCATCATTATGAGTACGAATGCAACGGTTGGTAATAATTATTACAATTCACAACATTTCCAAAGCCAGAGAAGTTATCATTATATAAGTGAGCTTAAAAATTATACTGTACTTTATACTTTATACTGTACTTTAAAAAAATTAAAAGTACAGTATGTAATGTACTTGTATTTTTTTTTCTAGAAATTACAGTTCAAAGTGATAATTAATAACGCCAAATAACTGAATAAAACTGATCTTGTGATTTTTGTAGATATTTAATAATTAACTTAAGCAAACTAAAATGCGTTAATTACGTATTGCATAATTAAGTTAATATTTAAATTTGATTGATTGGATTCTTTACAAAATTTATATTATTGGCATAATGAATTCTGATATACGACTTGAATGGAAATAACTGTAGTCTTATATAAAACGTGACATACCTACATTTATAAGTACCTAACCTCTCATCTTGATATCTCTCATAGCTGGTCTTTCAGCAATGTAAATATAACTTCAAGTAATTATTAATCGTTGAAGTATTTATTGCCTGAAAAAAGTTTCAATCTTTTGTGAGTTAGTGTTACATATCATTCTTCATGTCTTGTTGTGTCTCTAATAACACAACCGTTAATCCATGATTGGCAAATGCATCACCAATAATAGTTTCAGATATTTATATACTCGTATTATGCCTCAAATACTCAAATCAATATGAAATATATATTATTGTAATAGCAATATTGTATAAATTTAAAATCGTGAATCCAAAATGAAACACAGAATTAATTTAACCTTTTGTAGAGGCTCAACTGCTAATCGCAATGTTTAGTATTTTTAACCGACTTCAAAAAGGAGGAGGTTATCAATTCGGGTCGTATGTTTTTTTTTTTTTTTGTATGTTTGTTACCTCATATCTCGGTCATTTATGAACCGATTTGAAAATTTTTTTTTTTGTTTGAGAGTTATACTCTGAAATTGGTCCCATTTTTTTTATTATAAGAAATGGTTCAGTGGTTGTATGTTTGTTACAACTAAACTCGGTCATTTATAAACCAATTTGGAAAATTCTTCTTTTATTTGAAAGGGTGTACTCCGAAATGGGGTCCCATGTTTTTTTTATAAAGAATGATTTAGTGGTTTCGCTTCAATTTTATATTTTGTAACAAAACGTTTGCAAGAAGTGAAGACGTGTAAAGCAACACGTCGATGTCTTTTGCGACGAATTATCTAACATTGACATGTCCATGCTACAAGTGCGAAGTGATTTTCAAAATTCATTTTTTGTTGGAAACGAAGTGGCCCTGGATGGGTGACCATTTGTGTCATTTCATTTTCAGCGTCTTCATTCTTTAGAAGCAGTAGACTATGATTATCACTATAATTTGGTAGTCGTTAAGCCAAGTTGGAGGTCTTATGGTCGTGAGAAATTACAACAGCAACGGGCGGCCTTAAACCTGCCTTTACAGCACCACTGTTTATTTTTTGTATATCTGAGCGATTGCTCAGTTAAATTATGATTTTTGATGATTCTTTATTGTTGGTAGATCATCACTTTTTTGTTTTGATTTGTGGTTTCTGGGAATTAGGGTTTAGCGATCGAGAAAGTGTTGACAAGGACCTTATATCTCTATTTACAATCTTACCTCTCGTCTCTACTTTCTTTTAAACGGCGACGCGGCGCTGTCTCATTTGCGCAGCACGTTTAGTAGGTCTACCCATATTGAATATATTTATACACAATTAATTCCCGCTAAAAGTTTAAAAATAAAATAATTTTTAGAAAAAAAATGAAAACCGACTTCAAACAACACCTACATGTTCAATCCTTAACTAAAAAGTAGAAAATAATATTTTAATCACTTCATAGCAAAGAACATTAAAGGGGAATCAACGCAATCCTTGATACCTATAATACTTTACTATTTATAGTTTTTAATCAGTTATTTTGGAGTCGGTGCCAGCCAAGAAGGATCATAATGACCTTCATAAAAATAACCTACCTACTAGCAAAAAAAACCTTCTTGATTAATCTATTAATATATGAATGAAAAGTATAGATTTAATACAAGAAATTGAACGGAATCTGATAAGAAAAAAGAAGAAAGAAAGAAAGAAACGAAAGAAAGAATCTGATAAGTGCCTTTCAAATTTTTTATGTCTATCTGAACACAACTATCAATGACGTCTGCGTTCACGAGTAAGACCGCGTTCGGGTAGTGCACTCAGGCATATCCCCCACGCGTGCCATTACCGCCCCGTGCATTACAAAAGTTACAAAGGCAGAATTAAAGATCTTTCTTGGCTGGCACCGACTCCAAAATAACTGATTAAAAACTATAAATAGTAAAGTATTATAGGTATCAAGGATTGCGTTGATTCCCCTTTAATGTTCTTTGCTATGAAGTAATTAAAATATTATTTTCTACTTTTTAGTTAAGGATTGAACATGTAGGTGTTGTTTGAAGTCGGTTTTCATTTTTTTTCTAAAAATAAATTTATTGGTAAAAGAACATTGACAAGATAATAGAAACGTGACATCAGAGTTTTTCTATACACCAAAATTTAAGATAAAAATAAGTATATGTCCTCGGTCTGAAGGCAACTGCGATGTCCAAATAAATCTACCGGAATATCACTTCATGCATTTCAGCGTTTCCCAAGGGAGCTCATTAGTTCCTTTTTTCCCACTTAACATGGTAATGAACGTATCACACCCCATCGGCTTCTTCTAATAAAGTCGCACTTTGCGAAAACTAATATTACTTACACAATTAAAATAATATGTATCAAGGCAGACGTATATATGAATAAAGATGCGATGATGCCAATTACAACGCTATAGATAGCTTCCTATTTCTATTGTCGTCTGAAATACTCATTGATCAAGATACGTTTTCATTTATTCAATGAGGAGTAGACACGGCGCATAATTGATATTATTATGGTCTGTATAAGGAAATGCTAGCACCAATAGCGATCGGCACAATCAATTACTACTCGTTGAGCGGTCGGTAGTTTCAATTGTGTTGCCATTCTGTACGTCATCGGCGGCTAAATGGATAGATACACGACAGGCCCTGTTTCACTGCGGAATACGTTCTCGCGATTTATTCGATGCTAATTAGATGCCGCTGGTCTTTCATTAGAACTTCGTTACTTCAATATACCGTGTGTAGCTAAATACACAACATGTATACCGTCAATGTTTCCATTGAAATATTTATTGTGTAAAAAAAAATCAATATTGAAACTGTAACAAACTACTCACGTTTAAATTCATTATATACACGATGAGTTCTGACGGTCTTATACATTTGAAGCTATTATAATCGTACACTGTATCGATTTATTGAATTGAAATATTTTTAGAAGATTGTTTTTCTATCAATAAAATAAAATCGGATTTTGAGCTGCACTATTTTGCACACGTGAACATTTGTTGCTGTTATGGGTATAAAAATGTTCGTATTCATTCAAATCTCTAATTGGTTGGTCTAACCTAACCTAACTACACATTAGATAACATCAGAAACACGAATTCACTCTAATTTACTCTGTTTGATATAAAAATGTGCTGGTACTTGCAAGACTTAACTACGCGATAAACAAATTTTGAACATTACAATTTCCAAAATATAGTTAAGTAGGTATTAGTCTAGATTTTTAACAATTCTGACAACCCATGAAAGATCAAAGTATTTAAGTACCTACTCTTTGTATTATAGAAAAAATAAATAAGCGAAATGCTTTCTCGTTTACTTAATGCATTCTTAATTCTTATCACAGCAGTCGATAAAAACGTTTTATTTGTCTTAACATCGTCAAATGTACAATCTAATTACTGCATTAAAATTATCACGATCTAATCTTTATTATCTGTCGTAGTTACGCTAAACTAAGTTGTTTTACTAACTGTTACTATTATTACTTGTAGCAACAACACCACTAAATGGATTTTAATGTCAAAAATTGAGTAAAAAAGGTTTTGATGTACCTATCTAAAGTTCGTCACTAAGTAATGATTAGTTATATAGCGTTATGTTTGTGACATTGGCAGTGTAAAACCGATTCATGGCCGATCAGTTACATTTTAATATTAAAATAAATAAAGTGTACACGGAACGTGCAACGAATAGCACGACTACCTAAAAATACATCAAGCAACCACGATGTTGGAAAGAGTTGTTGACAGGAAGCGATAAAAATAAAATATTTTCGGATTATGATAGCATGTAGATCATGTGTACACTCTATAATAATTTGCTTACTCTTAAATTAAGGTTAATTACCACAACGTTGTAAAATATTGTGATATCGTAAAACGTGTTTACTCACTATCTAGTGTATTCCTATAAAATCAGTCCAAATTAATTTTATTTATGAAATTTAACCTAATATTGAGTAGACAAAAGCCAAGATTATAAAAAAAACCTTTTGTTTTATAATCTAATGGTACAAGTAGCTATTTATTATTTCGTGATGGATCAACATACATTCAACAAGTTGTTCATAAAGTCGATAGTATATGTTTTGTCTAACGTTATATGGCTATAAAATCACTAACAATATTTTAACAAATTATGTTAAATTAAGCGTGTCAGCTATCTGTCTTTTAGTTGCCGCAGTCAATTCCAATATTTTTTAACATGCTTGATTATTTTTCACGATACCATTTTATTAACATTAAAGTATGTAATGCGGTATTAATTTCAACTAGAATAGTGTTTACAGGTACGTAACAAAATTTAAGGCTGTTCATAAAAAACGCCATTGCGTGCTTCACGAAACCTTGACACTGTAATAGAATTTTCATTTTACATGCTAGTATAATCGTAAGCAACGCTTCCTAAAGAGCTAATGTATGTATTTTACTATAAATATGATATTAGGATTATACTTTTATCTTATGTGTTGTAACTTTTTCACAATGCCCACTCTGAGCGTGTATAGGTAATTTACCCCTGAACCTAAATAGAGTTAAGTATGTATCACGTGAGTGATTCGATAGCATACCAAAATCGCGTTAATTCCACTTTGCTAAAACAGAAAAGAATCACTGTTGAGTGAATTTTATCACTTGTGAGACGTATATTCAGTGTACAAACATAAAACAATGCCCCAGTGGCACACTGCACTATAGTGTAGGGCACACGAGAGCGCGCGCGTTTGCGAGATAGGGCCGCGTGGCCAGACACAGTCACTGACAGCCAAAGCTCACGCCGAGCGCACACGGTGCTGGTGCTCAGCAGTGCATCTCACACATCGGCCACATACGCGGCGAGTGATGAACGGCGAGGCGGCGCGTCGGCGGAGCGGCCCCGAGCGTCGCGACGGCCGGCAGACCGCGACTGGAGCGTCAGTGCGCGTCGCAACCTAGGGCGCCGAGTGAGCAGGACGAACATAGTCGCCGAGCGCGCGCTTCACCTACGATTCTAGCCCTTGAACCTTTTATTTTGATTCCTCTTTACCTTGTTCACGTCGAGTCTCTTATGTTTTTGTACAAACGCAAAAGGGTTTTCACCCCGCGAGGCGTTAGATCCCGTGAATGTTACGTAGACGCTACAGATAGAGATGCTGCGTGGCCTTTCTATGCTATGGGTCGTTCCGATGTTATGTCACTATTGAACGTGGCTGTGCCTTGTTGTTTGGCCGTGAACGTATTTTACCCGTACACTCATTTGGACCATTATGATTTATACTCCTCGAGAGACTTTATGCACCATTCCTTTCATTTGCAGAAACATTGTGAAAGAATGTTGTACAAAGTTTATTACATGTAAGATTGAATGCTAATTTAACGAATTAAGTTTTTTTTCAAATTGGGATTTATGTTACTCGTCACTTTTACATTTAAACATTTACATTAATTGGGTGGGAAAGAAAAATATAAAAATGCTATATTAATCATGTCAACATTATGTAAAATATGGTTTAAAATTCAAAACGTATTTAGTAATAAAACCATTACTTAAAGTTTTTATCATTTTCTAAAAATATGATGACTTAATGAAGAAATAAGCTCTTTTGAAAACTCACGCCTCAATTATAAAAATATTTAGTGACTGTTTTCTTTAGTGGCTAGTGTAATTCAACATGTTATTTAGGTATTATTTTTGTCAGTTATGCCGTTGATAGAGGAAATGTACAAGAATATAATAATATGATTTCTACAGGAACACCTGTAGACGATAGGAACTTTATAACCTTCGTTATAAAGTTATTTGTCTACATTATTCAATAGATTTTGAAGAATTCTGTCTATTTTAGTGCAAGGTAATATCAATTAGTATTTTGGTGATATTTTAAAATATATTTATTTACTTCACCGCTGTTTCATGGCTGTTCCATTCATCAGTAATTTTTTTTTTTTTTGTTAGTTTAGTTAGTATTCATAGTTGTTTTAGTAAAGTGTATAAATAATACTACAGAAACGTCATAATTAGTTTTTATTTATTATTACAATTTGCTTGTTCATGTTTTCTTAATCATTATAATTCTTTATTATAGCTTATTATATAAACTCGATACCCAATCATAATTAATTATTACCTATAGTTTAAGTGCTATATTGCTTTGCCTTGACCGTAAACTTGAACTAAAACATATTTAGTTTAATCTTACGCGAGCACGGCGCTATTAATTTTCTTTCCTATTGTTTGCTATTTAATTGTGTACTTTTGTATCTGATAGCCCTATATTAATATTATCGCCTTTTTTGTGACTTTTGTGGAATTATTGACGTTTATTCTTTCTATATAGAGCCAAATAAAGTCTGTTTTCCTGCCAGTTCAAGAGTAATTTTTTTCGTTGATGGATTTTTATTGTTTTAAATAATGATAACAAGCAACATTTATATTACTAGCTTTCCGCAGCGCGGTTTCACCCGCGTCTTTGGTTACTGCTTTGCTCCCGTCGCCAGTAGCGTGATGTTAAATAGTTTATAACCTTCCTAAATAACTGGGCTATCAAGAATGGCGCAAGAGAGTGGTCCAGAGATTACCGCTTTCAAACAAACAAACAAACTCTTCTCTTTATATAATAGTATAGATTAATTAAAAAACAAAAAGCCAAAGTGAAAAGAAAGAAACCCATATTTTTCTCCTGCTGACGCTAGATTGATTTTTTTATGTAGCGTCAGCAGGAGAAAAAGTCACTCCCACAATCAGTACAAAGCTAATGACACCCCATACGTTTAAATCTATCAAGCTATTTAGGCTGTAGAGCGTGCCAAAGAAATAGACATACATACTCACATACATAATAATACATACATATATACATACATACGCTCGAAAATCATTACCATCCTTAACTGCGGCAGTCGGTCAAAAAATGAGGATGTTTAGAATTTAAGTCAAAATAAGGACTTTTACTTTGAGATGCTTTCCTTGGAGAACATTTTGATTTTTGACGCTTATGTTTGGCAGTATTTTCTTCAAGCAATCTGCATTAATATCATGCAGACGTATACTTACTATAGGATAAAATACGCTCGCCAATATGCCGTTTACATATTTACATTTACTTTTTTTATTTAAGATATTAGAAATCATTAAGTCTTTGCCAAACTCTTTGCATTAATAAGTCCCTAATTAAACTTTACGTACAAATTGACGATTTAATATACCTAGATACTAAAACGAATTTTAGATTAGAATAAGAATAAAGATTATTGAGGATATTCAATATTCATTCAAATCAAACGGGTCCTGAGAAATTACAATCTTAATACCTACCTACAATATAAAATTCTGACTTTTAAATTATCGAGCAAGTCACATGACTTTGAGATGGCTAACAAAAGTTTTGATTAAAACATAAGAATCAACTATACTTTCTCATAATTATATTATTTGATTAATGTTTGTAATATATACAACCGCGAGTATTGACTTCTGTGCAGACCTGAATCGTTAACATTTAAAGACCCCTCTACATCTACTTAAGCATATTAAATTGTCAGTGCCGCTTGTTATACCATTATCTATGAGAATCGTTTCGTACAGGTTCATGCTCGGAAAAGTCTCACAATTTTATTGATAATGTAGTAGTTAAGTATATTATATATTATCCTATTATTTGAGAACCGCAATAGAATTCGTTCAACATAATTAGGTCAAGGCAGATTAAAACGAAATCGAACTGCAATAAACGTTTCTACTTAAAAACTGCTGAACGTTTGTCGATAAATCAATCAACTTTTTCATTGCCCCCGGGCTAAAGCAATTTTTAAGTAAGCTCGTGCAAAATTTAGATCTATTAACAAAGATAAAATCGGCTGCGTTATTTCTTGATAAATATATAAAGCGTATGCGATTGTTTGTTTGTTGGAATGCGCTAATCTCAGGCACTACCAGTCGGATTTAAATAAAAATGCAAGATTATCTCGAACATGTAGGTGCTAAACAATCGATCAGGTAAGCTCTTTACCATGACGAAATACATATCTATATACAACTTATGTACACGTCAAATTGATACCACGTAAGAATTTTTTTTAGGCAACCCTTAAACACTACCTGCTATCTCTCGTATCAAATATGTATGAGGGAAGGCGCTATACACACGAATTTTTATTTTCTCGAATGCTCCAGAAAAAAACAATAATCAGTCGTCGAGCCACCGAAACGAAACTAATTGGCGTTTCCAGATTGCTCAAAGAGAACAAACTTCAATGCATTAAGTCCAAGCTGAGATTGTTTTCACAACTGTGACGGTCTCTCTTCAGTCCTAGACTATATTGAATTTTAAGTAAGTAGATCTATCATGATAATCCGCTTATAGATTACTATGCTCTAAGCTTTGACGCCAGTTTACCTACTTTAATTTCGGCAATCTAAAACATAATCTTGCAAATGTTTGTTGATTTTGTCTATATGAATTAAACTTATTATAGTTTTACGTTTGTTTATGTAACAATAATAGAAACTCGTAATACGTTTGTGCGTGTGTATGTGGGCTAATTTGCACTCGACGAGTGTGGATGGCCGCGCATGGCGCAACACATCTGTACGGGCAGTCATTAGTGATGCGTGATCATACTCAGTCTTTATCGATCTCACGACTATTATCGATCGTGGGTAAATATTTTGCAATCAGCGTATAGTTTCATCTTGGTTGTGTTGCACTTCCATTATGTTGTGTTTATGATAATTAATTTACAAGTTCCTTCTTTAGCTTAAATTACTGTTAATTTTATTTATTTATTCTCTACGGCTACGTTAAATGTTAATTTTTTGTATATTTTTAAATATATGACCTTTTAATTAAGGAAAACTATTTATAAAGCATACCATTCAAAAGAAAATATATTCAAGAAATAAAAAAAAATATCAATACCTAAAATAATACTATAACAGAACTTCAATAGAAAAATAATGTTATTTTCATATATGAATTTATATATCATCTGTTCCAAATTAAAAGCAGCGATTGATACAATTGTATGGCTCGTCACCTCGATAAAAAACTTGTTGTTAGTCTGGCAAACTATTCGAATCACTACACAGCGTATTGTCAATTTGCACGCCAAATCGATCACTATTTATATCTGATTGAACTGTGCCGTACATCAGTTTTTTTACGAGATTAATTATTGTGTACCCATCGGTAATATTGTATTATTAGATCGTAGATTCGGCACGATGAATCATGGAATAATAAATCAAAGAATACAATCAGATTGATGTGAATGTTGTATGTGTTTACAACTGAAAGCAGCCATGTGTCGTACAATCGCATAAAGAAAAATTATCCGTCATATTACTCACTAATGCAAAAGAAAAGAAATATAAAATGTTTTATAATGTTACTACACGGCTGTGGCCTACATTTTGAGCATTCAGAATCGGTATTTACACTAATGTGTAAAAAATCTATTGAAGATTTATATTTAAGACTAGCTGTTGCCCGCGACTTCGTTCGCGTGAAAATTCATATGGGTGCCTCTATGAGAATATTGCGTGCCTGATTTTACGGCAATCGTACATTGTATCAGTAATAAATATCAGTATTATCCGTCTCTATGGCGAATCCAGTTTAAACCCGCTACCGCTAAAACTGACAAACCACTTTCACACTAACCGGCGACTCCTATTTGCCCACTTAATAAGGGTGGTTTCTGAATATTAAAAAAAGAGTATTTTCTAGTAATTTGGTAATCCTACTATAAAAACTATAGAAGTTTCATACAAACTTTGCCACCCCTTTATACCCCCTTAGGGGATGGATTTCGCAAAATTCCGTCTAAATGAGCACCTGTATCCTAATAGGAACGATAATGCAAAGTTTGTGATTCCTAGCACTTGTAGTTTCAGAGATTTCGTGATGAGTAAGTGGAGTGACATTTTGCTTTTATGTATATAGATAGCTTTGCCCGCGGCTTTGCTCGCGTGAATATCGTTTTTCCAATAGACATTTTTATATTGTTTAAAAACTGTTTTTGATACTATTTTAAATCTCCCATTCATACAAATCCTCTTTCACCTACCTAAAGATATCCCTCGTAAAACAATATACAATACACAAAGGCAAATTTTCACTACAATAACTTTCCCTTTCCCCTTCTTCCCTATCGCCCTTTTTCTCTACTCTCCACAGTTTCCTCCTTCCTCTCCTCCCCTCCCCCTTCTCCTCTTCACCTCCTTCAGCATCCCTTGCCCCTCCTCCAGCATCTCTTGCCCTTTCCTCCACTTCCCTCTACCTTGCCTCCTCGCTTGCCCTTCTCTTCCTCCTTCCTTCTCCTTCCTTTTTCTCCTTTCATCTCCCTTTCTCCACCATTCGAGAACTCCTTTGTTTCCTCGTCCCTTCCTCCTCCCTTTCTCCCCCGTCTCCCTCACTTCCCCATCACTTTCCTCTCACTTCCCCTCGTTCATCCCTCACTTTCCCCTCACTTTCCCCTTACTCTCCCTCACTTCCCCCACACTCCCCTCTTCACTTCTCTCTCACTTCCCCCTCACTACCTCTCACTCCACCCTCACTTCCCCCTTACTTTCCCCTCACTTCCCCATCACATCCCTCTCACTTTCCCCTCCCTTCCTCCTTCCCCTCAATTCCTCCTTTACCTCCCTCCCCCTCCCTGCAAATTTCAAGTCGCTAGCTTCAAAAGCACCAAAAATTTCATCCCTCTAAATCCACCCCTGTTAAAATAAAAATTATAAGGATATTTTTTATTTAAATAGAAGTATTCCAAAACAAAATTTCAAAACTGTAAGTTAAAAAATGAAGAAGATTCATACAATCGTTTTCATCCCTTTTCACACACTTACGAATTAAATTTTTAACTTCTAGACATTTAGACAAACACATCCTCCAAATTTCAAGTCACTACGAGCAGCAGTTTAGGCTGTGCGTTGTCTGTTAGTCAGTCAGTCAGTCAGGACAGAGCCTTATATAATATGTATGGGTGTATGGATGTATGGATTAGACGTTTAGCCATCGGGGATCAAAGCATACAGACTGCTAGGAATGCTAACACTTGATAGAGCCACATAAAGCTGACCGTGCGAAAAACAGCTAATACTTAGATCCACACCCACAACTTTTAGTTGTGTCTGACCTTGGGCTTTATTAATTGTCATTCTAAAACATAGGCTCACTGGAAACTGGACTCATTTAAAACTAAACGGAAGATTGTTTAGAATGAGAGGAATCCGAAAAATAAAAACGCTATCAGCTATTTCGTAACCTTTAAAGTCTCTGTTTCTATCAGGTTTCGTAGTAAATTAACAAATGTTCGACGTGATTCTTTAAATTGGCATAACTTTTTTATTTATGAACCGATTGACATGAAACAAACATTAAATGTTAAGTGAAGCTTACCACAATGTATTAGTGAAAACCATATCTAAATCGGATAAGCCGTTTCTGAGATTAGCGTGAACAAACGCACAGACAAACAGACAAACAGATAAACAGACAAACAGACAAACAGACAAACAGACAAAAATTGTAACAATCATGGTTCTATTTGCATTGATAAAGGTCCCAATAGTTTTTTTTCACATATATCTTCCATGTACAGACAGCGATCGGTTACATTTTTATTATATGTATTGATTGATGATGATGATTGTTTGTTTAATATTTAGTTCCGTATACCTACCTCTTAAAATTAAAACTGCTTAAAAGCAAAATAGAACGATAGTATAATATAGTTTTGACATATTTGATGTGCCAAGATTGTTTGCTAACATCATACTCACTACGAATTAAACAAAATATTCACACAAGACCCGAGGGCAAAGGTATAATATGGAGTATTTGAATAGCATTGACCTTTCAAGTGTTTACATCTGATTCGCGTTTTTAAAACACCAAACTATTTTTTTATGAATAGCTTAATCATCAAATCATATTATGACTCAGTATATTATAATCAGTTGATATAGGAGCAAATCCTTGATTTATTTATCTTATTCATAGGTATATGTATTGACACATATAAACCAATTACCGCATATGTTATGATTTCGTACCAGTACTAAATCATACCATTAGAAAAGTATAAACAGATAAAAGCACATGGCACTACCTCATATCATCACACTGTTCACTGTCGTTAGCCCGCGTGCGAGAAGCCCCTGCATACTGAGTAAACGACTTGTGAAAATGCGTCTTTAGTCATACATTTCAAATTTATTATGTCTACACATTTTTTTGTTTGACGAGATCAAAACTTCAATCCAGAAAATATTTATCCAATTCATTTTCAATATATCTGCTTGGTTAAACCCTTAGTCACATAACGTTTATTCGAGTCACACTAACACCTAACTTCGGTCTTGGTGACCGCTTACATTATTTTGCATTTTTAACAAGGAAAGTTTTATAATGTTCAAAATGCAAAACTAATTGTAACGTAAAAAATAATATATGAAAATAATATAATCGTAAATTATAACATATAATCCGTTTATTTTACAAAATTGCAACCTGTAAACAATTAGAATTTATGACAACCGCACACGTTTTTAAATCATTTGACATAAATTGTTATAACATGAAAAATACAGAAGTCCTGCATTTCAAAATAAGAAAGACCTGTAGTAGGGGTATCTTTAGTATCCATCAAAATGCTCCCGCTGCAAATCGGGCATATTCGCACTTTGTTGAAATGATCAAGACCTCAGCATGTACTGAGGTTTTCAGAGATAAGGTACATGAACTCACAAGCACAAAGCTTAAGTCATCACGTGTCATTTCAAAAAATAAAAATCATGGGAGTCACAGTCACCGACGTTGGGTGGTCAAGGGTTAATAATGTCTGATCTACGTTGAATCCTAAACTTCATTATACTATAAACTGAATAGTACAAATTTAAAAGTGTGCTTTTTGAAAGTAGTACCTAACTAATTAGTAAAAAATATGAAACTGATAAAATTTTTGGGTTTATATTTCGCCATTACAGCTTAATGTACTTAAACACGTAGGTACTTGTATATAACTCATCACAAATTTATGGCTGGTCTTGAGCTAACTATTTTAACTGTGTCTAATTGTCTGCTCTCAAGCCCACCGTCATAATCACTTATTTCCAAGATGCTATATTAAACCCCTCGTTAGCAAACCATAACTTTCATTATGGCTTCGGCAAATAACGTTTGCGTCTAGACTAAGCTGTTATCATGACGTATGAGTCTTCTTTAGTTAGTCTTTATTATACAGGTATATTTTATATTATACCGCATTTAATGTAGCTGCAAGATATTATCGACAAGCCACAATGCTTTGGTTAACTATAAAAGATGTAATTTTGCAGAACATTTCGATTACTCTACTGTAATTATTTACTTATTCAAAGGGAATCATAATAATCTTCGTTTTAATCTCATTCTTTTGTTTTTTCGTAGAAGCAACAAACGTAAAAGAAAGGATGTCTTTGACCTGCAACTTCCAGGTGAATAGGAGGTATGTGCTTAATTATAGACCACATCATCGTTTCACAGATGAAATTGAGATGGTCTTTAAATCAAACGTAGCAAACTAACAAAAAAAAACAGAAATATATTATTATATACCTCAGCTTACAAATTAGATAAGTATTTAATGAATTCAACCCTTTCGACGCCAAATTAAAAGGATTGATTTCGTTTTATGCCATCATTTTAATACACATTGCCTTAAAGTTGACTCATAATAGAGTAGTGTGTAGACAAACTAACAATAGGCATACAGAATTAAACTAGAGCAAATGTTCCAACCGTTAATTGTATTCTTTTCAACAATTGTAATGGGATGCACTATATTTTACTTTGTCCCGGTGTTGTATACTTGTCCGTTTTTGTACAAGCACATAGGATTGTTGCATGTTCTGCTATTCTCTTGCCTTCATTTGACTTGAAAGGGCGCGGAATACAACAGTTTAGTGGATATTCAACCTAACAACCATTATAATTCTTGTTTGTAAGAGCACCATGTAACCTGATTTACTACACAAATGTAAAATAGAGTTCCCTTACGACTACAGTATTTTTAATTTGTGTGTGTGTTGATGATAAAAACATACTAAAAAAAACATTTGATCTCCTCTTTTTTGAAGTCGGTTGAAAGATAAGTTAACCTACTTATCTTTCAACCGACTTCTCTCACTCAACTCACTTTAAAATATTCCATAGGGTATTCTGCTATTTATTTCCATCTACGTTCATCTGTATAGCAAAAGGTTAACTTTAAACGCTGACCAAATTAAATTTTAGATACTTCCAAGTCTATATTTAAAAAAAATTAATCAACCTTATCTACAATTTGCTCTATAAATGTTGCCCACTTTCTTAACTTTTTTTCTAAAAAACTATTTTGCTAAATTCAGTAAAAATATATACAATACATTGCATACCCTGAACTCACTTTAAATAATAACGGTACAACTCCGTGACATAACTTAACAGGTGTATATGGTATGTAAACCCGACATACATAACAAAACATCCTATAGTCCACTCGACATGAGAACACGATTATTAAACAAGTCCGAGCCTTGTTCGAATAAGGAAATATTTCACATGTAATTTTGTAAGACCCTCGTGAAGAATTATGCATACATGTAAGTAACTATAGCAAACGATTAACGCTGGATTTTGCATTATCTGTTGACTTTTTGTAATAATATACATTTAAAAAAATAAAAAAAAAACAAAGATCGGCTTCAAAACTACACGACATTGAAAACAGAAATTGAAAATATCATGAAAAAGCGCTAAATAAATTTTGATAAAGCGTATTTGACCTACGAAAGATTACCTACCTACGAAAAAAAAGATTAGCCACTATATAAAAGGTACTGATTAATAATAATAATAATAATATGTGGACACTATCACACACTGTCGTCTAGTCCCAAGCTAAGCAGAGCTTGTGTTATGGGTACTAGATAACTGAAATATAATACATATACATACTTTTTTTTTTTGTAAATACATACTTATAATACATAGGAAACACCCAGACTAAAGACAAATACAAATGTTAACAAAAAAAAGATGTAATTTACTTTGATTACCATTGGTTCTTCAAGAAAGGCGATAAAACCGTTCCGAAGAACTACAGACCTATCACACTCCTGAGTCACGTCTACAAGCTGTTCTTGAGAGTCATAGCTAATCGTCTCGCAAACAGGTTTGACGACTTCCAGCCTTCCAAACAAACCGATTTCCGAAAAATTTATAGTACCGTAGAACACATACACACGCTTCGGCAGGTTATACATAAGTCCGTAGAGTATAACCGGTCCCTATGCTTAGCGTTTGTGGACTATGAGAAAGCCGTTGATTCGATCGAGACCTGGACCGTGCTGCAGTCTCTCCAACGGTGCCATATTGACTATCGATACATCGAAGTGCTGAAGTGTTTGTAGGAAAACGGCACCATATCAGTACGAATTAATGGTCAGAGCTCAATACCTATCCAGTTGCAGAGAAAAGTACGACAGGAAGATGTTATATCACCGAAACTATTAACCGTGTTCAAGTTTCTGACCTGGAATGGACTTGGCATCAACATAAACGGCGGGTACATCTTTCGATTCGTTGACGATACCTCAGTGCAATGCTCGATGACCACAGTCTCTTGATAAGTAGGCTTAAAAATGAAAATGGACAAGACTAAAGTCATGATCAATATCCATGTTACACCCACTCATTTTACGGTCGGAAGCGTGATGCTCGAAGTCGTTGACGAGTACATATACCTGGGACAAACAGTCCGATTTCGAGAAAGAGGTCACTCGTCGAATCCAACTTGGCTGGGCAACGTTCGGGAAGCTACAACATATCTTCTCGTTCGCTCTGCCACAGTGTCTCAAGACCAAGGTCTTTGCCCAGTGTGTTTGCCAGTGATTACATACGGAGCAGAGACGTGGTCGCTAACTATGGGTTTTATCAGAAGGTTCAAAGTCGCTCAGAGAGACGTCTTCCTGCACGATCGTTTATGAAATAAAGAAATTCGCAGGAGAACCAAGATAACTGATGGGACTCGTAGAGTTGCTTCTTTGAAGTGGCAGTGGGTAAGACACATAGCTCGCAGAACTGACAGCCGTTGGGGCAGGAAGGTTCTAGAGTGGCCACCACGAATCGGAAGACGCAGCGTGGGCAGACCCTTCATAAGGTGGACCGACGACCTTATAAGGGTGGCGAGCAACCGATGGATGACGGCGGCTCACGACCGGCCAAGGTGGAGAAAATTGGGGGAGGCCTACGTCCAGCAGAGGACGTCTTTCGGCTGATATGATAATGGTGATGTTGATGATGATGCTAACCATAAAATACTCTTTGCTATAAATTTAACTGACTTCAACGATCTGATTCTACAGATTTTGATTTAACCGTCTTAAACCGGTTAGACTGAATCTCAGAAAAGTTTATAATAATAATATAATATAATATTCTACCACATTCAATTTAGTCAACACTTTCGAATAAATACCCTACTCATTATCTCATTAACAGCGTACGTTCAATTGCAGCTTACTGTAACGTTGGTACGGATCAAATGTATAGTATATTTTTTAAAGTACTGATTATTTGAGTGTATTTATGTATGTATGTGTACCTAT
Source organism: Parascotia fuliginaria (assembly GCA_963082885.1). Lineage (NCBI taxonomy): Eukaryota > Metazoa > Arthropoda > Insecta > Lepidoptera > Erebidae > Parascotia > Parascotia fuliginaria. The sequence continues at coordinate 12,509,280 of OY720176.1, read as the reverse complement.
TATATTATATATATATATGTGTATATATAAATAAAAATCGAGTTATTTTATACCTATAGCATTTTATATTCAGTACCGTTTCGCAAGCAATAGATATTGCTAAAAACAGAAACTTATCTACAACTAAGTAACTTAACTTTTTTTTTGAGAATTTGTAAATATGCATGAAAGTTTAAATTTTAATCTTGAACAAACTTGTTGTGCGACAAACCTATTTGCAAACAAAACAGCTAACTCTTAATTTGTCATAGTGAATACCAGATGACAGCCGTACTTTTGAATAATTCTTTTGTGGATCTTAAAAATGGATGAGAAAAATGACTGTCATGCTGTCGCTGAATTCAAATAACAATAATTTATTCTTTAGTTACCACACGAAATATCATTCGGGATAATTTTCAAACTAATACGTAATGTGTGAAGATTATTGTGTTTATTGAATAAAATAAAATTAAGTATGTAGTGGTCTCGAAAACACTACCCATCTCAAAAAATAAGATATTTTCTATAGCAACACAACACAATCAGCCTATCGCAGTCCACCGCTGGACACAGGCCTCTCCGAATTCTAACTCGGTGCTACGCCTTCCGCATCCAGTCTACACTCGCAACCTTTTTCAGGTCGTCTGGCCACCTGGCTGGGTGTGTTCTACAGCAGTCAAGATAAGCTTTTGAATGAAATAAAATTATGTAGGAATATAATAATATATTCCATTGCTTCTAAATAAGGGCAGTGTTGTGGAGGCAGTAGTAGGCGTTGAGTCTCTATTACCGTTCCATAAAACAATCTGTGATTTCATGACATTACAACATGTCATATTTAAAGGTGAATAACTATGAAGGGGTAGTGCCTAGTAGCGAGTAGCGTTCAATGAAAAGGAAGGTGCCGAATCTAGGGGTGGACAAAGAACGCCTGATAATGATAAGCATAACAATAGTTGTCTCATTATGTCTGATGGCCGTGTACTTAAGCCTTGTAAATTTTATAAGACTTGTTTCGCACCAAGCTAAAGTCATGCTAGACTTCTACAGCATGAGCGCGAAATTGTATCCTTGGATTTTATATGAATTTTTTTAACGAGATTGAGTAGACTAGAGTGCTTATTATTTCATAAGATGCATTTTATTCTTATTGAGAACAAGTACAACATGACATTTAATAACAAACTAGTAAAATTGGACGTATGCTTCCAAATCAAAATAAAGATAGAATGAAGTTACATTACACTGTAGTGATACCTCAATAAGTATTCCTTGAGAATTACTTTGGTCAAGATTTAAAGTTGGTAGGATCAGGGCTTGTAGATAGAGTTATTTTTATAACGCAAAGTGGTCCAGAGCACATGGAGTATTAGTATTAAATGCTTATTTATTTACATTTTGCACATTGAACAGGAACCGCACACCTTCTATGACGTGCAGTACAAATAAGTGCTCATGTACTCTTGACTCTTTTGGATATGTTATAAATTTTCAAATAGTGAAAGCAGTATACCAGTACACTGAATCTTGAAAACGGACTTCATTCACATAAAAAGATTTTATTGGAATTGCAACTACCTACTACGCAATATCAACTACGTGTATAATTTTATAAGACTCAAAAGTGTTCACTTTCGTTTTTGAGATTCGTAGCCGACGGAGATACCTACCGAGAGAGTTGAAAAGCATAATAGCAGATACATCCTAAAACCACCTCAGGTTTTGAATCAACATTTAGGGCAACAAAGTATTATCCATCATGTTTATAAAACCGGAGCAAAGAATGTAAATATATACTGTCTGAACTCACTGAAGAATAACAACAAAAAACTGTTGAATTCAATTACTAATTATCTTGAATTGGATTATCAGTTATGATGAATCTCTATAGGACAATTCAAAATTGCCAGTCAAACCACACTGTGAAGAATCGCAAATGAACAATAAATAAACTCACTATCAAAATAAGAATTATTTGTTCTCTCTCTTCACAACAACACAGTTTTAAGATAACAAGAGCTTTAACTGGAATCTGCCCGTAACCTACCGAGCTATATAAGATCTACCTCGTTCATTTTATTCAGAATTTGTGTAATGCTAAAATTATATAGCACAATTTTCGCCATTATAGAGTTTATTTTATCCAATATGGCGACATACATATTGTATATGTATACATATACCTATATTTATTTGTTTAATAAATTACAAGACATGAATGGTCCTCACAGTTGCAGCTTATCTAATAATGAAATCATGATATCTGCACAAGCACAGAAAAATAAAACAACATTTATATAAATTTGTTTCAGAAAACAAACATATTTTTGTAATCTTGCAACATCACGTTAGCAAGCTCACCGCTGAGCGACATATTTTATTATGCCTATCTATTTTCATATTCTGCGACATTAGAAATTTATAGATAGAAATCTCCAAACTCAAGGTTACTTCGAGATAGTTGTGTAGCAGTATCAAGGCGAAGCGACAAATTGTAAATAACAAAATCCCACACACCTGGATAATTTAGATCGATTGGGTTATCACAAATCGAAATTCTTTGAGCAATACTGTACGTACTACATGTGAGGTATAACAAATCAGCATCTCTTTAAAGGTAAACCCACTTTGAAAATCCCTATGTTTTATTGAATTATTCTAATAAACCCAAATATGTTACATACTTTTATGTTTTCATTACACGCCTCAATGTTTTTCCCCAGTTGTTTAACTTTACGAGAGCCGGCTATATGCTACTCACATTATGTTGTAAGTCCTATAAAAATAAAAAAATCTTAGGATAGTCTTCCAAGGTGTATTTACTTTTTCAATCACAGTAGCAGGCTTTGTGACGTTGAGCAAGTACTTTCGTATCCTACTAAACAAACTTCAACTGAAAATATTTTCAAGTAATTCAGTCTTAAAATAACAAGTTCATAATCATTGCATTTATTACCGTGGAGAACGAATTAAAGCATGTCTGCCAACAAATTAACATTTTCACACTAGTTATGAAATAAACAATATATTTACATTGGTATATATAGTCTGCAATGTATCAGTGACACCTGCGTCCTCAAATAGCACACAAATGTGTCGAAATAACATGACATGTAATGATTTGTGGAATTATTTCGGTTACCTGCCTGTAGTAAATTTTACTGGATGGCAGCTTGGCGTATTTTATGATTGGCCTTCAAATATGTGAAACAAAGCTGTTTACTGACTAATTAATTCTTTGTTAAGCTACGAATTTTTCTTGTCTTTTGCGGAATCTGTTTTTTGTATACAAACTGATACGAAAATCGTGACTTTCAGAGCTAAACCTAAATTGCGGTCCATCTTTCATTCTATTAATAGTCTTGATCTACGTAGCAATTACATACCTTCGAATGGTTGTGCCTATTGATTGTAGTATAGTAATTTACGTTACTATGTCTTTCCATCTTATCAAGTCTAAATCATTATTATATTAAAACACACAAGGTAGTACCTAGTCTAAAATATAAGAAGACTTTCTTTTAAATATTTCATTTCATACCTAACATATATAATAGATAACTAAAATATAAAGAAAACACTTTGTGTGGTATTTACTATGAAACCATAAGGAAATTTATAGGTAAGCTTTTCTTTACAAGATCAAAATGCTAGGCTGGCTGCCCAGTTTCATACCCCAAGTTACTTTTTAAGGCAATAGCTAATAATGTTAATATTAGATTTTTTTTTATTATTATTTTGTTAGTATGTATCCGTTTATACAAAAATATTGCGATTATGTTAATAATAGAAGTAAACAGAACGGAATACCTACTTCCCTTAAAACATTTTTAGCTGAAAGTCATTTCTGTACTACATAAGAATAGTCCAGGAATATTATTATTATAGTGGACCTAATTTATTTTTTCTTATTTTTATCATGGCAAATTCGGTGGTTAGGTTGCCGTACCCAAAAGGTAAAACTTGCCCTATTAGTGAGACTCCGCTGTCCGCCAGTCTGTCTGTCTGTCTTCCTGTCACCAGGCTGTATCTCATAAACCTTCTTAGTTAGACAGTTGAAATTTTCACAGATGATGTATTTCTGTTGCTTCTATAACAAAAAATACTGAAAAACAGAATAAATAATAAATATTTATGACAGCTCCCATACAACAAACACGATAATGGCAACAGGTAGACGCTTGAAATGTTCACAGAATGTTTATTCTTATATTTATTTTAAAAATAAATAATTTAATTGAAATACAACAGATATTTGAGCTCTCACACAACAAACGTGATTTTTATATAAATAATACTCGGTGCGAAACCTTTCGTGCGCAAGTCTGACTCGCACTTGGCCGGTTTTATTATAATAATATTTTATTTTTAGTTTTATTTAAAAAATATATTCTGTCTAAATTATAAACCTGGAGTGGAATTTAATCAATAATTCAATGCAATCAAGTGAATTTCAAATATTGTAATCATGTTGTAGAAAATATATTAGTGCACATGCGAAGCCAAACAATTCTACATATAAATGTATGCTCATCAGTCCTTATTAGAAGTAGCATAAAGAATATTATTGCAAAGTTGGCAATGTTTGAGGGTATCTTATCTATTCTAATATTATAAAAAGAAAAGATTTCATTATTTGTTTTTGTTTTGTTATTGATAAAATCAAAATCAAATGTTAGTTACCAATTTTTAAAAATGTTTCATTTATAGAAAACTTTGTTCAACATCAGCGGGTAACATAGGCTATATTTTTTGTGGTATACCTACTCACGCGCACTACTCATAATTATAGATTTGGTAAAAATAAATTAGTTATCGCACGAAAAATACAAAATGAGAAAATTTTATTGAATGATTAAATTATTAAATTCTATTTATTCTAATTAAAAAGTATTTCTGTATTAAACGAGCGAAAATAGTACTTGTTTATTCCTCAATTATTCACTAAAAGTGTATCAATCTTCTTGGACAGTTCTTGATATACAGTTTGAATTTATTATTGTTACTTAAGGGTAGATCCATACAGCCAACATAAACTGCACATCCTATTTTCTCTTGGCTTCACCGACTTCAGCAACAAATTGAATTAGAAATAGCTATAGAAGCAGAAAAACGAATGAGGGTTACTTTGGAAGAAAGTACTAGAACGTGCACAAACAGACTTAAGTCCATATCTCAGCTTGTTTAACATATTAAGAAGACTGGTGTAAAGGCAAAACAGCAGGCTACAAGCTATTACAATCTGGAAAAAAACTAAAAAGAAAACCTAATGTTCATCATTCAGAGCACTCGTTGCTTCGAATAAATTGATGAACCGGACTAAAATATTCCTTTTTCTTAGCATTATTACGTAAACATTGCCTTTCGAAATGCGTTTTTTACAGATCCAATCTTGTTTAATTGCATTGTCAAGTGTTAAGAGATAAATTTCAGAAAGACAGGTATTCCAGCCCTTTGAGCGAAGTTTCTAGCTCACAATAAGACCGGATCGATTGAGTGATCCGACTGAAGAGGTATCTCAAAGGTACCTTATAGAAGATTCTAATATATAAAGCCTTGCATAGAATAGCGTTAGGTACGGAAGGTTAGTTTATGATCAAAGTTCATTAAAAGTATGGTATAAAGGCTAGTCACTACTTTAAGCACCTACCTGGTTTCATCTCTGCTTCACCCAAAGGTTGGCTGGTAGAGAATGCCTTTTACATTAAGCTCGCCTTTGTACAGTGTTTTGTGCATAAAAAATAATAAAATAAATAAATAAATAAACTGTCACTACTGATAGTAAAGCTCACATGTATCCTATATTTTAATCGCCTTCATAAAGAATAAGATAAGAAGGTACTTAAAACATTTATGGCAAATTTAACTTTGTTTATTAATTTATTCAATGGCACTGAAACAAAAAATTCAATAAAATTTAAACAAGCTATCCAATTTTAAACAAGTCTAAAAGAAGAAAATCTCTAAATTCTGCTGAATATTTAAACTAGCTTTCCGCGGCGCAGTTTCACCCGTGTCTTTGCTTACTGCTCTGCTCTTTTCGCCAGTAGCGTGATATTACATAGCCTATATCCTTCCTCGAGAACTGGGCTATCATATTTTTATTAATTCCGACTGATTTAGCGCGTTCAAACAAACAAACAAACAAACTCTTCCGCTTTATATAATAGTACTAGCTTTCTGTGGCGCGGTTTAACCCGCATCTTTGCTTACTGCTCTGCTTCCGTCACCAGTAGCGTAATGTTACATAGTCTATAACCTTCCTCGAGAACTGGGCTATCATACGCAAAAATATTTTTCAAATCTGACTAGTAATTCTAGAGATCAGCACGTTAAAACAAAAAAACAAACAAACTGTTCCGCTTTTATAATACTATAGCACAGTCTTGTGACTATAGATAGATCATTTTTTTATTAAGTTGTTTATTTTGTCCAAAAGAATAAATTTTGTAACGAAAATCTAAATTTAATATTGCTTAATGGTCATTTTATTAATTTCAGAACCTTTTTCATGCGAATCGGTAATTAGGATTCCATTGTCTGCTTTCATTGTAAAATATAAATTAATAGAGCCTCGCTATCGGATTAGACAAAAATACCAACTGAAGTGATTTTAAGTATCTATTTCGAATTATTTTGAATTTCATTTTCTTGTGATCTGTGATGAGGAATAAAGCTGATTTACTTACTTTGTGAATTCGTCTTGGCTTCACGTAAAGTTAAACAAAATTGAAAAGCAGCCTTTTCATGTTTAAGATTGAAATTGCTATAAGGTTAAGCACTGGGTACGATACACATAATAAACACGTGTCGAAAATGATGATAGATTTTCATCAAATAAAACTACACAAGATGCCGAATTTCATGTTAGTTATTATAATATAATACAAGTAAATAAATTACAACTAAAAATAGAATTATTCTTTGTACAGTCCGTACACCCGGTATAGTAAACTAAAGGTTTACGTATACTTAGCGTGGCTCGTACATCCTTTATTCTAACTCCGAAGTTACTATTACTTCTAAGAATGCAAGTTAAAATTTGATTCTATTTACACACCATTATTTTAAACTTACTATTATACGAAAATGAATGAACAAAAATGAACACTTGAAAATGAATTCGGTAGGTAGTACCTAAAAGTGACGATACCACCATTGTCACCACCTAATGTCGTACTGTTCTTTTATATTGTGATGTACGAGTACAATAAAGAATATACTATTCTAAACAAGGCAAAACTATTTGTGCCCGTTCAATTGCTTCCATAAACCGTATAATCTGCACCTTCAATACCTATTTCTTCAAAGAAAGTGAAGTGTTGAGTAATTACTGTTAAATAATTACTGACAAAACCTGACTTTGTTACCTTTTCAACATGTGTTTTGCAGTCGTACGGTAACTGATAATGCCTTTAGATTTAAGTGTAATAAAATATTTATCGAATGAAAATTTGAACTATGAATTCAAGTGAAATCAACTTCGTTTTTCTTTATGAATATTTTTAACAATTTGTGTAAATATCTACTAATGCTCGAATACGGATTACAGCCTGCTAATGCTAATAATGCTATATCTTTGTACTTTTATCATAGGAATTATATTGTTTTGATTAATATCTGCACACTCTGTTACAAATATTTTTATTACAGTTCTCTGAACAGTGCGCAAAGGTGCTTTGCGACACTTTGCGTGCAAATTAAGCTATTTTTAATTTGATTCTTAAGTATTTTCTCGGATTTGAATACGATGCGAGAAGCTTTATTTAGTCATTTACGACTTACCTTTTATGTTTTAGAACCTTCACAATTAAGATTAGGATTTCACTGGTATTTTGATATTAAAATTCTTTTGCTTTATTCACCCAGACGTTTTTTAAATGATTATATTACAATAAAATTCTAAAGCTTCACAATTTTAAGAGCATTTGAAAAAATAAACTTTATCCTGTTTATTTCTAGTTTTTATTAGCCTTTGTGAATCATAAGATCTACCTACGTTTGTGACGTACTTAATAATAATAATATATTACAACAACTACACACAACGCCATCTAGACCCAAAGTAAGCATATATAAATAGCTTGTGTTATGAGTTCGAGAATGCGGTTTTACATACTTAAATACTTTTTTTTTTGTAAATACATTAATATCATACATAGAAACACACAGACTAATGCCAATAGCCATGTTCATGCACACAAATATTTGCACTGAGCTGGAATCGAACTTAAATACCTAATAATATACAGAAATAAAACTAAATATACTAAGTTTAGTCTTAATTAATGTAGGAAAGTTATTTATATGTATAATATGTAGTTTATGGTTTACATTGCTAGTAGTTTCAAAATAGCCAGACCTTGAGCTGTTACTACAGTACTTAGACCCAAGAAGTCATCAATTTAGAAGCAAAACGATAAAGCTTGATAAAAATTTATAGATTGTAATTCTGGCAGATAACATTGGGAAACAACATTTCATCAAAATGATTAACGGAGGCCGCACTACGAAGGCCAAGTGCGGTCAGAGCCAGACAGTGAACTTAATAAATGATCCTCCCTTATGTAACAATATGGCCAGATTACGAGCTTTCCATATCACTGTTTATTTTTTTATTCGCTACACTATCCACGGTTTCCAACAACATTACTTTTTCTTATTGTCATTTTTTTGTTTTGCTGTCGCCGGCCGTATTTATTGGACAGTTCAAATGTAATATGGTAAATTAAAAGGCTTGGGCGAAGAAACAACAAGTATATCGAGTATATATTTTCTATATTGTTAAAATACTATCATAGCTTTGTTCTCGCTGCTGTCCAGTGTCAATACAGTGAGTTAATCCATAAGAGTGCTCGTAACTAGAGCTGCTACTCATAAACAATACAACAACACTACCAAAGTAAGGTCTAAAGTAGTGACTGTCGCCTTCTATAAAGTGAAGTAGTATAACCCAAGTAAAACTGTTCAGTAATATGGTCAAAAAAAATTTTAGAAAAAAGCCCCAGGATCCGTTACAATACTAAGATTTACACTATTTTTTATCTGGCCTGGGAATCGAACTTAAAACAATACTAATATGCATTATTACTGCGCTGGTGAAGCAAATCTATTTTACATAGAAAATTATACATCTTTGTCCAGAAAGATCTCGAAAACAAGCCCTGGAGCAAAATTTTTATCCTGTAATATTTTACCAAATTTTTCCTTCATAGGTCAAACAGGTTTGAGATTTCATGTTTAGTGAATGAGCAAATCAATGACTTTTCGCTTTTATATAAAATAATATACAGATCAGCCCAGAATGTTGTTTGAAGTGCAAGGCTTCAGTATGGGACCAAATGGCGCGGAAATATCTAATATGTATCATTATCAAAATGTTCATTGCTATGTATCGTGCAATTCTGAGCTGGCTTTGTTTTTAGAAAAACTTTGTGCAAAACTGTAACTTTATTATAAACAATAACTTTACATATAGATAGAATATGCTTAATTGTATGTATACTACATGTAACTTACTAACATTAGACATTATAATTCTGTAACGAAAGATAGTAACAATGGGCGGTCTTCTCGCTAAAAGCGATTTCTTCTAGACAATCTTTGGAAGGACTTGAAGAAAAAGGTTAATTAGTAGTTATTGGCGCACAGGCAAAATATATTTAAATATAAATAATATATAAACACTCCTATAGCATATTTCACGCAGTACCTACTGTTATTATTATATTGTTCATAAGTAATGAAAATCTGAATTATTTATGTTTAGGTTCAGAAATCATTAAATAAAGAAACACAGTAGCAAAGATGCTCGGTGTAGAAGGCACAATTCGCACTCTACATATATTTGCTTCGAGTGGCAAGGTGTATTTTGTATCTGTTAATTGTATAGTTACCTTTTCGTGAAACGACACGCCTTTACCCTAGGTCTGCAGTGTTGTGCTTATTGTTAGTCCTTTTTAAAAGAAAACAAACTTGATAATACATAATAGAAAAGCAAACAAAAGACCAAACAATATCTTAAGGTAATTTAACGCCTCCCCTTCGAATATATTAAGGCTGTAGTTGTATTGTTCGGAATTAATTAATGTAAATAATAATCAGACGAATGGCCCTCTGTCTTTATTCAACTTTGAATGATTACAGAAATTACAATAACAAAACTTCGCTTTTAATTGTTTATCGAAGTCACTTGCGTTAATGATTTTAAAAAGTAAATAAATTGTTATTATTACTCTAGCGCAATTATTTTACTAACTGTTAGTTTTGTTACAGATGTTTTATTTATACCAAGACTTGCATAGATTGTAATAAGAAAGGAGACACATATAATATAAAGAGAGGTACGACACGGTCGAGTTTGGTCGAACTGAAATAGGGAAATAAATATACTAACACAATGTAATTATTTATTTTTTTCGTACCTACCTATCTAATGTGTTTCTGTCGATGAAAGTAAAGTGATTGGGGGCGGCAATCACTTTACTTGCAGTCAGTAAGGATGGTTGATTGTTCGCTTGCTACTAGGTGCAAACATAATTACCTAAATAATGAACAACGGTTTTTAAACAAAAACGTGCATAAATACGAAAGACACTGATTTCAAGATACTTAAAGATTAAATGAGCAAACAAGTTAAAACATACTAATAATTTGTTAACACAGATTCCAACATAATAACCCGCGTATGTCCAATTAAAAATAGTTTGTGTGCCATTTCTCAAGAGATAAGCCAGTAAATGTCGCTCGATTAACCCTGATCCTTTTAGTTGTTAATCAATATCAACCCGAGGTGTCAGCATTGTGGAAATTAATTCACTGATAGTCGGGCTTAAAATGACCCTAATCAAAAATTTATATTGCTACTTTATTTGTATTTTAGGAAACTATAAATAAACTGATAAAGACATATTTTCAAGCGCTTTTTATTATAAATAATTACTACCTAACATGACCGCATGCTACATTTAGGTGAACATTGTAAAAAATACGAAAGAAAGAAAAGAAAAATAGTTTATTTTCCACATAAAAATGACGCACACAATAAAAAATAAGAAAACATATAATCACATTTACGATAACAGATAAGAATATAAACAAAAACAGGAAACTGAGCTACAAATATGGACTAGCTCGTACAGGGTCGCGTGCAGATGTGCGTCACGTCCACGCGAAAACTTGACCGCTTGACCGGTTCGCTTCAAAGCGCAACAGCGCTGGTTTTCAGCGACAGCCCCCGTGTGTCGAAATTGGCGCCAAGCTATTAAAAATACTAAAATACTAAATATACTTACTACTAAAAATACTTAAAAATAAGAATAGTATTAAGAAATATACGTAAATATTATACCAGTTAAATAAGTAAAAAAATAATAATTATGTTATAAATAAATAAGTATATATCAATACAATTTTATGAAATTGATTTAAATATTTTTTTTTATTATTATGGAAACACATTAGTCTCCGAAAATTTGCACTCTTTCAGTGAAAACCCCGGCAAGTTCACAACAAGCGACCAGCGTGAACGCAGGTAATGGCTGCCGTTTTCAAAATTTTCTCTATTTGTTTTGTGTATCAGTTTTGAACATAAGCGTTTTAAGGGAAATATAACAAAAATTTAAAGAAAATGTCGAAGAGATTTTGCATTCTCGAGAAAACCAAAGATACAATGGCAATGTCTCTAAAATTTTGCTAATTAAAAGACATTTGTGTAGCTGTTACAGGTTGGTACGAAACGTGATATTTTAATGTTGGCCTAATGCAGACGCTCAAAATAGCTCAACAACTTATTGACAGGGAGGTTCTGCCAAGCGGCTAAATATGGAATAAATTTATTTGCTTCAAAATCAACGTAATAGATATAGCCCAAAGGATAAATAAATTATTGTAGTATTAATCAACAAGCAATATATAAGTTATTAATAAAAAACAAAAAGCCCGCCTGCCGAAAACAAACTGAAAAGTAAGCAATCCATTCTTTTTTCTCGTGCTGACTACATTGATATTTTATATACCCTATTTCACTTCCAAAATCAATACAAATATAATGACACCTCATACGTTAAAATACATCAAGCTATCAAGGCTGTAGAGAGTGCCAAAGAAATAAACATACATACTCTCATACATACATATATACATACATCGCAGCAAAGTTCATCCATACTACCTGGACACGATCTCGTCTAGCACGGTTCGTTTTCAGCGTTCATTTCTCCCACGTACGTGCAGGCTCTGGAACGAACTACCAGCTGCGGTGTTTCCCGAGCGCTATGACATGTCCTTCTTCAAACGAGGTTTAAAGAGAGCATTAATATCACGGTAGGCAGCGGCTTCGCAGAGCCCCTGGCATTGCAGAAGTCTATGAGCGACAGTTACCACTTACCATCAGGTGGGCTGTAGGCTCGTCTGCCACTGTAGGCAATAAAAAAAAAAAAAAAACATACCCACATACATACATACGCTCGAAAAACATTACCCTCCTTGACTGCGTCAGTCGGGCAAAAAGGTAGAAGAAAGTATGCGCACAGCGTTGAAGCGTAAGCCACGGTCTGAACGACGCACTGTGTAATGCAACCTGATCGATTCTAACAGTGTTTTCACCTGAGTTATAAATATTCTTCTATATAAATCTACAATATTTTCCCCTTTGCCTAAAAATATATTAAACAAATAAATTAGTTAAAACTTTTCGAAAGTATGTCACGTAATGATGAGAACAAGTAGTTTAGTTGGGTCATATTATCCCTTTTTCTCGTTTGACCACGTCTATAAACCGTATTAGACGCAACATGAATGGATGTTGGTAAGGGGCTAAGAAAGGTTATGTTGTCGCTAGCTATGGTAAGAATAGTGTGTGAAAGGGAAATGCTCACGATTTTTTATAGAAGATACTTATGGTGATTACTGATGAAAGATATCTAAATTCTGTATGTAGTAGGACGCTTTTTAAACAGAGAAATCATGAGATTTTGCTCAAGGTGCATGACTAATTTCAGACAGAGGTAGATTTATATATAGTTCAGGTTTTTTTCACGACAAAAAGCGCCTTAACTACAAGTTCATCTTAACTACATCTATTCTTAATATAATATGTTGTCTCAAAACATCCACGATTAAGAAAAAATCATCAAGGCCGCACAAGAGTCGTGCTATCTAATTTGCTCACTACTAAGTAAGTACCTATATTCCACCACGCTTAGGGATCTCGTCTATCATATTAGATACAATAATAATAATAATAATAATAATATAGATCTGGCAACACAAGTATAAGTACAAGCATTTTTTATCTCAAAATATTTTATTAATTTTATTCCATATTTATTGGTTTCCTGTGTACATACATTAATACAAAAATAATAAATAAGTTTAATATCGACCTTTTAAAACAAATATTTACAAAAATGTTCAGAAAGCTTAAAGAAAATATAAAAATTAAAATAGCTACTGACAGCTGTCAGATACATTCAATACGAAAAATGCTACGCTAATAATATGCTTACAAGATCGAAACGACTAGCACTAATACCAACTTCGGACTCGCCGCTCAACTCCGTCTCGCAGCAGCCAGAAACTGTGGCAACAACACCGGCTCCTGCTGAGACGTCGAGCTCAACATCGAGTGACGAGTTTTCTCCCCTCCGACGTCGCCAACACCTGTGCGTCGGCGGGGGAGAACCCGACCACCGGCGTGCTTGGGTTCCCGCGGCCTACCGGCTACGAATAGGGTCCTCGCTACCGGCGGTAATGTGCAGCGCATGCGTCCTCAACAACAAATTAGAACGTCATGCGCGCATATTTTGCGGCAACAGAGGGAGGAACCAACCTCACTGCGTATCGCTGTCGAATGCTTGCTCTGTTTCAGGATCTTGAACCATCTACCAATGTTACAGCTCAAAGGTTATCGGATCAGGTGCGGGCCATCCAACGCTGTCGAATGTTGGATGATGCCGTACTTGATAGGCTGCGATCAGAGTGTGTACAATCTACTGCTGCCATCTCCACCCAGGAAGGTCAGAATGAAACCAATACTCCGTGCACTCTGGCAATACAGAGTGTTGTTAGCGTGGATGGAGATGACAGCACTCCTATTGTAGACACTCAATGCAATGAGGAGGTTTGGGACGCTTTGAAATGTGCGAATGACGATTATCGATTCGCACCTCAAGAATTTAGACCGCGTCTGCCTCAGTTACCGATGCATAGAAGAAACCTAACACTAGTAAGTACCCTTGACTCACTTTTATCGGAATACTTCGATCATAGCCAAAGTCTGAGTGATACGCATTCAATTCTGTATTGTGCGGCTGTTGCAGTGTGTCGATTGGCATGTGTCCATTTACCAACTTCTGACACCCTTATGCCACGCAGGACTTCTGCACCAGTCTGGCAGTACAGGATTGAACAGCGTATTGCTAGAGCAAGGGTGCTTATTGAGAAGTTAATCTGCTTTAGCAATGGAAATACACGTCCGAGAGTGATGCGCTTTGTGAGCCAAGCATTCTCGGGGACGGGAGTTAGTCCCCACCACTACTTGTCTCGGGTCACAGAGCGCATCGACTTCCTAAAGCAGAAGGTATATGCATGGGCTAACCGAATTGGCAGATATAGAAAACGCGTGGATCGATATATGGTCAATCGCATATTTCAAAGGACCAAAGGTGGGTATATAGGAGCTGGGAGCAATCAAATTCTGGGACCAGCGATGGTAAGCTACCAGATGCTACTGCGACCAAAGAGTTTTGGAGTAGTATCTGGTCGGTACCAGTCAGCCACTCTGAAGGTGGCTGGATGCGAGATGTTGAGCGAGCATGTAAGCAAACTGCAGAAATGGATAGCGTAGTCATCACAGCTGAAGACGTAGCTAATGCAGTTCGTCCTATGGCTAATTGGAAGTCACCGGGAATGGACGGACTGCACAACTTTTGGCTGAGGTGGCTACGCAGCTCACATGTTCGATTGGCATCTCAATTTCAGTCTGCCCTGGAGAGTGGATTGCTACCAGACTTCCTTACGACAGGTTATACTCACCTGCTCTATAAGGTAATTATAGACCGATTACGTGTTTACCATCGGTCTATAAACTTCTTACTTCCATTCTGCGAACCAAAATTACGAAACATATTGAATTTAATTCGGTTATGTCTATCTCGCAGAATGGATGTAAGAAAGGGTCCCGTGGTACTAAGGAGCTCCTCCTTATCGATGCGACCATTAGCCAGCAGGTTCGCCGTAACCGAAAGGATTTGGCGACATGCTGGATAGATTATAAGAAGGCATTCGATTCCGTGCCGCACTCATGGCTCTTGAGGGTGCTGGCGTTATATAAAGTAGACCCTACAATACGCACCTTCTTGGAGACATGCATGCGGTAATGGAGAACAGTCCTTACCTATCCAGAGTGTCGACAAACCCCAGGCATTAGCGAACCACTATGGATTAGGCGGGGTATCTTCCAGGGTTTTGCCTGGCCCTGAACCCTCTTAGCTCAATGCTGGAGAGTTCAGGGTTAGGTTATAGGCTGCGTAGAGGTGGTCAGATAATATCCCACCTGCTATACATGGATGATCTTAAATTATTTGCACCAACTGTACCCCAGCTGAAAGAGTTACTAAAGATAACTCAAAACTTCAGTAATTCTATCAACATGGCTTCGGAGTGGACAAGTGTGCAGTCATGCATGTAAAGCGAGGCAGGGTAGTGGAATCTGATGGAATTCAACTATCTGATTCTACTCATCTTAGATCACTTCTAATCGCTGACACCTATAAATACTTGGGTATGTCGCAGTCGTTGGGCATTAAAGAGACAGATATGAAACAATCATTACAGGAGCGCTTTTTCAGCCGCCTAAAAAAAGTATTAAAAAGTCACTTATCAGGCGGCAACAAGCTGCGCGCCTGTAATGGTTGGGTCATGCCTCTTCTTACATACTCCTTCGGCATACTCAAATGGACACAGACTGAATTAGATGCCCTGGATAGGCGAGTCCGCACATTGTTAACAGCATTCCGTATGCACCATCCGCGTTCATCCGTCATGAGGTTGTATATCCCGCGAAAATGTGGGGGCAGGGGATTTCTAAATGCCAAAACCCTCCACAATCGCGAGATATGCAACCTTAGAGACTATTTTCACAAGATGGGCGAGGGTGTGCATCGTGATATGGTTGCAGTGGATAGTGGACTTACTCCGCTTGACCTGGCTAAAGAGAACTGGCGCAGGCCTGTAGTACTCAGTGTGGATGACCGTAGAATGGTATGGCAGAGCAAGGAGCTTCACGGAAGGTTCTATCGGACCTTACATGGGCCCGATATAGACTATGTTGCCTCCGTTGCCTGGCTACGCTTCGGCGATCTCTTTGGAGAAACCGAAGGGTTTGTTTGTGCAATTGCTGACGAAGTTATCATGACGAACAACTACCGGAAATATATCTTGAGGGATGGCACTACTGACATATGTCGGGCATGTCATCGCCCTGGTGAATCCCTCAGGCATATTGTTTTCGGCTGTTCGCGTCTTGCTAACGGAAAGTACTTGCACAGACATAACCAGGTAGCCAGGATTTCCACCAGCAAATTGCTCTGCGATACAATCTTCTGGATATTGAAGTACCATACTACAGATACAACCCTGAGCCGGTTCTCGAGAATGGTCGCGCGACATAGTACTGGGATCGCTCCATTATCACAGACAAGACTATTATAGCTAACAAGCCTGATATTGTGGTAGTGGATCGATCCGAACGCCTTGCAATGATAGTTGATATTACCGTCCCTCATGACGAGAATCTCATGAAGGCTGAGAAAGACAAGCAAATAAAATATCTTGATTTAGCCCATGAGATTTTTGACATGTGGGATGTGGATTCTGCTGTCATTGTGCCGATAGTCATCACCGTAAATGGTTTAATAGCTAAGAGCCTCGATCAACACCTAAAGAGGCTCGCATTAGGTGGATGGTTCAAGGGCCAGATCCAGAAGGCAGTACTGCTCGACACGGCACGTATTGTTAGGAGGTTCCTCTCTCTGGAACCCTAACCGCCGGTGACTTGGACTCTAGTCTCGTTGCCGGTGGCAATCTATTTTTATATTTTTAAATGTGTATTTTTGTTGTTTTATATACCTATTTAAAAATGTAAATAATATGAAATAATGTGAATAAAGAGAATAATAATAATAATATTCTACCACATTCACACAGCGCCATCTAGCCCCAAATTAAGCAATTATATTTGCTTGTGTTATGGGTACTAAACAACTGATATACTACTTATATACATTTTTTTTTGTAAATACATACATATTATAGATAAATTACACCCACACACAGAACAAACAATCATGCTCATCACACAAAGATTTGTCCTGAGTGGGAATCGAACCCACGACCTCCGGCTTAGCAGTCAGGGTCACTAACCACTAGGCCAACAGGCTAGTCCAATGACAACTATCAGCCGTTATCTTTTAGCGTTGAACAAAATTTCTGGAATACACATACAATTAAAAAACTTGTGGGTCATATCGTCCCAACATTGCACGCCGGTAAGAGTTGAGTCGTTTTTAAGTGTCTACTCATAACTAAGTGAAGCTTTCCTCGTCATAATACGTGTACTATGTTAATGGACACTCGACTGCTAATAGACTTTGTTCAGCATAGAATTAGCAAAGACTTACATCATGCAAATTTTAGGTCGAGTTCAATGCTGTTGAAGTCAGTATAGTGAAGAAGAAATTAACATAAGAAATACAAAGGCATGCAAAACTTGTATTGTCTAAGGAATACTTTATATGTATATCAGTAACATCTTTGTCTTATACTATAAGAACTACTGGCATACTATCATTCTGGGGAAAACATCGTGATGAAACTTGGACTCGGGGGTCGGTAAGTTAGACGATATTAAGAACAACCTATAGTCTCTATAGTCGTAAATAAATCAACTCAAATTAAATATAAAAGAATTTTGGTCAAAAAGAATATTACATGACGACAAATTACCAAAGTTCTTTTACCTTTTTGTGACCTAATTAGAAAATGTCTACGTGTCAGTTTGCGTTTGAAAAATGTTTAAAGATTTTGTGTCTTTATGTAGGTAATTAAAACGTGTATATTTAATTCATTATTTATTCTTCACTAGCGACCTTCCCTTTCTTTGCACTGATGTTAAAATAAATAATATATTTATGTTGTTAACAATATCACTACAGTTCTTTGAAATTATTCAGCTCTTTCTTCTATAATATTCATGTAAGTATTATACATATAAATCTTCCAGAATAATCTCAAAGAAGCAATATAAACCGTATCAAAATCCGTTGCGTGGATTATAAGAAGTTAGCGGAGGCGCAGACATTGCTTTAAATAATATGTAGGTAAGAAATAAACAAGCTACATTGATGAGTAAACTTATATTTTCCTACCATACAGCTATGAGGATACGAGTTGTTTAAGTGTCTCTTCTCCATAAATCACTGTAAAGCGTTCACCTAGAGGGTAAAGAGTTTTATACCGCGTGATAAGTTCACGCGAAGGCGAATCAAGATGAGCATAAAATGGAAAATATTTTTGTCCAACTGAGAGGAAACTAACCACAATACTAAAGTTAGTTTCATGTGAGTTTGTTTCTGATATATAGTGACATGTTATTATTATCTACTGTTATGTCTTTTAATACAATTTCGATGGCATAGAAGTAAGCGGATACGTGGCAACCTTAAGTTACGGACATATCTGCGTTCTCTACCGTAAAATACGACATTTAAAAAAAAGCTACCTACGAACCGCGGTATACAAATAATTTTGTTAGCAATATGTCAGAGAAGGATAGAACAAAAATAATATGAATTTATGAGTGAACACGAGCTAATGATGCATTATCGCGTGTAGGTCGTGTACAAAAAGTCGGTTTAAAATTGGAGCATCTAAAAACAGACATAAATTGTAAGGCCAGAAATCGATAAATGACTTTTTGTTGTGTATAACAGAAGGTGAACCAACGGCATACTTGATGGGAAGAGGTAACCGTATTTTTATAGTAGTTACTAAAGGTTCTGTGAAGTTACTGCAAACTCAATTTTCTCTATTTACCATATTTGAAGTAGGACATATCATAGTGCCTGGTAATAATTACAGCTGTTAGTTTATTCCTAAACTTATAATACGTGGGAGAAATGAATGCTGGAAGTGAATCATGCTTGACAAGATCGTATCTACGATAAATGAAATCTGCTGTTGCAAGTAGTGTAATGATAGAAAAGTAGCGTAAATTTTTTAGAGACCATTAAAAGCCAAAGCCTTTTCACTGCTGTAACAAATTCGAGTGTGTCCGTAAGATTGATATTACTGACGATTCAGCGGACATATCGCCATTAAAGTCCACTTGACTCTCTTGATCCAACGAACTGCTATTTGGGAGTTTTAGAGATGGGAGCAGTACGCCACTTGCGGTCATTTAATGACATTATAAAAGCCCTGTGTAAACTCACACACATTTAGCTTAGCCTACAAACTTGGTAAACAAGTATTTATTCCGTTCTTGTCTATAAACGATATCCAAAAGCGGTAGGATTAGATCCATATAAACAGTTGAAAGGTCTACGTATCATAACAAATTATATGAGCTAGCTTAAAACTAAATAAATGTTCTACTTACAAATAATGCGCATGCTATCGCAATAATCAATATGAAACAAGACGTTGAAAAATTATACGCAAAGAAATTCAACTTTTATCTAAGAAGCACTGAAGATAGCCTGGTAGAAACAAACAAGTTGGGTATGAAAGATTCTTACGTACGCTATTGTAAAAAAAACGTTCCGTCTGGGTCTGAGTGCGGGAACAAGGACAAAAAGAACCGCGGCACCGTTAGTCAAGCGAGCTAAAAAAATTTGCTTGTTTCGATAAAAGTAGTTTCAAGAAAAGGGCAAAAATAAACTATATGTCTCGATGGTTGTGCGATATATACAACAATATTCTAAGTATGCTATCGATTCGAGAGTACCTAGCTTATGCAATTTTAGTATTAGGTGTATTTGTTTTGTTTTCAAGAATCATTGGAACTCATTAAAAAGTGGGTTGATAGGCTGGGCACATAGATTTGTATAAGAATTCAACTTTGACACATTAAAAGTAATAAACCTTAACAATAAATATTAACATTTTAAAATACCTGCAAGTATTACAGAAATCTACTCACTTAAGACTAAAAATTCAAGAATTACACTTACAATAGTCAACATGTAGAAATCTAAAGTTGTATTTTAGAACTCAGAACAAATTAGCCGTATTCAAATCTTCGCTATACGAGATGTATTTACGATTTCACATACCTTCTGCAGGAAGATTACAGGATATATTTTTAACTCTTTCAGTGGCAACAAAAGTACTACAGACTTGGAGGTGATATGATCTTGTTCTACGTATACTTACATATAGGCGCCTACATATTTTGTCTGACATTTTCAAAGGTTAATTGTGTAAAGGTTCATCAGGGCGAGATTCAAACCCATCCGCCTACATCAGTTTAGAGCGTATTGTATGAATCCATGCATACTAATTTGTAGTGAAATTGTCGGATCGGTAGAAGGTACAAATAAAACTTGTCCCTTAAAACCTACTTCTAAGTGTTAAAATTTTCTAGTGTACATCTAACCTGAGTATTCTATTTTGTACCTTAGTTATAGTTTCCTACATTGCCTCGCATCCTCGCTGTAACGTGTGTCTATTTTCGTATTATCGTAAATGAATAACGCTCATGTAAAAACAAAGGATACCGGTAAGCGAATAAACGGATGAACCGTAAAAATTTACTCACGTACCATTTGTTTACATGAAAAGTTAAGCACGTGAAGAAACAGTAAACAAAGAATAAGGTTGTAAAATATCTCGGCATGAGCCCGTAAAAATACATACATTGTTTTGTATGTGAGCATCCATTGCTTACCTTACCTCGCTCTCAAGTTGTTAATTATATTTGTACCTTTTTTATCCTTTTGCCACATTTGTATAAGAATTATAAGTTAAATAAAGTGATTAAATAGTTAAAACTAAGTAATCTCAACTATTGAAATAAAAGCTCAGTAGGAAACATACAAGTAATGGTTAAAATCAGATTATAATAATGCAAATAATTTTTTTTTTAATTGATAAATGTTTACGAGTTCAATAATAATTAACTTAGTAATTTGGATTAGTTCGTGTAACAATCTTTTGAGATGTACCGCCAGTCTGTGCCAAATGATGAGCGATCGAATCTACGGGGCTATGCTACTTTTATGTACCTATTGTAATGTGCCGGAGTCACGTTTGTGCATTAAACATCTCCTTTAAATATTCAGTATCAGTTTCTGCCGTCTGTATTCCGTAACACTTTCGAATATTTAATTTTTTAGTTACATAACTTATGAATAAAATTTTGTTATGAAAATACTTCTCTATAATTTACATAGAAAAATTCGAAAAGGTATTGCAAAATATGTAAAAAAAGTTGATTTCACCTTATTAAATACGAAATCCACCGAGCTATAAATTGTGGTCTCTGATGGAATTTCTTACCGTGAGTTGTAAGAGACATCTGAAATATCGGCAACAGCGTTACTTGCGTACAAAATTTTACCTATATACGGTCGTCAACCCACCTAACATACCTACTTGGTGACTATGGCTAACTCGGACAATACGCAAAGGCTTATGTCCAGCAACAATTTTCATGATAATAAATTGACTCCGTATCACGAAATTCGCCCATGTTCAAGGTAAGAAAATTGTCAAATAACTAATTATTTTGTACGAAGTTTTATAAATATGGCTCATAAATATTTAAGAACCTTAATTTTTACTGCCAAAATTAGGAAAGTTACGACTCCATAAATAATCAACAAGCAGACTTCCATGCTCTTGAACTTGTGCACTAAAATTGTTAAAAATCACAATGTTAGAAAAGGAATCCTAGATTCTAATATATCCTTAATTTTAATAACTTTTGTATGAACTTCAACATGATAGAATTCATTTTCTTGCACTGAATTAACAAGTGAAGCTCATTTGCGTCGCGATAGAATTTATGGATGCAACATAATGTAATTATGCAAAACTCAGGCATACTCGTATAAATAATAATAAAATCCAACCTCACTTAAAACTAAGTAATGGTAATATGGGGCAAGTAATAACTACAAACAGTATTTGGAATCGTTGACCTTTTTGTAGCTAATTAAAAAGTTAAATATTCTTTTTTTAGCCACTCGTATGCACGGCGATGATAATCGTAATGGCCTAGTAGCTTCTACAACGCTTGTTATCCGTCCAGAGGACTTGACCAGATTAGTACTTACAAACTTCTTCCTAAAAAGCTTGTCGTGGATTGAATGGAGCAAGTATCCATGTGACTTTTGAGTCTTTCTTCAAGGAGTTGAAATATTTGAAAGTCCACGTTCTAATGAAGTTGGTGCTTAAAGGTATGCTATGTATTTCATTACAAAATAAATTATTTCCTGTATAAAGATTTGTACATTTAGTTAAAATTATCTGTAGTATTTCATGTAAGTATCTACAGAAAAGCAATTTTTATTACTTACTTTTATTGTTCTTATTAAACTTCGTAATAATCCGAATTCTGTAATTTTTTAGTATTATGACTTTATGTATAAGTCATAATATAATAATAATAATAATAATAATAATGTATGTGGACACTATCACACACCGTCATCTAGTCCCAAGCTAAGCAAAGCTTGTGTTATGGGCACTAGATAACTGAAATATAATACATTCACATACTTTTTTTTTTGTTAATACATACTTAGAATACATAGGAAACACCCAGATTGAAGACAAATACAAATGTTCATCACACAAATATTTGCCTTCCGCGGGAATCGAACCAACGACACGTCAGTTACACTAACCACTAGACCAACGGTGCAGTCAAAAGTCATGAAAAGTAGTACCTAGCAAACGTTTATCTTATTGAAAACCACCATTGCTAAAATAATCGTTACATGTTATACAATTCCATGTCTGTATTCTTTTTGTTAATTAATTCTAATTTTTAACTCAGCACAATTTTTGAGTCTTGTGGCAAGATGTCAACGTTTCCTTTTACTTCGTTTGTCATAATATGAAGTAGATTGTGTCTTTCGTCTTCACACGTGAGTAAATTGTGTAACATTCTTGTACTTGATAGTCTGTAACAATCAACAGGCGTGTGCATTTAGGCTATAGATAGAATTTACCTATATAATATAAGTAATCGGTTTTATTGCGATCAAACGACAGGCAAAACCAAAACTATAAATAACTATTATAAAGCTACCAGTTTTTTCAGAAAAACTAATGAAAGTTTGATACCAACAATGAACGTACTTTAGTAAACAAAGTTATCAGTACCCATTATCTTTAGTGATATAATCAAATAGTGGGGAAAAGATCGATGCGGGTTACACGAGTAATTTAATTAGGCAATTGCTCATAGGCTGGGACATTGAAACCGCCTTTGATCCGCTATCCTTTAAAGAATTTAATCCAAAAGCGATACCAATTTATAATTTTTCTTTTTCCTTACAATGTCATTCCATATTGCCGATTCGTCACTCTTCGCCGCTTTCAAAAGATTCATTTTATTTTATCCCAAATTTTGATTAGGCCAATATAAATCGTTAAAGCGTTCAATAGAGTGTCGAGGTCTCACGTAATAGGTCTGTTTTATATTTTGTAAATATAAGCAAAGTCCGTTTATATTTTCTTTTGCTTATAATAAAGAGATTTATTTTATTTAAAAGAAATTGAAATTGAGCTTCAATAATTAAATGACAATATACATCCTTATATTATACTAATGATGGCTGGTAGGTTTGCCAAAACGTTACTAGTCGTTGTTTTAAATGAGATATACCAATATCTTAAAAAAGCCTCTGTTAGTGCGGTGTATCGCCAACTCGTTTTCTGGCTTCTAAGGAAAACAAAGAAATTAATCTGACTGCAACAATAGAGTTTGTGTGTTGTATTTTACACGACCGCAACGGCAGGCGGAAGTATCGAGGGCGGTACTCATTAGTAGTTGTTGTGTAAAAGTGTAGCTAATTACTGAAAATAGACCGCGATCTTTATCTAGCATCCAGTTGTCCCGATAAGTGCCTTAATTAATTTTCATTAGATTAATCACATCTAAGCGTTATACTTCCCATACTATGTAGTATTAGATAATCTGAGCACTAATCTCACTACACACTGTAGATTTTAAATCAAGTGTTACGCAAATCCAATTTAATCGATTAATGTATCCATATTAATATGATTTAAGTGCCTCCATGCTGATCGATCGATCCGAAGCTTGTAACGCGCAGCAAGTAATTCTGTTCGATTAATTAACCCCTGTGCCGAGATTTTGTAAGCACCTCAGCTGCTGTTATTATGAATCACAACACCACTAAGGATTTTTGTTCTCTTTGTTTTGACATCCTTAATTATGTTTGCAGATATTTTACTGTATCTAAATCTTACTCACTTTTTTGTTAAAACAACACTAAGGTGACAAACAAGAATGGATCACATAATGGAAACTGACTTCAGTGACTTATGATTACAGAAGTAATGTGATGGAATGACACCCAATATGGACCGAACGAAGCAAAATTATAATATTACTTTTCATCGCAAACTAATCACAATTTCGATTTACACTGTAGGTAGTTACAACAATCCACAGTTCTAGCTGATGTAATGATTATAAACTTTGTTGTATACTTTGAACTTGGTAAGTAACCTAACTACTTGAATTATATACAACAAAAAGTTTAGGACTTTGTTACAAGTATATACAAATGACCCTAGGCGCTACCATCCTGTAATGGTAAGGCCCAGTCTGATCACAGTTTCGTGTAAGTTTGCCTCACTTACCCCCAGTTTCTGAAAGGCTGATCAACGAAAAATTAACTAATCAATTGTTAAATCTCATGTGAAGTACCAATTGAGTTGCTAAAAAGCATGAATATTAAGTTTAATTTAATCTATTTAGTAACTAATTAGACCAAATTTAACTAATTGTCCATGATTTTAGCATGCTTTTAGGTACTTCACATGAGATTTAACAGGTGATTAGTTAATTTTTCGTTGATCAGCCTTTCAGAAACTGGGGGTTAGACTACGAGTTATTTTCGTTACTTAACTCTTAGTCTAAGCTCACGTAGTTGGTGTTAAGTGTATCTACGACAATCACCTGCTGTGCTTGCATCAGAAATATATCGTTTGTCTTATGAGCATTAACTCTAGTAACCGTGTACCATCGCAAATGTTTACCATATTTGGCAGTTCGCACGATGGTGTTAGGGATGATGTCCACCATTCCTGAGCCCCACTGACTGCTTCCTACTAATTATCACCTGAAAATCAGTATATATTATACACTCCATAATACCAAACTACCATCCAACAAAATATATTATTATTCATATTCAAATATTTTAAACTCTTTAATAAGGTTGTTTAAATACTTACCTAAATTTTCTATATTTCTAAATTTACATTTTCTGCCAAGTGTTTCTCTTACCTGAAATAAAAAATAAACTTATTAATAAAAAACGTAATAAGCGTCAAGTTAAGATGATATAAACGTTGAAAAAAGAACATTTTGTCTAATCACAATCTGTGTCAATTTTCCAAATTAATGCGTGGAAATTATTCATAAGCTCACGGCCTCGAGATTTTGCAAGTAGATACCTATATTTAAAATTTATCAAGCGTCTGCTAGAAACACTTAATTCTTATAAGATACCACAATCCAAGCTTACAAAGTTTCTGTAATTATGAAGACATCTTATTAAACATTTAAGTCGCTTTCATTTCTTTGATCCAAATTTTACAGATCTTACGGAATATATTTAGAAACTAGCTGTGCCTCACGGCTTTCCCCGCACGTAAAATATGATTTGATGTATCCCTCGGGCACCACACCGATTTTCGGGATAAAAAGACTTTGTCCGTCTCCGGCACCGAATCTAACTACATACCAATTTTCATCGAAATCGGTTCAGCCGTTTAAATTTGTTTTTATTATTCGTTCGTATAACGTTTTCTTTTATCTGGGTGTTTACGTAGTTTACAGAATTAAGGCACAGACTACCTATTAAGCGTTAGAGATTTATAAAAGATACTTAATCATAGCCTTGTTTGTAACCTTATAAGCAAATATAAAATAAGTGTCGTTCTTTCGCTTAAGAGCAACTTCTGAGAATAGCAACTACTCTGTTTTTTTTACAGTACAAAATGATTTTTAATGTAAGTTCCATATAAAATGATAATGAGTAAAAAAACTCTGTATCTCTTTTTTAGAAGATTAGGCGCACAGAAGAAATATACGATATGGAATCGAAAGAAATCAAAATGGGAGAACTGTAAGCGTTCATATATAGTGTCGACCGCTATAATAATAATAATAATAATAATAATAAATATACGAGTTTAGCGTTTGGGATAGCTAGGTTGCATAGGTCGTTGATGAACACTAGGAATAGGGTGGGGCCCAATATACTTCCCTGCGGAACACCATAATAAATGGGAAGCTCGTCGCTATGATAGTTTTCAATCCTAACTATCTGGGAGCGGTTGGTAAGATAACTTTTGAAGAGACCCAGCTGCTTTCCTCTGACACCTATCCACTCAAGTTTAGATATGAGAGTAGCAATGGGAACAGTATCAAATGCTTTCGCAAGATCTAAAAATACAGTAAGAACCTTCTTTTTATTTGTAATGTTTTGTACTACATAATTGGTCAGGTTTTGGACCGCATCGTTAGTTGATCTGTTTCTGCGGAAGCCAAATTGTTGTGATGATATTAAATTGTAATGTTCGAGGTATATAATAAATCTTTTGTTAATTAAGCGCTCTTTCTCACTTTTCAAGAGTGGCGACGGGAACCTGCCCAATAATTATCGTCCCATAGCAGTTATGTCTGCCTTATCGAAGGTGTTAGAGCGCTTAATTATTAAAAGATTTATTATATACCTCGAACATTACAATTTAATATCATCACAACAATTTGGCTTCCGCAGAAACAGATCAACTAACGATGCGGTCCAAAACCTGACCAATTATGTAGTACAAAACATTACAAATAAAAAGAAGGTTCTTACTGTATTTTTAGATCTTGCGAAAGCATTTGATACTGTTCAAGCGCTCTAACACCTTCGATAAGGCAGACAGAACTGCTATGGGACGATAATTATTAGGCAGGTTCCCGTCGCCACTCTTGAAAAGTGAGAAAGAGCGCTTAATTAACAAAAGATTAATTATATACCTCGAACATTACAATTTAATATCATCACAACAATTTGGCTTCCGCAGAAACAGATCAACTAACGATGCGGTCCAAAACCTGACCAATTATGTAGTACAAAACATTACAAATAAAAAGAAGGTTCTTACTGTATTTTTAGATCTTGCGAAAGCATTTGATACTGTTCCCATTGCTACTCTCATATCTAAACTTGAGTGGATAGGTGTCAGAGGAAAGCAGCTGGATCTCTTCAAAAGTTATCTTACCAACCGCTCCCAGATAGTTAGGATTGAAAACTATCATAGCGACGAGCTTCCCATTTATTATGGTGTTCCGCAGGGAAGTATATTGGGCCCCACCCTATTCCTAGTGTTCATCAACGACCTATGCAACCTAGCTATCCCTAACGCTAAACTCGTATCATTTGCGGATGATAATGCTATTACTTTTGTTGCTGATACTTGGTCTGACCTTAAGCTCAAGGCACAACTTGGCATTAACCTAACTCTAAAGTGGCTTAATTCTTACACATTGACGCTTAACACATCTAAAACTCACCTCATGACTTTTTCGATCACCACAGCCTCCCAACCAAGCACGCCTGTCTCACTAAAAGCCCAGTTTTGCCAATCGCAGACACATATATCATGCCAATGTCCAAATATATTTTATCTGTGGATAATACTAAGTATTTGGGAGTTGCCTTGGATAAGCATCTCAATTTTAAGTCCCACATTATTCTGTTAAGCGGTAGAGTCCGAAAATTAATATATATTTTTAAAACACTACGATCTATTGCATCACCCCAAATTTTGCGAAACGTCTACTTTGCATTATGTCTATCAATAATAACCTATTGTATTTCCTGCTGGGGTGGTGCTGCAAAGACTAATTTGAAGCCACTGGAGATCGCACATAGAGCAATATTAAAGGTATCAACCTGCCGCCCCATCATCTTTCCAACTAACCAGCTGTACAATGAGTGTAAGGTTCTTAACATCCGGCAACATTTTATATTAAAATTAGTTCTATTGCAGCACCAAAACACCCCTTATAAAAATATAAACAAACGTCAGAAAGACAAAATTTGTACAGTTCCACAGGTTCGGACATCCTTTAGTAAAAGGTTTTTTCATTTTCTTGGGCCATTTCCAGCCATGGCCAGAGGTTGCTTGTTTGAGTGTTGAACAACATGCATATGTGCTCACACACACACACACACACACACACACACACACACACACACACACGCGCGCGCGCGCACACACACACGCACACACACACACACACGCACACATACACACACACATACACACACACACACACACACACACACACACACACACACACACACACACACACACACACACACTTTGTTTATTATCTTATATTTAGTTTATAATTAAGTACTTATTGTAATTTAATAGTTCATTGGCTATAAAATTGTATGGTTAATCCTAACCTAGCTAGGAGTGCAGCTCTGCAACCAACATATTGGTATAAATGTACAAACACAATTATATTCTGTAAAAATTTACTTTTTATGTACCAACCTAATTTTTGCAATAAAGTTTTATTATTATTATTATTATTAAATATAATATAGAAAATAAACAAATAATAGGATAAATTTGTTATGACTTATTTAAGTACAATTAACATTTGTTCAGTTTGGTCATCGGACAAATTCTGTATACGAGTATAATTATAAATTAACATCTTACATTTATGATAGTTGTGGTCGTATATAGATAAGGCCTTATTTAACTTATTATAAAGAAAAGAACCTAAAAATGGGTAGAACTTATTCGAAAACATAAATCTTGATTCTGAGTGATCTTTGCGAACAATATCTTTCCTTCCTTTGAGGTTAGTAATGATAGGAGTGTACGGTAGTGCTGAGTGTTGTTTTAGGACCGTGGACATTAAAAAGAGTTGACGGACTGTTAAAACCTTACATTGTTCATAAAGTTGGCGAGTAGGAAAGCGGAAAGGCAGAAAAGATGCTACTTTTAGAATAGTTTGTTGGGCTCGTTCAATGGCTAACATTACAGTTTTTGGGGCACCTCCCCAGGACGTAAAACAGTATTGGATAATGGACTGACACAATGCTTGATAAACCTGTTTTATTAGTTTTTGGTCTGTAATATGTCGTAGTTTTTAAAAAACAAATATCAATTTTCGTATACCACTGCGACAATTGCTACCCATTAATGCACATAAACTAGTGTTCCATCTCACTCGCAAGTTGCTAAGTACTGTATATCGATTTACTGACATCTAAAGAGACAAACCTGTGCCTCATGCTCCACACTGTCTTGAAAAGTCCTATCATTTTTCCAGTCAATCAAATAAAACGAAAAATGTAACTTTTCTGTTGTTTTTTTTTGATTCCGTACCCACACGGTAAACGGGACCCTGCCTTATTACTGAGACACCGCTGTCCGTCTGTCTGTCTGTCTGTCTGTCACTAGGCTGTATCTCAATAGTGATAGTTATACAGTTAAAATTTTCACTGATTATGTATTTCTGTTGACGCTATAACAACAAATACTAAAAAACAGATTTAAATAAATATTTAACGGGACTCCCATACAGCAGACATGATTTTTTTTGCCGTTTTTATAGATAATGGTACAGCACCCTTCGTGCGCGAATCCGACTAGCACCTGGCCGGTTTTTATAAATATATTATTTAACAGTAATGTATTTCTTTATTGAAGTAATTTATATTTTCTTTGCCGAATATAAAAGGACAATACATCGCACGCTGTGCCATAGACACTTTGTTAAGAACTTCGCCCAGCACCTGAGCTTAACAATGAACCCCAACTGCTCTCAGACTTTACTTTGAAGATAAATCACGAGATAAATGTTATTCGCAACTCAGATATCGAAATCGCCTGTCCGTTTCCTTTCTCAACAATAAATTATTCTAGCACAGAGCTTTGGTAAAAAGTTTCATTGCTAATCCAACTTATATTTAAAATGGTATAAATTGACACGGTTTCCTTAATACATTGGAAAATTCATGGCAAATCCGTATATCAGCGCATACCTAACGCGTTCAGTCCACGGGTAGGTGATTGTTTTAATAACACAATGAGCACGCTTTTTCAAAATATTGAACACCTTCAAGAAATAGATATTTTTTAATGTCTACATATAAAAAAATATTTGGGACAAAAAAGTTACGTAAGTACGGATGATCTACATCATAAAGGTAGGTAAGTGTATTAATATTGAACGTAAGCCACTTTAAGTAGTAACAAAACATCTGTTTTAATTAATTAAATCTACACAGTATTATGAAAATCAGGAGAACCGGAAGGTCCGCTTCGTCTGCGTCTATAATAGGTAGATTAATATTAGAAGTAATTAACTGGCAAGCCGTAAGACTGACTGGATTTTAACTAAACTTACTTATAACTGGGTAAAGCATATAACATAATAGTGGGGTGAAGACAATCGCCCGAAAATAAACTAATGATGCTTGATTTGAGACGCAGTGACAGAGACCGCGGTGAAATTCTTGAGCTGATGACTTGATTTCGATAGTCAGGTAATAAATATAGTTAACAGTATAATTGAAAATAAGATCTCTTCCCGTGGGCATCTTCTAAGTATCACATTCCGTAAAGCGTTGTGGCTATGACAACACCCCCATTGGTAAAGATCGTTTAGCAGTGAACTTCTGCTGTCATTATAATATTTTCAGCGTAAAGACCTTCTCTCATAACGGTAGAAATAGATATTAAATTTTTAATATCGTTACTACTGTGTTAAAAATTTAATATGTCTAAACTAAATATCTAAACCATGTGAAGCAGGTCTGCTTTTAGAAACAAAAAGTAATAATAACAAGCAAACTATATTATTAATAAACAAAAAACCCGCCTGCATTGCAATATTATATATATTATTATTATGTACTCTATGCCACTCTAATGACACCTCATAATATTTTAAAATACATTAAGCCATTTAGGCTGCAAAAATAGACATACTCGTACATACATACATACCCACATACATACATACATACGTTCGAAACACATTACCTCCTTGACTGATAGTCGGGCAAAAAGTGATGCTACCTAAACATAATGCACAAATAGTTCTATACAAAGGCACAGGTACTATTTATCTTTTATTTAGAATTTCATAAATAAACCATTTCTCTTCTCGTATTTCGATCAAGAATTTAAGAGTGGATTGAGCATTCTTTAAACATATTGAACCATTGAGATGTTTATTCCGAACCTATTTTTGTGAACTCAGTAAACAATCTATTGTAGCGTTTCTTTTGTAATTTGAACCGTAACGGAAAGAAAAATAAACGTCAAGCGACGTTCATAAGAAGTGAAATGTTTGTCAAAGTATCGAATTTGAAAGCTTTGTTTCATGCCAATTCCCTCGGCTTGAAACGTATTGAGGATTTCGTAATACCTGATGAACCTAAATCTGTTAAAATTGAATCGCTTTGAATTGTACACAAGGCCGAAACTCATTTATTTCTAATTATTTATTTACAAAATATATTTTATTTCTAATTATTTATATATATTCCTACTGAGATTATTTTTTTGAATTGATAGTTATCATGCTTTTAATATATTTTTTGTGTTAATCGATAATAATGTCATTTACGATGAATGTCACATATTTAGTAACACAATTTTATATAAAATAAATAAATTTTGATTGATTTATTTTCCCTGCCCTATAAAATGTTAAAGTAATTGTCTTTAATATCGTCTGCTAGCAAATATTACTTACTAGCTGCGCCCCACGGCTTCGCCCGCTGTATAGTACTTATATGTCCGTTCCGGAACCGACTATATCTACATACCAATTTGCATCGAATTTTCAGCCGTTTAGGCACTGAGTGGTAACAAACACACACACACACACACACACACACACACGCACGCACGCACGCACGCACGCACATTGAATAAAATATTTATTTTATTCTGTTTTTTAGTGTTTGTTGTTATAGCGGCAACAAAAATAAAAAAAATACCTACATCATTTGTAAAAATTTCAATTGTCTAACTATCACGGTTCATGAGATTCAGCCTAGTGACAGACAGACAGACAATCAGACAGACGGACAGCGGAGTTTTGGTCGGGTCCCATTTTACCCTTTGGGTACGGAACCTTAAAAAAGTACTATGCCCAAAATGACAGCAGTCTGAAGTAATGCGATTTCGGTTCTAAAGATACTAATGAAATGGTATATGATTGAAACATAAAAAAAACCCTGTGGCACTTGGGGACTGCCACGGTAAAGCTATTGCATAGCATTTTTTTATCAACTTAATTTACGCAATTATAATTATTTATTTATTTTTTATTTAATCAGTATTTTTTTTCTTTGATATTAATTCAAGTTACACTTTTTGAGTGTGGTGACCGATAAGAAAACATTTTTTTTCTTTTATTGAATAAATGAGAAGTTAATATCGTTTAAAATATTTTTATTATCTTACAATACATGTAGGTTATTCAGGTGTTTTTATCATCTTACTAAGTATTTTTACTCCGAGAAAGAATAAAACTGGAGCATTACATTACATTGATGCATTATTACACGTTATTTAAATCTTAGTTTCATTTCTATAGTTCTACCAGATAAAATTAATCGCAAATGTGACAAAATATTTGGTTTACGTGTGGTAAAAATTAGCGCCACTAGTGTTTATCCTGAGAAATAAATTTTTCATGATAGGCGGAGTTTTATTTTCGTTACAGAATTTCTTGATTCGGTCGCCGCGCTCAAAGCCCGCGATAAAAGCTATGCAATAGCTTAAAAAAACGTGTTAAGCTGCACTTCGTAAGCTTCTTTGTGAACTCTGTCAGTATAGAAAAAACGACGGTAAAAACAATAAAACAATCAAAATAGCTAAAATTATTCTATTATTACAGCTCAATCGTTGTATCCACTACTTAATACCAATTATAAATTGTTGTAACTGAAAATGGTCCGACATGTGGCCGAGCGTAAAACGCAATCTGAGCATCAGCGGCAACAAGTGACAATAATTTAATTTACAACGTTCCACCAACAGTTTCCCATAGGAAACATTTATTAATGGATTACAGTCTCTTTCTTTCATGTCAGCTAGCTGTTTCTATCATGTCCATTATAGCATTTAGTTACAATGTAGGGTCTGTTTTATTGTTGCGGATTGATGCTTCTTTATCTAACAATATGGTCTAGTTATTGTTGTTGTGATTACAAGAAAGAGAACACAGCTAGATTGTTCTTAGAAAACTAAACTAAAACTGGAGCAAAGTATACCTGACTGATAGTTGTATTCCTACGGGTGAGTAGTGGTCTTGAGTGCTCCCTCCTTAGAAAGGCATTGTCTTGACAGTTGAAGACATAGCGTTAATTTTAGTTTAGCGCTCATTTAGACACAAATTACTAACATAAGCCGTAATATGTGAAAAGTTACAATGAAGCCGGCTTATAATCTCGTTTGGCTTGAACATAATGCTTTAAAAATGTAGAAAGTAATATTATGTGATACACCAACTAAGCCCAATTTATCCTCTAAACTCGTTTCCTCAATAAATTTTTAGTATTATGGCAAGATGATAAGCTAACAACTTCAATTTTTACCCGGATTAGAGTCAACATTAAAGAGAAAAGTTAGATTCTTAGGCTTTTTTTAAGTGCTATTTACATGATGTATGTTTTGCCATGTAAGTTTGAATCCATGTTTCCTTTATTATTTTTATTCTTTATTTTTATTTCATGTAAAGAAAGAAAATAAAACAATTATTGTGCATTAAACACGACGTAGGTACAATAGATTAATAATGTGTTTTGTTGATAACTGTCTCAAAAATCTGACAAAGATAACTAGAGGATCCTCTAGTTATCTAGATATCAGAGGATCCGACCGGAATAAAATATTTAAATATATATTTCTTTTGTTTGGAATACAAAATAAAATTAAAACGAACCAATCCCCCACAATATCAGATTCAGGGGATCAGACCGAAATAACTCATTAATAAAAACAAAAAAAAATATCTTATTTCTAAATAATATTATAATATTCTACCACATTCACACAACGCCATCTAGCCCCAAATTAAGCAATTATATTTGCTTGTGTTATGGGTACTAAACAACTGATATACTACTTATATACATTTTTTTTTTTGTAAATACATACATATTATAGATAAATTACACCCAGACACAGAACAAACAATCATGCTCATCACACAAAGATTTGTCCTGGGTGGGAATCGAACCCACGACCTCCGGCTTAGCAGTCAGGGTCACTAACCACTAAACCAACAGGCCAGTCAAGTAAATTATTAATGTATTGCGAAATAGGTGCCTATAAACGTAGGTTACAAACTAATTAGCACTTCACCGTGTGTTAATTATTGAATGAGGCTCAGCTTAAGTTGTGAGTCATATTTATATGAGCCGATATTAGATTACAGAAATTTTGCGCTGCATAGCGTGCTCGTTATCACTATGTAAAAAAAACTTTGCAATGCCAACCAAGAAAAAGATGGCAGGAGGAGTTAGATGTAGCAGATAGGAAATGATCCACATTAGACTTTGCCCAGCTGAAGCATGTTATAGGCTAGCAGTAACAGTAATATAGACCGAATTCTCCCCAGACAGTTATGACTATCAACAACCTAACACTATTTACATGGATAATGGACTGTTTTGCCTATCGTATTATTTGTTTACCACTATGGCACACGAGGGACAAAATAAATGTAAATAGCTTGAGTGCCTAGTACATTTTAGTGACACTATTTGATGAAGATATTTTGTTACTTCACCCGTTCTTATTTTTGAATTCAACCAGTCAGTTACAATAAGAATTCATTTTATAAACATTTAGCCAGAAGAAATAGTTTTTGGTACTTAGAACATTCTATCAACTAAAAATAAGTAAAAGAATACACCCATATACTCTAGCACTCGGTGTACTCGTATATCCATAGAAAGAACAAGAATTTCAAATATTTTTATATACTACAAACAAAACAATCAAACTGACTTTAATATTGCGTCGTATATTGTGTAATGGTATGCAACGACGTAGTATCAAAGACATCGACATGCAATATCCCTTCCTACCACAAGTCATTGAGTCAGGATTATGGATCCGCATACACGTCCGTGCTCTCAAAGGCGGTACAGAAGGCATTTTAATTCAAATTGACTGCAGGCCAACTTCACGAGTAACAAGTTTAATATCTACGTTATGTCTTCGTAAATATTGCTACATTTCTATTTAAAATGTACGTGACTTTTAGTCAGCAATGGCTTTTAAGCTATTCTGTTGAGTGATTTTATACAGTGTTAACAATGTTTACTATGGTGGTTTTCACATTGAACCAACCTCACAACGTCAGGCAGCGTTATCTTCATACTCAATTACTTGTCAACGATGCAAAAAAATATTTTTTAACAAAAAGAAAACTGACTTCAAACAGTAATGAAACTAAAAAGTAAAAAATAAATTTACATAGCACAAAGTAATTCGTATTTTGATTTAGTTAATCAGACATAATTAAATAAGTATTTTATAATTTTGAAGTTGGTGCCATATAAAACAATAACTAGGTACCTATACCTATAGGTATTATCAATCTTAATTTGCTATTGTAGTTAGGTTCATATAGTATTTAAAACAATAACTAGGTTCCTATAGGTATTATCAATCTTAATTTGCTATTGTAGTAAGGTTCTTATAGTATTTAGTTATTTAGTACTTATATACTTGGCACCAACTTCAAAATAACTTATCGTCAAGGAGTTCCCTGGACTGTCTTTGTGCTCCATCATCAGATCGACTCTAAACCTTTACTAAATAGTAGTGCCATAAAATACTTAATGAAAAACATAACAAATGCACTAGTCGTCAGTACTATTTTGGAAAGTTCTCCTCGATTTCTCTGGGATGCCATCATCAGATCCTGGTTCCACCATCAAAATCAGTTCATAAACGAAGGTTTTTTTTTTTTTTTTTTTCTTTTTTTTTTTTTTTTTCCACATGCACACAGTGCCATTTAGCCCTAAATTAAGCAATTATATTTGCTTGTGTTATACACAACTAACAACTGATATACTACTTATATACATTTTTTTTTGTAAATACATACATATTATAGATAAATTACACCCAGACACAGAACAAACAATCATGCTCATCACACAAAGGTTTGTCCTGGGTGGGAATCGAACCCATGACCTCCGGCTTAGCAGTCAGGGTCACTAACCACTAGACCAACAGGCCAGTCATAAGAAGTTAACCGCGAACACACATAAATAAATATATATATACGGTCGAATTGAGAAATCTCCTCCTTTTTTTGAAGTCGGTTAAAATCGCATTCTTTAGAAATATGTATAAAACGGCTCAGGAACACTAAGTCCACTTTCCTAAATTGTCGTCTTTCCCTACTGTTCCACTTTCCTAAAATGTCAACTGGGCAACAAAACTCATATAACACAGTTATGCTGCTTTTAACAAGGCTTGTTTGATTCGTAACAAAATTCAAGCAGATAGAAATAATTTTGATGTTATGAGTAGGTACTTGTCATTATTAATGCAAAAAATCACATTCCTTGTTTTGTTCATCCTTGAAAACATGAAGGGTGAACAGGCAAACCAAGCAACTTTTCTCAGTTTGTGTTGAATTGTCGTCCGATCGAATAATGAAAATAAAGGCATAGAGAGGCAGGCTATGTTTGCACAAACAGTGACCATTGTGGTCAAAATTTCGATAGACACTATCAAATTATTTTATTACTCTCAGGCTATGACTATGACTAGTCATAAAATCCATTTATTATGGCTAGACGGCATCATTCAGTTTACGATAAGTTGTCTAATATTGAAAATCATTGCCAATAAGTTCGATAAAGTCTGGAAAACTGGAATCGTTTGCTTCTGTATGTGGTCAGTCACCTTAGCTATGCTATTTGATTGCCATCTGCCTGCATGTTATAATGACATGTAAAGTGTTTTATCGACAAAGCACTGAACTAAACGATCCAAAAACTCTTCATCAGCCCATATTAATTTTGATCTCTGATTTTTTTAGTAGAGCTAGAAAAAGCATACAAAGCCGCATGCAAATAAATATGATAGTCAATTATTTAGCACTCCTGAACTTTTCGGATTTCTTACCATCAAACATAGTAGCCATTTAGCAGTCAAATATAGCGGCAAAATAATAAAAAGGATGAAAACCACCATATACCATAGAAACTATTCAATATAATAAACAAGATTTTAATTTAGTATTTTCAATTGGTATTTAGTAGGTACTACTTCAGTACTCACATTTGTACTGGTTTATTACTAATATTTAGTACAGTACTAGTTGCAAAGACTACATTGAAATCTATGTGTTATTGATTTCAGTTGCAAACTTATTGGACAAAGGGATTTATTGACAGCGCAAGCTACTGTAATGAATCAATGCCGTGCACAATAATATTCTAGTATAATAAACTACCGCTAACATAATTGAACCGCAAACTGAACAACTAAATATACAGAGAAATATATTATTCGCTAATAGATGCTTCTGTTGTACTCTCTAT
This sequence comes from Parascotia fuliginaria, assembly GCA_963082885.1. Lineage (NCBI taxonomy): Eukaryota > Metazoa > Arthropoda > Insecta > Lepidoptera > Erebidae > Parascotia > Parascotia fuliginaria. The sequence continues at coordinate 12,471,415 of OY720176.1, read as the reverse complement.
ATTGTCGAAAACAGTAAATCAATTATTGGAATATCACGTTCCAAGCTAACGTTATCTAAATATATTTGTATTTCTTGAGATAAAAGGTATTAATTTTAATTTAGCACAAAGTCGAGATAGATTTTTATGGCCTATAAGAGCTTCAACAACAACTACAAATTTCATACGAATCTAGATAAATTGGGGAAGTATGTACCCGGTTACAGAGTATCGATGTAAATTAGAAGTAAGTACCCTTAGTTGACCGGCTAAGGTGTAGGCGTCTTTTTGCTGATATGATGATGATCCATACCTTTGGGTTTCTTTCCGTGAGGTTAAAGGCCAGAGGCCTTATTACTCTCCCAAATAAATTTATGAACGCTTACAGAGGATAAGAAGAGTTAATCAATATTCAGTGCATATGATCTTAAGAATTATAACCTTGTACTTATTGATGGATTGATAGACAACGTTCATCTTGGATCAGTAACTATGGTGAAATATGCTTAGTGTCAAACATAGTGACAAGCTAAAATGTTTTTGAAGTAATTTAGTTCTATAGTATATACCAGAGGCGCTATTTTTTATTTGTATTACAACTAATGCAAGGTAGTTAAAAAATTCCTTCTCCGTCCCCATCTCCTCCACCTTACATAGTCAACAATGACTTGGCTGTGTTGGGTTTTCTAAACATTGTTTCTGCGAGATTACCGCTTACCATAAAGTAGGCCGCATTCTAAAAACCAGTATCAAAATATAAATATATTATAATAACACAACTGCATAAAGTAAGCATATATTACAGCTTGTGGTTCTAGAATGCGGATATACTTAAATACTTTTTTTTTTGTAAATACATAATAAACATAGTATCGATTTATCATGTAAGTCGCATTTCGGAGGCTGTATCGACATTTATCGACTTACATAATCCACACCACTATAAATGCAATCAAGACGAGGATTTATGGCATTCTTACATATATGGTTCGAGTACAGAATAACATCAGTCGGCGTGAGTAAGTGGATTAAGTTGATGACGTTTGGCCGAATTACCCGAATGCTTCAGCTTCGATCGAAAATAACTCAGACTCAGACATGATACGTAGTGATGAAAACTGGAATAATATTGTTATGATTTTGGTTTAGTATGTTTATGTTAGTATGTTATAGCATTGTTCTCTCCGTGACTAGAACATTCAGTCCTAAAAGTACTTCATTGAAATATTTTGAAATACAATTTACTTCAGTAGAACTTTTTGAATCGATTTTTCAATGACGTTTGGCCGAATTACCCGAATGCTTCAGCTTCGATCGAAAATAACTCAGACTCAGACATGATACGTAGTGATGAAAACTGGAATAATATTGTTATGATTTTGGTTTAGTATGTTTATGTTAGTATGTTATAGCATTGTTCTCTCCGTGACTAGAACATTCAGTCCTAAAAGTACTTCATTGAAATATTTTGAAATACAATTTACTTCAGTAGAACTTTTTGAATCGATTTTTCAATACCCGATAGCTTTTATATTTGTCAAATGTTTTTTTAACTTATCTTTTATTTATCATAGTTCGCAATTAAATTCAACTTTAAATCTGTTTAGTCTTCTTCATTTTTTAATGCCAATGACAGTGTAATCTTCCTTAAATGCCAATCTTTTCAGTTTCTAGCAAGGCTTGTCTATCAGATTTCAATTACACAGGCTAAGTCATTTCTCCTTTGTAGTCTTTCACCCCTTTCGATATGATCCGCCACCCAAAAACATTACATAAGTACGTTAAGTGTTTCACTGTCTCCGAGTTATACCGAAAATCTTTGTCCAGTTTACGTATTCGAAGTATATAATAGTATAGTTCTCTGCGTACATGGTGTAGTGATTGCAACTGACCACAACGATTAGTTCTACCTGCCTCTAACAGTGCTGCGATGCAATCTCCAGATTAAACCGGAGATTAAATTGCTTGAGATGGGTATATAAGGTTAGAACGTCAACTAATAGAATATGGTTACTGATTTTTGCCAGTTGTAGTTATGAGATAAAAGAATTGAACATTTAGATTTTTTTCACAAAGAAAGTGTGGTTCGTTATAATAGTCATAACGGATGTTAATTAGCCTCAGCAACGTAAGGGGTAGTACCTACAGTATATAAGAAAATGTTGTGTTAGTAACAAGACGCGCGCCACGCCGTCTCTATTGCTAGCTTTCTTAATATCGCTTTGCTTTAAGGAACACTAGAAACCTCTACTCAACAGCAAAATACAATACTGTCTAAACGAAGTTGATAAGGGTGCAGTCTCTGTATAGCAAAGGTATTTTACCAGTCGCAGTGGTTTAATATACAACCGTAATAATTCTCCTCATTTAAGAAATAGCTACTTCGTGGTATAAAAGGGGGAGTCCACTCATATATATCTTGGTTATTATGGTAGATAAATAATCACCAAAATTGTGGGCAGCTTAGTGAACGCAGTAAATTGAGAATGCTGCTGTTGATTTTCTGATAGTCTAATAGTTGGCTTTCACCATACAATGGCAATCACGCGGCCCTAATTTTTGCAAAACCCAACTCAAATAATGCTATTAAAACTTCTTTAAAATCAGCAACTCGATATTTGAATAGCAAAAGGTACACGAATATCTTCTTTGTAAGTAAATTAAACAATGTAGACTCACAACAACTTCATTTGCGAGATGAATTACGTCTTAATTATACGAGACTACAAAATTAGGCGTCTATATACCTACAACGTTGATATTATTCACGCCCGGTTTTCACTCATCAGGACGTGTATATAATTAAGAAAGTGTGGATAATTTCAGACAGTTAAACCCTTGTATTTCATATTATTTTCATATCTACCCTCCTTTAGCTTGAATGTTTACATTGCATATAACGTTAACTTGTTGAAAATTATTTCAACAGGTATCTCTCCTTATCTACCCACGCTGAATTTGAGCGGCGTGATGTACATAATAATACAATTCATAGTTTTTAATTCCAGCTACGTGTTTCATTACTAGTATACCAGTACTTAGGACTAACTTTATCTAGACTATTGTGAATCGACGATGAATTACTTACAGACTACAGTAAACAATACAAACTCTAAAATAGCCGGGATCGAACTGAATATTACATTGTTAATCGTTATAAATGCCACAGCTATATTTTATAGTGTATGCGGTGACCGATCTATTTCCACAGTATCGTATTTTGTGGCGTTACCGACCTTTTTACACAAGCCTAAGTATATGACGACTCACGAATACTCACTATAGCCCTAAAAGAGCGTCGACATCGTTCCCTCTTCTTAGAAAAGATATACAATGTTTTATCTTATTGTCCCATCTTGACATATATAGTCTCTTGTTAACTATATAACACTAGAAAAAGTCTGGCAATGAAGAAAAGTAAGGAAAATACTAGGTAAACTTTGGTGACGGAGGAAACTTTAGGAGAAAATTAGTATAATTCTCTTTTCTCATATCAATTGCCAACCAGATGGTAAGTGGTTATGTTCTACCTTATTGTTGTCGCTGGTATTCTTCTGCAGTGCAAAAAGTTAAAGCAGGCCACTAACTGGTAACCCCTAACCCTAATCCTAAACCCTATACCTTAGACACTACCGCCACAGTCATCATTCGTTGCCAACCGTGACACATTTACGTTCATAAGTCTTTTATCAATTTCGTTACAGTACTGCTGAACCGATTTTTCGTATAAAAACAATATAAATGAAGTGGCCCGAATCATCGATATCATTTATTATGCGTCACTAATGGATACCAAAATTTCGATACCGATTATACAGTTAACGCAGCGAATATTAATCGGCCGTTCATTTTGTATACTACTAGTAGCGCGTTATTTAATAAATAGATGCCATTTTAAACAAAGGCATTTTAGTTAATATAACGGTAACCAATGTTAACCGAAGATCCTCATCTTCGCGGGAGATAATTACAGAGCACGGCAGTAACTAGGCACATTTAAATTTTATTTTATATTTGAATCATTAATTATACTGTTTTTAATTTTAGGTATTTACAAGATCGTATCATTGTGTTTTTTATCTGTAATGAAATTGTTAATTTTCTCTATACTTAATATCCGGATTGAGGGTGGCACTGGACCATCTATTATCCTATTATATAAAGCGCAGGAGTTTGTTTGTTTATTTGAACGCCCTTTCCTCTGGAACTAACAGTCAGATTTGAAAATCTTTTGCATATGATAGCTCAGTTCTTGACGTTTATAAGTAAAGACGCGGCCGAGTGAAACCGCGCCACGGGAAGCTAGTACAGGGTAATGATAATAAAAATAAACCAACGCTTCCTTAAATTAAGGAACAATGCAAGTAAGTGATTGTTTTAGGTTTTGATGCTGACACGCTTTTTTTAAATTTTACAATGCAATATGAGATCTAGTTTCAGTTTTATGCCTTTGTAAACAGCATCATCTCTTAACTGTCTTCCGTCACGACTACCATTATATAGTCTGGGATTCTATAGTCTACAAAGTTCGAAGCTTTTGTCGAAGAATATGCCCAGTCTATAATACAGCCTTGTGATGTATAAAGTTAACTATCTTAATTACAGTTACGGCTATTTTGGGGCGTAAGTGCTATTTGGGAAATGCGGTTACAATTTATTTATTAACTCAACATACTGTTTTTCTTAGTTTCCCAATTCGGAAGTGCAGTCAATAAGTACAAAAATATTTTACATACATCACATAATAACAAAACAATACACATACTCGTAACACGTGTTACACGTGCTCACTCTCTCAGTGAACATGAGAATAAGTCTATTCCATCAGCAACAATTTCAGTGAACGCTATGTTCACGTGAGAAGCCTTGTCCAACAAATTGGTTCTACCACAACGGCACCGCAAACAAACCGGGTCGTTGTCGACGTTGCATGTATTCGTGTGATACACAAGCCTATCGATTGCAGCACATCAAGCATATTATCCCGGAAAACCTACATAATTTAAATGCCAACGTAAGACCCCTCCTTGTTTCGAATCGATGTTTAGATAATGTAATGTGTAACATTACACAAAATCACAAGAATTAGTACGTATAGTTTGCGTACAGTCATGTAATCATTCACCTATACTAGCCTAGATGTGAAATGCTTTGTCAATTAATAATATATGTAATCTAATGAAGATAACTGAGCCATATTTATGTAATCCAAACCCTAATTGTTTTGGGAGTTTGAATTACTTTGTGTCAATACACATTTTCGTCAAATTTGGGCGTCCTTTTAAAAAAAAGAGTATTGATTCATCAAATTTTGATATCTCTCTCGCCTGTATACCACGAATACGCAAATTATAAACAAACACTATTAATTTGAAACCAATACGCAGTCACGTAATTGATTCTTAAAATCTGTGTGTTGGCGTTCCGTTTGATTCGTGTCCATTGTTCAGACTGATTGTATTGGCAACGTCAAACGTAGTCCCAAGTTAATCAATGATATCAGTCCGGTCAGATTACGTTGGAACAAACAAATAAAAAATTGTTTACTGTGTGAATGAAATAGGATAGAAATTGCGAACTATCGATATATTGCTTACATACTTACATAAAAATTTACTATCGCTATAAGCGCTATCTAAACCCAAACTAATATTACAGCTTGTGATACCTATGGGTTCTAAAATGGCGATAAACATACTTAGATGCAATTTTATTATTGTAAATACCTACATATTATACATAAGAACACCCAGAGCAATACAAATAACTATGTTCATGCACAAAAACATTTACACTGAGCGGGAATCGTACCCACGAACTCTGTGTGATACTCCCATAGTAGCTACCACCGAACCACATAAATATTCATAAAAACGTACTAAATAACTATTTATAATTTTCATTACTCATTTTCATTACTGATACCAACGCAAATCTATTTAGTAAATACAGTTATCCATACCTGAACGTAATTGCCCGTTGGTTTGAAATAATTAGGTCATAACACAAATTTCATCATTCAGATAACACGCAGATAAATTATACTGAGTATTTGTGCTCCCATTGTCTGTTGACGGATTTAGGTTTATTAATAATAATGCAGTACTACTGTTACCGATTACAAACATCTGAAAATACCTTGTTAAATATTGTTTCTGCGGGTGCGTAACGACCACGGGATAAAATAACGCTCTAAGAGAGTGTTTTTCTTGTACCGTGGTAACGAGAACTTTTCCAAAAAATAAACCATGATGCTTTGAATAAATGGATTAAAATATGGTAATATATAAGGTATTAAGACGGGAAATTGTAACAATTTCTCAACAATTTAGTTTCTGTGCAAAAATAATAACAGATATTATATAGTTGAAATTCCATAATCGGCTAAACGTCAAAACTATACAATTCCGATTGAACGACGATATCAATTATTGAGGGCTTGATTGAAAATATCACGAAGGCAATTGTTACACAATTTGGGAAAGGTATTGTAGTGACATTTATCAAAAGCTTTAACATCAATTTTATTCGAGCTCAGCTGTCTACTGATTTTTCTAATATAGTAACTTTTAGCAAAGTTATCTGCGATCTAATTTCAACTTTACGCTTTTAACAGCATCGTCTCACATGGTACTAATTTAGCATGTTCATAATCTCTACCAATGCAGAAAATCGGGTTTTTTTTTTAAATTAGGTCAGTGGCACTTGTTATAAATAGGATTAACTATTGTAATTGATAGTTGCAACTCAATTTATGTTGATTCAACAATTTGTTATCTAAACGGTCGTTATAGTAGGTACGAGATTGTAGATTAGATGTAATGAATTAATAATTAATTAATTAATTATTAAAATGTACAATTAACTAAGGCACGCCTTATCTTTCTACTACTTCGGCTATCAAATATAAACCAAACCTTCATTTCCCTTCGAGTTTACTAAGATGATCTATCTTAAATCAGTAACATGAGTGTAGTATCACTATACCTGGCTTTAATCGTAAAATATAATTCCTTTCGCATGTATAGAAGGAAGTTATACCTACCACAAACATCCGTAGCTTATTACTTTGAAAGGTCGTTAATGAATAATTAGTTGCGGGTAGTGTCTCACAGCCGTAATAAGTCTTAGCTGATTGTTTGAACTTTGGCTAACCAAAGTATTGACGTATTATGCTATGAATTTCATAATTTTGAATATAAAATGACGTGGTCGAACATTAGCTATATAAAGGCAAATAACGAAAGAAAGATTTCATTTTATTTGAAAACTTATAGGGGATTTAATTGTAACAGTATATTTGATAAACCAGCACAGTGATATTATTTCTGATTTTTAGAATACAAGTAGGTAACTTACGAGTTCAAATGATGTTATCATCAATCAGTCTGAAAGGTTGCATTGCTTGAAGAGGATTACGGCCCCACATATGCCACTTTTGAATGGATTTGTCTTTAGTGAGCACGCATGGATTTGTCTTTAATGAGTACACTTGTCGAGAAGGGATCAGATCTAGGGGATCTAACCGGAACCGGAATAACAATATCTATCGTTGACAATCTTACTGGCTGCGTAGGAAAAGCCACTTGGTATTTACTTAAACGTCTCTTGAGACACTCACGGGAAGGGATAGGGTGCTTTTATATTCAAGCCTGTGAAATACACGGCAGCGGCAAAAAAAGTAGGTATGTACAATCACCACAAACACAATTTAAAGAACTATACAGTCAAGTCGTAAAGAATAATAACAGAGCAATTGGTTTAATTGTCCTGGAAGATGTGAAGACAATTTTGCAACTGGGATGGCAATAAATTGACTTCGTTAGTGTCTGTCCTTCGTGTTATGTAATGGCTTGGTTAGGATATTAACTAGCTACGTCACAATATTATAATGCACCTAGGCACCTACCAGTAGTCCGACTCCTTTGTTGTTGATAAGATGCCGCCAATGCGTATACCTACACACAGAAACTCAGTAAAGGGTCAGGGTTGTCACAACAAAAACTACTTAAATATTTTACATAACTTTTAATTAGAAATAACGAAGGCATATACTCATATACGTAATATACAAAATTATAAATGCGTAACCAATAAATATTTTCTACTTATTTTATTTTTAGATGTTTTTAGAGTTCTGTTGTTAAATTTTACTATATAGTGAATTCTCATGCGAATATACATGTAGAATCGATGCAGAAACTTTCAAATAATCGATTTTGCCATTTCTGAGTAATACACAATTAATTTTTAAGTGTGAATTTTGACAAAGTTTTTTTGATTTTACAGTGAAGTAGTAACAGTATCCTATTAGACATCTAGTACATCAACTTTTACTGTCACATCCAACATCCATCAACATCCCTATAAAAAGCCATGCGAGCCATAGCGTTCGTTACACATATTATTTACATAAGAAGAATAAATACCGTACTATCACTACAAGGTATCAGGACACTTGCGCGAATCCACTTGCGCGAATAGACATTTTATTATTATATTATTATTTAAATTTGACTTAAGATTCGTGTTCGGTGATCGCTGGGACACTCAGATATCGATTTTAAAAGCAATCGATTCAAAAATAGCAAAGTTCAAAATGGCGACTGCTTATATTAAATTTGACTCATGATTCGTGTTTGGTCCTCCCTGGGATACTCAGATACCGATTTTGAAGGAAATCGGTTCATTAACAGCAAAATTCAAAATGGCGGCTGCTTTTATTAAATTTGACATAAGATTGTATTTGGTCATCGCTGGGATACTCAGTTAACGATTTTGAAAGAAATCGGTTCAATAACAGCATAATATCGCACAAGTGTCTGTTCACGCAAGTGTCCCAAATCCACACTACAACACATTTGCGCGGAAAATATACAATATTTACCTAATTCCTTGCATTATTTTATTTTAATAATAGTAAATATACAATGCCTAATTCCTTGTATTATTTTTATTCATTAATCGAATAACGAATGAAAAAATTTAATCCTCATTCGAATGTTTTTTCTTTGAATAAAGGAAATTATTTATTATTATTTTTTAAAAAGAAATAAAACAACTTATTTATTTATTATTTGTCATTCGAATACATTTTGCCCATCTCAACTAATGTCAACTATTCTCAACACGAGGAGACACGAACAGGATCAGACAGGATCGATGCGGCAACTTCGATTCGATGGTTCACGTCTCACGGTCTAATTAAATAGTAACTTTGTTTGTAATTTTCTAACGTCGAATTCCTAGAATTGGCTTTAATGTACAATTAATCAGTCGACTCGTAAACATCTAATATTAAGTCTACATTAGGTTTATTAATTTACTAGTACCTATGAATTTGCGAATAAACTCAAAATAACTTACCGCTCGTCCCGTAGAAATCGATGGAATTTTAAATCTTTATTAAACCTTGATGTAGATTTACAGTTAAACACAAAACAAATCCTATAAACCATTATGGGCAGCTGGTATTATTTTCGTTACACGTAGTACACCCCTTCAGATTAGAGAACGCAAGCTAAGTGAGATTCGCGCTCGTCGACCCTGCCGCTCGCTTCCCCTTGTCCCCTTCATCGTTGCCCCGCGCAAGTACATCAGTCGGCTGACTGTTAGTAATAATAAGACTGTGGCTACGTATATCTTTAAAATAAAAATAATCGAATGCAAATAACAATATTGACCTCAAAAGTCTTGAAAGAGTATCTACCAAATAAAATTATACACTACATAGATCGTGTTATCTATACATTTGGACTAGTGGTTATCCATTTCACCTCATGACTTCGCGAAAGATAAAGGTTATTTTGTAAAACTTGTCAGTAGTTCCAGCGTTATAACTACGCAAATTCACAAAGATAGAGATATTATGAATTAATAGTTGAAGACGAATCATAACAATATATCAGTTGGCTATTCATATCTTCTACAGGTATCAATCATTTTTAAATTGATAAAGTTTAACAAGTTGCCAATATCTGATATTTATCTTTGAAGTTTTGATTGAAAATTGTTATATTTTTTGCATTAAATGTTTTATAATTAATTATTGAAGTATAATTAAAAGGTTAGTAATTGTTTTGTTCATTGAATTAATATATATTAAAATATAAAATCATGTATCATTCTTTAATATTCCATAATTAGTGTGAAGCAAACGGTAAATGCTGAGTTATGGCGCTAATCTTATTATATTTAACGTCTAAATTATGAAGCATTTGTACATTAAGTTAAATAATAGGTTTCAGAGAATAAGAACACACATATATTTTATATTTTAAATGAAATTAAACTTCCAATAGGCAATATTTACTATCTTTAACAATTAACTTACTTTTCTTTAATTAATTATGTTTTGACTTTCAACCTGTATTGCATATTAAGATACCTATTATTTGTTGTACTCATCATGATATCTTAAATACGGAGAAAACTCTACAGATTTTCACATCTAGAAACTAAATGCGTTTCAGTATAATGCATTGCCCATCTACGTATCTTTTATAAAACCAAAGATGTTTTTATTTTATTTTACAACGGTTCCGTCAAGGCAGGGGTCTCTTACTAATAACAATCCAATAAGAATGAAACTTTGAAATGTTTCGTTTTTATTTACTAACATCAAGCTTCAGCATCAATCAAATACTCTAACCCTTCATCTTTTTAAAAGCGTTCCGAGTCGTAAAGTGTAATATTGCGGTCCTCTGGGAAAAGAATCGACTTTACCAAGACTTCGACGTTATTGATAGCTTTCAGCGTATACGAGTAAAGCGCTTTTCATGACTATTACCAACAGTAAACCTGTGTAACTATTCTTCTATTTTAAAGTTTTGTGTCAGCAACTTTAACCTCAATCGCTCGTTTTTTATGGTTTCGTACAAAAAGGGTAAAACGGGACCCTATTACTAAGACTCCGCTGTCCGTCTGTCTGTCTGTCCGTCTGTCGCGAGGCTGTATCTCATGAACCGTGATAGTTAGGCAGTTAAAATTTTACAGATGATGTATTTCTGTTGCCGCTATAACAACAAATACTAAAATACAGAAGAAAATAAATATTTAAGGGAGCTTCCATACTACAGACATGATTTATTTGCTGTTTTTATAGATAATGGTATGGAACTCTTCGTGTGCGAGTCTATTTTAGATATGAGATTTGACAGACTAAAGAGTAAAATCTTATTTTCCTTACACGATCTCGAAATTTGAACATCACAAGTTCTAACTGCATGTTATATTCATCGCTTTATGAATGGAACTAACGGCTTGATTGTATTCATAATTAGCTATAGTGCTACATAATGTACTTCATATTCTCCTACTTCATATATATTACATAATACAAGGGTTAAGATACATGTTATTGCAGATTTTTAAGTTCTTGGCGTAATTTCAATAGAGCTCATTATGTAGTTGGATTCTTTAATAATAAATTTTATTTAGTTATATCTAATCATAATCAACTTAAAGGGCTACAGTGAAATTCTAAAATAATTTATTTCAATACTATCTATTCCATCCTATGCATACATACAACAGAAACCTGTATGTGACAGTTATTCGTGTAGGTTTACGGTTTGACAAAACTAGTTTCAGGTCAAGTTGTCAGATTTATGCAGCCGTTGAAGCTAATGGATACTATATTGCTCCATTCCAATCCTTATATGTACGAATAAGAAGAGAAAGATGAACAAAGTTAATGTTTAGTGCCAAAACTTTTCACAACTATGTCGGTTATATATTGATTATAGGTTAGCTTATTGATTTGTGGAAGTGTTTCAAAATTTATTTTAATCCGACACGAGCAATTTATGTATCCATAATAACTTTGTGCTTCGTGAGCGTGTGGTCCGCGTATCGTCCGATTCAGACAAATGTTGTGTCGATCAATTCTTACTTCGAGTATAGGTATAGACTCTTTAATAATTTTACATGTTTTTAAAGCAACTGTATTTGAACTAAATACGTGGATGTCCGATAATGGGTTCGATCTTCACCCGATGGTGGGCTACCACATCGATTCAATAAAATCTTAAGGTTTAACAATAAGACAAGAATATTTGGTTATATGTATGTCATATTTTTCTACAAATATTAAGCAGTAAAATATTAGATCTATTAAAATGTCCTCATAAATAGTAAACCGAATTTCTATTTACTTACTTACGCCGCGCCACTTGTGGAACTGAACCATTCAGAAAGTTGAAACAAAAAAAGTTCTATGGGGGTTAAAAAAGTTTTTTCATTAAATCTTTCCAGAGAACTTTAGTCATTAGCTGTCGTACAAAGTTTCATGTGACTAAACCAATTTTCGAAACACTTTTTCCAGTTCACCTCAGACATCTGTTTACGATCTGAAGAACGATGCCGCACATATTTCGCTTTGAAGTCTATCAAGCGAATCATCCATATGAATCGCTTGACGCTCGTAACAAATATCAGTGTAGTCAGTTCACACGCCCATTTTTAACCCAAGAAAGATAATCTACGTAACATGTACGCATACAAGTTTGGAATATTGCTGTATTTTTTATATATATATTTCTTTGGTCCCCTAGACCTGCCAAGGAGCGTATGTATCATTGTGGTAACTCTCATGTTGACCCCTCTCTTTAGAAACAAATTTATATTATGTTCATTTATTGAAACTAAAAATCAGTGCAATATTTTCTTACGTCAAAATCTTCTTCTGAGTCGTAATCTTTAATAATGAAGGTCGTGTCTAATTAGAAATGTTGTTGATCTCTTGATGCATGCTCCTCCATATGTCTCTGTCCTCGGCGGTCTTTATGTCTTTGGGTATGGACAGGCCAATGAACGTCAAAATATATAACGTAAATTTCGTAAGTACTTCTCCAAAAACTCCTTTTTTCATATTTTTACTACCTAAGAAACACATGGACTGAATATGCAAATTCGAGTTCGGCTTAATTACGCCCAACCACCTGGGACCGTTGTACATTCACTCTATGGCACATTATGTAATGAGGCTAGGTTAACTACTAATCTTAATTTTTGAATTTAAGTGTCTACGCATACGTTTCACTATACGACCACCGTAATATTAAACAGGTCCCTGTAGCTACGTCTTACGCAAGGAGTGCAACTTTATTTGTGGAATTAAGACTATTTTGGTATAATTTCCCTTTATGTTTTGACCTTGGCAATTCTTTAAGTGCCATAACCGTGGAACTTTGTCTTTGTTAAACAGGTGGGGAAAAGGCCTTTACGACGTCATTACTATAGGTAGAGAGAATGACGTCATAATAATAATGTAAGAACTGCAGAATTGATTTTGTATTCAGGTCATTTTGATTGTTTATTATAATTATATGGTATTAATATGAAATATATCAATTAACTCATTAACTACCACTATGCTAGAGTTTTTTATTTAGTGGTTTAGTTTCATATAAATTGGCAAGCCGGTTAAATTTTATAATGGTCTTTACATTAATATCTAAGTACTTCTTAAATAGTATTATAAATATAACCACTCACGACCACAGCCAAGAGCCAAGAGCCGAAAAACAATAATCAACACACAGGTCGTGAAGAAAGTTTGCCACAAGCAAACCTGATATACGAGTAAAAACAAAATATTAACGTCCGTAAAATAATTTACTACGTAATACAATCAAGCAATATTTTATCAAGTTCGTGTAGCAAATGTTGCTAAGAAAGCCTAAAAAGCAATACATTTATCTTAATTATTCATGGCGATATCGATCCAGTTCTCGCCATCTGCTAACTGCCACCCGTCTGCCACCTTTAAGGAGTCGCAAACTCTATTCAGAGTTTCAATGTAAGCAAAATAATTTTGTTATCTAATCCAGCTGTGCCTATTGTGGCTTTGATACAGGTATTATCTTCCCTTTGTTATTTTCTTTCTAATTTCACACTAATCCAGAGCCGTCTTACTGTCTGTTTGGGGTAATTGTAGCTTAATTTTGTTTGGTTAACAACCGAAGGTTTTTATCCGAAAGATTTTTGTTAAGTCTATTGCCAACGTGGATTCAGAATAATAGGAGATCAAAATTCTGCTTCGCTTGCTTCAATTGAAGTTTAATTGAAGCCTATTAGTATGTTAGTTATGAAGTATGCAGTTTTATACTTTTAAAGTGATAAGTAAAAGCTACCTGCGTAACTAAGTATTTTACTCTAATAACGTTTTTTCATAAATATAGAAGTACATCCCGCGGCGCGGTTTCACTCGCGGTGAGTTACATCTTTAGTTACTGCTCTACTCCCGTCGCCAGTAGCGTGGTGGTACATAGCTTATAACCTACCTCAAAAACTGGGCTATCATACGCAAAAAGAATTATTCAAATCCAAACGGTAGTTCCCGAGATTAGCGCATTAAAACAAACAAACAAACTCTTTCGATTTATATAATAGTACTTAATTACTAATTAGTATAGAGTATAAATTAACTAACGTTCCAACATTTTGCGATAACATTGTTATTTATCATAGAACCTGAAGATACAAATGAAACATACCTTTATCTTAAAAGCAAATATTATACAACCGCCTACCAGACATAATAAAAGACCGTGGCGCTATTCAGAAAAAAAAAACGGCATGAATGGGTTTTATTAAAAGTCTCGTTAAAACAAATTAATTAAGACTCGAATCCAATGTCAAGACCTTTCTTCACAAATCTATTTACTTGTACAGAATTAATTGTTTTTGACTTTTCTAATTAGTACAAATCTCCGTAGCCTAATTATATTTCAATTGTTGATGAAAGATCAAACAAACCGTATTAGTATAGTGCTCTGCCTTGACTTTACATTATAATATCTGTCAAGCAGAAACCATTTCTTACTTTCAAATATATTTATCATCTTTACAGCTAAAAAATAGTTGTTCTGATGAACAGAAATTAAAGCTTTTGAGCTAATAGCTACATCAGGCAGGCGAATGTCAATCACAGTAACGATTCGAGCTGCAGTTTTTACACAGGACGTTAGATATTTATCAGACACCTATATAAACTCCGCCAGCTTTTGATGGTAGTTTTACTCACGTATACCGCTAAAGTCTCCGAACTTTTCTCGATTGTTCTATCGACATGAACTAAAATTCTTAGCTACATGTCGAAAAAAAAATGTATTGGCAGGTTGGTTTACGTTGTTTGTAATTAGTACGGGGTCACTACCCATGCACTCACAGGCTTTTCTCACCGGTGATGGGTGCACGGGTATTTCTTGTTACCCGTGCATCCACGCCATAACCTAGGTAAAGACAGATATTTTCCGTCAGTTTTTCTGCATACTCTATTTCAAAACGATTTTTGTCCACATGTGCAATTAGGCATAACAGTCTTTCTGTTGCGATCATGTACTCTTAGCACTCGTTATAAACTATGGCTCGCTTTTATTAGGAGACTTAATACTAGCATGTCAAATTTATTAATATTAAATATACCATAGCTGCCGATTGCCGTGTAATCTAAAAAATAAATTGCTGAATAGCACCGATATTCTATGGTTTGACCAGTAGCTAGTTGTAGTAGATAATTATCATAAAAAAATTGGGAGAAGTAAATAATTTACAAGTAAAATCCATAACCCTAAAACATAGGTGAATTATATTCAAATTGTCCTCTAGTTGAATGTGGTTATAAGATTATGAGTTCACTGGGTAGCGCTATCCTCTCGGGCCGTGGAGAGCTATGGCGCTCTATCAGGTCGATTTTACTCCTCAACCTTTTAGATCCGTCAATCGCCTTTAATCTTTTTTTACCTGTCAGATGATAAATAGGGGTTCATTGGTACAACTTACCTACAAGTTATCGAGATGAGTATGTTATACTTATAAAAGTGATTAAAGAGTGATTAAGTGAAAGTTGTGATTAGGTGATGTTACTACGGATCGGTTGGTGATTCGATGGATGCAATTTGAGTTAAAAAATATTTGTATTAAATATAAAATTTTCTATTAAGTTTTAACATTTGTTAGTTATAAATTTAAATAGTGAAATTGAATAGAAAGACTAGGTAATCTCATGTCTATGCAAAAAAACACATAAACATTATCATCTATTATTATCTTTCACACATTTCATCCATCTTTCCTTTGACTCTGCTCGACATATTTTGCCATTCCTTTTTATACATGTTTAAAAGTTTTCACGAAGACATACGTCATAGTCAATCTTATAAAGCCCTCACAAATAGAAGAAATATATCAAAAAGACATATCATTAACGTCGAGCAAAAAAAAAAAATAAGTGCATAATTAAATTAAAGAAATGATTTTTAACAGAACGTTTATTTTAAAGCAGTTACCCAAAATAATTTAAAAATATACGATGTAACACAAATTTAGCAAATTTTAAATTTTATTATCATTTTGTTTTCAAAAATATCTAGGTATGCGAAAATACAGTGACATACGTAATGATTATTGTTTCTCACAATTGCAATAGCTCAGTAAATTCTCATCAGAAGCGACTATTAAAGTAAGAATGTAACACAATTCACTCTATTCAGGTTACATTTAACTACATTAAAATTTAATTTGCAAGGACTGTTGCAGTATCTTTCGTTATACAGAAGATAAGATATACTTGTTTCGTGAAATGATAATTTTCATTTTGGTGTCTTCTTCACATGAATGTGAAACTACAAAATTATCTACAAAGGATGATTATGTTTTCTAAAATACCAAGTTTTACTCAGATCTGTCTGAAATATGCCTCCCAGGAAGAATACTAGAACCTTTATGGAGCAACCTTTCCTATCTATTTGCCCTTTTCATGTTATTTTTATACGGTTATTTTAATCTATAGCTACATTTTTTTTTTATTTAAAGTTCTTTTATTTAACCTTAATAATTCTGATGTATTCGTTTGTTTTCAAAGAAATAGATTTTGTTTTCTGGGGTAAAAAATGTAAAGCAAATTAGTTAGTTAATGCAACCTACATTATCAAGTTGAAAAAGAAAACGTTACTGTTGAGTCAAATATATATACTAAAGTCATCTTAGCTCATTTTCTTCTATATAATATAGGCTTCGTCTCACACAGAGAAGACTTGAGCATTGATTATCAGGTTTGCTCAAGATGAATCATTGCCTAAGTGCGAACAGAATAATAATATATAATGACTGTAATACATGGACGCCTGCAACGCCAAAAATACCAGCTGCGCATAATGATTAGCAGGTTTTATTCAATTTAATGCACAGTGTGTGCATATTAAATTTAATAATTCTATGGCAGCATTGTATTGTATAGTAGCAACAAATCGTCGTCTGCTTAGTTTTATTAAACTGAGATGGTCTTCAAAGTAAGACTAATGGCCTAATCGGTTCCGGTACTAGTCCATAATTTACCTACACGATATTGAAGGTTCTCACCATATAATAATATAGGTATTAACTAATTGGTATGTATACCGATGTATTTTTTTTCAAACGCATATGAACTTCCATGTTTATCTAGATCATTATTAGATCATTGATAAGACAATGTTATTACCTTTACTATAATGTATGAAACTCAAAAGATAGTTAGTGTCGGGCAACACAAACTATACGATAAAACATAAATTTTGGTATTAATCACTATGCAAAATCTCACTATCAGTCTCACTTCATCTTTTTCATTGCCATTAATCAAATAATATAGTCCTATACCAAATAGTAAATCAGCGAAAAGAACACAAGCTTAATAGAGTAAATGTTTTAGCAAAAAGTAATTTGAAAGCGTTCTCGTCCGAACAGATTCAAAAATCAGTTATTTGCGTTCAAAACTAGCTATCTAAACATGTCGGAGGAAATGAAAGTTCCTTTGAAATAACAAAGAAAATCGTGCTCAAATCGTTTCACGGATGATTATGAAACAAACAGAGTTCGATAAAAAAAGCATTATTTAATAGACTGCTAACTATGTATATATAGGTATTGAATAAAGAAATAAAGCTTTCAGCCAGGTGAATAGAAGACCCAATAAAGGTAGCGAGTGTAGACTAAATGTAAAAGGTGGAGGACTGAATGTTCCAGCGTATTGGAGAGGCTTACGTTCAGCAATGGACTGTAATAGGCATTTGATTTGAACTATACATCTCTTGTACACTTGTCGGAAAGAATTTATTTTTTTAAAAAGATACATCTTTGACATATTACACAATACATTCATAATTTAAAAACTTTACAATTGCATCAGCCAGTGTGAAATGCCTTTCAAGGCGTATAGAGCATTCACAAAAAGGCACAAGTAAGAAAAACAGAATTTAAAAATACAGAAATATCAATATTTAGAAAAGCAGATTTTCAAAATTTATAAAAAAACTAAATAAGTAATAACAAAACAAAAAAAAATTAATAAACCAAAATACAAATTTTAAAACTCTACGAAGTACTTATTTACAAATTATATTTAATTATTTTAAATTATACTTCATTACTCAGGATGTGTCCTAAAACTGTGGGTATAAATAAAACGTAAGAGTGATCACTACTAAGTGTCCTTCTCCCAAGATTCTCGACCGTTCATTGAACCTGTTAGCATAATACTACGAGTAACTTTATCCGATTTTTCGTCCACATTTTACTTTTGTCTTTTGCAAGTTATGCATTACAGCAATGTATACCAACAGCCATGATGCTGTTTTCTATCTTATTTTATTGTAAATTAGTCGGTTTGTTAAGCTTCCAACCCTAGTGATAAAGTACTTATATTATATAAAGACAGCTAAAAAGAAAGGCGTAGTATAGTTTTGCTATACGTGCAGCTGTTATACGTGCTGCACGTGTATTATGCCGGTTGTCAACAAGTTCAATTTTCATCCAAGCCCCATCTACAAACATTCAAAGACTTACAAATCTTTGTTTTGATAATGACCTTACAAAAGATTAGTTCTCTAGCCATAACTATTTTAGCCACAAAACAAAAAAAAAAGACAAAAGTATCAGCTTGTAACCTTGAGCAAAAAATAAAACTTGTAATAATTATCTTATATATCAACAATAAAACTTTTACAGTGAACGGCATTACAGGCATCATCGTGACCAACTGTAACCAACTTTCCAGCAATTAGGTTAAAAGGCAGACTGCACTCATGAATAGATAACCGCTGCATTGAGCCATTACCCGATTATTTCTTCCTTTACGTCACTACTTTTGTAATATTAAAGTAGATAGTTTGTTATCGATGTTTTAGTTTCTATCGTCCGTACGAAACGTTGGTGTTCTCTCAAATGGAGGTGGGGCTCATTTTAGTTGGACTTGTCATCTCAAATATCTTCGTCTCATGAACTGTAAGCACTTTAATTTTTTAACATTGTGCGTACTACAGATATTTGATCGATGTTTGTAGTGGAATGGACAGAAAGGAACAAGTATATATAAATAGAATCTATCCCTTATAGTCCAACAATATATTTTAAGCATGACGAATAATTCCATACATCATTGCATCAACAGTTTTGTTTTAATAATACTTGAATTACAATCACATCGGTGTTTATTCAAGCGCATTTTTTTCGTTATATTATCAGCACGTTTTTGCGATCATTTTCAATCCACACTATTCGTATGAGAGATGCCGTCAGTAACAGAGAAGTATTATGTCAGTTATTTTCCAATACTGAAATAAAAATATAGATAGCATATTTATTTTGTTTTGTCGGACACTATATATTCACCATCCTACTGCTGCTACTGATAGATATAGTCTGTGTCATTTACTGCTAGGCAAACATCTCCCTCTGTCCTTTATACTCCCGAAGAGTGTAGAAATCTATAGCCAATGTGAACCAATTTTCTTTACTCAAGTAACATAATTGGAGCATGAGAGCTATGTAAGTCGCTCACAAAATTTAGTCGGTACAAATATCAAATTGATTGTCATGAATTGATCGTCACCAACGGAAGCATCTGGCTCAAGACAAATATAGGTATATATTCAGTCATCATACGTCCTACACGCAAGTACATTTCCAAGTTTACGACACTGGAACATAGACGCAGACTGCGTCATATGTCTCGCCAACTATTCCTGTATTAACCAAGTACTCTCAATAATCGTAAAACACTCTGATCAACACATTCATCCTCTGATCGTTCCCAAAACACACAAACACGATATCGATTTTATACGCGAATGCTAGTTAATATTTGCAGTAAACGACTTTTACAATTTAGATCATTTTACTGACACAGATCGTAAAATGCGATTTTAAGTTTAAACAGATAATTTTAAACGCTTTATACTGATTTTATAGACGATAAATTGACAAACAAGTGTTTGGTTCATCTAGTTTGGTTTAACCGTTTATGGTTACCATAGTCCTTAGACAGTAGTGGTTCATGAGAGGTCCTTCATGAATATACTGATAGCAAGGATAGACTTTGTATTGAAAAAAAAAAAAAAATTATATATAGTTATTTACAACATAACATGATGTATAGAGGACCATGACAGTTCCAAGATAGTAATAAATTAACTAGTTTGTCATAAATAATAAACGTAAGTCGTTAGTCACAAGTTCTGTTACACTGCCTTCTTAATGTAGGCAGTTTTGCAGAACTTTGAACTTGAAATTAGCCCGGAGTCTGATATTATGCCTGGTATGGCAACATGCCCATCTACAAATATCTACATGGGACTGAACATAGCTGACGAAACTAAGGTTTTATAAAAGTACTTCTGTCTACCTCTACGGGGAAATAAGGTGTGCTACTGTGCTTTGTCGTAAGTTATTAAACGTAGAACGAATAGTACTAACGCTAGTAATAAATAAGAGAATTTCTATTAGCAGCGCAAGCTACGGGTCTAGCACAAAGCTTGGTGTTCACAAAGACGCCAGTCGAGACGGGATAAGGTTCTCAGTTTGAGGAATCTTTGCTATCTAAGGCACAAATCTAGTAACAGACGACTGGCGAGATTACGGTATAACACAGTCTTAATCCTCTTATTGCAATATACAACATTTTGCTATATTTTAATTTTAACTTTTGGACTAAAATCTTAATTTAGTTTGGATTTTAGTAAAGTTATTAATTTTTGCCTCGCTTCTTACCTACACGTTAGGTATATACATATATTGAAATAACAAAAAAATATATAAAAATCCCAAACAACAAAGTAATAGGTACTTAAAATTAGGGATTAACCACCAACATTTACCAAAAACATTATTTCGGAAAAATAAACATGCTGAACGATTCAAACAAAAATATTTTAGGGGCGTAAATACGTATTTTGGCACATTAGAATAATTGTTATGTATCTTTTCTGCTCCGCAAGTTTAAACAATATTTTGATAATAGAGATAATTCTCACATAATACTGTAATACTTTACACTTTATGCTTGCAGTAATTTGCCTGCGTGGCGATACACGCTTATGTCTCAAAACATTCTAAAACGTAAATACGCACTATCCAACTGCTCACAAACTCAAAAATATCCGCACTGTTGCATTAAAGTCTTTTAATCTTCCCGGCAGAGGTAATAACAGCTGTTACCAGGTGGCGAATAAAACAAAATAGACATTTTATTTGGAACGGAAACTAACGGACTGTGAATCAATTCTTTACCAACTAAAACGAATGAAATAACACAAAAATCTACAGAGCTAATGATAATAAAAGAGTAAGTGTAATGTGTTTACTTTGCATGGGAGAATTTTGTAAAAATATGTGGCTTGGTGTTACAGAGGCAAGTAGTATGTAGGGTTGGTAAACGGTGCCGCTGCGCCGCGGCGCCGGCCTTATCGACCGCCGCCTGTTGAATGCCGACGGCCCCCTTCGCCACCCTCGACACCCCAAGACCTTACCGCCCATTCCACTTTTCACGTGCTTAAAATAGAGGCGTGCAATGTCGATATTGCAAACATTAGCTTTTCAAAGGACACTAAGCATAACTAATGTGTATACATTAAATGCGTGTACAATCTTTGTTTATTTGTAGTGTTTTATAATCGGCTAAAATTAAACAATAAAATAAATACAAAATTTCTTATAAATTAAGCAAGGACAGAGAGGCTATAAAGTAGCAGTACCATTAATTACTGTTTGCTTAGGTATCGTAGAGGGGTAAATTGCTATCGTTCGAAAAGCTTCCTTTATTAATGTCCATTCATAATCATGAAGGATGAGTAATGGACAAAGTGAGTGTGCAATAATGGCTTTACCCAAGGAATAATAAGATCGCGTTAAGCTATCATATTATGCAAGTTTAGAAGAAATTTGATTTTGTACTAAGGAAAACAAAACTGTAAATCTATCGCAATTAGTCTTTTCTTTGAGATTACCTAGTCGGTTTCACATTTCTCTTATCTATTATGTTAACACAGTTATACAAGTTTGGCTTTGACTTTGAGACTAGAGATAATAATGTACATACTGTTTGTGTCAGCGCCATAGCTTCCCAAATTAAGGTCAATGCGTTTACGTCATACCACGACTACAAGAGCACAAATATTGCTATAGAGTAACACTCCTTAGACTAGCTGAAAAGGCGACGAGTTTATTTTTATTTCATTGTATTCTTTCTACAATAAGCCGGTAATATCACTTGCCGCTATTTCTTTACTATATCAGATAGTTTACATACAGCTACACAGGCATTTAAGTTCCACAACCGAACTGCAGGTAGTTCAGTGTACAACACCTATGATATCTTAAGTAGGACCGTTATTTTATCTTTTCAAATTAAGTTTTGTTAGAAACATTTATTAATATCACATTGCTTCGTTGACTGCGCCTACTCCGAATGTCTCGACACCACTTTGGGTTGACTGGTAAAGAATGCTTTAAGCATTATGACCGACATGGCACCTTTGTGCATGAAGTTCAATAAATAAATATCTATTTTACGAAAACATAATCGCACTTCTCTGGCTCCTGACTAAGCGTATCAATTGCCATAGGCTTTTTACATCACAACCGAGAACGACCATTTTCTAAGACAGCCAATGATTTTGTTTTATTTTAAAAAATTACCATGTATCCGCTGACTGATCGAGACAAGTGTGCTTCACTCCGTGGATCTATTCATCCACGCGACTGTAACTAAGAAAATGTTTATCCTGAATGTCGGTATGAAATTAAAGTTCGGTGAGCCTGTAGGCACAGTCTAAGATGAATATTTAACACGACTCTAACAGCCATGTCGTTTTAAACTCGTTACACTGCCCAAAATACAAAATTTAATGAAAGTAGCCGTACCGTCCTAGCGTGAAATTATACCTTACATTCTAAATCTTCAGCGACTTATTAAAGTCAGACGAAATAAAATAGGCTGGAATAACCTGAATAGAAAATGTTTCGAGTCGGAAGATCAATGAGTGGGCTAAAATTCTCGACGATAACAACAGCCTTCAAGGCTTTCTTTACCTTGAATTAATCAGCTACTGCTAGATATGCGTTAACACGCCGAAAATTTAAAAATGTTTAGGAAGAGATTAAACTCTTATATCTGCCTACCTACTCCTACTATTAAGCGTCGTACCCAAATGGCACAGCTGTAACACATAAACTTCTTAATGAAATTAGAATCAATTAAATCAATATGACGGGTTTATATTTGAGCAAATTAAAATGCAAATCGCTTGAATATACATAGATCTAGATAACTACCCCAAAGACATATTTTATTAAGGCAATAAAGCTTACTAGTGACATCTGCTACTACAATTTTAAATTACTACGTCGAGTTGAGGTAGTCGTAAAGCTTTAAAAATGTTGTAACAACGCCATCTATCGACATTTTCTGGTAGCAAATGAAAAGTGAACACAACGTGGAAAGCGTCGATTCTTTTACTAGACACTAGATGTCGTTAGTGATATTATTAAAATGAATATTTTTGTATTGTTTATATACACATAATACAAAATTTCATTACGTATTACACACAAAATGTGTCTGTA
The DNA here is from genome assembly GCA_963082885.1 of Parascotia fuliginaria. NCBI lineage: Eukaryota > Metazoa > Arthropoda > Insecta > Lepidoptera > Erebidae > Parascotia > Parascotia fuliginaria. The sequence continues at coordinate 12,447,553 of OY720176.1, read as the reverse complement.
AAAAATGTGGCTCCTTAAATCTGTAAAGCTGTTTAATGTTTCTCAAACTAGTTATTATTTTATTAATAAACTTTGATAAATATTTATTGTATTATTATACCTATTCGTAGCCACTATTACGTTAATTCCTAAACGCACGAGGTGCGTATTTTAACTTACGCCTGTTTGCCGTAGCACTATGCTACGTAACATCAAATGAAAGAATATAATATATAAAAATATGATCACCCATACCTTTTAAACACGAGTCTAGACAGTAGGTAAACACATTACGCGAAACATGCTCTTAGCCGAATTTCGATTACCTACTCGTACCTTAAACATTTCATCGAAGGTTAGCCAATTTGGTATACAGAGATAGTATAATTTTTTTACGTACGTAGACACGTGCATACATTTACTGTTTTGTTCTTCTGTGTAACCATGACTCTATAATTTCACAGATAGTAGTCGAAAATTCTGATGACCTGGTGGCTAAGGCACCCGAGTTGCAATACGAAGTTGTGGGTGCAAAACCGGGCATGAACTAATCTGAATTTTTCAAATTAATATGTACTTTGTAAGTTTACTTTTAACATTATAGATACATGGTTAAGAGCTTTTCTTGCCCATAATCCCGAGCAAACCTAGACCTATCCCTGAAATTGTCAATCGTGGTAATAATAGCTCATATCTTCTCTGTATGAGAAGGTACCTTTCTCTGGGGTAATAACTCAGATAGGTAGGTACTTAGATAACTTAACGAGCCATTGTACCTAATTCCATTCTTTAAATTCATTATTGTTTACTGTGTATGATTCTACTGATATTACAATGTTGCCATAAATTAATTTTATTTACTTTGTATATTTTATTACACCTACACCAATAAAGGTGTAATGGTTATACAGTAGATTACCGTTAGGTTCTTTTAGGTACCACCATAAATTACTTCTCATTGCTTACATATTGTGGCTGGCAATCATGCCTGATGCAGGCAGATGGATTCCTGTTTTAAGGTCGTCGCGATTTCGACACCTAACAGCCCCTTGGAGTTATAAATACGATTAGCTTTAGGTCCATAAAAAAAACTTTTGAACTTTGGAACCTACTGAGAATTTGAATCAAAACGTTTTATCGACGGTGCTGTAGCCAAGTGCAAAAGTTGATACTGTGCTATAGTGCCCGGTGGTGATAAAATAGTTAGTATATTTCTTACCAGTTTATTTTTCATGACTTTACCGTTGTCAGCAAACATTGACCTTAGGTATTTGTAGTCCTTTTTTGGTCCTTTTGACATTCATAAGTGTCATTCACATGCTCATAACTAAGATTTGACTTTAAATAAGAAATACATGTCACGTGAGGTACCTAGAAACCTATGTTCATAACGTCATAAATTTTATTGCGTAGTTCTTTGAAACAAAGTTACTACGCAATAAAATTTAGTAAGTACCTATCTTTTAATATTCTAGGTACTGAAATGAACAAAGGCATATTCTTTAAGTTTATTTCTTGTAGTTCTTGAATTAGTAACTTTGACCGTGACCTTGGCATATTAAAACTTTACATCACAGTAGACAAACGTATTATTTATCTATACTTTTTAATTATTTAACTACCTTGAAGGTAACAAAAACGATATTTTTTACCACGAGGGAATCAAATCACACTTGAAGAGTGTGATTTGATTCCTTCACAAAAAAAAATATTGTTTAATATTTACATAAATATTTATTCAGTGTCCGTCTGTATTTTGTGTGAATGGGTCTTGCGATACAAAAATTGTTCTCTAGTGCTGGAGATGTATTTTTAATAAAACAAAAATGTTTAAATTTTAACCTCTAAGAAAGTCAAAAATAGAAGCTGCTAACATCGAAGAAGCTACAAGACTAAACAGTATGTTATTATCTTATCTGTGACAAAACAATAAAATAAAATATCTTTAGTAGTACAAAAATAAAACAATATAATAATTCTCAGTTAGATCAATTAATAACTCTGTTGCACAGCATGTAGCGACTGCCGCTATTGGGCCAATTAGTTGAAAATAATTGTTTCAATGAAACGATCTTGAAATTGTTAACGTTCTATCTTTTGCCTGTCAAAGCAAGTAGCTATCAAAATATCATTGTTTAATGATCAGGCAACTTGATATTTCAAGTTTGTAAAGTTAATAATTTTGACCGACAGCTAAATGGAGAAATTTATCATTGTTTATGTTATGTTTATATAAATTTTGGTCCTACTTTTGCTGTATTAAAATAAAAACACTATATTTTCTATTTGTCAACGTAATACTTTAAATATTTGCATAATGGGAGTTTTATTCTTGTTGCGCATAAACTTTAGTCAATCTGGACCTTAATAGCAGCAATTCTATTATTCTACTCTACAACAAAAAGTTTACTGTTTAAAGTGAAAAGAAACAGTATAATAAAAGTAAGTGTTCCAACTGGTAAATATATTATTAATATTACGACAAAATCCTGTATAATCATTAGCGCCCGAGTAAAGAGGTACAAAAGCTGGTAGTTCCTATGTCTGATATTTATCTCTGTAGCTATAAACTCATAGCTGCAAATTGTAGTTGCGTGTTACTATATCAAACAATGTGGTCTGATCTTTCTACTTATATTATTTTCTGTAGGTAAATGCGTCAATTTTAATGATTGCAAAACTTATTATGTTCGTAGTCACGTCTAATATATATTAGTGCTAGGTCTTGTACTGTGGTGACGGCAATCCTACTATTTACATTATTTTGTGTGAAGCGAGTACGTGTTCTACTCGGTGTGTATTTAGTCATCCTAACCCAGATATGACTATGTATATTAAACGCACTTATCTCAAAAACCACCAGTTTGTTTAAATATATATATTACTCATATTTTTAGTATTGCTCAACTGTAAGTAGGTAGGTACGATTTTAAAACATTCACGCCAATAGCAATAAAATGGTAAGTAGTACATTTTTAGAAAAAAAATCCGGAATGGATCCTTCTTGACCATAAAAAATTATTTTTTAAAAAAAAATGAAAACCGACTTCAAACAACACCTACATGTTCAATCCTTAACTAAAAAGTAGAAAATAATATTTTAATTACTTCATAGCAAAGAACATTAAAGGGGAATCAACGCAATCCTTGATACCTATAATACTTTACTATTTATAGTTTTTAATCAGTTATTTTGGAGTCGGTGCCAGCCAAGAAGGATCATAATGACCTTCATAAAAATAACCCTTATTTTTCTGAAGTTACTGTTGAGTCTCTTTAATGTTCTTTGCTATGAAGTAATTAAAATATTATTTTCTACATTTTAGTAAGGATTGAACATGTAGGTGTTGTTTGAAGTCGGTTTTCATTTTTTTTCTAAAAATAATTTTATTTTTAAACTTTTAGTGGAAATTAATTGTGTATAAATATATTCAATATGGGTAGACCTACTAAACGTGCTGCGCAAATGAAACAGCGCCGCGCCGTTTGAAAGAAAGTAGAGACGAGAGGTAAGATTGTAAATAGGGATATTAGGTCCTTGTCAACACTTCCTCGATCGCTAAACCCTGAATCCCAGAAACCACAAATCAAAACAAAAAAGTGATGATCTATCAACAATAAAGAATCATCAAAAATCATAATTTAACTGACCGAGCAATCGCTCAGATATACAAAAAATAAACAGTGGTGCTGTAAAGGCAGGTTTAAGGCCGCCCGTTGCTGTTGTGATTTCTCACGATCATAAGACCTCCAACTTGGCTTAACGACTACCAAATTATAGTGATAATCATAGTCTACTGCTTCTAAAGAATGTAGACGCTGAAAATGAAATGACGCAAATGGTCACTCATCCAGGGCCACTTCGTTTCTAACAAAAAATGAATTTTGAAAATCACTTCGCACTTGTAGCATGGACATGTCAATGTCAGATAATTCGTGCGCAAAAGACATCGACGTGTTGCTTTACACGTCTTCACTTCTTGCAAACATTTTGTTACAAAATATTAAATTGAAGCCAAACTACTAAATCATTCTTTATAACAAAAACATAGGACCCCATTTCGGAGTATACCCTTTCAAATAAAAGAAGAATTTTCCAAATTGGTTTATAAATGACGGAGTTAAGTTGTAACAAACATACAACCACTGAACCATTTCTTATAATAAAAAAATGGGACCAATTTCAGAGTATAACAAACATACAAAAAAAAATAAAAAAAAAAAATAAAAAAAAAAAAAACATACGTCCCGAATTGATAACCTCCTCCTTTTTGAAGTCGGTTAAAAACCAGACGGACTAAGAGTTGCCTAGCGTTTGTCTGATCGGTGACGTAAATTATTAAAATATTACTTCTGTAGTTTAGGAAAACTGCCATTTTCACATAGCATAGGTACAAATAAAATTTTAGGTGTCATCAATAGTCATCATCGGTCACACAACGAAATGCATTAAATTAATGTTTGTTTATTCAATAAATAAGATAAATATACGTTAACAGTAATATACTCTGTGGGAAATATTGCTACTAGTTAGTATTATTATTAGTCTCTGTGATAATACCACCTATTGACTTCACAGATATTGTCAGAAATTCAGACGGAACTGTGTTCCATATGAAACTATGTTTAGTTGATGCGATGAATAATCGCTTCCTAAGTGCTGCAGGGTCGTGTGGGGCTAGCGCTAATGTCCAGTATGTGCAGGATGTGTTACATGCGACACGGCCCGCAGCAGACCGTTCAGTTTTTTCATCGCTTTTACTGTAAAAGAAGTCTACCAAATCATCACGACACGCATTCCTTCAAAACCATCCAACGACTCGTATGATATATCGATGAAACTGATAAATTTAGTAGCTGCTCCTTTAGCTCCTATACTCTCATACTTTTTTAATTATTGCATAAAGGAAGGGTCATTCCCCACGCCTTTGAAACTTAGCAAAGTATCACCCTTATATAAAGGCAAAGGAAAAAAAGACTGCATGGACAATTACAGGCCAGTTTCTGTTATACCAGCTATCGCTAAAATACTTGAGAACGGTTTAAGCTCACGTTTAATTAAATTTTTGTCAGAAACAAATGCACTCTCCGATCGGCAATATGCGTACCGTCAGGGTCGTTCAACCACCTCTTTAGCTCGTGAATTCATTCACCGGGTCATGTGCGCGCGGGAGTGCGGGAAACAAGTGGCTGTGATATGCTGTGACCTGTCGAAAGCATTCGATGTTGCAGACAGAAGTGTGTTAGCGGTAAAACTACATCACTATGGAATAGACGGTTTGGCGCATAAGCTGATGGTAGATTTGCTGCGGGAGAAAATGCAAATAGTGGTAGGTAGTGCAGGCATGGTGAGGTCAGGGTTCATCGGTCTCAAACATCTTGTTCTCACTGCTCTTGAACGACTTGCCCGACGCTGTGACCAGCGCGGAATTACTAATGTACGCTGATGATGTTGCAGCGCTAGTTACAGCGGAGTCAGTGAGCCAACTAGAGATAAAGTTGAACGCGGCTGCCGAACAGTTGACTATGTGGTTCAAAATAAATAGCCTTGCCCTTAACTTGAGAAAGACTCACTTCGTTCACTTCGTCCTGTCAGGAAGGTCATCGAGACCACTGACTGTGTCGGCCGACGGAGTGGGTCTGGCTCAGGTTAAAACGACTACATTCCTGGGGTTTGAGATCGATGGATGCCTGAAGTGGGAAGACCACATAAAAAAAATCTGTGGGAAATTGGGTAGTGCGTGTTTCGCTCTTGGTAGGGTATCGCGCGTTTTACCCTTGACAGAAGTGCGATCCTGTTACTTTGCTACGGTGCATTCACTGATTCAGTACGGTGTAGAACTGTGGGGGCGCGCTGCCGACTGGCAGCGGGCCTTTCGTATGCAAAAGCGTGCCGTACGAGCCATCGTTCGTACACCACCAGATACATCCGCCACACCGTATTTTATCAAACTAGGCATCCTTACGTTACCTTCTATAATTATATATCAGATCGCATTATACGTAAGGATGAACCTCCAACTATATCATAAGGTAGGCAGCTGTCATTCATACAGCACTAGGAAGAGAGGCCAATTATCTACGGTCTCTAGGAGGCTCACCAAGTCATCTAAGACGACTCATGTTATGGGCCCAGAAATTTATAACAGACTGCCAGCAGCCATCACAAGTGCCCCAAGTATAGACAGTTTTAAAAGGCGGTTAAAAAAGTGGCTTGTTGAGAGGGCTGTTTTATTCTTATGGGGAATTTATTTCAGTGAAAGCTTGACATGTTTGATAATTATTATGTATTTTTTATTATATAAACCACTACTGTGACATTTATGAATTTGACATTTTTATCTTTTTTTAATTTATTTTCTTATTTATTTAATGTTTTTTGTTTATTTGACTAGCTTGTAATGTAAGTATTATTATTATTGTACTATAATCTAAGTATTTTAAATGGAAATATGACATGTAAGAATCCTTTACCAATATAGAACTATGACTATAATACTTTTATGTAATTTTTGCATCAGCCCAATCGCTTAGCTGCTTCATTAAACTAGATATCACAGCACTAGGTATAACTACTACGAGATTGCTTTTAGTGATAAGACCGCCCATTGTAATTACCTAATGTCGTGCTGTTTAATTTGTTCTTAGTTTTGTAATATGTGTTATGTTGTAATGTTTGTAATAATAACTTTACTACACACCATAAATGACCATTATATTATACATACTCGTATTTTATTGCTGAAAAGCAATAAAATACGAGTAAGTGTATTTCTTATCCACTCTCTATGATGATTGAAAGATATTTAACGGTATAGAGACTATTATTGCAGAACAAACGAAAATACAAACATGTAGATATATAAATCCCTACTTGAACAAATGTGTTACAACTAATTTCATTTTTAACCATAATAGTACTTACAACTAATTTTATTCTTTACCATAATAATACGCTGAAGCAATACTTTTCAGTAAGGCATTTGCCATTCTATTTAGAACCTATTGTTATAGTCGCCGCGAAGTTTGGTCTTTACTTCGTCCGTTTCGTAATAAAGGAATACATTGTTCGTTCTTGTTTTTAGTGCGAAATAACGTACCTGAAAACGGAATGTTTTGTTGTTCTTTGAAGAAAAAGTTGAAAGTAAGTGACCTTTACGACCTATTAATTCGGCAAATCGGCTACAGTCTGAATACCGTTTGAATAATTTGAAGATTGTTGGTGTCTAAGTTTTTGTTTTACCGCTAGCTCTGTAGAAGTAGGTATACACGAGTGGACCAAATCGAAAGTTTGTAAATGGCATTGATTGTTTTAGCAGTAAGTATTACTGCTACTAGATACTTATCTGTTTAAGTTCTCTGTTTGATTTTTGTAGGAGAGTAGAATTACTAAATCCACTGATCTACAATATGACTTTTTTTGTACGCTTGTCTAGACTGAGATGTACTTATTTAGTATGGTAGAGTAAAAAGAAAAAAGAAATTTCGAGACAGCCTTAAACACCAAACCGGTGAATAAAGGCAGCTCACAACCGGCCATGTCCAGTAGTAGGTTAACGTTTTTCGGCTGATATGATGAAACACCAAGCACTTGTTAAATGATGACGGGATAAAAATTTTAGATTAAACGGCGCAGTGTGAACATATTAAAAAATTTACACAGCCTACATAAACTTATCAAAATCGCCTACTTATGCTTGAACGTTACATTTAAACGTTAAATTACAAATTTAAACATTGTCATGCTGTTAAAATTAGTTTCAGACACAAAAACATTTGATTACGGGGCTAGCTCACAGCTAGTCATAGCACAGTCAGTTTCGTAAGAACAATATATCTATTATGGCTAATATAATTACGAGCTTGTAAAATGTTTGTGCCGTCTAAATTGTATTAAGCAGAAAAATTCTATAAGGAAAATCTAAGAATAATTTTCTATGGTACTCTTTGACATTATTAATTTACATATTTGCACGAATTCGGTCGTAACTGAATCTTACTGATTGTGGCGGTTAAGGTGTAAAGCTACCTGGTATTGTGCTACACGGAACAATTTGTTAGACTCGGGAAAATGACCTAACTTTATGCCTTTTAATATTACAAAAAAAATATAACGCAGATAAGAGATAAGCAAGACCCAAAATAGTGTAGTTTCAAAATAAAAATATCAGCGATAAAACGCTTTAATCATCTCTATATTAGATGATTACATTTGAACTTTAATCGTGGTAAAAGTGAGGAATCAATGAAATCGAATTACACTCTTTTCCCATTATAGAATCAAGAAGTAGCCAAGGGTGTTTATCAGAAGAATCCATCTTTAGTACGTGTTCTCTCTACTGATCGATATGAAATCGCACCGAGTTTTTAGGTCAAATGATGACGTGTCTAAAGTATACCTGTCGGCATATCCAAATCGGAATACCAATATTCAAAGACGCTTAAAATATTATTTTGGGTTGAAACAAAGATGCAATATTATTTCTTCTAACTGATTACAAAATCTGTTTTAGTTTCAAATTAATAAAATTTCTATTAGTTAATTCTGTAGTTGGTCAGCTAGTAGTACTTAACTAAATCCTTGCTATTTTCGCCATCAATGGAAGGGATTGACAAATATTTTACTATTCATATAGTACTAGTATATTCGAAATATAGCGTTTCGTTGAGTGAGAGCGCCTAAAGCCCAATTACATTCCATTCAATTTCTTTTTCTTGTCCTCTCCCCTTTGGAGTCAACGGTATCCAGTCAACAACACAAAAAGCGTTCATATAAATTCAAATTCAAATTAATTTTTGTTTTACATGGTTTTTACAATAAGTATAGGCTATAAGTAACATGTAAGGACAATATATTAGGGGTATTACCTGAACTAGGATAAGATTGCTATAAGATTGATATCGAGTGATTATAGACCGTCTGAACACATCAGATTGTCTCGTTTAAATTGGCCCTAGTACTTACAACAGCCCAATATAAATAGCAGAAATAACGCTACCTGTAAATAACGTTGCACCTACTCCTGCTAATATTAAGACTGCTAGGGCTTCATAACAAAGCACTAATCACACAACCGTTCTGTGTTCTTTGTTTGTTAACCTATGAGTGATCGATAGCATGTAAACTACAGTACCAGCCATCAGGTAGACCACTAGCTAGCTATATAAAGCTTTATTATAATAGAGAGGTTAAGACAACTGGTCAGTATAATATATATCGAAAAGTCGCTAAGAAATAACTTTGCAAACACAGGTGAACGAAATACGTCTAATTCAAATCGATACAATGGTTTACATGTAATTATGAAAAATAGCAAAACATTTTTACCAAACTCGCACAATTATGATAATAACAGATTATTACTGAATTAAATAATCCAAAAGCAATTCAAAATTAAAGTCTGTATTCACAAATTAACAAATTAATTGAATTCCGATGATACCAATATGCATACTGAATGCAAATGGTACGTCACAATATTAAACAAAATAATATGTTCACTACGGATTGTTTACAACTACATATAAATATATTATATTATAGTACAGCGTTAGCTTGTCGAACTTTTTTAATACTGATACAGGAAAAGTAAAACGAAAGTAAGTTACGAAGTCACTTTAATTCTTTCCCTTTTATCTTTTCTTTTGTATGCGCGTAAGTAGAATTGGTAAAAATAAAAAAAGGAATTGGTTTCCGAAGCTGCAAAGTTCTTTGTTATTTATAATATTTTTATTACAAAAACTATACACAATTGTAACTTTCTTCAACATAGGTATTGGTAAATCAAAGGGGTAAAAACCTTCTTAGCGTTTCGACTGTAAACAAATTATATTGTGTTAGCCCAAAAGGCGGCCACATTACCTGTATTGACAGAAGCATTCATAAAACTAATTAAGTTAAAAACTAGTCATTCTAATTTAAATATTATTATTAAGATTGAAAAATGCTTCTTTTTAATGTAACCTACATTGTGATCCATTTTCATTTCGTGGCGGTTCTTTTCAACCCATATCTGACTGTGACTGTGCGCGCCGGGAACATTTACCTGGGGTGCATCTGACAAATTCACCTTGTTGTGCATGAGATGGTTGCAAACTTTTATGGTTTAAAATTTTAACCTAGGTATACTTTGTGTTTGATTTTTGTTTGTAAACTATATATCAACATAACAAACAGCTTGATCCCTAGTACATGAGTTGTCTTCAAAAACACGAATCACAAATCCTGTTCAACGCACAATGGCAATTACGGACTTAAATTTACAAGTGCAGTTCCTAAGTCTGCACCGTATGCCAGTAATGTCCAATGTAAGCTTAATGTTATCCAATTCTTTAATCAAACTCATAAAAGTAAACTCGTCAAAAACCTACAGCCTACTTTACAAAAAAGTACAATTTTTAAAACCTTTTAGTTGAAGCAAATCAACACGATTATTACTAAACTTTTATTCAGGTCAGTCTCCATCAAAAAGCTTGAAATCATTGGTATACACGGCAACCTACTCCGATGGATGGATTCCTATATACGTAATCGTTCTCAAGCGGTATGTCTTAAGGGTTATTGCTCCAGCTACCTGCCTGTTCCCTCTGGAGTCCCTCAGGGTTCCCATCTTGGTCCTGTACTTTTTTCCTTATATATTAATGATATAGGCGACTATCTTCATAATTCTCATCATTTACTTTATGCAGATGATACCAAGATATTCAGAGCTATAACTGGAGTTTCGGACTGTCAGGACCTTCAAAACACACTAGTGTCTTTAACTAAATACTGTGTTGATAATCAACTTTACCTTAACGCAGATAAATGTTTTATCATGACATACTCACGAAAAAAAAACAATACAAAATATGATTATCGTATTGGAGAAAATTATTTAAAGCGTGTCCACACAATCCGAGATCTAGGAATCATAATGGATGACAAGGTTTCATATAACACACATATTGATAATATCATAGGAAGGGCTTTCAGAAGCCTGGGATTTATTAATAGAATTACGAAACCATTTCAACATGCAATCACCTTAAAAATTTTATATTTTAGTTACGTCAGATCAATATTAGATTTTTGTTGCTCGGTATGGAACCCCTTCTACAGATGTCATATCGATCGCATAGAAAGGGTACAGAAAAAGTTCATTAAAATTATGAATTATCGACACTCCAGTACTGACAGTTCGTACGCTGAATCATTAAATAAATACAACCTTCTTTCCTTAGAAAATCGTCGTAAACAGTTTGACGTTGTCACCCTCTATAAAATTCTTAATAACAAAATAGATTCTTCCACATTACTATCTAAAATTAACTTTATAACCCATGCTCGATTACCCGTACGTCCCTCACGAACTTTAGATATCTTCGTACCGCCCTCACTTCATAAAAACTATACTCGCAACAATTTTATTACTCGCTCGCTTAAGTTATTTAACAAAGAATTTCATGACATAGATCTCTTTAACAACTCTCTGAACACTCTAAAATCTAAATTAATGCTGCAACTAAAGCAAAAATTCCCCTAGTAGTACCTTATACTATTAATGTCTTACTTTTTTATGTAAATTTGAAGAAGCATTTGTTTTTTTTTTTTTTTAGGTAAGTTGATATTCAGTTTGTCCGCTGGCACTTACCAATTAATGTTAAATTGATTTCTTTTGGGTACTCTTTGTCTTTATATTAAGTCTATATTTATGTTACTATGTATGCTGATGACTGTTTGTACCAAAATAAAATAAAATAAAATAAATAAAAATAAAAATAAATAAAATCAAATATAAGAGTAACTGAGGTATTAACTCTGTGTACTTAACATGTTATGTTAGGAGATCAAATTATGATAAGGAATCGGGTTATCACTAGAGTTTTATGTCATGTTCATAACGCAAAAATGACTTGTCACTTTAAATTTTATGCCTTATGGCAGAGTGCAATAAAATCTGTCGATTTGATCAAGTTACTGATAGTAACTAAAAAGATAAAACGAAGTATTGATACAGCTGTTGACGTCGACTCTTGTGATGCTATAAAGGAATGCAGAACTTTGTGTTTTACGTGTAAAAAACAATTTGTGTTCTGAAGAATTGTTTAGATTTAGACATTAAGATGGTGTCAATGCCCACTTTTTATCATCGCAAGAAATATAGTCAAGATTTTTCCATTATGAAAATACACGATAATACCTTAAATGTACCTTTTTATGTTATGGTTTTCTAACCGGCCACCTCTGATGAAGCAAACACTCAACACACTCTTTAATTGATGCGTAAATGCATTTCCCCTCTAGAGTGTCAATGATACGAGTTATTCCGGTCTGATCGCCCAGATTTGATCCCCTGGGGGATCGGTTTATTTTAATTTTATTTTCTATGATGATACTCATGATACTTACAAAGTTATTACTGGCGTATATTATGAAGGCGTAGACCATACTCATTCTCCTTACAACCTCATCTAGTTTTACTGTCGTACTAGATTGCTCTGCTATCGGCACGTTCTAAAGCACTCACCCCCGGTAAACTCTTAAAACATTAAGTCAACGTTAGGCAGATGGTTACACTATTTTCTAGAGAACTACCGAATATAATCAAGCTTGGTTGTGACAAGTTTACGATCATCTTTATTGCTAGTGACATTGTTGATGACCAATAAAATGTCGTAAGTGGGTTACGAATTTCAGTACAAATATATTTTTTACAGATGATTTTAAGAGTAGGAAGTAGGTAGGTAAGTAATGAAAACAAAATAAAAATTGTAATGAAATTTCTGAAAGAAGTCAATTTGTAAAACAGAATAAAACAAAAATTGATTTGTTTCACTAAAATTTGATTTAGTTTATGCATTTTGAATTTACATACAATAGATTAAAGTAATGGTTTGTTCTGTTTGGTAATATTTTTCTAGCACGCCACGAAGGTGTAAATAGCCAGACATAAACAACAGCCTAAGTTTATTGTTACAATTAGTACAAATCGACCCACTTACGTACGTCACTTATTTGTCGACGTATCTAAATAAACTTTATTTGGTTAAACTCTAAACTGGTTGAGGTTAGCGTTAATACTGTATGTGTCAATATATTCAGTGTGGTGTAGGAAAGTCACTTTTGAATTAAGTTTGGGCGGCCAGGTCGCAGATTAGAAGGGTCAAATGCCATTTTATTTTTCGACAATCGGTATGTCCGTGACGAAATTTTTAATACCAACGTAAATATATTTTCAATAAATCGACTTGTATCTGTTGGTGCGTTATGTTATACGTTCTTTGTAATGATTTCTAAATAATATGTAAACAATACTGAGATTGTAATAATACCGATGTTACTTACCAACGAAAAAGTTTAAATTAACTTTATTTTCTGTTAATTTTAAAATAAATTATGAAGTGAAACTGTTATACGTTAGATAATAATTTAGTGGGTGTTTAACTTGAAGTACAAGTCAGCTTAGTGTTCATGACGTCTGAAAATTAGATGTTAGTTTATTAAATGAACCTATGAAATACGGACGCAAGAAAATATATCGGCATAATTTTTAGTATAATAATGCGTAATTTATCATCCGTGCATAAAATCTGGGTACTGTAACTACCTACTTGGTCATCTAGGATTCAAAGTATCGACCTATACTCATCTTGAATTTCACTTCTATATCACTAAAATGGCAAACTACTACCGTATAAACCGCAGTTATGACCCTCATCATATAACTTTTGTTTTTATAATAATATACGATTAAATAACACTATGAATATAGTAGGATATTGGAAGGAGAATCAATAAAACTAACTATCATAAACTTGGATTTTTCACCACCATAACAGACTGAATTTATTGCCAAGCTAACATTCCGGGGAAATAACGTTTTATAAACAAGATAAACTACGGAATGCGTACCTTCATAGCCAAACGTAGTACATCTACCTCAAAACCGTACGAAGTTGCCTAGCTCTCATTTCACAGCTCAATGCATGATCCATGCAAACATCTGATGATTCGCGTTACGGAAGATTTAATGAAAGAAAAGTGGGCCTACAATGTCATAAATATGTCTTAACGATTAAGTAATTTTTCAGTCTCCGTAATTGCAGCAAAAATTAAAGACATTTGTTGACAGTGGTATCCGCAATAAAACTAAAAAAATACTTATCCTTATTAAGTACTATATTATGCAGATATACACAACTTTTTTATTACCTCCTATGTACAGGCTAAATGTTGGTTCATGATCTTATACTTAGATAGGTACTTTATTAAATAAATATAACCCTTTCAATAAAGTAGATTATATGAGAAGAATTGTAATATAATGAAGAAAATGTTAAAAAGAAATGTGATATTATCAAGCCTGCGAACGTATTCTTCAAAAAACTTATACGATGAAAACATCAAAATCCTCTTAAAATACGACGCCACCAAATCTGAGTGCGAATGTACTCATAATGAGTTTTTCTAAAGTGGTAAAGTTACATAGCGATGTATTCCGAAGTTTGCAATCCTTCCGTGTTGTTGTATCACGCTTCTCAGCAGGTTTAGCTGCCTGCATATTGTTTTCACTGGTGACTAAAAATACGGTCAGAGCTCGCGAGTTATTATTCGCGGTCTGTTTGTATATTACTCCAGTCAACGTATGATGGATCGATGGCCCTCTGCTTTATGACTCATTGTTTGCTTTTACAAACGTTATTTTGTAAATTTATCAAAATAATTTATCGCAAATTGTTTTTTAAATTACTTCGTCGTCTTTACTAAAAAAGTGTTCTAGAAATTGTAGGTTTTGAAATGTTACATACCTACCTTTAAATTTGTAATAATGCAGTAACTAAGGCTACTGTCGGGCTCCCCAAAGAGCTCCGAAGACCCGACTCACCCACAGAATTAGAACACTTTCGATGTAGTGTTATTTGTGGAGCTACTCTTCTATTCGGGTTGATCAATTTCAGCGAAAAATCTCATTGTACCTCACCTTTCTCACAAATTGAAACGACCACGGTCCGAACATGGTACCGGGTTGGGTGATGGCGACTGAAATCCGTTTTCTATTGTTAAGTACACAATAAGTCGTGAAAATTAAAAACTATTTTAAGATGTTATTGTATTTTGAGGTCAAAACATCAGTGGACTTGACTAGAATGTAGGCACAGCAAATAAGTATAGTCTGTAAAGAGAAACTATATCATAATGTCGCTTCATTTATAGGATTTGATTTAGAGGATTGTAGATATAATGATATGCATTACAAAAGATATTGTAACAAAATGTGTTTGAGAGTAGCAAGTAGGTAAGGATAAAAGTATTTATCAATAGTTCTACTATTAGTTTTTTACATCTGTGTTAGTGGTAATTAATTATTTGAATATTGTCACATCAATAAATTGTATCTACTTATTTCAAAAATATCTATTTTATTTCTGATATTGCGGTAACTATCGAGTTTGCAAGTCGTCACAAAGTAAATTTGCTACAGAAAAATGTATACGTAAATTCGTCACTATTCTGTTTTTTTTTTTTAAATTTACTCTTAATCCAATTTAGATTATTGTAAGACCGTCACATGGTTTTATTTTTGTACAGACAACAAAAAAATCATAAGAAAGTATGCAAAATGAAAATATTATTTTTAATAATCAAAGTAAATACATTATTTAAGCTTGTCTACATAACATCACAATTCTACTTACAAATTTGAATAGGTAGTATTTTATTATTCTGAAATTGAGTGGTGTGGTTGTTTTTAAAAATTAAAAAAATTAATTGTCATAGGTAGTCAGCGCTTAATAAATAGACTGGATATCCGATATGTACCACCGGTTGTTTTTGATGGATCGACTATTCCATTTAGTCATGTAGTGAAGGATCTGGGGTTGCTCATTGACTCCAACCTCAATTGGCAAGCTCAAGTCACCAGTGTGAGTCAAAGAGTAACTGGTACCCTACGTGCCTTATACCGCCTAAAGAACTTTCTTCCGGCTAAGACCAAGGCAATGATTGTGCAGACTTTAATTTTTCCTTTAATTGATTATGGTGATGTATGTTATTTTGACCTGAATGCAGATCTGCTCAATAAGTATGACCGACTTCTCAATAACTGCATTCGATTCATTTTTAATCTTCGTAAATATGATCATATTTCTTCCTATCGCTCAGACCTAAAATGGTTACCCATACGGCAGCGCCGAAATCAGCGCGCTCTTACTACCTTATTTTCTTTCTTACACTCTCCCACACTTCCCAGTTATTTATCTCCACAATTCCAACCTTTGTGTTCATTTCATGACAGAAATCTTCGCTCTTCTAATAATCTTCTTCTAGCATGTCCTTCTCATACTTCTGATTTTGTACATTCTTCCTTCTTTATACAATCTGTCTTACTCTGGAATGCGCTCCCTCTTGAAGTCAGGATGGTTACGGACCGCTTTAAGTTCAAACAAAAGGTACGGGATATTCTCTTCGACAGATTGGCAGAGTCATCACATCAGTAACATGTATATATTGTATATATATATATATATAATATTTATAGGTGTATTTATATTTGTATGTGTGTATGTATTGTATGTATATGTGTATTAAGTATAATATGTATTTTTGTATAAGTATAGGTAATAGTCATATTTATCTGTTCCTTTGAAGTTAACTTGCACCTACTTCGTTTATCTCTGCATCACCCAAAGGTTGGCTGGTAGAAAATGCCTTTGGCATTAAGCCCACCATTGTACAATTTTGTGCATAAAGTTATAAATAAATAAATAAATAAATAAATAAATAAATGGCCGCTCTGCTGGTAACCAGTGGCCACTACGTACAATAATTTGCTATTAAAGAAAATAGTACTAATATTTAGCGTGTTACAAGTGACTGCAATTTTCAGTAAGTACTAGCTGTTGCCCGCAGCTCCGCCCGCGTTTAGTCGGTTATATCTCTGTTATACATTGACGATTTTTTATACAAACTTTCATCCCCTATTTTAACTCCTTGAAGCTATATTTACGAGATAAAAGATAGCGTATGTTGTTCCTTGAGGTATTCTAATTCTAATAATAATATTCTAATCTATCTCTAAATTTCATCAAAATAGGTTCAGTGGTTTAGGCGTGAAAGCGTAACAGACAGACATAATTGTGTACATAAGTTTATTACGTTTGAAAATGTTGCTTAGTATTTACATAAAAAATAGAGTACATGATTACTCATTAATATTCTGTCTAAATTGCATCTATCACTTCATGTAACATTATGAACAAATAGTTTGCGTTTATATCAGTCGAACCCGTACTGAATACATTTATAGCACATAAAATTGGAATCTGAAGTATCTTGGTAACGCAGACACTAAAATCAAATATGGGCAAGGTTATAAACCGCAAAACAGCGGTGCTAACCCTTAAATTACGATAAAGGTCACTCATGATTTTTATACTGGTGTCGAGGCAGGGTTTTGAATTAATATACATATTACCGTGTGAGTCATAAGCCATAATAGCAATATATTACTGAACGTAATTTATTTTGTCTGTAAGAGAACTTTCAAATGTATATTCTTTTTTGTTTATAATTGGCAAATACTTTTTTGTTCTCTTTTCAGGAGTAAGTCATGTGAAGTTTGATCAGCCATCCCAAAAAAAAAAGTGCAAAGCCTTTGTGTAACACGCACATAAGCTAGCCTCTATAAGTATAACAAATCAGCATCCCTGTATTAGTCAGACGAAAAACATACAAAACGGTTTTCAGATTATCTGCTAAAAATACATAATATTGAAAATATTTTATTGCAATCAGCCTTGCACTGACGTCGTAGCAAGACATACTTCACAAATTGCAATATTTCTCCTAGTGTGTTAAGTACTTAGATTTAACTGTCTTATCTTTGCAACATAGTCTCTGTAAGTACGGATTTGATTTTTGTTTAGATCCATTTGTCTCAAACTCAATAAACGTTTTCAGTGGCTTTTTCTTACCATAAGAAAAAAGGGATTCTTAGAAAGACAGCAATAAAAATATGATATATTATGTACAAAGTCAGTAAAATTTATAATATCGGTGAAATATTTTGTACTGTAATAAAGCCTTCTCCTTTAACACGTATCTGACTTTTAACAGTTGAACTCGCATGAAAAGGGAACACCTCAGTTTGACACGCTTGTTTGATCTTATAGAAATATAATGTGAATTACCTTAAGACGTAGGTATACCTATGTATACAATTTTAACATGAATATCGAATAAGGGGTGAATGAATTTATCATTTGTTGCGAATACTATTCATATAATTTATTGCCATAGTCTACAGTCGATGAATGATAATTATAGCCCTTAGAGCACTCCACGAGTGGTGTACTGGCATTAGGTTTCGCCACTTAACCCACAGTAAATTCCTTTTTTCACAAAATTGCAATACAAGAAATGCTTCTGCAAGTGTATAAATTATTATCAATGTGAATATTATGAACCTACAGCAATCTTTCCTTAACAATGAAAGCTGCAAGATTTTTTTAAAGCTACGACGCATTATAAACCTTGTCAGGTCAATCATCATTACTTTAATACGTAATATCCTCCTTGAATTACCAGAAAATTCCCACAAATATATCATTAGGTATACAAATATCAGCATTGTGCTTAATGCGTACCTGATATTATAATGGAAGAAGATTTCAGTGACAGGTTTGTGCAGATCAATCAAAGCATTTTTGTATTCGTCGCACCTATAGAAAAATCTGTTTGTCGTTATATCTCTGAGATGTTCTTTTATGAAAAAGGTGTGTAATGGATGTATGTAATAATATAATAATATTCTACCACAATAATATGTATATATTATATATCAAGTACAATAATATTGTGTATAGCAGTAGCGAAGGGTCACTTTTCCGAGGAGGGAAGCCGGTGGAACTAAAATATTTTGAGTTTCGGAGGGCTAGTTAGTCTTGGAGTAGACACGCAAGCAGTGATAGGTATAAGGAGGTCAGGACATATTTTAAAAGGGAAGCCGGCAGGAATCGTGTTATATGGACGCTTCGCCACTGGTGTATAGGTACATCTTTTTCATCAGAAACAGGTACCTTGTATGAAGATATTATGTCAATGCTTTCTTAAACAACTTTGGTGGCAAACAAGCACAGTCTGATTGTTAGTAGTAACCGTAACCTATCTAAACATTGCAGAAATAATGCTTAGAAAACAACCTAGTCATAGCTGACCATATAGGGACAAGGTGATAAGAAAGGAAAAGGAAAAAGGCGGAGGACTAAAGGGGTATAATTGGGCTGCCGGCGTTCTCACTCACCGAATATATTAGTATACTTACCAAAGAAACTAATATTCTTTGTCGATATTTTATGAGAAATTAGTACTTCCCCGGTCAATCCAGCCTATTCATACTTAGACTAGAAAGGATCTACTACCATATAAACCTATAAATTTCTTAGCGAACAAATGGGAAATCCGGCACATGCTACAGTAATTACTACTTACATATTACTCGTACCTAAGTAAATATTTCTGAAACTATACACTGTACCTTTTAATTCTTGTCAAACTTATCTATTAGATGACAAACATATACGATTGTCTATTGGTTAAAAATATTGAGTTCAGTGAAGTCCAATTGTTTTTAGATATTTTTACTAAATATTTTCAGTGTTGACTATCTCAGGTGCCAATATCATTCCGATCTCCAAGCTTTTAATAAAACCATCTTTTAAAACTGTCGAGATAATACTTCATAATTCTTATAATTACAAACGGTGATAAAGGTTCAGAACCCTCTTGGAAGAAAGCCCAAATCGCAAGTGCTTACATCTAAATTGAGGGGTTTCCTTTTATTATTTCATAAAGTTATCAAACGTAGTATCTTGATTCTAATAACACGTTGTATTTGAATTGTATGGTTAAGGCAATAAAAAACAATATCGCATGGCAATGTGGTTCCAAATCTAATCCAGTTTTATCTAATCAGTTTTTGGAGAATGTTATCAAGATACACAAGATGAAAGTACCTTTTGCCACGGAACACATAAAGCTTTTACTATAATATATGTATTGTGTTTATTTACATTTGCGGCATACCTACACCATTTACTTAATTTTTTTCCAAACATATTTGATTATAATGATTTAAACAAAGGTTATTTTTATATAGTACAGACATTGGGAGACGTCACAGCATAAAAATATAAAATAAAAGAAAACTACATACGTATGTCATGTGAGTCCAATATTATTCCATCCAAAAAACAACATTTATATAATGTTTATTTTGAAATCAAATGTATAAAGCCACACGTATGTCTTTAAATCAACCAGCAAAACCCTCAGATTTTTCATGAATCGAACCGTCGTATAACTCTTTAATATTATTTCATTAATATAGAATGTATTTTCGAAGAATCGTGTTCTATATTCAGTAGTACGAAAGTCACACAAAGCACATAAGTCAACTTACCTCAGCAAAGTAAATAAACCAGCAAGAGTGTAACTTAAAAATAATTGTTATAAAGGCTAGCAATCTACGAAAGATACCCCTTCAGCCTACGACAGCCGCTTACTAACCGACGCAACGGACCAAAATGCTTACTACTTTTACCCTTGTAAGGTAAACTGGTATCGGTTATCTAAAATACTTTGACATAGAATAGAACACGTCTTATTTATGAGACTTAACATAACAAAGCACGATGTGTTCTTTGTTCTTTTTTAAAAAAAACCACGCCCTCGCTAGGAAAGAGGCCCTATGTATCGTGGGGGATTTTACAAACATACAATTAACGAACACAAAGTACACCCCTTAACTCAGCCCCTAAGTCTATTACTAATTTAATAAATAAAATTTTATTTATACATTAACCTTCAATACAATGATACTCTCAAACTAGGTACATATACAAAAGTGTTTTGAAACTTAAACATACATTTGTAGGTTGTACAAATAGAGTGAACCCTGAGTCCCAAACTAGGTGGAACCTGTGACTCAAACTGAAAAGACATGACAAGTCAAAAAAGTATGCACGACCCAGAAACTACCCGACAAATGTCGACACTTATTTCATTCGGCAACCGCAGACTTTCGTGTGGCACGAGACTGCACTGAAAGGTTAACAAACGAACGTATAACCCGAGTTTCGATGTGTGTGTGTGAACTTTAAACCAATTTCAGAAAACATTATGAAATGTTAACAGCAATGGATATAAAATGTTCATTTACGTTTTGTGAGCATCAGTGAATGTCGGAAAATGAGTTAAGGTAACTTTCGTATATTTATGTATAACTTGTATTTTAGGCTCCAGCTATTGTTCAACGCCAACAAAACCTTGGTGCAGTTGTCATATGCTTAGCTTCACAGGTACCTAGATACGTTGTTACTAATATCTAACAGATATTACTTCGTACCTTTAGTGGAAAAGAGTCCGCAGACGAAATAACGTGTTTCGCAATTTTAAGTTTCAAACAATCGTTGTAAATTATTGCTAGTACCTATTTGTCCCAGAAAGGCGTAATAATTACGGATTCTTTGAACGCAACTAGACACAACATGCTGATACTTATATAAACAATATATTTCAGTATTCTTTATTGTAGGCACCTACATTTTACAAAATTACAATTATGAAAAATACATTTAACCTAAAAACAACTGTATAATTAAAACAATAAATTATTATAAGCATTATTATAAAATTATTATATTCTCTATTAAACTAGCTTGTTTATATTATAAAATATATTACATATATACATATATATATATATATATATATAAAATATATATACATATTCTGTAAAAACTGTAATCTCTAGACATGACTATAAAAAGAAAATGGTTTTCAGAGGTATATTTTTAGTTCAAACCACTCCGAATTCAGAGGTAGATTTGCTTTTTAATTGAAAAGGGATACTTCGTTCTGGACTCATTTAAATTTGAACCTATTTGAATCAGTATTAAATATAAATTAAATTAACATTATAAACTTGTTTACTTTTACAAACTGAAAGCATATTTCCTGATTACACTTACAAAGTGTAATTAGGAAATATAATATATAGGCGTTATCTATTTTTATAATGAATCATAACTAGTCGGTACCACACAATGAAGAAAACTAATTCAGCTCTATTTATCTTATGTATACATGTTTGCAATTCTCTATAAAATAGTTATAAAAAGCTTTGGATTTCATTTGTTTAGGACTAAGTAGGCGAAAATCAAAAACATATATTAACAAAGTTGACATACCTCTATGTTAACTTGTTATTACAGAGTGCTGGCTGGAGGAATATAGGACGCATTCTCTAACCTTATTGTTAACCGCTACATTGACTGTTGTAAATGTTTAATGGCATGTGGCAATCACGAAACATCCATGTACACATACAACGATGCCACTATTACTTACAAGAAATTACGGATCACATTCTCTAAATATACTGAAAGCGTTTGTGTTTGACAGTCTCTCCTGTTAATAATCTGAAAATTAAACGATCACGACGACAATTTAGAAAATTAGTTTTGAACCAGCAATATTAAACAACAGGCAAAGAATAGGTATAAAACGAGACCCTCGTCATCTTTACACACCTATTTATTAAGTCAATAAAAGCTCAGGAAGTCATAATTTCCGCTGAAGTAAATCGTTTTAGCTGTGCCGAATCATTGTTCAAACCTTTTTATACCACAGTGCTCACTTAGATTCCTAAAAGATTTGCGTACTGAAGATGAGACTGGATTTCAGTATTAATAAAAATTTAATATTTGACGCTAATTGTCTCTAGAGGTATTGATTATAAATTCCTTTGGCACAATGCACA
Organism: Parascotia fuliginaria; assembly: GCA_963082885.1. Lineage (NCBI taxonomy): Eukaryota > Metazoa > Arthropoda > Insecta > Lepidoptera > Erebidae > Parascotia > Parascotia fuliginaria. The sequence continues at coordinate 12,424,772 of OY720176.1, read as the reverse complement.
TGACCTTTCCATTCAGGGTGTGATTTAATGTACTAAAGAGACCCAAGTCTGTACATTATTCCTTACCTATCCACATTTTAATTTTCTTTATTTATATAATAATAATAATAATAATATTTTAACAACTACACACAACGCCACCTAGACCCAATGTAAGCATATTATATGCTTGTGTTATGGGTTCTAGAATGCGGATATACATACTTATATTTTTTTTTTTTGTAAATACATACATAGAAACACCCAGACCAATGCAAATGGACATGTTCATGCACACAAATATTTCCACAAATATTTATTTATTTCTTTATATGATGGCAAGTTATTAGGAAGTCCTGTTCAAAAGCGTTTTAAACAAATTTCAAGAATTCGGTATCCCTAATTAGGATCTAACGATATTACTCACGTAAGTAATCTAATATAAACAAACATGATGTAAATAGACGTGAGATGGCAAGTGACTACTTGTTAATTAATCACTCAATTAAACATAGTTAGTTGAACCAAATGGAGATTAAATTGCGTGTTTCATACATTTTAACAACGTCTAGACCTCCAAGAGTTAGTATAATTTACTGACATTGTAAGTGAATTTATATATTGGTTTAATAGCGTGGTTTCTTCTTTACTTTTATCGTCAACCTGAAGACTGCCTACAGTTGGACAAAAACTTTCCCGAAATGGAGGAGTTTGCAAGAGTCACTATGCATGGAAGGCGAATTGATGAAAAGATATGGAATACGCAGTTTACGTTGCTGCTGTTGACCTGATTTGTCCTATAGTCGCCTATTCGACACAGTCCAAGCAATCATTGAAACACACATAATTATTATATAACCTAATTTAAGAACTATTAATCCTGCAATTTATTATTATTGGTTACATTACTCTAACTCGGCTTTTGTAAGGTTAATTTAAAGTAATTGTATGGCGAGGCTCTACTATTTTATACATAATTGAAGAATCCTATCCCACCATGACCGATACAAAAGAGTGACGGGTAAAGTAAAATACTATCCCATTATTATTCCTTTTCTGTTTTCCCACTATATTTTCTTACAACGCCAACGTTAGCGTTAGTTAGTAATTGACCAAACATAATAAATATATGAATTATTCTTTATACATTTAGATGGTGGTTTCTTTTACATAGAATTATACAAGCAAGCATTTCATTAATAGCTGTAAGTATCTATAGCTTATGCGACTACAGCAAAAGAAGAAACCGCTGTACCTACTAAGAATAAATTTGTATATGAGTGTGTGTACACAGCTGTAGCCCAGCCTTAATCTAAACAGGTGAGTACTTAATTATCTAACTGCAAAACCAACAAACCATTGCATGGTAAAGTTTTTATAATACCTGAACTTTAAATAACTGGAAAACTGAAAACCATTACCAAAATACCTAAATATTGTTCGCAGAAAATGGCAAGATAATTCTATAAAACAACATTAAAGCCATCGTGACCCAACAATTCGTTACAAGTAACTCAATGCTTCTAAGAAAATTGCCACTATCCTTTCCCTGCCAGTTAAATTAACGAATGACAGAAAACGATTACAAAAACGAAAATTGAAAACCCTGTAAATAGTTTTTTTTTTGTGGTCTGATAGATATTATAAAAAAATATCATCATGTCATTTGACCTATTGTCAAGTACTAGGCAATATTTAAAACTGTCCTGAAGGCTAGCGCAAATTATGGCGGACCGCACCGCATCGCATTACAAAAATCCTTCTACACACATTTTAAATAAACTACTAGCTGCGTCCCACGCTTCGCCTACGCCTAAGATGTGTTTTGTCTCCCTCGGGAACCACACCAATTTTCGGGATGAAAAGTGACCTTTGTCCGTCTCCGGCACCGAATCTATCTACACATAAATTTTCATCGAAATCGCTTCAGCCGTTTAGGCGCTGAATGGTAACAAACGCACACACACACACACACACACACAAACTTTCACATTTAAATATTAATAGGATCGCACTCTACAGCCGGGCCGCATCGCAACGCTCTGCAATGCTACGACTAATTAGCTTTGACGCAATTTTGCAATGCGGCGCGCTCTGCAGCCGTAATACGCGCAAGCCCTTAACCCAAAGATTTTCCAACAGGACACTCAACGGCACTTTAAGAGAACTAAAGCTTTAAAGAACACCAGTTGAAACTATTATGTATATTAGGCAACCAGTTATCTTGTGTAATGTGTAGATTAAATTATCTTCAATTGTACATATTAACGGTAATAATAACCTATAATAATTAAGTACTTAATCAAATATCTGTTATTGTTCTAACACTAGCTCTAAAACGATATCCACGCGGGCAAAGTCGTAGAACTTCTCACGCGTTGATATAAGTATCGTTTATTGATAAAAAAAATACGCCATATTATTATCAGTCCTTTAATCAGCCTTGTCAATAATAGTTAAGTAGAACATGATGCAACTAATGAACATTAACTACATTTTGACCAAAGCATCGAAATATAATTCTTTTAAACTATAACTTGAAAAACAAAAAGCCGTCCTATTATTATTTCGATATCATTAAAATAAAAATTAACATTTGTAAGTAGGTATCCCAAACTGATTTGCAAAACGATAACTTCAAAAACAAAGATCGTTCCATCCAACCTTTCATCCCCAATTTCACCCTTATGAAGCCACCCCTATTAAAAATATTTATAAAAGTATTTTTAAATAAAAATATTTATAAAAGTATTTTTAAATAAAAATATTTATAAAAGTATTTTTAAATAAAAATATTTATAAAAGTATTTTTAAATAAAAATACTTTTATAAATATTTATATTGGGATACTATTATCAAAATTGATAATAGTATCCCAAAACAATTTTACAAAACTATAAATTAAAGAAACTAAGAATTTTCATCCCGTTTCACATACTTAGGGGTCGAATTTTTAAAACACTTTCTAACAGTTTTAGACATTAGGATTTTAAGAACTTAAAATTTTGTAAGTGTGTTTGACACTCACAAAATTTTAAGTCGCTAACTTCAAAAATAAAGATCTTTCCACACAATGTTTCATTCCTGATTTCACCCTTCTAAAGCCACCTCTGTCAAAAATATTGATGGATTTTATTTATTATGATAGGAACAAAATTTCAAAACTATAAATTTAAAAAACAGAGAAGTTTCATACAATAGTTTTCATCCCTTTTCACACCTTTTGGGTTGAATATTGAAAATCCCTTTTTAGTACACCCATTTTAGGGCAAACACACCCTGCAAACTTCAAGTCGCTATAACCAGCGGTTTAGGCTGTGCGCTATCTGTCAGTTAGTCAAGACAAAGCCTTTTATAATAATTACTAGCGACCCGCCCCGGCTTCGCACGGGTGCAATGCTGATACTATATTTAGTATCAGCATTGCCCGTGCGAAGAAAAACAAATACTCTGAACGTTGTATTTACACATTCTGTAGTATATTTAATTTTACTACAGAAAGCCGACCCGCTGTCGCTATAACCATCCCTGATCCATCCCTGCATTTGTAATCTGTAATATCTTTGAAAAAAATTATTTAAATTACATGCTGCAAAGGGCATTATTCGATCGAGTACACAAATTCTAGTAGTAGCTTACTACTACTAGAATTTGTAATCTGCACGAAATTCAGATCTTTAGCACAGATGAGTGCATTTAGTAATAACAAGATCCCAACAAGATGGGATTATCTGTAATCAGTGTATCTACCTACTCATTATTCAACAAAGTAAAATATCCAAAATACCTACGATGATTGGAACGCAACGATGCCCTTAAACCTTTTCTTCTAAACAGGTATCGATATAGAGCGATATTGAGAGTTGTTTTCAAAAAACATTGTGTATCCATTTTTAACCGACAAAAAAAACGGATGCGATTTTCAAGTTGACCCGTCGTGTTTTTTTTTATGTAATATAACCACGCATAACTTTTTACAGAGAAACCCGTTTTTGATAAACAAACAGCTTTTCTTATGCTAAATTTATAAACTTTAGAAAAACAAACACCATATAATTTATACAACAATATTACACCATTACGACATATTCACTGCACTAATCCTACTTCATTACACAAAAATATTCGTCCACAGGCTTCGTTTTACTAATTTGACCAGAGATTGTAAAAAAACTTATGAATTTGTTTTAGAGCCATCTCTTGTCCTTTCTGTACAAAATCCACGGATAAAGCAGGTTAAAGCCACCAGTCGCTAACAAAACATGAATTTTGAACGCAACTCATTTGTGACAATGTAGTACCACAAACTTAAGTCTCGAAAATTTTTTGTGGCACTACAGTACCACTGGACGTTTAAGTGGTTTATTAATATGTATTCATAAACTTTAGGATATGTGGTAAACACTCAGAACAAATCCAGTTTTGAAAACATATTTGTGAATCCATAACATTGTTAGTCAATTGCCTGAAGCGATAGACTACATGAGTACAAACAATATCTCCAAAGGTCACTTCAAACAATTTTCTTTACAATAATAGCAAAGAAAACTACTTATAAAATACAAACATAGCAATAAGGTGCCATCGCCGTAGCGTGCACACTTATTGAGCGGTTACTAGCAAGCTTGCGGTAAGGAAGTGCAGTCAGCGCTCTTGGCACAGTGCCGTACAGGCAACCTTTTGACTCTTAAGTAAGGTTAAGTTCACGCTATTATAATAAACTAGCACATCGTCCGATAGCTTCTAAAAATAGACATCGTAGCCTTGTAAAAGAAAACTTTCATGATTAAGAAAATAGTCAACTATTTGTTAAGTTCATTGTTCAGTCCCGAAACGGACAACAAAACAATCCAATATGTGTTTTGTCATTTTATTACTTTTCTTCGACGTCGCTGTTGTCACTTTTCATACATGTGTCACAAATGTCTTTTCAAAGAATGCTCAATTTAAGTGAGTCCATGTATTAATATTATTTTAAATTATGACGTTTTCCTCCTTTTGCTTTCTATCAACTGTCAATACTAAACGTAGTGATTATACTATTCTTTATTCAATACTTTAACATTTCTTAAAATGTAGTACATAGTACTATAAATTAAAGTTTCATTCATTTATTTAATGGTAGTTTGCAAAAGATACTTGCTCTTATAAAGAACAATAATGTACCGCAATCTTAAAAAATGCAGTTGGATTTAGTTTAATAAAAACTATCACAAACTTAGACTAGGTCGCTTACTCCTATGCGGTAGTCACGACCACTCTATTGCTTGAATTTGTCAGATTATTACTTACTTACTCGTAGACATTGTATTAGTTCTAAAATTTCTCTCATGCTAACCTATGTATTTTTTCCAAAATTTCTCTCATCCTAACTTAAATATGTTGAATTAAAAGTAGTCTATTAACAGAATGTGTTATTTGACTTTGCCATACAGAATTCATGTCGATCGAGAGAAAATGTTTGATAAGTATATTCTGTATCTATCTACTTGGATTATATACCTATTTACTTGGAACTTATAACTCTCATACGTCTGTATTTCGTCAATTATTTGTCAATAACCACAAAAATATAATTCAAAAGTAAACGTTGCAAGAATAAACGCGATAATAAAGCGCAGTAAACGTCAATACACAAACATTTTAAAATAATTCAATCAGTTCAATTTTTGTAGCTTCTGTGACTGTAAACTAATGCTTACCTTCGACATGACTGTGGAGCCACCGGCCAGCTACGCCGCGACCTCAACACTAGCGCTACCCGCGGCATGGAGCCGTGCAGGTTGCTCATCTGTGGAGCCGATGTGCGCTTGCGACTCCAACCACGACGGTTGTTGTTGGCGCCCCACAGGTGAGATGTGCCGTGCTCTGTACATCAAAAAAACTTGCATTAACATTTAGTTCCGTAGTCACTTGAATCAAGGTTTGTACCTCGACATGCAACACAATTTGTAGTACTAAATACGTCTAAAAGACTTGTCAACTGACCCAATAACTACAATGTATCTAAACAGTGAACAGCTCTGCCTAATTTTATTATACGGGATGGAATCATCATAATTCATCATGCATCCTTATAATTGATCCTAACGATCGATACAATAAAAATACAGATTATAATTTTTACAGATTTAGCCGGTTTGATTCTCGGGTGGCGTGCGAATATTCGAAAATCTTAAAATGCAGTTTTCTTTTTATTCAAAAATAAAGGAATGTTATCTTTGAGTAAAATTATCTATCCACAGTATTAAGAATACTTTTCCTTCAGGTTACAAAATCTGTATATCATCTTTAGTAGAAAATAGAATAATGTCACTAAGCTATTTTGAGCTTTAAGTAACTTAAATTAAAACCAAATAATATCCGCTTAATGAATGAATTTTCGAAATCTAAAATCTAAATCTACTGCTACTACTACTACAGCCTTGAACATTGCGGTCTGTGCCGTAATGTTCACTGTCTTATATTTTTATAGTCACTCTTTATCACTTATATTTTCATCGTTAACATTACCACTACCACGAGATCTTTCACTTGAAATATTAGTACAACAGATCATTAACCTATCGCAGTTTACGACCCGATAGCTTAGGTTTCGCCGAGCGCTCATTACGATACGTATCTAGTACTATATTGGGCACAATATGCGACGTGCTTTAGGTTAGGTTGAAAAGGCTGAAATGCGACATATAATGAATAGCTCATTTGGTACATAGTTCTAATTGCGATTTTGGCTCACCAATTTTCTAAAGAACATATAAAATTAACATCGGAAAAAGCAAAAACTACAATACCTAAGTTTAAGTAATCAGTAGATATACGTTTTTAAACTATGGTTCGTAAGGACATGACGAATTTACACAAATTTATAGGTAAATACTAAAAAAATATTTTTTTATTTTAAAAGTCTCATTAGTAAACGATAAAAATTTTAGAATCAGCAGTATTTTTTTATACAACTACTTAGTCGGAACAATTTGTAAGTTGAAGTAATTTTGTAGGATAAAGATTTCTTTTCTTTCTCTTTATCAAAAAATATGTTCATTGCCATGAGTGTGGTGTTTCTGTTGTATTTCTTTTCAAATTACGAGTACATAGTTATTGCTCCAAATTATCATTGACAAAAAATTGCAATTTATCTAACAAATTTCTTTCTATTTTATCCAGGCGGCAATTACCGTCATCGTTTCTATCGTGTAGTACCTATGCTTCGAAATGAAGTTGAGATAGGTTTGTTAGATACATATGCAGATAGGCAAAATAATATTATTGAAATAAGTAACTTATGTACATCAGTTGTTTTATATTTTGTAATTCAGCCGAACTCTTAACCCTCTACATTTTCAGTCCATCCTTTAAAAAATCGAATTCATGAATCTCGATCACAAGGTCGATATCAGCACAGAGCGATATATAAACAAGTCACCTGTTTACATCGTTCTTATTAGTCTGTTTGTGAACCTTTTCATCGTTTTTTTACATGCAAATTTCCCCTTAAGACTTGGTACGGCAACATGACATTACTTTATGAGAAATTTACATAACTTCACCCTCTTTGTCCGCTACAAAATAAATTTTCAAGTAAGGGGTATATACTTGGGAATTTATATAACGTATTATATGTATATTCCGTAGAAAAAATATAAAACATGCTTTTCGGTACCGTAAGTTAGGTCGAAAATTTAGTACTTACTAACTTTCAGCGGCGTGGTTTCACCCGCACGTAATATAGTTTGTTGTATCCCTCAGGAACCAGACCGATTTTCGGGATAAAAAATAGCTGTCTGTCTCCTGTACCGAATCTATCTGCATACCAACTTTCATCGAAATCGGTTCAGCCGTTTAGGCGCTGAGTGGCAACAAACACACACACATACAAACATACAAACTTTCGCATTTATAATATTAGTAGGATTATGTTTGTAATTTTTTTTATTTAATAAAATTGATTTATTTTCACTTCACAAAGACAAAATTTGATACATCGAAACAGTACAATACAGTTTTAAATGTGACTTTGTGAAGGACTGGACTCCGTGCTAGGAAAAAAATCTTGTATTACGGATCTCCAGGTCCCATCGACAAAGGTTTACATTGACAATTTAGTTGTATGTTTTCGATACAATACGTGATTTGTCTATACAATATGAAAGTGAGATGACTTGTGTGCTTGTGAACAAGTGCAAATATATGTCTGTACGTGCGTGAGTGCGAGCGTCCGTGTTTGTGTGTGTGTGTGTGCGTGTGTGTGTGTGTGTGTTTGTGTGTGTGTGTGTGTGTGTGTGTGTGTGTGTGTGTGTGAATGTGTGTACATGCGTGTGTGTATGGTATTTAATATAATTTAGAAATTTATATAATCATTGTTATTATACATTAGCAGCTATTATTTTTTCTGTTTCATCATAGTTTAGTGACTGTAGCCAGTTATATAAAGTCTTCTTAAGTATTACTCTACAAAGAGGATATATATTAAGAATTTTATTCATTTTATTGTATAAGAAACAGTCCAAATATAAAAATAAGCGTTTGAAAATTTTTGATTTAGCCACTTAAGGGCTTATAATGTCTCTACTCCTCTTATTAATATTTATAGTGCGTTCAAAGGGTAGGTTATGATGTCGTTTGATAAGTAAGTTGAAAATAAATAATTGATGGACAGTGAGAACAGCGCATTCCCTATATAGATCAGCAGTAGGGTAGCGAAAAGGCAGAAATCGGGATGTCTTAAGTACTGCCCTTTGAGCCCTTTCTAGTTACAGAAGGCTGGTTTTAAAAGTTTCACCCCAAACAGTTATGCAGTAGCATAGAATAGACTGACAGAGTGCCATATAAACCATCTTTATAGTGTTAGTGTCAGCAACATTTCGTAAGCTTTTGAAGAAGAACATAAGTTTGCGGGCTCGTGCCATGAGTCATTGTGGTTATTGAAGGTAAGATTATGGTCCAAATGTATTCCCAGATACTTGATTGATTGCACTCTTTCTATTTTAGAGCACTCACAACTATTTTTCAGTTGGCTTGAACAGGCATGTGCAACAACATGAAATGGCAACTTAGGTATTGGGCCACGTTTTGTAAATGTAATATATTTGGTTTTTTGAGTGTTTATAGTGAGGATGTTGTTACGCAACCATTTCGTGACAGTGTTCATTCCATTTTGGGCATGCCGATATAAGTCCTGATAAGTATCTGAAGTGAATGTAAGGGCTGTGACATCCGCAGAGAAGGTAATAAGGTCATGGGGTAGTTTTAGCCTACACAGATCATCAGAGATCACAGATCAGGAAAAGAACTGGTCCTAGGATACTACCCTGGGGGACTCCGTATAGGACGGGTAAATCATCACTTATAGCTTTCCCGACACTACACTCTGTGTTCTATTACTTAAGTAACTACAGAATAGTTTGTGTTGCAGTCCCCTTATTCCTACTCGTTCCAATTTTCTGAGCAGAAGTGGAATTGAGACCGTGTCAAAGGTAAGTATCGCAAAAATTGTATTGCAAAAGAAGGACTACCTGTATTATTATTGTTTCTGTCGTTTAGATACATGGTTAGCGCGTTACTTAAGTAGATGTCGGTCTAATTAATTAAATTAAGTGTTGCTACATTGTTGCTATCGTCAAAATATTTACCTAACTATTAATCTTTATCGTATCGTATAAAAAAATCGAATAAATATTTTTTTAACGAAGAAACAACAATTTTATTAAAATTTATTGCTACAACCATCACATATATATATCACAGTTGTACATTGTTACTTCAGTTGTAAATACAAAGATTAAATTGGCAGACGTTACCGGGGTAACTATCAATTATAGATATTTTGCGTTTATATCCCTTCTAAGGCGTAAAGCTGAGTGTACATCAAACATGAGCTTATGATAAAGCGATACATCTACTTGAAATTGAGGTTAGGTGATCATTCAATTGGAAACGCATATAACATAACATTTATAGCGATCAGTTCTCGATCTCACTTCACAATATTTTTGGGTCTACAAATAGTTGTTGCGGAACCGAATACCTGAGCTTTATTGTGAATTCATTGTAAGTAAAAGTTTTCACGATCTAATACTCTAAGCCCGGCCTTTGTATAAAAAGAGACAGACACGTTAATCCAAATCAAAATTGCTTCCAAACTTTGCTCCATTATGTCACGGGATAACAAAATAAGGCTTTTATGCTGCCAAAATTAATCATGTTGTTCAATTATTGTCAGTCAACAGTCACCTTGAGAATAAATATCGCTAGATATCACGTAAACAAAATGAGAAATTTAATTAAAATCAGTTTTATTTCCAAAATCTAACAATACTTGTACTTATTCTTAAATTAATAAAATGTTTTTGTGATGATAAATGTTTCACATAATAACTGTAACGATTGAAATTCTATTAATATTATAAATGCGAAAGTTTGTGTGTGTGTCTCACTTAGCGCAATATTAAAAAATGGGAATGTAGTACCGCAGTGACCGACAAAAGACATTGAGACGCTTTCTTTTAGTTTCTCAAAATTAGGAATTTCAGAAGAAAACAGAGAAGCATAACAGAGGCCCGAGACAAGTGTCAAACATTTCTATTCTATTCATAGAATAGATAAAAAAATGTATGAGATTGACATAAGCTCTGGCGTTAGCTTATGTCAATCCAATACATTTTTTTATCTATTCTATGAATAGAATAGAAATGTTTGACACTTGTCTAGGGCCTCTGGTGTCAAACAAGCCCAGTAATAACCATTTACTATCAGGCATATCCTACCTTGTTTATTGCAACATTGTTAGAAACAAGTCTATCTGTATCGGTCGTACCTTTACACAAAATAACGGTTTGTATTAGATAGGTATTAATTAAGAACGCAACAGATTAGTTTTAATCAACCGATTATGTAGCTGAGTTACTTAATTACATCTCTCTGTTTAATAGGATTGATCTGTCGTATTGTCAAACGTTATTAATAATCTCACAGCCAAACCATTTCAAAACATAGTGCGTATTATATACATCTGTGAGTAGGTAAACGATTCTGTTGATAGTCGGCAATTACTTATTATTGTTTCTTGAGTTTCCTGTGGGTGTGTATTTTTCTAATGATATAAGAACATCATGGCATTTAAAAACAAGTAATAATAAAGAAATAAATAATAATAAATAATTATTAGAAAAAAGAAAAATGTCCTCAAGAAAATTGAGAAATTACATAATTCCAAGTGCCTGCATCTGGCTATTCTGATCTCTGATAAATACTAAAACACAAATCACGTCTTGCGGTTATAGTATTTCCGCCCTAATTCTGTGATGAAAACCATCACAGCTCATAAATAACACATAAAAACCTTTCTCAGAAATTTATCTTCCTATTGATGAAAACCGGTAAGAAATTCGAAAACAACTACTACGTTTTGGAATTAATGCGAACAAACAAATAACTCAACACGAAGAGGTTTTTGTTTTATACGATGTAATGATATATTATTAGACTTTCGATATTATTAACGAAATATATCGTCTAAAAAATGTATATTCTAGTTCTGAATAAATCATTTATACTGACTTTTAAAAAGCTTTTGATATAGTGAATTATAAAATGCTCTTACACAAAATTACTTATAAAAGTATTCAGAGTAATTTATTAAGACGATTCATAGCCTACATTTTCAACAGGATCAAACAAGTTGTTATTAATGAATTCGAATCTGGTCTTATCACCGTCTTATCCGGTGTTCCCCAGGGTTCTGTAAGCGGACCCCTTCTTTTCATTTCATTCAACGAAACCTGTTTCATTGATTAATATTCTTAATGTATGCCGACGAAATTAAAATTTGTTAGACATAAAAATGTTTACTTATACAGGTTGGTATAAATAGATATTTTATTGATATTTTTAAAAATAACCATTGCTTTTAAAAATGAAACCTTTAAATAATTACCCAACACAAAATTCACTGGTAATTTGGAAAGATATCTTTAAGATTTATCAAGAACTAGTTCAACAGTTCATTACTATAAATAAAATAGGATTCAGTTTATATGATTGCATCCTATTTTATTATTATAAGTGGAAAAGTTTGTGTGGGCGCAGGTAGTCTAATTATACAATATTCATTTTTTTTTTTTTTGTTAAAAAGTAACAGTATCTGACATCTACAAAATACAACACTGAAATAGGGTATGTTTTTACTAGTCCTATTCGAATGCTGCAAATAGGTGTTATTCGATATAACAGCAATCGAAATTTGGATATTTGCAGAAGAACCTAAGTCAGCTTTTAAACTACGAGGTAAGGAGTGAAAATGTTGTGTCAACCGATAATTGTGGCAGTTTGTGAGTTGACCAAGAACGTCTGACGTCCGAAGTGCAAGGCAGTCACCCACAAAATGAATCGACACCCTAATTGTATCAAAGAGCCATTGATTGCAGAAAACATTATTTAAGAATGAATGAATGAATCTTTAAGCTGATGCTGTAATAAACATAGTTTGTTGATAAATAATGTCTATACATATTATATATATCTATTTAAATAGATAGGTATAATTTAGATAAATTATTATACAAATGCGTCAAAAAGGCAAACGATGTTTATAACTAGCACCGTTCCTCGAAAACAGCCTTGCAAATAAACTTGCTTATGCTTTCCCAAAATGAACTTCATTGCGTACTCATAAAACCTTGAACTGTAATTTAGAACAATTTTCAACACATAAATCGAATTATGGAACCCTTCGGCGCGCGAATCTGGCCAGCACTGGGTTCGTTTACTTTTAAAGAATAGAAGAGTTGATATTGAGTATATATAGCAACCTGACCCTGCTTCGCAAGTACTACTAGGTACTTATACGTATCTTTTTACGATATGATTACAGATCTTTAAATAATCAGGTTTTCTATACCATATTATGCATGTATTGTCCATATTAAACTTGCCGGGTGATCTCTGAACGTACTGTATAAGGTACAATCTATATCTATACTAATAAATAAATCGGAAGAGTTTGTTTGAACGCGCTAATTTCTGGGACCACCAGTCGTTGAAAAATTGTTCTTTTTAACCGACTTAAAGGAAAAAAGGAGAAGGTTTCTCAATTCGATGGTATATATCTATTTTTTTATGTGTGTACGCGTATAACTTCGTCGTTTATGAACCGATTTCGATGATTCTTTTTTTGTTGGAAAGTAGATATCACAAGTGGGGTACCATGATAAGGAAATCAGGATCTGATAATGGCATCCCAGGGAAATAGAGGGGAACATTCAGTATTGGCGACTAGTGCATTTGTTACCTAGTTATTGTTTTACTTGACACTAACTTCAATATTATAAAACACTTATTTAATCATTTATGATTAACTAAATCAAAATACGAATTACTTTCTGCTAAGTAAACTGATTTTTAACTATTTAGTTTCCTTCCCGTTTGAAGTATTTTTTTTGTTTAAAATTATTGTGTATGATAGCCCAATTCGCGAGGAAGGTTCTATTAGGCTATGTAACATCACGCTACTGGCGACGGAAGCAGAGCAGTAAGCTAAGACGCAGGCGAAACCGCGGCGCGGAAAGCTTGTCAGTTATAAACAGAGAAGAAAACAGCGACATAATTTAAAACTAAGTATTTAGAAGATACAATACAAGAGAAGAAATACAATACAATAAAAGAGATACAATATTGAGATCTTCAGTTTATTACATTCTTCAGAATAAATGGGTACTTTATTCGCAAGGTATTAAACCTCATTGCTAGCTGCATGTGACATATTGCAGTTTTATCGCTGCGTAAAAATACACTAAGAACAAACTCAAATAATTTCGTTCGTAGTATTTAAGTACTAAGTGCAACTACAATTTTAAATAAGTATTGTGTTTATATATATGTGATCATTAAAGTATCCAAATATAGGGTCTATTCCTAACCTAATCTTCCTACGCGGAACTGCTACACATCAACACAAGTATTACGTCCTAAAGGTCAGATTTTATGACTCCTATCGGAATCTTTTACAAATTAACATAAATGCAATAATGACGTTTACATTGTCAACATTTTAATACCGATGAAATAGATGACTGCCTTTACTTCGCTTTACGTAGCTTTTTAATAATTACTTACTGATTCAGAATTACTATAAGTAGGTACCTAAAGAAATTCTAAAATCATTTAAAAGGTGACTATTGATTTTTATGTGTTGTGTAGAATAAATAAAAATAAAAACTAGGTCATAAAAACTACCATAGGTTCAAAAACTAAACTATATAGAAAAGGATAACTTACTAATATAGGTACTAACGAGTGAACGAGACTAACATGGTCGTAAATATAACTTTTATAACATTATCGTTAAACTAAAATTAAGTACCTAGCTCAGACCATTAACCCGTAATGCATGTTTTATAAATTTAGTCCTTAATAATAACGATTGAACACTAGATGTAGAATTCTTAATGCTGATAATGTTTTTGATTAAGAGTATTGGAAGCCACTAGGCTTCTAAGCTATTAGCTTATGACTAGTGTCATAAGCAGGAACTCGACAGTTCTTACTCGTAGATGATCCTGCTATGTATGCTGTAATATATTTCTTTTCTTAAACTTCATTTGATTTGAGACATTTATGAGGTTTGATTAAAACCAATACGTATAACAATATAACGAGCATATACTCCTCCTAAGTGAACGTTGTCACAGTAGCTAATCTAAACAGAAATTAGCCATATGTATACGTTCCAATATAGAGCACATAATACGTCTACACCGGAGCACTCTCTAAATTCCTCCTCCCTATAGTAAGATAATACAATATTCTGGTACGAATGGAGAGATACTAGTTATCATACTTCGTGGAACTCACTCAGTACGTAAATAAATATCAATAAATTTTAAAGCTCAACACTTTCCAGGATAGTAAACGGATATAGCCGTGATGACAAAAAAACATTTATTGTGTCTACAGTAGTGTCTATGAAAGGGTTAACAGAAAACTTACTGGGTAGCTCAATGACCCAGTGACCTCATGATCAGTAGTCGGATTTTACGACACCGGACCAACCGACATATATTACATAGTACATATAAATGCAAAGAAATTTCACATACACTCCTAAGTTGGCTCATGTAAATAACGTACTTAACGCACTTAGCACTTTATTTTGTCTCTCGTTCACGTTAGTTCAAAATTTGTTAAACACGACGTTCGTGTAAAATTGAGAATAAAAATAAATGCTCCAAAGATTCGAAAGACCTTATTTCATTCTAATTTTCACCTACATGAAACATTTATGAAATTGAATAAATTACGTGTCGACGTTCGAACAAATTTCTTTTTGTTTGTCGGGTAATTTGCGCACGATAGTGTTGCTTGGTGAATCGTGTTCTCGGGCCAGCTGTTTGTCCCTGCAGTTATACACGGAACGCATGTAATTCCTAAAGCATGTTTGTGCGTGGTCATAGGAGACTATGTGTATCTACTGTGGCATCAAGTTCGCTTGGTTGAACCTTATTTATTAATTATAAATAAGGTTCAAACAAGCGAACTTGACGCCACAGTTAGTAAATGAAGAGTGGACTAGTGGAGTATGAGTATAACACTATTATTTTTATCTTCTATTTTATTTTCGTGTAAGTAGGTTAAATACCTACACGAAAATGCAAAGATGCAAAAGTTAATAGAAAACTCTATTATATATCCTCTACTTTAATTGAAAGTATAATTCCTAAATATTCAAAACATCACCACAACAGTCTATTGTTGTAACTAGACATTTATAGATTTACGAGTAGTTTGAAATTGAGCGCTCTACATAATTCGTTTTCTGAACACACGTCTGCAAACATAAGATAAATCAATTGAACTTACGAAAATTCAAAGTAGGATGTGGTCCCTGCTCGGAGCAGGCTCGCCTTCCTCGCGCACTCAAGAGCACCTCCTTGCGCGCGGGCCGTTCGGGCACCTCGTCGCGATCGAAACTCGAGCCGGGCTCTGCGCACGCGCCGCCGCCCTCCTCTCTACCTTCTTCAACCACACACGCGGACATAACTATTTTTGTTGGATAATTACGTCACTAATATTTCACAGTCAATATGCTATGCACTTACACTATTTTTTTGTAGTTAGGGGTTGTTTTCACAGCGCCCTTTGCCTCACTGTTATTTTAATGCGATAGGCAATTAGCAAGTCAATCTAATTAAAATATTCACGTCACTTTTTCTCACTGAATTTTAACGATTACATAACTATGTCATCACAGCTTTGTTAACCTCAGGATCGATTTACTTTTTACTTTACGTCACTTATTGTTTCAGTTTCAAGTTACTAGTACTAAATCGTTTATACTGATAAGTACCTATGAATCCGTTTATCTGTCAATATAGGATTTTTTTTTTCAACTGAATATCTTGTATTAGCGACACTGAATAGGTATGTTACCTTCTATCAACAATACACTGTTACCCTCAAATTGACAACATTATTAAAAAACATTACCCTCCAGTCGGGCAATATTTCGGTTATGATATCTACTGGTAGTCACTGTTGCATTATACTGAAGTGATGAATCTGAAACAAAAAATAACTCGATTATAAATTGTACTATATTAATATATCATTCAGTGACATGATGACGGTAGGATATAAAATACTGAACTGAACAAACATTTTAGAAACAAAATAATCACCGCATTGCAGGTAGTTGAAAAATTTCTGAATCGCAATAACATCTAGACTATTCTAGTCAGCTTAAGATCAAAGCCAGAATCTTAGTATAGGTACGAGTAACATAAAATATTCCTATACCACAGCGTCAAATGAAAAGCAATTACGTAATATAGAATATCATTTTCATTTGCCATCATACTAATAAAGCTACATCACTTTCTTATTACGTTCATATGCAAAAAGCAAATATTTCATCGTTTATACCAATTTACTAATGAAGAAAATGAGAATAAAATAAGTAGCTTTATTAACTACGTTTTTTTTTTATTCACAGAATAGCGAACACAGACAATCCAATTATCAGAAAACACAGAACAGTTTCACATAATCTACATTTTTCAATTGATTGCAATTTCATTCACCACAAGTAGGCGGTTTTCACACGGCACTGTGCACCGCCGCCGCGCCGTGGTCACGTATCAAAGTCGTTGATTCGTTGATCGATGCCTTATAGTTAAAAGCAATGTCTATAGCTCAAAAATAGGATAGGTTGGAAAAACTAATTGACTGCCGACTACCTTCTCGTCTAAATCTATACATATAATAAAAATGTAACCGATCGCTGTCTGTACATGGAAGATATATGAGAAAAAATACTATTGGGACCTATAACAACGCAAATAGAACCCAAAACAATGATTTTTAAAATTTTTGTCTGTTTGTCTGTTTGTCTGTTTGTCTGTGCGTTTGTGCACGCTAATCTCAGAAACGGCTTATCCGATTTAAATATGGTTTTCACTAATATATTGTGGTAAGCTTCACTTAACATTTAGTGTTTGTTTCATGTCAATCGGTTCATAAATAAAAAAGTTATGCCAATTTAAAGAATCACATCCAACATTCGTTAATTTACTACGAAATCTTATAGAAGCAGATATTTTAACAGGTTGCGGAAATGAAATGAAATGAAATGAAATCTATACATATAATAAAAATGTAACCGATCGCTGTCTGTACATGGAAGATATATGAGAAAAAAAATTATTGGGACCTTTATCAACGCAAATAGAACCCAAAACAATGATTGTTACAATTTTTGTCTGTTTGTCTGTTTGTCTGTATGTCTGTTTGTCTGTTTGTCTGTTTGTCTGTGCGTTTGTTCACGCTAATCTCAGAAACGGCTTATCCGATTTAGATATGGTTTTCACTAATACATTGTGGTAAGCTTCACTTAACATTTAGTGTTTGTTTCATGTCAATCGGTTCATAAATAAAAAAGTTATGCCAATTCAAAGAATCACGTCGAACATTTGTTAATTTACTACGAAACCTGATAGAAACAGAGACTTTAACAGGTTATGTGGATTAGCTGTTTTTCGCACGGTCAGCTTTATGTGGCTCTATCACGTGTTAGCATTCCTATATTCCTATACGTCTAATCCATACATCCATACACCCATACATATTATAATTATAAGGCTTTGTCCTAACTGACTGACTAACAGACAACGCACAGCCTAAACTGCTGAAAGACGGAGAAATGACGGGGATGTGAGGGGGAAGTGAAGGGAAAGTGAGGGGGAAGTGAGAGGGGAGTGAGAGGGTAGTGAGAGGGAAGTGAGAGGGAAGTGAAGGGGAAGTGAGGGAGTAGTGAGGGGGAAGTGAGAGGGAAGTGAGGGGAATGTGAGGGGGGAGTGAGGGGAGAGTGAGGGAGAAGTGAGGGGTGAATGAGGGGAAAGTGAGAGGAAAGTGAAGGGGAAGTGAAGGAGACGGGAGAGGAAGGGAGGGGAAAGCGACGAGGAAAGAAAGGAGTTCTCGAATGGTGAAAAAAGGGGGGAGGAGGGATAGGAAGCGATAAGAAGGTAGAGGAAAGGAGGAAAAGGAAGGAGAAGAAAGGGGGAGGGAGGGGAAAGCCCTCGATTTTCCCTCTCTTCCCCCTTCCTTGGTAGAGGGAAGTGGAGGAAAGGGCAAGATATGCTGGAGGAGAGGCAAGGGATGCTGAAGGAGGTGAAGAGGAGAAGGGGGAGGGGAGGGGAGAAAGGAGGAAACTGTGAAGTGTGGAGAAAAAGGGCGATAGGTAAGAAGGGGAAGGGGAAAGTTATTGTAGTGAAAATTTGCCTTTAATTGTGTATTGTATATTGTTTTTACGAGGGATATCTTTAGGTAAGTGAAAGAGGATTTGTATGAATGGGAGATTAAAAATAATATGAAAAACATTATTTAAACAATATAAAAATGTCTATTGGAAAAAACGATATTCACGCGAGCGAAGCCGCGGGCAAAAGCTATCTATATACATAAAAGCAAAAGGTCACTCACTCACTCATCACGAAATCTCAGAAACAACAAGTGCTAGGAATCTCAAACTTTGCATGGTCGTTCCTGTTAGGACATAGGTGCTCACTTAAACGGATTTTTGCGAAATCCATCCCCTAAGGGGGTATAAAGTGGTGGCAAAGTTTGTATGAAACTTCTATAGTTTTTATAGTAGGATTACCAAATTACTAGAAAATACTCTTTTTTTATATTCAGAAACCACCCTTATTAAGTGGGCAAATAAGAGTCGCAAGTTTGTGTGAAAGTGGTTTGTCAGTTTTAGCGGTAGCGGGTTTAAACTGGATTCGCCATAGAGACGGATAATACTGATATTTATTACTGATACGTACGATTGCCATAAAATCAGGCACGCAATATTCTCATAGAGGCACCCATCTGAATTTTCACGCGAACGAAGTCGCGGGCAACAGCTAGTGAAATATATGTTTATTCATGTTAATTAAATTAACACTTATGAACGTCGGAATAGCTGATAGTGTTTTTATTCCTCGGATTCCTGTCATTCTAAACAGTCTTTCATTTAGTTTTAAACGAGTCCAGTTTCCAGTGAGCCTATGTTTTGCGATGACTAATTAAAGTAATTAATTAATTAAGTAATTAAAGTAAAGGTAAGACACTAAAAGTTGTGGGTGTGGATCTAAGTATTAGCTGTTTTTCGGTCAGCTTTATGTGGCTCTATCACGTGTTAGCATTACTAGCAGCCTGTATGCTTTGATCCCTGATGGCTATACGTCTAATCCATACATCCATACATATTATATAAGGCTTTGTCCTGACTGACTGACTGACAGACAGACAACGTAAAGCCTAAACCGCTGGTCGTAGCGACTTGAAATTTGGAGGGTGTGTTTGTCTTAATGTCTAGAAGTGTACAAAGAAACCCTTTCTTAAAAATTCAACCCTTAAGTGTATGAAAAGGGATGAAATCGATTGTATGAAACGTCTTCATTTTTTAAGTTACAGCTTTGAAATTTTGTTTTGGAATACTTTTATTTAAATAAAAATACGCTCATAATTTTTTTTTACTGGGGTGGATTTATAGGAGTGAAATAAGGGATGAAATATTGTATGGAAAGATCTTTGCTTTTGAAGTTGGCGACTTGAAATTTGGAGGGAGGGGGAAGGGAGGGGGAGGAAGAGGAAAGGAAGGGAGAAGTGAGGGGAAAGCGCGGGGGTAGTGAGGGAGAAGTCAGGGGAAAGGGAGGGAAAAGTCAGGGGGAAATCGACTGCCTCTGTATTTCGGTGGTACTGTGTATGGACTGTGAGTTCGCGGGTTCGATTCCCGCTCAGTGCAAATATTTGTAGCATGAACATGTCTATTTGCATTGGTCTGGGTGTTTATACCTATGTATAATATGTATCTATTTACAAAAATAAAAGTATTTAAGTATGTTTATCCGTATTCTAGAACCCATAATACAAACATATAATATGCTTACTTTGGGTCTAGATGGCGTTGTGTAAAAATAAAAAAGGAAGAGGGAACTTAGGGGGTGTGAGGAGGCAGTGAAGGGCAAGTGAGGGGCAAGTGAAGGGCAAGTGAAGGGGACGTAAGGGAAAGTGAGGGAAGTGAGGGAAAGTGAGGAGTCAGAAGTGGTGGTGAGTGAATGGGAAGTGAGGAAAAGTGAGGGAGATGGGAAGGAGACGGGAGGGGAAGGAAGGGGAGGGGAGGGGAAGGGAGGGGAAGGGGAAAGTTATTGTAGTGAAAATTTGCCTTTGTGTATTGTATGTTGTTTTACGGGGGATATCTTTAGGTAGGTGAAAGAGGGTTTGTACGAATGGTGATGATGATGAGATTAGCAATAGTATGCAAAACAGTATTTAAACAATATAAAAATGTCTATTGAAAAACGATATTCATGCGAGCGAAGCCGCGGGCAAAAGCTATACATATATAAAAACGAAAGGTCACTCACTCACTCACTCATCTCATCACGAAATCTCAAAAACTACAAGTGCTAGGAGTTTCAAATTTTGGAAATAGGTGCTCTCTAAGACGGGATTTTGCGAAATTTATTTCCCTGGAGTATAAAGGGGAACAAAATTTGTATGGAGCTTCTATAGTTTTTTACTGATATTTATTACTAATATACAATGTACGATTGCCGTAAGATTAGGTAAGAAATATTCTCATACAGGCACACATCTGAATTTTCACGCGAACGAAGTCTCGGGCAACAGCTATATATAATAAAACTGTAACCGGTCGCTGTCTGTACATGGAAGATATATGAGAAAAATATTATTGGGACCTTTATCAACGCAAATAGAACCCAAAACAATGATTGTTACAATTTTTGTCTGTTTGTCTGTTTGTCTGTGCGTTTGTTCACGCTAATCTCAAAAACGGCTTATCAGATTTAAATATGGTTTTCGCTGATACATTGTGGTCAGCATCACTTAACATTAAGTGTTTGTTTCATGTCCATCGGTTTATAAATAAAAAAGTTATGCTAATTTAAATAATCACGTCATAAATGTGGTATGTATTTAGCTTAGCTTAGTTTGTTTTTAAGTTAGGTTAACACGTCTTATTTCTTTATTAAAATGTAAATACTTTATTAGTTAAAATGTAAATACAAGTTAGATTTATATTTTCTGGATTTATTTTATTTTTTATTTTTGTGATAAAAACATGTTTGTTTAACACGTTTCATTACGGAATAGGTGGAATTGAAGTGAATTACGAAATAGTAGTAGTCGATTTACGCTGGTTTCAAAATGAATGGGTCGGATCGACTAGGGATGTACTACCCTCTCATAGTTTTCGACGTAAGAGTAATAGTATCCATATTAATGCGTTTCGTTCGGTAAGCGCGAGAGCTGGAGGCCCAACTGATGCAGAGATGACAAACCTCGCAGCATGTGTGGGGACCAGCTGAGTATCCGCGGAGTCATTGTGTGGGTGGTGTGGGTCAACCCGCCGGCCAGGGAGACCCGTATAAACGGTGGTGCCGCTGGCCGCCCGCGGCATTGTACAAGGGCCCAATTAGACCTAACCAAAAAAAAGAGACTGCCCCACCAGATTGCGCATAATCTCGGAGTGGTTCGTCGTGAGGTTGGTGACCGGATAGTGGGACCCGGCGACCATTTTCGAGACGGTACGGGGGCCTTTTGCGAGCAGTCCGTATCATGGAAGCCCGGAGGCCTAAGACCCTTGAGCCTTTACAGCTGCGAAGAGACATCGCCTCCTCAACGGCCGTCTTCTATCGCCTTTACCACGGAGAGTCTTCTCAACAGCTCTTTAAATTAATTCTACCCTCTCCCTTTTTATCCAGAACGACACGTGCGGGACTGAAGTGCTACCCTTTCACAGTGCAATCTAAAGGGTATCGAACCAAACGGTTCAGCACTTTATACTTTTGTCGCTGAATTAAAGCCTGGAACTCTTTACCAGCGCATGTGTTTCCATCTAACTTTCATCCTGGGACTTTTAAGCGAGGCGTGAAGAAGCATCTCACTAAGCCGCCATAGTGGAGGCCACCATACCAGTAGTTTGGCTTTTGGAATGGTGTCCACTACTTCTGAATTCCACTGACTGCTTACCATCAGCCAGAGTAGAGGCACTTTGGCAGGCTAATATAAAAAAAAAACTTATAGCGTTTTTATTCCTCGGATTCCTTTCATTCCAAACAATTTCCCGTTTAGTTTTAAACGAGTTCAGTTTCAAGTGAGCCTATGTTTCGCGATGACAATTAATGAGTGTGGATCTATATATTAACTGTTTTTCAGCTTTATGTGGATTTGCCACGTGTAAGTAATCCTAGCAGCCTGTATGGCTTTGATCCGCGATGGCTATACGTCTAATATCGTAGATAGAGAAGCATTTACTGTAAAGATTTTTCTTATTCACCTAAACGAAGATGTTTATAATTCAAAACAAACCAAAAGATATACCTATCCAAAAAATGCTGCCCAAAATCACTATTCCACGCGGACGAAGTCGCGGGCACAGCTAGTAACTAATAATCCCTTTTTGCCCGACTGACACAGTCAAGGAGGGTAATGTTTTTCGAACGTATGTATATAATATGTATGTATGTATATATGTATATATAGGAGTATGTATGTCTATTTCTTTGGCACGCTCTACAGCTAAAATGGTGATGGATTTTAACGTATGAGGTGTCATTAGATTCGTATTGATTGCGGGCGTGACATAGTATATATAAAATTTCTATATAGCGTCAGCACAAGAAAAGAAAATGGGTTTCGTTCTTTTCACTTTTTTTTAGGCAGGCGGGCTTTTTGTTTTATATAAATATTACCTATTGGTTATCTATGCGGTTATCTATAACGTATGAATACGGGCAGCGCACGAGTCTCATGATATCAACGATTTAAGTATATTTCTTAGGCGAAGGCTTTTGTCCAGCAATGGACATCTTCAGAAATTCTGATAACGAAGGGTTACAATTGTTCAAATATGGAACTCTAATTTCACATTTCTATATTGACACTATTTCATTTTGCAAAAAAACATGTCAGTTGTTACACACACAACATTAAATATCAAGTTCGACATCAAACAATTCATTTTATGTTCCATATTTCAATTTCTAACTTCCATTAACTTTGTTTTTAAAACTCTTCTGATCCTCAACATCAAACAAAATTAGGGTAAAGTCACCAATGTCGAAACATCAGCGAGTGTTCGAAATGCTGTGATATTTCGCTTGTTCAAATTAATTTGACCGAGAAGTATCAATATTTTGTCCCCTAACCTATCTGTCGATCGATTTTCGCATGGTCGGCAAACTTCATTACTTAATTGAGTTTTCACCTGAGACCATTAAACAACACGACTATATGTATAAAATTATTATTTTACACATTTGTTTGTTTAGGTTCTATATAACAAGTGTTAAGTCTCATATACTTTGAATAGATATTGAGCATTCATCTAGCTAATAAACCGAAATAGCACTATGTTGTAGGTAATTAATTCTAAAAATCAGTCTTATTTTAATTGATCATTACGCGCTCTTATCAAGACAAATAATTTTCTTTTAACTGTAACCCAATTAGATTTATAAATTACTTTCAACAATCGTCTTAAAGATTAGTCGTCTGAGAATTTTAGCTTCCTTTTTGCTTATTCCATCCTCTGTATTATCATTATGCAAATAAATAGCACATACATTACAACTGAGGCATTATGTTACTTAGGTCCGTACCTACATAGCGCATATGAAAAAGATATAGAAACATTTTAAGTTTGAAGAAACATTTTATGTTCTCATAACTTCCTATTACGACAGACGACCAATAGTGCGGCATCTTCTATACAATTCTTTAGTGAAAAAGAAGCCTTCTCTGTCTGCAGTAACAGCGTTATAATTATTATTTATCTATTAAAACTAGCTTTCCCATAGAGTAATCAAATGTCTTAAAACTTATAATTTGTTGTCTTATTCTTTCTTTAGGTCACGTTTAAATAATGCAGAAATTCTTCTCTTTATTACTACAATATAAACTCATGTTTAACAAACACAAGCTGCCGTGACTCGATGTGATGTCAAAGAGTAATTGATTAGATGAAACACATTAACTATATTGAACACCATTCGTTTATTAATTAAAAGTGACACATTGTCATGGTGTCTGTATAACTCATACCGGTACGCGATTGTGTTACGTGTGATTATATAATATTAATCCCTTTGGTATTATAAAAACTAGACCTGTAGTAACTAACATTAATGGTCGTTCCAGACAGAAAAGACATAAATATGTCGATGTCAAGGATTCAAAGTGCCAGGTAATATAATAATATAATGCTAACGTATAATATCTTCAGAATAACGTGTAATAAAATTTGTAAAAATCTGACAATATGTGACTAATAGTTCTCATGTACCTACATGAACTTTACTACCTCGTAGAACCATCGTGTCTAACTGCTGTCATGGTGGTCAACCTAGCCCAACTATGACGGCCCAATGACTTCTCATTATACAATTTATTTTCCGGGTAACTTCGTTAGTACACAATTAGGCCAGAGGGCCTAGACAAGTGGCATAAACGCTAATAGAATAGAATAGAATATATTAATTAATATAAGGGATTGACATAAGCTAACGCCAACATTGTCGTTAGCTTATGTCAATCCCATACATCTTTTAATCTATTCTATTCTATTAACGTTTATGCTACTTGTCTAGGCTCTCAGTACTCAGACTTCTCAAGCTTCTGACTCTCCTCAACGACTATCATAGATATTTCTGTTATAATCGGGACAACATCTTCTATCTACCACACAAGTTGTAATTAATTATTGTTGTATGTACGTTCAATGAACAAATTGACTAAAGTACTGTCATTATTGAATTTACAGAAGTAATTTAATTAACACAGCTATATATATATACGTATATATATGCCCGTGTAATTGAATTAATCGTACATTGTAATAAGGTTGGTATAAGAAGCGACGCTACGAGCGGCGATACGATTACCCTGCCAGTATTCAATCCCATGAATGCAGTAGTACCTACCTATCTGCAACATCCTTATCCGCTACCGGGCTTTTTAGCTAAAGGGTTTGCTCGCATTAAAAATTAAATACCCTTAGTCGCAGCAACATTACCTGCGTATTAAATACGTATTTCCTTACTGTGATCACTAATCCTCCTGTTAAGTGTGTTGACTATGACAATCTTCTTCCTTTGTAAGAGACCTTTGTCCTGCAGTGGATATCTTGAAGTAGATAATGTGATGTGAATAATAATTTAATATACTGTGATCATATCTACAGAAATTTCGAAAATTGTAATAAGAGGTGAAATATATTTCATTTAAAAAGTATAATTGGAGTACAAAGGTAAAAAATATTCATGTTGAAAACTGAACAATGTTACATGAGCTCTCGATAATACACTATCATAAACAAAGTAGAGACCATGTCTAATAAATATTACACAATACAGGTATATTCGAAATGTGTTATCCTAGAATTTCGACCACATGTTGCCTATAATTAAAATAAATTAGGTTGTGTGGTTATTTAAAATGAAATTGCATCGGACCAGAAAAATAGTAATTACAAATTTACTTGTATTTTCTGTAGATAAGTCCTGTACCTATTGTGAGGTTTTTAATTGCACATAAACGACATATTAAGTCTATGAACGAATATTTAATCTCGTTTCAGAATTGCTCATCGTAAACACATGTATTTACGAGGATGGCCTTTTATAAAACCTATTAAAAAATTTGCTGTACATACTTAAAAGTTCATTACATTAAAATCGTTATCTGGTTCTTATTCTTATATTAAAGGACATTATCTTAATCCAGGTAAACTTTTAGAAGCTACGTCAGATAGACACTGAAAAATTCAAATTATAAACTCATTTCTTCTGTGGAGTTTTAAAAAGGATTTGTACTAATGTTTAACAAGTCATTTTACTAAGTCTAGGTCGACAATAATAAAAGATCTGTTGGTTAAATTGATAGTTGTGAAATCTCTTTTCCTCAAATCCCACAAAGCCTTATTATACAGAGATGATGACTTGCGTAATTATAATAGTAAGAACAACTAAGTTTTATGCAAAACATATTTAAATAGCTATTTTCGCTATTTATTATAAGTTCAAAATATATGTATAATGCAATTTAAATATATGATGACAAAAAAAATATTAGCAGTGAAAAATATTAAGACGGCAATAAGTGCTAACGACCTTGAACAAAGCCTTCTCCCAGTAATCCGCACGCACAAATTTCGTCGAAATAACATACCTCGTCATTATTATTCGACTTGAAAAACTCGATACCTATACATGGATGAAAGATTTTATAAGAATGCATTTTAAGGTTTTTCTATCGTTAAATTATTTATACTACTCGTAGAGCCCTCGTGTAGACGGGTCATTATATAACAATGCTAAGAAAACACAAGCATGTCGTTGCCGACTGAGTAGGAAAAAAGGCATGAAAAATTAGGATAAGGAAAAGGACCTTTGCTGCGTTGGAGAAATTCCTTCGGCGTTCTTATCTGTCGAACGAAACTCATCCGTTTTTTATAAGAAGGTAGTACTGCACCGATCGATTACATTCAAACTAAAACCAGCAAGAATCTACACACACAATAACACATTACCTACGGCATTTTTACCAGTGGTTCATATCTAAGTAGTAATAAAAGTACAAGGAGATAACTTTTGCGAGTAAACCACACTCGCAATTTGGAGTGGATAGCCGGTTGCAGTTATTAAATTTGCTAGCCGGACGATGAGTGGTTCAAAGAAATAAAAGCTTTTCCCTCAATGACGATTGTGTTGCGTGATAGTAAGACATTTTCACGAGATTGGGTGTTATTTATTTACTTCTCTTAATTTCCTTCTAATAAAGAGTTATTGTAATGTTTCTAAATGCCAGTTTTTGTCTATCTGGCTTGGTTGTGGAGTAGTACGGCGTATCTGCCCAGGAGTTTTAGGTTCAGATCGAGCAAACGGTTAATTTTATTAATCGATTATATATTATAGTCTTCTTACAGGAACCTGTAAAAAGTCAGAAATTGGGCTTGATTTACAAGAGAGTTGATTTCCTTTCCTGCCGTTTTACGATTTCTGCTATTTTCACATGTCACCAAGTAAACGCAAAAATAACGAACTTCCATTGGTACAAGGTTCATATAATCAAAGTACTTCCCTTGTTTTTGTGTGTAAGTATCAATTTGCAATGTAACTCAAGTAATTCTATAACAATTTGATTTGTAGGTATAAATGCCTGAAAATGAGTGTCATCCGACCTTTGTTACCCAATTAGACGAAGACAAGTATCATTAACATACAGTTGTGATATCAACGTGTTTCAACTAACACTTAACAACGTATATATATGATACACCATAGATTAGATCAGATGTCTAGGTATGATGCTCTTCAATACCTATATATTATTAGTATATCTACTGGAGTACTTACTAGTTTGCACCATCTGATTGCGATGATATCTAACATTAATGTTTTCGTAACATGATTTACAGTGGCTTTCTAACAAACTTTAATCCAAGATTCTTGAAAATCACGATTATTCGTTGGGTGCTGAAGCGCTGTCAATAATAGACATATTGATATATTTTAAAAGTGATTCAGCGCTAAACGGTCATCATCATTATATCAGCTGAAGGACGTCCACTGCTGGACATAGGCCTACCCTAATTTTCGCCACATTGGCCGGTCGTGAGCCGCCCTAATCAATCGATTACCCGCCACCCTCGTTGGTCCACCTTGTGAGGGGTCTGCCCACGCTGCATCTTCTGGTTCGTGGTCTAAACGATGCAATACATAAAAATCAGGTTTTCAAATAAAGTATGTGTACAGAAGGCTACTGTTAGAAAGTCTGGATACATTTTGTAGTAGTTATATAAATTTTTCTAAAGTGCTTGCACAGTTAAACAGAAATTATCTTTAAAATAATTATAGCTAAACAGACCAAAGAATCCAAAATAATAACGAGCATTCAAATTTTAATTTAATGTGATAAAACAATCACGTTTTCAACATTATAACATTAGTATATCTATACATATAATAAAAATGTAACCGATCGCTGTCTGTACATGGAAAATATATGAGAAAAAAAATTATTGGGGCCTTTATCAACGCAAATAGAACCCAAAACAATGATTGTTACAATTTTTGTCTGTTTGTCTGTTTGTCTGTTAGTCTGTTTGTCTGTTTGTCTGTGCGTTTGTTCACGCTAATCTCAGAAACGGCTTATCCGATTTAGATATGGTTTTCACTAATACATTGTGGTAAGCTTCACTTAACATTTAGTGTTTGTTTCATGTTAATCGGTTCATAAATAAAAAAGTTATGCCAATTTAAAGAATCACGTCGAACATTTTCTGATAGAAACAGAGACTAACAGGTTACGGAATATTTTTGGATTCCTCTCATTCTAAACAATCTTCCATTTAGTTTTAAATGAGTCCAGTTTCCAGTGAGCCTATGTTTCGCGATGACAATTAATAAAGCCCAAGGTCAGACACAACTAAAAGTTGTGGGCGTGGATCTAAGTATTAGCTGTTTTTCGCACGGTCAGCTTTATGTGGCTCTATCACGTGTTAGCATTCCTAGCAGCCTGTATGCTTTGATCCTCGATGGCTATACGTCTAATCCATACATCCATACACCCATACATATTCAATAAGGCGTTGTCCTGACTGACTGACTGACTAACAGACAACGCACAGTCTAAACTGCTGGTCGTAGTGACTTGAAATTTGGAGGGTGTGTTTGTCTAAATGTCTAGAGGTTGTACTAAAAAAGGGATTTTAAAATTTAATTCCTAAGTGTGTAAAAAGGGATGAAATCGATTGTATGAATCTTCTTCATTTTTTAACTTACAGTTTTGAAATTTTGTTTTGGAATACTTCTATTTAAATAAAAAATATACTTATAATTTTATTTTAACACGGGTGGATTTAGAGGGGTGAAATTAGGGATGAAATATTCTATACAAAGATCTTTAGCTTTTGAAATTTACAGAGAGGGGGAGGGAGGGAAAGGAGGGAGGAAAAGGAGGAATTGAGGAGAAGGAGGAAGGGAGGGGAAAGTGAGAGGGAAGTGATGGGGGAGTGAGAGGAAAGTGATGGGGGAGTGAGAGGAAAGTGATGGGGAAGTTAGGGGGAAGTGAAGACGAAGTGTGGGCGAAATGCGGGAGAAGTGAGGAGAAAGTCAGGAAGAAGTCAGAGGGAAGTCAAGGGAAAGCCAGGGAGAAGTGAGTGGAAAGTGAGGGGAATGTTAGAGGAAAGTAAGAGGAAAGTGAGGGGAAGTGAGGGAAAAGTGAGGGGGAATTGAGTGGGAAGTGAGTTGGGTGAGGGAGCATTGAGGGGGAAGTGAGAGGGAAGTGAGAGGGGAAGTGAGGGGGAGTGAGAGTTAAGTGAGGGGTGAATGAGGGGAAAATGAGAGGAAAGTGAAAGGGAAGTGAGGGAGACAGCAGATGAAGGGAGGGGGAAGGAACGCGAAAAGAAAGGAGTTCTCGAATGGTGGAAAAAGGGAGAGGAAGGGATAGTAAGCGATAGGAAGGGAGAGGACAGGAGGAAAAGAAAGGAGAAGGAAGGCAGACGAGAGGGGAAAAGGAGGAGGCAAGGTAGAGGGAAGTGGAGGAAAGGGCAAGAAATGCTGGAGGAGGGGCAAGAAATGCTGAAGGAGGTAAAGAGGAGAAGGGGGAGGGGAAGAGAGGAAGGAGGAAACTGTGATGAGTGGAGAAAAAGTGCAATAGGGAAGAAGGGGAAGGGGAAAGTTATTGTAGTGAAAGTTTGCCTTTGTGTATTGTATATTGTTTTTACGAGGGATATCTTTAGGTAGGTGAAAGAGGATTTGTTTTAATGGGAGATTAAAAATAGTATGAAAAACAGTATTTAAACAATATAAAAATGCTATCTATATACATAAAAGCAAAAGGTCACTCACTCACTTATCACGAAATGTCAGAAACAACAAGTGCTAGGAATGTCAAACTTTGCATTGTCGTTCCTATTAGGATATAGGTGCTCACTTAGACGGAATTTTGCGAAATCCATCCCCTAAGGGGGTATAAAGGGGTGGCAAAGTATGTATAAAATTTCTATAGTTTTTATAGTAGGATTACCAAATTACTAGAAAATACTCTTTTTTTATTATTCAGCAACCCCCTTATTAAATGGGCAAATAAGAGTCGCAAGTTTGTGTGAAAGTGGTTTGTCAGTTTTAGCGGTAGCGGGTTTAAACTGGATTCGCCATAGAGACGGATAATACTGATACAATGTACGATTGCCATAAAATCAGGCACGCAATATTCTCATAGAGGCACCCATCTGAATTTTCACGCGAACGAAGTCGCGGGCAACAGCTAGTACATAATATATTAGTCTATGTTTCCAGTTCTATGTTATTCGAGTCAGTTATCAAGGGGTTAATTAATCTGTCACACGTGTGTCGGACAAGTTTGTGGAAATAGCGTGACGTCACTTGACATCTTGTTTTAAACCTGTGGGTTCGTAATTCCTCTTCATATGTTATATAATGGCTATAAAATAAGCAATAAATAAATGTGACGTGAGACTTTCAGTGGTCAGTTGTGTCAGTGTGATATGTCGGCAAAACTTTTAGCGAAGTTTCTTTTATACTTCTTCGGTGGCAAACAAAGTAGTGGTAGTAAGTAACACCATCAAGCTATTACCGCCTGTATACAGAGAAAAGGATGAGAGATGAGCAAGTAATTAAGCACTTAGCGCTCTCACTCACCGAATCAAACGAATGGAAACCAGTGAGACATTAATGTGGCAATGTGCCGCAATAATTTCAGTACAAACAGCAAAATATTTACTAGAAATATCTTAATACATCGTCCGCCCAGCCTAATTATTATACTCTACCTGTATTTTCAAAGCCAAACATGTTCTGCCCTCGAAAACGTATTAGGTACCTATGGCTATATTCGGTCAGTGTAATTCTAGGTAGATACATACTATATACGCTAAGTCTCAGCGCTCTTGCGATTTTTCCAGTCCATTCATTTGGAAACAGATTTATTGGTTATCTACCTGCTTCGGTTTTATATTAGACTGAACAAAAAGTTTTTAAGTATTTTACAGGCTGGTACAACAGCTAAAAGTTAAATACTTACCTATTTTACCTATACAATCTATCGATATATTGTGATGGTCTATTGAAGGTGCGATGCCTAACATACGAGCGATGTTAAGTTAAATATATATGCTTTTCATTTTACACAATTATTTGTTCATTAGTTTCATTCTTCTTAGAGCATTCGTAACATATCGCGTTGCATTGATTGAGTTATGAATAGGTCGAATATAAAAGATAGGACGAAATAAGTATGGAGTTACACTGACAACGATTAAGAATGCAGTTACGTTGGTTCTGCTGTATATCATTATGGTAATTACTGAACTTTTGCCATTTAAATTTAATCAGGTACTTACTGAGATTTGAAACTGCTGGACTTAAAGAGTCCGTAGCAGTTTGCCATAACCACCACGCTTGTCAGGCGGAATGGAAATACAATATGTATGATAATATTAAGTAGATACGCAGGTAACACTGTAGTTCGTTTCCTAGTATTCCTGTTCGCCCACGACGTCCAACAGAATCAAAGAGGATAGCTCTTATTCTATATTCTATACCTATACCTAATTCACACGGCCGATTAGCATAAACAAGTGTAAACTTTTTTAAATCAAGAACTAGGTATATGACCTAAAACATGAAATTTTTAAGAAGACACACTAACAAAATTAATCTTCATTTAAAACTTTTAATATATCTAAAAACTATTTCATTTAGTCGTAATCACAACATTACAACTTATTTAATTATAACAAAAAGCTTGTTACTTAAAAGTTAAACATAAAGAGATTATATTGTAGTTGAGGCAGACTTGAGATAGGTATACCTTAATTCTAAAGCTAAGTAAGTAAAACATTACTACTGCGTTTTGATCGGTATATATCTAATATATACCGATATGTTTGTAATACTATCAGTGTATTACAAACATAGCACTCTTGTACAAGATATAATAAAACGTACTGCAGACATGTTAAAGTAGCAACATTACTATTAAAAGCTTTTTTCAGAAAATAACTATAATAAAACGAGGTAACTAACAAAATACTACAACATAATTGTTAGTAAACTGCTATTACAAAATGGTAGCATTAGCTGCTATAAATGATGATGATGAACATACGTCCATCACTCCATCTTTCCTAATTGTTACCAATATGTATAAAGCTTGAAACTGCCAGTCTGATTTGAAAAATATTTGGCGTTCCACTACATTCTTGTTTGTTTTAGTGTCTTCTAAAATTATGGAAGTCTACTGTGCTAACGAAGCAGTAAACAAAAAAAAACGTCACTTAACTTGGGTAAAACTGGTCTGTTAATAGCTAGTTTCTAATACATTCACATCTACCAACACAAATATCATGTTTGTAACGAAATGATTCGCAGAACAGTTGCGTCAGCTACTCGAGAAACTTTAAACTTAGGCCCTTATACGATAGTAGCACGAACCACGAAGTGTTGGTCTATTCTTAGACGAGAGTTCACTTCATATGAACAATAGAGTTCATTTGAATGAACTATATTGTGCTACTGCGTAGATATGTTAATACAACAGAGATGTTTCGTGAAATTTGTCCTTTACTCAACAAAACGATTTAACCAACGGATTATCACTAACTACAACAACACTCTTTCAATAAACCTTTGGCCCATGTTGTTGCAACTCTATCATTAAACATATTCATTACTAGCTGTTACCCGCAGCTCCGCCCGCGTAAATGTCGGTTACATCACATATTATTATTTTTATAAAAGAATTTTTCTAAAATAAACGTAGCCTAAGTTACTTCTTATTACATCAGCTACCTGCCAATAAAAGTCCCATCAAAATCGGTCCAGCCATTTCAAAGATTAGCCGGAACAAACAGACAGACAGACAGACAAAAATTATATATATTCATATACATGTAGTAAAAAACGGTTATTTCAATATTACAAACAGACACTCCAATTTTATTATATGTATAAATTTGATGCAATTAAATGAATCACTTATGTTGTATAATATGTATTATTTATTTATCATATTTTTATAGCATGCTAGATAGCGCTATTTTGACGCCATTATCGCTGAAAACTAGCGCTGTTAGGTGCTTGAAGCGCCACAGCAGAATGCTGAGCGATAGCTAGTTTATGTGCACGCATTGACCTGAGTACTAAATATTGGTGCATGGTATGGCGTCAAATCCATAATAATTTACAAGATACAAGTGTTGCTGCCGAAACTTTTATTTACAACTGTCAACTGTCACTATACTGAAGTCACTAGATAGCAAAAATAGACATTATTGTTTTATGATATAAAAACGACATTTACTCTAAGGATTGTAAAGCAATTTTATTGTCGACTATACATCTGGAGCAGTAGCTGTATACATGACTGCAAATTAAAAGATTTAAAGTTTATTCCTCTCATACAAAAGCTTTTGAATACAATTTATTTCATAATTTAGTCAGATGACATAATATTATAGTAATTTTAATATTGCTCCTGTTCGCAGAAAGTCAAGAGCAGAAACTTGTCACGTAGCAATGTCCCAGTGATCGTATTTCCACATTTTGTCTTGTTTTAAAAACAAAAAAATATCCAATAAATAAAACTGCTAAATATCAGTCAAAGCTTGTTATTTTGTGAAAATTCTTACTTTCAGATACTTATCCAATTTTTTTTCCATTGGTTTGTTTTTATTTTCTTGTTTTAACAGATTTTCACGTTTAATTAGATAATCCTTATCATCCGTCTATTAAAGGTTTATTTTTTCGACTCCATTTTCAATTTCAACCATCCGAATAAATAAATCTACCTTACTTACTATGATTTTATGCTGTTTTTAACCTAAAACCAATCACAATCTCAATGCGTAGTTTAACAAGAAGGCAGCTAAACCTAAGACCGCAATCTTTTTAGCATTATCTTAGTACTAATGTTTCAACTGGCAAAGTATGACTGACGCTAAAAGGAGACGCTATTACAGCTATTACCTATACTATTATACATAGATACTACTATTACTACTACTACTACTACTACTACTACTACCACCTGTTCGTACTAATATTATAAATGCAAAAGTAATTCTGTCTGTCTGTTACGCTTTCACGCCTAAATCACTGAACCGATTTTGATGAAATTTGACAAAGGGATAGATTAGACTTCTAAGAACAACATAGGCTATCTTTTATCGCGAAAAAATGGCTAAAAGGTGTTGAAATAGGGGATGAGAGTGAAAGGGATTAAAATCATCAATGTACACAGAGATATAACCTACATTCACGCGGGGAAAGCTGAGGGCAACAACTAGTTTTTCATATATAAAAAGGTTTTTCGAAGAGCTGGAGCGATGGTTGTCGTATTCTGTTACGTAAACGCAATAAACGCTGCACTCGTCACACACACTTGTTGGTACTTAGTACTTGACTGTTGATGGTTTATTATAATATGTATTGTAGTGAAAAATTATCATTAAACATCAATCTCAATTTAAGTTAGGTATCTATTGTATTTGTTCACTGAAGACTTGTAGATTGATTGTCAACTTTATAACTAGAATCTCCTAAAATTTATTTTAATTAACGAATAGATTTTTCTAAGACGAATTTTAGAACAAACGTTTTTACTTAACTTATACTTATTGTTTCATTTAAAAGTCAGGTGTAATTAAATACTTTTAGATTGTAACTCAATGTGCCACATTCAGGTATAAATTTCGTATTTATCTTAGCACCAATAAATTAACCTATTTAATTTAATAATGCCTCCTATACAATGGTATTACACGGTACGGCTTGCGGTTATCCAATTTTACGTAAATGACAGTTCAACAAGAAGGGTTCATGAAAACGAAACAAAGGAATCCCACTTGCCCCCATCAGCATGATGTCGAGTCAAACCGTCATACGTTAGCTGTATCGCGTAAAACCATGCACGAACACAAATTATCCCAACAAATCTATGTAAACATAATATAAGTTTTTATTAAAAATCATTTACTTTGACATTACTATTATGATACATACTTAATCCTACATAATCACATGTTATCCTCACAACATCTTTCGAGAATTCACTCCAAGAGCATATCTATACATATAATAAAAATGTACCCGGTCGCTGTCTGTACATGGAAGATATATGAAAAAAAAAAATTATTGGGACCTTTATCAACGCAAATAGAACCCAAAACAAGGATTGTTACAATTTTTGTCTGTTTGTCTGTTTGTCTGTTTATCTGTTTGTCTGTTTGTCTGTACGTTTGTTCACGCTAATCTCAGAAACGGCTTATCCGATTTAGATATGGTTTTCACTAATACATTGTGGTAAGCTTCACTTAACATTTAATGTTTGTTTAATGTCAATCTGTTCATAAATAAAAAAGTTAATGCCAGTTTAAAGAATCACGTCGAACATTTGTTAATTTACTACGAAACCTGATAGAAATAGAGACTTTAACAGGTTACGGAATAGCTGATAGCGTTTTTAAACAATCTTCCGTTTAGTTTTAAATGAGTCCAGTTTCCAGTGAGCCTATGTTTTGCGATGACAATTAATAAAGCCCAAGGTCAGACACGACTAAAAGTTGTGGGTGTGGATCTAAGTATTAGCTGTTTTTCGCACGGTCAGCTTTATGTGGCTCTATCACGTGTTAGCATTCCTAGCAGCCTGTATGCTTTGATCCCCAATGGATATACGTCTAATCCATACATCCATACACCCATACATATTATATAAGGCTTTGTCCTGACTGACTGACTGACTAACAGACAACGCACAGCCTAAACTGCTGGTCGTAGTGACTTGAAATTTGGAGGGTGTGTTTGTCTAAATGTCTAGAGGTTGTACTAAGAAAGGGTTTTTGAAAATTTAATTCCTAAGTGTGTGAAAAGGGATGAAAACGATTCTATGAATCTTCTTCATTTATAACTTACAGTTTTGAAATTTTGTTTTGGAATACTTCTATTTAAATAAAAAATATCCTTATAATTTTATTTTAACAGAGGTGAATTTAGAGGGGTAAAATTAGGGATGAAATATTCTATACAAAGATCTTTAGCTTTTGAAGCTAGCGACTTGAAATTTGCAGGGAGGGGGAGGGAGGGAAAGGAAGGAGGAAAAGGAGGAATTGAGAGGAAGGAGGAAGGGAGGGGAAAGTGAGAGGGAAGTGATGGGGAAGTGAGAGGGAAGTGATGGGGAAGTGAGAGAAAAGTGATGGTGAAGTGAAGGGGAAGTGAAGAGGGAGTGTGGGGGAAATGCGGGAGAAGTGAGGGGAAAGTCAGGGAGAAGTCAGGGGAAAGCCAGGGAGAAGTAAGGAAGAAGTGAGGGGAAGTGAGGGGTAAATGAGGGGAAAGTAAGAGGAAAGTGAGGGGGAAGTGAGGGAGACAGAAGAGGAAGGGACGAGAAAAGAATGGAGTTCTCAAATGGTGGAAAAGGGGAGGGAAAGGAATAGGAAGCAATAGGAAGGGAGAGGAAAGGAGGAGAAGGAAGGAGAAGGAAGGGGGAAGAGAAGGGACAGCAAGGTGGCAAGGTAGAGGGAAGTGGAGGAAAGGGCAAGAGATGCTGGAGGAGGGGTAAGGGATGCTGAAGTAGGTGAAGAGGAAAAGGGGGAGGGGAGGAGAGAAAGGAGGAAACTGTAGAGAGTGGAGAAAAAGGGCGATAGGGAAGAAGAGGAACGGGAAAGTTATTGTAGTGAAAATTTGCCTTTGTGTATTGTATATTATTTTTACGAGGGATATCTTTAGGTAGGTGAAAGAGGATTTGTATGAATGGGAGATTAAAAATAGTATGAAAAACAGTATTTAAACAATATAAAAATGTCTATTGGAAGAAACCATATTCACGCGAGCGAAGGCGCGGGCAAAAGCTATCTATAACATAAAAGCAAAAGGTCACTCACTCACTCATCACGAAATCTCAGAAACAACAAGTGCTAGGAATCTCAAACTTTGCATGGTCGTTCCTATTAGGATATAGGTGCTCATCCCCTAAAGGGGTGACAAAGTTTGTATGAAACTTCTATAGTTTTTATAGTAGGATTACAAAATTACTAGAAAATACTCTTTTTTTAATATTCAGAAATCACCCTTATTAAGTGGGCAAAAAAGATTCGCAAGTTTGTATGAAAGTGGTTTGTCAGTTTTAGTGGTAGCGGGTTTAAACTGATTCGCCATAGAGACGGATAATACTGATATTTATTACTGATACAATGTTCGATTGCCATACAATCAGGCACGCAATATTCTCATAGAGGCACCCATCTGAATTTTCACGCGAACGAAGTCGCGGGCAACAGCTAGTCTTTATATATGTCACTAGTATCCTACGTAAGTGACAGAACACTTCTTGTTAAGGCTTTATGACCGGAAATAGAAACTATCACTGTATTTATTTCTAACACTTGATAAAAGAAGTTCTAGAAAGCCATATACATATAGAGGTATGTATATATATACCTCCATGTATTATATAGTTAATTATATTTTTATACAGAACAATTAACAATAACAATTCTGTTGATTTTTAGTAGACTAGAATGAATAAAGTTCAACATTCAAACAGAAAATTACGGAGAATAAAATCTGACTCGAAGCTTTAATTGCTACGTTTGAAATTTACGATAGTTTCATGAAAGAAACAATACAGTTACTGGTTCAGTCCAAGCTGAGTCATTGTATTGAATAAATCAACATCCCTTTTTATGTGGGTAATAGGCAGCAGACAATGTTAAAAAAATTCAAGAGTCGGAAGATAATCACTGAGAATAAATATCTTATTATAATTATTTGAACACTAGCACAACATATTTAATTGAAGTCGCTAGTTGCAAGAGACCATATCAAGGCATTTTATTAATGTAATTAATTTTTATTTACATGAAAAACTTAATATTTAATATAAATAATAAAGAATTATGATATCGCACCTTAGGTACAAAACAGAATCAAATTATGCATTGTGATTTAGATTTTATTAGATTTCACACTATGTGGCAGTAAACACAAGATACATTTCCGAAAAGACATAGGTATTCGACTTAAGATCCATCTCTACTATAGGTGTAATATCCCAAGTTCAGAATACGTGACGGCGATAAAAGGCAAAAGTTAGATTACCTATAATAATAATAAGTAATAAAAAGTTCTTGAGTGCCTGACACACTTGCGTCATCAACACAGTTCAAATTGGAAACACAAAACCAGATAGATTTCTTTTAAGACTTAGACAAGTCTTAAAAAGATATACCTACATTTAAAATGGGACAAGTTAAATAACCAAATTAGGTAAGTACATAAATGGATAGCCGTAAATTTAAAGTCACAATCATTAAAATGTGCCATACATTTTAATGATTGTGACTTTCTACCTAAATGAAAATAGCCGTTCTATCTAAATGAAAATAAATGTTAGTGCACTGCGACGACGTTTATAGAAAATTATCTCTTTAGAATTTAAATTAATGTTTTTTTATGAAAGGTAGTATTTAGCGTTTTCGAAAAACAGTTACTCAACGTTTTTTATTTACCGCAAAATATTAAGCGTAATGGCGACACTTAAAAATTGCCTCGTTTACTTTTTATAATAAAAGAAAGTAGAAACCTGTTCCTGTTCTTGTTACAAAAAAAACTACTTTTGTTACAAAGAACAGAAATATAATATCTAAAGTTTGGGGACCGGGGATCGGGGACTAGCTGGTTCTACTTAATTAATTGTAAGTAAGCATCTTTATTTCATTTTATTAATCGCAAACGATGATGATGAAGATATTAATGAAAGATGGTACAAAATAATCTAATGCATGTTGCTTTTCTGTGTAGTTAAGTATTGTTATTATGAAATAGATAATAGATGAAACCCAAATGTTCTCGAATGGACACCATGGACTAGATAGCAAGTCTTCCATCAAGATGAACCCGACTCAAACAAAAAAATTGATAATGGTGGCTGAAAGACGCTAGATGCAAGTTGCTCCCTACGGGTTCATTTCCACCAGTAAATTTAGAGTTATATATGATAGAGAATTGAAAAAATTATTTATGCTTAATGCCATTTAAATGCTTAAAGCCTATAGCCGTTAGTACATTATACATTGTGCAAGTTTAATATTTAAGTCATACCAAACATTGAATAAAATACTATGTTACAAGTTACGACATTTTCATTTATTGCAAACTCAAATAAATGATTTACAAGCTCAAATAAAAGGATAATAATTAAAGTAGATATTATCGTAAATAAAACAATATATTTACTAAGTCAAGTACAAATGGTATACAGTAAATTAAATTTATTGTAAATGAAAGTAAATATATTAAAAACTCAAGTAAAAATGTTACAAATTAAAATACACTTAATACAAATTAAATAAACTACAAAATAATTGTAGGAAACTACCTTGCAAAAATACTCAAAAGAAGTCACTAACATTATACATGAATTATTAATTATAAACAATACAGCGTATTATGAATAAAATATTAAGAAAAGCTACGTAAATAACAAGATGTGGCGCCTGAAACTTTTCTGCACTATTGCAATTCTTTCCTTTACAAACACATACAGTATAACGTGCCCACAATGATATTGAGCGAGCAAATGGCGTGAGTGATGCGGCCGGTGAAGACGTACATCCTTCTCTTACTTTATGCAATGATATCTCCAATCGCGTGTAACGATGGGTTGCAAACGAAGGCGACCTCGGTACTGTGACGCTGACACGTCCGTTCTGTATACACTGTCCCTATATCTAAAAATCGCTTAACACATCCACCAGGTATCCAATAACTACTAAGTATCTTCAATGTTGAACCTTCATACCAATTATCAACCTCCCAAACTTTCATCGGAACTCTCATATTATCAAGTTCCCTAGATGTGAAATCCCACCACCTTGTAGAATAACATTCTGCATGCAAGAAACGCTTCAAAATTTTAGCACTCCAGTCATTACTTTCAAAAGCATCGTAGCACAGCGAGTTGTTGGGAATCCCCGGCTGTTCCAATCCACAATGATAGCAGTCTGAAACTTTATTTTTATATTTATCTGGTAAAAACCATAAGTAGAAATTACCTAGAAACGATTGTTCAACCAGTGAGGAATTTGAATTTGGTTCCATAGAATAGTTTCCAAAGCCTATCAAACTTTTGTTTAACATAGCGTCCTCATTCGGTATTTGTCGATGTCTTATCTTTTGTAGATATTCACGTAAATGAGGTACCGCGGACATTAAAGCTTCATACTTATTTAGCGGTAGGTGTTCTGGTTTCAAGGAGCCTGCCAGAGCTGCTTCCAGACTAACTGGAATATCGGATAAGGGCATTACACTGTTCGCTGGTAGTAAATTGATCGAAATCAATAAAAAATAAATATTAAATACTAATATAGTCATATTATATGTATAAAATTATAAAAAATACTTGCTAACCAAATGTTAATAGATTGCCTGAATATAAAATGTCAATTTCTTCCTGTCAAAATTAGCTCGACTAGCGCTTAGAACAAGGCGTGCGTCGCAGTTGAGAAGAAATTCAAACTCGTATTTTGACACTGACCTCTAATTAGGATATTTTGTATCTACTAACATGTTAATACTTTCATCATCATCACCAGCATGTAGGCGTTTACTGCAGGACATTGGCACCTCCCCAAAGGAATTTAGCATAGTCACCACGATTGTAAGGCGGATTGCTGTCCGCAGCACTTGTTTTTTTAGTACGCACATTGCTGCTTGGTACCAAGTATTCTGTCAGTTGCCTCAAAAACTGACAAGAGACTGGGTGATCCCATATTCTATTAGACTGGACAAATATTTTTTTGTTATTATTGTATTTTTACAACTAAAATTCCTGATCTTTGATTAGAGATCAGGAGATTTCAACGTAGAAAGCAAAAATTCATCACGCATCACGCAGGTGTTATTTATTAGTGGTTTCCTTGAAGGTGCTTGCTTAAATTTAAATTCTTTATTATTTGCGTACAACACCCGCGCATAAAAATATAACAGACATACCAATCACGGATTTTCAAGTTCCAACCAGTCGGAAACGTAACAGATGTTCGCCTGACATCTGGTCTCGACAGCATTCAACCTGCTCGTTATCTATCGTAATATAAACGCCCACCTACCGCGTTATCTAATGTACAGAAAGATATTAAATAAAATAAACTATGTATTTTCTTTTAACTCAGAAGCTTACAAACATCCCTACAATTATCTGATACACCTAAAAATCCGAAGCAATTTTTCTTCAGTGACAGCATTCTTGAAATTATGAGATGCAGCAGTTACTAATTACATCACATCTTCTAAAATGGCTAAGGTATTATTCGTAAATATTTACAGCATGGAATATTTTCCTAACATACCTTATAAATAATTAATCCTGACGCTAGGTTGCCCACTAATAACTCAATAAGAAGAAGAAGCGTCATGCTCTCATCTACGAAAAAGTATTTAGCAATGAAATTGGCCCTTTACGATTCGCTTGTTATTTATGCAAAGCCTATGTAATTAAGTAGATCTTATGTCATTTACAGAGCTAATTCCCAATTTCGGAGAGATTTTTTACATTCCTCGACTGATAATCTTGTGATATAACACAACGATATATAAACATAATCTGATGATATATAACCCTTGTGTTACAGCCCTTCACTATTGAATGATGGCGCTTCAAGAAGCCATAACATCAAACTTTACTAGTTAAAGACATAAAGTTTATGTGGCGTGCAACACGCGATTTCATTCCGGTCGTTGGCTGATGTTTCTGATGGCATCCAGTGTGCCCTGGCCCTAAGTTTTCTCATTAAACTCCTGTTTACTAAAGGACCTTAGGAATACGTCCATTCGTCTAACACCGTTAACCGACGCGGATATTATTTTGGATATGTTATTTCTGCGGTCAAGTCACGCTAAGCTTGCACTTTCTGCAGGATTGCATTCATTCAGTTATATTCATTATTATTTTTCAAGTAATAATGAATGCCAACGCACTTCAACTATTTCTTTTATTGTATATTTAATAATAATAATAATAATATTCTACCACATTCACACAGCGCCATCTAGCCCCAAATTAAGCAATTATATTTGCTTGTGTTATGGGTACTAAACAACTGATATACTACTTATATACATTTTTTTTTTGTAAATACATACATATTATAGATAAATTACACCCAGACCCAGAACAAACAATCATGCTCATCACACAAAGATTTGTCCTGGGTGGGAATCGAACCCACGACCTCCGGCTTAGCAGTCAGGGTCACTAACCACTAGACCAACAGGCCAGTCATTTATAATACCAATTTACATTTCCATGGAATAAGATGAATGCACCAGTAATCGACAAGGAACCAGTGATGGACATATCATGCAGAATAAGAGTAGGAATGAGTTTTTATAATATATGTTAGCAATGTTCGACCATAAACAAAACCCATCGAGCTATCAATGTTTGCCGTAATTCAGTATATGAATTTAATTTGAAAGGAGCCACAAGGTGCTTGTGGTATTAAAAAATTAGTACGAAAGTTATTAGTAAGGTAGGTAGAA
Organism: Parascotia fuliginaria; assembly: GCA_963082885.1. Taxonomy (NCBI): domain Eukaryota; kingdom Metazoa; phylum Arthropoda; class Insecta; order Lepidoptera; family Erebidae; genus Parascotia; species Parascotia fuliginaria. The sequence continues at coordinate 12,381,669 of OY720176.1, read as the reverse complement.
GTTTGCCTTTCAATTTCTTATAGCTTTATTTAAACCAGAATGACTTTATTTATTATTAACACAGGACCTTCAATTTAACATATATTGTATTGAAACAATCACTATTATTAACGAAATCGCAAAAATACCACGAATTTGCGTTTAAAGTTTCCATTACTGGTGCCTATGATAAAGGTATATGACATGTCAGTAATGTCATTTTTTATACAGCATCCGTGGCAAACAAGCGTACCTACAGCCCAAGATGGTAACTGGTTGCCCTAACCTATCATCATTGCTGTATTTTACAATTATTACAAAATACACTTCATATGCGTATTTTAGATTGTTATGTTTATTGTGCGTCTTAAATAAATAAATAAAGTACAATGCTATCATACGGGCTGTAGGTTAATTGGCTGACATTTTGTAAATTTTAACGTTCATTAGTGTTAATTCAATTAACCTAAATGAAAAAATCATTTTTTTGATCTTTGATTTTTATTTTACACACCCATCCTATTGCCTACTACGAAGGATGAGAAGGAAAAAGAAGAGGACCGAACATGTAAATAAACACAACGGCATTCTCTCGCTCTCAAAAAAAATCGAAAAACTGAACTTCGATGCAATGGCACGTGTTACTAAATGACGAAGCGTATCAATAAGCCTAAAGAAAGGAATTAAAACAACTTATTACAACTAAACAAAGACGTGTTGCAAGAATTTCGACATCTTATCAAGCAGCGATAATTGACGGATCTTCAAGAGATTATTGTGTGTTTTGCGGAAACCGACTCGAGACCGAAGACTCGGTTCAATATTGGTTGATTTGTAAACAATGGAAAATCGATTAAATATACTCATTTAAGTAATGATATTCAGAAATAAACAAAATTTATCTTATCTTACAATAAAATCCTCCGTTTCCAAGTTGTTCTACAAGACTAAAGCTATTCAGGAACTCGCGATGAAACAAAACACTTCGTAAATTGTCGGATTAGAGAGGCTCTATTCAATTTGTAACAATTAAAAATAAATACCTCTTAATCTGAGATTAATTCTGTGGTTGACAGTTCTAAAGTACATATTATTATTGCGCTACGACAACAAAAATAAATGAGTTAATAAATTTAACAGACTACATTCCTGTTTCCTATTGTTTATCCTAAAATAGCTTGAGAGCGTAGAATCGTAGTCACCTATTTATGTTACAAATCAAATCAAATCCAGTCAAAATATATTTATTACTTATTAATATTAATTTAGGTTAATTGAATTAACACAATCCTAGATACAAGAAATAAAACAGAAAATATAGAAATGAAGGCGATTCCTATTTACGCGAAAGTACAATTATGAAGGTTAAAAGTTACAAAATAACTGCCAGTTCGCTGACGATAGGGTAGGGCCTTATGAAGAACTGGCAAAAAACTCAGGCCACTCTTTTTAATTGCCAGGTTATTAAAATTTTTGTAAATTACAATTTCAAGTAGCATGCAAAGTGACGCGGGCAATACACTCCACGTAAATACTACACATCCATTACACTACTACAACACAACTTCTTTATCTTTTGTGTATTGTCTCGTTTAATGTCGTTGTAAACATGTAACTGGTGTACAATAAAGAATATTCTATCTATCCAGCTATCCGGTCAATCGCAAGGTGGAGAAGTGATTTTATCCCTCTAGCCGCGTACGAAATCGACACAGGTGCCGGAGCGCGCGGTGCATCGATACCAAGTTACAGTAAAATAATAATCATGTTTATACTATAAGTATGCTGTAGATATGTTTTTTATATATACAAGGTGTCCCATGGCTATACCAAATGAAGGGAAAGTGCATTAAATAATGAAGATAGGATATTTTACTGAAAGAAGACATCATTTTATTTTTAAAAAGTAACAAAACTGCATTTAGAGTATTTCATTTTCAGTCGAAAATTGGCCTAGCAAACTCGAAAATCAAACCGGCGAAAATTTGAAAAAGTAACACTATGTATTTTTATAGGATCATTCATAAGGACCAAGTCTCTCTAACAAACATGATTAATTAAATTATAGGAAAACCATAAATCTGAAGAATATTATTTTAATTGGACGAAAATTGTCGACGGTTAAATCTGCCCTTTGCTTTCAAAATCATTTAATGGTTTTCCTCTTATTAATTAAACATGTTTGTTTAAGAGTTTTGATTCTTGTGAATCAACTCTATCAATTGTTGTCATATAAGTACAAAATGATATAATTAAATAAAAAATGATGTCTTCTTTGAGTAAAATATCCTATTTTCAATATTTTCTGTACTTTTCCTCTACGTGGCATAACTGTGGAATGCCCTTTAAACTAACATTTTTAAAATCAACCACAGATTGCTGACAAATAATCCGCCTGATGGTAAGCTGTTTCTGTAGGCTATGGACGCTTGCAACAACAAAAGTAGATCACTTGCGGATAAAAAAAAATAGGTAACTCATTTTTTGAAATTTCCATATTGTAGCCCTTCGCAAAGTGAACCGTAAAATATATATATAATAAAGCCATTGCAAGTTTTAAGCAAAATTGCAATTTTGAGAGAGAAACACCTGCAAAAATTTATGTCAATAAATCCCCTAAAACGCAAGATGCCATATGTGATATATCACATATATGGCATATGACCACTTAGTCAATGTGCTTTGTAGGCATTTAATTACTTATGCATTTAGCTTTGTAGACATCGATTTTAAGCAATCTGTTAATAAATCAATTTCACACTTCATCGGTGTCTCTCATTTAGGGCAAACAGCTTTTAGGCAAATTTTATGTTTAGGTATAGCGCCTTCTTTGGCATCTTGCGTTTTAGGTAACTCGATCAAAAGAGAATAAATCATTTATTTACCAAATCGTGTCTCGTGTTGAATACATCTCGCCTTTTTAGCTGTTAATTATATTGTATGAAATTTATTTTTTAATTTGGCTTAATTACATCACTAGGTTATTATACTATACTAAGTACGATGAGATTAAAAACACCAAACACACAAAGCTCTAAATCCGGCTGGTATAATGAGGATTACACATTGTTTTTGTGCAATACGAATAATTATAAACTTTAAAACTTGGTCAATTTCTTGCGCTATGCATCATAAAAGTAAACATATTTTTAATCTTTCATGTCGATGGTAAATCGGTTCAAACTGTATCAGCCCAAAACTTCAATACGGCTACTGTATAGTCAGAAGCGTCATCAAACATGGCACGATATCAAGTGGTCCATCGTCACTCTTGCACTTATAAGGTAAATCATCAATGTATTAGTGAGATTGGATTTATCACCATCATTTTCATAAAGACGTGTACATTACGTCTAGACATTATATTACTTTTGCAAATTTATAAAGCCGTCAACAACACAAGCGATTCCTAGTGTGAAAAGCTTTCAGAGAATAGATAACATCAAGCAAGTTAAAGTTAATGGTTTTCTGGAAAACGTACGGCTTAAAATAAATAATTTTACTGTGGTACTCGTATGTAGTTGAGAGTATTGATATTAAATATCTTGATATTAAAAACTCTTTAACAGCCCATGTGTTTCCATTTAATTTTGATTCTGAGGGTCTTTTATTACTTCCCTGCCTTATTTATTAAGAACACATTAAAACCTTTGTTTGGTTTTAAACATTTCTTTTACAGAAAAGATTTTATTTTATTGTCGTAGTGATTCTACAATGATACCCAATACAACACGATAATAACTTTTATTTCCATAATTTACTGTTAAGCAGCTATTATAGAACAATGTTTCGCACGTGACAAGCTAAGTGCCTGTCACGTGCGGAACATTACATTTCTTACATTACATTTTCATTACATACAACACAAGTTGTAATCAGCCGCATCGAGTCAGATTGAAAGGCGATCTCATTAATATCCTCAAATGTAGGTATACGACTTGTTACAGAAACTTTATTAGTACTGTGGAAAAGTAACCGAAATAAATATTGAATTACCTATTTACGGCAAATCGTATTGAGTAGAATAATGATATATTAACACTTTCAAGGACAGTAAACGTATATGGCCGTGATGACTATAAAATATCTATTGTGTCTACAGTAGTGTCCATGAAAGGGTTAATGGAGATCAGATCTATCCGAAAAGTTAGTCACCTAATTCTTTCAATTCGCATCCGAGGCAAATACCTGTGTGATTTATAAATATTTCTTTCGAGGGTCGAGGTACCTACCTTATGTCTCTTAGTAGTCAATTTGTAAAGTTAGAATACCAAGTCCGCAAGTCACGTCCGTTCAAAAAGACCGTTTACATTAATGTGCACATTTTGTAAACGCGAATCTGTATATTTACATAATATACAGCTTTATGGTTTTAACATACGCAGTGGCGAATAGTAAGTAGGTCAGTGAGGGTAACTATAATAGCTACGGGTAAACGGTCGCGGACTGTCCATCCACTCTGGTGAAATATCGACTCTCATTACAAAGTTACAGCAAGAAAAGGATCGATTTTCACAAAACTTTTGCATACCATTCGATACAGTAGGTATTTAGGAATAAAAGTTGCCTTTTCCATTTCCATTTGTTCGTATTTTTTATGCGTGTTGCCTTTCAATTTTGATCCCGGGTTTATTAAGAGAGGCGGGATTCGACAACTTAAGTGATAGTGTTGCAATTTGATAATATTGTTACAGTGATCGTAATAGTACCTTATTATTGACCTTCTACAAAATGACCAGTAAACTCGTGCCGTGAGGACGTTGTTATCAACAGTTTTACAAGTTATTTTTTTTTGCCGCATCACTGTCCGTACCGTAACAATGCAAAGTGTTTTCACAGTATCAGTATGAAGGGAAGAGATAACCTATTAGTAGATTAGGTCTTGTTACACCAATAGTTGCTTAAGTGTAATGCATACATATATCTAACAGATAAAACATCTTCTAGTTAAATCTGCAATATTTTAAAGAGTTTATTTGTGAGTTAAGGTTATCAGGCGCTTGTGGAACTGATTCTTGAGTACTATCTTTCAGTTTATTTTTGAATACATTATCACGCACTTATCAGTAAGTGGTGAAACAGGGCTTTAGTCTTATAATATGTTAGATATTACCTTAGTCTTATTTATTTATTACTATTTTCAGTCGCTATCATCCCACTGCAGAGCCTCTGTTCAAGGTTTTTTTTAAACTTATTGTATATTAGAAAGAAAGAAATAAAAAGAAAGAAAGAAAGAAAGAAAGAAAAACATCTCTATTGAAAATTATAATCTATTACAATAAAAGATACAATTTCTATTCGGTTCAAACTAATAACTAAAAACAAGACAAAAGACAACTAGTAACTAAAACGTCACATTATTTCAAGGTAAAGTGTGAGAATCGAACTAGGTAACAAACTTCATGGTAACGACAAACTGAAACTACCTTGAACTTCTTAAACATTGAACACTAACTAATAGGTAGTAGATAACCAACAATCCTTTAACAAGTAGTGGCATAATGTTTCACTAAGCAATTCTTTATCTTGCCCATAGTACGATTAAATTATTATTGTGTCTTGAAGTTATCTTATTACTCTTTTAAAATGTACATAATTTAAGCGTCTAAGTTATTTTATTAAAGATATTAGTGTAAAATTAGTCTGCCTTAATTTGGTCATTGCATTATCTATATTAGAAGATGCCTTTGTTCTACATAGCAGATAGATATACGTCGTGTGCCGCCCTCACTCATTGGTTGCCCGCCACCCTTATCAGGTCGTCAGTCCATTTTATTAAGGGTCTCTCTGTCTAAAGACATCATAATTATCTGCTTTTTATTATGCTTTTATGCAATATGCATTCCATTCATATTTGCTTGACAATTATTGTACAAAAAAACTACAGTAGGAACTAAAATGTACAACATAGCAAAGTGGCTCCCATTTTATTGTAGTGCAAGATGTTGAAGCATTGCTTTCAGCAAGATTGCAACTCGCAACATATTGTAACAAAACGACATCGACGAACAAAGTGGTAACATCGCTATTACACTTAACAATTTCACTCTTGCTATAGTGTAAATTAACTGTAATACTATGAACACTATTGTGAAGAGAAAATAAATAAATACTTTACTTACTTAGTCTTGTTATAAATAGTACTCGCATGTAATATAAGCATACCTCTTAGCATAATTTCATACGACTTAATAAGCGTTCATACGACAAACCCAAAGTAAATATTAATAACAGCCAAGAACTAAAGTTATATCGTATATGAAGTAGCCTAGGCGTATGTCAGGAAATAGCCCTTGATAGCTTTGTATAAATGTATTTGAGCAGTTTGAAAACAAATACCTATATAAAAACTACTATAAAAATGTACTCTGCGATACAGTAGGGCTTGGTACCTTGTAGTACGGAGGTCGTTTAATCAAAAATGCATGCAAGTACCAGTCTTACTCGTTTACAGAGGCTTACAAGCTTGTATGTGATAGTTATTCATGAAATCTTGTTGAATCTTGAAGGTTTTATTCAGTTTATCTGAGTACAAACATAACTCTAATATATTATGTCGACTTTATAGGCAATTTCAATTGATTTGAAAATATTTTTCTTTATGATGCTAAATCAAATTTACAGTAAATGTAAGTTTGTAATAAAGAATATAAATAAAATCCTTTGTAAGGTATGAAGCCGTAACAAGTACATACTAGATTAGTAGACGTTAGGATATTTAGTTTCCGTCGGCGTCACCCTATCATATATAATAGATTATAGTAACTAGCTCCTACATCTAAGCACTTTATATGTGTATATACGTGTATGCGTATAAGCGTTTGGTGAGTCAGAGCGCCGCGCCGCCGGAGACCCAATTTCTTCCTTTCCTTTTTCCTTGCCTTCTTTATTCCTTGTATCAGCTTCACAAAAGTCCATGAGCGGCAGTCACCACTTACCATAAAGTGGAATGTTAATTGGCTCGTCTGCCACTGTCCGCAATAAAAAATCTAAATATCAACGAGAGCCGTACCCAGTGTATACAATTTTTGCAGTATATAAAGATCTCTCTAATCTCTTTGACACAACAAAGCACAAAATGGCACTTAAGTTTACATTTTGTTATTTTTATCCCTTTTAAATTAACCAGCAGTAAATACAAAGCCTGGTAATTATGCGTTCAGTGGAGTCAGTGGGGTCAAAGGCAATTAGATTGACGTTGAAATCAATCACATAACTCCGATACGGAATCCTGTGGTATCGGGTATATGCAAGTTGTTCCTACAATAAGCACTTTGAAAAGAATATTTGCCCGATGATTGAAATACGAAATCGAGTTTTCTTACTAACCTCTCGGATATTATATTTAGATTGCGTTTTCTGACTAGAAATAAAACATTCCTTACATATTGTTTTATCGCTTCGTGGCATGACTATGGTTAAAACTTCAGAGGTCAATGAAACCATTAAGTATTCTGAAAGCTAGTTGTATTGTATTTTTGATTTTATTTTCGCCTGCGAGTTAAGTGGTAATATTATATCGAAACAGTTCTTGATAAACTCTTAGCATAATAAACTCAACACGAGTTTTGTCTGAGCCTTGGATCAAAGTTGAGACTCCTCGTTACAGTTGTTTTCATCTATCTAAAAGTAAAATACAGTTGGTATACTATTTAAATGGAACACGGATTTTTACGATACAAACAAAATGCAACCGATATTTCTATATAATAAAAGCTGAAATTCACTCAAGGAGCAAAATACATTCGTTGTTTAAACCAATAATTCTGCGGCTTACCGCGCCGGTATTCCGAGGTCGCCACCATAAATACGTAATCTAAAATTTATTCTCTCAGCCTATCTCAATAAGCTTACGAATGGTTAAAATAAACATCGGAGGAAAATTGACAAAACGTCAGCGTGATTTCTCTGAATTACTGTTTACCCGAATCGTTGAGAGTAGGTTTTACCAACTGTTAGCAGAAAATCTCAGATCATAAGCATTTTAATTAAAAATATAGAATTTTTGAATAAATTGTCTCTTGTTTATTTAAAAATAAAAAAACTGTTACATTAGCTAAGTATCTATAGTACGAGTTTTACGACAATGGTCAAGTCTGACATTACCTTACCATACACCTTTTAAACTGTTGAGAAGCAATGCGTTAATTCGAAACAGACATTGTGTACTTACAGAGTTATATTCGATTATAAGTATTGTCTACATGTCACTATTTAACCTTTGCATAATTTTACATTAGCCAAGTCAAAACTAACTGTTCAAAATATAATCTCTACTTCATCTTCATTATTTGTATATAGCATTATCCATCATTAAAATCCATTTAGTAGACTGCGTGAAAGAGTAACTAACTTTAACGTCCATACAAACTTTCGTGTTTATAATATCAGTAAGATACAATTATCAATACATTAATGAATGGCAGCAAACAGAAATGTTGTTCTACCGTCATGTGTTTTGGATTATACAATAAAATATTCTAATTTAATTGATCTTTTTTTTACTATTAATCATTCGTTTGTTTATTCATTTTGAAGAATCCTGCTGCTTACCATTAGGCAGTGTAGAGTCACTATGATATGGTTATAGGCATATTTTATAACCTTAACATATACATATACGTTGTAGGATATGTAACATCACGCTAGTGGCACGTGCTGTTACATCTAATATATAAAATTCTCGTGTCACGGTGTACGTTATTGAACTCCTCCAAATCGGACAACATCTATTTTTCATCCCCCTAAATGTTAAGGGTGGTCTGAAAAGGGATGAGAACGATTATATTTATATTTATGAAAAAAATTGAATTGAAATTGAATTGAAATATGAAACTTCTTCATAGTTTTGAAATTTTGTTTTGAAATACTTCTATTAAAATATAAAACCTCATAATTTTTTTGTAATTGGGTTGGATTTAGAGGGATGAAATTAGGGATAAAATATTATATGGAAAGATTTTTGCTTTTGAAGTTAGCGACTTGAAAATTGAAGAGAGGGGGAAGATAGGGGGCGAGAGAGAAGTGAGGGAGAAGGAAGGAGAAGTGAGAGGGAAGGGAGGGGAAGGGAAGGGGAAGGGCGGGGAAGAGAGGGGAGGAAGGGGTCAGCGAGAGGAAGCGAGGTGGAAATGAGGGAGAAGCCAGGGAAAGGGAGAGTGAAATTACGGGAAAGGAGAGGGAAGGGAGAGAGAGAGGGAGGGAGGGGAGAAGCGGAATGGGAGGAGTAGGAAGGGAGGGAGAGAGGGAGGGAGGGGAGAAGCGGAATGGGAGGAGTGGGGAAGAAGGGGGATGGGAGGAGTGGAGAAAAAGGGAGAGGGGAATAGGGGAAAGTAGTGAAAAGTTTACGGGGGATATCTGTAGGTAGGTGAAAGAGGGTTTGTAGAATAGGAGATTAGAAATATCTATTTATATAAAAATAAATCCTTATTTCCCTTGGTCACGGCATCACGCGTGAACGACTGGACCGATTCCGTTAATACTTTTTTTGTTGTGTTTGTTATTGTCAGGAGAAGGTTCTGCGAAAAATTAGATAATAATTAAGACAGGACCACGTCTGTCGGGTCCGCTAGTATCCTATAACCTTCCCCGAGAAATGGGCTATCATACGCAAAAAGAATTTTTGACTCGTAGTTCTAGAGGTTAGCGCGTTCAAACAAACAAACTAACAAACAAACTAACAAACAAACGAACAAACTCTGCCGCTTTATATAATAGTATAGATAAGAAAGAAAGATCAATGCGTCTCGTAATGTAAAATTTCACCGTTAATTAAAAATACAGCTGCTACTGAGATAACATGAGACGAATAAAATTGAAAAATAACTTTATGTCCCAATGAAATAGAAAATAAATAATTAATTTAGATCCACGGTGATAAAGAAATTAAAGGTGCTGTAAAGATATCTATGTACCTACATATAGGTATTATAGAGTACCAACCAATGTTTATCAATGTGGTTGTTTTACTGTTTCGGCAGTTGCTTCATTTCTACTAGAAACAATATTCAATAGTATTTATCTATATCTACTCTATACTATTATATAAAGCGGAAGAGTTTGTTTGTTTGTTTGTTTGTTTGAACGCGCTAATCTCTAAAACTACCAGTCGGATTTGAAAAACTCTAAATGCGTATGATAGCCCAGTTCTCGATGAAAGTTATAGGCTATGTAACATCACGCTACTGGCGACGCGAGCAGAGCAGTAAGCAAAGACGCGAGTGAAACCGCGCCGTGGGACGCTAGTATACTTATAAAACAATCCTACTAATATTATAAATGCCAAAGATTGTATGGAAGTGTGGATGTATGGTTGTATCGATGTATGGATGTTTGTTACTCTTTCACGCAAAACTACTGAATGGATTTTAATGAAACTTCACAGTAATAGACCTAGCTTATACATCAGAATAAGACATGGTCTAAAATTTATAAACAAGCAATACTATTTTTATTGACCAAAATAGTCGTATGCACCAAATCCTAATTTAACACGGACGAATTCGCGGGCAGAAGCTAGTTGTAAATATAAATAGTTAAACAGTTATTAGTGTTTAAATGTATATCTTGAGAGTCTATCTTAGTCTCAAATTGCATCTTCAGATTGAACTAGTAAGTGAAGTAACATGAGTAAGAGCGTGAAGTTGTGCTTGATATACGCCCTCTAGACGTTAAGATCTAATTTAGCAGACAAAACGTCATGAAATTTCAGTCTATATTTATAATAAAGGTCTGAGTATCAAAAGATGGGGCAGACAATACAGACAAGATATAAACTAAGACTTACATTTTACTTTATTTGAACTACGTACATCAAATATATTTTTACACGACTTCACATCAGCCTTTCTCAACCATTCTGCGACCACAAATAGATATACGAGATTGTCACGGACCCATACTATCTTTTTGTGAGATCTGCAGAACTAGAGTAGTTCGTGAACTGTGGTTATTTATGAAACTGTTACATAGACAACACGAAAATTAAAGTATTCACTATTGTTTTATTTTTATTCTTTAGCTAAAGCTGGCAGTCTAGCTTTTGATACATAATATAGATTCTACCTACCTATATGATTCTACATATGTTTAGGAAAGTCATAAGTCGGATAAAGAAATACCTAAAAATGAGTAACAGTGTTTTCTACCAACCACCAATAAACTTAGTTTTAGGCTTCTAGTGTGTTTTATTGTATTGTGACTATATATTGTACAGTATAAACATCATTATAACTTCTAAATTATCGCTAGACTATGCATGCATTTTACAGAAGAATATTCTAAAATATCTAGATATAACTTCAGTGCCGCTTAATTAACTTTGATTGTCTAAAGTTAAAGCACTATTAAATAAACAATCTATTAAATATTCAACATAACATAGTTTGAAATTTATAATGAGATTGAAGTGTTTGTTCGGGTCCGAAACTAGTAGATTATGTCAATATAGCCAAATTAGTTGCGATCGAATTGATCCCGAATAGCTCTGAACGACATTAAACTATTGGGATAGGTTTAAGCAATAAATTAACTATTAATTTGTTAACTGTTTCATTATTTAGTTTGGGTTTTGAAATGAAATAAAGACTTATAATTTATTGTACTAGCTACAATTAACTAGTTTTAGTGTCATAATTGTTTTCTCGTCAATTATGATAAAGATTTTATACCAAAGCTCGTATTAAGTCAATAACATATTATTATTTTACCGTTACCAACGTTATAAAAACAACAAAGCATTTTCTTACTATAATTTCTATCAGTTTTATGGTTGGTTTGGGACTCATGTGATATACCCATCTTGATGTGGAGTCCTTCAATGAAATTACGAACTAGTCATACTCAAAGAAGGTGAATTCGGTTTTCATACCTAAGGAAAGACAACTAACATACGAAAATGTGAAAGATGCTAGTAAATGGCATGCCATTGCCGCTTAAGAAGAAAGACGTGATAATATGTTAGCTAGAGCATTGAAAAGACAGGAATAATTCTGCACAGAGTAATTACACTATACGTATAGAGGAAAACCAATCTATATATATACACTGACGGACTCATAAACTGCATCAAAGTAATAGACGACTTTGAAATAAATATTTTAACCAAGTATGCAAACTTTCTACACAGATTAAAATTGAAACCTCTAGATTGGTTCGTGAACTTTAAAACAGCGTAGAGTCATATCCTTAAGTTTAAATTTGTGTCCTGGAAAGGACCTTAAGACTTTTTTGAAGAAAAACAAATGTAAGGAAAATTGGTTTAATAAAAAAAATGGTTTTAACAATAGACACAAACTTAATGCAAGGGTTTATTTATGTTTTAATAAGGTGTATTACCTCCACGTGCCCTTATTACGGATTCTAATCGGTTCCGCATAGATTTTATTAGGGTTATTAAAAGATCTTGCGGAATATTGTCCCATTCTTCTGAAAGTGCTGTTCTTAGTGCTGCCACTGTCGTGGGCACAGGATTTCTCGCATATACAGCTCTTTTTAAATTGTCCTAAACATGCTCAATGGGATTAAGATCCGGGCTGCGTGCTGGCCAATTCATTGTACGTATCCCAACCTCTTCGCAATATTGTCGAACTTGTGCAGCAGCGTGCGGCCGGGCATTATCCTGCATTAAAGTAAAATTTTCGCCTATGAATCCCATGTAAGGCACCACGTGATCTTCTAAGATCTCTGTTATGTAGCGATGTGCAGTCAAACCCCCTCTATTACCGTTTTGACGGATCATGTCTATGAACACAAGTTCTGTTCGCCCGTTCATCGATATGCCACCCCAGACCATACACGAACCGCCTCCAAAAGGAACACGCTCCTCAATGCAACTTTAAGCATATCGCTCCCCACGTCGACGATAGACTCTTCTGCGACCATCTGCACCATATAAACTTGTTCTACACTTGTCCGTGAACAATACGGAGGCCCATTGCTCTTCTGTGCAATTTAGGTGATCACGCGCAAATCTTAAGCGAGCTTGTCTGTGAGCTACAGACAACTTTGGACCAATTGCTGGTCTAAAAGGGGTGTCCTTTAACCTTCTTCTTATTGTTCGTGCACTGACATTTACTCCACGCACTTCATTAAGCTCCGATTTGATGTTAACTGACGTGAGGAAACGATTTCGCAGGGAAGTTGTAACAAGCCACTTGTTCGGACGAAGTATCCATATTATGGTTCAAAAACGCTCGATGAGTTAAAAAACTAACCCAACAATTCTGCTAGTAACAATAAATCAATTGACAAAAGAATAAAAAATCAATGCGAGTCAATTTAAAACTTTGCTTTAAATAACATGCAAATCTGATACTACGAGTAAATTTTATTTTATTCCCGGCTATATTCATTTGATTTACTACAGTTCTATTTTTAAATTTTGCTTATTTTTAAGATTAAGAGCCAGTCTCTCCATATTTATATAATTTAATCTAAAAAGTTTGCATACTTATTAAAAAAAAACATTTCAAAGTAATCCTGAACTTTGATGCAGTTTATGAGTCCGTCAGTTTAAAAGCGAAAGGTCACTCACTCACTAACTCACTCATCACGAAATCTCAGAAACTACAAGTCTCAAATTTTGCTTAGGGGTTCCTTTTAAGACGTTGGTGCTCACTAAGACGGGATTTTGCGAAATTCGACTTCTAAGGGGGTGAAAAGAGGGGGAAAACAATGTGATTCCTTGGTGCAATCTACTTCAAATTTTGCATAATTAAACATTCTATAACAGAATTGATGGCCGACGTGTTTCATATTTTATTAAAATTTTGGGGATGATTTGCTTCGAAGTATCGATATCAAACTCCTTAGTGCTTTTGATTTAAAAATATTTTATTTTGACACATTGTCATGTTTAAAAACTCAATCAAACTACGTCAAATAAAGTTGCTATAGTTACCTTACTATTGCACAGCATTTTCTAAGCGAGGAGAGCTATGATAACACAATCATTGCATAGAATAAATGAAACCCATTGCTCATTTCATACGATGCATTACAGTACCCACTTTTGTTTTGCTACGGCGAGGATGGATGATTCATTTTTATACCCCAGTAATAATAATAATAATTTACGTTTACGTACTTTGTGTGTGTGTGTGTGTGTGTGTGTGTGTGTGTGTGTGTGTGTGTGTGTGTGTATGTGTGTGTGTATGTGTGTGTGTATGTGTGTGTGTATGTGTGTGTGTGTGCGTGCGTGCGTGCGTGCGTGCGTGCGTTCGTGCGTGCGTGCGTTCGTGCGTGCGTGCGTGCGTGCGTGCGTGCGTGCGTGCGTGCGTGCATGTGTGTGTATGTGTGTGTGGGTTTGTGTGTATGATGTGTGTTGAGTAATACACACACAACACAAACACACATCACACATGTGTATGATACACACAATACATTACACCAGTTATATATTACACCAGTAATAATAATATAGTGGTATCTGCTGCAAGTTTCGGTGGATCCCACTATTTCCATCAATGGAAATACAGGGACAGAGTCTCCCACTATTTACACTGCGGGCAGCGCGGCGATTAAAAAAACGCTGCATCGCCTATTATTGACGACGTGCACATGGAAACTATATTTTTTTCCTCTTTAGATAAAACCTCTTTTAAACATATTGGGTGATATCAATGTAGTTCTATTAATGCACTATTGCGTAATTGATTCATTGACTGAATAATAATAAAATAATTTTATTCATGAAGTTTATAAACAGGGGAAAGGGTGTTGTATTATTGCACATGGGATATGAATATATTTGGTTAATATATTCATATCGCATGTGCAATAATGCAACACCATAATTATAGTCTATAAATATAGTAATACTTTATGGAAATGCAACAAACGCCATAAAACTAAATAAGGTTTTACTACCGTTTCTTTCCGGGTACTAGCGGTTTTTTGCCGCAATGGAAATAATGGGATATAATTTGTATAAAACGCTTGTATATAATATAATTATATTATTATTCAAGGCTACATAATTTGCAAATCCGCAGTAGCTTTATTAGAAATGAGTACCTATTTTTCTTAATGACACTGTTCTATATTTTTTGATTAATTAAGAGTAAACAAAATTGGAAGTAAATAACTACTAACAGCAGATGTGACACATGCTAGATTGCTCCCAAAATTATATAAAATCTTAAATTTACATTAAACTAGTATTTACATTAAAATAGTAAAAATATTATATTTCAGTTGTAAATGTATAAAATTACATACTACGCCCGCCACTATAATTTACTATAAGTTACAATTTTATATGTAACGGTGAACAAAAACAAAGGTAAAACGATTATGGGCACGAAAACTAATTATTTTATAGAACATAATTATCAAGGCAAATTCAGAGAAAAATGTAAAATTTATTATACAAAATATATGGAGGTCACGATCGGTCAAAGTAGATGTGCGTAGGGAAGGTTCTATGTCTAACAGTGGTCCTCATTTGGCTGAAATTACAATGAATGATAAGGAATACACGTTTGTGTAAACAGGTTTTTTATATCGATACAGTTGGAGACCATATAAATGCTTAAAAGGACACAGACGCAGAATACAATTAGTGTAATAATTTAATAGGATATAAGTATTCGATATAAAGAATACTTAGATATTTGGATGGGGCATATTCGTAGGTCTAACAAGTGATGGTCCTTCATGAGAATTATGCAATTTTAACATGAAGTTTGCATTATGCCTACTTGAGATGCGTCATAACCCTTTGAAGAACTATTTATGTTATATTTTCCTTTATATATCCTACTTTTTATATTTTAACGGTAATGCAGCGGTCAACAACCTACAAAATCTAGCACAAGGAGCACAAGATACTTCGGTTAGTCTTGTCTACATGAGATTCAATACATTACTATAGTATTGCGCAAGGGACTTTTTGTAAGCATTTTAAAACAATGAGTACCTACTTCAAAGTTTGCTTCCTTAATATAAGCTGCAACAAACACTGAAAATGTTGAAATAATTTTGTACAAGTATATAATATAATTTATGCCTGTAACCTATAGACAAGTGTAAACAATTGGCTACGGTTTTATCACAATCGGATGGATGCTATGGTAACGCATAAAATAAAAAAAAAACATTAAATTATAGGCAGCGTTTGTTTCTATACACGTTATGACACTTTGTAGCTAATTTTGAAAATTAATTTCTCATAATGTTCTTCTTATGGCCCTGAGCGGATTGTCTGTATTTTAATTAGCTTAGGTACACCTTATCCTGGTCACTGTGATATTTATAAGTATCACTAAACACATGAGTTTAATATGGTGCCGAACTTTCTTATTAGGTATAATACCGACCAAGCGAATATCTAAATTGAATTCTGATATACTCTTGCTACACTCCAGAGATTCAATAATGGTAAGTTGGAGACAAACCCTTGACCGATACTCGAAGTTATTTACAACCGCAATACGCTACACACATTTAATTCAAGTTACCCTGCAGTTTGCTTGGTCTTGAATTAAATTTTAACATACTCTTGTTGGTTATTAAATTGGTACTTCTATAGTTATGAAAACTAGTGGTACTCCTAAGATAGATTTCACGAATTATTCTCTTAACCATGCCGATATGCAATGCTTTGCTGAGTTCATGCTGTGAACTAATATAGATAATTTCGTGTGCGTTTCAAGTTAATATTTCTTCATTTATGTATTTTGCGGTGATAGCGATCTTTGGTTCACGTCTAAACGAATCTATTAGGTACTATGTTAAGTAATATTTGACCCAGTTAAATATTGCTTCATTCCACCCAAGCATCGACACTGATATTTCAGCACTGCAGTAATACGCACAAGCACTGCGCCACTGGAGCGAGATATTCTAAAAACCCGGAGCAAAATATATAAAACAAACTTATAAGACATTATACAATGTACGTAAATATCACAGTAGACGATAAATTCCTACAATGTAAATCTTAAAGTTTTAAACAGTTACTCAAACAAAAGTACCAAGCTTGGCATGGAGTAGACTGCTTTAGGGACTAAGAAAAACATGAACAAAGAATTCTAAGTTAATAAATAAACAAGTTTTGGTTAAATAACGTTTTTAAACTTGTATTATTTTGCAACTATTATAAGTAGATTTTCATCATAATTCATGCCTAAGGATTTTTACTACATATCATAAAAGCGATGTTTTATTTAACCACCAATATAGAACCGCTTCCAAACAGCTATCAATCAGATATTTGTAAAAACTTAAACATCTAATTTAAACAAATGTCCCATAAAAGCTATTTCTCTAAGAAACTCTGAAGACCCTACTTACCTGCATAATCACGACAATACTTAGATGTTTTTAACCGTTACCGCAAGACTATTATAATGATCTTTAAAATCTGTACATTTTTCAACTGCACCGTTGGTCTAGTGGTTAGTGTAACTGACTGTGACGCCGGGTGTCGTGGGTTCGATTCCCGCGGAAGGCAAATATTTGTGTGATGTACATTTGTATTTGTCTTTAGTCTGGGTGTTTCCTATGTATTATAAGTATGTATTTACAAAAAAAAAGTATGTATATGTATTATATTTCAGTTATCTAGTACCCATAACACAAGCTCTGCTTAGCTTGGGACTAGACGACGGTGTGTGATAGTGTCCACATATTATTATTATTATTATTATTATTCAATTAAATATAAATACGTAGTCCTGATATGTAAAAATGTTCATTCTTGTCAACGATGAATATATCTAAGGAATAATTTTTATTTCAACATATTTGCAGATTAAGAATCTAGTTTTCTGCTGTTTAGCCATAGTAGTAAATTAGTTTCGGAATAGAATTTAGAATAATTTAGACATTGTTTGTC
Organism: Parascotia fuliginaria; assembly: GCA_963082885.1. Taxonomy (NCBI): domain Eukaryota; kingdom Metazoa; phylum Arthropoda; class Insecta; order Lepidoptera; family Erebidae; genus Parascotia; species Parascotia fuliginaria. Next base: position 12,363,854 of record OY720176.1, on the reverse strand, counting down.
AGCGTTACGCGGTTTATGCGATTAGGCCGTGGGCTACGTCGAAGGCTTAAGAACTTAGTTAGGCTATAGTCCCCTTGAATGTTAGAACATAATAGAGACTTCTTTTAAGCCAAATTTATTCTAAACTCTTATAATGAAATTAATTAGTTAATATCAAGTTTTAACGGCACGTTTATTATAAATTAAGAGTTATTAAAAAGGCTTGACTATCAAAGTACTATAAACATTAAACGATTTAAAAGTTAAACAAATTCAATTAAACAACAAAAACATAATTTAAACGCTATCCACTTGAACTTGAGATAATGTTTGTATAATAAATTATTTAATTTAATCAACAGCTGTACTTTGGATATTCTGAGTCATCTAGTCGACATTTAATATTTGAGAGGAAAATAAATAGATTTCGGTATGGAAAATGTCAATATTTCATCTAATTTTGCTTAGATTTTAAGAGTAGTCTTGACTCTGAAAGTTGTAATTAAGAGGTAGAGCGGAGAATTCTCGTTCAAATTAAAGTTACCCAGCAAAGGGATCTATTACAGAACAGGTAGAAGTGTGCTGCATCCGCAATAACCCACATATCGTCAGCTATATTACGTGCCTTAAAATATAGGGCTGGACTAATGCCATGTTTCGGAGGCTATTCCAAGGATTTAAGTTGTGTTTTTCAATATAATCCTTTGTTAATTTGTACGATACCGACAGAGCGTAAGGGTTAGAACAATTATTATTCAACTACCACAGGATCTCAGGGTTAGTATGTTTCCCCCCAATCGGGGTTCTCGCCTTGTCGCGGCGGGGAGGCTTAGTAACCGTGGTTACGCAGAACCACGGCGAACCAAGAGGAACCCCAAGGAGGCGCCGCTCCTCTGGGCTTTGGTTATAAGCCCACGATGGAGCGGCTCTGGTGGGTTGCGGTGCTGTTTGGGCGGCACCGCAACTGGGTCGGGCTGCGGTGTTGCTTCGGCGACACTGCGGCTGAAGAGTGGCGGGGCCGCGGCGGAAGAGGAGTGCCGGTATAACGGTGCGCCGCTCTCCCTACCTTCCGCAGCCTCGGCGGGGCCGCAACCGCCAGATTGCGGACGCGGTGGGGCCGCAGGGGAAGAGGAGTGTCGGTATTACGACACGCCCCTCTCCCTATCCTCTGCGGCCGAGTTGGGAGGTGGCCTGCGGGCGGCGATCGGGCAGTCGCTGCCCGAACAGCACGGGCCCGAGACGGCAGTGCGCGTGTTCCGCACGCGCCTCTCGAAGGAGAGGGGGCTAGGCCCCCCAAATCGGACGGGTCCGCTCGCGTGTGGTGAGCGGGCCATGGCCCGTCGGGGTCGCGGATGAATGCGCAAGCGTCCCCCGTGACCCCGACACTCTGGCCGTCTGGATGAACACCGTGGGTTTTAGTCGGTATGCCGGCCGCGCTTTGAGTGCGGTCGGAGAGTCCGACATAGCCCCCCCGCCTTGCCCGGGCGGGTGCGTATGCGTAATGCATTTCCCACCTAAAAAAAAAACGAGGGATTTCCGCCTTGCCATGGCGTGGGGGCTTAATAACCGTAGAACGTTTTTCCAAGGCGAACTAAGAGGAACGTAGTCCGGATGAAAATAGCCGAATAATAATATTTGATTTAAAATAAGCCTAATAATAATATTTGATTTAAAATAATCAGAGAGACAAGAGTTGCTCGTGATAAATTAAATAGAATTATTTGTGTCTACAGGTCTAACTAGCTCTGACCTATCACGCTTGTATCTGAAAACTTTCACTTGCAGGAATTGTATTATGTTATTGACAGTTTGTTATCTCGTTTCTGATCTAGCTCAGCTACATTACTGCAGTGTTTATTTTTCAATAACATTTTTGGCATAAGTTTGTACGAAAACCGGTGGAAAATTAAACAGTTTTATTATACAACCAGTCCCTAACACTAACGTTGCGAATATAATTAAAATAATAATGTTTTATTGATTTTAAATTACTTTTAGAATAAAGCCGATAAGCGATTAAAACATACACTAAGTAGATATCTGCTACAAATTTTACAATTGGCCATTTATTGCACTGGTCTATTATATCTATATTCTCCGGAAAAGGGGCGCTATTAGTCACCTCCTAGATCGCCGTTGAAGTCTGCGCCTGACATCTTAGTGGTATTAATGAAATCCCAGTGTAGTATAATATTAGTAGCGTTTTTTGGAGAATACGAAACTTTTATTTACTTTTATAATGCTATAAAATAACAAAAAAGAAACTGTATTTCTCCTGGTTTCCAGTTGCAATCTCACGATCAGGCCGCGATTCACTTAATGAAGGTGTAGAGTACGGATTTTGGGTTCTTCCTAGTCGCTTAAGTAGTATAAGTAGGCGTCCGCGACAAAGAAAACTAAATTGATAAACTTTTCTTCTGTTTTAAGTTTTTCGAAAATTGTTTTATATAACCTTGTACCTATGAATGAGAGAGTTCCCAAAAATAATATGTTTATGAAGTTTAGTCCTGCATAACTTTCTGAGGGCCCTACGTAGCTGCGAATTTAGAAGTCTAGTAATACCGACGATTTTACGATTTTCGTGTGATATGACAGACACGTACTCATCATCATAAAACAAGTTTATCCTCACTAAAAAAAATAGCGCCGTAGTAAAATTTTTCCAATACCCCTATAATTTAAACATGTTAATAGAAACTCGCGAGGTCTTTAAGCTATGTAACTGTCTAAGGATCATAAGTTGGGAAACTGTAAGCTATGAATCGCAATGATTTAATATAATAAAACAAAAATGATTTTATATGATGCTTATCACAAAATAAAACTCTTTTTTTTAATTTGTCGGCTCGTATGTATATAGGTATACAATGTACATAGCTAACGTGTTTGTTACTATTAGTGATTGTCTGAACTTACTTGGGAGCAGTAAGTGTTATATAATGTACATACAAAATATGCAGGTCAGTTACTTGCAATTTGCATGTAGCGTTGCGACTCTAGTATAAAAGTACGCAGTCACCCTGTATAGTTTTGTGATTACTACTTATATTCACTCATTGTAGGCAATTAAATCTAAATATTTCAGGTAGACAATACTCTCGTAGATTTATTATCAATTTATTTTTGCTTAAATGTTTATGAAACTAAGCACTCACACGACTACACAAAATATAGCTTACGCCAAATACCTAATTATCCGTATTATCAATCATTAATTTATCAAAATATATGTTCATTACTCGAATATTTGTCACAATAAAATTATTTTTAGAAAAAAATTGAAAACCGACTTCAAACAATACCTACATGTTCAACCCTTAACTAAAAAGTAGAAAATAATATTTTAAAGAACATTAAAGGGTAATCAACGCAATCCTTATACCTATAAGTGATGATTTAATTAGTGATGTTCTTTGTAATGAAGTAATTAAAATATTATTTTTTACTTTTTAGTTAAGGGTTGAACATGTAGGTATTGTTTGAAGTCGCTTTTTAATTTTTTTCTAAAAATAATTTTATTTTTAACTTTTTGTGGTAATTAATTGTGTATAAATATATTCAATATGGGTAGACCTACTAAACGTACTGCGCAAATGAGACAGCGCCGTGCCGTTTGAAAGAAAGTAGAGACGAGAGGTAAGATTGTAAGTAGAGATATAAAGTCCTTGTCAATACTTTTGCTGATCGCTAAACCCTGAATCCCAGAAAACACAAGTCAAAACAAAAAAGTGATGATCTACCAACAATGAAGAATCATCAAAAATCATAATTTAACTGACCGAGCAATCGCTTAACAGATATACAAAAACTAAACAGTGGTGCTGTAAAGGCAGGTTTAAGGCCGCCCGTTGCTGTTGTAATTTCTCACGACCATAAGACCTGTAAATTGGCTTTAACGACTACCAAATTATATTGATAACCATAGTTCCCTGCTTCTAAAGAATGAAGGCGCTGAAAATGAAATGACACAAATGGTCACCCATCCAGGGCCACTTCGTTTCTAACAAAAAATGAATTTTGAAAATCACTTAGCACTTGTAGCATGGACATGTCAATGTCAGAAAATTCGTCGCAAAAGACATCGACGTGTTGCTTTACACGTCTTCACTCCTTGCATACGTTTTGTTACAAAATATAAAATTGAAGCCAAACCACTAAACCATTCTTTATAAAAAAAACATGGGACGATTTCAGAGTATACCCTTTCAAATAAAAGAAGAATTTTCTAAACTGGTTTATGAATGACCGAGTTCTGTTGTAACAAACATACAACTACTGAACCATTTCTTATAATAAAAAAATTGGACCAATTTCAGAGTATACACTTTCAAATAAAAAAAAAACTTCAAATCGGCTCATAAATGACCGAGATATGAGGTAACAAACATACAAAAAAAAACATACGACCCGAATTGATAACCTCCTCCTTTTTGAAGTCGGTTAAAAAAAAAAGACATACGACCCGAATTGATAACCGCCTCCTTTTTGAAGTCGGTTAAAAATAGTCGATACTGCCGGTGATACAGAGGTCGTTGAATTATCGATTAAATGCGTAGAGAGGGGAACTTTCGTAGTTCAGAACGCAGTTTACACTGAAGCCCTAAGATACACCTAAAATATTCCATGACAGTAAGCTAATAGGTATACAAGTTCATAACAATTTTAGTCATAAATATAACATGACAGTTTGAAAGCTTGTTATTGTATTTATTTCGTAATAAAAATCTGAAACTCTTCTCAATAGAACAGTGTAAATAAAAATGGTCAACGTTATAATCTCGTCAAATTTACCGTAATCTACAAGAACTTGTAGTAAAAAACTCATGTAATGTAAAAAATAATAAGAATTGCGATATTATTCGTCAAAGAAAAATGGACTGATCAAATTGATCGCATAAATTCATGTTATCCCTAACATATACAATTACATTATGTCACTGGTTCTTTATGGTATTGTTATTGTCATAACTGACCCTATTATCTTTAATCGAAAGCTGATTGTCTCCATTATAGTGGTAGAAAGCCTGATGCGTTGTTTTGCGTCGAAGTAATCAATAATAAGTACACAAATTTATCTAGTTAGTTCTAAAACAGTAAGAGATTCTTCATAATCATTTAAATTTACATATATATAAATATACATACAAGCATTTCTGAGGTTTTGGTCTCGTGTAGGAATTGAACGTCACACGCACTACCACCGCGCCACCGACACAGTAAAAATACTCCTATAGTTCCAATATAAAAATATAATAAAGTGCATCCAGTAACTGTAATATTGTCTCTTAACAATAAACGAACTGAATTTGACGTAATATATAAGACAATATTCGTAAATATATAAGCGAAAGTGTAAGAGAATAACCAATCATTAATATGTAATGTACTTACTGAGTTACAATACGCGAAGGGTGTCGTACGGTCCCTCTGTTTATACTTCATTCCTGTTATGAAAGATCTTTATCCGCTAGATAAGCCGTTATTGTGACAACGGCATACAAACAAATGCTTTTATATCCGATATTATAATGAATGAAAGAGAAAACTCAAAAGCTAAAACTGGTGATATTAGTCGTAACTTCAGGAATTCTATAAAGTGAATGTACTTTTACCGAAATTTCATAAAATTCAAATATCATAAATAACATATAAATTTAAAATTTAAAAAACCCCCGATATAGTGTACGTTATTCTACTAGTTAAGCCCTTTCATTTGATACCCATATTGAGTGTTGTGAAAAAATATATCCGCCATATTGTGGCGTTGGCCTTCTTCGACGGATTTTCATCAAACATAGCTAAGAACAACACAACAACCGACTAATTATCCTATCAAACATAAAAAAAAACAAAATCAAAATCAGTTTATCCGTTCGGAAGCTATAATGCCACAGCAAACACACACACACGCACACACAGATACGTCAAACTTATAACACGCCGTCGTTTTTGCGTCGGGGGTTAAAAAGTCATACTTCTTTACATTATTTCTTCCGTTTATTTACAACTTTACTCTTCGTGCATCATAACATAAGCTTGAAGTTCAATATTCAAGATTAAATTTGATTTCAATCGATCGGCTGATGGCGTAGTTGGCATGAAATGAAATAAACAGCAGGAAGCCTGTGGTTCGTAAAATTGACACTATCCGATGCGATAAACGGACCGTAAAATTTCAGCTTTAACAATTTACGAGTACTAGACTAAGAAATAGTCAGTATTATTTTGATTGCCTAACTGCGATTTAATTAAAGATACGTGCTGTAAAAGCGTGCAGTTGTGCAATTTCTGTTTAATGGGCTGCTATAATCAGATAAGTTAAGTTTATGTGAAAACATACCAATCGACAACGCATTAACACGTAACTTACTAATAATGTTGCAAGCTGTCATAGACTGACTATGGCATAGAATTATTAAAAAAAGACAAGGTATAGGCCAAAGCAAATCTTAAATACCAACACTTTAATGCAATCAACATAAAATTCTTACTTCCATGCAAAGTGTATATTTACGTTGTAATGAAAATATGTTTGTGACTGTACTCCTTTAATTTTAGACGATTTGCTAATTAGACGTTTTGCTACATAGTCGATTCGCGGGTTGGACGTATTGCTAATTGGACGTTTAGGGTAGTTAGACATTTTGCTACGTAGACCTTATACTCGTGATGCCTCAGAACTCTGTAAAAGCTATTCTTTATTCGAGTAAATAAAGACTGACAGGCCACTACCCTCTACTTAATTTCGCACAAATCGAACTAAATTGAACGATGGATTTCGTCCGCAGAACGTAAATCGTTATTGTAATTTAAAATATAGGGCGCAACAAGAATTTTCACTCAAATTACGAGTTTTTTACATAAAATTACGAGTTATTTCGGTCTGATCCCCCAGATCTGATCCCCTGAGATTATTATTATTCTTTAATTCCGTTCTGATCCCCTGCATATTTAGTCACTCCGGTCTTACATACAAGTAGCGATCGTTAGAACTACTTCAAACATATTGTGTTAACAGCACGCACAACTGTCTTTTACGAATACATACGCATACGACAAACCTGATATTAGTTTTAAAACACGAGTAATATAATAAATAATAATAATTATTTTAACGTACGACCATAAGCCCACGAATATATAAATTTTATCAAAATAACGTAGCAAAAAAAGTTTTAAACATGCAGGCAGTTCGTGGCCATAACAATTAAACACGTCAAAGAATCAACGAAAACTAAATCAAATCTAATACAAACAAAACCATATTGACTTTATATATATGCCTAGACAGGGTACGTAAAACTTTGTGACACGTTACATATTTAAAATAATAAATTTATGGCTATAGTCATCAACGTATATGCATTTGTATAGTATCCAAACAAAGAGAAGGCCTCGTTACCGCGCACCTATTGTTAGAAAGACGCAAATATTTATATTTTAATTACTCGACAGCCTATAACTTCGTAATTCAGTGAACTGAATCAGTGAACTTGAGGCAATTACCTAACAATAGGGTATGTTAATAATGTAAATACAGATTAGTATTTTTATTGTAATGCTTGTTTTCTTAAAATATTAGCAATTATTAATAAAAGACCCGTTGTTCTAGCATAAATTAAAAGAAGTCTATATTCAGCAAAGCATCACAAGAGGCTCATTGGCTAATTGATTGATGCAATAATTAACTTCTCATTTGATACTTCAAACAACAAATTAATTACAAAACAGCATTTGATAAAAGAAAAGCCTTGGCACTATAATTATTTAGATATTACAAAAGCATTTGACTGCATAGACTTCAACATCTTATTAAATTAAAGAAACTTTACAATCAGAAACTAAAAGGAAATAATCACTCAATCATAATTAAAATCATATTATAACTATTAAGTTATACTTATATAAATACCCAGTTATATATTTCAGCTTCTAATAATCACACGTACTTCAACGGAAAGTAAGCAAAAGTTGTAAAAGGTTGCTTTTAGAATTAGAGTTTTCGTAGTACTTACATGTTTTTATCATTGGTACACATCTAATAATTATAACTAAAGTATTTATTTATAGAAAATTTTAAAATGTCAACGGTATATCGTGTATTCATTAAAACATACTTAATTAACAGACCGCAATGTTATTTCTAGAACTTATTATGACACGTGGACAGTAGTTTTGCTTTACTTTTCCATGAAGCCTTTAATATCACGTATTAACCTTTCAGTACCTATTTGAAGTTAATATTTTAGTTTTGTAACTATTGGGTATGTATTACGAAAAATTACATGTAGCTAATTATAACATTAAATAATATGGAGAAGAGTATTGTTTTAATTTTATTTTAATTGCACACAAAGAGAGACCTTCACATTATTTGCGTCCTATGACTACTAATAACTGTATTATTCCTTACAGTGCCTGGTAAACTTTTATTAAAATCACGCAATATCATGGACAGAATGCAATTTAAATTACCAATATTTTAAAACTATCTAAAAGGCCAAACAACTTTCATATAACAACATCGGTAGACACAAGGTTTACCGTCGAGAACCATCGATAAAATTAAATCTGTATATCAATAATTAATTAATAAAACATTCGTTCAATTTTTTAAACACTTTCATGCCAAATGACGTCATTATGAATATTTAGACGCTAAATGATAATATATCATTTATTTAGAAGAATCATTTTTAATATAAAGAAAATCCGACTTAAAACCGAAAGGAAACTAAAAAGTAAAAAATAAATTTACATAGCACAAAGTAATTCGTATTTTGATCTAGTTAATAAGAAATAATTAAATAAGTATTTTATAATTCTGAAGTTTGTGCCAAGTAAAACAATAACTAGATACCTATAGGTATTATCTATCATATTTTGCTATTATAGTAAGTTTCTTATAGTATTTAGTTATTTAGTATTTACTTGGCAAATTAGAAATGAATTAAGTCCAAACACCAAGTAATTTCTGTAAATCGTTGAGGAGTTCCCTCGACTGTCTTCGTGCTCCAACATCAGATCGACTCCAAACCTTCACTAAATAGTAGTGCCTTAAAATACTTAATAACAAATGCGCGCGAGTCCCTCTCCTAAGAATGCCATCCCCCTCGATTGCATGAGCTTTCAAACAAAATTCAATTTAAATCAATCTATTTGTTTGACAATAACGCTGTTAGAATGGATATTTAGATAAGCTAAGCAAACTTTAATAAAACTTTTAAAAAGTTCAAATAACACGTTATTTAAGTTTACAAGTTTAAACAAGGTTAAAAGTTCTTGAGACGTTGTTGTACAAACTTTTTGATTTATAGCCCAACCAGTAAATTTAAAAATAAGTTAAGTAACAAATGGGACGAATGTTGCCAATAGATCACTGTTCGTTACTATTCATCGAAGTAACCTAGATATATCCAACATGGTTTAAGCAGTTTTCATAGACGACAGTTATTGTGTTAGAAATCTAGAGAGCTCTGACATACAAAAGGTGCAATAAATTCAGTGGATAGATTTAGAATCGTCGTATTTGTATAAAAATAAAGTTTCATTGTAACAATGACTAGACGTGCAGCTTAGACTTGGTCAGGGAAAATGATTGCAGACTAAGAAGCGGTACATTTAATGATAAGTAGTAATCACGAGACAGAAGATATTGTCACGACATTCAAAAGCACAATCTCACAAACACAATGAAGATTGTGGATTATTCCCATCTGTCCCACTCTGGTTTGAATCTCAGTGCTCTTTAAAAATAATGTCATTTCTCTCTAATTTATTCAATACCTATACTCAGCATCATTTATGTCTTTCCTATCCCAAGCATTACGACCCTTGCAATTTTTTATGCTATACTTTATATAGTTCAGGTTTTCTCGCATGCTTCACAATACCTAATTTAAATATTAAAATGAAAATATGTTAATATTTTTCTATACAGTTTTCATGGGTAATATGGGCTATAATCTAATATACATAATTTTCACAAGCCTGATATATTTAAAGGTTTAATATAAATGCTAATAGATTGTGTCTCGTTAAACTTACCCCGCCTCTCTGCGCCGCCCGCTCCTGACGCATCTACGACTCTGTGATTGAGATTATTGAATTATGAACAATTTTACACAGCATGAGGCCTTATAATGGATCGACGACCTGATAAAGGGTACAAGGTGAAAAGGCAGTGAATGAGAACGGCTCTTGACGTTCCGATTCCGACGGGCCCGATCGAAGTGGTGAAATTTGGGTGAGACATATGTCCAGCAGTGACCGTCTTTCGGCTGGAATGTTGGTGACGGTGGTCATGATGGGTCAGGCCTTATTCTCCTTATGCTATTTTTGTTATGTACAAAGAGAATCAAATTTTCTTCGTAGCAGGTCTCGTAGATTAAAAATTGCAAAAATCTGCAGTTCTACGATGTTAAACGCACTTATCACGATCGGAAGACAAATGGATAATGTTTTTTAAAACACATGAGCAGTGCTGTAGTCAGAAGTCGGACGATGACGATCTGATATTGGTGTTGTTTAGTTTCTTATAAACATATCTTAGCAAAATGAAATAAGTAACCGGAAACATCATACAGCTTACAGCTTAGCACACTCTTACCTTACAAGAATACATTGTATACACTATACATGTGATAGTACTTTTAAATATAATAAAAGAAAATAAATTAAAGTCCAACGATTACAATAAATTAGCGATACGTGAAATTTTATTTGAACTTGAAAGTTAAAGGTCCATCGGCTCACTAGGCTATTATCGCTTCTACAACTTACTTAGTAAGCCATTACCGTTCGTAAAATTTAATGGATCTCTAAGTGAGTTAGGTAAAACACGATGTAAAAATTGTTACGCTTTTATGTAAATTATTGTACATAATAGGATTATTATTAAGCCGATTATGACGAGCTAGCGACACGTTAGCTGATTACACTGATAACGACATAGTAATAAACGTACGTTGATAGAAGGGAAATGCTACTATGATATAGAGTGGGCCACGATCGAAAATAAATGTAAATCAGAGTTTTGTAGGTGCGTCAAGAGCGGGCAACGCTAGGAAAAGACACAATATTTATGTAGGGGTACAGCGATTTTACTGATAGTGCGATTTATCGCTCAACTTGAACTCAACTTGGAGTAAATGTAGTTAAATAGTTGGCACCCAGAGAACCATATTTTTAGCAACAGTATTTGGATAATACAAAGTGCTTGTCAGGGGCGGTTTTAAGTACTTCTATGATGGGCTGAATTATACTGAATTACTGACAGTATTACTGACATTAGCAAAATAGATTATGTTTTTAGTCGTAATTGCGGTGGTAAGTCAAAAGCGACGCCAACGGTACGTCTAGTGCTTCCGTAACATAGATGCCAGATACCGATTACCATCTGATGGACTGCTGGCTTGCTTCACCCTTGCCAATTACAAAAATAGAGCGCTACAATAAGTGGATGTTGCGCTTGGTTAGTTTTTAGTACAAAATATATAAAATGGTGTCTATTTTTTATATACAACTTCGGTGACAAACAAGCATATGGCCAACCTGCTGTTAAGTGCCTTGCAGAAAAAAATACTTAGAAAACACCACCAAGCCGTTGCTGACAATGTAAGAAGAAGGGGATAAGGAAAGAAAACGGAAAAGGAAGAGAACCGAGGAGGTAATTGGGCTGCCGACACTCTCCTTCACACACAAACTTCCTGATCGATCCGACCCATTCATGCTGATACCAGCAAGGATCTACTGCCGTATATAGATTCTATTTACTTTTATTGTTTTGTTTGACCGTTTATAAGCCTGTTAACAAGTTACCCCAAGTCTAAGACGGGCACTGCTTCGCTTTTTGTGTTGCGTGTGGCGTTAAAATGAGGTCACTCACCGCGGTTCGGTTACACGCGGTGAATGACCCCATTTTCACATACAAGTCTTTGAAACCACTTGATGAATTTTTGTACCGATAACAAGGATGAATTTGCTTTTAGTAGGCCAGAACAACCCTATAGAAAATGCAACCACAAAACTATTCTTTACTCTCGTAATACTACCTATTAGTAAAGTATTTCTAAATTTAATAGTATCTCAGTTAAGTGCAACGGTAATAATAGGGTGTAATTATCACTTGCAATTACATACGTCGTTTTTGGTTACATACGTTGTAAAGCAGTCCTATAGTGTCGTTATAATATACAATACTTGAATAGTAATAGTTTATTTAGAAACGTATATCATTTGTAGTAGTAGAGCTAGAAATAAAACGATACTGCGATCTGTTGATACTGCTAATTAGATTAGGTATGATTTTTCCAAAGTTAATGAACTTTGTAACAGTAAACAAGCGTAGGGATCAAACTTGTCTGTAGAAAATATGTAGGCCTCTCTTTGATTTAGAACAAAGTGCTGTTTTCAAATGAATATTTTGATCTTTTAGCACATGCACAATGTCGGTGCAGATTGTTAGTGTAGTTAGATACACGTAATAAATGTACATACATAGTTATTTAATATGCGCAGTTAGTTTGAGTGAGTTCTACAAACATCAATTGGTTAGCACTATAAGTAATTAGATTTTCAACAACCTCAACTACAATAATTAATGAGAGGCTTGCAATGTTGTAATCTACAAGCAACACAATAAGAGAGTTTGAACACAAACAAGATGAATGTAGCCTTCGCTAAAAAAAGAGTTTAAAATGTTATGTGTGACAAATATTTATAAATTTTCTTCTAATTTTCAATCAAGTATTTTAACGACTAAAAATATTATCGTATCTTGTCATCGAGTGAATATCAAATATTCACTTAATAAGTAACATAACTCGTAAAAGCTAAATAAGAACACTCGATTTAGCAGTTACATTAAACAAATCAAATATGATAGTCTTTTACAGAATATGACTATTCTGAGCCTTATTAAACAAATTTTAATATCAAATTTGTAATTCGCTCAAAAAATAGTTTCAGTCCACTATAACACATCTGAGGATTAGGTTCAAGACCTAATCAGGGAACTGCCTCAGATCTAATTATTATGTCGTAACCAAGACTCTCTGATAGCGAATTAAATTAATTGAAAGGGAAATTTAAAAATTTACTTAATTACTTTTTGTTTACGTCAATATTATTTGCATATGATATAAAATTTTATCGATCACGCCTACATTACGGCTGCCATGACTACCTGTTTATTTGCAATACGATCTAATGCAGCGAAATGAGATTTTAATGACAATTCAAACCTTAGTTATGATTGTAAAACATTATCACAAATTCTAATTCATGACTACGGACTAAAATTTCAATACATTTACAAGTTTCGTGTTTATGATAAAGTTTATTGGTTGATAATGTTTATAATAAACTAGCTTCCCGCAGCGCGGTTTTATCCGCGTCTTTGTTACTGCTCTGCTCCTGTCCTCAGTAGCGTGATGTTTTATAGCTTATAACCTTCTTATAGAACTGGGCTATCATACGCAAAAGAATTATTCAAATGCGCGTGGTAGTTCCAGAGATTAGCGCGTTCAAACAAACAAACTTTTCCTCTATATACTGGGTGGCGCAAAAGTACTGGCACTAAAGAAAATACTTTTTTTTTTTATATATGACATTTTCTGTCATTCTGTTGTTGAAAATTGTGTAGAGAACAAATGTAAAATACACTGAAAATAAACATGGACCGTTTTACTCCCCAAGAACGTGGAATAATTGTGTCAATGTTCTTACGGAATAATTCATCAGTGATAAGAACACAACGTGAATTTCGTCGACGATTTCCCCACCGTCCGGCACCGATTGGTCGCACAATTCGACGCTTTGCCACACGCCTTGAAGCAACTGGCTCAACATTGGATAGACCTAAGTCTGGGAGACCAAGAACAGGCCGTTCAGCTGAAAATATCGATGCTGTGCGCGAAGATGTGGAAGAGTGTCCAGAAACATCAACGAGGCGACGTGCCACGCAATTGGGCATTTCCAGACGGACCCTGCAGCGTATTTTGGTGAAAGACTTAAAGATGTTCCCGTATAAAACTCAAATGACTCATCAGCTGCTGCCTGCTGACCACCGAGCTCGTCTAGATTACTGCCAGCGCGTCATAAACCTCAACCTTGAAGAGGATGATTTTCCTTCAAAATTGGTTATGAGTGACGAAGCGCATTTCCATCTCTCAGGGCATGTCAATAAGCAGAATACTCGGTTCTGGGGCACTGATAATCCGCGCATTATTCAAGAAACACCTCTACACCCACTAAAAGTTACTGTATGGTGTGGCATCTGTGTTGACAGAGTGATCGGACCCTATTTTTTCGAAGACGCTGGAGGCAATGCGATTACTGTCACTGGAGAACGCTACAGAACCATGTTACGTGAGTTTTTGATACCCAGTTTGGACGAATTGGGGCTGGAGCACATCTGGTTTCAACAAGACGGCGCTACGGCACACACAGCGCGCGACACTATGGACTTAGTGAGGGACGCTTTTCCAGGCCGAGTTATCTCTCGTTTTGGCGATTTGCCTTGGCCTGCAAGATCACCCGATCTGACCAGTCCAGACTTCTTTCTTTGGGGTTTTTTGAAATCTCGGGTGTATGTGAACAAGCCACAGACTCTACTCTCGCAGCTCTAAAAGAAAACATTCGTCAAGAAATAACGAACATATCGCAGGAAGTGTTACGGCAAGTTATGCAAAATGTCATAAATAGGGCTCAAATGTGTATCAACTCTGGAGGTCACCATTTAAAAGACATCATCTTTAAATCCTAATGGTACGAAATTTAATGGCACAAATATACATTTAAAAAAATCTAAATCTAGTTTTCTAATTTAGAAAAAATGTTATAGCTGAACCAAATAGGGTCTTTACTTTTGCGCCACCCGTTATAATATAGCTGTTGCCCGCGACTTCGTTCGCGTGAAAATTCAGACGTGTGCCTGTATGAGAATATTTCTTACCTATTCTTACGGCAATCGTACATTGTATTAGTAATAAATATCAGTATAATCCGTCTCTAAGGCGAATCCGATTTAAATCTATTCACCCATTCACATATTTTGCGATATTTAACGAAACTTGCCACTCCTATTAAGAATAGTTCCTAGTTTGGAAATCGTATTATCAAAACTCGCGTTTAAAAACTATAGAAGCTTCATACAAATTTTGTTCCGCTTTATACTCCAGGAAAATGAATTTCGCAAAATCCTGTCTTGGAGAGCACCTATTTCCAAAATTTGAAACTCCTAGCACTTGTAGTTTCTGAGATTTCGTGATGAGTGAGTGAGTGAGTGACCTTTCGTTTTTATATATGTATAGCTTCTGCCCGCGACTTCGCTCGCATGAATATCGTTTTTCCAATAGACATTTTTATATTGTTTAAATATTGTTTTGCATACTATTTCTAATCTCATCATCATCACCATTCGTACAAACCCTCTTTCACCTACCTAAAGATATCCCCCGTAAAACAATATACAATACACAAAGGCAAATTTTCACTACAATAACTTTCCCCTTTCCCTCATTTCCTCTCCCCCTTTTTCCCCTTCCCCTCCAGTCTCCCACCCACCTCCCTCACTTTCCCCACACTTCCCATCACTTTCCCTCACTTACCACTCACTGACTCCTCACTTCCCTCACTTTCCCTTACGTCCCCCTCACTTCCCCCTCACTTACCTCTCACTTGCCCTTCACTGCCTCCTCACATCCCCCTGAGTTTCCTTTTTTTTTTTTACACAACGCCATCTAGACCCAAAGTAAGCATATTATATGCTTGTATTATGGGTTCTAGAATACGGATAAACATACTTAAATACTTTTATTTTTGTAAATACATACATATTATACATAGAAACACCCAGACCAATGCAAATAGACATGTTCATTCTGCAAATATTTGCACTAAGCGGGAATCGAACCCGCGACCTCTGCGTGGTAGTCCATACACAGTACCACCGAAATACAGAGGCAGTCGATTTCCCCCTGACTTACCCCCGCACTTTCCCGACACTTCTCCCTTCCTTTCCTCTTCCTCCCCCTCCCTTCCCCCTCCCTCCAAATTTCAAGTCGCCAACTTCAAAAGCAAAAGATCTTTCCATACAATATTTCATCCGTTATTTCACCCCTATAAATCCACCCCAGTTAAAAAAAATATGAGGGTATTTTTTATTTAAATAAAAGTATTCCAAAACAAAATTTCAAAGCTGTAAGTTAAAAAATAAAGACGTTTCATACAATCGTTTTCATCCCTTTTCATACACTTAAGGGTTGAATTTAAAAACCCTTTCTTAGTATACTTCTAGACATTAGAAACACACCCTCCAAATTTCAAGTTGCTACGACCAGCAGTTTAGGCTGTACGTTGTCTGTCAGTCAGTCAGTCAGTCAGGACAAAGCCTTTTATAATATGTATGGATGTATAGGTTAGACGTATAGCCATCAGGGATCAAAGCATACAGGCTGCTAGGAATGCTAACACGTGATAGAGCCACATAAAGCTGACCGTGCGAAAAACAGCTAATACTTAGATCCACACCCACAACTTTTAGTGTCTTACCTTGGGCTTTATTAATTAATCATCGCAAAACATAGGCTGACTGCAAACTGGACTCGTTTAAAACTAAACGAAAGATTGTTTAGAATGACAGGAATCCGAGGAATAAAAACACTATCAGCTATTCCGCAACCTGTTAAAATCTCTGCTTCTATAAGATTTCGTAGTAAATTAACGAATGTTCGATGTGATTCTTTAAATTGGCTTAACTTTTTTATTTATGAACCGATTGACATAAAACAAATACTAAATGTTAAGTGAAGCTTACCACAATATATTAGTGAAAACCATATTTAAATCGGATAAGCCGTTTCTGAGATTAGCGTGAACAAACGCACAGACAAACAGACAAAAATTGTAACAATCATTGTTTTGGGTTCTATTTGCGTTGATATAGGTCCTAATAGTATTTTTCTCATTTATCTTCCATGTACAGACAGCGATTGGTAACATTTTTATTATATGTATAGAAGTATAGATAGACTATTTAGGGGTGACGAGCAAAATGTTTTTTTAGCGTAATGACAATTTATTAGTATTCCAGTAACTCTTTATTACCTACGTTGCTCTCACTGCGCACTTGCGACAGCGTAAATTATTTTTATATGTGAAATTAACAGCGCCCTTGATGTTTACGATGAGAACTAAATTTAGTAGGACGTAGAGCAACGAATTAAGAATACAATAATCCATATCGACAATATCCAAATTATCCGGCACATACTCGTTAATTTAAAAGTACCTAATCAACAAATTTTGCTTTCAAACATTATTACTAAATTTAAAATTTAAAAAATGACTTATTCAGATTCATTGAGACCATTTCAATGACCAAACAAATGTAGGTGCGGCATCAGGTCAAAAATGCAATATCATTTTATCTAAATTCATTTCATTTATCATCAGCCAAATTTTTACATCTACAAACATTAGACCCACCGCTAACGAAAACCAAACTTGATTTCTACATTGAATGGGACTGTAACCTCAACTTAATATATTATGAAGAATCAACTCACAAGTCACAACAAACATTCATTAAAATTTCAAATTTAAAGCAAAAAATGCCATAAGTTGTACACTTAGCTGAAGTTTATTTTAAATAAATTCCTTCTTCCGCAATATGTAAGAATCCGAAACTTTAGCAATTTGAATATCTTTCAAGACACTTATCCGCCATTCAGACTCCCAAGTTACAGATTCACTATTTTCTTCCAAACCGGGTTTGTCGCTTGCCAACCTCTTACTAAGTAATTTCATTGTCGTCGTGAACTTTGATGTTCTTTTATCGACTTACGCTCGATCGATTTCAGTACAGCTTTCACCGAGCATAATAAATGCGAAGCTTCTATTGTTTTCTTCGACGGGCTTTTCTGATCGATATCGGAGTCATATTTTTGTAAGTATATTTTTATGACATATCGTATTAGACAAAACCTAAGAACTTTTAGTAGACAGCAATCAAATTCATGTAAGAAGCGTTTCTCAAATCTAACCGAGATCCCAGTACGGTGATAATACTACACGCACTAATACCTACTACGCCCGCAAGGCACGGTTTATAGGGATCATTTTTACGACTTTAATATACTTGATCCTCTCTGTTACTCGTTTTTAACAAGAAACATTCTGATTCAGAGATATTTTATATCCATTTGGTTTCAATATAAATTCTGAATGGCAACAATACAAAGTTCAAAAGGTTTTTGTTATTTTTGTATTATAATTCCGCACATTTTTGCATATCTGAAAGTGGGAAGTGGAACTTAGTAGAATCAAATGTGTCTAGGGAGCAAGCGATTGAAATTTTCAAGTAGCCTAACGTGAATTTTCCATTTGTTTTCTCTCAATTAATTCATATACAAAGAGGTTTTAAAATCTCAGTCATAACATTGTACGTAGGAAGTACATAGATTGTATTGAACACAAATAACATTACGCCTAATAAACTCTTATTATCGTACTAATATCCTACTAATGTTATAAATGCGGAAGTTTTTATGTGTGGATGTGTGTTTGTGTGCGTATGTGTGTGTGTGTTTGTTACCAATCAGCGCCTAAACGGCTGAACTGATTTCGATGAAAATTAGTATGTAGATAGATTCGGTGCCGGGAAATGACATAGGCTACTATTTATCCTGAAAATCAGTCTGGTTCTCGAGAGATACAACCATATTACGCGCGGGTGAAACCGCGCCGCGGAAAGCTAGGACTACATAAATTTTAACCAATACTTTCTAGATATAAAGCTTGTCCCCTTATTGAACCTGCCTGTCATTTGCGTGACCTGACCAAATCATCGGAACACCTTATTCGATAAAATCGATTCAAACGTTTATTTCGTACAATCCTATACCTATACTTTATACATAGGTATACGTAAGCATTACAATACGCGTAAACTATTGTACCACTCAAGCTATTAAACCCGATATCTCGTTGATGCACAACAAATTTTGGCTTATATCTTTGTAAGCCACTATAAATATATGACATCGCACGGATTTCAAGTAGCTTAATATCAGAGGACACGGCAGTGCTTCCGCCAAGTCGAGCAAATAGCCTGTTTTCCAGGCTATGTCAGGTACGTTGTAATAGGCATAAATAAAATTATTCTATACCGGACATAACGCCTGATTACAATTAAATGCATTTTTTTCGTTTAAAAATTTTAACATTTTTTTTATTCAGAAATAGATTTCTTTAGGAACTAGCACACGACAGCAATACTGCGTAGCAGGATTTCTTACTATTTTACGCGAATATGAAATATACACTCTCCAAATTGTATGCTGGTATACGTACGCACTTTTGGGTGCTTAACTCGGATTGATAGTCTGACATCGTATTAATAATATAACTGTAGTTATGGAGGTGAAAGCGTACAATGAAACCCGACCGTGCGGTGTAATCAACGAAACGAGTCTATTGTGACAAATCCAATAGCGCCATTTCTACTGGGTGCATTGAATCCAACATGTAGTTTCAAGAATAGTTGCGACGTAAAGGAAATAATATTACTTAGCTGGGTAATCAGTAACCTATTTAAATGTATTCTATTCCTGGAAATTAAAGTTATGACGGTTGACAAAGACGTCATTAGCCAGACATCTTTAACACAAGAGAAATGGAATAACCTACTGAGATAGAAACCTGTGCAAGGATTTCGGAGCAAATCATTACAAAACATAAAGAAAATTAAAAACAAAAAAAATACGAATGAAGGAGAAGTACGTGAAGATTCGTATTTCACTTACCCGCCAAGAACCTACGGCAAATAAAATATCGTATTGCAAGACCTGATATTATGTTTTTTTAATGAAGCAGGTAGAACTCTGGGCACTTGTCAGCTTGAAATAGGTACATTCGTATTGTATAAATGCAGATATTAAAACCAACAATTTCATTGAACATAAAAAAGCTTTTAAAAAGTTCGTGCAAAGAATTAATTGTCGGTTTTTGTTGTAGATATTACATTGTTGTCAAACATATTGCTTTCTTTATTTTTTTAAATACTTAACTAGATTTTCGCGACTAGATATGATTGAAACAGAATAATGAGTTTTAGACGATGTACTCTGTCAGCTGAGGGGTTAATTGAATACTTGAGCTTTGGCGAATTATGTCGGATTTGGTGTGATTTGATTTGTGATACAAATACGTATTTGTTAACTCTATATCTATACTTTACTCGTATTGTGTATTTTGGATACTATACGATCAAACTGATATTTCGGTATCGGTTTCAGTAATTCAATTTCCTTTCACTTGTTTCTCTTTATTTTATTTTATTTTTTTATTTATTTATTTATTTATTTATTTTAAGGAAGGCTTACAGACTAATAACAGTATTAAGATAGCATACAAATATAACTAAATTGCTAATAACAAGCCTTCACAAATTGTTTCTATTACTGTACTTAAACATAAATTAAGTAAGTAGTAGGCAATGACAATATCACAATCCATATAATAATACATATAATGCAATGTGTAGAATTATTTTTATAAGAACAGTTTAATGTAAAAACAACAAACAAATAATTAAACATAAAGAGATTTTATACAAAGAGAGATATTAACCACAGACAATATCTGCCACAATTTAATATTATTATTTTTATGTATACCTATATATTATTATATTTATATTATACTATTTCTACTAATTCTATATGCCATTGTTCTGAAAAAAATTATTTGTTAAAAGACGTCTTACTGAAAGTGAACTAGTGCAAAAAAGGTCAATATTAAATTCGCGAGGTAAATTATTGTACTTTGTCGCGCTACGCAAGAAGAATGCATTACGCCTATAATTTGTAGTTGCAAACGGTACATATAAGAGCGGTCTTTGACGTAAACTAGTGCTGCTGGCGTGCAAAGACAGTTTAGCTGTGAGCTCAGGATTATCGACCGATCCATTCGCAATGCTTAGTAATAGACAAATGTCATTGATTGCACGTCTAGTTTCTAGAGGTAAAAAATGATACCTACTGCAACGATGTTTATAGTCAGTAGAATATTGCTTAGCTCTAAAGTCCAAATGACGTAGGAACTTTTTCTGGACGCTTTCTATACGGTCTATATAAACTTGGTACTGAGGGTTCCAAACCTGTGACGCATACTCGAGCTGGCTACGCACAAACGAGCAATATAATATTTTTAATGGTTTTAATGATTGAAAGCTGGATGTAGTTCTTATAATAAACCCTAAAACTTTCGAAGCTTTCTTGACGACAGTGTCAACATGTTGGTCGAAAAGAAGTTTTTCATCTAATATAATTCCTAGATCTTTCACCTTATTAACTTTAGCTATCGTTTGATTGTGAAGCAAATATGTAGACTCAATCACAGATTTTCGTCGTGTAAAAGTGATGTGAGAGCATTTCGTAACATTAAGTTGTAGCTTATTACAGCTACAATAATCTTCAAACCTACTGAGGTCAGCTTGTAACTTTTGTACGTCAGATACACTACGAATCAATTTATGAACCTTCATGTCATCAGCAAATAACAAGACATAAGAATTTTGAAAACAACTTTTGATATCTGAAATAAAGAGCGTAAAAAGCAAAGGTCCAAGAATTGACCCTTGCGGTACACCGGAAGGTACAGTATACCAGCCAGAAGTGTATCCCTGAAGGACCACAGCTTGTGTACGATTCTCTATATAAGAAGAAAACCACCGATATAGGTCGCCATGGATTTACATGACAGGACATTATATTTATAATAATTCTGTTTATTATTAGAACTTTCGAAGATCGTTATTGTTTTTGACAAAGATAGACAGGGAAGAGCTTCTGAGGAAACGAGATATAAAAATATCATTGGAATTAGTTTTTGATTTATAAATAAAGCCATAGTCCTTGGCGGGTATTATTTTTACAAGTAACAACGTGTGCTTTTCCCGACAATAAACAAACGTCAATTATACCCTCATGGATCTTTATAAATTATGTTAGAACAACCATCCATAATTTCTAGATCACATTGAAGCACCACATGAATTTCGAAAGAACTGAGAATCAATATCAGGCTATAATATGTCTTGGAAGTTGTTTGAATGTTTGTGACTGTGAGGAAGAAGACCTAAAATCACGAAGAAGTCTGACTTCTAGTGACAAACCTTTTTAAACAAGACATAGATAATTCTATTTATAATAGTTGGGTTCGACAAATTATGTTATGGGTATTGTGTAGTTGTCTTTATTCCCCCTGGGTACTCTAAATCTGCTTGAATATTATTCAACCCAATGTTTTAGGAAGCGTTAGTTTATCACTACTAACGAATTATTTGAATTTCCTTTGAAAATAATATAAAACAAGTCAATGCATGTGCATATACTTAGTAAACAAATATTTCTGAACTAAGCTTACCTGTATTTCATGCAATACATGCTAAAGCAGAATAATTGAGTAGCCTTACGTCGGCAATGTCAGGCATGTGAGTATGAAACGTGCTCTATATTTGTGGCAATATCGGAGAAATTAATTAACTGGTTATGCTGTTGATTTATATACTCATAGCTGTGTCAAATATGTGCGAATACTTCTAAAACACACTTTTCTCATTACCAGTTCTCTTAGTTCAACTTAATATTAAAATTATATTTTTTATATTAAGTGGTAGTGATAAGTAGAAGGTTGTAACTTAAAAAAGTCGTGGCTAAGCGTTGTAGCACGCCTTCTAAGCTAAGAAAAAAATGCCAACTAAGCTGTAGCCGTGGCAAGAGAAGAGAAAGAAGAAAAAGAAAGGAAATCTAGGAGGTAAATGGGCTGTTACTTAGCTACGAATTAAAGTATACTACAGTATTTTATATAAAAATGGATAATTTAAATATTTCTTTAAGGTTATGAACTTAGAGCATTAAACCGACAGGAGTGGACACGCGCTCTATTTCCCTTGCGCAAAAGTCTGCCACTTTCGGCGGGGGACGAGGTAACGCGAGCAACGCACACTAATTACAATGTTAACTACTAATGCATTTTTAAATCGCGTCGTTATACACGCACACAATAAAATTATTACACACTAGCTTAAACTAAACACAACACATTCACACACAGGGACATCTATCAGTTTACGCTTCCTTAGCGTAAAACAGTTAGAGCTTGACTCTGTCGATATTTAGTATCGATGTTTAGGATTTCATATAAGTACGCGAAAGATTTAATTATTTTCATGATTATTATGTTTGCTTATTAAAATGAGCATTATCTTATATTATATAGAACAGTTTTAGGTAATAATAATCTATTATAATTTTAAGGTTTTTTTTTTATTTAAGCACTTTGAAATAGATGAAAGTAAAGTAAATAGTTCATAAACATGAATTAACTAGAAGTAATTCTGTTATTTCATGTTTATGTCAATATTACAGGAAGAATAAAACAGTGTTTCTAACTAGCACACTTTTTTGTAATTATTATCAAAAAAGCCCGTCCCGTCATACGGTCGGGCTAAATTTATTTGTTAAACATTGTTCGACAAACAAATCTGGTTATGCGGTCGGGCTCTCCTACTATGTTTACTAATGTTTATTCAATACTTCCGATCCTTGATAGTACGGAACCCTCGGCGCGCGAGTCCTACTGGCATTTAGCCGGTTTTTTTTGAAGTTATCCTTTTTTTGGCGCGATTGGGAAAAATGATGAGAGTGAATTTTTACGATGCGCGCGCACACCGACAGAAAAAAGCAACACCCTGAAGTTAGTTGCGAACCTTTTACACACTGAAGTTAGTTGCGGATCTTTGTGTGTCGTATCAGTACAAATAATCTGTGTGAATAAATAAAAAATATATTGGCGTTTATATCAATTCAAATATTTATGTATGTATGCGTTGTATTATTATTTGGTATTTTCGGATTGTTATGCCAAAGAAGTATAACTTCTTACGTGCGTACATGGGTACCCACTCTTTTTTTTTATTTTACTACTGCGCACAAGGATGTATGTTCAATAACCACCACCTGTTGAAATTTGTTCTAGTGTGGATTAAAGATTGTAATTAATTATTACGTGTCAATTTTACGTGTATTATTCCTAAGTATGTATGTATATTCAAACCAAATAATACTTTGAATTAATTGTCTGTTGCTATTAAATTTCGTTCCAACTAAGCAGAGCTTGTAATTGGAGGATTTTGTTCTGATTACATAGTAACAAGACACTGACATGAGAATGTATGAGTATATTTTTATTAGAGAGATATTTTATCTGTTCAGATAACAAAAAAACAACAGAATATATTTCAGAAAATCTTTATTTAAGTAGGTATAATAAAATACTGAAAAACTGTGCAATTTAAATTAACCTTATAAATCTAGTTTAACTAATCCTAGGTAATGCAATAAGAGGAGGTAGCGCACAGCGAGTTTACTTGCTATAAACTGAGCTCTCCGCCGCTTGGGGGGTAGGGAGGAGGTAGCAGTGCTGGCAGCACAGAAGGCTTTGTCTTTTAAGCTGTTAGTCAGATACTTGTACGCTTAGGAACCCACTTATATGGTTCCTACAATATTGGACCCAAGCGACTCGAGGCGCTGCTTCTTTTGAAAATCTAAAACAAACAAAAAAAATAATTTAATACTGGAAAACCAATATCGATATCGTGATTAAACTGTCTCATCTCTAATTATGTTAAAGTGTGACCAGTTTCTTAAAAATAAATACGCTTATTTTTGTAAGAAATGAGCAATTATCTTTCGGAATAAAGTGCACTAATCTTATATATTTGGATTTATAATCTCATTTTACTTGTTCATTTAATATTATTTTGTGCATTACTTGGTAAAAAAAACATTGGTTTTAATTAAAAATAAATAAATATGGGAACGGTGACACAATAATGTACATCCAAAATGAAACTTATTAGATATGTCAACAAGGCGAGATATAAAAAAGGAAAGGTTAGTTTTTATGTTAATTCAACTTAAAATATTACCCCAGATTGGAGTATTGATGATAAGCCTGGCAACACTTGTTGATTAGCATTTTATTTGGTTAAATTGCTAATTTAATGCCTTATTTAATAATATTAGAACAAATAATACTTACAGGTGAAATGTAATATTATCCTTTTGTAGACTTGATGTCGCTGAACGCTTTTTACACCAAAATACACTGCAATTCGGCATTTCTATTGAGACGCTATTACGCATGCACTGATAGGTGACTTATGATGCGGAACGCGCGTCAACTAGTTTTATATAACGGGTATGACCGGTGGGCTGGTACCTTTGGCAGAGGGGTACGCCTGTCTGTGGCCTCTCCGGTTGGTTTAATGCTCTAAGGTTATGAAATACATAAGTCAGTATGACGTTATATAGCAAATAGGCTATTATTTACATGTCATATTTCTGAATTTGAAATGTTATTACAGATTCCTTACAAACAGATTCATTGTTTTTACATCCAGAAACAAATATTACGCGCACAATTATAAAGTTAATTAATTATTAATTATAAAGTTGACACGTATTCCGCTATCTCTAGTCTAGAATTGGGACAACCCCTCTGTTCTCTTTGGTGCCATAAAAAGCGACCAGGAAACGGACTGCATCGTCACTCGAGTAATAAAGTCACTAACCTGTCTGTAATGCCTCCTCTACACGTTAGCAAACATTGTGGCGAATGCGTATGACCAATACCTACGGCTATGGCTTGGTAAGCATTGGAGCATTTGACTTTTAGCCAATATATTTACCATAAAATCCGCCACAATGTTGGCTATCGTGTAGAAGGGGCATTAAGCGCACTGACTATGGCAAATACATGTCATATCCCACGACATAGACACGGAAGAGAGGTATTTCTCGTAGCAGTTGCTATTTGCCTAAATATTTCTACTACAGATTAAACATCAGGCCGATGATGATGGCGCAAAGAACTTAGAGCCCTAACCTTAAATTTTCCCTGTATCAGTCCACACTATATTGCTATTTTTACCCGTGTAACTTATCAAGTTTAGTTCTATTTAAATCTGGCCGGGTAAAGTGCGAACGCTAGTTTAGCAATTTGTGTTTTAGAACGTAGCGCTGAATTTAATACACGGCCTGTAAGTCTGACTTCCAAATTAATACTAATTACGAGAGCAGACTTCTGTATCATTATTCTTAATTGCATGTCATAATTATTATGTATATAATTTGCATGAAAGATGGAAACAATTTAACATTACGTTACGATAAAAATGAAGACCTATAAATAATTAAATTACGAGAAATTAATATTTTGTAAATTAAAATTTCATACTAAATGTTTAAAGTGTACAGATAATTAGCATTGTGGTCGTATTCCACAGAAAAAGTAAAAGTAGGTATAGCTACAATGTATCACGTAGACGTACCAGATTCAAGAATAATTTATTTGTTTATTTAATATACCTAAAGCCACCTAAAGCCTTGAAATCTTGTAGGAATGTAATCCACTCCAACGAAAGTATCTAAAAATCTTAGTTATGTTTTTATGAATCAGAGCTCAGAGCAATAGCACTGAAATGTTTTATCAAACAAAAGACTAAAGACAAGACTTGTATTGTCTCCTACCTTTTCACGATATGTCTCTCAGTCAACATTATGTGACCTAGTTCATGCAATCTACTTAGTGTATCTTATGATATCGTACTACAACAAATCATTTACCTACTCGTATTTATATAGGTAGATACGTAATTACAAACTTAATTAGGTACAACCCATATTGATTTCTCTGCAGACATATAGGCTGACTTTTCAAAGAGAAGTTGCGTATTAGCAATGATACTACTATTCTCTGCCAGAAATTACTCTGGTAAATATGGTCACGGTCTTCTGTAGGATCTAAGTGCATTCCCAATTGATCTATTTTTAATGTAATCATGAAATTTCCTAAAAAACTACAAGATCTATCTATTTTTAAATTCAACATTTAACTAAACTTTCCAAAACCTGTAATATGCCAGGGCTATAAATTACATAAAATAAGACAAAATTTAACTATACGTCACAAAAATGTATAACTCGATTACGAGAATATCACAATTGATATATTGCTCAGACTAGACTTTCATAGTATTATACTTTTCTTTATATTCATATACCTATACTATACTATTCATATTATACCCGTGTTCTACAAACAAATATGTAATGAATCGTGTAACAGATTTGTACGGCAATTTATTTGTTTATTTAATACAGCTAAAGCTTTGGAATCTTGTATGTTAATTTATTGCTAACACATTCAAATATATAAGAGAAATATATTAGTCACGTTCTTAGAACAGCTTTGATATATATTAACGAGTAAAAGATTAAAAACAAGCTTTTCATTGTATGCCACCTCTTTTCATAATATGACTCAGTCTACAGTTTGTAGAACCTGTTTATATTTTATAAGTATTTTAAACCATTTCTCATTTCACATTTCTCTGAATAATACAAAGCAAAGTCGTTGTTTTTCTCGTTTTTCCATTCTAAACCAAAAACAGATTTCGATGCGTTTTACACTGTCGTTTAGAGCATTTCTTCCATAGTGTTTATGTATGTGCATGTATAATAAACATAATAATAGTAGAATAAACTCCAGAATTTCATAAATTTGTAACCATTTCGTAAAAACATATTAGCACCTACGTGCGAAGTAGGAGCGGGTCGCTAGTTTAAATTATAATAAAACTTGTTATAAGTTTTGTTTAAAAGTTTTTCAGAGAAATGCCCAGTGATGTTTATTAGGTAATTAAATCGGACTCACTAAAAACAGATTCATTGTAACAGGACTAGGAATCAAATTAGTTATACAGAGTGTATACGACGGTATGACATTAAATGCAATTACGTATAGTATGTGACATTATAAAGCGAGACAAAAAAAAATCTACTAAATATCTTCAATAGTTTAGACACAGGACAATTTTTTTAATTTCTTTAATTCTAAATTAACACTATGTAAGTACGTCAAACGGTCACTGACTTATGTCATAGTCCACGTCGAAGGATAAACGTTGCCGTTCATTACAGTTCAGTGAACTTGTCATAATAAAATGGTGTATTACTTCGTTACTATTAAAATATTATTTATTTTGTTAGAAAATTTAAAATTTTTGTTTTTCGTCAAATTACTTTTGTGATTAATTAGAAATCATTATATGGGCTAGTAACATCTGCCTTTTCATTTAATGTCAAACCGTCGTATACACTCTGTATATGCATAAACCCGAAATAAATAAAGGTTTATTTCTAACCTGACACGAAGACGTAGGTTTTAAACCAATTAATTCCGAATCAATTAGCTATAAAGTAACTATTCAATAACAAAATTCAACAGCTTTTTCTTTGATAAATAAGATAATGATATAAAATCAAATCATCAATCAACACTTTGTGCATGATATCACAAAATATTAATTAAGTCGCAACTTGATACAAGATACAATCACCTATATTGTTTAGATTGTTTAGATATTTGTGCGTAATTAGAAATAACACCATTCCAGTAGATTAACACACAGATGATGAATAAGAATTCAACAAACGTATTGCTCATTCAGTGTCAGTGTGGTTTAAAATAATATTGCGTTTTTTTTTAATCGTTTTATTTTTATTTGCCTACCTATTCCGCTGAAACCAACGAATATACTACGGTAAAAATTCTAATACCGTAAAAGTCTTGTCCTGCTTAAACTTTTTTAATATAAAATAATATATATATATGACAGTAGTGATATCTTTGCACTTACCTTGAACTTTCTTTTGTTTGTAGCTCACGGTGACTTGGCCTTCATAAACTACTTTCATTTATTACTACATGTTGGCGTCATTTACATGGTGACTACGAGTTAAATACATAATACATACAATAGAGAATAGAATATTGTACCTACTGTTAAACAATAAAAAGTTATAAATATCATAAATATTTAGGTTGGAGAGGAAAGGCGAAAGAAATAGGAGCAACTTTTTGATAGAGTTTTGATAATGCAGAGAACATTGAAAACAATTTGTGTTATTAAAATTATCAAATAAAATGCAAATCTTAAAAATGGTTCTTTTATTATTAAGTGAATTAAGTATTAAAAACTGATTATTACATATTTGAAGTATTTCAAGCCACGAAATCCTCGGCGCGCCAGTCCTACATGTTCGACTTCACTAATTAGAATTAGCGCGCGTAGCCAGTTCAGCAGCAGACTGCAGCAGACTGATTGAACGATTCGTTCAATAAATCTAATATACCTACATCAAAAGATATCTGCTTAACTCAATTTATCGCCATCACTTTTCAATTACTATAAGTAAATAGACTTAAAATCTACTCCTAATCGTCATCACTCTATCTAGACTTAATATTATGTAGCTGAACAGTTCGTTTGTTTGTTTGAACGCGCTAATCTTTGAAACTAATAGTCGGCTTTGAATAATTCTTTGTGTGTTTGATAGCTCATCAAATCATCATCAATCAATCATCATCATATGCAACATCACGCTACTGGCAATGCATGGCAGCAAAGCAGCAACCAAATATGTAACTTAATGCAAGTAAAACCGCATTGCGGGAAGCTAGTTTCGAATATACGATGAACGAATATAAGACAAAATTTCAAAGACTAACTAAATCTCATATTCTGTTCAGTATTCTGACTTGCACAGGTTCGTCGACAACTTAAAATTATGTGTTAAAAATAAAATTTATTTCACCGAGTAACAAGCAGGGGCGCTTACGCTTTCACCAATGAGATAAACGCTCGTTAACTTATGGAAGAACTACGGTTAGAAATAAATAGAAGACAATTCTGAGCATAAAACTCCGTAGCTACTTTTGAACCAAAAGCGGGACAAACAAAAGCACTTCGCTCGTTCCTTATTAAGGTTACCAATAGACTGCACCACATATGACTACATTTCTAAGCTGTTTAATTATAGGTAGTTCAACAAAAGTTAAACTTATTATTAGCAGGCAGCGGGCTCCATTGAAAGTTAAAGTATAGGTAACAATTGATATAAGTAGTTGAAGTTAAGCACTTCTAATTTCATTTTATAACATTTGAGTTATAAAGTAAAAATATGTTTTATTGTGATCTCAAAATAATTTTCAATTACTTTCACGTTTCACAACAGATCACTTCATATCAGTGAGAATCGATCAGTGCGTAGTGAAAAATAGAATTATGAAATTATCTTTTTTTTTTCATTTATTTGGATAAACTAACAATGATGAATTACACAAATATATAACATTATCTTGCATACATTGTAGGAATAAATTCAGCACCAACATCGTTTACCACAGCTAGGTTATGCAGTCGTTTGCTCAAAGTAGCACAAAATAACATTAAAATTAAAAATAACAACAAAACTTAAACTATAATTAATTATGTTGACAAGACAAATACCTACCAACAGGTGCTTAGGTTATATATAAGTAATAGATTTTTCAAATGTACTTGGACGCATTGCTACAATATAAGTTGAGTTGAATGATTCTCTCTTCTCGTTGTATGATTGTACAAGAAATCATCTTTATCTTAATCAGGCTAGTTGCCCAAGACTGGTTGGGAACAAATTATGGTCTTGTCTGGTTGTGTTTTTGACACTTTAAAAAGTTAAAGTAAAAATAGTTCGAAGTTAACTTGTAGCCTTGATACAAAACATGTAAATTCAAGTAAACTAGAACTAGATTTCAAAGTTAGAGCCGTCTTAGACGATAACTTTACACTGGAAGTTGTAAAGTTTGACTAAAAGTAGGCGTGTCTACAGCTCCACTTATTTCGATACCTTTACCTATTTCAAATGTTATGTACAGCTGATAATCTAATATTCATATACGTTTTGAATTGTTTGTTGACGAAATCATTAACTGTCAATAAGTTGTAATTTGATTTTTTATTTAAGCTTTGAAAGTGTGTAGAGTAAGTTTGTGAAGTACAAGCATATTGTTTTCTAGGTAAAGGTTCGAAAATACACTAAAACTTACACAAATTTTATTTAGATTCTTAATCAACGTAGATATGTATTCAATCTTAACAAAGTTGATTACCAAGTAATAGCCATTATGATACAGAAACTTTTGTAATAAACCTTGATTTTGTTACTGTCTATAACTTATTTCGGACATGCAAAAAAAAACAATAAATAGACTTCAAATTGTGTATAGGTTCATGTAACATGGATTTCACATCACAGTATTAGAAAGAACAGTGAGAGCAAAAGGTCAAGTATCGAGTTTCTAGGCGTCTTCAAAACTCTTACACCAGGTTAACAAATAACTTATATTCGGTGACATGTAGCAAGTAGTATAATCATGTTGTATCACATAATCAGGTGTAATCCCTGATTTTTGAAACGTTATTGAGCATTTCCTAAACGAAAACGTAACTACAACTATTATAGTACTTGATAAATGGAAAAAGAACAGTTAATATTAACTGTATACGACAGCGCTGTAATTTTGACTCTATCTATCAATTCTCACAGGGTACTATGTAATACCATATCCTACAATAGGGCATTTATAAAAAACGTATTTTAGTACATCTTTCTTTTTATTTTTACCATTAATCATCACTGTTGGTGACAAATTTTCATTTAAGCGTTAATATGGCTGTTTACGAAATTAATTTAATATCTCTTATAAACGGTTCCTGGTGGAGTTGGATGTAAATTATTACTTACCTCTGGCAAATGTAGTATTTCTTTTTGTTTATTGAAAACGTGGGCCAGAACATTTAATGTTATTATTTTAGTGAAAGCATTTATTATTTACACCTATTTAAGAAACTAAATATGTTGGTATAAAATTATATTTAATATTGTTCATTACGGTCTAAAAGTATATAGAAACTAATCAAGGATCTAAATAAAATAAGTAAGTGTTTATTTGTCTTATAATATTATTTTTCGGCTTCGCACGAGTATACTAATATAACTTTTACTACATAATTACAAGTCTTCGAAATACTCGGCTTTTTGCTACTATAATATGCAAGCAATGTACACATAAACTTTACGAAAGTAATTTTTTAAACAATTGTAAAAACCGTATCAAAATCCGATGCATTTCGCGTTAGCGAAGAAACACAGGTTAAAAAAGAGCGACTTTATACTATTTGGAGATTAAAATTACACTACTACACTACATAGTTACCTATCGGTGTATATAAGACTATCTATTGGCATAAATATTGCAAACAGACAATATGTTTACCACAAGCACCTTGAAGTTACTAACTAACTTTAGTTTGTGGTGAGAGTACCGGCAACGTGCCATCTGCACATTGGCCGCAAGATGTGGTATTTCCTCGTTTCCGACGACGCAATTGCCATATCTATTAACTCACAGACATGCATATTTATCGATAAGGTATTTATCTATGTGCTTGTAATGTTGGGAACAAAATTTTGAAGCTCATGGGATTAAGCCAATATTTTTCACAAAACTTTCTGACTATTTATACAAAGACTCCGCAGCGCGGTTTCGCCCGCGTTATGTTACATCTTTGGTTACTGCTCTGCTTCCATCGCCAGAAGCGTGATGTTACGTAGCCTATAACCATTCCTAAAGAACTAGGTTATCATACGCAAAAATAATTAATCAAATCTGACTGGTAGGTCCAGAGATTAGTGCGTTCAAACAAACAAACAAACAAGCTCTTCCGCTTTATATATGTATTACCTTTATATATGCCTAGGTAGGTATGCAAATTTCTGAGATGTGAAGTTATTGGCGTTGTAAGATTTATCAGTGAAGCATATCAAACAAACGGAAAGTATGGAGTGACATAGACAAAGATTGTAGATTGTTGATTGGCCAGTTGTACCATTGAAAAGTACCATTAATGGTACAATTGGCACTGATTTGTCCCAGTAATACCAAAGTATTAATATGCACCTACAAGACTGT
Organism: Parascotia fuliginaria; assembly: GCA_963082885.1. Taxonomy (NCBI): domain Eukaryota; kingdom Metazoa; phylum Arthropoda; class Insecta; order Lepidoptera; family Erebidae; genus Parascotia; species Parascotia fuliginaria. The sequence continues at coordinate 12,330,944 of OY720176.1, read as the reverse complement.
GGTAGTACCATGGCTTGTACAATTGGCACTGTCTAATTCTAATCTGATCAGTACCATTGAAGTGAGACAAATTAGTGCTAATAGTACCATCCATTCCAATTTTTGACTGCCCCCGTGGTGCATTGGGAGCGCAAGAGACTGCTGTGCACGAGGTTGTTTAATAATGGTAGTGAGTTCGCAACTGCTTGCGTACATATGGTCTACTGTAAGATTGTAATTTCTCATCCATTATGCGTATCATCTATCGAAAAAAATCAAAAATTCAAAATCATGCATTTGGTAACCATTGCTTTTAGTAATATCGATAGATTGTTATCACTGCTTACCAACAAACGAGTTGATCGTTAAAGGCCTAATTATTATTTAAATTCTGATGTTTTTTCGTATTATTTTATGTAAACTAATGTGACCAATGTAAATGTTTATCAGTTCATAATTAAGTATATCGAAAGCGATAAATTCATAGCTAAACCTATAATAATGAAGGAACGAACACTGAATAATAATGAGAAAGTTATGAATTAGGTTACTTTTATTGGAACACTGAACGTTTACGTTGTCGGAAGTTAATTGGAATATATGGGCAATAAATTCTAAACCAAGAAAAAAACTCATTTCAATCTGATAATATTTCTATACATAGTATAAAAGAAAATACTCGGAAAGCGTCTGTCTGTATTAAATTGCTAATCTCAAGAACCATACAATCGATTTGCATGCGCTTTTTGTTGTTATATAATGTGTTTCTCGAGAAAGGCTTTCGTATTATAATATATATACTTACTTTCAAATAATAATAACTGATAACATTTTGAAATTTTATAAATAAAAAAGATATACAAAAACTCAAGCGTATTATCTATTCATATCAGGTATAAAAGTAAAGTAACACTTGCATGTACGTACAATGATTGCCAAATATGTTTGATGTCAATATTCTGATTCTAAAAAATTTCAGATCAAAAGTATCCTTAACTGATGAAAATTTGAAGACAACTATGACAGTGATATGGATAAAGAATCTTTACCTAGCTCAACGGGAAAGATTATGTGGGGATATAAACTACTTTCACTTATGTTTTTATCTGCATGGTTTTCTTATTAGCCATACAGATAAAAAAAAAATATTTGAAAAATTAAACAAATTGTTTTAATGCACACTTTATTTTAAATACGGTCGAATTGAGAAATCTCCTCCTTTTTTTGAAGTCGGTCAAAAATCAGAAAACAACAACACCCTACTATAACTGCTATCTGACAAGCTTGTTCAACAACCAACCGTGTAATATATTTTCTGATTTGTCAACATAAAAATAAGTTAGCAACAGGATTTCGCTTATATCCGTTGAGTACCTACTCAGAATATGTAATCTTTTCTCCGGGTTAGAATCCGCTTACTATATTTAAATATTTGCAAAATTTCCTTCAACTTCGCTTGTTAGTTAATTGGGGTCGAACCTCGTTACTGTTCCCTTCCACAATTATTGTGAACGTGAAAATGTCTTATAACCCACTTATAGTCAGAAATTTTCATATTCCTCGAGCACCGTACACATTGTAACAAGATATTCATATTTGCATAATAAATACAACATTCAAGCGAATATACAGTTCAAAAACCTGACTGATTAAAATTTTAACTAATGCAAGATTTTTGACATAAAATATGACATATTATTCTATTAATTGCAATTTATAATTTTGTACATGTAGTTATATATATGCTATAATTTACCTATACTATAAACTTATATATATTTATATCTTTACCGATTATAATTATACATTTTTAAAACCAGATTCAGATAAGTCATACATTATACAAACAGTTACTGTAAGAAATGATGTACGCACAAGTAACAATTCTTTGTAAAATTACGCAATACGCCAGTGACGCATGTAAAGTAAAATACGAGCCTATTAGATTATTACACATATCTAGTGTAGGTGGAAAGCCTTCTTTCTAACTGAGAGCAGAAGTATTGATCACCAGCCACGCTTACAGCTGATTAACTGATTAATGTCAAACTAAAATTTTGATTTTTACTAGTTCTAGTAGCCTGCCTTTGAAAGCATTCTCAAAAATATAATGTGCTTCCCAAATTATAAGCCAAGTCTGTCTCTTTATAGTAATTAATTCATAACCATAACTGTCTATATCCAGATTCATTTTTTATTTTCAATGTAGTTCAGTGAGCTGTCTACCTGATGGTAAGTGGTAATCGTCGTTTCTAAGCAGCATCCTGTCTTTGCCATTACGTAAAACGCTGAACATATATGCAGCGCAATATATATTCTCTAGATTCTCTACTGCTGCCAATTAATACTATTACAATCAGTTGTGCATTGTTTTTTACCAGATAAACATCAGCTTACATTTTTAAAATGTAGGTAGGTATATTTTTGTTCGGTTATAAATATATGCGCCTTCAATATTTCCTGTAAATCTCATTCGTCTAAACAAATGCCGCTTACATTATCCGTTCGCCTATAAAATTTCACTACAAGGTATTTTTATTTTCGATTTACCTTACACTGGAGCGAGCTTAAAATAGATTTCATTATAAATTTTACTTAAACAAAATATTGGAACAGTTTTGCCGTAATATAATTTGAGTTATTTATGTACAGACCGAATAAGCTTCTGCCTTTAGACAAGCAAGCGTTATTCGCAATGCGTAATCAATACAATACATAAGCAAGGTAAACTTAGTTACTAAAACTTACTAACTAGTAACTTACTTAACTAAAAACTGTAGGTTAATTGGCTGACATTTTGTAATTTTAACGTTCATAGGTGTTAATTTAATTAACTTAAATGAATAATTACATTTTCATTTTTCATTTTCAAACGTAATTTAAAACTGAATAATGTGAATTTTTCCTACTTTGCGCTTTTCTTTCGACCTACATATTCTTTTGAAACTTTTGACTGAATAAATATGAAATCAATAAATAAATTAAAATGTCGGTGACATGCTCACCTAAATAAGTTGGCTAATTAGCTATGGATAAAATAATACATTTTTGAAACCATTAAACCAATAACTACTTCATCATATCAGCCAAAAGACGTTGCACTGCTGGACATAGGTTTCCTCCAATTCTTGCCACCGTGGCCAGTTGTGCTCTGCACTCATCCATCGGTACTTGGATCCAACTTGGTATCCATCCACTAACTACTTGCTGCTAACAAACTGGTCGCCCGGTGGAGTGGCAGCCTACGTGTAGGTCCATACATATTACATAGGTTTCAAGCTAGTTACGCTGATTCACTATGCGTCTGTTTCGATATACAGGACAGTGTAGCTAATGAAATGACTGGTCTGTCTGTGTATGTCAACAATAGGAAGAAATTGTCAATAGGTACAAAAAGGACATCAAAAAAGAGATTAATTGTCGTAGAAAACACATAAATAATAATATATGTCTTTTTGGTCAATATATTTATTCGACTGAGTGCATTTATAGTTCTGCCTGTCTAATATTTACTATTTATTGTCTCAACTTATTCCATGTGGATTCAAAGTTGACAAAGTTATGTTGTGATAACTAAACGAGCCATAAACAATACTTTTCCCTAGAGTATTTAGTTCTTCGATTTCCAAGAGATGACACATATTCATCTCACCATATACAACAACTTGTGATAGAAAGAGTCAGTGTATTTTTTAGCACGAATTATTACGTACGAGCTACACTATGTACTTAATAGTAGTGTTCAAGTTACGTACTACTCCTACAAGTAACTATTTTTTATATTAGTCTACCAGCTGACTCAATTCTGCCTGACGGTAAGCAGTCAGTGGGATCCTGAAATAATGGTCAACGTTCTTAAAGCCTTCGATTCAAACTGCTAGCCATGGCGCCGTGCCGTCCTATTGGCACTATGATACGTGCTTTCGACAAAAATGATCCTGCGATCATGCAAAAACTGTGCATCTCTGATAAGAGCCATTTCGAGTATGAAATCGCATCGCATCATCAATACACAGCGCCTTAATATATGTAGATGCCTTTTCATGCCCCTCATATAAAGCCCAATTAAGAAAACTTAAACGCTTAAAAAAAGTTCCTCAGCAAAAGCCCTATTTGTCATTTATGGTTATTAGGATTGATGTCACATGAAAGACATGCTTTGAAAAATTAAATGTACAGCCTGTCATGTTGTGGCAGATGTGTTAGAGGCATGTAATGTAATATATTTTAATAACTCATTTAGAAAAACCTTCCGAAGAGAATAATAGGTTTTAGTTTCATGTATTTTAGAGTATGTTTTTATAAATAATATGAGTAATTCAATAGTTCGTTAGATAACTTATATTGATTTGAGCCTCTAGAGGTGAATATGACCAGACAAATAATAGGGAAACAGACGGAAATGACGTTCCATTCCCTCTATGTCGAAGATAAAATTATGTCGTAGGCCTGAGGAATGTGAATGCTATCACTTAGTTGTATTGTACAAAAACGGATATGTTATTATCTATGTATAGAATAGGAAAGCATAAAGAAAGTCAAGACCACATCATGTATGTCCAAAAGACGTTTCTTTGCTTTTGGGGTTTGATATTATCGAACTGTTCCTAGTTACCTACTACTTTTAAATACCATAATTGCCACATACACATATCTATTTAGTAATTGTCTTAAAGTTTAAATATTTCTATTACAATGTTTGAATTAAACATGACGTAACAATAAGCTACTTTCAGTAAGCAATAAAACATTTTTGCTCTGTTAATAATGTATTAATTTCAATATGTATTTTTTGAATACTGCGAGGATACATTTGTTTCAAAACTGATTGCATTGTCATACACGACGTATTGATTTTGTTTGCTAACGTACTAACTTTTTAAATTAATTTCCCGAGGGAAATATTGAATTAAAAGTATTGTAGTTTTGAACTAAGTTGCACAATAGGGACACGAGCAATCAGAAATATCGATATAATGAGTTTTGAGTTATTCCTATGAATATTTAATCCTATTTGCAATACGGCCTCCGATCTCCATATACAGCATATCCAATACCTACTTTTGTCGTTGATATCGTATGAGGCGACTTAACTTGATACAGCTAATAGCGTCATCCAAAATTACATACGATTCTAATAAATTCTTGTTTATACAAAGAAATATATTCTGATAGAAACAAACAAAGAAGACCAATTAAGAATGAACGTACAATAATAGTAGTATCACGTAAAGCGATTTTTGCCAGATATCGTATAATTAACGGACAAAAAGCCTGAATTTATTCTGTGTTCTACATTAATAGTAGATAGGTATGTTTGCAAAGTTATTTGATACACTTGGGTCGATTTAGAAGTTGTCTTTTGTACAATAAAAATGAATAACATAGGTAATTAATACACAATTTAAATTTTATATCTACAACATTTAAAAAGTCTGACATGTCAACACACTATTTAAATTACTAACTAGCAGATAATCCGAGATTTTGCGGAATTTATTAGCTAAGCTAGATAATCTGTAAGAAATGATTTCTAAGAATTCGCAGCAAGCGATGTAAATTCCATGTCTGTGAAATTGCAAAAGCCAAAGTAATCACGATATATTCGAACTTGAATTCTGATAAATAGGTCACAGCAAGATTTTTCATATTTATATTTATCATACAAAACTTCTGGCTTGATCTGGAGCAAGTTATTTATATCACGGACACGCAGCGTAGGCAGACTTCTCAGAAGATGACCGACAGCCTAAGGAAGGCGGGCAACGGAAGAATGAGAATGGCTCACGAGCAAAAATTAGGAGAGGCCTATGTCTAACAGTGGACGTCTTTTGACTGATATATAATGATGATGATGAATAAGAATTGACAAATTTCAATCGCGTTATAAAATAAAATCACCCTCAAGTTATACAATAAATAATTTTTAAACTTATAGATAGGGATGAATGAAGCTTTAAATAAAAATGTGACACGGGTATATACAATAAGAACTGTAAATATTGTTTTACCTTTCTCTCGAAGATTTCATGCAAAGATATATATTTATATACATGTATTTCTAAAAACGATTCATCGATATCGGCCGTGTGAACTTGAACACGGTTGAACACTACCAACACACGTAATGTGTTGAACGTATACGTATACAATATTACAATACAACATAATATTATAATGTACAATTTATTACAAAAACCATAATTAAGTATGTACGTGCAAAAGAACTTTACCTAAATATTGTGCAAAACGCCTTTATCTGGCCTTCAATTTTACGATTCCAATACACATCAGCACACCAGAATGAATAACTTGAATAAAAATTTTCAATACAAATCGTTTTGTATTTTGAATTTCAGTATGCCTTGGTCTTTGCAACTATGAAGAGCCAAACTCTTCCGCTTTATACAATAGTATAGATTTTACGTGTGATCAACTAAAGTATGTGTTAAAAGAATTATATCCAACTTGTCTTCTAAAGTAGCTAACATTTTTAAACGCAATATTTCTCTCAGACGATTGAGACAACATTTTTTTATTTGCCTTATCATCTTGGGACTTCACTTTATCTGATGCAGTTAGGAACCCAGAAGGGGTGAACCTATATTGAGGCTTTGTGATTACGCCCCGCTTAAAGATTCATCTTAAATTCATAATCGGAAAGACAGCAGTCACAACCACAACATTACATCTACTTAGGTATCTATACTTACCTACGGGTGAATATTGTTTTATAGTTTAAAAAATAGTATTGCAACACTAGATATTATGCCTTCAGCTCAAAGTCAACTGTTTTCCTTGGATCGATAATTCGCGTGTGATACCTAATGCAATCGGAATTCTACCAGTCAACCACGTGTATTTATTGATCGTAGCTATTTTTCGGAAGCCTGTAACAAGATTGTACGCAGGACCTCATTTTTATGAAATCGTACGTTGTGACGTTATAAATTATTCATTCGGACAATGACAAGTTGTGGATCTTTGTTTACCCTTTGTTTTGTTTACGTGCCGACACCCAACGGCAGACGGGACGATTTTAATACAAATATAAACCCTTGAAACCACAAGCTTTTATACATGAAGCTTACGCAGCAGAATGTGTATGTAACGAAAGACTTTTGATAATTTAAATCATGTGATTTTGATATTTGTATTTATATTTGGACGTGGTGGGCAGACGTCACGACGACCTGATAAAAGCGAGTTACCGGAGGTCGACTCAGCACCGGTCAAATTGTCAATACTAAAAGAACCATATACAAAAACGGACGTGGTTCGGCTAAAATTATGATATTTGGATTATTTTTTTATATCTAAACATGACTGTAAGGCAAAAGAGAAACACAGGGCTTGTTCCGTATCACTAGATGAGTCTATATAGACTCATCTTGTGCTAAGAGCAAAGCTAGTCGTTTTATAAAAAACGACTAGCTTTGAGGTTTCATTCGCGTCTTTGCTTCCTGCTCTGCTCCTGTCGCCAGGAGCGTGATATTATAAAACCTATAACCTTCCTCAGGAACTGGGCTATCATACGCAAAAATAATTATTCAAATCCGACTGTTAGTTCCAGAGATTAGCGCGTTTAAACAAACAAACAAACAAACAAACTCTTCCGCTTTAAATAATTGTATAGATAAAATAAAATAAAACGATAAAGAAAGAAAGAAGAAATAAATATACTAAATTCTAATTTCTGAAGTTTCATGCACTGAATTCTTATACTAGACGAAACAGTTAAAATATTTGGACAAAGGAAGGAAACCTTATCTGTTACGTGCTCAAGCGAATAGAACAAACTGCATTTCAAGATTCAATTACAACTTTCTCTACCCATGACGGAGATATGGGCAGTCACTCAAGTGTATTTCTTGAGCTTCTTTAATGATTTCTTGTTGTTATCAACTTGAAGTACAGTTAGTAACTTTCAGACCTCACTAAGAAACCGTTTCAGAATAGTGATTGTCAGGATAGCACATGAATCAAACTAGTGAGAACAAAGGGTAGTATTATTATCTTGATGAAATATATTGTAACAATAGTACCAAAACTGTACCAAATAGACAAGACAATACCTGAACCTTTTGATTATAATTAATATATAGTAATAAATACCTTCTTGATGAGAATCAGATACCTTTCCCCATACTGCAGCCATTCTGACGTTAGGTTGGCTGGTGTATTATCATATCATATTATAATTTATTGCTACAACTATTATTCTAAAACCTACATCAATGAACTGTTACTTAATGAGAATAAAAATCTCGCTAGAACCATTAATGGATCCAGGTATTTAATATAGTTCCCAGTAGAACCAACATCTCCATATTTGGTTCTAGGAATGGAATAGAATCTATTTCACTGGAATGAAAATGGATGAAAATAAAATAGGTAGATAATGACAATACCATTGGACAACTTATTGACGTTGACTCAAAATAAAATTAACATCATGTGGGTCTTGTCACATATGATTTTAAAGTTCAAGGTAAACCACGTTAAATACACTTTTTATCAAACAATTGGTTTACGTTTTTAACTGTATATTTATGCAATACGTGACAAATAGGACTCAAAAGTTTGTCATCAATGGGTACGAGTCGGATACAGTTGTTATAACGTCTGGACTTCCGCAGGGATCTATCCTGGGTCCCCTGCTGTTCATCCTATTCATTAACGATATACGTAAGTGCTTCCTACATAGTAAATTTTTGTTATATGCGGACGACCTAAAAATCTATCAGACCATTGATAACTCGATCGATGTGGGCTCCAAAAGGACCTTATCAGATTTGCTAATTACTGTAGTACCAACAAATTGCAGCTAAGTCTAAATAAATGTAAAACAATCACGTTTACAAGAAAACGACTGCCTTCAACACACATTTATTCCATAGGCGGCCACTGTCTTGAGAGAGTACAGACTATCCGTGATCTGGGAGTCATATTAGATACAAAATTAACACTGGATGCTCATGTTCATAGTATACGCAGTAAAGCTTATAAAATGTATGGTTTTGTTTTGCGCTCTAGTAATGACTTTACACGTCCGAGCACATATTTACATCTCTTTAAGACTTTGATCCGCTAGCAGCTGGAATACGCTGCATGTATTTGGGATTCAATGTATATAAAATACTCAGATAAATAAAAACTAACTACACCATAAACGTGTAAACAGAACACATTATCAACAAAACCAATAAAATGCCGAGACTTGTTATTAGATCATGTTCTCAGTTTTCAAGTTTAAAAGCAGTTGAAATTCTATATTGTTCATGTGTTTGCAGCATCCTCGAATGTTATTTGGTAGTTTTCGAACACATTCAAATTTCATTTCCATTGGAACAATGTGCCACCAGCTATTTTCTGACATAGTGCCCTACGACGGCGGCTGTAGATGTTTATTCACGCTCCGCTTAAAAATACTTGGCTTAAAATTGGAAGAAAACACATGCGCCATTGTAAAGATTTTTAGATTTTAATCATTCCTGAAAGCCTCAAACCTATTATTAACAATTTTCATAAAACTTTAATAGTTTTTTAAAAATTAAATAGAAATTTTATATCTTTCAACCTTCTTCTATAAGAGGTAATAATACTTGACAGTATTCAGATTAAACTTTCATATTTGCTCAAATCCAACACTTTATCTAATGGGAACGTGCCTTAATGTGCCCCCAATTAATTGGATTAGTTCCATTATGGCTTAATTGCATTATGTATCCATGTTGGCCGTAAACAGATTATACAACATCATTGTTTTATTTAACATACTAGGTAACAATATAAAATTATTTTTAGAAAATATGAAAACCGACTTCAAATCAATGTTACATGTTCAATCTTTAACAAAAAGTAGAAAATAATATTTTGATTACTTCATAGCAAAGAACATTAAAGGGGAATCAATTCTATCATTGATACTTATTATACTTTACTATTTACAATTTGTAATCAATTATTTTGGAGTCGGTGATGACCTACCAACAATAAAGAATCATCAAAAATCGTAATTTAACTGACGGAGCAATCGCATCTGATATACAAAAAATAAACAGTGGTGCTGTAAAGGCAGGTTTATGGCCGCCCGCTACTGTTGGAATTTCTCACGACCATATGAGCTCCAACTTGGCTTAACGACTACCAAATTATAGTGATAACCAGAAACCAGAGTCAACTGCTTCTAAAACATGAAGACGCTCAAAATAAAATGACACAAATGGTCAGCCATCCACGGCCACGTTGTTTCTAACAAAACAAGAATATTGGAAATTGGTTCACAATTGTAGCATGGATATGTCAATGTCAGAAAATTCGTCGCAAAAGACATCATTAAAATGTAAAATTTGAAATAACTTTATTTTGGATTAGAATAATTCTTTTTTGGTTTTGATTGCTCAGTTTTTGGAAGGTTATAGGCTATGTAACATTGCGTTTTGAGACACGGGAGCAAGGCAGTAACCAAAATTTAACTTAACGGTGGTGAAACCGCGCTGCGAAAAGCTAGTCTTTTATATTGTAGAAATTTCAGATTAGTAGTTTTTATAGCACCCAAGTAGAATGGGTGTAGGACGATGAATATGTCACATTTAGGGCCCTATTGTTCGTTCTACATTTTAAACCCGAGTTTTTAAACCCTAGACAGTATGATAACAAGGTTGACTATTATATTTAAAACACGTAGTCCATATATAACTGACTATCTTGCGCGGCTTCACCCGCGTCTTCGCTTACTGCTCTGTGCCCGTATGGTAGTTCCAGCAATTAGCGCGTTCAAACAAACAAACAAACTCGTCCGCTTTATATAATAGTGCAGACTAGCTTCCCGCAGCGCGGTTTCACCCGCATCTTTGGTTACTGCTCTGTTCCCGTTGCTAATAGCGTAATGTTATATAATCTATATCCTTCCTCAAGAACTGGGCTATCATACGCAAAAATAATTATTCAAATCCGACTGGTAGTTCAAGAGATTAGCGCGTTCAAACAAACGAACAAACTCTTCTACTTTATATAATAGTATACATAACAGGAATTCATTGTTTCCACATTCATTTATTATAATAAGTAGTCCTTTATCAGGACACCTAGTGGAAAGCTACAAATCTTATACACATAAATTATATGAAATACACAGTTTTTTTCAGTTTATTTAATTTATTCATAGAATAATTTTATGTTGGAAGGCTTCAAACACAATGACGCATTATTTTTTGATCTTCATATGAAGTATAAATTATACGTTACGAATTCAAGTTGAAAGAAGAAAACCGTGATAAGTAGTCATCACGGTTTTCTTTGAACTTGTAATAACAACCAAACTGTATAGCAAACCTTTAGGAGTCCTATGTCCCGCGGTTGACGTCTTAAAAATATAGACGATAGAAATATTATCTAAAGTAATAAATAAAGCGGAAGAGTTTGTTTGTTTGAACGCGCTAATCTCTAGAACCAGCAGTCGGATTTAAATAATTATTTTTGTATTTAATAGCCTAATTCATATGAAAGGTTAGGCTATGTAACATCACGCTAATGGCGACGAGAGCAAAGCAGTAACCAAAGACATGGATGAAACCGCGCTGCGGGAAGCTAGTTTTATAAATATGGCTTAGGATACTTATGTTGAAAATAGGTGTATTATTATGCACAAAATATGTCAATAAAAGTGCAATGTAAGTAAATATCTACCTACCGTATAATTACGACAATCGATCCAACTTCAACTCATGGGCGAAAAAATCTCACTTACTTTGGAACAAGGCGGTAACAATTCGCAATTTGAGGAAAATAGGCGGCATTAAATGAAAATGAAATTGCGTGTTGGCAATTTGTAGCTACTTGTAAGAATTTTTTAAATTGGGTAAGTATTACAACACCAACCAATGGCACCAAACATTTTACACACAGACATGTTCCGGCTTTTTTGCTATCGTTATCGCCTAGCTTTCATCTAGCTTTTTTTTCTGAAATTTAGAGCGAAATAATTGCCCCTAATCTCAGTAGTACGGTTGTTTTGTCCATTTGTATTGTTACGAGTTGCAACTTACAATTTTGAATAAAACTATCCCTATTCAATCAATATCCATATTCTTTCTTTTCGACAATGGCTTGACACCAATTTTTTTGTTTTAAGCCTTACTAAAATGGGTTTGTGTGTGGGTCATCACTATTTAATACGTGCAAGATTTGGAGTATTAAACATTACACACGTCGAATAATATCAAAACAGAAAATTAATAGATTTAAAAAATAAGATGAGGTACAAAAAGTTCGTTTAACATAAACGAATCTATGAAAATATTTTATAAGTTTACTTAAATAACTAAGTACTTACAGGAATTATCAATCCTATTTTGCTATTGTAGTAAGGTTCTCATAGTATCTGCTTAGCACCAACTTCAAAATTATAAAATACTTATTTAATCATTTCTGATTAACTAAATCAAAATACGAATTACTTTGTGCTAAGTAAGTATATTTTTTACTTTTTGGTTTCCTTCCTGTTTGAAGTGGGTTGTCTTTTTGTAAAAAAATATTTTATAATACATTTTTTAGTGATAGGTAGGCCTAAATCTTACTTATGTATTATTTTTGTACAAACTAAACTTTTTGCCACATTGAACCGTATGAAGTAAGCCCGACATGACTTCTGTTCAGGCATTCCCTCGACTGTCTATGGTCACCTGTAATGGCACTTATAACCCATATAAGTGCAAAGTTTTCATCATTAGAAATGAATTAATTCCAAACACCAAGTAATTGCCGTAAATCGTTGAGAAGTTCCCTCGACTGTCTTTCGGCTCTATCGTCAGATCGACTCCAAACCTTAATTAAATAGTAGTGCCTTAAAATACTTAATGAAAAACAGTCATAACAAATGCACTAGTCACCACTACGATTTTCGAAGGTTCCCCTCAATTTCTCGGGGATGCCACCATCAGACCCTGGTTTCCCTATCATGGTACCACCCTTGTGATATCCTCTTCCTAACAAAAAAATAATCATCGAAATCGGTTCATAAACGACGAAGTTATCCGCGCACACATAAAAAAAATATATATATACGGTCGAATTGAGAAACCTCCTTTTTTGAAGTCGGTTAAAAAGGGCTCAGTAGTCCGGGACTGGACAAAACAACCGTACCTACTACTGATACCAGAAGAATAATTCAAAATTGCCTATCGATATTTATTATATTTATTAGCCACTACCTACCGCATACACATTGTGTGTTGTCGGAATAAATATTTTGTCTTTTCCATAAATACCAATTTCGAGAGTCTAGCTATTAATAAAGAGACTTGTCGTGCCGTGTGTTTTCATATCCCATATGAGACTATTGGCAGCAGAAGGGAGAGCTTCGGTGGCAAGTAGGTACCTACTTACAGCATTTTCTTTACGTAAAAGTTACGTAAGTTAGGTATTAACATATAATATTTTTTTTTATATATCTTTATTTGGTTTGGGGTTTTTATTCATTTGAATACGTCAACCCCATCGTGCCTTACACAATATAAACACAAAAATAAAATTACATCTAAAACATATAATATTTAAATACGTTTATTTATTTATTAGAGACAGTAACAGTAGATACCTATTATAATTTAAAATAATATATTTTGCTCAACAGTAGATAATTTAACGAAGTAAATACTATAAAAATAAATTATAAACAAAAATAAATATTTTGAGAACAAACAATAAGATTAATTTAGGACAGCGAAATGTTAACATTTAAATTATGGAATCTTTTAAAATTAAGGCTTATATTACTTAGATTAATATTTCTAATTAAATTATAGAAGGTAAGTAAATTATAATAAAAATAGGATACCTATATTGTTTTTATATGACTATAAATCTATACATATATATGAAAGGTAAAGGTCACTCACTCACTGACTCACTCATCACGAAATCTCAGAAACTACAGATGCTAGGGGTTTAAAATTTTGCATAGGGGTTCCTTTTAGGACGTAGGTGCTCACTAAGACGGTATTTTGCGAAATTCGACCCCTAAGAGGGTGAAAAGGGAGGGCAAAGATTGTATGGAACAATGTGATTCGTTAGTCCAATATACTTCAAATTTTGCATAAATGTTCTCTAACAGAATTGATGGAAGACGTATCTCGTATTTTATTGAAATTAATTAATCCTTTAACGGGGTTAAAAAGGAGAAAGAAAGGAATTTCGGGAATAATTTTCTTCGAAGTTGATGTCAATACTTCTTAGTGCTTTTGATTTAAAAATATTTTATTTTGACATATGTTTGAAAACTCAATCAACCTACGTATATTGAAGTTGCTGTAGTTAGGGTGCGTTTCCGCTGACGCGGAGCTGGGCGGAGTGAAGATGAGAAGAGTGAAAAGTGGCAAGTGTTTACATTGTAGCTGTAATGGCACGCCAATTAGGTATTTTGCTGAGCAATATAAATCAATTATGCAAGGGTACCAGATATACTAACCGGTTATTCTCGAGAATAACGACTATCCTAACACCATCAAATACTCCTTCGAATTCAAAAGAGTTCAATTTAACATCAAAGTTTGTTTCACAATGACCATAGACAAAGCTCAAGATCAAACTCTTACGGTAGCGGGCATATGCAAAGCTGCCTCTACCACTTCCAGTTGTACGTGGCATGCTCCAGAGTAAGCGTACAGAGCAGGCTAGTAATTCTAGCACCCGAAGGAAAAATAAAATCTAAAAAGCAATAGGTCACTCACTCATCACGAAATATCAGATACTACAAGTGCTAGGAGTCTCAAATTTTGCACGGGGTTTCCTTTTAGGATATACCTAGGCTCACTAAGACGGCATTTTGCGAAATTCATCCATCATAGTTTTGATAATAGGATTTCCAAATTATTAGATAATACTAATTTTTTAATATTAAAAGTTACCTCATTCAGCGGGAAAAGTCGCAAGTTTATGTGAAATTTTCTCAGTTTTAGTGCAAGCTGGTGAATAGATTTAAATGGGATTTGCCATAGAGACAGAATATACTGATTATTACTGATACATGTACGATTGCCGTAAGATCAGGCAGGCAATATTCTAATACAAGCACACATTTGGATTTTCACGCGAACGAAGTCGCGGGCAACAGCTAGTGGAATATAAAACTCTGTCTGCTCCTTTAGAACAAAATTGTGCGATGTAGTTTTCTGATGCCTATTGAAGTTTTACAATAGACTACCCGTATAATGAAATAGATGACAGTTGACTTAAATGTAGATTTTCTAATTAAAACTAGCCGCTCAAAACCGAAAATGACTGTGTAAAATTTAATTCATGACTTATTAATTTTATATCAAGGTTAATCGTCGCACCTGAAAGTTTTAAGAAACTTTATAGTGAAGTTAATTTACGAGTCTATTTTAAACTACAGACTAATCTAATCGAATCGAAAATAATCACTCAGACAAAAACAAACAAAAAGGTAATATTCGTAAGTGAAAATGACAACGAAAAATATACATTAATTATGAGAAACCTACGAATCAATTAAGAATAAGTAGGCTCTCTTGTGTTCTAGCCACTACCTACTAGCTCCATTACTTTTTATCATTTTAATTAGACCTTATTTCAGATAAAAACGTAAACTTTAATTCTTTTTCCTCTCTCCTAATTTTATTTTCCACTCTCAACATGGTTTAATTGTTAAAGGTATCTTTAATTATTTTTACATTTAACTGTCGTTCAACAGTCGCTTTTATGTAATTACGTATACTGAGTTTTAGCAAACTTTGAGTATCATCAATTTTAAATCACCAAAGATGGGCTCCTAATGTTTAGATGGGTGTTTAAATAACATATATTTTGCGTTTGTTTCAGTTTAAAGAGATAAACAATAAGTAACAGTAATTTGCATAATTTCTAAGATATCGCCTTAATGGCGTTAGGACGACTCTAGCGTTGTTTTATTAACAAATTTTAACCAATTGACGATTTTAGAACATGTTATATACCTACTTAGCGATACGTCTATCCGCCTATGTCTAATCATGCAAACACAAAAAGAGACCTTCAACCTACTTTAGAGACACGGCGAAGATATATAAGTATTATGAATAAAATGTATCCTAACTATTTGTTGACTAATAACGTAATAACTTCTGCGTACTCGAGACAGTAATAAACCAGTATTGATGTTACGTTTTATCATTCAATGCCGTGCACAAGGGAGCCTATTGTCAGACCTTCGTCATGTGTTACCTTGTACATAAATTTACGTCTGGAACGAGTTACTAGGCTTTGCTAAAATAACAAAATCAACTTGCTTACCTTAAAACATTAAAAGGTTTTCGAAATACTCGCGACATACCTACGTCCAATTTATTAAATTAACGCCCGAAGCGAACGCCATTTAGTTAAATTTTTAATGCAATATGACGAAAATTTAAAGTGAATTATTCGCTATAAACGTAAATTAACTAGCGTTGTTCATCTCGAATAAATCACTTACTAATTGAACTTTATTCACATTCGTACTAAATTATAAATTTAGGCACCCGTAACTGCAGGTACTATTTTAGCAAGACGAAGATAATAAGTCTTATTCCAATGCAAATAAAGATTCTATAATGATTACTGACCTATGAACAATTTGTGTCATGAACCTAAAACATTTAAAGATTATTTATTAATAATATTAAATAACAAAAAAGAAAAGTTACACTCTTTTACAAATAAATTGCGCATGGGTTTCAAATGGCAAGGGTTGTACCTAATCATTCCCTGAAAACTAGTCTCCAGATTGAAACTGAACAGTTTGAGGTGAAGCTAAAGACCCACATTATGTTCAACTATCCGCACTACCACTACAAAACAGAATTTTCACTCTCTCTTCAAAATTCTTAAATGTACAAAGTTAAAAAAAAATAGCTTCCGTGCTCTCAATTTACAAGGCCTTTCTTAAATTTATATAGCGATAACACAAAAACATGATTCCTTTCATGTAACGTTATTGTAATCGTGTTATAATATGATCATAAAAATGTTTGAAGCAATTTGTTTACGTTCAATAAGTACGGAACATTTTGATGAGTCAGCTCTAACGTCAGAGAACTACAAAAGATGCTCAGTTACTGTTTAGTGAATAAACATTGGGATGCAAATAAGTATAGAATTAAATGTACTGCCGGCGCGTCACTGGAGCAAATAACTTTTACTGTTGAACTTACTCAATCTTAGACGTCCTTGCCATAAATAAAAATTAACAAAGACGGGATTGTATGTACATTTGAATGTGCTAATTTCATTTCCTACAAGTGATGAGTTGATAATCTATACATAGGTAAAAGGAAGTCCCCGGCAAGCGTCTGTCTGTATTAAATCGATAGTCTCGATAAGCGAGCAGCGAGTTTAGATGCGGTTTTCACTGTTATGTTTTGCTTTTCTTGAGGAACGTTTGGTATTTACTATATGAACCTATCTTTTACGTACAACATTTGCTGATGGATTGTGTTCGGAATAAGCGTGAGAGAGAGATACTGATTATTTTCAGTTAAATACACTTGACGTAGGTTTAATTCAGAGCATATTAGCACAACCAAAATCAGATGTTGCAAAGAGGCTGTGTCAGTTAATACCTAGACCAACTAGTAATACAAACTAAAATATAGTACCTAGGTACCTACTTACCTGAAGCTCACTCGTTAGTATCTCGCTATCTGTTATGTATTTATGTTAAGTATTTATATTGCTACGTTAGTTACCTTGTAACATAGGATAAGGCACGATGGGGTTAACATTATCCAGAAGGATAACAACCCCTATTAAATTTAAAGAATTTAAAAAAAAAACCTATATTTTATAGGTATAATATTTTTTTATCTTTTAATAGCGACTCGGCTTAGATTTTCTTAAACAAGTAATTATTGCGCATTTAAGTTTTACTCGTTAGTATTTCCAAGTCTCAGGCAGTCTTATATTGTCTGACGGAGTGAACGTATCAAAAATAATTACAGAGGCACATTGTATACAAATGAGTCATCCTATAAACTGCGTTAGAAAGTTTGGTCGATAGTCTTCGTAAAATTTTACTTAGGTTCGTACTTGCAAATAGTAAATAGTACCTATAAAAATAACCGCTGGTTGGCATCTTTTTTTAGGCATCGAGGTCGTCTTGTGCAAATTCTTTACTATTTTATTTCAGTTGAAATAGCTATTATGTCATGTACTTATAAAAAATTTCAACACAATTAGTATCTAACATTTCAATCTTGAAAGCAACGTGCCATATAATAATATTTCTAAAAAATTACTTACTAGACTGTAAACTTGGATACGTGAATGCGTCAAATCGACCTCTTTCCAACCCATTTCAACTGCCCTTTACATACTCTCTTGTTTACTAAATCAAGCTCCTAAACGGGATCAATTTGTTTCTTGAGTCACCAAATTTGTAGACAGAAGCAATTCCGAACAAACGTAATCGCGTTCAATATTTGGTATTAATACCTCCCAGCTATCCAATGCCTCAACCCTCGATTGTAAAGGTACCTACATAAAGTTTTAGATTGGTTTACATAAATCTCAAGGTGTCAAAACTTACATGACTTTGTCGCTGAAAATATGGATTAATTAATTTACTTTAATATATATTTTAGAAAATGTTACACGCAAGCCACGGTTTTGGTTTTTGGTAAAAGATCTAGATTTATAAAAGACAGAGACATCAAATAAACCAAGTAATTAGTTTCAATTAATCTAAGTTTTAAAATTACTTACTAAGGTTTAATTAATTCTCTATTTACCTTTGTACTAACGAATTAAATGTAATCAATTATTTGATTACTCAGACTATACCGAATATTTTATCATTTTTTTATAATAATACCTACACTATCATAACTTAGTCGTAAAAATGTCTTCTAAGTATAACTAACTATCTACAATATTATTATGAATTAAGTTATCATGCTGTTTGATTGATCGCATTTTCTTATTGAATGTAATACGATAAAACAAGCACATTTTCACGAGATAAATTGATACAATATAGTATGTAGTTGGTACTCAGCGGAGTATTTCATGGTAACATTTGCTTGTAACAATTATTAATAGCCCAATAATAATGATAGTAATACCAGATTCTCATTTGTAGGGTACTTTTAGAATCTACTTATCCTATAATACTTCTGTGTCTCATTATCGTAACTACTCTATTTCCGTTGACCATAAACAAAAGTCACCGAGCTATTGTTTGACTTTTTTTTAAATTCACTATCTGAATTTAATTTTACGGGAGGCACAAGGTGCTCGTGGTATTGGAAAATAATATTAGCGACTGTTACAAAATTTATTACTGAGGTAGAAGTTTGCGTTTCAACTTAATATAGCTTTATTCAAGTCAGAATCGTTTTTTGTCCTTGGGATAAGCATGAAAACCCTGTATTAACACTACAGTGTGTTTCATCTTATCTGTCCATCACTGGTGCAAGTATTTATTTGTTAAAACATTAAAATCAATTGCAGTGTCCTACGTTAAATACAGCAGAAATGTAGAAAAGACACAGGTCCTTCTATATTTAATATATGTATTGTATTAAAACAATCAAAATCAAAAACAATTTGCGCTTAGTGTTCATTACTGGTTCCTTTCCTACATGTGTATTAAAAACTACCGCAACACATAGCCCATCTCCTAATGCATTTTTTAAGAAATAAATTAGTGACGCACGATTAAAAAAGTACTGCTACCCACTTACCTACTAAGTAAAAAATGCTTAGAACCTATGCATATGTATGCAAATGAAAGATACTAAAGATAAAAAATAGACTATCAATGGTAAAACCAACAGTATGATGAGATGATGAGATTTAAGACCCAATGTCACGGAGTCCATAAAATCTTAGTAATGTCTATTGCACATTGACGCAGTGGTAAATAATGAAGTGATTATCTAAACCATTTACTTTTGTTTACAAACACTTTATCATGACATTATTTATTTTGCAATTCAATAATAATATGTTTAACATAAATACCTAACGATTCTAAATGACAATAATTAAACTTAGTAACTGGTGATTCTAAATTACAAAAGTAGAACAACAAAATTACATGAACAATATTACTGGTAAACGTTCAACTTGTAATGAGTTTATCTCTTTGCAACTAAATTGCTCTATATTAACAGAGCAATAAGGCTTATGCATTGCCTTCACTATATCTCTAGGACAAGAAAACTTAACACGTTTTAACAACACTTCTATGTAAATCATAGGATAATTTAGGTATCACAATATGCTTCCCTCCAACTCCAATTTCATACAATGTAAACAAACAGTTTTATCAATATTTTTGTATCAAAAATTCCCTAACCGATCACACATGAATTTATACACATTCTATCTATATATTGTACAAAAGAAAAGGTCACTTACTCACTCACTCACTCATCACGACATCTCAGAAACGAGGGATTTTGTGAAGGGTGTACATAGGGGTGACAAAGTTTGTATGAAACTTCTATAGTTTTTATAGTAGAATTTCCAAATTACTAGAAAATACTCATTTTTTAATATTTAGGAACTATATATTGAGACTATATATATATTGAGTGGGAAAATAGGAGTTTCAAGTTTGTGTGAAATTTCGTCAGTTTTAGTGGTAGCTGGTAAAAAAAATTAAATGCGATTCGCCATAGAGACGGATTATACTGATATATTTATTACTGATAAAATGTACGATTGCCGCGGATCAGGCAGGCGATATTCTCATACATGCACACATCTGAATTTTCACGCGAACGTCGCGTTAAGTCGCGGGCAACAACTAGTTTACTATATACTTCATTTTGCAACTAATTTTACTAATTAATAATACAAAATCAAATCTAGATTATTTAATAAAATTACGAATTACTTTTCTGCGGTCTAATATAGACGTCAAATTGAATAAGAGCGTTCACACAAAAGAGCGGCAACGTCGCCGTCGCAATTTAGTGTCATATTTCCATATATTTTAAAGATATGTTCTACTAATATTTTAGAATTAGGTGAAAGCTGTGTTCAAAGTAAGGTAACCATAATGCTGACAGTTATTTTAGGTACTATAAAAATGACGTGACTTAAGTTTCAAATGTGTTATTTGCATCTAAATAGAACTGTAAACGCAATTATTTCTTACTTTTTATAAGCCTTGATTTACTTAAATCTAAAATGTTCGCAGAACATATTTTTAAAACATAGCTAAGATTAACTGGTAAAAATTGAAATTGATATAAGAGCATAGAAAAAATAAAGCTGTTAATCAATTTGACATTTTTATTCGACCGAAAAAAGAAATTCATGTTTATTTTTTAATTAAATAATCTAGTTTTGATTATTATTTGTTAGTAAAAATAGTTGCAAAATGAAACATGTAGTGATTACAATCCATGTGTGAACCGTTAAGGAATTTTTGATAAAAAAATATTGAAAAGACTGTTTGTTTACATTCTACGAAAATGGTGTTGGACGGGACGGTTCATTACAATTTAAGCTGATGTGTAGTATTATTAACTCATACTTACCTGTGGGTAAGTATGAGTAAGATATGTTGAGCAAATTTGAGATAGTTACGAATGTCAAGAACAAAAGTAAAATTGATGAATGTAATTAAATGTCACACGATATTTATTACTTTAAAGATAAAGCTATATCTGTCAGCGATAGGACTAAATTAAATTAATTCATCACCAGCTTAATGAATTATCTATGCAAGTATTTTCATATTAACGAGGAAACTCATTAAGTTAAATGAAAGGGGTTTTTGGTAAGACAATATCTATACGTACCATGCTTCGGAAAGAGTGCCTATTCAATATTATTTTAAAATTGGTTGTTGAGGCTTTTAGATCACTTGGACTCTTGGGATTGGGACTCTCAGAATTACATACGAAATTATCCATCCGTATGTCAGGTCAGTAATGTCTATTGTCTAAGATATGATTGTATATTAGAAAGTCACATTGGTAATGTTTTCGTAGAACACACAAATTCTGAATTGTTTCTCAGCAACCGCAGTATTTATGTAAAGTACATGAAGCTAGAAAGCCTAGCAAGACACTTTGTTAGAGAACATAAAGACCTTATAGACACAATACCATAACAATTAATGTGTTTTTTTTCCTGTTTATGAAACAATGAAAACTAAAATTTCTCTATCTTGTATTACAAGTCAGCTTATAAGATTTCAACAATGTTATTACTCACCTAAAGCCAAAGTTTTGAAAGAAAATAATAATCGTAACCACACAGTTCACACACTACACCTTTTGAGATTCAAAACCACACACAAATAATTATCACTTTACTGTTACAGTTCACACTTAGTTTCAAACAAAAAACACACTTCTAAACTTCAGTAAAATAAATTAGACATTCCTTTGTAACACATATTAAAGTGCATAATTTACGTTTTCTAACAAAACGGGTTGTGCTACGGTCGTAGCTCTTAGCGGTAATTGGTAGCGCGAGAAGCGTGGAGGCACGTGGGCATTCGAAACGCGACTGCCTTGCAGCTACAAACGAGGCCTGAAAACACCTATATCTATGTGTATGTACATACTATGTAGTCGTCGCAACTGTAAACACAACTGCGCCGCGTCGTAGCGTGTCGACTTATCACAACAATCATTGATAACTATCATTTATGACTGCATAATAACTACGGCTTTGTGACCGGTACAAAGACATATGAAAAGCTATTAGGGATGCTCTAAAAATTTCCGTATAAATTTATTGTAAATACTTAATAGTTTCCACACATATCGCTACACGATTTACTTAGTTATTTGATTATTTTGGGTAAACAGTTAAACATAGATTATTGTAATATATTGTATGTTTATCCACATATTAAAGTAGTGTAAATTTAAACTCAATGTCTTTGACCAAAATCAAGGTACAGATGTATAATAATAAGCATTGATTATAAAGCAAATAAAGCTTTTATTAAAAATAGAAGCTATTTATTATAAATGTGAAATAATACAACTCACTAATTTGTCAATACTGCTTTGTTTAATCAATATATATCATGTAGTATTGTATCGATATTTCGGTGTATTCCATCATTATAAACATCCCTACAATCTATTTTTGTCTATATTTTACAACGTAATGGAGTTAAAGACGTAGGTAGATAATAAGGCTGATAATACAAAAATAACAAAGGAGAAGAGTTATACATTGTATATGTTCGTAAATTCTAAAGACGGTTTTAAAAATAACTACATTCATAATTTACCATAAAATAGTAAGTAAGTATGACACTATAGCATCATGTCGTTTTTTCTTTAAGGAAATCAGTCGACGCAGCGAGATGTGAACTTATAATTTGAAACCCTGGATCGGTTACTGCTCATACGCTCTATATCTGTGCCATTTAAATCAACTAACATTTTTGAATTACTTCTGTTTTTCTTCTTAACCTACTGAAAACACTATATAAGAATATTAACACTTTAAAATATCTTTAGAACTCACAGACAACGCTTGGATGAATTTTAAATATTTTAACGATTTAATGGCACAGCGCTTCCTTTTTACGTGGATGGCAGGGCTTTTCACTACTAATGGTGACAGTCAAATTCACGTCGCGCATTGCCTGAACCTTGGAAGCATTTAGCACGTTGTTAAAGCGCAGCCGTTTTTGGCTGCCCCTTTAAAAAAAGTACTATAGGTACTTGCAGAATAAGACACAATCCATTTCGCTGTCAGTGTATTACATCGAAGCATTACAAGCGTTACTCGTCAACAGAAACATAACACTATCCAGCTATTGTTGCTTGGAGTGCCTTCTATACTTTACTTTTCCAGTTGAGCTATGCAGTAGCTACTAAAAAATATAAAAAACAAATTAGGATAAAATTCTTCAGAAAGCTCTTTCTGTCTAACTATCTGACTTTACAGATACCTTTAATTTTGTTTTACAAATGTCTACAAGTGCATCACAAGCACTCGTAGATGTGATTGGTGGAATGATTATTTAGCTGCACTTCTTAGATGTTACCGTAGGGCGCGTAGAAAGGTTAATACCATTAGGAAACGTAACATATCGGGCGATACTTATAACAACGCGCTTATTGCTGTTAGGGTTGCCAGGTCACGTTATAGAGCTGCTGTTGAAAAGTCTAAAGGTAACTTGTTGCGTAAAATAGTTGATAGGCTTGATAGGGAGAGTCCATGGTCACCTATATATCATGAATTCAAAGCTAATAGATCTATTGAACTTGCTTACATAGGAAACATAAAAATCAATAATGCTCATTCTATAGGTATAGATGAAACAACTAAATATCTTTTGCATACTCTTATACCTGACGATCGGCCGCAGGACGACACTGAGTATCACCAAGAGATCAGACAATGGGCTGCTGTACCGCCTGTGTCGCCTATGTCAGACCTACCATCAACTGACGAGTTTATTAATATTGTTAGATCTCTGCCACTTAACAAAGCTTCAGGTGATGATAAGATTTCAAATAAAATGATTAAGGAGGCGTGTAGGATCTCTGGGGATGCAATTCTGTGTGTGTTTAGGTGGTGTATTGGGGAGGGTGTATTTCCTAGTATTTGGCGTAGTGGGTATATTAGAATAATACCAAAGAGTGGCGACAAGCCACCAGACGACCCTAAGTCATATAGACCAATTACGTTACTACCATCATTAGGAAAATTGTTAGAACGTCTCATAGTTCCTAGGCTTATACCGGGAGGGGTAAAATTTAGTGATAACCAATTTGGCTTTACAATAGGTAGATCAACAGTCGATGCAGTTATATCTGTTAGGGAAACTGTTACTAAATCTGTTTGTCAATACGTGATAGGTATTTTCTTAGATATTTCTGGTGCCTTCGATAACGCATGGTGGCCAATATTACTTATGAAATTAAAATCACGAGGTTGTTTTAGTAACATATATTCGCTAATTTATACATATTTTATGCATGGCACAGCTAAGCTAAAACTTGGTCACCATGCTGTGTCGAAGCCACTGACTATGGGATGTCCTCAGGGATCAGTGCTAGGGCCGTATCTTTGGAACTTAGGGTTTGATGATTTCCTTTCATTGCCATTACCAACTGGCTGTACATTAACTGGATATGCTGACGATGGCCTGTTACTTATACAATCTAATACCAGGGCTGGATTAGAGGATTTAGCGAATAAATGTTTACGTCTAGTCTCTGACTGGGGAAAACGTAACCGATTATTGTTCGCTCCTCACAAAACTTTTCAGCTTCTTTTAAAAGGAAATCTGAAAACACCACCTCGAATAAAATTTAATAATATTAGCATTAAAAGTAGGGATTCAGTTTGTTACTTAGGATTCATATTAGAAAGAAACTTTTCATTTGTTAATCACATCACTACAATTGGGGAAAAATCTAAAAATAGTTTTTACGCTTTAACTAGAATATCAACAACAACATGGGGTCTTTCTTTTAATACTCTTAAAACAATTTATAGTGCTACTTATTTAGGAAGTATGTGTTATGGGGCGCCTGTATGGGCTGATAGGGCAACTATAGGTGCTGTAAGGCGCAAATTGCTTCAAAGTCAACGTCTTGCGTTAATATTTCTGTGTAAGGCATATAGGACAGTTAGCACTGAGTCTTTGCCAGTACTGGCAGGTGTTCTTCCGGTTGATCTTGAGGTTCAGAGACGAGCGGCTATGTATTATACAACTCACGAAGGCATGAATAGTGACTTCTTACAATCGCGCGATCGCCAGAAAATCATTAGATTATTTAAAGAAGAAAATGAAGTTTATAGGAGTCTTATAGGCGAATGGCAGCAGCGCTGGGATACTTCAACTAAGGGGCGCCACCTGTACCAGTTTTTTCCATCAGTTTTAAAGCGGTTGGAAGGAACGTGGATAGAGGTAGATCACTGTGTCGCCCAATTTCTTACGGGTCATGGTAACTTTAAGAGCAAACTATTTTCGTTTAAGTTAGTTGATTCGCCGAGTTGTCAGTGTTCCAATCAAGAACAGTCTGCTCATCACATTCTTTGGGAGTGTAGTCTTTGGCGTAAAGACCGCGAAATAATGTTAAATAGTTTACAAGTTACATCAGGACCAGTTTATTATGAGGATCTTGTGTCATCTAGGGTGAATTTCCGTGCGTTTAAGCGTTTCTGCCATACATATTACTGGAATCAGATATAGCTCACATAGCCATAGGTCCCTTAATATAACGTGTCCGTGGTGCTCTCTTTTAATAGGTCATAATCCTATACAGATTAAATTTGTCGCCCGCTTTGCAATGGAGGGAAGTGGACATTTTATTTCCAACTCCTCCTCTTACTTCTGATTAAATTCGTTGCGGGGTCCAAGACAGTAGGTTTAGCAGTCCCCGGGACTCCCGAGTGTCAAAGCTCGGTGTTTTTTCTTGGATATCACTGTTAATCCTGGCTTACAGGAGTCACAGTGATGGGCATGTGGGTGGGATTGTCCCGTTAAGTGCATCAAAATAGGAAATTTTAATGTGAGAAGAATTTAATTTAGAGACTTATACACATATTACTCAGAAACAGGAGAAGTAAGAAATGCTTACAAGAAGTACCTATACATTAGTAAAAAGAGCAGATACCTACGCTATGCATCTTCACGCCACGTCGCCGTTGCTCAGTTTTAATATCGCTACTCTCTTCACCAAAACTGTACGGTTCTCATTATATACAACTTAAAAAACTAAAATATCATATGTCACCAGCTCTGTAACTTTAAGTAAACCAATAAACGCTCAACCTAAGCGCTGAATACGTCTAATAAATGTGTAAAGCTCTCTGTGAATGACAGGTAATCGAACCTATGTCAACTGCTCATGAACTCGTTGATTGTCCACGAGTCCCAAATCAGAAATTAATTATCCGTAGATCAAATGTTGAGTATGAAAATTTTAAATCAGTTTTTGAGAAGGACTATAGCGCTGCTTATGAAGGACTTGTATTTATATTTGAACTAGCTGCAGCTTCGCCCGCGTGGAAAATGGTATGTGTTTAATTAATGTAACGGATACCAGACTGATTTTTAGCCTAACTTCTCTATGTACATACCAATTTTCATACAAATCAAACACACTCACACACACAAACTTTCGCTTTTATAATATTAGTAAAAGCAAGATTCTATCAACCTGCATCAAAAATCTTACTAATACGTAAGCAGATTGTACAAACTATCTACACTGCACAGGTATTGAGTTCACTCATACTCAAATAATGCAATTTACCCATATACACACACACTTAGGCGGTTCACCCACTGAAGATGCGTCCCGCCGCGGTGCGCGGAGCGACGGATAACGTTCGCGGCGACGGAGGCGCAGATCTGCCTTACTTAGCGGTGTAATTTGCTTCCCCGCGCGGTGATGCAGATTACGATGGCCTTGCGCTAAATAAACTCATATATAAGTATAAATAAACGCGGCACGCCCCGCGCTCCTGCGCAGATTGGCAGAAACTGCGCGCGGGGCGCCTTCCCGCGCATTTCCGCGTCGGCAGTGTGTTGTGCTAGGCGTGATTTCTATATAAATTGAGATACTTGCATACAATGGTAAAATCTGCCATCCCGCGCTACGAGACGGGGCGTGGTGCAGTGGGTGGAGCGCCTTATACCTATTTATCGTAGGATATATTTTCATGAGGTTCCAAACGCCGTGAACCGTGATATTACACTGGTGACAAGTTGGATAGATATTATTCAATAAACCAAGTTAAAAATGTTATTGATAAATACCAAATATGTATAGGTAAATCATGTATGTTAGAACATTTTATAACTAAAGTTCAACAAAGTATAATTGAACGGGCGTTGAATCTTAGTTACAATACGGAAGGTCTCAAAAGGTAATATTTTCGTCACAAAAGTGTAGAAATCTACTCTAATACTGATGTATTTTCGTCGAGTACACAAAAAATAAAAAGTCTTCTTTTTTATTTGTTTAGCTATAACTTACCTCGGGTAATCAATATATAGAAAAGTAACATTTCGAGTCGAGTATGTAACATGAAGGTAATATGTGAGAGCCAAAAGAAAAAGTAACGTAAAATGTTACAATAAGAAACATACTGGCAACGCTGCTTTACATCGCAAATGTTACTTACACACTACTGCTGCTGAAACAAGCTTTCTTGTTATCCTAATTTTATTAAAAATACCTTATCGGACAAATTGATGAACTCTATAACACAGGATTTAACTAGCATCGGGCCATTATTCACAAATGGAACACAAATGCACATGTAATACCCAAGTGTAACGTGCTGTGTATTTTTCTTCTTGCCTAATAAATAAATATTATTTGATATTATAAACAACTCTCAATTTATTTTATATTAGAGGCATGTTTATTTTATTACCTAGCATATTAGCCAAAGTAAGAATGCTGCCAATAAAAATATCACATTCTAATATGGAAAAACATCGCACAGATATTCGTTTTTTTTTTTTCAGAAAATGACGATGACGATACAGTTTATTCATTTTCATAATAAAAACATCTATACTAATAATATAAATGCGAATGTAACTCTGTCTGTCTGTTACTTTTTGACGCCTAAATCACTAAACCGATTTTAATATAGAGATTTGATATTTTGTATAGAAATAGACTAGATCTTGGGGAACAACATGACAATGTTTTATCACGAAAAAAATAATTCGAAGGGGTTGAAATAGGGGATGAAAGTATGAAAAATCGTCAATGTATAGAATTCCCCGTGGTCCGGTTAGCCGGACAAATCAACCGTAAATCGGGCAAAGAGTGGTAAAACAGAGACATGTTCATGATAAGTCAAAATATATTATGCGATAACCGACACCCACGCGGGCGAAGCTGCAGGTAACAGCTGGTAATATATACCTAATCTCTATAAATGTCGTTGAATGTACGTAATGATCATGTGCTAAAATTTTGACGTGTTAATTTTATTTACAAAATATAATACGATTGAGCCCAATTTACCTACTTATCTTAGTATAAGATCCCACTGCAGAAATAGTGTAGTGTACTCATCGAGTATATGCTAAAAACCTAATTTGGACGCAAATTTATCATCGGGAGAATATATACCTACTAGGGTGCCTATCAAAATGTGGTCGCTAGTATTTTTAATTAAATTATTTTTAATTGATTTTTCGCAAAAAATTCCATTGACTTGTTTTTAAAATAAAATATCGTCCACTTCACGGCAATATATATAAAGACTCTGAAAAGTCACGGTTGCCGTTGCGCACTTGGCCGCACCTCGAAGTTTCACCCACATGTACATCTTTAGTTACTGCTCTGCTTTCGTCGTTAGTAGCGTGATATTACATACCATACCTTCCTCAAAAATTGGGCTATCAAATATTAGTATAGATATAAACTACTTACGAGTATATGTATACAAATTTTCATAATCCGATACCCTCGCTATTCTCAAGTAGGGTTGACGTAAAGTACATGGTCACAAAAGGCAAAACTAACGAGTAACATGGAAGGATTTAACTAGCGACCTCATTTGCGAAAAGAGCAGATGGATATTGTTCACCAAGTGCAACAATATCAATACTATCGTACAGTTCTGCACTCGTAGAACGTGTACCCACTATAGACAACACTGTAGACTGTGGCCTGTGGTATTTACCTCTCTGTGTAGCGATTCAGTTACATCGTATCTTTGACGCGATTATGAGTTTGAGTAGTAATAACCCATTGAGATCGCCCATCTTTATTAATATATTTTAATTTTAACTGACTTTTTAGAAAACATTATTTGTAAGATAAAATAGTAAATCAGTATTAGCTTCCAAGGAGTAAACCCTCCACACCACTACACTGTACACTGTAGTAGTCTACGCCATAGCTCACAGGTAAAACAATATTATAGAATACGAGCGATTGTGACAGACAAGGAGATTGCTCGATATATCTGCGTTTACCTTTTGTTTATTTACAAGGCCAATTGAAACCAACCAACCAAATGTACCTCTTTCAATTGATAGTATATATTATTATGTAGTATGTTTTAGTCCTATAAAGGGTAGACGGATGTTTCACCCATGTTTAGATTGCTATGTTCGTATCGTATTGTTGTATAGTCATTAGACAGCTACCGCATATAGTATGTATTATCTATGGCTGCCGCACTTCTAGATTCTACGTCACGTTGAGCATTTTTCGACTGAAAAGCCTTT
This sequence comes from Parascotia fuliginaria, assembly GCA_963082885.1. Lineage (NCBI taxonomy): Eukaryota > Metazoa > Arthropoda > Insecta > Lepidoptera > Erebidae > Parascotia > Parascotia fuliginaria. Next base: position 12,300,778 of record OY720176.1, on the reverse strand, counting down.
TTGGCCGAATGTGGCCAGCAATCATACGCATGACCACTGTGCCAAGTAAACAGAATTTTTATTTTATTATTTTGCATATGCTGGAAATATTAATAAGAACTTTGTGTCATTATAATAATAATTAATCTAATGATCTCAAACCCAAATTTATATTTACAGTGTAATTATACAAACGAGCGGACATTTTATTTAAACTACTTATTTACGCACAAGGGCTCTGCATCGCACCAAATTATGAATTCTAATCTCTAAGCAGGTATCTAATCTTACAATGATAATTAATTTTAACTATGAATATAAACAAATATGTAAAGAACACCTATGACCTACGTAAAGTAATTCGTATTTTGATTTAGGTAATCAGAAATAATTAAATAAGTATTTTATAATTTTGAAGTTGGTGCTAAGTAAAACAATAACTAGGTACCTATAGGTATTATCAATCTTAATTTGCTATTGTAGTAAGGTTCTTATACTATTCACTTTTTTTTTAAGTCAGTTAAAAAGAAGTTACTTCGCTTGGACGACGTTACCTATATTATACTCGTAACTTTGCCAAGATGAATAGCGATGAAGTCTACAAGACTTCATCGCTATTCATCTTTCGTTCATACTCTCGTAATAATTTCTGATACGATGAACTACAAGTACTTCTAATTAACCGACTTCAAAAAGGAGGAGGTTTCTCAATTCGACCGTATATTTTTTTTTTTGATATACAATTTATATACACTGTTGAATAGGTAAAGATTGAAATAAATAAAACAAAAACGATTATGTTTGTTTTTATTTTTAGAACACTGCAACCAGATCTGTGTCGCAGGGTACTTTACATGACAGTCATAAACATCTAGATATTTTCGGGTAAAACTCTATCTTTTCGGCTAGAACTAGGTCCAACCAACCCTATTGGCTAGGGTAGTTCTGGCTGGAATAATATCGGTCACAAATAATGTTACCCGGTCACAATCGGCTAATACTAGATTTAACCAAGAGGAAGGAATTATTTTCAAAATATTGAAAGAATGGGCGATTAGGCAGTCATCGACTATACAGGCTTGAGACGGTGGCGCGCACGTGTTTAGCGTGCGTCTCTCGTGAGGAAGGATGCAAACTTCCAAATCCGATGGGGTTCGCCAGAATGTGGCGGACTTAGACCATGGCGGACCGTAGCCCGTCGGGGTTGTGAATGAATACACGAGCGATTCCCGTATAAGTCGATATGCTGGTCGATTATTATGTGCGACCTGAGAGTCCGACATAACCACCTGGTGCTGGTCTGCGCGGGAGTGTACGCGTATTGTTTTCCCACGAAAAATAAAACGAGGTATCTGTTAATTCTCGTGTACTTTATAGTAATAAGGCGTCGGCACGGCTACCGATGACAAAATCTACTCCGAAAATATTAGTTTTACTAGAAAAATAGTAAATTTTATAAGTACACAAAAAGTAGGTACTATAAATCCCTCTGAACGGTGAACATAATATAATATCTATGAAAGTCGAACGTAAATATTATTTTGTCCACCTCATATAAAAGGGACTTGGGTAATATTACTTACATCAAAAATAAAATATCGTTTTTGCGAAGATATTATTATATCATTACTGTAATTGAAATGGGTCATAAAGGATTAACAAAATCAATTTCGTCATTCGTAAATATTAGGTCCTTACCTGTGAAATTACCAAATTATAGTTTTATTCTTATTGAAAAATTAAACAATTTATTTTTAAACGAAAAATATATTTATTTCTTGCCAGTCTTGTTCATATTCGCGGGCCATATTAATAGTCGGCTTTTCTTTATTACCGCAACCAAACACAACGCATTGTCGTATGGCGTGCCTCGACACGTATTTTGCTATGTAGTAATACTTCCTATTTTTCATAAGAGCCAACACAAATAACGCGTTGTGGAGAAACCACAACGCGTTGTGGGCAGGCGTGAGTGCACGGGTACTTGTCCGGTATGTCCAACATAAACAAATGACACATTATGGAATCAATATTTATTTAGGAGCTTATACTATTTTCTGGTGTTTCTTTTTGTATGTAAATACCTATACATTCTTTTCTTTATTTCTTTAGTGACGAAGTTGCAAATAAGAGAATCTTTTTTCCCAAAGGGCAAACACCCACGACAAATATAGATTCCATGCTGCCATTTCTGAGTTAATAAAAGAATTTACTAGGCAAGAAAACAATACGTAATATTATTTTTCATGTTTTATCTAATTACTATACAGACTATACGACTTCAAAAAGGAGGGGATTATCAATTCGGGTCGTATGTTTTTTTTTATGTTTGTTACCTCATAACTCAGTCATTTATGAACCTATTTGAAAATTCTTTTTTGATTTGAAAGGGTATACTCTGAAATTGGTCCCATATTTTTATTATAAAAAATAGTTTAGTAGTTGTATGTTTGTTACAACAGAACTCGGTCATTTATGAAACAATTTGGAAAATTATTTTTTTATTTCAAAAGGGTATACTCTAAAATCAGATCGCATATTATTCTTATAAAAAATGGTTTAGTGGTTTGGCTTTAATTCTACATTTTGTAATAAAAATGTATGCAAGGAGTGAAGATGTGTAAAGCAACGCGTTGATGTCTTTTGTGACGAATTTTCTGGCATGGACATGTTCATACATGTCCAAGAAAATTCGTAGCTACAATTTTGTGAACCGATTACCAAAATTTTTTCTTTGTCAAAAACAACGCATCCGTGGATGGGGACCATTTGTGGCATTTCATATTGAGCGTCTTCATGCTTTAGAAGCAGTGGATTCTGGTTATTACTATAATTTGGTAGTCGTAAAGCCAAGTTGGAGGCCTTATGCCTCCAACTTGGCTTAACTACTACCAAATTAATTAAAGGTTGTGAGAAATTCCAACCGCAGCGGGTGACCTGATATACTTGCCTTTACAGCAACACTGTTTATTTTTTGTATATTTGTCACGCGATTACTCCGTCAGTTAAATTATGATTTTTAATTTTTTTCTCTTGGTAGGTCTTCTTTTTTGTTTTGATCTGTGGTTGCCGGCATTCAAGTTTCAGTGATCAGCAAAAGTTTGATAAGGACTTTAAATCTCTATTTATTATCTTCCCTCTCGTCACTACTTTCTTCCAAACAGCGCTGTCTCATTTACGCAGCACGTTTAGTAGGCCTGTCCATATTAAATATATTAACAATACACAATTAATTTCCACTAAAAGTTTAAGATTAAATTATTTCCTTGAAAAAAAAACCAAAATCGACTTTAAAACAATACATACCTACTTGTTAAATCCTTAACTAAAAAGTAGAAAATAATAGGTAATTTAATTACTTCAATACTTATACTCGTATAATAATACACCATTTACAATTTATAATCAGTTATTTTGGAGTCGGTGCCAGCCTAAAAACATCTTTAATTCTGCTTTTGCAACAAACTCGAAATGCACGGGGATTATAAATTGTAAATAGTAGGTATAGCATATAGGTATCAATGATTGCTTTGATTCCCCTTCATGTCCATTACATTGAAGTAATTAAATTATAATTTTCTACTTTTTAGATAAGGATTAAACATGTAGGTAGGTATTATTTTAAAGTCGATTTTCGTTTTTTGTTTCTAAAAAATAATTTTATCTAGCTTTATTTCTTTCTTTTGTGGACGGCCATATACCTATATATGAGTCTCTAGTACTGGCTTTAAATAGTAGCATCTGTTTCCGTCACTGTCTTAGAGTAATTCAAAGGCACAGCGCAGCGTAGTATCCACGTAGGTATTACTTACAAACTTATGACTGAGTATTCTTAAAGGTCGATTACATTCTTATAATTAAAAAGTAAAAATTTTTTTTTTACTATTTTGCTCGGCTCAGTTGCCAGAATAAAATAAGAAGAAGAAGAATTTAATTTGGCGGGAGGCACAAGGTGCTCGTGGTAATAAAAAAATATTTGTTGTTACGAAAATTATTAGCGAGGTAGGTAGAAGTTTGTCTTTCAATTTATTATAGCGTTATTCTAACCAGAATGAGATTTTGTGCTTGTGTTAAACATCAAATTAAGATAAAATCACACTGTGTTATTAATACAGTGTGTTTTCCTCTTCTGTCCATTACTGGTGGAAACATTAAACAGACTTAACGTGCAAGACTATTATTAAATGGTACGATATTACAAACTTGAAGTTAGGAGAGAGGTAGCTCTGGCCACTTATCTTTTTAAAGTGATACGAGGTAAAATACACAATCCGGAAATTTTACATGCAATTCGGCTAAATGTCCCAGACGAATACGTGGGTCGGAGGCGGCAACCGCCGTTACTGGCAATTCCCCGCGCTCGCACAAACCTACTGCACCTAGCACCGCTCACGCGGGCGTTGCGGATGCTCAACGCGCTGTCAGACCGACTAGATATATTTTCATGTGCGCTGAACGAATTCACACGGGTCGCTTATTGTGATATTATTAATTATATTAATATTAGTAGTATTAGTAAGTAGATAGATATTAGGTTTTTGTTTTTATGTGTTTTTTTTGTTATTATGTTGCTTTTGAATTGTTGTTTTTATGATATGTAAGTGTGGCATGTGCTGTTTAACTGGATTGTATGATATAACTACTCTATTGCATTAGGTGTTGCCTGTAATAATAGCTGTATGTTTGTGAAATAAATAAATAAATTATTATTTTCTTTAATTTATATTATTAATTATCATGTACCTACCTATGTATGATAGTCGGTATATATTTTTATTCGAAATTGTAATTCCGATGGTTCTTAAGGCACAAGCACTAGCTTAGTTTGGGGCCAAAGTTAAACTACCTATACTGTAATACATGTAATTATTAAATAATAAAGAAAGAAAGTAGTTAGAAAGTATTTTTAATATGACATAATATCGTGCTCTCTAAGTTCTCGACTTATTTTAGAGAACCGGTAAGCTTGTCTCGGTCATTCCTTGGATGGGTGACAAGCTCCAACTTCAACTTGTAGATCTGTCGATTCCCGTAACTATTTCTTAACCTTTTTTTTTCGTGGGAAATGTATTACGCATACGCACCCGCCCGGGCGGCCACTCAAAGCGTGGCCGGCATACCGACTAAAACCCACGGTGTTCCTCCAGACGGCCAGTTCCTCCAGGTGTCGGGGTCACGAGAGACGCTTGCGCATTCATCCGTGACCCCGACGGGCATGTCCCGTCGGGGCTGTCATCACACGCGAGCGGGCCCCGTCCGATTTGGGGGGCCTAGCCTCCCCTTTCTCGAGAGGCGTGTGCGGAACACGCGCACTGCCATATCGGGCCCGTGCTGTTCGGGCGGCGACTACCTGATCGCCGCCCGCAGGTCACCTCCTAATTCGGCCGCAGAGGATAGGGAAAACGGCGCGTCGCAATACCGACACTCCTCTTTCTCTGCGGCCTCACCGCGTCCGCAATCTGGCGGTTGCGGCTCCGCCGAGGCCGTGGAAGGTAGGGAAAACGGCGCACCGTTATACCGGTACTCCTCTCCCGCCGCGGCCCCGCCACTCCTCAGCCGCAATGTCGCCGAAGCAACACCTCAGCCCGACAACAGCCGAGCCGCTCCATCGTGGGTTTACCACCAAGAGTTTACGCCCACAAGAGCGACGCCTCCTTGGGGTTTCTCTTGGTTTACCGTGGTTCTGGGTAACCACGGTTACTAAGCCCTCCGCCGCGACAAGGCGAGAACCCCGGTTGGGGGAGAACTATTTCTTAACCTTAACTTAACTACATGCTGTCTCATGTTTAGTTTTTAAAATATGAGGGTCATAAACACCCTCTTAGCTCGAAATCTGGTTTTATTTAGGTTAATCGCCGATTCCTCCGTTAGCTTCCTTAGCCATGCTTCTAGACGATACAACAAGATTAAGGGCGACAACAAGCGTAATGTTGATACTGTAATAAAAATACAGACTCTTTCCTTAACTTAGTTATATTCAGGCCAAAATGTAGGTAACCCTATTAGTATATTATAGACAGACATCAAAGCTCTTGAATGTCGAACCGAACGTAGGTACCTAATTGGTCCGAGCGCTGAGCCCTTTTGTATCATTTAAACTGAGTATTCTTTTCCTAGTAATGAAAAATAAATAATTATTATGTAACGTTAAGATATTATAATAATAACAGTATAATATTATATTATTAATTATAAATGATATGATATGACTAAGTACGGTTTAATTTCATCGCTTTTACCTATATTATTATCTATAAGGTATAGGTATTCATCAGTTGAGACTTGAGGGGTTCATTAAATGTAGATTTTATGGTTTAAAGGGATTAAAGTATCGTAAATTGTTAGCTTTGGGCAATCTTTTTTTCATTTTCTCTTTTGCAGTCTTGTGTAGGCAGTGAGATGTGCAAACATCTTGCGATTTTTGCCAAAAAAATGCATTGAGTCTTAGTATCATACAAGGTAGGTACCTACTTGTTAGTCGTAATGAGCAACAACCGCAGTTTGCTCTATGTCTATAACTATAACAACGTTAAAGAACGGTAGTATGGCCTTTCCCTACCACACCAAAATTTTTCTGGATTTACGTCCCAATTTAGAATGGTCTTCCATTTTTTACTACGCCGTAAAGAAGTTACAAAATATAAACCTGTAATAAATGGTTTAGAAATCCAGCTCTAAACTGATGAGAAAAATAAAACGGAATTGTCCTTTCTCCATTTAGATACTGAAAGCGAGTTTTATCGTTGCCACCGGTTTCAATTATTTTACCCTGCCATTATTAATAAAATATAAAGTACCTACAGATTCTGGTTTCATTCGCATTCTAGAACCCATATCACAAGCTTACAATGCTTACTTTGGGTCTAGATGGCGTTGTGTGATTGTTGTGGTAGGTATGTGGTATTAATATTATTCTTTACAGTCCGACTGTAGGTTAAACTGGTTAATTAGCTGACATTGTATAATTTTAACGTTCTTAATTCAATTAACCATAATCAAACCATAATGAAATAAACATGATTTGATTTTTTTTGGGTACCTACTATAATAGTAGTAGATCCAATCTGGTATCATCATGAATGGGCCGCATCGACCGAGAAAGTACTACCCTATATTAGAAGATCGATGTACTTAATATTAATAATGTCTACTCGTACTATTGCGTTTCGTTCGGTGAGTGAGAGTGTTGGAGGCCCAATTTCCTCTAGTGGTGGGTCGTTGACGTATTTCGACACAACGCAACGAGACCGTTTAGCGTCAACGATAAACTAGTTTATAAAACAGTTTAATTTTCGACTAGTTTCGGCCGTCAACTATACAACGCGTTGTTTTGTCAACGGTCGTCAACGACCGAAACTAGTCGGCAAAACAACATGTCATTTTGTCGACAGTCGTCGACGACCAAAACTAGTCGACAAACGTTGTGTCGACGGCTAGTCTTTGATGATTAGTTCGTATTCCTTCAGGTTCATAAGGTCTAAAGTATGTTTACTCGGAAATTGGAATGTTGTCGGTCGTTCATTCTCGTTCTCGTCGAGTCATCGCATGGCTTATTCGTTCACGAGTAAACTAGTTTATTGGTAGACCGTAAACTAGTCTACCGTTCATGCGAGATAAACAGTCTAAAAAAACGGTTCGTTCATTCAACGCTCACCACTAATTTCCTCCCTTTCCTTTTTCTCACCTTCCTCAATCCTTTCACCAACCCAACTCCCGTCACGGTAGGCAGTGGTTTCGCAGAGTAGGGACTCTGAGTCGTTCATGAGCGACAGTTACTACTTACCATCACGGCTGTTTGCTCGTCTGCCACTGTTGGCAATAAAAAAATATACATAAAGGCTTTGCGTGCGTCACCTCCATTTACACGTGCACCAAATCTTAATTTACCTCTCTGAACACTACTGTCTATTTTTAGGACGTAGGTAAATAACTGTATCTACCAAAAATCATTGGCTTCAAACTAGACAACTATCCTGAGAGTGTTTTGAGGAGCTCTGAGTCATCGTCACTTGTAGATCATTGAACGAACCACAGCAACGCGATGTTGTAACAGCAAATTTATTGATAATTAGCTGACCCGGCGAACTTCGTTTCGCCTAACAGTCGATCAACAATACTTTATTTTTCTAAAATAAAAGAATTTTTCTAAAATAAACGTAGCCTAAGTTACTCCTTATTACATCAGCTACCTGCCAATAAAAGTTCCGTTAAAATTGGTCCAGCCATTTCAGAGATTAGCCGGAACAAACAGACAGGCAGACAAAAATTGTAAAAAAGGTTATTTTGGTGTATGTACCGTATTATATATTCATATACATGTAGTAAAAAATGGTTATTTCAATATTACAAACAGACACTTCAATTTTAGTAAAATGTATAGATGATATTTAATTAATTAGGTAAAAAATTCCGGACGGACTTCCGAAACGACATCAATTATTTTTTTTAAGAATTAAAAACAATACAATCCTTTAAACGTTTTTCGTTTTATTTATTTCTTTATTAGCCTACCAAAGTGACTCCACTCTGCCTGATGTTAAGTAGTTAGTGGAATCTTCTGGATTTCACCGTGGTGGACACCATTCCAAAAGCCAAACTACTATTATGGTGGCCTCCACTATGTCGGCTCAGTGAGATGATTACGACCCGCATAAAAGACCCAGTATATTATTTAGATGGAAACACATATGCAAACACTTCATTAAATTAATATTATTCCAAATTGTTTTTTTCACTACTTTCGCGCCAATTTCTTTGATAATGCGACTTTATGAGCAAGACAATCTCCTCTACCTTATGTCCTGCTATTAATATTTTCTTTACTATTTCTTTTTTTTTAACAGTTTTAATGGTGAACAAAGAGAATTGAATTTCCTTTGAACTTGAAATGTGATACACATTTCAAGTGCTAGGTCCAGTTTGAATATATTACGTCCATGGCTTTATCATACAAACTTGACTGGTGAATAGCCAACATTATACATTTTTACCTGGCAACTTCAATCGATTAACGAACGTCAAGTCCATTCATTCAAGTCGTTGTCAATTAGTGGTGGGTCGTTGACGTATTTCGACACAACGCAACGAGACCGTTTAGCGTCAACGATAAACTAGTTTACAAAACAGTTTATTTTTCGACTAGTTTCGGCCGTCAACTTTATATCGCGTTGTTTTGCCAACGGTCGTCAACGGCCGAAACTAGTCAGCAAAACAACATGTCATTTTGTCGACAGTCGTCGACGACCAAAACTAGTCGACAAAACAACACGTCGTTGTGTCGACAGCTAGTCTTTGATGATCAGTTCGTGTTCCTTCAGGTTCATGGTCTAAAGTATGTTTACTCGGAAATTGAAATGTTGTCATGTTGTTCATTCTCGTTCTCGTCGAGTCATATCGCACGGCTTATTCGTTCACGAGTAAACTAGTTTATTGGTAGACCGTAAACTAGTCTACCGTTCATGCGAGATATACAGTCTAAAAAAACGGTTCGTTCATGCAACGCTCACCACTATTGTCAATTATTCAACTGTCAAAATAAGACGCAAAGACGCACGGCATCGGCGAACGCGAAGCTTTCTTTGGATATAAAATAGAAATATTATTCTAACCTATTGCTGCAAAGTAATAGGTAGATAAGTTTTAAAAACAATAAATATTTAAGGATAAACAATCAAAATGGTGAAGCTTACAACAGAACTAATTCAAAGTTCCATGCAGTATATGAATCCATGTCGAGATCGAGAATTAGATCTAAGAGGTATCTATTTATCATTATACTTACAAAACTACCTTATATTTAATTACTTGCATTTTATTTAATGATCGCTAGTTACTGTCTGTTCAAAACAATTTATCTTTCTTTTGTTTTATAGGTTACAAAATACCGCAGATTGAGAACATGGGGGCTACATTAGACCAATTCGACACTATCGATTTCTCAGATAACGATGTCCGCAAATTAGATGGATTCCCTTTACTAAAGCGGCTAAAATGTTTGTTACTCAATAGTAATAGAATTGTGTAAGTATCTAAACATTCAAAAATCTAGTCGTAACTTTATCATCTGCGTCGGGAAATTATGTTACATTTTAACTCCTTAGCTTGTCAATAGTCAAGTTTTGCATTGGCGCGATTATAGAAGTACTCTGCATTAGCGCATTTGCCAGGAATATTATACCATCACAATGTTTGCTAGAGATTTCCATTTGATAATTTTGTATGTGTACAGGATGCTTCATCCAATCATTTTAATATTAATACTCCCAGAAAGCATGAGCAGCTTTATAAAATAAATTAAGTTACTTACATGCTTACTTGTGATACAAAATTATATATTTTCTTAAAGCACTTTTCACACACAAATTGTTGATCTAATTTGTTATGAAAGAATTTTTTATAACTATTGTCTATTTTAGGAGAATTGGTGAAAATTTGGAGCAATACATCCCTAATTTAGAGTCATTGATATTAACCAACAACAACATGCAAGAGTTGGGAGACTTAGACCCATTAACCACTTTACCAAAACTGAAAACATTATCACTTCTCCACAATCCAGTTGCACACAAACAACATTACAGGTAATGATCTTTTTCCACTTTGCCTCTTCTCACTTTAGGCTCTCCTAATATCTTTGCACCAAGTCAATCTATCTTGGGTTGTCGGATCAGGTAGATTTTCCCTCTTAACGAGTCAGGCCATGGAAGATGACATGATGGAACAGCTCCATCATGTCATCTTCCTTTGGGTATATAGTCGTCTGTTCTTCGCATCACATAAATGGTCATGTGATGCAAAGAACAAACAGGTGGTACGGACCACCTAGACAGCTTTCAGTTAACTTGTCGGGTATTGGGCAACCTTGAAACTACTGCGAATGTAACTAACTTTGTGTTATCATTTCGGTAGTATGCAATTTTTGTACATTTTTTTTATATTAGCCTATCAAAGTGACTCCGCCGTGCCTGGTGGTAAGCAGTCAGTGGAATCCAAAAGTGGTGGCCACTATACCAAACACCATCATCTTAAACTACTGGTCTGGTAGTCTCCACTATGGCGGCTGGGAATAGGGCCAGGGGAAGGAAATGAGGTAGGTGGGGAAACAGGGAAAGGCAAGATATTCTCTCACTCACTGAATGAAACGCAGTAGTATGGATACTACTTTTTTTTTTTTTTTTTTTTTATATTATAGTCTACCAAAGTGACTCCACCCCGCCTGATGGTAAGCAGTCAGTGGAATCCAGAAGTGGCGGCCACTATACCAAAAGCTATCGTTTTAAACTGCTGGTATGGTGGCCTCCACTATGGCGGCTGGGAATGGGGTTAGGGGAAGGAAATGAGGGACGTGAGGAAAGAGGAAAGGGGGGAAATTGGGCCTCCGGCGCTCTCACTCACCGAACGAAACGCAGTAGTACGGATACTACTACTCTTAAGTCGATCTTCTATGAGAGGGTAGTACTTCCCCAGACGATCCGGCCCATTCATGCTGAAATCAGCGTGGATCTACTACCGTCAAAACTACTACTACATTTACGTCGATCTTCTAGGAGAGGGTAGTACTTTCCTGGACGATCTTGGCCATTCATGCTGAAACCAGCGTAAATGCGTCTATTGCCCAGCATTCTGCTCAGTACATTGCTGGTCTTACTGCCATTTTGTATATTTTGTCTTATATGCGATTGGGCATTTGTGCATCACAAATAACTCCGGTTAAAGAACGCCACTTTTGGGCTCATTCCACAAATCCCTCCTGAAAATCCCCCCTAAGGGGGAAAACTGGAATCCAATCAATTGCAAGAGTCTAGAAATCCCCCTATGAATGCCCCTTAAGGGGGAATACTGGAATTGAAAAATATACTATTCCACTTATCCCCCTTGAAATCCACCTGTAGGGGAGAAAAATGGAATGAAAAAAATAAGAGTCTAGAAATCCCCCCTAGATAATCCCCCTTAGGGGGAAAACTGGATTCTAAAAAGTAAACGTTCAAAAATCCCCCTTCAGGTAATAAACACATAAGTCGAAGTGTTTTATGGGCTTGAATGGTGGCATGTTGCTTATTTCTTAGATAAGTATCATACGATTTTTATAAAAGCAAAGAGTTAGTTCGACCAAGGTGGCCAAAATTAGGGTAGGCCTATGTCCAGCAGTGGACGTCTTTTAGCTGATATGATGATGATGATGATGTTGAAAGAGTTTGTTCCACTATCACGGCTAAACCAATTCGCCAATATTAAAGGTACTTAACATAAATGAATGTGTATTATTCTTATATTTTGTACTAATAAAGTAAGAACGAGTTAAATCGATCACCTCATTTTTAAGATACCTTTTAGTCAAATGCCAAATACTAGTCAATCGTTGTATTTATATGATTGTGTTTTGTTTGCCCCGGCTTCGCACGGGTGCAATGCTGATCTATACATAGGTATAATAAAATTGGAGTGTCTGTTTGTAATATTGAAAAACCTTTTTTTACTACATGTATATGAATATATATTATATACGGTACATACACCAAAATAACATTTTTTTCAATTTTTGTCTGTCTGTCTGTCTGTCTGTATGTGCCGGCTAATCTCTGAAATGGCTGGACCGATTTTGACAGAACTCTTATTGGCAGGTTGCTGATGTAATAAGGAGTAACTTAGGTTACGTTTATTTTAGAATAATTCTTTTATAAATAATAATATTATGCGATGTAACCGAAATTTACGCGGGCGGAACTGCGGGCAACAGCTAGTACTAAATAAAGCATTAGCATTGCACCCGTGCGAAGAAAAAAGCGGTGAACGTTGCACATTGTTTATATACATTCTGTACTATACTTATTTGAGTCCGGGGCAGTGGTCCAACTGCTCTGTCCAACTAGTTAAACCATGGATCTTTACTAGGGGCAGTTGTCCAACTTTCAAAATAATTGGACCACAGCACCTTTTGAGAGTACCGTGATCCTATTCATTTAAGAAATAACTTGCCAACTCTAAAAACCTCAACTGCTTCTTTATGTGTGTATGGTACCTATTCGTTTACGGTTATATTGAACCTCTTTGCAGTAAAATAACAAAATTAAAATCGGGTGACTAATTTTTAAACTTCATTTTTACAATGTTTTACGACATTCAACAAAATTGATCTAAAGCATGACCTACAGTAATTACTAATTACACCCAAAATCAGTTGTAGCTTAATTTCTCGTATATAAACGTCATTCTCAATATGAACCTTACGTCTTTTGTGTGTGATTTCGCTGGATAAAGTTGTAAAATTTTCTAAAACATTTAATAGACGTAGCATTGTAACATTTTTTGCATTAATGCGCCGGTTTAGTTTTGCATGTAAGCTTTCGGAAAAGGAAGGAAAAGGAAATGTTATATTAGTCCTATGCCTCTGGCTAAATACACTTATAAGCTGAGAAAATTTATAGAAATTTCGTTTAATTCAATAACGCTCTATATATTGTATCAGTTTGTTAACTTCAACTCCACTTTCTTTTTTTATGTAATCCCAGCATTCTACAAATTTAACACTCTGCAATAGTGCAAAGCAAAATCTGCAAAAGCATGAGCATAATAAAATAGTTCATTTGACTCTTTTTGATTTAGTTTTTGAAAAACCTAATTTATTGGCTATTCTCCAAATTATTATTATCAATATTGTCATTGGTCACAATGTATTACAGCCTACAAATTTAACTGTCATACAAAATTATTTAATGCTGTTCAGAATAGACATTTCAAAGAAATTTTGTTATTTACTGCAAAGAGGTTCAATATAACCGTAAACGAATAGGTACCATACACACATAAAGAAACAGTTGAGGTTTTTAGAGTTGGCAAGTTATTTCTTAAATGAATTGGACCAAGGAAACTCTCAAAAGATGCTGTGGTCCAACTATTTTGAAAGTTGGACAACTGCCCCTAGTAAAGACCCATGGTCCAACTAGTTGGACAGAGCAGTTGGACCACTGCCCCGGACCCACTTATTTACTACAGAATGTCGGCCCCCGGCCGGTACCGCCTCAAGCGTTATGTTTCCGCATTTTAAATCTGTACTATCTTCGAAAATATTCATTTAAATTACATGCTGTAAAGTGCCATATTGATCTATATTAAGTGCTTCATTTATTTAAGTAATGTACTTAATTGAATAAGGATTAATGCTGTATTGCTTAAAATTCATGCGTAAATAAGCCATTATTTCTCGTAAAAAGTAAAGGATAAAAATATTTATTGTGGCTTATCCCTAAGAGATAGACATACACGATTGCGGACTTTTTTGTAGACCTTTTTAAGCTAATTACATTATACATTATTTTGAACTATCTTGTAGGGTTCAGCCTGCGTTTACAATGTAAGCGCAAAAAAAAGTGTTTATTTACGACATCATTTTAGAAACTTCTAAAATTATCAGTATTTCTCTACTATATTGTGCATGTTATATAGATATAAACCGTTCTCTTAAATCACCCTATCTACTAAAAAAACCCGCATCAAAATTCATTGCGTAGTTTTAAAATCTAAGCAGACATAGGGACAGACAGACAGACAGACAGCGGTAAGCGACTTTAATTTATGCTATGTAGTGATTTCATAAGCTTCATATAAACATACTAGAATTTAACTTTCAGAAAATTGTTGAACTTGATTTGTTGTATAAAAGTGATTGTTTTTGTTATATTTTATACTTAATTTAACTTTGAACTTTAATTTGCTGAACTTTAACTAACTGATCAACCTCGTCAATTGCTGAACAAAATGTATTGTTTTATTTTATAATTTTTTTTTTAATTTTTACTTGTACCTATACTTGATTTTTAGTTTTCGCAAACTGCTGAAATTAATTAATTAGTAAACGTTCCAATAACTAGATAATGATACATCATAAATGTTTTTTGTACCACATTCAATGTTTTAGTTAAATATTTACTGTGTAAAAAAAATACAAGTAATTTACATCAGTATTCAATTGGATTTATTTCCAAATCTGTATCACTATTGCCTTTGAAATCTGTTAAAAATAAACTCTGATTATACTTAGATATATTTAGTTTTTTGTAGCTACACCATATTCAGTTCAGTTTATTACGTAACCAACATACTTTACCTAAATATTTTTTGTTATTTAACAAAAGAGCAAATGCATAAGTAGGTACATTTATTCTCATACAGGGAGGATAAATGGAATGATCCAAAAATGATGAGGGGGAATTCTGGATTAATTTTATATTAGAGTTCAGTTTCCCCCTTAGCGGAATTCAGTCAGGGGGGATAAATGGAATAATCGAAAATGACAAGGGGGATTTTTGGACTAACTTTACATTAAGTTCAGTTTTCCCCCCTAAGGGAGATTTGCTCAGGGGGGATTTCTGGAATAAGCCCACTTTTGCAGGCAACATTAACTCGATGGATCACATCTCTGCTTCCACTTCCCAGTATGGGTGATGGATGACTGATCCATTGAGTTAGTGAAGTTTGCAGTTCATTTGGTGTTTTAGCAATAAGAACGATTTCGTCAGCTTACAGGAGATTCCATGGGAATAGGGCTTGGATATCTTTGGTAACCATTTGGTCCATAACAATGTTAAATAAAAGTGACCTAAGGACAGAATCTGAACACCTACGCACACCTCAAATTCTTGGCTTATGCCCGCCGGGCTTTTAACTTTCGTTTTCACTCTATGATACATATCTTGCACGAGAGTAATATAAGACTCCGAGACATATTGGGCACTCAGAGCCTGGCATACCAACTTTTAGGATATCAGGTTAAATGCCTTTTCTGGATTGATAATAATGAGGTGTAGAATATCTTTGTTCAGGCGATGTTTCTCTGTCAGTATTCTGATGGCCTGTATTGCATCTGTGGTAGACCTAGATGACATACATCCAAATTGATTTGGAGTAACAGATGTGAGGATTAGAAGACGCTTGTTCACAAAACAAGTTTGCAATGTCAGTTTTATGTCTTTGTAATTACCACATTGGATGACATCTCCCTTATTTTTATAAAATGGAAAGAGATGACTAAGACGCCATGGTTCTGGAATGGACTGATGTTTGAGTACTAGATTGAATAAACTCATTAGCCACCTCAATCCTTCTAGGCCAAGTAATTTTTACACCTCTGCTGGTATTTCATCTGGGCCGTTTGCTTTGCTATTTTTCATTTTAGCTACAGCTGCTTTAGGGGATGATTTCTTGGATTGCACCTTCAGCATCGAATGCTTGAAGTCCACCTCTCGGATATTCTTCATTCGTCAACCTATTATTATATTCAAACCATCTTTCATTCATTTCCCTGTTGTGCTAGTTAATAATTTATTATCACTGGTTTTAATGAATTTATTTCTTTGTCTTGTGTTGCACTATTATTGCTATATTCCGGTATTTAAAAATTTCTGAATCTATTTGAGCCTTCTCAATTCTGCCATAGAACCCTTCACGAGACTCAGCTCTGATTTGCCTTACTTTTCTCTTTACAGTCTTTTAGCTTTTTTGTACTTAATTCTGTCTTCTTTAAGTTTGGATGTTTGCCAGGTCTTAATCAGAATCTTTTTATTACTTAGTGCATCTTTAACTTTACTATTCCATCAAGAAAGGTCTTTACTTCGCCTCCGAAAAATAAAATTCTGTTTGCATTACTTTAAAAATTACTTTTGCACAGCACAGGTCACTTCAGTCAGACAAAATATGGTATTGGAGTTCATCCATTTATTACTTACAGTTTCCATTTATGAAGGGAGTTGGGAGCTGTGAGTAGTAAAAATAAATCTACCTATTTCCGCAGTGCCTTAACTTATATGATCCATAACTTTAACTAGACCTTTTATTTTATTCTAAATAAATTAAATTCTAAAAAAATTAAATATTTTATTTTCATGTGTGTTAATAATCAAATCAAATCATTTATTTAATAATATTCATATAATCATTTCTCAAATTGTGCAACTAGCACTTCCATTTAGCTGTCGGCATAGCTTTGATATAACAAGTGTATAACAAGTTCTGTGCAGTGTATTTTAACCTGTTTGATTCAATTCATTGTTTCAGGGCTTATGTTGCATTTAAATTCCCAGAGCTAAGGTTGTTAGACTTTAGAAAAATAAAACAAAAAGAAAGAGATGAAGCAAACACCTTGTTCAAGAGTAAGAAAGGAAAAGAAATGCAAAAGGAAATTTCAAGAAAAGCAAAGACCTTTGTTCCTGGTGGAAATATGCCTGATCCTAAAGTCACTAGTAAGTTATAAAGCTTATTAGATACAAACATTTATTTTAATTATTTGACCAAAGATCAGCTATTTTGTCCATTGTTATAAGAAAATATCTCTTTTTAATTAGTGGTCAGTACCAAATTTTATCATTATTTTCTTTATTTGAAGGTAATGGCAAGTCAAAAGAAAATTAATATAAATAGAGATATATTTGCAAAGGTTTTTTGCTAGAAATATCAGAATAAACAATTGGTTCTTTCATGAAATTACTCACCAATTTATTGTAATGTAGGTGCATCAAAATGCCATTTAATTTCAATTGCAAACTCTTTGTTTTATATTCGTAATTTAAATTATAAACATGTTTTATCAACCTTAATAATGATTGTATTGTGTTCCAGACCTCACTCCACAAGAGATTCACAAGATTCGAGAGGCCATCAAAAATGCGTCCTCCCTGCAAGAGGTGGAAAGGCTAACAAGAATGTTACAGTCTGGCCAAATACCTGGGCAAAAACCCTTACAGCCACAGACCCAGTCTAATGGAAATCGTAAGCAAATTATAATAATTATTTTAAATGATCTATTGTAGTGGTAATATTTATCAGTGTTAATATGTATTATTTTTTATCATTATTATAAAAAAATATTAATCATACAAGACATATTAAAGCTTGGTTAGCTCTTGATAAACAGTTAAAAGATTATGTTGCAAAAATCGCGACTAATTAAAAGTGCTTTTTATTTAAATGTGTAATAGTAAAGATTGCAAAGACATTGCCTGTATTATCGATTAGCACCACACAGCATAAACGTTATTCTTTTTATCTTAATCAAACATATTGACAGCACTTGCCCAATATAGATGTAATGCTAGAACCTAATTTTAATTATACCAAGTACTGCTTAGTTTTTAGTTTTAAGAGAATTTAGACCAAAACAGTTGATAAATAACCCTGCCTCTCAGATTTCACAGCACTTCATTGAAGCAGATTGTGGACAATAAGCAACTTACATCTCTACTGAGTTGCAAAAGCTGAGCTGTGATGAGTACAGGAGGTTATCAATTACATTTCCAAGCACTTTCGTATTTGCTGTACACATAGCAACACTAGAACTGATTTTAGATTCAACATCTTCAAATACCTGAAGATGTCCACTATAGTTTCTACCCTTGTGGCAAAACATTAAGTGACTGCAGTAATATTATGTTTAGTATGCAAGTAACACTGCTGTCCATTTTCTGGTATTTCTTGGCCTAAGTTACCTCTTATGGTAAGGAATAAGGAACCAAATATTCCTTATTCTAGACTAGATGTCACACGGAATTCAAACTTGAAAGACAGCAAGCCTTTTGGATGAAATGGGCTAACTGAACCAAAGGATGCAGTGTTTAATAATAATATATACCAATTTAATTGTTTCTTATGTTTCCAGAAGAGGAGGATGAGGAAATGGACACAGATCAAGCAAATGGGCAGTAAAGGTTTACATAAATAATAAAACCTATTTGCTGGAAGAACATATACTACAGCAATAATATAAGAACTCTTTTAGTTTTAATCTTAGAATTATGCATTTGTTAAGCTGGCGAGGACAGTTTACGTCTAGTTATTAGAGCAGATACTACACAGCATATTACAGTTATTAGGCAAAAGAACAGATACACAAAGTCGGCATTTATGAGAATTATTTTCATGTTTCGAAATATAACTTTTATATGGGTACTTAATATGATAATACAGTTCATTTTGTTATATTATTATCCCTTTAATTATTATAAAAGTTATAAAATGTTATGAAAATATTCCTAATTCAGATAAAATACCTGAAAAGAACTGCATACTATACACGTTTTAAAGTATTTTTCAATAAAACTGCATTTAAAAAGACATATTAGTTTTATTCCATTATTCGTCAACAAATTCCTTAACTTTAGAATATAGTAATTCGTCGTCACAAGCGTCAAGGAAAACAGTGTATACACTAGGGAGGAGTATCATTCGTCCCATTAATTCTTTTAGAGTTGGTCGTTTTTCGGGTAATATTGACAACATCGAATCCACAAGGTCCTGCATGCTTCTATCGTATACTGTCATGTCTATTGGATGAACGTTTCCACTGGTTATTGCTTTTACTAAGCCTACTAATGTCTGAAAAATTATAAAAAATTACATTATTCCATCCCATCTCATCTATATCTATACTTATAAGTGGAAGCGTTTGTTTCTTGAGAAATTCTTTTTGCGTATGATAACCCAGTTCTCGAGGAAGATTAAATGTATAACATCACGTCTACTGGCGACGCCGACAGGAGCAGATCAGTAAGCAAAGACGCGAGTGAAAAGCTAGTTGAGTAATACAGTGTCGGTCGCCGTCATCAAGCAATAGTTCAATGACCTGTATAGAGAAAACACACATTAGGAAAGTTCTAGGTAGTAGGCACCTCTATTATTTCAGGTGAAGAACGTCCAATGCTGGAGAGTTGCCTACTTATGCGTACTGCTGATCTGATTGTTATTGAGTGAACAATAAATTGGTAAAGTATGTTACCTCTGCCTCAAAAGCTCGCTTATGAGTGCACATCTCGTAGAGCAAACAACCAAGAGCCCAGACATCACTTTTGCTGTCATAAGGTTTGCCTTCACAAAGTTCTGGCGCCAAATAGTATGGAGTACCAATTACTGTTGAAGTTTTTTTTGCACTAAAATAATGTAAATTCGTTAATTACAGCTACATCAGGAAAAACTCAGTAATAGTAGTAAGTACCTACATTTTATATAGTTTTGGTTCTGATTCGCAAAAATAAGAATACTTATAAGGTAGGTATAGTGTTCAATTTATATTACCTTGCCAACATCTTTGAGATGCCAAAATCTCCTATTTTAACCAATACACCACGTTTTCCAGTCAAAAGAATATTTTCTGCTTTTAAATCTCTATGAATGATATTTTTACTGTGTATATAATTGACACCTAATATAACTTGGCTGAAGTAGAAGAGGATTACCTACAACAAAAAATACTCAATTAAGTACTGTTAATAACATAAAACGTACCTTTATTAAAATCTAACACGAATTTAATAAATCATGCAGGCAACCTACACTCACCCGAACCGGGGCATCTGTAAGTAGTATCACAAATAGATAGGTACCTACTCTCCATAATTTAAAAATATTTACTTATATAAATATCTATCATAAAAATCGCAGTTATAACATCAAACAAACCAGGAAATCGAATTCAAAACTCATTTGCACTAACAAGGAAATATTAGCAACTAAGTAATGAGACATTCGTGCGGATGATTACAAAACACGCAAAATGAAGTAAACTGCTAGCTGAGTTTACTCCTACGAATAATAATAAAAATCCACCTGTTGCTGCAATAGTTTCGGACATCTTTGATACATATATTCAGCTAAATTTCCAGAAGTTGCGTATTCCATGGATATCATAACGTGATTGTCAGTGTAGTAGCATGCGTAAAACTTAATAATATTTGAATGGTTTAATGATGATAAAATATGCACTTCATTCTTTATATCCTGTAACATAAGGCAAAAACACATTAGTAAGTAGGTACAAATCTGCTTTAGATAGCTATCACCAGAGATTTAAATCTCTGGCTATCACTCATTAATGACCTTAATGGCCTATGTACTTAATAAAAGTCAGAAGATCAGATGTAATTTGCCCTATAAAATAACAATAATAACACAAGAACTAGGTACACAATATGATCTAGACCCAAAGTACATAAGCTTAAAATAATAGCTCGTGTTATGGGTTCTAGAATGCGGATATACCTACATACTTAAATAGTTACTTTTTTTTGTAAATATTTAGGTACATATATTATATTACTAGTTTTCCGCGGCGCTGTTTCACCCGCGTCTTTACTTACTGCTCTACTCCCGTCGCGCGTCGCCCAGTAGCATGATGTAGCCTTTATAACCTTCCTCGAGAACTGGGCTATCATACGCAAAAGAATTTTCAAATCCGACTGGTAGTTCCAGAGATTAGCGCGTTCAATAAAACAAACAAACTGCCTATTTATATAATATTATAGATTATAGAGACATCCAGATCAATATAAATAGTCGTAATTACATTGATTACAACACACGAGGAATTTATAGTAGGTAGGTAGGTAGGTACCTACCGCGTACAGTCTTTCGCGAACTACAAAATAAATCGACAGTCCGGCCAGGGAACAAAAGTAGGTAGCCTTTAAAAATAGATGTTAGCTAAAGAGTCAAGCGCTCACGTATCCAAAAGATATTTGTCTTGAGTGGGAATCGAACCCACAACATGCGACATTAGGATGTAGTGTAGGGTGAGGTATGGTAATTCCAACAACCCACTGTACTTTTGTAGAACACTAACGTATCTCGTTGTTTATCTGCGCAGGCCAGACTTAAATTTGTTTAATTTTATTTTAACAAAAGTTTTAGATACCTACTAACCTGTTTATGATCTTGCAATTTTATATTCAGTTCTATATCTTTTACTATTGTCAAAGTTGTATTATTTTGATTTTCGCACAGGTAAACATCCCTAAAACAAAATTAAATTATCTGCTGTAAGATTTTGTACCCAGAAAAACAGTGTCAAGTTGTTAGTAAAAGGGGGACAGCCTAGCATTTTATTTGTGTACTTTAATGAACTAATGAAACATCTTGATAGCAATATTGTTATGTCTGTAAGTACCAATATATATAACTATATTACCACAGAAAAAGAAGCAAAAGAGGTATTATAGGTACTTACGTAAAAATTAGATTAAAACTTACCTACGATACTTATTAGATAAGTACTTACCCATATGTGCCTTTCCCTACTGTTTTTAAAATTTTCAAATTGTTCTCACTAAATCTTTTAGATAAATCCATTTCCAAAGCTTATAATAAAATAAAGTCGAGCTGTATAATAATCACATTATCACAAAAACATATGTAAGTAAATATTTTAATCTTCTATGACTAATCTAGAAATCTAAAAATATTATATATTATAACTACCCGCTTTAGCCAGATAGCACGATACGACTACCATACAATATTTTGGCGGAAAATGTGCCCCAACTTTTTTTGTATTAGCTACAGATTGATGAATTGATATACATAAAACCCAAGATGCACAGTTTCGAATAAAAGTAACACTCGAAACTGTCACAAATTATACCTAAGTAGGTATATAATAGCTAAAAACATATTTTTTGCAAAATCAACCTTACATGCATGATTTAAAGATTTTTTTACAAAGCAGCGTACAAAAAGCAATAAACCGTAGTTTGCCGGTAGGACGAGACATGGAATAAGACGAATACTTTTTTACCTTTTGTATACGATACGATTTTTAATTCATTATATCACGTAGTTTATTAGATAGGAGTCGAGGTTTTCAGTGTCACACATTACAATAATATAAAAAAAAACACGACCTTTTTTGAAGTCGGTAAAAAGTCGTCGTATTAACGACCTATTTTTCTTTTCGAAGCTGATTTATAGTATGTTTTTATAACTTATAATATACATGATATGATTATATATAAATAAACAATGAACTTATTAATTAAAAATTTAAACAATAATAAAAAGATCGACTCCATTGAATAAGACCAGGGTCACTTGTATTATGCAACTAAAATAAAAAGAGGGTGACCGTTACGCTATAGATTTATTTAGTTATTGCATTAATTGAGCACTATTTGGGCACTATTTTTTGACATTATTACCGATCCCAAATTCCATGGTGCGGACGTCAGCTTATCGGACACAAGATGTTGTAATACGTAGTTCTTACACTGAAATAGCGGCTATTGAATTTTGCCGTATTATACTTGCACCGCTGAGTAAAGTTTTTAGACAAATTTAAATCAAAATCACACAAAAACAATTTTCAGGCATACCTTAACATAGCTATAAATTTTTCACTTATACATTATATCTATTTATAATAATAATTATTATTATTTATTTTATTGAATTTATTACTAAGCGAAATTTGAAAAATGCAAATAACATTAAATCAAATTAAAGCTTTGTAAGTGAAATTTTTTTATCAACATTTAAAATATATTATAAATTAACAGTGATTTTACAAATAGTATTATAAATTCAGTGACGTCTGACGTCTGACGCATTCGGTGAAGTATCAAGAATTTCTAGCTGACAATATTTTGCCTGACACTAATAGAATTTCATTAAATAGATAATTAATAAAATAATTTTGAAGTCCAAGTGTACTAAAAATCACTGTACGCGTCGGTGTCGGCACTGTCAACTGTGCAAATAGCACACACGTCACGGAACTGGGTTCGGCACTCTATTCGGCTGTACTCGGTCACCTGTCCCTGCCCGGCACTGATGTGTGCGGATAGACCTTATTACTGTATTGTTTGCAGCGTTGCCAGTATGTTATTTTGTAACATTTTACGTTACTTTCTTTTGGCCCTTAGGGTCCGTTCACACAGACCGGCTCGGAGAGCATCGGCGCGATTTTTCTTTTCACACAGACCGGATCGTATACGCTTGGAGTTGGTCTGAGCGGAGCCGCCAACTATTTCACATAGACCGGCTGGAAGCGACCTGAAAGCGGATACGCTCGAATCGGTCACAGCCGGTCGTATACGCTCGCAGCCGGTTGGATGTGCTCGGAGCTGATCGGATGCGATTGTGCTATCAAAATGGCGGTCGGCGTGGGGAAGCGCGCACGCAATCGGAACCGATCGGCTGCGCGAGCGAGAAAGAGCACGCAATCGGAGTCGATCGGCTGCGCGAGCGAGAAAGAGCACGCGATCGGAACCGATCGGCTGCACGAGCGTTAATTAAAGAGCATGCAACCGGAGCCAAACCGCTGCACGATCGAGAAAAAGTACGCGATCGGAGGCGGTCAGCTCCTCTTATTATTTCACACCAAGCGCCTTCAAGCATTCTTAATGACAAAAGCAGTGCACATGCAAAAATAAACCTTTATACAAATACTAAAAACCTTATTTTCAACGTAATAAGAATCTGCTCTCCTCTCCGAGCCGGTCTGTGTGAACGGACCCTTAGATGTTACCCGAGTTACACGACTCGAAATGTTACTTTTCTAAAAATTGATATCTCAATGAAAGTCATTGAAATGATATATTACTTTTAATTTTATTTTTATTGTATGTCTATCTTTTTCAGGTAAAAATTGTTACTTATGAAGCTTATTAAATAGGAAATAAGACTGTTTATTTTTTGTGTACAAAAATACATGAGTAAGATAAAGATAAAAGATAATGTTACCTTTGCCTCGAAGTTACTTTTTGAGCTGTCTCGTGTAACTTTTGACAATCGGACACTGGCAGCACTGATTGTTTGCTACTT
Organism: Parascotia fuliginaria; assembly: GCA_963082885.1. Classification (NCBI taxonomy): domain Eukaryota; kingdom Metazoa; phylum Arthropoda; class Insecta; order Lepidoptera; family Erebidae; genus Parascotia; species Parascotia fuliginaria. Next base: position 12,276,223 of record OY720176.1, on the reverse strand, counting down.
ATCTTGAGTCTTGACTGACTGAAGTCAGCTGGGCCATTTAGGCCCAAAATATCGTAATAATTTGATTTTATTGCAATTATTGGACAGAACCTTATTATTCAAGCAGATAAGGAAGCAAACTAAAACTGCAAATATGGGCCAGATTATGGGATCCTATGGGGCTAGAAACGTAGATCTTTTTATGGATGATACACCAACATTCGATCCCCATGCAGGGTTTTCTGAAAAAAGAAAACCAAGAGGTAATACTTGAATAATTACTTAGTTTATTATGTTATATCCATCTAACTTTTTTCATTTATTTGTAAATAGTTTGACTAGTTACATAATTTTGGTTTAGGTTAGGATGCAATCAAAACAAAACGTAACAAACGACGACAATCTTTCGCTATCGAATGCTGTAAAGTTCAAATATTTGTAATTTTATTCATACTTCACTTTAAATTGTTGTTTCACCAGTTTACGTCTACATCCTAGTAAAATTATATTAATATCTTTATAAGGCAAATATTATGATAAAATTACAACAAAATGTAAGTAAGACATTGTTTAAAAATAATTTTAAAGAACCGCTGCCTGAGAACAGGCTCTGTGTAATGGAGAACTATAGAAGTGCTTTAACTACAGTCCACCTAGACACAAAATGGTATTTTTCTCTGGTGCTAATCCAAAGGTTATGTTGAGGTGACCACTATACCTTTTATTTTATAAAATCCGTCATTTACTAATTTCATTATCTAACTAAATAAGCTCTTGTTATTTTTCATTTCAGAAATGATTGCTAATGAGGCTGAACTTATATCTGCCAAGATCCCAATTAAGTACCGTGACTATTGTGCTCATCATTTGTTGGAGTACCAGACATGCCGCTACAAAAATATGCCCATGTTATACAAATGTGCCCATGAGAAGCATGCCTACCTCACCTGTGAAAAGGATGAGTATGTATTTACTTAATTTTATTTTGTAAGGGTATATGATTGTACACATGGTATAATTATGTATTTAATACAAAAAAAAACTAAGTATCTACAAAACATAGCATCTTGCAATCAGCAGATAGGTCTGCCTATTTATAGCAGATGCTGGATTTGGGTTTGCGGGGAGCTCGGCCCCACTGGGGTAGTCAGCTATGTAGATGCCCATTTAACAGGGAGTGAGCCTATTGTCCAAGTCTGGATTCCAGGTTTTTTAATTCTATTTTATTATTTTATTTTTATTCTATTTTGTTTTCTATTTTAGAAATTCTTAGTAGATAATCCCATATATTTTTACCTGGCTCATTGAACCTGGGACATTTACATTGCAGTCCATACACAGTCGCACTAAACTACTAAAATTTACTTTTTATCCAGTATTTATCTCAATATCAGTCTGATAACTTCACTATTGAAGTATTAATCCATTGATGATCATAAGTTTATTATAAATTTCCTTATACACTATGCAAGAAGTTTAGCTGTGTTAGCCACAAAACTTCTCTTTGGATAAGTCTGTTCAAGAATGACAGTCATAAACCCATTTTAATACCCACTGGCTATGCTCAATTGGGCAGATGACATCATTGTAGAATTTATATAATACTAGCTTACCGCGGCGCGGTTTCACCCGCGCATAATATGGTTTGTTGTATCCCCCGGGAACTAGACTGATTTTCGGGATAAAAAGTAGCCTATGTCACACGCACACGCACACAAACTTTCACATATATAATATTAGTAGGATGTATTAGTTTATAGTTATATTATTTATGTACTGGTATATTATGAGCCCTAGATGCCTGAAATAAATGATTATTATTATTATTATTGCTGAACAGTATATGCAACCCTGTCTGTTATAATTACTTGTTAAAAAATAACCTTTATTTTACAGTTATGTCCTGCGCATGAAGGAATTTGAACGAGAACGCCGTCTCAGATTGCGTGAAAGACGTATTGCGAGTGCTGCTTAATTATGTTTCACTGGCTTAGTAGAGAAATTTTGTTGTTAGGAATATATAAATAAAATAAACCAACATCTTTTATATATTCTTTCATATTTCGTTTAAAAACTGTTATTATATTGTTAGTTTAAAAAATCATCATCATAATTAAAACAAAAATTGATTGACAAGTTTATTTTAATTTTAAAGATCGTACTTGCTGGAGACCGTCGAACCAACGTAGATCGGCAGAATACATTAAATCCATACTAGTCCATACTGCTATACAGCCATACTAATAAAGATGTTAGACACTACCGAACGGACTGTTTCCACGAACCCGTTGCTGTACTCGTCCACTTCTAAGCAATCGTCGAGGCTTTCGAAACGGTTCAGAAGTTCGAGTTGGAAGCTCTTGGAGCTTTGAATCTGAATCGGTGCAAGTCGGAGCGCAGACTTCATCAGTCGGGACCAATCCTGCTTAGGGTTGATATTTAATGTGCCTCTTATCAGCCGGTGATGGCTTCCGGTTTTCACCGCATTTATCACTGAGACATCATTAAATATTTGCAGCCTGGTCGACATGATGAAGTCAATCTCATTTCTAGTGTCACCATCAAGACCAATTCAGGTACTATTGCGCTTCTCGAAGAAGGGGTTCATCATACAGACTTGTTTGGTTGTGCACTGAGTGAATTCACCAAGACTACTTTGTACATAATATGTTATGTAAATATAAAATAATAAATCTGTATGTTACTCTATTGCATTGGGTAAAAAACCTGTAAAAATAGATGTAAGTTTGGAAATAAATAAATAAATGAAGTCAGCCAGCATTTGGCTCCGGGGATTCCTTGTTCCAAATCCAAACTGCCCCACGCTCAACTCGTTACCGCTTCATCTACCCAGCTTTGTGTTGAAGTCCCCCATGTCAACAGTGTATTGGGCCCTAGAGGCATGTATAACTGGAAAATGTCCTCATATATAGCTTCGATTTCATTGTCGGGATATGTCGAAGTGGGAGCATAAACCTGTATGACCTTCAGCGAATACCGTTTGGGGATTCTGAATCTATGGTATGCTACCCTCGTGGACACACTCGTTTTTCACCATGGTGTTCACGAGGAACTTGAGGACGATGACCCGACTCCACCTTGGGACAGTTGGTCGCCCTCCCGGAAATAGAGCAAGTTACCGGACATACGGGTTATCGTGTCCTTCCCCTGTTTTCGGACTGTCTCAATTCTTCCTTCAGTTCAACAATCTTCTCGATACGCCGCAGTGTGCACATGTTGTATGTTGCCAGGGCCAAAGGTCGTCGGTTTGTGTGGCCCCCGCACATTCTTCGCACCCCCTACACCTCTATTACCATCGCCGCTACCATAGCGAGGAATACCGGGGCAACCGGAGACTGAGGGCCATTTTTTATGGTGCCGTTCCATTTGAGGAGTTTTGCTATAATCACCACGCTTGGCAGGCGGATTGGCGATCCGGTGTTGCCTGTGTTATGTTGACTTTCTGCCGCCTGTTTTACAACGGTTTGATCGTTGTTATTCGGTAGACTGACTGCGCTAGCGGAGTAATTACGACTCCCAGATTGTATATATTTCGCTAGTGGGTGGTGGGGTCTGCACTTTCCGACGCTGACAGTTGCAGAGTTGCTTCTCTGAAGTGGCAATGGGCAGGAAAAATAGCTCGCAGAACTGACGGCCGTTCGGGCAGAAAGGTTATTGTGGCTACCACGAACCGAAAGGCGCAGCGTGGGCAGAGTCCTCACAAGGTGAACCGACGACCTTATATGGATGGGCGGCGAACGACCGGCCAAGGAGGCGAAAATTGGGTGAGGGCTATGTCCATCAGTGGACGTCTTTTGGCTGATATGATGATGTATGGTAGTGAATTTCTTTCGGCTTCGGCTGATTAATGATGAGCACTGAGAAGCGTGTAGGTATGGCTGCAGAATTAAGCTATAAAGTAAGGAATAGCGTGTTAATAAAAAAATAAGACATATACATAACATAGCAGAATATGGATTCAATGATGGTATTTGACTAAAATTTGAAAGGAGTAAGTAAGTAGGTACGCATGTTATGGTGATTTGGACATGTGAAAAGGATGACTGAATAAAGGATAACGATAGGGTATATAGAGCGGAAATGCCTGGACCATTTAGTATGGATCACCCTAGAGCTAGGGCCTAGAAGGACATACAGATCTACATGTACCAAATAGGTGGTGTTAATATGAATGTTGAAGAGACCAAAGGAGGTAAGTAATTAGCTAATTAGGTTTAGATATACCTACTCCAGTCAATAAAGAATTGTAGTGCGTGAGCGAGTAACTTAGCAATTTTTTCGGAAACGTGTTTAGGTTGATTAAGGAGTGAACATACTAAAAGAAATGGGTAGGTACTTAAAACTCCTTCCCTCCCTCCAGCTCACGTCCTAGGAGGAGGACTTTTAGTATGTTCACTCCCTGATCAACCTAAACACGTTCATGAAGAACTTGCTAAGTTACCCACTCACGCACTCTACATCCCCTTTTTAACCATTCGTTGACTGGACTAGATATAATGGGAGACAGTCGTGAATTAGTACTTATGATGATAATGATGATCAGATCAGGTACCTAACTACTTTCTGTTGATTTTATAGTTTGAACTGTGGCAAATGGCAATGTTTAATTATTAAATACATGCTAAGTTTTGTTTTATCGTTGATATGGAATCATTGACTAACTCAGAGATGGAACACTCCTTGTGGGTCAATATTATGTGAAAAGTTGTAAAAACTTAATGTACATTTTATTTAAACTAGTATGTACTAAAACGATTAAAAGTTTACGTAATTGTAAATTAAAAAAACAATAATAATCATTAATGATCACTTAATCACAATAAAATTACAACACCAAACACAGACAATGTCATAGACTAAAAATGTTATGTCAACCCTATATAGAAAATCAATAATGTTGCCATAAAATAAAAAAGTTTGTCATTACAATTTTAGCGCATTGTTTTGGTTCCACAAGGATGTATTTTCAATGGCAAGAATGAGATGCTGTCATGAGATTTACACGAATATTTGTTACATGAGAACTCACAATAATACACTGTAATGACGATTGCTAATACAGTCTTCGTGACATTTTGTGACGCAGTCGCCCGTCCACAATTTTTGTAAACACGCTTGTCGAATACACAAATTCTATAGGAATAGTAGAATAGGCTATTTATTGCGGAAGTAATGGCTTCCTAAAATTTAATTGCAGACATTATTTTATTAACAATAATTAAAATCAAACATGTTGATATATCGTATTTTGAATCTGATCAGATGCGCTGTCTGAATATTTGTGTTATCCGGCTTATTTCCTTTGCTATTTAATGCCGCGTCCTGTAAAAGCGCTACAAAGGACTATCCTGAAAATATTGTTTGTGTCTTAGGAAAATTATCATTTCCGTCTATGAAATAAACATGTGTTTTTACTAGTTTATAACAAGTGTATTTTATGTGTCGATCAAAGAAACGGTTGTGGAGATGATGACTTGCGGTGGGCATTACTAAAACTGAAAATAAAAATTAGTTTATTGTCATGGGTGATGCCGCCGGTACGAGTTCTGTAAAGAATAACATGAAGAGCAATATGCCAGAAGAAGAGGAAGATTCAGAAGACGAGGTTCTGGAGAGTGAAGATGAAGACGAGACAATCGCGAGGATACAGCGAGCTCATTTCGCTCAAACAGCGGCTATGAAGTCTCGGAGGCGCGCTGCACCAAGACCAAGACCGATGAGCCACAAAAGGAAAATGGAAGCCGTGAAAAGCTTTCATGACTTCACCAAGAAACTCAAAAAGGACACAGGTATTACAATACGCAGCTTAGTTGGTAACAACTTATTAGAATTAAGTGACTTTTCAAGTGAAGATAGTAAGTCGGAGAGTGATGGGCTTTCAGAGGAAGAATTTGTGGTTAACCCTAATGCTGTTCAAGAACTCAATGAGGAAAATGAGAGTTACATTGACCCTGAAACTGGTGACTTTGTGGAGGCGAAACGGAAAGTACAAAACCATAGTGACCCGCCAATAGTTCCTAATGCATCCCCTGATTGTCCACCTGAGCCTGAAATCAAACAAGAACCTAAAACACTTTCAATCAGTGATATCATTGATGATGGTGATTTAGACAATAAAAATGTGGAAATTGCCGAAGTAGAAGGTAGTGAATTATGCTCAGACAAAACAGCTGAGGAATTATTAGATATAAAACAAGAGGAGAATAGTCAGGACTTTGATATTACTGAGAAGTTAAAAGAAATGGGTGAGATTAGTGTAAAACCAATAAAGAAGGAGGATGATGATGACGATGACTTATCAAAAGAAGAGGAAAATAAACCTGAGGAAGAAGAGGAGGTTAGTCTACTTGTTTTTTTTATACTGATAATCAAAACTGGTTCAAAATTGATTAGAATCATAAATATATTCAATTCCAGATACTTAGTATTGTTTATAATTAATGCAATGCAAATCAATTACAGAGTATATTATTAAATGCGTGCATTGAGATTTTTCCAGTCATTAGATTCTGTTTATTTTTCTTTCTATCCATATTATTATTTGTGTTAATTATAAGCCATTTTTAAGTGACTTTTTAAGAACATAGTTTCTTTTAAACAAAATATTTCTACACAATTTCATCTTAGCTCTTCTAAAACATGTAGTTTTGGACAGTTTTTATAAAGACATTTGCTGTTTTGGCAGGGTTTTAACTATAGTTCTATCATTACTAGATATTGTTCTTGAGACATTTTAAAAAGAATAGTCTAATACAGGGAACTGATTTTGATCAATTTTATTTTATACATAATTTAAATTGTATTTACCTCCCTGTTTGTCAAGAGCTATAGATAATATAAACAGTGTGCTTTAAGTTTTCTTACAAAATATACTTTGATCTCATGCCAATACTAAAATCTATGCTACAAACATGAACTCGTCTGTTTGTTCGGTAAACAAACATTATCATGTCAATGTATTGCCAAATATAAATTTTGTAAAATATATCCTACTACTATTATAAATGTGAAAGATTGTGTGTATGTGTGTGTGTGAGTGTGTGTGTGTGTTTGTTACCACTCAGCGCTGAAATGATTAACTGATTAAACAGCTTAACCAATTACTATGAAAATTGTACCTATGTGTATTATGTACATAGATATGGTACTGTAGACGATAGACATAGGATACTTTTTATTCTGAAAATATGACTGGTTCCCGAGTTAAACACATACCATTTCCGCGTGGGCGAAGCCGCAGGGCACAGCTAGTTATTTAATAAGTATTGTAAATATTATGACTAAGAGCATAATGTTTTGATGTTAAGGTTATGTTATGCATTCAAGATATAAGATAATCTTTAAGATTCTTTCAAGTTCAATACTACCTATTTATGGTTTAACTATTAACCACATGTAACTTACACTGCATTAGCAAGTCTACCTGGTTAGTGTTGTCTTTCAGGTAGAAACCTTACTCTAGGAAGGCAGAAAAGGATTCTGGTGTATTTTAAATGCTCCTAAGATGAGTATTTTGCGAGCAAATTAGACTGCCTATTAAACTGCAGGTTCAGCATGAAATATTTCCTTCTAGCTGCGCCCCACGGCTTCGCCCGCGTGTAAAATATGTTTTGTTGTATCTCTCGAGAACCATGCCGATTTTCGGGATAAAAAGTAGCCTACACCCGTCTTCGGCACCTAATCTATCTACGTACAAATTTCATCAAAATCAGTTCAGCTGTTTAGGCACTGAGTGGTAACAAACAAAATTTCGCATTTATAATATTAATAGGATTTAATCATGATAGTAACGTTTGGCTGGCCAATTCCATGTTTTTAGAGTAGGTGTTACAAACAAATAAAATAGGCAATAAACAAGACCATTAGACCAGTTATTATCCAATTTAGGGATTAAACAGTTTGAGGTTTTAATTTCTGTAATGGATATGAAGTACACTAATAGGGCTTAAGCCATCATCGTCATTTGTTTTGAATAAGACATGACATGACAGAGATAGGTATTTACAGACAAACTACTAATGAATGCAAAGTTTGAGGATTGAAACAAATATTTGTAAATACAAATTTTGTCGTGAGTAAGAATTCAGAGTGACATTAGTGGTAGGACAACCATTTTAACCACAGGACCAGTCAAGCAGTCTTATACAACCCATAACTTAATAGCTAGATGACCCAAAAACTATTTATAAGTACTTGTACTTTACATTTTTTTTTTTTTTTTTTTTTAATATGTGGACACTATCACACACTGTCGTCTAGTCCCAAGCTAAGCAGAGCTTGTGTTATGGGTACTAGATAACTGATATATAATACATATACATACTTTTTTTTTGTAAATACATACTTATAATACATAGGAAACACCCAGACTAAAGACAAATACAAATGTTCATCACACAAATATTTGCCTTCCGCGGGAATCGAACCCACGACACCCGGCGTCGCAGTCAGTTACACTAACCACTAGACCAATGGTGCAGTCGCATAACATTACATAATTATTTGTTAGTAAAAACATTTGCACATTTAATAGTGATGAATGATTATGATGACCGATGACCTATAGAGGATATACCTACCTAAATAAATAAAATAAAAACGCCTTTATTCTACTACTTAAACTCAAATTATTGTAAACATATTAAAACATTTTAAATAAAAAAAAAATTGTTTTATATATATATAACTTAGTTTTTAAGTTGAAGCCTCCTCTTCGTAAGGCTGCCACCTCTAAAATTTGGCAACCAGGACAAGATGCGTGAAACCCTGGATTTAAGAGCCCAGAACCCAGACATGTCAACGGGTTTTTTTTAAGATCTGTTCGTCGGTTGATCGCGGCATGCGAGCACAGTACGTGTGTTGCGGTGAATGATGCCCCGCCCGGACGCTTCCCAGACACTCCCCAGACGCTCCCCAGACGCTCCCCAGACGCTCCCCAGACGCTCCCCAGACGCTCCCCAGACGCTCCCCAGACGCCCTCTAAACTAGGACAAATCCGTGGAAACCCGGACAAATGGCAGCCCTACCTCTTCGGCGTAGGCCCCCCCCCCATTTCTTACCATATACATAAATCGATTTCTACCTTTGGTCATCCAGTTTGGTCCACTTTTTTACGAAATATATCTTCCCACCATTTCCTTGGTCATTCTTTGTTTCTGACTACATCTCTTAGTATCCAATCTGTCATTATCTTTGTCTAGCGACTATTTGCCACTCTGCAGATGTGGCCAGCCAAGTTCCACCTCAGTGACCGGATCCTCTTGATAACGTCCACCAGTTTAGTCTTTTCTCCTATTATTTTGTTGCTTATTCTATCCATTGGTTTAATTCCCAAGGTGCTTTTTCCATCTTCCTTTGGCACATTGCAAGTCTGTTTTATTTTCTTTTTTTAGGAATCAGGGCTGACAGCAGTATGTTAAACATGGAGAATTGTAATTTTAGATAGTTTTTTCTCATTATGTAATTTAATTTGCTTATTTTTCATGACCTCTTTGAAGGGATATACTTACACTTAGTTAAGTAATGGTTAATAAGGTAGTCTATAATTGATTTAGCTAACTAACCATTATTCAAAGAAGTTTATATCAAGATTCATGTGTTCACTTTAGTAGAGAGAGAGAGTAATATTTTTCTTTGTGACATAACAAGTAGTAATGATCATTACCCATACATTATTGGTAATGAAATCATTGCTTGAGATAATTATTTTTGTGTGTTTCATGTTTAATTTCAGGCAGATGATGCCACATACGAGTATAACACCCAAAGCCATGTTGACAACACAGGCTAAACAAATGTTTTTATTATATAAATTAATTATTTATTATGAACTTTGTTTAAGATTTGTATTGTACTATTTTTTATTTATTTTAAGGGAGAAGTGTATTAAAATCATTTGGTATTGTTTTCAGAAAAAAGCACTAAATCCAAATGCATTAAATGTACGTCGTAACATCAGAGAGGTAATGGATGAGAAGAATTTAGATGCATCTACTCTTGCTGCCCAGCGGCAAGAATCTGAGAGATTGGCAAGAGTGCAGGAGCAGCAGAGGATCATCAGAGAAGTAAGAATTTTTAAATCTAGTTTCTTAGAATGTTAACAATGTGTGTTTATTTTAGTTAGGATTTCAAGCAAGATTCCTGTTGTGTTATAAGCTAATAAAAACTATCATCAGCTAGATGCTTTAATATTACATTAACTTGCTTTTTAAGTATACAATACATAAATAAATATATTAATAGATATATTATTGTGTGTATAGAATATAAACTAACCACTTAGGATGTAACTTTTTATAAATTTATTGTTATTGTGTTATGTGTTATTGCCAACAGGTTCAAAGACAAATAGCATTGAATCGTCAAAACAAAATACATCAGAAAACATTATCATTATTACAAGGGGGATCATCTATACTGAAAAAGTCGTTACCTGGACAAAAATTAAAGTATGTATCTCGTTTTGATCCATGAAAAACAATTCTTGAGATATTATCACCCATATAATACAAAATGTATCTTTTTCTAGTTTGCCAAACACAGTACTAGTTAAATTACCATCAGGTGAAATGAAAAAGACTACTATGAAGGCAGGTCAAGTAGAAGTGACTAAACTACCTAAACCAACCACCTCTGGAGCACAGAAACCAGGGAGACCTGATCAGAAGAAAGAGGTTTGTAGGAATGAAACAGTACTCACACATGTAGCACCACGCCATTTTCATGAAAGGAGACAGCGTTTAGACAGCATTGTGTAATACCCGCGTTTCGATAATTATATTAAGTCCCAGGCTTGTAGAGAGGCAATACTTGCCACGGCAATCTGCGCGAATTTAACGAAAGAGTTTTTAAAGACATGACACGCAACCGGTAACGCAATTCTTATACCTGCACTACACCACTGGTATCTACTTCATACTTACCACCACTTCATTATATTAGGATGCATTAGTACAACAAACAAATTTTGATACCAAGAGCATTACTGCAGTAAACTACGACAATAGCAGATTGTATTTAGTGTAGCAAAAACACCACTCTAAAATATTACCAAAATTAAAATTCATTATCAGTCTTAATATTTAGATAAAAAATGTATATTTATTATTTTGCTATGTATAGGTTGTAGAAATAGTCGATAGCAGCAGTGGGGAAGAGTCTTCGTCTTCGTCGTCCGATTCTGATGATTGCATAATGCTGTCAGATTCAGAAGTGCCGCCTAGTCCTGAAGCCGATGAAGATCCCGGTAATTCAGGTAATCCAAAGAGAGCATTAAAAAGTAGTACTCAAATAACCCCTAATAGATTCCACATTCCGTAGCAGATACGCACAGCTCATAGCGGCATTTGCTAGCATACGGACACTACGATTCGTGGATTTTTATGCTTCGCTTGACCTTGAAATATCCAATCAAAGCGTAGCTTTAACGTTCTGCGCCTCTAGATCCTGCCCCTTATTTTTACGAGCTCAACTCAGAACCAATCAATGTTAATGCAGCATCTAAAGCGGTAATGTATGTGTCAAAGTGCGTACTTTCTTAAGATCACAGTGAAAAAGATCATAAAGTAACATAAGGTAACATTTTTTATGGTCTTGTTTTAATTCATGGTAAACTGTATCATATTCCGATTTTGAAATAGGCTTTTCTTGAACTCTGGATACCTTACCCATTAGCAAAAAACAATAAGTACTAATTTAATCCGTTTTCACCATTAGGTCTTCATGTGAATGATGCCTATAACATCCCAGACGAACAAGGCCGAGTGTTAATCAATATTGGTCATCCGGAAAATGAAGAGGATATATTTTTAGCGCCACAAATCGCGAGAGTTATTAAACCTCATCAGGTAAAATTAGTAGATAACTCATTATGTCGACGGTTAAATAGCAAATTGGTCTAAGCTACATTTTAAATGGTGCAATAAAAACTTAAAACATCTTGTTTGTAACATCTTCATGATTCCATCCTTATGGACAAAGTGTATCACACATTTGTGTCGCGAAATCTGTCACATATTATTCCATAAATAATAATTTTAGTGTCGGCAAGTTTTCATACATGATTCCTTACGTTCTTGTTTGCATTCTTTCCAGATTGGTGGTGTTAGATTCCTATTTGATAACATAATTGAATCTGTAGAACGATTCTCGACGTCAACTGGCTTTGGATGTATATTGGCGCATTCGATGGGCCTCGGCAAAACATTACAAATTGTGTGTTTCTGTGATATCTTCCTTCGACATACATCCTCTAAGACTGTTTTGTGTATTATGCCGATAAATACACTACAAAATTGGGTAAGTGATCTAAATAATACAAGTTCTATCGTAGCATTCCTCTGATTCCTCATTCATTTGCGAGTCGGACTTTATCCCGTCTCGAGAGTACGTTGCGTGTTACGCGAAATAGTAGTAAACCGAAATGCAAAGTTAGAGTATTCTCGTGTATTTCCCACGAAGTCTAGCCTTTAAATTGTTATTTTAATTATACTTTGTTTAATCTTCTTTACCAAAAAACGTAATTAATTGTTCATAGACCATCAATATTCGGGAACCATATTAAACCTTACACCGAAAAGGCTTAATATGAACGTCCCACGTTCAAAGACAATTGTACGCACTACCAATGTGGTACTCATAATATACGAGTTATTTATATCGTTTCAGGTAGCAGAATTTAACATGTGGTTACCATTGGATGCGTCTGTCAGTCCGTTATCGGCACACGGCGAAGTGCGACAAAGAAACTTTCCTATCTATGTGCTCAATGATAGTCACAAGACGTTACAGATGCGGGCTAAAGTAGTAAAAGTGAGTAGCGATTGTCTAATATTTTTTAAGTATATGGGGAGAAGAGGGATAGTTATTCTCGCCCTTGAAGCGGTGCTGACCATATTAAAATAGTTGAGCTTAAAACATTTGACTGTTATTCCGACTTGATTTATTCGGAACCTGGGGCTTAAAACTGTATTTATAACATGGTGGCACATGGTTAAATAAAACGCTTATATTTACAGGATTGGACAGCATCTGGTGGAGTACTGATGATAGGGTATGAGTTGTACAGACTTTTAAGTATGAAAAAAGACAAGAAACCTCGTAAGAAAAAGAAAGCAGACGCGAAGGCTGAAGCTGAGAAAGAGAAGGAAGAGAAGAAACTAGACCCCAATGATGATACACAGGTAATGATAGTTAAAGTACAGTAAGTAATGTAAATGGTCTAGATATAATAACCTCATTTGTCAAATAATAATGGCTGGCTTAGAAGATACGAGGGAACAGATGAACATACATACGTATATGTTCATCAAATAGCCTGTTGAATTCATAACCCTTTGTCGTTCGACTTTGCCGTAGTCTGGTAAAAATTACGCCGTTTTTTATGTATAAAAGTCTAGTAATAGTATGGGAACCGACAAACATTATTTGACTTTTTTTTGTTGTAACTGTCGCTCATGTATGACTCAGAGTCCCTAACATTGCTCCTGCAATGCCAACGACTCTGAGAAGCTGGTGCCTACCGTGAAGGGAGTGGGATAGGTGAACGGATTGAGGGAGGTGAGGAAAAAGGAATGGGGGGGAAATTTTGCCTCTGGCACTCTCACTCACCGAACGAATAGTACGGGTACTATTACTTTTGTGTCGATTTTCTATAAGAGGATAGTGCTTCCCGAGTCGATCCTGCTCATTCATGCTGAAACCAAAAGTATATGTGACTTTTTTTTAGGAGGATAGATTCGTCTATCCTCCTAAAAAAAAGTCACATATACTTTTACAAAATCTTATGTAGAGCAAAAAAGAAATGTTTATTTTTTTAATTTATCTAATAATATACTCAATGAAACACTAAAGACATTCTTTAATTTAAAATATTTTTCTCAATTGCCACTGTCCTTCATTACTCTATGCTTTTACATTTTTTTATAAATGAAATAAATTATCACATTATTTAATTTTTAGGCTTCAGAAGAGTCCAAATTAGACAAAGAAGACGGAGACTCGACAAAATTAGACGATAATAAAGACGATGTTAAGAAAGAGGAGAAGAAAGAAGACGGTGTTGATGAAGATAAGAAGATGTTAGATGGTAATTATCACTTACAAATATATTAGGGCTATTTTATCCTACACTTGCACTGCCTGGTTTTGCATCGATACAAGTTGTTGCCTGTTTCTCGCTTTATTATTATCGTTACTGTTCGGCTCCTTTAAGTGATAGATTGATGTATTACATAGCTAAACCTTCCTGAACCGACAATTTAACAGTGAAAATCGCATACAATCTATTGGGTGGTTCTCGAGATTAGCCTCTTTTATACTATTTATATATTACGTATTCAGACCCTTCATATGGTGGACCACAGATAATCCTTCAATAGATTTCTGTGTACAGGGCATCATACGCCCACAACTCATACCGACATTTCCTAAAATAAGAACTCACTACAGACACTACGATTGGTGCATCTCTATGCATTCGAATGCTTGACCTTGCAATAGCCAATCACAGCGCAGCTTTTACATTCCGAACATACCGCTCCTAATAAATTAATGCAGTATTTAGGAGTAATCTATGAGGTGGACTGACGACCTTATAAGATTGGTGGCCTACAAGGGATGAGGCCCACGATAGGTCAGATGGCGATACTTCAAGGAGGCCTATGTTCGGCAGTGGATGTCTGCCAGCTGATACCATGGTATGGTATGAACGGGCAGTTTTTCGCAACAACGACTGTGCGCGTATTTTGCGTGTAGGATATGATGATGATACTAAAGGGCTTATACACAAGGCTACCCTCGTGTAACATTACCTTACATAAGTATTATATAACTAAATGATTTATTTACAGAAATGTATGAAGCGCTAGTAAAACCGGGTCCAGATCTGGTTATTTGCGACGAAGGACATCGAATCAAGAATTCTCATTCTAATATTTCTTATGCTTTGAAACAAATGCGAACGAAACGAAGAATCGTTTTGACTGGTTGGTATTTATAATTGCTATAAAAAGTCATTGAACATTTAAATTTCTACATGTTTATGTTTTGTGCTTATAATTTGGTCTATAAATAATGTTTGCAAACTTCTCTACTGACCCAGTGTAAACACAAAATAACTTTTATTCTTCAGATTTATTCATACTAATAATATATTAGACTCATAAAAAAGGGAGTGTAAAGTTTAAAAATGATAATTATTATTTTTTGTTGTGTAAATAATTTTTTTGTATTTTTCTAGGTTATCCTCTCCAAAACAATTTGTTGGAATACTGGTGTATGGTTGACTTCGTGCGTCCAAACTACCTGGGTAGTAAAACGGAGTTCTGCAATATGTTTGAACGGCCTATACAGAACGGACAGTGTATAGACTCTACGCCGCAAGATATTAGACTAATGAGATACAGAGCTCATGTATTGCATTCATTACTTGTCGGTTTCGTACAGAGGTAAGAGTTAAAAATCCATTTATACTAAAATATAAAGCGGAAGAGTTTGTTTGTTTGAATGCCCTAATCTCTGAAACTACTACGGATTTGAATAATTGTTTTTGCTCTTGGTAGCCCAGTTCTTGAGGAAGGATAAAGGCTAACGTCACGCTACTGGCGACGGGAGCAGAGCAGTAACCGAAGATGTAACGTAATGCGGGTGAAACCGCGCTACAGGAACCTAGTCTAGAATAATCCGCCCTCGCTTCGCTTCGGTATCAAAAGTTTCATTCGGTCTTACAACAAACGCCTACGGAAAATATCATAGCAATAGTGGCGTATTGCATCATTCAGATTTACAAAGGCGCTTAAAACATTTAAATTTTAAAGCAACTGAAAAATATTTTTAACATTATGAAATATAGTGTGTTACCCGTCTTATTTGTAGCTTTCTAAAGGTGAAAGATTTTTTTTAAATCGGTTACATAGATCTTGAGTTAAATCGGAACAAACAAACTAAACAAATATACAAAAAATCAAATCTTTTCTTAATATTTATTATTAATTTGGACTATACCTTATGTACAGCTATAAATTTTGAATAATTATAATTCTGTAATTTGCTTTAACGTTTCTGATTGTTTGTAATAATACAGCTTGGACCTTTCTATGGTTGTAACATCTATCTTTCTTCTTTAGGCGATCGCATGCCGTTTTGCAGTCAACCTTACCTCAAAAAGAAGAATATGTGCTTCTAATACGAATGACTGCGTTACAAAGAAAACTTTACGACAGGTTTATGAATGAAGTTGTCCGCTCCACTTCTGTGCCAAATCCATTGAAAGCTTTCGCAATTTGTTGCAAGGTATGGAAATAATATGTTTTACTTTCTAAATAACTATACTGTATCTTGACTATAACAATATTGCCCTAGGAGTCAGCTTAAGGTAATCCATCGGGATACCGATCTTGTTCAAAAATACTTTTAGACCAAATGCATTTTATCTGCTAGATCCAGTATTAAAAAGACAGTGCCAGAATTCTCGTAACAGTAAGTAGCCTTGGTTGAGTGACTATTGCAATCCTTATTTATTTCTATCACTTTAAATAACATTACGAAAGATTATATGCCGTATATTTCGCTGACTGAATAAAAGGTATTAGGGTATGAAAAAACACAGACAATAAGTTCTTTAGTCTTTTTAACTGTACAATATTGTATAAATATTTATATTTTAGATATGGAATCATCCAGATGTCCTATACAACTTTCTCAAAAAGCGCAGTGAAATAAACGCTGCTATAGAAGAAGATTTAGATTTGGAAGAGATCGGTGGTATTACTAAGAAAGGTCGCGGCCGACGAAGTGCGGCTCTCCCGAGACGTGCCGCTACATCGCGGGTAAGTTACCTACAAAAGATAATAAAAAAGTGATAGAGCTGTCATTAGTAATAATAATAAAATTTTTTCCCAAAACTAAGTACTTTGCACCAACTTGATCGTCGCATCACCCAATGATAGACTGGTAGATAATGCTTTAGGCATTAAATCCGCCTTTACATGTATGTGTATAATGTTTTAAATAAATAAATTAGTGACTTATTCTTGAGGCATATCTATCTTTGATGAGGTTATTAAAAATAGTAAGCAGCTAATTTCTCAGCTGTAAACATTCTTAGCAACTGTAGTCTCTTTAAAGTATCTACTCTATCCTATCTTGTAACATATCTGGTACGACGTTGCCACTCATGACGCGTAATCACTCATGACGCGTAATCACTCATAAGTGGTTACCATAGACATAGATCTTGAATCTAACTCTTGCTGAAAAAAACTAGCCATTGCATTTCCGTGAACATGTCTGTAGCGATAACAAGATACATTATTTCATTAACATTTTAGGGTTCGTCCAAAAAACCAGCTGCGACCATCACACCCAATACAACGACAGGTTCCATGGCCCCTCGACAAGACTCTGGAATATACGGCAACGCTCCATACCCACCGAACAGTCAATATGGAGGACCACCAAACTCGTACAGACCTGACCAACCAGCTGGTTCTTACCCACCATATCAGAACTATCAAAACCAGGGCCCGGGATACTATCCCCCCAATCAAGGATACAATCAAAACTACGATGGCACAAACTATTACCAACAGCAACCGCCTTATCCAAACAATTATCCGAATCAATATCCACAAAATATGCCCGAAAGCGGACAGGGTTATAACCAAAATTATTGGGGAAATGGAAACTATTATGGCAACACTAGTTACTACAATAATTCCCAATACCAAAATAATCAGTCACCTCAAGATTTTCGAGGAAATCCGCCTCCAGAATACAATAATCCTCAGCATTACCCACCTAATTACAATGCGCCTGCTAATGACCAACCGTACGCTGGCAACGCGATGCAACCTTACACGAACAACCAAGATGGTTACAATAACCAGCAAAGGCCACCATACCCAGGTTATAATAATCAACCTGGCTACTCAGAATATAACGCTAATGCGCCGCCAGGTGGTTATCCTAGTAATCCTGTACCTCAAAGCTATCCTAATCAACCGTTTTCGCCTGCATACAGCGCAAATACAAATATACAACCTTATGCAAATAACTCGACCCCGTACAACCAATATGAGAATCAACCTTCGAACTACCCAGGATATTCTAACAACATGCCTGTCAGCCAATCCCCGGAATCTAATAACGTGCCAAATCATCCTGTAGTTAAAAACGAACCCAATGCGCCAGTTAACTATACTCAAAACGATATAAAACTTGAACCGAGTGTACCAACTATACCTCAACAATCACAGAATACTTCCTCTGTGCCATATGGCAATCCTCCTTTTGGATATCCAGGAAATAGGTCTGCTTATCCTGAACAACCCGAAGCTAGCACAAATGGCAATTATCCATGCGCATACCCGAATTTCCCTCCTCATCTTGAAACCAAAACGCCATTGGGCAGTGCCAGTTTAGGCAGTCCAGTAACATCGTGGCCTATAACAGAAATTAAGACTGAAATTGATAAACTAAAAGCAGAAGAAAAAACTGAAATAAAATCGGAATCAGATGGTGAAGTAAAAATCGAAGATTTGGACACAAAGAAAATTGTAAAAGACGAGTCAAAGAAACCTGCTAAACTTGAGCCATTGATGTTAACGGATCCGAAATCTGAGTCTACAAAGAAAAAAGATAAAGGAGAAACAGGTAAAAGTGACGGATCTGAATCTGAAGCGGAAGGTCAGAAGAAAGGTAGAAAAGGAAAAGGCAAAGATAGTAAAAAAGGAGATAAGGCGAAAGCTAAAGGTAAGCCTAAAGCTAAGGGAAGGAATGATAGAAAAACGTCAAAAGAAAAAAATAATGACGACTCAGAGTCAGAAGAAAGTGAAAAAGAGGAGAAAATGAGCAGAGAAGAAGAGTTAGCAATTGTGAAGAAAGCAGAAGAAATGACGTATGATTGGGCAGCGGAATTATTAAAAGATTATATTCCTGGGATTATTGAGAACTCAGCCAAAATGGAATTGTTCTTCTATATATTGAACGAAAGTATTAAAATGGGAGATAGAATACTATTGTTTAGTCAGAGTCTCTTTACATTGAATCTCATTGAGGATTTCTTAGAAAAAAACTACATTCCTGGAACAAATTGTCCTTGGGAACGAAATACAAACTACTACCGTGAGTATTGCTGTAAATACAATGAAATGTAAGTTTCCTTATTCTAATTCAAATATTATATTTTATTGTACATATATTTTGCAGGTTTGGATGGTTCAACACACGCTTTAGAACGGGAGAAACTAATTAATGAATTTAATACGAATCCTCATATCTATTTGTTTCTTGTGTCAACGCGCGCGGGTTCTCTCGGTATCAATTTGGTGGGCGCGAACCGAGTTATTGTGTTCGACGCTAGTTGGAACCCATGCCATGACACACAAGCTGTTTGTCGTGTTTATAGGCAAGTATATTCTAGAAACCATTTCATCATCATTAAAATTTCTGGCATAACATTTGTAGTTATAACTATTAACGAAAATTGCTTAAAGTTTGCATTAACCTTTGAGACATGTCTACAGTTTTGATATGAGATATATAAATTCATATTATAATATTTTCGTGCATCTTTCGTGATTCATCATTCTCCTGTCCTGTGAATGCTGATCGACGGCTTTTTATTCATTTTAGATACGGCCAAAAGAAACCGTGCTTTGTATATCGTTTTGTAATGGACTGTTGCCTTGAGAAGAAGATCTATGACCGACAAATCAACAAGCAGGGTATGGCAGACCGTGTTGTGGATGAATGTAATCCAGACGCAGTGCTTTCTATGAAGGAGATCACTAATCTCTGCTTCGATAATGACGAAAAGGTATTAACTTCTTTATAGATTAAATAATGTCACAACTGTTTAATGATTTAACATTTAAAACGAGTATGTATGGCTCTATTATATCTCTAAAATTTGACTTCTAGGAACCTGAGATCAAAGATCTATCTGAACATAAAGACAAGTACATCGACGTCCTCATGCAAGGTGTTATATCGTACCATGCTAAGCTTTTGTGCAAGGAGCCATTCCAACATGAGTCGCTTCTAGTTGATAGGAAGGAAAAGAAATTATCTAGTGCTGAAAAGAGACTAGCGCAAAGAGGGTATGTAATTATTTCGCTACAAAATTGTTTAATTTTTTGTTAAGAAGCAACTTTTTTTGTAAACGTGCATGAAATGGCAACATTGCAACGATGCGCTTCGACACCGAGTGAGCGAGATGTCGCGACAATAAGGGGCCTTCTCTTTGAGTGCGAAATCCCAAAGTGTGATATCTTCGTCCAGCATTACAGTTTGACCAATTGACTGCGCATGCGTAATTTAAATGACCATCACTCATTATAACAGCACCGCTCCGACACGCCACATAACTTGCGACTTGCGTTAAGATTACGACTTTAAATCGTGTGTTGTAAAGTACATTTTACAATAACAAAATAAAATAGTTGACGGCTCGCCGTCCGCGCGCTGGACACGCGTTGCCCGCTCGCTTACGGCGCGCTGCCGGTAGCCGCCCGCGAGTGCATTGCGATGAGAACCGGGACCAAAAAGCGGGGGGGCGAGCGGTCACCGGGGTGTCATTGAATGTTGACGTTATTAAGTGCTAAACGATAATACGTATGCTATCCGACAAGATACTTAACAAACAAACATTTGAATGTGGTGTAGGTATGAATTAGAGAAGAAGGCGGCGTTGGCTCCCAAGCCTAGCACGGCGTACCGCACGGTGCGCACGGCGGACGGCAGCCTGGTGCAGCGGCCGGTGGCGTCCGTGCGCCCCATGCAGCACGGCGCGCGCTGGATACCGGCCGACGTGTGGCGCCGCCAGGGCATGACCGCGCAGGAGATGACGCTGCCGCTCGGTAACTACCTGCTCTTTGTTAACTATTATTACATCTAACTCTGTTGTGACCTTCACTCTCTCTATTCTGTGCCAGTTTGTGCCGTCCGTTGGCCTTCATAAAATGTGACGTCGGTTGGAAGGCAGGTAAATAACGTCGCCCACCTGAACATCCGTGCCGCAGCAAATTTACGACAATTCTCTCTACTCTGTTTACAATTCCAAGTTATTACTGGCAAATATGCAGATCTATCATAAATATAATTTACAAATAACAAAAGCGTAAAGTAATATGTTAACATTGTGGCATGATAGCATTGTTATTCAAACATAATTTTTATTGATGAAGATACCTATCACAATATCTATTTTATTTTTTAGACGTGGTAATACCTACAAATTCAGCTGAGAAGACTAACATTGTATTGAAAGCAGGCCAACGAGTCATGGTACTTAAGTCACCTAAAGGAATATACATGCAGTTGGAATCTGGCAAAATAATCGCAATCAAGACTTCATTCAAAGGTTTAGGCCAAAAGGGGGACAACAAAGATAATAGTCCAATAGGCAAGAAAGGTATGTAAACATTTTATAGTTGGTCGTATAAAATACAAATAAACATGATTATTTACGTCTTCTATTTTCAGTTCTAGGCAGCCGACCGACGACATCTAATATTCCGGGATCTCTGAAAAATAATTCTGCAATTACTATTACATCAAAAACGGGTCCAAGACCTGGCTTTCATAGAGTAATCAGGCCCGTAATGGGCCAAAATAAAATTGGTCGGCCTATGTTACCAGGCCAAAAAATAGCCGATATTAGAAATCGACTCGGTGAACTTAGATCCTATTCAGCCATGCGCCCAAAATCTCCCATGCAAGGCAGGTTATTACGACCTAATTTGTCTGGATCTGTTAGTATAACAAAAATTCCGAAGGATCCCAAGAAATCCGAAGCGGAAAGTAGTGAACCCAGTACTGCTCGAAAAATTGATAACTCTGACGAAGACACACACGTGTTAGATAGTGACGAGGATGACGAAAGTAGTAAGCAACGAGGCACGAAACCCTCATCTAGTAGCGAAGGAGATCATGACAAGCCTAAATCTGATGATCCTGAAAGTTCAAAATCCAGTGAAACTGAAAAACACGGCAGAACATCGGACAGAGAATCTATACCAGAACCTAAAGCTATGATATTAACTACGGATGAAAAACTACCTTCAGAAGATGCATTAGAAAATAAGACTGTAGAAGAAAATTTCAGAGAGAGATCGAAAGAACCGGAAACACCTAGAATAGAAACGCCAGATACTTTTCGTAATGCTGATGCAGTAGAAAGAAAAATCAATCCTTTAAAGAATTACAGGCATCAACGGCCCGGTGGTCGGCCGTCTCTCGAATCCAGCTTGAGTCAGTTAGAGAGAACGGCTAGCGTACTAAACAAAGAGGGAATGCCGGACTTCCGTAAAAATTTAGATGATATTACGCAATCGTATTCGCCGACCGGCGAGGAGAAACCTGGGGCTAAATCTAAAAAGAGAAGATCACCGGCTAAAGCGGACAGCATACCCGATCCTCAACCTGCAGGTGCCAGCATGTCTCACAGCGTGTCGAGTCTACTCGGGCCTTCGACAGTATCACCACGGCCCCGAAAATCAGATAATATGCCTCCACAGAATACTGCACCAGTGGCTCCAATCGAGTCTTCTAGTGCACATTCTAGGTTGCTGAATCGGCCAATTTCTCACGAGCCGCCAGTCGGGCTACCGCCTCTGGCGCAGCCGCATCCGAGTCACTTGCCTAAGTCTGTGCCACCGCCCATCAGTTTATCTCATCCCGCAATGATGAGCGGAGGCACGGCGGCGCCTGCAACAGACCTGACCAAGCCGCCCGTACCTCTCCCTACCGCACCCTCCCAAATGTACCCTGGAGCTAACCCACCTCCGGAAGGCCATTATGGCCAATATCCAGGTACGAAATTAGTTTTTAAATTTTTACACATTTAGAACTTAAAGAATTTGAGTTTACTAGCTTAGCATTTTTAATAAAAGTCACGATCTCTAGTTTAAAAATGTTAATTGAGAATTTTTGCCAAATTTACAATTAAGTCAGGTTATACAGATACAGATTAAAGCGTAAATATGCTAGTTTCGCAAAGCAAGTTACCGAATATTATGATCATGAAACTTCTTTGAATATAATACGTAATATATGAATATTTTTCAAAGGTTACGGAATGGCGGGGTATGGCGCGTACCCTAATCCCGCGTACTACGGCGGGTACGCTGGCGGGTACTACCCGCCGTACGCGGCCGCGGCCGGCGCGGGGACCGTCCCGCCGTATGCGGGCCCGCCGCCCGCTCCCGCCTACTCGCCTGAAGGCTACTTGCCGCCTAACCCCCAGTGGTAAACAGTGACTGCTTCTGTATGAAATAAGAGTGTCCGTGTAGTGATTGAAGTGCGCCACGACATTAACATTTAGATCGAGTGAATAGCATTGCTTTAAATTTCCAATGATTTTTCCTGTGAAACTCTTCTATGTTTTGTTGTCCATATCTATTTATTTAATTTTTCATATCAATTTGAACGAGTTTATTTTATGATTAATGGGAATAAATCTAACTATTCGTTCCTTATTACTGCGGATGGTGTTTTTAATACTATATAATAATAAAACTAAATACGTCACGTGACGCTACGAATTAAAAGTAGGTTCAGGCATTTATTGATTAACATGATATTTATATTTTAATACATTTATAAAATGCAAAATTTAAATCAATCAATTAAGCTATTGCTTCTATGGCCGATTCAGATATAAGCTATACTTGCTAATACTGGAAGTAGCCAAAATTATAATGAATCGGAGATGCCGCTAAATTTTTCCAAAGGATGGGAGTTCTCAAATGAACACTCATGTTTTTCGCTACGCACAGCGGCTGAGAATGTTACTTATGTCTGAATAAGCTTTTAGTCTTGCCTTCCAAGGAGTATTTAATAAAAAGAAATAGTACCTCGATATGTAGTATTTATTA
This sequence comes from Parascotia fuliginaria, assembly GCA_963082885.1. NCBI lineage: Eukaryota > Metazoa > Arthropoda > Insecta > Lepidoptera > Erebidae > Parascotia > Parascotia fuliginaria. The sequence goes on along the minus strand of OY720176.1, from coordinate 12,252,347 downwards.
AAATATTTTTGTCACAAAAATACCGTCATATTTCACCCATATAATTTACAAATTTGTAGATATTTGTAATATTTTTGTTTTGTACGTAATACTTGGTGGAAGGAAAACGTACCCAAAACGAAAAGTGATTGTAGTGTTAAAGATTATTTTAAGACACAAAACACTAGAATATATGGATATTCTTTTTTACATCTCAATTTAATTTTTTTTTTGAACACCTGCCTCTATATGTATTGTCAATAGCCGCGTATCAAATACGCGATTGCTCACACTACTAAGTACTACTTTTCGCTTTAAATATTGTTTCTCATCCACCCAACGTGTATTAATTTTTCTTGTTAATTTTGTGGACATACATTCTGATCAACTTTTAATTATTCTATAAGTACTTACTATGACTCCATGTAATATATAATACTATTTAGAGTGATCAGCAATAATCGGTTTTCGAATAAACTCTCAACTATAATTATAATGAGTGTGTGACAAGTTTTGAATTTCTCCAAGCTAATTAACTCGGTGAGTGTAGAACTTCCAAGTACATATTCAATCGCACTAATAGTTACGTGTGATCGGTTGTCAGTAAATGTTTTTATTACTGTGGCTATGGATCGATATGGATGTGATATGTTGCTACATAGTATTAAGTCGAATATAGCTTGTATGAAGTATTTATCAATTGTAATGTTAGATAGGCGCCCCTAGTATATTAGAAACTTTAGTTTCTCATTTAACCTACAGGTCCGTGATATGTTTTACATAGTAGTTATGTATGCAAATGCTATATGCATAGAGAACTATTTATCTAATTTTAAATGTGTTCTAAATGATATGATCTGAGTGCGATAATCAATTACAAGTTAATTTTAATGATGAATTTCTATTTTTTTTCTGGTATTTTTTTCATTGCATTGTTATAACGTGGCGTCATATGCTCTAAAATATTTGTTAGTGCTCTAATCTAATGCCTTGTTTGCACAATGCAGTTTTTGGGAAGCAAATTTTTATCTCATGTTTTAGAGATAAAAGAAATAAACATAAAAGTGGTGAATCAAAACTTTCATTGTGTGAATTCGCTTTTTGGTAACTCTTTTATTGATAATTCTTTTTATAAAGGAGATTAGGATAAACTAATATTTTAATTCTTGAATTCAATACATCTACATAAAGAATATTCTATAAAAAAAAATACTACAACAGTGGATTTGCTCTTTCTTAGTAGAACAATTCTAATCATAAGATTAAAAATCTAATACACAAAAGTACATTGTATATCGATTTGTTTATCTTGATAGATTTTCTTTCATTTGATTACAAAGAGGGTGTTTGGGAAAATTTTCGCCACTAGTATATATTTCGCCAACATTAATTACAAAAAGTATGAATTGCTATGTACATATTTTAGTATTGTTATATTATCGCAATGGATGAACTGTAACGTGTACAGTGCAGCAAATTGTGAATAAATAAAAGAGCTATAACTTGAAACACGTATCATCGGCAATTTTCATTTCTCATCTTAAGCCCTCCTATCCTCGCAAGATGCAGTTTGCAGTAATACTAGAACAACAATTATTACTCTAACGCAATTTGAACTCGTATCGTGACTTATTAATATTTAAATATAATATTAATATTAGATCAATATCTCGGATGATACAATGCTTTGTAATTTATAATTTAAATGTATTCATCATTCAATGAAAATTGCCATGGTTACGTAGATAGCTAAATTTAATATATTAACTTTATTTTTAATTACTATTTTGCATAATACCGCATGATTCACCAAGTTACGACAAGTTTGTTTAGCTGTGTATTACTAATTCTGGCGCTCTGACATAATATATTGCATCGCTGAAAATCTGTAAAATCTGCCGTTAATACGACACACTCGAATGAACAGGCAATAAAGATAACAAAAAATGTCTAAAAGTGTTTTAAAGACAGGCATTTAAGCTATTTTTTGCATTAAATCTTTCCGAGAAATATATGATGTAATTGAAATCTTTGGCAATTATTTAGGGAGGTAAAACTTTTATGATGTATGGTAGAAGCTATAACAATTTTATAATTTTATGAGCTAATAAGTACAACTCTCAGAAAATAATTTTTCATAATTACTTACATCCCATCTGATGTTCATCTTAAATAAAGTGCTCCTAGTATACGGTGGAATACATTTGTTTTAAGAAGTAAGACACTATTTTTCAAAGCAATTATATTTTCATCTATCTTTACTTTTTTACCGTGTTTAATTAACACACCATTTAACTTGCTTTGCCAAACTTGCAATGCAAATGTATCCTTTAGGCTATGTGAATAAATTCCTATCTCCTTTACAAGAGTATTGTAAATAAAACTCAGTAATGTCTATATCGTGGTGTCCTCTCTTTAGCAGTATTATTTATCGCTTGTGTATGATCATAAGAGATTAAAATTGTAGGATAAGTACTGATATAATTTACGGTACGCCATTGTGCGGTGTTGTAACAATTTATCAAATGAGACTAATGTATTAGTTATTTATATGGTACCATGCATAAATAAGTACGAATAACAATCTGAATATTACGATCAATCTGAGTAAACACGATGCAAATTTCGCACAGTGATGAAGTTTGCCAGAGAAAACTAGCTTGGTGTTATTGAACATATTTTATGTTCAGTTTTCTTGGTGAGCAAAGTTATATTGATAATGAACCTTGTTTTTAATTTAAAACTGCGTTGTGTAAATTAATATTATTAACACCTTACCTATGTAAAGTTAGTCTCGTTTGTTCGGTTGTTTTTCTTGATTAGACAAATTTTTTTAGAAAATTTTGATATTTTATTTTATTGCCAGAATATTTGATATTTTATTTTCTGCTTTTGTATAATTTAGCTTATTTATACACCAGAAAAAAAGTAGAAATTATGCCGTGTATTATTTTAAAAATAAGTCTTCAATTTGTGTATGTTGTCCTGTGTACAAATAGTGTTCGAAATTATTCGAAGTGATAAAATACATAATAAACATTGCATTTTAAATTGGTCAAATAGGATTGTACCGGCGATATCTAATAAAGAAATCAGTAAAAAAGACGTGTCTTTTTATTTTATTTAGGTTCGGGGCCTAATGAGCCGACTGGGAAGCCCTCAAGTGAATAGTCATTAGGTCTCGATTGAATGCCGAGAAGTGTTCTATTCTACTGAAAATATTATATTCTATTCTACAGCTTATCTGACAACTACCTAACCGTTATATTTCAGAATGTTTATATTATCAGCTTATCAATTGTGCGTTGTAAATCTAAGAGCAAGTTTACACGCTCAGTTTGGCATCAGTCTGGTCAGAATGATCGTGTAAGCCCACGAATTGACAACAGACTGATGAAAATTAAATACTTATTTTAAGTAATTTTGTCAGTCCGTTTTGAATGATGAAAGACTGATGGAAGAATGATCGTGCAAACCGCTCGTATCATTCTCACGTTTAGTCACCGTCATGCGTCAGAGACACAATGTAGAAGGGCCGAGTCAAGTCAAGTATCTCTTTTTACGCGTTTTCTTAGCAGCAACAAGATAATAAGCATAGCACACACTTTCCTTTTCCTTAAAATATCCATGACTAAGACCTAATTTAAACAACCGACGGTCTGTTCTAAAGTGTAACGGCCACTGGCGTACTTTTCATCAGTCTGCTGTCAGTCTAGATTGACCGTGTATCCGTGAAAATCATCCATCATTCTGGCTTTAGTCGAGTCAATCCAGACTGATAGACCAGACTGACGCCAAACTGAGCGTGTTACCTTGCTCTAAGAACACGTCTATTAAAAAGCTGTTTTATAGATACTGGAGATGAGGCACTGAAAGTACCTACTAAAGTCAGTTTCTATGTTGGCATGAACACATAAAATTTAATAACCTGTGATCTGCGGCTTAAAAATTCGATTTCTTCGCAAAGTTGGTTTGCGTAAATATTTACATTGTCGGCCGACAACCTACCTATGTATGCGCTATTAAGCTAGGTACCTACTCATGTGATTAAGAAGCCAAATACGCGAGCGTAATCAATGTACCTGTAGTGTATGTGGTTGTGTCTGTTATTTGTCTCGTGCGCATACGTCACAGTGTGAGCTAGTCTATGTCCGGGGATGACATTGACAGGAGAACACGCGGGAGTGGTGGTGCGTTGGCGAGCCGAATAATCTGGAACGAGTGAGACGCGATAGTGAATACTACATTGGCGACGAGGATAAACCTCAGTAAACCTCATATCGAAATTACCAGTAAGTAAGATACGCTTATTTTGAATTCGTTTTATGGAAAGAGAAGGATGACGGTATAATTACGAATCCGTTGAATTGGCCATATTTACAGCAACTGAAAGTCTGGACTGACGATTGATTATCTTTATGATGAATGTTATACTGCTATTTATATAATTCACCAGGTTATTTACATTCGGTAATAATAAATAATGACAATCACGATGATTATTTGCACTAATGTAGGTACAATATTGTTTGAAAAAAAAACGATAGGTACACAGGATTCAACATAATTAGATAAGCAGGTGTTAATTATTTATTGATGTGATCTTTAAACTCAATACCTACCCTAAATCAGAGACATAATAACCTAAAGTACCTACTTGTTTACTATTAGTTGTACTAAGAATCACAACATTCCAAACAAAGGAATGTTGTCTGTGCAGTAGCCAGAACCATTCTACTGATAAAGATGACACCTATGCATATTAATGAATTATAGTTTATAGAATATTATTTTAGATTGGCATTATAAAGTTTAGTGTTATGTTGGTTCGACACTTAATTATGTACCTACTTATAATAGGTAGGTATGGCTAAACATGTATTGTAGAGTCTATAACATATTATGTTACTATTATTGCATCCATTATATACCTATTATATAGTGCAAGTACCAATATACATATTATATCTTATTCTGTTTGATCAGAAGTAACATGAATATTAAAGAATAAAATAATTAGTACAAATTATTGTAAAAGATTCTATTGCATATTATTTGCATTATATTACTGTTCAAATGGATAAATGTGAAGCATTCATAATTTGAAATCAGCACAGACTAAATCATACAAAAAAAAAAAAAAAATAAAGAAAAAAAAAAAAATACTGATAAATAAAAATATATGAGCTATGTATCTCTACTTATTAAATTAAAAACAAAATATAATTTATAATTAAGTGAATGGTTTTAGTTTGGTTATTAAATTACACAATACATACCTACTCAGTCACAAAGGTGGCACGGTTGCAGCACTGCTGGTCATTAAATTGACATTGTTATAAAAACAATACCATTGCAGCACTGCTGGTCATTAAATTGACATTGTTATAAAAACAATACCATTGCAGCACTGCTGGTCATTAAATTGACATTGTTATAAAAACAATACCATTGCAGCACTGCTGGTCATTAGATTGACATTGTTATAAAAACAATACCATTGCAGCACTGCTGGTCATTAAATTGACATACCCAGTCACAAAGGTGGCATGGTTGCAGCACTGCTGGTCATTAAATTGACATTGTTATAAAAACAATACCATTGCAGCACTGCTGGTCATTAAATTGACATTGTTATAAAAACAATACCATTGCAGCACTGCTGGTCATTAAATTGACATTGTTATAAAAACAATACCATTGCAGCACTGCTGGTCATTAAATTGACATTGTTATAAAAACAATACCATTGCAGCACTGCTGGTCATTAAATTGACATTGTTATAAAAACAATACCATTGCAGCACTGCTGGTCATTAAATTGACATTGTTATAAAAACAATACCATTGCAGCACTGCTGGTCATTAGATTGACATTGTTATAAAAACAATACCATTGCAGCACTGCTGGTCATTAAATTGACATACCCAGTCACAAAGGTGGCATGGTTGCAGCACGGCTGGTCATTAAATTGACATTGTTGTAAAAACAATACCATTGCAGCACTGCTAGTCATTGAACTGACATACCAAATCATAAAAAGTGGTGGCAGCATTGCTAATCATTAAATTGATACACATTCATATTAATATATACAAAAATCTGGTCGGTTTCAGACATCACACTAATATGTCGCAGCTGAACCTTGAGAGGTTTGATTGTGAAGGGGAACCTACATCTGTTGGTGCCAGGTGGGAGCGTTGGAAACGAGCTCTGTTCATATACCTAGATGCAGCTGGTATTAATACAAATGAAAAGAAAAAAGCTAGCTTATTGCATTATGGTGGTTTAGAATTACAAGAGATATTTTACAATATTCCTGATGAAAATGAAACAGACGGTCAAGACATATTTCAGACTGCAATAAATAAACTTGATGCTTATTTCACACCAAAGCAAAGTAAAGTTTATGAACGACATTTATTTCGCTTGCTTAAACAAGAACCAAATGAAAAGTTTGAAAAATTCCTTGTTCGACTTAGACAACAAGCTGATAAATGCCAATTTAAAGATAAAGATGACCAAATCATAGACCAGATAACTGAGAAGTGTCTGTTAATGGAATTAAGAAAGAAAATATTACAAACTGGCGATTCTATGACACTTGATAAAATAATTACTGAGGCAAATGCACTTGAGGCTGTTAACAGGCAAATAGAAAATTTTGGCAATGGAATAGATAAAAATCAAGACATCAATACAGTAGAGATAAATAGGAAAAAAGGTTATTTGAAAGGTAATTATAAAAACCGAGCAGAAAATTTTGAATGTGGTAGATGTGGAAGCAAAGATCACGGTTCACAAGATAGTAAATGCCCTGCTAAGGACAAGGACTGTTTAAAATGTGGTAAAAGAGGACATTTTCGACAGTTTTGCAGATCTAGGCTACCTATGAAAAGACATAACGAAACAAATAACTATACAACAAATAGCAAGAGATTCAAAGCACAAAACAGGAAAGAAAACCCAAAAAATACAAATAAAACTAAAGATGATATAAACTATGTATTCAGAATAGATGAAGATAATGAGTTTGTGAAATAGGAGGGATAAAAGTAAATAATTATGTTGATTGACTCTGGATGCAGATGTAACTTAATTACAGACAAAACATGAGATTAAAGATAGTGATAAAAACTTTAGAAGAGAATAATGTTGTGCTAAGACATGATAAATGTTTATTTGGTAAGACTGAAATACAATTTCTAGGACATAAGTTCTCGGATAAAGGAGTTACCCCTTTGCAGAAATATGTGTCTAGTATCCAAGGATTTCGACCACCTATGAATATACGTCAACTGCAGAGCTTCCTAGGTCTGATTAACTTTGTCGGGAAATGGATACCCGACTTAGCAACCAAAACAGAACCCCTCAAAGAGTCGTTATGGGACAAACATGCAAAGACATCAGAAATCAGTAATTACTGGGGGTTTAAGCAAGAAACTGCCTTTAATGAATTAAAATCTGCTCTGGCTACCATGCCAACTCTAGGATATTATGATGTTAATGATCGAACGGTAGTGATAGCTGATGCTGGTCCGGTGGCGTTGGGTAGTGTTTTAATACAAATAGACCAAAGAGGGCCACGAATTATTGCATATGGCCACAAGACATTGACCGATTGCGAACGGAGATATTGCCAAACCGAGAAAGAAGCACTGGCTTTAGTATGGGCAGTGGAGCATTTCCACGTGTTCCTATATGGTAAACAATTCGAGCTAGTCACAGATCACAAGCCTCTCGAGGTTATATTTGGGCCCAAGGCCAAACCATGCGCTAGAATAGAGCGATGGATTTTGAGACTACAGACATACGAGTTTAAAGTCGTTTATAAACCAGGCAAAGATAACATTGCAGATAGCTTATCTAGATTGTGCAAGCTAGAAAAAACCATGAAGAACGCAGTTGAAGACGAGATACGCCAAATAGTGGAGATGTCAAAACCCACCGCTGTGTCGTTGGAAGAAATTATAAAATACTCAAGTGAAGATCAAGAGATAATGAAGGTCAAGGAAGGTATATATAATAATACTTGGGACGATACAGTAAAGAATTACATGCCATTTAAAAACGAGCTCGGTTGGTATGAAGGAATTTTATTAAGAGGGACCAAGATAGTAATACCAAGTGAATTAAGGAATCAAGTCCTCGCAGCAGCCCATGAAGGTCACCCTGGAATAGTCCTAATGAAGGCTAGATTGAGAACTAAAGTGTGGTGGCCGAGATATGACAGAGATGCTGAATCCCTAGTAAAAGCATGTAAAGGGTGCACCTTAGTATCAGCTCCAAATCCACCAAATCCCCTTAAGAGAAGAGAATTACCGAATGAGCCATGGGTGGACATAGCCTTAGATTTAATGGGACCTCTTCCGAATGGTGATTTTATATTAGTGGTAGTAGATTATTTTAGCCGGTATAAGGAAGTTAAGATTATTCGCAAAATTTCCAGTTTAGACATGATTTAAATCTTGGAAGAAATGTTTAGCCGTCTAGGAAATCCGGCGACAATAACTGCAGACAATGGCAGGCAATTTTGCAGTGAAGAATTTAAGAATTTCTGTAAAGATAGAAACATTACATTATTTAACACCGTTCCTTACTGGCCACAACAGAACGGGGAGGTCGAACGCCAGAACCGGGACATTCTGAAACGTCTGAAGATCAGCCAAGTTGAAAATGGAGATTGGAAAGTGGGTTTGGAGGATTATTTAACCATGTACAACAGTACACCACACAGTGTGACTGGCAAACCACCTGCAAAACTATTCTTTAAAAGACAATTTCGTGACAAGATTCCTATGATTGGTGACTTCGACCGTCAACCAGAAGACTCAGAAGTGAGAGATACCGACAAAGAAAGGAAACAGCTTGGAAAAGACTATGCAAATAGAAAAAGAAAAGCAAAAGAGTGTGATTTAGTACCGGGCGATAAAGTCTACATGAAAAACATTAGTAAGAACAACAATAAATTATGATCCTACTCCACATACTGTGGAAAAAAGTACGGGAGGAGATATTGAGGTCCGAAATGATTCTACTGGACAATTATCGAGGAGAAACGTAGTGCATTTGAAAAGAATTGAGGGCAAATGGGAAATTAATAAAGGAAATGAAGATGGGAATAATGAAGACGAAAAACAAGATTAAAAAGATACTTAAATACACCTTAAATATTATTATAATATTATTAAAACGTATTATAGGTATAAGATCTAATAAAGATTTATACTAATCAAAATGTATTTATTATTTAGCTAACTACACCTGTATACTCCGATGTACAAAAAATAAAATATAATAAAACAAAGAAGGGATGTAGTGTATGTGGTTGTGTCTGTTATTTGTCTCGTGCGCACAGACGTATACGTCACAGTGTGAGCTAGTCTATGTCCGGGGATGACATTGACAGGAGAACACGCGGGAGTGGTGGTGCGTTGGCGAGCCGAATAATCTGGAACGAGTGAGACGCGATAGTGAATACTACAGTACCTATAGAACTTTTAATTAAAACACCAGAATTGCAAAATTAAACTAAGCTACAATACTCAACTAAATTAGACAGAAGAGATCTAGTAAAAATGGATAACGTATAAAGAGATGTTGATGTTTACTTACTGCATTTTTATTCACGTGGTGACTAATCTTATCTTTAGACCAAATATCTAACCTCTTAGACTTACCTACTTATTCACTCATTAATAAAAATTAGGGTTATTATTTAACATATACCTAATTATAGGACAATTCAAAACCAAAAAAGTTGTTAAGTACTAGTTCTCAAGTACCAACTTAATAGGTTAAAGTACTCTACTCAATAGCACAGTCGTATTATTACTAATAATACTGGTGTCAATAGTGTGTTAACATTATAAACATTAGTCCGCTATTGAATTAGTATGTAAGTACCTACTTAATTAATAGGTAATTACTTATTTACTGGATTTTTTTATTTTGTCCAGCCTTAGCAAGTAGCGCCGCATTTTAATTGAAAAAGTAAACAACAATATTTCCAGGTCTATGTGTAGGACCTTTTCACTAACGGGAGATTTGATAAATCTACTTACTTGTGTGTAACAGAGATTTCATTCATTTAGGGGTAGAGAGCATGTATCTAGGCAACATCATCTAAATGGATGAAATCTCTTAGAGAACAATTCTTTGGTACCGAACAAGGAGGCAAGCTAATATTAAGTACCTAGATATTAGCATTTTAGACAGACTGAATCAGTAGGTAGATGCTTGTTAATTGTTGTCCAACCAGTCTAAACTCCAGCGATTGCACGCACTACCACGGTGTTATCACAGATACATACAGATAAGTACACCTAGGCGTAAGACGTAAGTAAGTAGTAAGTAGTAAGTAAAAGTAGTAGGGTAACAAAATGCTAATTTCATAAGGTCGTTTCAATTATTACAATAAGTATAATTGCTTACAATATTCAAGATTTATTGTAAATGTGATGAAACCGGAGGGATGTAATATCTGTCTCAGATGACCTTGCATCTTTTCTTTACCGACAAAAAGGTTTTGCACAATAAACGGTAGGTACCTATTGTGAAAAGTCAATCTATTTTAAACGACGACGCAAACGTTCGAAATTGCGTGACCGGCTATAAGTTCAGGCTATCGAGACAAGTATTGTTATTCTGATTTTATAGTCAGGTTATAATTATAGCTAGGTATCTCACCTTGAATTGTGTAATTATATTACTAATAATACGTACCAGGGCTTAACAAGTCTGTGGAAGGTGGACACGACACGAGGTAAAATGTTATCGTACAATAGGTACGGTGTAGATTATAGGTAGGTAGGTACTGTAAGTATTGATTTAACAAAGACCAAGTTAGTACGTACTTATTTGTTGATAATAATCTATCACGTTCGACGTCTTTAATTAAGTAAATAATAGGTCCTGGTTCCTTCGATTAATGTAGGTATAAAGCCAGCTTAAATGCAACTTGAGATTGAAAAGTTTATCTAACAAAATATAAGTAAGTAGGTTTATCAAATAACACTTTTGTATGGCAAAAAAGACAAAACCATAAGTATGAAGGATCCTTTTTCTTCAATAGAGGCCGAGCTTAATTTTAGATAGTGATAATTTTCAAACTAAATTTAATTTAGAAAAAGACGTCCTATCTGGAAATGGCAACATAGATTGGAAAAATAACACTATTATATTTTTAAGGGCTAAGTTAGGTCATGACACGAAATAAGCCTGTCTACGCAATAAATAATATTGTCTGGCATCAAAGTAAGTCAACGAAATCTTACAAATTTATGTCAAAATTATTTACTGAAATAGAAATAAATTAATTAGGGTACTTAACTTTAAAGGATGTTTACCTACCAGAACATTAATGCAGATTGTTTACGTTTCTTATGTAATTTGTGGATCAGATCTATACGACTTACGTAGGTACCTATCTCGTTATGTATTCTAGTTATTGATTGATATTGAATGTTCGGTACCTAGGGGTACTTACCATGTATTATTGTTCTCGTCATTTATACTTATAGAATGAGTTTTCGGAAATCAGTGAATGAAAGCAAGCAGCACTACACTGACCATTACATGATTTCTTGGTTTGTAAAATGCTTTCTAGTTTGGCGCGTAACTTAGTGTCAAGCTTACCTAAGCTAATTAGGTAGGTACCTAGGTACCCGCGGTAATCGGTTTACTTATGTTTCTTTTTACTTTGATTTTATAGTTTGGTATTACGTTTGTTTGTAAGGACCTAAGTACCTATTTCTACGGTAGTAGATCCACGCTGGTTTCAGCATGAATGGGCCGGATCGTCCGGGGAAGAACTACCCTGTTGTAGAAGATCGACGTAAGAGTAGTAGTATCCGTACTATTGCGTTTCGTTCGGTGAGTGAGAGCGCCGGAAGCCCAATTTCCTCCCTTTCCTCTTTCCTCACCTCCCTCATTCCCTTCCTCTAATCCAATTCCCAACCGCCATTGTGGAGGTCACCATACCAGCAGTTTAAGACGATGGCTTAAATTTTGGTATGGTGGCCACCACTTCTGGATTTCACCGACTGCTTACCATCAGGCGGGGTGGAGTCACTTTGGTAGGCTAATATAAAAAAAGAAAGCTATGGAAGAGGTACAAGCAAGGACGTAGTCAGGATTCCGTTAAGAGGAGGGCATGCTCGTTAAAATTCTACGGCGGCTATAAACCGACCTCTTCAATGCTTGAAACCATTACCTGCTACAACCCTTCTAGGCCCTTACCTCGCGGCCTCGCTACGTCCAATTTCCCGCCTTTCCTTTTTCCTCACCTCCCTCAATCCTTTTACCTACCCCACTCCCTTTACGGTAGGCAGCGGCTTCGCAGAGTCCCTGGCATTGCTCGAGCAATGCTAGGGACTGAGTCGTCCATAACATGAGCGACAGTTACTTAATATTACAGTTACGTGAGCTGTTCTCTGGTTTGCCACAGTCGCTGTCGGCAATAAAAAAAGGGAACTACCTAAGTAATTGTAGAAATAATGTGCTGACTCTAGTTTTTTGAATATTTTTACTTATCTTATTTATATTATTGTTGATATTGCTTAGGTTCATAATATTAGAATAAGTAGCTACCTAGGTAGAATAAGTTTATTAAACATACCTACTTGGAAAAATATCTATAGGTTCCTTAGAAAAAGAATTTCTTTGTTCGGATCGGTTCGGTTAACGTGCAAAAAACATCGATCTTATCGGATCAATTGAAAATCTAAGAAATAAAATTATTGTCTTATGTCTGAGTGTAAAGGAATGGAAACTGCTACCTATCTCCATTAGACTGCCTTGTCATACGCTAGGCGTACCTACACTAAAACCGTGATCGGCTGAAGTCTGCACGGGCGACGACGGCCACACTCGGATTAGGTGTAAACGAAGTTTTATACATAGAATTTCATACATCTACACATTAACTGTGCTGCAAACACGCCAAATTATAAATGACTAAACCAACATGCATGAAGAGGTTGAACATGCAAAACGGAATTAATGTAGACCCGCGAGGGAGTACTAAACTGGTGATCGCAATTTCATAAATTATTTTGTTTTGTTTTGCGGACAATTATGTTTTTATGATGGTGTATACCAAACGTATGTATATAATGTATGATACATACCAAATAACGTGTTACTGAAAAATATAAATTTTTTTGCCCTTTATTTCTTGAATCCAGTTTGTTTTTCTGTTAATAGCACCCTTTTTTAGACCGGAAATGCAATTCCGCAGAGAAACAAGGCGGTTACGTCGGATTTAAAAGCTTGAGATGGTTGAGTGCCAGATTACCTACTTATATCTATCGACTAAAACCCCCCTGTGCACCACCGCTTTATTAAATGGGCTGCTGGAACTTGATACTTCGTAAGCTTCGTATTGCTCGGATTTTTTAGTTAAAACAACTAAAAACATCACATAGTGACCTGAGTATCATCTTCAAGAAGCTCTGAATTCTACTCTGGAGTAAAATCCAGAGGCCCTTGTAGAGGCGTTATTCTAATTTTGCAAAAGGGACTAGCTACCAGTACTATAGGTATGTAATTTTATTTTTTAACGTGAATTTCTATTTTATAAAACGAGTTAATCTGCCATTAGGTAGGTAAGTACCGTTTCTTATTTACAGAGTGTTGTTACTTTGGGATATGCCTATGCATTGTAAATGTTGCATCTGTCAAACAAGCATCCAGAGGTACATAGGCATACCTAATTGGTATTTATTTTTTCATTTTAGTATTTACACGATGTAAGTACCTAAATAATAACTGCTATGATGCCGTACCTATTTTTAGTAGGTACTCACCTAGGTATTTTTTTAGTAGTAGTGCTACTCGTATAAAAACAACTAGGTAAGTTAAAACAAATTAAGAAACTTGGACCTAAGTAAGGTAAGTAACCTAACCTATCTAATAGAAACATTGATCGCGCGCGATACGAGTTGATGTGACATGAATTATAATTTCCACCTTTACTGTTTTTAAAATCATGTACATACCTATGTACCTAGTGTATAGTTACCTAGTTAACCTAGTTTGATATAGGTTGGTAACTACGTTTTAAACCTAATAGGTTACCCGACTCGGGGATCGAGCTTGAGACAATTAATTATTAATTGACAGTTCATTATAAGTAGGTACCTACCACATTCTGCAAAATATTTTTTTGTCATACAAAATCGGTAAACTCGCTGATTCGGCTTGTCTGGCAATTAGAATCAGCAAATCGACAGATTTTGTGGCTAATTTTTTCTGCGCACAGCCATACCCTAACTAAAATTTATGATATTTACTCTCTGAGTTCATTGGCCTTTTTCCCAACTAGCTTTGCATCAGCTGGTATGGTAGTTTAATAGTCTAGTAATCAGTAGATATTTACTCGAAGTGACTGTTCGATTCTGAAAAATTGTTAAGCGTTACCGTAACAATTGCCACATAGGTATATATGCGTATCATCCGTGACCGAGACCGATCGTGTAACGTGTTCTATCAAGCACAAAGGAGATCCCTTCATTTCTTTTTTAATTTCCTTAATTTACAAATCGCAGCCATTACTGCCGCTTGCATTGCACGTTAGAATTATTTCAGTTTGCGAGACGAACAATAACTTGCTTAATTTTAGACTACCTACCTACCTACTTAAAAGGTTGGCCTCAGGATACTACCCTGTGGAACACCCTTCAGCAATCAAAATACTTAGTTATCACGTATATGATGGCGGTGTGCACGATTGATTACCTAATAGTGAGTCTAGTGTCTGATACATCTTTCAATTTTGGTCAGAAAAAATATTATATTTATTGTAAAAGGATATTAATTTTGCTTAATTTATCTCCAGTGAGATTCATTATAAATTATGTGCTCGCGCAAACTGTATTGTGAATTAGTTAGAATACCTATACTATTGTTTTTAAACTGGTAGCTTAGATATACGTCATTTTCAATAGTAGGATTAGTTGTTATCGTTGTCTATGTTCCCGTTTTTAAATATTTTGTGTATTACAGAACGTTACAAAAGTGAAGGGAAAGTTTCTTGTTGAAAGACATAATGATGATACAGACATGATATAATCGAGGTGAGCTCATTCTTTCTTTGCAAATATAGTTTTTGAGTCTAGTTATGAAATGAAAAAAAAATCTTTTACTTCAGTTAATGTCATAATTGGCAAATTCCCAAGACCCAAGACATAAAATTTAGTCATTAAATATAGTGCTGACCCTTCGCATGACGCCTAGAGAATGACAGCTGGCAACGAAAGAGTTTGTTTGTATAAATGAGCTAATCTGAGGTTCTACCAGTCGGATTTTATTAATTCCTTTGCGTTTGATAGCCCAGCTCTTGAGGCTATGTAACATTACGCTAGTGGCGGCGCCGGGAGCAGAGCAGTAACCAAAGATGTAAAAAACTTAACGCGAGTGATACTGCGCTGCGGAAAGCTAGTGTTTACATTAAATGACGGTATGTAGGTATGCACACAAACTTATTTAAATACTAGGCCCACGACTTTGCTCGCGTGGATATCGTTTTCCCACAGACATTTTATGTCAATTATGCAGAACCTGTACGTTGTGTTTATGGTTGTGTCTGTATTTCACGCTGTAAGTTAAAAAATCATTATTTTCCATACAATTTCTATTCTCTAATTCATACAATTCTCCATTTCACCTACCTAAAATATCCGCGTAAAAAAATATACAGTGCCCAAGTGAAAATGTTCAATAACTAAAAACAAATATTTTTCTACAATGTTTTATCTCCCTAAAACCTATAGTTATCCCTGTTAAAAGTATTTAAAACGGCATTTTTCATTTTAGTTAAAGCATGAAATATAACTTTTCTCTCAACAATAACTTCGTAAAACAAAGAACTGTCTATTTAATGTTTCCCACTATTTTTATTGATTTATAGCATTTTTAAGCATCCCAATACTAATTAGCACAATAATAACTTCAAAAACAATGATATATACAACTACTACTATACAACTTTTCATTCCCAGTGTTACCCTTGCACTTGCGCCTACTGTCAAAAATATTAATAAAAGTATTTTTTACTTAGTTAACAGTAGGTATCCCAAAACAAATTTTCAAAACTGTAAATGAAATAATAAAGAAGTTTTTCATTTTTGATGCCCTTTTCTAGTAGGTTAGGTACCTACTACGTAAAGACATGAAGACAAACACACCCTTCAAATTTCAAGTCGTTAACTTCTAAAGCAAAGATCTTTTAATACGTTTAATTCCCAATTTCCTCCTAAAATCGTCAAAAATATTGATGAGAGTATTTTTTGTTTGATAGTATTTTTTTTTTTTTTTTTTTTTATAGTATAGCCTACCAAAGTGACTCCACCCCGCCTGATGGTAAGCAGTCAGTGGAATCCATAAGTGGCGACCACCATACCAAAAGCTATCGTTTTAAACTGCTGGTATGGTGGCCTCCACTATGGCGGCTGGGAATGGGGTTAGGGGAAGGAAATGAGGGACGTGAGGAAAGAGGAAAGGGGGGAAATTGGGCCTCCTGCGCTCTCACTCACCGAACGAAACGCAGTAGTACGGATACTACTACTCTTAAGTCGATCTTCTATGAGAGGGTAGTACTTCCCCGGACGATCCGGCCCATTCATGCTGAAATCAGCGTGGATCTACTACCGTACAAAGTAGTAGTGTCCCAATACAAATTTTCAAAACTATAAAATGAAAAACGAAGAATTTAAAATTAAAAAACCTATAGGTAAGTTCAAGAATAAAGCAATATAATTTATTATATTTATTTCAGCCGGATGTTAATACCACAATTCGCAAACGCCACAATTCATATAATATTTTATTAAATGGATAAACAAAAGTCCATAGAGTCCATAGACATTAAAACAACAGTGCTCTGTGGACTATTAAATTAAAAGGAAAATGAGCACAAAACAGTACATAATGATTGTAATGAAAAAGAAAGACTGTTTTAGTTTAAAATACATGAGTAGTTATATGCAAGTATAAAAAATTTAGAAGACAAAAATATATTTTTACTAGCTTTCTGCGGCGCGGTTTCACCCGCGTTTTTGCTCACTGCTCTGCTCCTGTCGCCATTAGCTTGATGTTCTATAGCCTTCATAACCTTCTTTGCGAACTGGGCAAAAATATTTTTTGAAATCCGACTGGTAGTTCCAGAGATTAGCGCGTTCAAACAAACAAACAAACTCTTCCGCTTTATATAATAGTATAGATAAATACCCAATTACTGTTTACTTACAGGTACCTAGGTATTAAACATTTTTTGACGGCCAGAATTAAGTATTAGGAATTATATTTTAAAATTATGTCTTAAAATCTAAACATGGAGCAAAACAAGGTCACGGTAATACTATCTATACAGTATTGTGACTCGGCCATATTTTATAAATAAATGCCTACAGCCGCGCGGTACGTAAACATGCGATAGGGCTGCCCGCCGCCAGCACTTTAATTACATTTGCCTACTTTGTGTTTCCATTTAGTTTTGTGATTGTAAATATACTTTTTTTATATAAATAAATAAAATACTTTGTGAATTGAATAAGAAGTGTTCTATAAAAAAGCGTGTTGTTTTTGATTGGAAATTTATTTTTCTTGTATTATCCATACACACAGTACAATAAACAACTATTATTAATAATAAAATACAACGTCTTTACTTTAATTATACAAACTAACAAAAAAAAAACAAACATGCCCCGAGGTTTTAACACAAGCGTATCTACCGTATCATGATTCATGAACCGCCTTTAACTACATATTTCACTCGTGTCAATCACTTTCCTTTACTCTATTCACTTTATTTATTAATTCAGACATCTTTTTTTTCGTGAGATAAAAGGAAATACTTATCCATTAAAAAGACACACATTATGTACCTACCTACTAGTAAATAAAATTATTTTATAGTCTTACCTTTCAGAGCTTCCAGGTAAACTAAAAAAAGTTGTCTCTGGATGCGTTATTGACGAATTCATGCAACCAAAAACAGCACAATATATCCTACTCTTCATATTAAATATGTACTTGAACTTATTTTTAGTAAAAAAATCGCGCGCTTATTGTTAAAAAAACAACATACCGTCACTGCGGTACAGTCGCGACTGTCTACATGCCGAGCGCATGTCGAGTTCGAGGCGCGTAGGCATGGTCCGTTTGCATGAAGATGGATTACTGTATATAGTATTACCGTGACAAGGTTATCGAGGTATAAGACCTCATTTATGTCTTGTATGTATGCATAGAAACCTTTTGTACAATAGATCATTGCTTTGTATTTGTAGCAGTGTCATTGATAACATAACACGCTTCTATACCATTACATTTTACATTAATGACAAATAATTTAAGTACCTTACTATTCAGTAACATTGTAAACAAGCAATATATATTATTAATTAAAAAACAAAAAGCCCGCCTACCTAATTAAACAAAGAGAAAAGAAAGAAACCCATTTCGTGCTTGCGCTACATTGAAATATTATGTACCATAAGTCACTCCCACAATTAATACGAATCTAATGAGTTAAAGACACCTCATTACGTTAAAATCCAATAAGACATTTATGCTGTAGAGCGTGTCAAAGAAATAGCCATACATTCTCATACATGCATGATGCATACATACATACGCTCGAAAAACATTACCCTCCTTGACTGTGGCACTTGGACAAAAACAGAGGTTTAATGTCATTAAGTAGGTACCTAAGTATTAGGTATATATGGTACCAATTTTTTAAATAAGTCAGTACTTGAACAAGGACGTTGACCAAAACAGCTTTGTCGGCTTTGCGTTAGATACCAAAATAAATAAAGCTCAATCGAAGACAAGGACGTATTTATTTGGTGTTTTTTAAGAGTAAGGTAATAATAATTAATTTAACGTGAGCTATTAAAAGATTATTTTTGTGAGATTTGGTATCTAATATTTGCCATAAACTAACTTACAATTAACTCGTTTAATTTGAATTTCCTATTATGGTGACGATATCAACGCGATGTATTTTGTTGCAACATTTATTTTATATGTTTATTGATGATAGTTGTATATCAAATAACTTGTATTATTGAATTAATTTATTGAAGTAACTAGTAAGGTACTTGAAGTAAAAAGTTGTCCTGTTAATAAAAAAATGTTTTTGCAATAGCCTTGTTACAAAAATTGTTAGAGTAGATGAGGTAGAAATGGCCTTTGCAATTATTATAGCTTTATTTAAAACAAGAAGTTTTGTGTTGCTTGAATAAACTTGGATTACCCTGAAATAAAGATGAAAACGCACTGTGCTGATCTGTTACTCTAAAAAGGTTATAGCTATTTCATGTTTTTTGGCAATGTCAATTACTGGAAACTTCAAACTTCCAGAACATTTTTGTGGAATGATAATGAAAATCAATTTGTATTCGATTATTTCTATAAAAAATGTTATTACTTCAAATATTTATATTAAATATTGTGTTAGATTTATTGTAACCGTTGATTTTTAAACATTAAGATAGTAATTAATAGGACAAACAATTTAATAAATGTAATTTAAGTTAAGCGTTGACCTCTAAACTCAATGATTTGACCTCTGACAAAAATGGGATACTGAGAAACTTTTGTATATTTTCCTGTCAGATGATAAATTGACAAGACGCAACGTGGGCAGACCCCTCACAAGGTGGACCGACGACCTTTATTGGTGCACGGGTGACGAGCAACCGATGGATGAGGGCGGCGAACGACCGGCCACGGTGGCGAAAATTGGGGGAGGCCTATGTCTAGCAGTAGGCGTCTTTTAGCTGATATGATGATGATGATATTATTATGACAAACGCATATTGCGCATATTGCGACGCAGCCTAAACTATAACAAAAATATACTTAGCACATTAAAATACCGAAGGTCTGTCATCTTTAAGAAGAACACCTTATGCACATTAAACAAGCAACTGGAAAACACTTCTAATGTGTCTAATTTTAGGTCTACTTTTCCAAAACTTATAATACCTAAACAGTTACGATGGTCAGAAAATAACATACGATTATAATATTAACAAACGTCTCAAAAAAAAAACCCAATGCTACTTTTGACCCCACCTGGTGTATAAACCACTACATAGGTACCTAACACCTTCAGGCAGTATTTTATAAATAGGTAATGTTATTTACGAAATAATTTTAATTTTTAATACGTTTGCTAAATAATGACTAATAAAATGAGTCATGTGAATACAATAATAGTGATGCAGGCATTGTTGATAATGCAGAGGTGGGAGAAAATTGTTATTATTATTATGAATGGTGTGATATAACATAATGCGGTAGCTGGACCTACAAAAAACATCAAATTCCGTAGCTGTGGTTAAAACTTAAATTATTGGATCACTTTGAATATTTACTCTGTGATTCGTATGCAGTTTTCTTCTATCTATTACAAGTTTATCAGACAAGTTTTTACGCACGTTTCCTGAGAACTTATTGTAAGACAATAATTAATTGTTTAACAATCCGAGGACGGACAATTTCACGGATGAATAATTGTGTAAATTATGATGGTGCCACGTTAAACTTAGATAACTTGTGTAAAACAAAACGATTCGATTTTCAAGTTAAATTACCTATACATTGTGTAGCGTCAGATTGACGATGTTATATAAAATGCAAGAGTGGCCGCCGTTCGCCTCCATTATTATGAGCGGTAAGGGAGGCGCGAGCGCAGTATTGGGCGGGAAATTGAAACGCAAGCTTCACGATTAGGTTTATAAAAGTGTTGTGTAGTATTTCTTTGATAATACTCGTTGAGGCAACAGTGAAGTCGAATAAGTGGATAAACGTTGTAAAAATGTGGCGACGACTACTTTTTGTGAGTACCTATTGTTGTAATATTTATTAGATTTATGATGTGCCTTATCCATAATGTGTGGGCAGAGAAACTTCGTATGAGTATGTACCTCTTGAATTGCAGAAAACCATGAGCGTTAGGTGTTAGTTATCATTAGGTAATAGGTAATAATGTGGTCCTGGCAGTCCTAGAAGCAACAAATATATAAATCCATTTAGCTTTTTCTATCTATAATGTACCTACGTATTTATAAAAAAATTACTTATATAGGTGTGTTTATCTGCAATTTAAAACCCATTACCACAAGCTATAACATTTTACTTTGGGTCTAGATCATTATGTAGTTTTTGTGTTATTATTATATAAAAAATTATCGTTGTGTCGATCGATAATATGTCTATTATGTAAACTGTTGATTTAAAAATGTTTAGGAGCTATGTAGTCTGTAGTTATCTAGTATAATTTACCTATCTACTACTATAATTATATAAGAAGTTGTATATGAAGTTTAAATTATCAAAAAAATATTTTACGCGCCTTACGAAGGCTAAAGACGAAAGACATTTAGATAACCAAATATTTTTACCATTTTAATCAACCAATTGTGGGATTTAAATAAGAGACAGAACAAAAGAATATTTCTTGTGACTCAAGGTAAATGTTGATAGTTATTTACATGTAATATTTCAAGATTAAATACCTACGCTATGCGGTATACACACTGACCTCCATATTTGAAGAGAGATCAAATCATGGGTAGGTATACCGAGTACCTCCTTAAACTTAGTAGGTACCTATCTAGTATGTAAACCTACCTATTAGTACTTAAATCACATTATTATCTTTGTCATATATGCCTGGTCCTGTTCTTCGCAGTCTTTTGTGTTATAGTCTTTGTTTTAGTGTTCGTTTTTCACGATGTTTTTCTTAACCTTTGTCAGTCACATTTCGACTTTATTTACAGATATTGTGTGTTATGATTTTATTATACGTTGTAGCTGTTTATTTTAAAATGATTAATAATTAATTATCTATTTAGTTGATGGAAATGAATGACAGAAAAAGTAAATGAAATTGCCAGATGTGACAACCCAGGATCCGACCCCAAATAATGGGAACAGGGTTGGACAAAGAAAGATCTAGGTACTTAGTTGATGGAAGTGACGTGAAGATATATTGAATTATTAAGGTTGTACATATTGGTCAATTTGTTTAGACAATGCGTTTTCGTTATGGCTTTTATGGCCTGGCCTTCCCATGAGGTAAAATGTGTTTGCCGTTTGTTTAAGATTTTGTATGAAAAATGAACAGTGCCTCTGGTATTTGCGTTGATAACTAAATTTTACAATGTCATCAAAGCTACGTAGCTCTGATTGAATAATTCTTTTTGCGTATGATAGCCCAGTTCTTGAGAAAGCGTATAGGCTATGTAACATCACGCTACTGGCGACGGGAGCAGAGTAGCAAGCAAAGACGGGGGTGAAACTGCGCCGCGGCAAGCTAGAGGTAGATACTGATAAGTTATCTGTCAAATCAAGAATGAATTTAAAAGTTAGGAAAAATATTGTGAACAATCCGAAAATTCGTCTTGAGCCGATCATTATGGTTTTAATGAGTTCGGTTTATATTACCCAGTGAAAGATATTGAAATTGAAATGAAAGTGAGACTAATAAGATGCGACCGTCGAATAAATTGTGGAGAAAACTTTGCCCTTGGTGTACTTTCAATTTCAAACTCATCTTTTGTAAGTAGTATCTAAAAAGTGTGAAGAAAGATATCGTGAGGAAACTTTAACAAAACTATAGCACAATAGTGTGTGTAACAAAAGAAGTAAAGGGTCGATGGGCAACTGCCCAAATAAAAGACAAAGATAGTCATGCCTAATTTGTAACATTTAATTTATAGTAGCATTCTCGATAGGATAGATAGAGGTACCTATGTTGCAACCCCGTTTCATCAGGTCTCCCGTAAAATACTAACGTAATGTCATAATGGACACTAGTCCAGACTTCTAGTTCGACAATTTTGTACTAAGAATATACTATCAAATTTTAAGTCCTTAGAAATCATTGGCGTGACAGTTGCACGCATAGTTAATCATCTATTCGTAGCTCGGTCAAGGAATTCAGATTTTTACTAATTGGCCGTTTAATTTAATTATCGTTTACCAAATTGTAAGAATTGAATTGTGGTAATTCCATGGTCTATTTTAGAACATCTAAAACTTTAAGACAAGAATTTAAATAATATATGTAACAAGGTAAAATAACCATTAAAATTTTTAATAACAATATTATTTAAATGTTTGAAGGCTATTTCACCTTGTTACCTATTATTTAAATTCTATTGTTTTGTGTCTTTTGTAAAATGTTTTGTTACTCTAGCTTAGATTATGTCAATGGTTAAAAATGTATATTGTAGTTACATATAATTATATTCATATGTGTATACAGGTACGATCCAAACATTTGCCTGTTTAACATTCAAAATTATTGAATGTTAAAGAGGCAAAGGAGGTAGGTATGTTTGGATCGTAGCAAATGGAAACAGGCGTGAAGTTAGTTATGTATGTATGTATTTATACACATTGCATATGTATTGTACTATTTGCGTATAGTACCTACATCTGTATCTAATGATCAAGGTAAAGATATACCTAGGTATTCATCTTTATATATTTATATATAATATAGTAAATATAGTAAATATACCTAGTAATGCTAAGAAAACACAACACAGGCACACAGGATGGTAATTGTACCTACCTACATTTGTTACTTTTCTATGTATTTTATGAGAGTAGGCAGTAATAGATAAGAAACTTCAAACAGTTTTATGGTCAATTGATTCATTCAAGCTGACTCGAACTAGAATATACATCGTGAAGCGAACAGATTTTTATTCACTGCGTATTGTAATTGTGTGTAGGTACCTATTTGTAGTTATTTTAATAGGACAAAGACAATGTTTTACGTAAGATATATAAATGCATCTCCTAACAAATTGAATAAAATAAAAAATAATCTTCCATTTTAAACCTGATGTCATCTAAACACCTGTAAACAGCCTATTATGAGTTTGTTTACTCTTGTATCAATGACAGTAGTAGATAAATAATTATATTGAATTGACAGATTTTAAATAAGTATCTAAAGCAGTAGATATTGCAAATAGGTAGGTACGTAATCCTACGTGCATATACTGAGTAATCATTACCATCTTAACAGTCGAATGACGTGCACTGCTGGACATAGGCTTCCCCCAATTGTTGTGATTGTGATTGTGAGCCGGCCCCCTTTTTCCGGTTGATGGTCCACATTGTAAAGGGTCTGCCCGCATTACGCCTTCTGGATCGTGGTCGCCACTCTAGAACTTTCTGCCATCAGTTCTGCGAGCTATGTTCCGCCTATTGACACTTCAGGGAAGCAACTCTTTCGTTTCTAAAACGATCGCACAGGAAGACGCATAACATAGCTAGCTCCATCGCCCTCCGAATGACTTTGAACCTTCTGACAAGCATTGAGTACAGAACGGCAATAGTCAATAAGTACAAAAATACTGCTAGGCCTAGGAAAAACCTACTGCTACTAAACTGACGGACTGAGTATTGCTACTACTTAGTATAAATAATCTGTGGTTTCGTTTCTTCTAGTTTTTACTTTTGAGTCACTTTTAAGTAGAAATCCTAAGATTTACGAGTCGATATATGATAAAATATGTATAAAATAATACCTAAATTAAAATTAAGTACAGACAAATATTTTTTATGGTCATTATACCTAAGTTCAAAAAATCTATAATATGTATGTATGTATACATGTAAAAACAAACTATTACATTAAAATAAAAAATACCGGTTAAGTGCGAGTCGAACTCGCGTACAAGGGTTCCGTATTTATATTTTAAATTTTTAACTATTTACGCTTTTCGGAATTATATCTTTATTCACGTTGTAAGAACTTGCTTTTCAGCAAATTTTACAATTCTATCTCAACAGGAAGGTGTTGTTTCCTGAGTACCCCGATCCCTGAGACCCCCTTCCCGAAGAACCCCGAATAAGATAAATATGATTACATTTGTTTTTTCTCTTTTTTCTATTATTTTCAACTTGTACCGTCGACATAAAAAGTGCTTATATGTATGTGTTTAAAATTTAGGTTTTTGACCTTTGAAAAACCTCTAGAGTACTTCCCGTGATCCTGAAATTTGATAAATATGAAGATTTAAAAATTTTAAAATTGAATTCAGTTTTGGAACTTACAAACTTACAAAAATTTAGTTATTAGAGTTAGACACATTTATAATTTGTTTGATTAATATTTGGGAAGGTACCTAAGTAATAGATATATAATAAGTATGCTGATATTTTAACTTTTAAATATATAAATAAAGACAGAAAATGATGAAAAGAAAGGTCCTCAAAAATTATTAACAGAGTAATTAAATTTAGGTCAACCACAACTCAGTATTGTTTAATTAGTGCTCTTTCCAACGCTTTGGTTATACCGAAGCCACGAAAGTATCGTTTACAATCTCTGCTTATTGAAAGTTGCGGTTTTCTATCCAGAGCATCCTAGAAAGTAAATAGATTTATTGCCGTGACCATAGCCATCGTCTAATGATATAAAGGTGAAGAGCAGAATTAGGTTACAAATTGTCTATCTGTGTTAAATTCAATGTCTTGTAGAGTCGATATTTAACAACAAGTTATTAATAAACCAGTGGCGATGAGAAATAAAAAGAACACATTGTATTTTTGTAATTTAAACCAGGTATATTAAGACCAACATTCCTGAAAAGTGATATTTTACCGTAAGCTCCTTTTTCTCGAAAGATACTTATCCGTCTGTATTTTCAAAAAGATGAAGAATGTTTAAATGTAGTAGATAGTACCTATGTAATCACTTAATCAGCATAAAATATTTATACACTTGTATTAAGCAAGATCTACCCGTACTAAAGTTATATTAAATGTTAAAGGCTTATCATAGTTTGATTCAGGTTTTTTTCAAGGTCCCCCCCAACGGGGTTCTCGCCTTGTCGCGGCGGGGGGGCTTAGTAGCCGTGGTTACCAAGGACCACGGTGAACCAAGAGGAACCCCAAGGAGGCGCCGCTCCTCTGGGCTTTGCCAGTAAGCCCACGATGGAGCGGCTCTGGTGGGTTGCGGTGCTGTTGGGCGGCACCGCAACTGGGTCGGGCTGCAGTGTTGCTTCGGCGACACTGCGGCTGAGGAGTGGCGGGGCCGCGGCGGGAGAGGAGTGCCGGTATAACGGTGCGCCGCTCTCCCTACCTTCCGCGGCCTCGGCGGGGCCGCAACCGCCAGATTGCGGACGCGGTGGGGCCGCAGGGGAAGAGGAGTGTCGGTATTGCGATGCGCCGTTCTCCCTATCCTCTGCGGCCGAGTTGGCCTGCGGGCGGCGATCGGGCAGTCGCCGCCCGAACAGCACGGGCCCGAGACGGCAGTGCGCGTGTTCCGCACGCGCCTCTCGAAGGAGGGGGGGCTAGGCCCCTAAATCGGACGGGGCCCGCTCGCGGTGAGCGGGCCATGGCCCGTCGGGGTCGCGGATGAATGCGCAAGCGACTCCCGTGACCCCGACACTCTGGCCGTCTGGAGGAACACCGTGGGTTTTAGTCGGTATGCTGGCCGCGCTTTGAGTGCGGTCGGAGAGTCCGACATAACCCCCGCCTTGCCCGGGCGGGTGCGTATGCGTAATGCATTTCCCACGTATAAAAAAAAAAAAAAAAAAAAAAAAAAGGTTTTTTCAAGGTACAAAGAGGACCGTCGTCACTGAGAACTGTCAAGATTTCTGACTTAGTTTAGTAATGAATATTATAGGAGACTGTCCTACCTTTAAAATATTACTATAAAATCCTTGAGATAATAATAGATGTTAATGTTTAATAAGCTAGTCGTTGTAAGTACCATATTCTTCAAATTTTATTTCAATCTACTTACATAGCTAAGTATTATTTTTAATATCAAAAAAATCCTTAAAATTTGTTACAATTAATAACAATTAGTTACCTACATTAATTCCTTAGTTTATATACAAAATATAGATAATATTCATGTAGTTAAATGTTAGTATCTAGTCAAATAATTATCATTTTCTGTTTTCTTATTACTGGGTTCCTAAATACACTTTTTGTAAGACAAAACGTTATGAGTTGTTTTTATCAAAACGATTTTTATGTTCACTTTATTAATGTCAGTCAATATCATTCAATCAGATAATTACCATTCTGATCAAGATTCTAAGTAATAATGTAAAATTATTTGTAATTAGGTACTTCAACGTAGGTTTTCTCATTTCTGTAATCTGTGCCTATACCTACTGTGGGTAACCAAGAAGGGGCGTCGGGGAGCCGATATAATAATATCTTCCTTCCTTTAACTTTCTAAATAATCAATCAATATGTCCACAAGACTGGAAAATATCTAGGTATGAGGATTTCCTATTTCTTACATCATTGCGATATTATTATAAATTATTACTTCACATAAAGTGTGTCTCACCCGTGAGAGTACACTTAGTATAAAAAAGGACGGTAGTAGATCCACGCTGGTTTCAGCATGAATGGGCCGGATCGTCCGGGAAAGTACTACCCTCTCATAGAAGATCGATGTAAGAGTAGTAGTATCCGTACTACTGCGTTTCGCTCGGTGAGTGAGAGCGCCGGAGGCTCAATTTCCCCCCTTTCCTCTTTTCTCACCTCCCTCATTCCCTTCCCCTAACCCCATTCCCAGCCGCCATAGTGGAGGCCACCATACCAGCAGTTTAAGAAGTTGGTATGGTGGCCACCACTTCTAGATTCCACCGACTGCTTACCATCAGGCGGGGTGGAGTCACTTTGGTAGGCTAATATAAAAAAAAAGGACTATGAGATCAATGCGAATATTAACTTAGTAGAAAAGTTATTAATGACAATTCATTCATACTAATATTATAAATGCGAAACTACCTCTGTCTGTTTGTCTGTCTGTTACGCTTTCACGCCTAGACCACTGAACCGATTTTAATGAAATTTGGCATAGAGATAGAATAGACCTTTGGGTATCGAATCGAAAAAATGGTTTGAAGAGGTTGAAATTGGGAATGAAAATTTGTATACAAAATAGTAAAAAGTAGTAAAAATATATACATGTTCATAATTCACGCAGGCAGAGCTGCGGGCAACAGCTAGTTTATTATAATGGTTTTTGGTGACAGATTAGCTAACCTAAAAAATATAACAAGATTTTTGATTTCGAAAATCAGGGATAAAAAAGAGAGGGACAGGAGACATTTTATTCTACTGTTCTATACTGCTTTACTTCAATTACCTTGCATATTTCGTCGTAAAATATTTGTATGCAAAATGAACAACGCCCCAATTATTTACTCTGAGAACCAAATTTTCTAACAGTTATTTTCCGCTGTCACCGGTGCGATAGTGGTGAGATCAAACAAACGGTTAGAGCTATTGATTTTTTGCTTTACTTATAACTTGTGACTACATATAATATGCATATTGCGCATAATTATTTAACATTAGTAAATATTTCTGGGTTTTAAATTTTTATCATTTATTCGAGGCTACATATTAAAAATATTTATTTAATAATAATAATAATAATAATAATAATAATAACTTTATTTGTCCAAAGTGCATTACAAAAAATACCACATAATAAACATAGATATATACACAATAGTACAATTTGATGTTCACATGTAGATCACAGGCGCAACGAAACCAGACTCCCGAGCTAGGATTAAACCTGTGTTACGGGTAGTCAAAGGATTATTGCGTCAGCGCTCTTACATTAACACGAAATACATTTGCATAGATATATCTATGCCTAACAGTGGCATTGAATACCAGTCCCTAAACTAGGCATGCCTGTTTACTAGGGACCAGTGGAATAAAGAGAAATAAAAAAAAATTAAAAAAGATCCATGAGAAATAAGCAACTTACTACTAAAAGTATGTTGTACCTACTATTTGTATGTAGTTAGTGTCTTGTGTGAGTATGTATGTGTATGCGAGTTGTGGCGTATCTATTTCTTTATTTAATAATAAAACGGTTAATTATTACCAATTACAATAATTATTAATCATATACGATTAAAAACAATAAACACAGATAAAAAGGAATAAAATGGAAACAAAAAAAATGATATGATAAAACACATTCATGCATCACGCTCGCAGAACCGCAAGCACTCTGACAATATTTTCTGCCATCCATCCGCAAACAGATCACAGTTAGGATTGGCACACAGGAGAGCATTGAGTTAAAATTAAATATGTTATGTCTATGTGCTAGAACTAGGTGAAAGCTGTAATAAAATGTAAGAAATAATTGCGTAGTTCTATTTATATGCAAATAATACATTTGGAACTTAGGCCCAACCTAAGTTCCAAATGTATTATTTGCCTACCAACACCTCGTATAGCAGTATTATTTTAATCTTACTTTGTGTTTTGTCTTTTTGTTTTGTACCATTAAAGACAAGGATAGAGACAAAGTAAGGTTTATAATAAGATTCCAATAAAAGTTTGTGGTAGGGCTCCAGTGCCCCCAGTTCTATATTCAATACCGCCACCGACATTATATACGGTCATTATAAAGATACAGTTACATATTTATTATTATGTCTTCTTTGTAGAACAAAATATCATTTACGCACTTACGACTGAACATTTCAAATTATTTTATACTGATCTTATCTATTAGGTATTTATTATGTTATGAATAAAACAATTATCGTAGTAGTCTGCAATCATATACCTACCTAGGTTTTGTATCTATAGCTAAGGTAGCGAAAGGTCATGACCTTAAAAGGTTTCGTGGCCTCATCGATTAAATAATTAACACCCGATTTATATTTAATTTATTATAATTATGAAGGCAGTCTGATGGCAAATACCTTTTGTAGGCGCTTGCAACACGACAGACAAATCAGTCACACGTTTCGGACCGTGAGACATTTAATTTTGTATTCAAATTTATACTGAATAAAACAGATTTATATAAGAAGGTCAAGATTCTTATATAGATCTTGAACCTTAAAAGCGCCATATGCGTTTGTACTCACGTAATAAATGTAGGAAAGATTGTTTGTACCTACTTGTCGTAGATGATAGGATTTTTCCTGCTGCCGCCGTTACGTAAGCCGTACGAAACCTCTGCTTTCAGTAAGAACGCAGTCGGTACTTATGAAGAATTGCTATAAGATCGGATAATTCTGTAGGGTGAAGATATTTCTTTTAAAGCTGAGCTACTCCAGTCTGAATGAATTTATACATATAATTGTTTTCCGTGGCGCCTTTGTGACATGAAATATTTACCGGTGCTTTGCTCGAACAACGTGTAGTTTTATATTTATCTTTAAAAAACAGGATCTTATACATGATTTTTAATAAATTTGCATCAAGCCTTATATAGTGTTGCGTAATGGTTATTAGTTTATTACCCACTTCAGTAGCGCTGTCGTACTTAGGTATATTGTTTAAGTCATGCTAGGGACGCGTCTCATTGTGGTCATATAGTACCTATATGGCACTAGACTTGCCTCTCTTACATAAATAGGACGTAACGTATTGAAATATTAGTGAAGGTAAGATTAGCTATAGGTACCATTGCCATCGATACCCGTGATCGGTAACAGATTGAATGATATAAGCACACACTTACACCAGTGAACCAGCGAAGCATTTATAAGTAGATACTAAATTGTAGAACACTTTCTTAGCGACACTGAATGGGAAAGTAAAAATTAGTTTTCGTTCACGGTTCATTAATTTCACGACCGCGATCAGTTTTTTTTATACCGACCACAAATAAGTGCACAGTGACTTGTATTGCACAAGTTATACTTTTTATATGTTGATTATAGTTTGTTCCAGTTCCTGTTTAGTGTTATGTCATAGTTATGTAGGCCTCAAGAGATTTCCACGGATGTTGCATCTCGATATAACTACAGCGCATGATCCAACTAACCAGCTATATTGAAATCATTAGAAATGTTGCAGAGGGTGATAGTATTGATAAATTTTAAACTTTATTTTGAAGTGTTTATAAAGTGATTTAAATTATAATAAATCGTCATAATAATATATATAACTGCAACAATAGTTGTGTTCCACGCGGGTTATCCTCTTTAATCATCAAGTTAATGATATAGGGTGCACAAAAAAAGGAACACCTTCAATACGGTAAGTAGATAATGCATATAATTTGCGATAACATTATTTTTTTTTGAAAGATACGGTATCTACTCTTTTTGAAGTTATAGCCATTCAAGATTTGACAAATTTTATTCATATTTTGGAACACTAGTAGGTAGGTTTCTTCAGATAATCAATAATTAATTAATTATTGAGAAAATATTTATTCAACAACTTCTGAACTTCTGAACATATAGCAAAACAAAAAATATACCTATTGCCAAAAACTTTTATCGCATATTAGAAGCATTCTCTACCCTCCCAAAGGGTGTACCTTTTTTTGTACATCCGAGAGTTACTAACTATTATATATATAAGGAGGTTTGTTACGTCAGAAAAAATTAAACAACATTTATTATATGGCAAATGGGGAAATGAAATGTGGTACACATAAAATCCTCGGTACTTGGCTCACCTAATTCAACGCAACCACTTAACCATCCTGGACCCGTTTTGTATTATGTGAGTATTAAAATAAAGCTGCGCTTTCGAGAACTAGATTAAATTTATGGGAAGTACTAATAAGGTCTCCGGAATGGCTTGAATACCTGGACGAATGAAAGTTCCGGATTTCTAATACTGGACTTGTTTGTAGAAACTAGTATTTCTTGTTGTTACACACTTGATACTTTGTGTTTTTAGAGTATAGATCAAGTGAGGCGTTATCAATGATTACCTATATATTACTTAACAAGATCTTTAATTTAAATAAAACGACAAATTAAACCAAATTAACTAGTTAGCTATTTAACTTTACAAAGGTAGTGCCTCCCTCCGCTCTAAATTATATTTTTTAAGATTACACCTTTGCAGTCTTTGCTGTTCTGTAAATCCTTGCTGGTTTCGTCATGTATGGTCTGAATCAACAGAGCGGTTAGGTTTTTTTTTTTTTATTTATCCATTAACAGAATATCGATGTAAAGTAATACCTATTCATAAAATTATGTTTTGTTCGGTAAGTATGAGCGTTGAAAGCTTAATAGTGGCCACCTTTGTCCATTTCTGTTCCTTATTTTCTTTTTTATCCTCCTGCCTTGTATTCGCTCAGTCCTCATGTGACACCAAAGGTTTCTATCTTCCAAAATGGAAATCACATCCATTGTACCAACCTTTTAGGTAGGTAATTTCTTATCTATGTGTAGTCTCCTATTTCCTGTTTATATAATATTTATTACCTATTATATTACCAACTATTGCACTTCACGCCTGTCTCAGAATTAAACTACTTGTCGACTATGACGTCAGGTACAGCTTTATTTATGTTCATAATGGTAACATGATTGCCTTCCCCCTCGTAGATAAAAGCTATGTATGTAGGTATATAGGTTAATTGGCTAACATTTTGTAATTTTAACGTTCATACGTGATAATTTAATTAACCTATATAAAATAAAATAAACATATTTTGATTTTCGATTTTATGTATGTAAGTATGTTTAATTGTATGTCTGTGATATAAGTAGTTATTTATTAAAAGAAAGCATTTAGTTTCGTTAGTAGAAAGCATATGTCAATCATTTACCAGGCAGATGAAAATGTATCATTCAGTCGTAAAACGTCTATTTTTAGCCATAGACTGCGCTCTAGCGTCTCCAACTTTGAAAATGCGCATGAAATTTACCTACTTACTTACGTATTTATATTCAATTCAACTTTTACCGCATCCCTATAGGTTATGGGTACTACTTACCATCAGGTGGGGCGTATGCTTGTTTGCCATTAAAGTCGTATAAAAAAAACCTTTTCACCATTCGCATAACAATAATTACGCACGCTACATTTGTTCGGATCGCTCTAGTTTGCTCAAACCTTGACTTGAACTGATTTTTTGTATAAACCATATAGTTTTTTTTCTATCATTGTGACCCAGTTGTCTGTAATTGATCTTTACGTAACATGATCTAATAGAAAAACAAATTCACTTTTTATTGACACTCACTTCTTTCTTTTATAGTGCAACGGTTGATCTCGTAACCTTTTCCTGTTGTTGTGAAACAGCCTAATTTAAAATTAAAAGCAAACGAACCATGATTGTGTTGTTTGATGTGTGTCTTGGGTATAATAGGTACCTACATACTTCTTTAATTATATATTTAAATGACAAGGATGTTTTTCTACTCTCAACTGCTCAAGAACTTTTAATGCGTTAGAGCCATAATTTGTCTGTGCTTTGTTGGCCACCTGCTAAAAAGACGGTGGATTTAAAACCCATCAAAGTTTCTATAATCCTGATTCGAATACATACAACACCATCCAGAGGTTGCCTGGAAGCGATAAGACCGCCCGTTGTCACTTCTTACCTATTATCTATCATTTTATGTAGCAGCTACCTAAATTACACTTACAATAAAGCTGAGTAGAGGTTTCTATGGTGGAGTAATGTCACTGTATACCTACAATGCCGTAACCTAACTTGCAACGTCGCGTCGGTCGCCGCTATGAACCAAACTTACCTGTTCTACGTAGACGAGTTTGTTTGTTTGAAGTTTGAAGACGTCGTCTCATACGATCTTTATTTTCTCAGTCAGTAACTACCTACTGTAAAGACAACAAGACAATAAAATTATTTGGAAATACTCTATAAATACTAGGTATTTATAGAGTATTTAAATGTACATAAAACTACGGTTAAATATACCTACGATATACTACCTAAAAATACAACTGCTGTAATAAAATAGGAGAAAATCATTTTGTATAAGATTCAATAAAATGAACTAGGAACGTGTAGGTGGATAATATAATACGGCTTTTTTATTAGAAAATACTCTGACAAAATGTTGTTACCCCAATATAAAATACAAAGTTTTTTCTCTAACCAAATATATTTTCTTTTCAGTTATTGCCGATAATATTATCAGTAACATCCATAAAAGTGCCAGTTGATAATGACGAGACTGCTACGGAACTAGTTATTCAAGCGGAGGAGGAGCCTCAAAGAAGACCCGTTTATTATATCAAAGAAGACGCTAACGTAGAAAGCTACCTAGTGCCACCAGATCCGCACAAAGCTGAAGAGGAGCTACCTGAAGGATTAGACACTCCAGCCACGTATCTTATACCACCAGTGAAAGAAAGACAAGCAGACTTTTACATAGAACCCAGTGCTCAAAGTGACTGGCTGCCTATGCTTGACACGGTACAAAACAAAAGAAATGTACGATTTCAAAGGCTTCCCTTGGAATCGATTCCAATATTTTTAAATTCTAACCCACCAGAAGGAGCAATCCTTCCGATACCTCTACCTGTACCATCTACACAGCTCCATCCACCTTCTGTTGATGCCGTTAACGAGTATTTTACCCTTAAGGATCCTGAAGAAACAGAAATCGAGATACATGTAAATGAAAATAATGAACCAATTCCAGTACCAAAATATGATTTGCCATTTATTCATAATGGCAGAAATAAGCCTATGGTGCATCCAGTGTTTGATCCCGCTGAACCCACTCTTGCTCTACATTTAGCGCCTCCGTCGCCCCAACAAGCAATAAAAGCTTCTACAAATCTGTATCCAAAGAAGTATCCACGTTATTTCAAACCCGTTCCTTTGCCTCTTGATCAGTATTCTGAAGAAAAAGAAGAAACAGAAGAACAGGTTCCTAAAGGAAAGCCTCTAAAGTTCTTTAACCCACCAACAAGTGGTGAATTAGTTCAATTTGAACCGATTGATGAAAAGAAATTGTATAATTTTAAAAAAGCGGAAAACAAACGAAAACTAGTAGAGAAAAAAGAGAGTGTTAAGGTTAGTACCTATCTGCATTAATGTTTTCGAAATATAAAAATGATATGAGTACGTACATAAATATGAATAAAAACACTTTGTAAACTTGTGTGTTGTTCACAGCAACATGAGAGCGAACCGGAGGTGGTGGAAACACATGGCGGGTCTACTTCAACTGAACAAGAAACTTCTGAAACTAACTTCAGATACCCCGGACGTACGTGTAATATGACTTAATAATAACATAACAATTATTGTTTGAAGTGGGTTGAGACGTATAAATCAAAAACTTGTTGGAGGGCCAAAGTTACCGTAATATAATGTCAATAGATTGTTGGAACCTCGCTAACAATACTCCAGATAGAACAACTCAACTAAGTACCTACTGAATAATATTACTGTATTATTGTTAAAGATATCACACACTCTCCTGATCATATGTCCGAGTCTTTCCTTTCATGGTCATGTACCTAGATTATGAAAGCTTACAAATACCTACGTAACATACATAGAACTACACTTAAACATACATACTACATAGGACCTACACTAGGTAGGCTATCAGTAAAATATTTTTTTTTATATTGTTGAACATGGGTAGGTATCTATTATTTACTTAACTATTTATGGTTCTGTTAAGTTTATTACGTCAGTTAGTTGGAGTACTTACATACGAGTAGGTACCTATGCTTGGTAAGCTTTCCCATTGGTTTTATTTCAAACGCAAAACCACTTCTGCTTAGCGAGTTTACGAACATTCAGTCAAAGATTTTTCTTGGTTATATTATGTAGGTAACTACCTATCTACATTTGTCCTACATGAGTACCTACCGAATCCATAACACTCGATAGGAAAAATTAATAAAAACTAGTCAGAAGTCCACCGTAGATATCTAAACAGGTGCGGTTAAAATTGGTATTCCCTTGTCCTTACGAAACAAAAATAGATTTAGGTACAATAAATAATCTTTTCGGACCATCAGGTTGAATTTGCGTAAGTTGAAATCCCATGTCACTCAAACTCTTTACCAGCATATGTTTTCTATTCGGAAACACATGAGCAATTTTGATACTTGGTACCTATTTTAAGTGGGCGATAAAAATAGTTTGAGACTAGGGCTTTTGGAATGGTGTCCGCCACTCCTAAAGCCGACGGACTGTTTACTATCAGGCAATCTATCTAAATCCTAGACAAGATTTTTTTGTTTAAAACAGAACTCGCGAACTCGTATCCGCATACTTACGAGGTAACCAGCTCTATGCCATGGGAATATTACAAAGATTAGATATCTACCTTCTATTATAAAACCCCATTTATTATGTCTTCTACAATATTGTAATAATTCAATGAACGTTTAAAATACACTATTGAACTCGATAGATTATCAGTCATCGGCATATTGTAACAATGTTTGTTTACCCACTCTTGATCACTGTATTCACAACTGAATGAATATCGAGCGCTTGTATATTCCGTTCACTGTTAGGAAAACATCTTAGGTGCCACCATAACAATGTCGATCAATTTAGACAAAACAAAAGCGCGATTTCGAAACAAACATTTTATCCGCAAGACAAAATATTGCCGGAGGTTCTATTGCCCCTCGGTCTCCTTCGTTGTTCTATATTGCATTCTCTTTTCCCTTATGTTATGAAACGCGTCGGTCGTTGTCTTAGAATAATAATGGTTTCCGCAATGCTTAAACACAAATATGTTTACAGGCTTCGGTTACCACTTACCATCAGGTCGTATACTTACTTAGGTACCTACTTGTTTGCCATCGAAGTTCTATACAAAAATTCACTAGTTACATTTGAATCTGATAAAGAATATAGAATTTTTTTGTTTTATTTTATAAATATTAGTTGGTACTAAACGACCTTAGTTGTTTATTTAGAAAACAGATACCCTCCTTTACGCCAGTCTGCGCCAACAGTTGACAGCAATGCAATAGTTGCTCCTGCTCCCGACGGCAGGACAGAGTTCAGAATGCATGGCATGAAGGGGCCCCACAGTTATCAATTTGGTTATGACACGGGCAAAGGGTAAGTACGAATATATTTTATAACATTTTCAAAGATCGACGGTTCTCAGTGTTGCCGCGTGAGTCAAATCGCTCGTCGCTGCACTCAAACGTATCGCACGATGAACCACTTATTGTTGTTGGTTTTTAGCGGCCTACGAATTAATTGTTATTTGTACAAATTTATGTTAGAGTGTTGTTAATATTGTGGGCAATTTTTAGCACTACAATAGACAATTGTAAAATTATTATCTTATCCCAGCACTTTCACACAAGCCAAAAAATAATATGGGGACACTCTTTGCATTATGCTGGTCTATATGAAATTTTTAGTGAAGATATTGGTTATTTTGAGCGGGTAAACTCAAAAATATTACCATCAATAGGTAACACTCAACGACTGCAAGTGATTCCTACTTATTTTTTACAGAAAAAATCGCCAATTCCGTTACGAAGAACGCGACAATGAGGGTCTAGTTCATGGACACTACGGCTATGTCGATAAGTTAGGGAAACTGCGAGTAGTCAACTACAGCGCTCACCCGCAATATGGGTTCCGTGCCGAAGAGCCCGTCGAGAAGGAATGACGTCATCCATACACATGAGAAAACTTCGTTCGATCGCGTCTAATCATCATCACCTCTGACATTGTAGAGATAATGTTTTATAGATACGTTGTCAAAGGTCAATCATCTTTTTATGTAAATAATTGTAGTTGTGTGAATACCGCATTATATCTAATATAGTGCGTGCGCTTGTTGTGTACCTACATGATGGTTCAATTTTAGTTGTCTATTGAGCCGTGTTCATATCTTCAAACTGGAACCTATAAAATTCCACTGATGAAATAAGTAAGTATTTAAGCAAATACTTACAGTTTTCCAACAGGTAACCATGTATTATGTAATTTTTGTCAGTGGAAATCAATGGTAAATCAATGTGTTTACTTATTTTCTAATCCTATATATACTTTTTTAAGATGAAGATCTCTAAGATTGCACTGTTGTTTGTTGTTCTAGGTAGATAGGATATACTTTATCGTACCTTCACTAAGTCTTCTTCGATCTTTTAATAAAAATATATTTTTTACTGACGAAATACTAAATTTATAAACAATGTTTGACAGGAAGTTAACTGTGTCAATGCAAATAAATTTTTATATGTTACAGAAAACAGTGTTAAAACATTTTTTATGTAAGTGCTTTGTCAGTAAAACCGATAGATAGTAAACAAAGATTTCAAAACAAATGTAACTACAAGTCACTTTATTTACTAATAGAAGAATTTGATGTCGTGTAGATAATGTAGGCTGTAAGCTATTGTATATTCGTTACCTTAAGTGTCATATAGTTGTTAAGAAATAATAAATAAATTATATTAAACTAAACTAAACTAAAATATTTTGTATGGTAAGCAATAAAAATGTTTTTTATTATCATTTGTTTTATTTAATTTGAACACTAAAACAGCATGTTCATTAAATCGGTAGGAATTTTGAATGAAAACCTAAAAAGGATTTCATTTTGGAAATATTGATATTGTAATTTTAAGCACCCTGTAAAAGTGGCACTAAAATAAAAAAATAAATTCGCTTTTTAATATAAAATTTATTTAAAATAAATTTAAATTACAACAATATATTTCGATCATAACATGTAAAATTCAATTTATAACAATAAAAATTTGATAAAACATAAATAATGAATGTTACATGCATATATGCGCTATTTATGCTGCATGCAATATCCTTATAATTAAAATAATTACGATATATATGGCACAATTTTACATAAGACTTACATAATAAAATGTATTGTCCACCATTTGATATTAGGCCATAGAAAGCTGTCATAATCACAGTTATTATTGGTAGCGAAATCAGCAGAGAAGTAGCTTATTGTGTCACAGATACAAGCAATCATTTGCTGTAGGTATATTAATATTTTTTGTTGTGAAACAGTTCTATGATGAAATGATTTACATAGAATTCAAATTGTTTGACAAGCATCATGGTATCTTTTACAAAAAGTAAAAAGGTATATGACCGGATTAAAAAAATTAGGCTGCTAAACTAGCACCACCTTTAAACAACCGTAGCCATAGCAGCACTACCAACACAGTTATGAGAAACACTGTTTTGGCAGTAAAAACTGGTGTCTACAGCCACAACTATAGCATGTTTAAAAAAAAGCCGACTGCGTTCGTATAAAAATGACAATAAAAAAATAGAAAGATTGTTCTTAAGAACTATTATTTAAATATGATTATGTTATGTATAAAATATTTTTCGTTAAACAACAATTTTATCAATAATCTTGTCTAATAAACTGGAAGCACCGATGCGAAATAGTTTTGGAGTGAGCCACTCTGGTCCCAATTCGGTGTATACTAGCACCAACCAGTTAACAGCATCTTGTCCTGTTTTTATACCACCAGCAGGTTTCAATCCTACCTGTTAAATAAGCAAATTGACCATGGATTTTATTTTCCAGCTTTTATTCTAGAGGGATGGAAGTACAGGTGGTTAAGTATGATTTTGCCACAGCACTGTGGTGGGTTCTAGATAATGTGTGAAAAGGAAAGAAAGATTCTTGTGGTAAAGTACTATTTTACTTAAATAGTAGGCTATGGCTAGTTCCAGATAGGAATAAGGTGAGGTGAGGTGAGAAATACCTTTTAGGCCCGGCGCCCATTGGCGGCACGGCATGGCAAGGGATCTTTCGGCATCCCTACATGTAAGCGCATACTGGCGGTAACTATGCCGTGGCATCCTTAAGTGTGCCGCGACATCCATAAGCATGCTTAGGCGTCCTTAGACACCGAGTTTGGGCGGGCGCTGTCTTGTCGCGGTATCCCGAAGAGTGTGAAAGCGTTCCGAGGGATGCCGAAGCGTTTCAAAGGCTGGCGATACGGTATTCCTAAGCATACCGCGGTATCGTTTTTGTAATTACGACCGTTAACATTGAAATTTGGACTTTATATACATACAATTAAGTTATATTTTTATTTGTCATCTTAAAATACCTTGCCATGCCGTGCCATCAATGAGTGCTGGGCCTTAGGCATATGAATAGATTTCTAGTGAAATGTCATAAGTAGTAAATTAAGCCGAGAAAAAGGTGAATATGAAGATACACAAAATGTGAGTTATGGCATAAATTGAAAGAGGCCTGTGTTCTGCAGCGGACTACGGTAGGATGATTAATTGATTGATAGATAGATACATAAAATAGTTCTAAAATCAATGAATATGAATACTTCTAACTTTAACTCCAGTCATTTGATAGTATGTCCGAATAGCTCTGCACATTATTAGGCCAACAGGTAGCGTAGCATTTACTTCTTCCATACCAGTCGATGTCTTTATAAAGTCCGCTCCAGCCAACATCGACACCATAGATGCTTTGTACACCTAGTAAAATGTTTAAAAAATATATCAATTTGAAATACCAGTTTAAGTAACTACATTAACTTCTACGTCAGGTTTAATCAGTGGGAGAAGGTGTACCAATGACCTGAAAGGTGACGAGCGACCGATTTATAACATCGTTTCAGGAGTGGTTAAGGTGAGAATATCTGTGAGAGGCCTATGTCCAGCAGATAACGTCTTAAGGCTGACGATGATGTTAAAAAAATTTAAGCGAAAGTTTGTGTGTGTGCGCGTGCGTGCGCGTGTGTGTGTGTGTGTGTGTGTGTGTGTGTGTGTGCGTGCGTGCGTGCGTGCGTGCGTGCGTGCGTGCGTGCGTGCGTGCGTGCGTGCGTGCGTGCGTGCGTGCGTGCGTGCGTGCGTGCGTGTGTGTGTGTGTGTGTGTGTGTGTGTGAGTGTGTGTGTGTGTGTGTGTCCTCTCAGCGCCTAAAGGGCTGAACCGATTTTGATAAAAATTGGTATGTACATAGATTTGGTACTAATTTTTATCCCGAAAATCGGTCTGAATCCCGAGTTACTTTAAATAAAGACATACTTACCAA
This sequence comes from Parascotia fuliginaria, assembly GCA_963082885.1. Lineage (NCBI taxonomy): Eukaryota > Metazoa > Arthropoda > Insecta > Lepidoptera > Erebidae > Parascotia > Parascotia fuliginaria. Next base: position 12,211,600 of record OY720176.1, on the reverse strand, counting down.
TTTTCGCGCGGATAAAGCCGCATGGCGCAGCTAGTTTATAGTAATTTTTTCAACTTACATTTTCATAAGAGCCCAAATGTCCAACACCAAGTATAACTTTGAGATGCGCTGGACCACACGCTTTTTTCATTTGTTGTACTTCATTATAGACTGTTTGCCATTCGCCAGTCAATACTAAACTGCGATCTAATACCACGTCGATTTCACTAGCGCCACTTGATACTGCGAACTTGATCTCTTGTAGCCTTGTGTCTAAAGAATACAGGCCTGATGGAAATCCTGTAGCCACTGTAAAAAATAATTTAGTAAATATTGATCGCACAGATTTAAAAAAATTAAATATACTTTGGATAGAACTGTAAAAACAGGTTTCGGGTATAACAACAAATAAAATAACAAATAAACAAATAACAAATAATAACAGTTTTGCATTGTGTAAAGTTCCCCTTGGGTTTCAAAAGGTCCATTCTTTATTGATTGAGTATAAGGCAGCCAAAATCATCTCAAAAAGTTGTTATAGTAAGGACCAACATGCAAGCAGTTTATTACAATGGCTTCAAGGATGGTGCGGTGTCCACCACTCCCAGAACCTACTGACTGCTTACCATCATTCAGATTAGAGGCATTTTAACAGGGTAATATAAAAAGTAGTAAATTACCAGATGCAATACCAATTTCTGGAAACACATTCAGTTTTTTAAGAGCCTCATATGCATCCTTAACCCTACTAGGGTATACGCATACAGCAGCAGTTCTGATCTTTTGTTCCAGCTGCAGCTTTTCTAATATGTGTGTTGGTAATGCATTTGCTGCCTGCAATAGAAAATCCCTTTATTATTTTTATAATCTAGTCATTGCATTTTGTTCTCTATAACATTATACATAGAGTTCAAAATGATGAATAAGTAACACCTGTTTCGATGATGAATGTGTAGTTTCTAAACAAAACTAGCTATTAAAAACAAATCGTTTATGATAATTCACATACATTGTTATTATAGTGTACAATACATAAATCATGAAACTGCAACATGTGGAAATACTTTGTTACTAAATAGGCTAATAATATTCTAGCAAATGTAAAATCAAATATGTACCCTAGAATCAACCAAGTGAATGTTCATTTATTTACCAAAGGTATTTTATATACACATAGATTTTATAATTATAATTATATACATAAATATATACAAACCTTCTGGCATAGTCTAATTACATTAGATCTAGTATCATCTCCAGCAAGTGTGGTTAAGTCAATGTGAGTGATTGCCTTCACAAGCCATGCATTGTAATTATTCTGTGATGTTACTAGGTTTGTAGCTAATATTGTATTGACCTGTTTTTCAACACTTGATTTACTGATGTGAACATTTTTGATATTGCTTACATCTAGAACAAAGAAAGAAAAGAGAATACAGAACAAATAAAAAAAAAAAAACAGAAATAAAGAAAATACAAATCAAAATAAATTGATATTCTAACTATAACAAAAGCTATTGATAATATGCAATATGCCCATAGATAATTAACAGTTTAAATGTCCAGTTGTTGGTGTTCCATAAAGTTAATCTAATTTAAACGTTATTATTAGTGTAACATGATTATACATAAGTTCAAGTGATAAGGTATCTAAAAGATCAGCAGTGTAATTTTGGGAGAACATTAAAATTAACATAGACAGTGATGACTTACAGTCTTATTAGAAAGCCCTAAATCTTTCAGAGAGTGATGGGAGTGATGTATGGTATATTCAATAAGGAACATTAGCTGGCAGTGCTTTATTGAAGTAGGAATTATCAAACAAATAATAGTTTATTAGTATTCAGAACTAATTGTTGTTGAGGCAGAAATGTTTTAAAGTGGGTAGATAGTTCTATATATATATAGCTATGTAGTACAGTTTGGGTAGGCTTTCCACAAAGTGTAATAAACAACCTAGTAAAGGTGCAACCAATGTGTAAGAGTGGCTGGGGACTTGTCTTGATATTATGTTTGAGTCCTATAGCCAGCAAAGGATGTGTAACCTAAAGACCTACTACAGGTAATATGTATAAGTAGGTACTTATATAGTTTAAAAAAACTTATTACAAGGGCATTGTTTTATAATGAGTATTGAAACATGAACTTTGAAATGAAAAATACATATTGTGTAAGTATAAAATTATCTAATGTACAAAAAAGTATTTTCAGATTAAGTATATATCATAAGTAATTAAATTCATTAAACTGTAGGCACTAGTATTGATTACTGGTATTTTTGCAATAAGTAAAAACATACCTAATTCTTTTGTTGTAGTTGGTTGGACCATGTTTATAAATTTTTCCTATGTTACCGTCTTCAAGCTTCCAAATTATCAATTTCAGAACTTTAGGTGGGTGTTAAAACGTAAGTTGCTGTAGTGTAGTATTACTGATCTAAAGTTTGAATGATTCTGCGTGCCTGATGAAGCTAGATAAATTATTTTAGAATTCATTCAGATTCAGTCAGTCAGAGATCAAACTCAAAGAAACATCTGATGATAATACTTGTCACTCTTGTCAATAGTTGTCATGTCGGTAGTGTCAGAATTTGTCACTTGTCAGTTGTCAGAATGTCAGTTGAACGACAAAAACAAAAAGGACAAGTACAACATTTTCAAGAGGTGCCATCTTTTGTTTTCACGGGAGATGGTTGTCATTTAATTTCATCCACATTTTTTCTATTTTATCATTGTAATATACCATTAATATCATCAACAAGAATATTATTCTACACTTGACGCTGGCAGAAATAGCGACACAATCGTCGGCTCTGTTGCCAAAAAAAAGGAGAAGAAGAAGAACATTTTCTTACAACATTCTTGATGGCGCTTATCGGCTTCATTATAATGCGCTTATCGTTCTTAGCACGAGGATCATGATGTGGAGGACATCAAATTTGGCTTGTAGTTTTAGAAGGACATGATGTTAAGTTTGCCTATTATACTTGATTGAAACAGACAGCTGCACATTTAGTAGAAGTTGAAACTTGAAGCATAAGTACCTACCTACTCAAAACAAAAATTATTACCTAGGTACAGGTACATAAGTTATGGTAGAATGCGAAGTTCTGAGGTCTTTGAGTGATGGCTACCATTTAAATAAAATGAGCTTTTAAAATTAAACTTCATGTGATTTGAATAGGTAAATGACATATTATGCAAGTTTTTGAGTTAACTTACTTACTACAAAGACAAATCAAGTGATATTATTAATTTCATGATAGATGAGGAAGAAATTATACCTACGTGGTTTGTTGAAAAAGTTGATAGTTCTCACAAATCATTTCCGGGTTTTGTGTGGAATAACAACTATCGGTTAGGTTGCGGCTTACGACTGAATTATATTATGATGTAGGTATTTTCGTCAGCTATTATCATCATCATCATCATCATATCAGCCACAAGACGTCCACTGCTGGACATAGGCCTCCCCCAATTTTCGCCACCGTTGTCGGTCGTTCGCCGCCCTCATCCATCGGTTGCCCGCGCCATCCTTATAAGGTCGTCGGTCCACCTTGTGAGGGGTCTGCCCACGCTGCGTCTTCCGGTTCGTGGTCGCCTTTCGTTTCTGGGGCAAAAATAAGAAATTGAAATATTATTTATTTAAATTATACCTACTTACCTACATTAATAAAAAATCTCTATCATTTGAACTATCTAAAAAATGCAAAGTACTTAGTACTTACACACAGCAATGCGACGTTCAAAACTTTCAGCTGGCCACGAACAGCTGTGCGGTGTGCGTGTATTCCTTTTCGCCGTAAGTTTACCGCTCGTGCTGCAGCTTACGGAAAGGAAAAGGTAAATTCAACTAAATAAAATTTTCAATGAGGATTTATTGTGTTCCTTTACAATTGATTTGATTTAGAAAACAGTTATATGCAAGCCTAGAAGTCCTTTAAAATTGCAATAAATCGATTCACAAAATAGCGGTCATTTTAATTTTCGTGTGTGCTCTAGTTCGTGCTACTACCGAATCAGGGATATTTAGAAACATTTTTGTTGCTTGTGAATTTTGTTTATTATTTAAGATAATTTAAATGACAATTAAAAATAAATAAAGTACCTATTTAATTAGGTCTCTAATGAGCTAAATTCGGGATTTGTTGGAATGGCGAAATGACGGCTTACAAGACTTTAAAGGTGTATAAAGTGCCATACCAAACGTTATTGGACAAATTGAAAAATATACATCCAAATCCTTCTAGGCATGCGACAATTCTCACAAAGGACTATTCTTATTATTCTGTTAATATTATCTTTATCCTTTTCTTAATTATTAGTAATAATTATTTATATTAATATATTATCATAACTCACTATAAAAAACTTTATCCCGAAACAGGGATCACAAACTCACGAACTTAGTCAAATTTTATCACGGAATAAAGTTCAAACGACAGGTTCATAAAAATATTAGTATCTAAGTATTAAAAAGAAATCGAACTAAAAGTACCTACGCAGGCAAAATACCTACCAGTATTCATCATACAAAAGCTATTAAACTGATATCACGTTTAGTAATATATTTAAAAAATCTTTGAGTCATAGACATAACATGCCAAAATATGGGACATTTACCATATTATGATGTTAGTGTAATTTGAAATAAGCAAACCCGGCGTAGTTAGTTACCTATTCTCTAATGTAATGGTGGGTAATCAATGTTTAGAATCCTAAAAGGCGTCTTTTAAGGCGCTTTTAAGGTAGGAGCGCAGAAGAATAGATGCCTTTTCTGTTTCAAATGTTCAAAAATTGCGGATTTACCTAGCATAGGTGCCTACGATCGATAGTTAGGTAGGTAGGTCTACGTAATCTTTTTCTTTATAGTTACGTTGCTCGTATTGCTTTTAACAACAAAGAATAGTCAGCAGTCATTTACGAGAGAATTGCGGTGGACTCAGTTTGTATAAATCAAACATTCTAGCCACGAGCTGATTAAACGTAAACATCGAAACGAAGGTAAAGTCAGACGATCTGTTTTACTCGCTATTCTTTTGCAAATAAGGTCGAACCTCTATATTTTTTTTCGCTTCACTTTTGAACATTGTACTAAAAATGATGGTTTCTCTAATTAAATTATTCCGCTTTGTATAAAGTTACTGGAATAGGGCAGAGCATTTGTTTTTTGTAACGAGAACAAAAGACAGTGTATCTAGTTGTCATTTTGTAATATGCAAGACTAGTTGACTGTTTCTGAGAAACCGACGCTACAAGTCGGGCGGTCTATTTAATAAAAATACCTATACATTTTACATTTTAATAAATGAGTGAGAGCCTCAATGGTTTTTATACGTAAACGAAACCATATCATTTTTTTCTTATTTTTACAGTTGTCAATTTGGTCAATATCTGTTTAGTCGGTAGTAGATCTAGATCCACGCTGGTTTTAGCATGAATGGGCCCAATTATCCGGGGAAGTACTACCCTCTCATGGAAGATCGATGAGGGGATCGTAAAAGTAGTAGTATCCGTACTACTGCGTTTCGTTCGGTGAGCGAGAGCGCCGGAGGCTCAATTTCTCCCCTTTCCTCTTTCCTCACCTCCCTCATTCCCTTCCCCTAACCCCATTCCCAGCCGCCCATAGTGGAGGCCACCATACCAGCAGTTTAAGACGATGGCTTTTGGTATGGTAGCAACCACTGACTGCTTACCATCGGGCGGGGTGGAGTCACTTTAGTATGCTAATATAAAATTAAAAAAATATCGCTTAAGCTAAGTCTAGCTTGTATATTTCCTTTTTATATTTCAGTCGCTAAGTCAATTTATTTTATCCTGAGAAGACAGCTTAAGATTAAAACGTTTTTTTAAACAAAGTCAGAATGTCCCTGTGGATAAGGCACCCGATTCGTAAACACGAGGTAGTGGGTTCGAATCCGGGCAAGTACCAATGTGATTTTACAAATCATATGTATTTTCTAAGTTTATCTTGGACATTTCTGACTGACGGTGAAGGAAAACATCGTGAGGAAACCTGGATCTGAAATTGCCAATCCGCCTTGAGCAAGCGTGGTGATTAATGCTCATTCCTTCTCTATGTGAGAAGAGGCTTTTGCCCTGCAGTGGGACAGTAAACAGGCTGGTATTATTATTATTATTTTAGACAACAAAATAAAAGTATTTAGTTAGAGGTATCAAATACTCGCAGACTCACGCGCCATAAAACCACAATACACTCACATAACGCGCACTGCCTGCTCACATTCCTATAATATACTTTTTAATTACAACTATTCCACACGCACAGACAAATAACATTCACACTTCACACTCGCTATACGTACTTTTAAATACTTTTATTTTGTAAGCAAACTTTGTTATTATACCCACCTTTTAAATTTATAAGTTTATATTCAAATTTGTTATGGTATAACTGTTACAATTCTAATAAATTACTTTTTGTAGGGGGCCTGGAGATTTGTAACACGGGTCTCGAACCCAGTACCAACTACAGCTCTCATCTTAGAACTAACTCCTTCGGATTGTATATCTGTTATAATTGTTATTGCAAATGTACCATTTTGAGAGAAATAAATAAAAAAATTTGATTCATAAAATAGGTAAGTACGACAAAACAGTACCGATATATTGGTACACTTTTGTAAAAATACCTATGAATTATGATGTATCTACATAACTACCTAACTATGATCTTACGTAGGTACGTATGCTAATGTAGGTACCTACATTCATAAAGAAAACGGTACCTATCTACTAATATGGTGTAGCAAGGCACCGCGAGGAATTCAGGACTAAAAATGCTAATTCCGCTTTAGTCCACTTGATTTCTTGTGTGAAAAGAGGTCTCAACATTGGAGTGCAATAGTGCCTAAGTTATAGCCTAAATTCCATTTGGGAAAGGTTTATGTTTTGCAGGGCATATCCAGGCTGACTCAGATCAGTAATAAACTAGTTTTGTTAAAAGTTTTGTTTACGTGTTTATTGATATATTGTATTGCGTGTACATTCAGTAAATAGAAACTCTAATCAAAAAATAAATCTCCGTAGGTAGGTACGTTATACGATTTATTGCGATCTGAGATTTGTTTCTGACTCGCAGGACGCGAAACGGGCGCTATAAACATTTCAGCGAACCATTACGGTAGTCCCACTGAGAAAATAGCGTCTTAGTTCTGCGTTCAAAGTTTAAAAGGAATTACTGTTGTTTCCTTCTGTTTGCCTTAAAACATACATTGTACTGGACTAGACACAATAAGGTCAAGGTAACACACAGTTCGACCTTATTTTACTTTTTGTGCATCTGAGAAATAAGGTAGAGTAGGTACACTACTTAAGGTAAGATGCTTCAAAAATGTGTAGTATTGATAAAGTGTCTTGTTGCTCCAACCGATTTACGATGTTATTAAATTTTTTTTGTATGAATACACTTTTAATTGTAGGTATTGTTTATAAATACTAAATATACTTAACTTACTTTACCTAACTAGCTACACATGAATATCTTTAGTGGTAATACAACAGAGTTCCATTACTAGCAATTATGTCAAAATGTGCTATAATATTTTATAGCATTTGAATCGTTTATGCAACACAATATCGATAAATATAATAGCTTGCACGATATTTCGGAACATTGCACCGTAACGAGTAATCGAAGTGTCGCGTAAAAAACTAATAAATATTTATATAAATTGAGCGAAAACTTAACGCTGGTAGGTAACTGTGACAAATGTTTGTTAACGCCAAATAAATTTTAAAATAGCTACTCTCGTTTAAATCTTCGTTAATTTAAGTCCTTCGTATTCAGGTTTAAATCAAATTAAGTTAACAGATGTCTAATCACGGAGTGTCATTTAAAACGAAGGATCTTAAATAGAATTAAGGCATAGAGAGCAAAGCTTTCGCGTTTGTAGGTAGGCGGTAAATATATATACGTGGCTGAATGAGGGCCGTTTCGCCGTCTTATTGCCATATCCAAGTGTCAATTGACACGTAATTATTTTTCTTTTGTGTGTAAGAAGTACAAAATAAGATTTTTGTACGTGTTTCATATATGAGCTACCCACATAAAAAGATTGCATATTATTATCTTTATTTTATATGGCATTTGAAATGTGTTTCCTGAAAAACGTGTGGTATACCAAACAGTTAAGGTAAATAACGTCCAAAGCATATTTAAATCTTATAGAAAACTACCTACACCCTCTCATGTTAGAGCTTATCACATCATATTAATTAGATTCACTGATGAAGATAGATAAAGGCTTCTCTCAAGCAAAGCATTTTTAGAGTCTCCAAACGTAGGTTTGGCAGGTGGATAATTTAAGCGATCTTACTTTTACCACATGATGTACTGCCTGTCTTGTTTTAGTAATTTCCTCTCATGTAATGGATTGACGTTTGCGATATGTTACCTACATAATATATCTCTAATAGTCATAGTAAGTACAGTACACTTCTATATTTATTTCCAAAATGTTGCAAACAAGATGGATGTAGATATGGTCATCTTGATACTTGCCTGGTTTTAATCTTACAACATCTCGTACCTACTTTAATCACTGTAAAAATAACTTCTACTTCACCGTCATGACTAGTTATAACCAGTCAGATCTTCACGATTTTAATATATATGTAAGTATTGTCTACATGCAACATACTCGTACTTACCAAAACTTTTTCCTAACTACCGTCTTTTTTTCGTATCGACGGCAAATTTGTACACAGTGTGTCAGCCCAAAACTTTGATACGGCTAATACATTGTCAGCAGCGTTCAACAAATCTTCTTGTGGGCACGAAGGATGAGCCATCGTTTGAGGAATGGCGCCAGAGTTGCATTTAAGATCGGTACCACAAAAAAATCCCATCTGAACAGATTATCCTTAGTCCGAAAACAGTGAACCTATAGGTATCTTTTAAAACTAATTTTAAATTTAGAAATGAACTAAATACTTATAATATTTTCGTTTGTTACGTAAAAATAAAGAAATTTTAACTTTACACTGTCTTTTAAGGATAAAATAAATTGGCTAAAAGACTGATCCTCATTTCCTATTCAACATTTTACAGAATGGGACGTAAAAAATTTAAGAGCTAGCTGAAACGTCAAAATGAAAAGAAAACCCGAGGTAGAACATTGAACGAGGAAATATTATGTAAACTACTTTTACACGGGTACCTACATAGAATAGGTTTATAGGTAGATAGACGAATTTTGATAGGCGAGTAAGATCACTAATTCATTGGTTGTTCGCAAAAATGTTGTATATAGTCTTCTAGGTTGATCGATCCGCGTGCCTCTTTTCTAGCCACGAAATTACTAGGAACCTAGGAATTTAGAAAACAAAAATAACAATGATGAACTTGTTAAACTAGTAACTACTATTGATGCAACTTTGATTTCAAATTCGCGTTGCTGAAGCTTGAGCACGTTGACTAGTGCTAAAAGGAAAAAGGCATTATCATTTGAAAAATCTCTTGAATAACACCAGTATTTTTGTTGAACGTTTAAGTTTGTAAACAATAAAAATAGCGTTTGGTCACGTTCTAGGGGGGTTAACGTGAAGAGAGTTACGTATTACGTTGTTCGGACGAGTCACAGTCTGATTGACAATAAATTCGTCTGGTGACCGAATGAAAAACAGATCAAAACAAACATGGTATAGATACAGATCATTCACTGCTATGTGACTTCCAAATTTCAGGTTCACGTGTGGTCAAATAAAGTGTTTACCTTTTTGTAAACCACAAATATTGTTTCATGATTCTGGGTAATCTTCTTTTTAGAGTGTCGATGGCAATTCTAGCCCTAGCTGTGCTGTCAGCCCAGAACTTTACTACAAATGTCGCGATATCAGCAGTGTCAATCAATTTCTTTAAGGTACAGCTGTTAAGGCACACAGGACACAATAAAATGTGTCATTATTTGTGGAACTAGGTAGGTACCGCATTTATCTTCAAAAATGGACTTGGTCATCGATGAATTCAAAAGCCCTCCTCGACACGGGGGACAATAGGCGACCCATTCTCTAAGCGGAATTTGTAGAAAATTTAAAATTTCCTGTGTGTGTATATTATTAAAATATTGTCACTCGACAAATTTTTAAACTCTAGATATTATTACAAAGATAATTTAAAGTTATGCCGAGACATCATTGTTTTATGAGGTCTATAACTTTCTCTGTGTAATGGTTTCGGATCGTTGTAGCTCTCAGTTCTTTGGCAGTAAAAATATTCGATGCCCGCAGATAAAAGGTAGTGAAAATAGAAAAATTTTCATGTTGCAAACGTGACTAATAAAAAGGGTAAGTTTGGGTGGCTCAATAAATCGTCAGCCTACCGAGTCGGAGATTTATATTTCTATTAAGGGTCGTCTAATGTTAGATATCTTAAGATAGCTGTATAGGGATACAATCGAAAAGTTTTATACGGCTTACTTAATTGTATTACAATTGTGTTTTATGGTAATGTTATGCATAAGTAGTGGCGTTCCTATAGAAACTTTAAACAAAAGTTAGACTCATACTCGTATATACAGAACTGCTTACATGAACTTTTAGGACATAAATTTTCGTTTCATAGGTGGAGGTGGTTTTCGGGTCTTATGTGGATTTAACCTATCTATCATCATCATCATCATCATATCAGCCAAAAGACGTCCACTGGTGGATATAGGCCTCCCTCAATTTTCGCCACCGTGGCCGGTCGTTTGCCGCCTTCATCCATCGGTTGCCCGCCACCCTTATAAAGTCATCGGTCCACCTTGTGAGGGGTCTGCCCACGCTACGTCCTCGGAAGAGTTTGTTTGTTTGTTTGAACGCGCTAATCCCTGGAACCTAATCTCTAGAACTATTTGTCGGATTTGAATAATTCTTTTTGCGTCATATAGCCCAGTTCTCGAGGAAGGTTATAGGCTATGTAACATCACGCTACTTGCGATGAGAGCAGAGCAGTAACCAAAGACGCGGGTAAAACCGCACGACGAAAATATTCGTTAATGTCTTAATTAACAGTCAAATTATAAAGCAAGTTCTAAAAGATTTAAGTTTTAATAAGAAATTAAGAGATTTAATAAGCTGGCTAAGACTGGTTTTGTTGAAAAATTCATGATATTTTAAAAAGCTATGTAGGTTTCTTAGCCTTTACTTATAAATTATTTAAAATAGATAAGTTTATTTTAAGCAGACAGTGCGGAATGGTATAATGTACAAAGACTATTGAATAAAAAGTCGTAGCAATGGTTGGTTTTCTTCTTGTGTTCTTTGTGATATTTCTTGCATTTATCCTAAATTACTCCTATTAACTTTGCCACAGTACCTATTAAGAAGCGCGTTATTACGTCCATTTTCGTGTAGATATAATAATTTATTATATCGCCGAGGATCTTTTATAACAAAGTACCTATATTTTAGATTATTATAATTAGTTACATTGTTCAAATATTGTTTCAGGCACTATTTAAGTAGTTCTTAAATAGTGTCTGAAGGACACTATGGTTAGCCTCAATTAAATTTATTATAGGGATTGATATGCAGATGTAGGTAAGCAAAAGTAATAATAACAATATGTGGACACTATCACACACTGTCATCTAGTCCCAAGCTAAGCAGAGCTTGTGTTATGGGTACTAGATAACTGAAATATAATACATATACCATACTTTTTTTTTTGTAAATATATACTTAGAATACATAAAACACACCTGGGTGTTAAACAGTCTAAGACACATACAAATGTTCATCACATAAATATTTGCCTTCCGCGGGAATCGAACCCACGACACCCGGCGTCGCAGTCAGTTATATTAACCAATAGACCAACGGTGCAGTCGATATCCAATAAGTAAATATATTATTGAATAAACTTTCTTTTAGTATGTCAATGTACTTACTGCGTACTATTTTAACATCATTATGATTTTTCAATGTCTCTTAAATTAACTTTATTGTTTTATTTTTTATTTCAATTTCAAATTATTTATTTCAGATAATAAAATCCATAAATTGTTAGTAGAATCTTACAAACTAATGGTTAGTAGAAAATTAACATTCGACATTTAAATTAATTAATTATTTTGCACACATAATTCTTAATTATTGGCGAATAAAATATATTCTCCGCAATTGTTTTAGGATACTGTTGCCACTAACCCTCAGTCTAGTTACCAGCGAATCCAGCGATGCTGCTTTCTTTCTAAGTAATGCATTATCATAAATATAATGAAAAAATACCTCGTAAAAATTAACTTCATTTTAAATGTTAAAAATCTTTCACAATTTTTACGCTATAATATTATCGTAATATTCTTGTAATTGTCATTTCAAAAGTTGAGTAAATTTAATAGTCCGTGGAATTTCCTGCTGTGATATTTTTTTCTTTGTATTTGCGTTCACCGTTTCCGATGTCACTACAAAAAATAATGTAGCTTAGTAAGACATTCGTTTCCTCTGCGACGGAAAAGGGTAGGTTTCGGGTGCAGTAGTTCATCAATCATCCTATATTTAGATGACGTGAAGCAGCCCAAGTTTTGATGTTAATGATGACAGTATTACAAAAACAAATAACTTTTTCTTCGGATTAATGGCTCATAGTTACGTTGACGGAAGATGGTTGTTTTCTATTATATAGGAAAGGCACCAAAGACACTTTAAGCGCAAATGTGTAGTATTTTTGCAATTTAATTATAAATAAGGATTCTTCCAATACACTACATATTGAAAATTGAAGATCCTGTGTTTTTTCTACATTTCTGCTGTATTTAATGTAATGACACTGCAATTGTTTTTATTTTTATTAACAAATAAAAACTTTATTTATTTGCAACAGTGTTGTATATGACGGTGTGTTTTTATCTTAATTTCATGTTTAACCCAAGCACAAAATAACCTTCTGGTTTGAATAAAGCTAAAATATATAAAGCAAACTTTTACATACCTCACTAATAAGTTTTAGTGAGGTTTAAAAGTCGCGAATATGATTTTTTTAATACCTTCAGCACTTTGTGCCTCCCGCCAAATTAAATTCAAATACTGAATTTAAAAAAAAAACGTCAAGCATTGATAGCTCAGCTCGGTCATTCTTCTTTTTGATTAAATTCAGTTCAAATCAAATTGCTAACATATAAAAACTCATTCCTATTCTTATTCTATAAGATATGCCTATCACTGGTTTCATGTCTATTACTGGTGAAATTACCTTCTATCATTTAATTTCATTAACGTGAATAATAATATAATTAAGATTTGACGCTGCCAGAAATAGTTGACAGACTCGTTTGATGCTTGGGGTATAATTACTACTATCGATTATTTTTACATCACAATAATGTCAGTGTTCAAGATAGACTTAGTAATTATATACAATAACTTTATAGAATCAAATTGTTACTTGCCAGGTTTCAAAAGTTCAAAACTCCTAACCTCACTTACAAGGCGGATACCAATACCATTATACCATCACGACTTCTAGTAGTAGGTTAAACTGTAGTAGGTACTTAAGTAATAGTCTAGCTCTAATAGTAGTACATACTCGTACTATTGAGCAAAGGCATTCTTTGAATACAAAGAAAAACTCTCTTTGAGAACAAAAGCGCCACAATGTAACAAATGAGATAGAATCATAAATGTACATATATACATTATACATTTAGAGGTGAAAACAAAAGAGATGTAAAACTAAATAGGTTTCTTTGGCAATTAGCATAAAGTTAATTATTGCATAAATTTCATTCTTTTTTCTTATCTTACACTCTTATTTCCCAGAAAGTAAGTGTTTTACTTCGTTATGTATACACGTATTCCCTTAATAAATACGTTGGTACTTATTTTTTGAGTTGTTTACGACTACCTTGGCGGTAAGTAAATAAGTGCATTGGAAACTGTTAAAGTAAATATTAGGTTTCTATTACATTTTTATAATGTTCTCCACGTCAAGTCAAGCCGGTTGTATTTATCTGAATAGTCAGATAAAAGCGGACTTCATTAATTTTTTTTACTACCTAACGATTCCCACACTGGGATTTCTCATCGTTTACATATTAGTGTAGGTACATTAGTTGTTAGTGTAGGTACAGAAACTAAAATAGGTACCTTCCTATTTTAGTTTCTGTACCTACACTAACAACTAGTGTACCTACACTATAAAACAATAGGAAGGTACCTATTTTAGTTTCTGGTGCGATTCATGGACACGTTGGTCGAAACAGAGGAAACGAAACTGAGGCAAATAGAAGTATGAATTATTAAAGACAATAATCCATACTCAATCAAATCTGAAAGCATTATCAGTTGAAGAATAAAGAGTTTGAGATATTTCATTCACTCGCAGCTAAGTTATCAAGCTACGGCTTTAATCCCACTGGCGCTAATGGAATTCATTCGCTTTCCTACAATTTACTGTTCAGTTTTTTTCTGAAGAGCTTTGGAACTGTTTTTGACGTTTAACTAATTCTCGAGATTGTGGCATTTGCGTGCCTTCCAATAATTCATTCCTAGATACTTTTTCACATTAGCCTTCACTCTCCTTGATGACACTGTTGGAGGCTTTAGATTATTGTTCTCATTTGTTTTATGTATAATTTTATTGTTCAAGTTAATGTTTAAGCGTCCAACCACCCCTCAATCTCTTTTTTTGTTTCCTTCGCCTGCCTCATTCCCTTTTCCTTATCGCCGCCTCAAAGTTGTTTCTGCAATATACTTAGAGAATATCTATTCAGCTCTAGCGCATTTGATGCCATGACTAAATTACTAAGCCACATTACTTTTGATAGACAGTTTTATTCTCACATAACATTCACGTGTTCTCCTCTTAGAATAAAACATCCCTTTGCAATAAATGGAACGCAACTTGATGCTAAAATATTGAAATAACCTTCCTAAGATGAAATTAGTTTAGTTAGGAATATATCTAGTACGCAGCTCAATATTACGAAGCAAAAAACTCAATAAAGGTATTAAATGTAAGGTCAATCCACGGTTACAGGTAAATAATAAGGGTGGTCTCCCAGAAACTGCAAAATGTTTTCACATGCGTTTACAATTTCACACCCCGCTGGTTCTCTTAATTAACCTGTTCAGCGTATTTTAAACGAGTTGGGACTCACACGCATAACTGGTCTAATTTGAAACTTATGTCGCTTGAAACTAAAATCGTGTGCTTGATTTAGACTATTCTTAACTATTGGGTAGTGTATGCAAGTATATATTTTATCCAATCGAAGTTTCAGTTAGAAATCGTTCTCGATGTAATTTGGAGAATATTGAAATCGGAAATATCAGTAACTGAAGTGCATGTTGGAATACATATAACATAATTGTTTTAATATAATTGTTTTGTTGTGTTTAAGGCAAAAGTTAAGTCACTACTTCTAAGCAAATTAGCAGAATCATCAGAATAGTAAATAATTATATATGTATATATTTATATATCTTTGTATATAATTATAATAATATGTACTATTTATGTAAGTAATTTATATTTATATTGTGAATTTATATACGTACTGCATATTTGTATAAGTATTTATATTATTACACATTTTATCATTTTCTAGTCTTAACTTATAAATCTACCTCGCTTCATCTCTGCATCACCCAATAGGTTGACTGGTAGAGAATGCCTCAGGCATTAAGTCCGCCTTTATACATGTTTTGTATATGAAGTTTAAATAAATAAATAAATAAATAAATTGTTTTCTTGGCTAGTATACGATAAATGATTAGAATAAAAATCATTATGACTCTATAATGCACTAAATTTAATCCAAGTTAGCACAGAGTTTGTTATATTATGATTTTTTTATTCATATTCCTTCGTGTTCGACTACGTCTTTAACGAGTCGTGCTAAGTTGGTCGAGATATCCAAGTTTCATACTCGACCGGATCCAAAAAGAGTTATAAGTTATAGAACTGGAAATCTACGTGACTTTAAAAGAGCAGAAGCCGACTGTACTTTATATTAAGTTTCGGTTAACGCGAGTCTAATTAAGGAAGTTGCTGCGAGAGTTTGCTAATATTATAAATGAGGAGGAAAGAGGCCAAATTCACGCTCGCCCCTGACTGTAATGACATTTCTTCTTGCGCTTGCGAGTTTTATGTTTTGTGCAAACTTTACTATCCTGTTTCACTAGTTTGTTTCAAACTGCTAACTTTTTCTTGAGCGCCTTTGTTAGAGGTTTTGTTTAGATCAGTTTATTTCAAATTACTTTAGATAGGTTCGTTTTCAAGTTAGAACAAAAATGTAAAAATACAATGTATTTGTACATTTCTCTATAGTAAATTCGACGACTGAAAAGTTATTTTTAATGATTGCACAAGGTTTACCGATGTCAGACGTTCATATGTGTTGTGTTTTTGTATTTTAATTTATGTAGTTCAGTTGATACTATCAGAGGTGAGGAATAATAAATATCATATTACAAAAACTTAGCCTGTGTCATTCAGTAATAGTGTAAAGCCTCCGACCCCCAAGAGCCAATGTTAATAAGCTTGTTTGTAAAGTGTTTTGCATAGTAGTATCGTCATCATCATCATCATTAGCCCACGAAAGTCCACAGCTGGACACAGGCCTATCAAAAGGTGCGCCATTTTGTCCGATAGTAGGTATACTTATCTATACTATTGTATAAAGTGGAAGAGTTTGTTTGTTTTTTTTGTTTGAACGCTCTAATCTCTGCCACTCCCAGTCGGATTTTTCAAATTCTTTTTGTGTATGATAGCCTAGTTCTTGAAGAAGGTAGTCTTGATTTGACAAAATCGTCAGTGTGTATTGTGTGTAGCCGTATGAATACTAAAACTATTGCACCTATTATGGGGAACCTACCGCATCAACATCTCACACCCAGTCATCCATTTGAAAATGTAGGTATTGATTACGCAGGTCCTATCTTAGCTGCTAATCGTCAAGGGAAGGGATGTCGACTTAGTAAGGTTTACATAGCAATTTTGATTGGTTTCGCAACTAAAGCTTTTCACACCGAATTGGTAGGTGACTTAACGAGTAATACTTTTATTTCTGCTTTACAGAGATAACCACGCAGAGGTCTGGAGTCTGGAATTGTGCCCGATGTATGACAACTGGCTCGCCCTCTGAGACCAAAAATAAAAAAATGCCAGATAAGTGCGTGTCGGACTCGCCCACCGAGGATTCCGTACAAAGTAATTAATTATTTATTAGGTCTCTACTTATACATATAAAAAAGGAAAGAGATTTTTTTATTCTTCGTCATAAATCTAAAACTATTAATCATAAAAAATATTAAAAATCTGCTTATGCTTGTGCCAATGAAGACCTTTTATACCCCACATGACACGGTTAACACAATACAAAATTTGGACTGCCGTTTTTGGCATAAAGACCGAGACCCTGTTTTTTAATAATTTAATTGCAAGTTTTCAGATTTTTCCTATACTTGTAGTATAAGACGGTATTACTTGCCAAATTTCATAGTTCTAGGTAGGTAAATGGAAAATACCTCATAAATTTTGATTTTCTTGAGAATTAACTTAGGAGTTTGATTTTTTTACAGCTTTAAGTGACTGGAAACCTGAGTATATTGTTTTAATTTTACGCGTTTCTGAGATAAAGGGTCTTGACTGACAGACGGTCAAACAACAATATGATCATATACGGATTCCGTTTTTCTTTTTGAGGTATGGATCCCTAAAAATGGCGAAAAGTGGGTAGTTAAACACCCCTGCCTATACCTTCGGGGATAAGAGGCTTGAAGCTTTGTATGTAAGTACTTAATAAATCTTTGTATATTAAGCTATAAAAGCCTGTTTCTTACAGCTAGAGAATTATGAATTAAATATTCATCATTTCCCAGCACAATTACCAACAAAATAACTCCAATTATTATGTCCTTGAGATAAGTTTGATTCAGACGAGTTTAATACCGTGGTTTTGATGAAGTGACTTTTATTTTAATGTAGCTTTAATAGTAATGAATTTTTAGTCTTCAAAGTGTTTAATATTGCTGTTATATTCTTGTAAGGATGGTATAGTTACTTTTAGGACTTCCGTCTGATTTTAGTTCTCATCAAAATAATTAAAAATGGACAAAAGCCACACTCTAACATTACATTTGAGAGGTTTAAGACATGTTGGATTTTTACATTTGCTATTAGTAAAAAAAAAACTTATTGGTGATGAAACTTAGTACCAATGTGATTTTCAATTCTTTCTAAGTTTATCTTGGACATTTCTGACTGACGGTAAAGAAAACCTGGACTTAAAAGTCTGAAATTGACAATCCGCCTTGAGCAAGCGTGGCGATGAATGCTCATGCGTTTTCTATGTGAGAAAGAAGCCTTTGCCCTGCAATTATTTTAATCTATTCTTTGAATATAATAGAAAACTATTCCACTTATCTAGGCCTTCTGTTCTGGTATAAGTACGAGTTTTACGCAGTACAAAACATAAGTAACGTTTTCGAGTAAGATGTATGATTTGTGTCATCACTGTCTCTTTAATTGGACACAATTTAAGGTTGCTAGACTGTTAAAATTGCTCATATTAAAATATAAAAAAAAAATCTAACTACTTAGACGAAGCAACATCCATCAAAGATTAAAATAAAAGAATTGCTCAATCCCTAAAGAAAAACTTAAATTAGAATATAAAATGAATGTCTGCCTACTTATTCACTTAAAATCTCTCGAAGAAAAGAATTTTTCAAATTAAAATTCTCGAAACAGTCCACATAAATGAACAGGCAAGTAACGTGGCTTCATTCATTGTGGCATTTTTATTACATAATAAGACGGAATTCAAATGGATAATCTGGAGCCGTAAACGAGCTGGAGAACATGAGCGGCATGTTTAATATGACTTTTCCATACAAATAAAAATGGTAAGTGGAATGAGGGGGACTATCGTAAAGGATGATTGTAGGCCTGAATTAAGTTTGCGCGCAGAATTATCAAGTTTGACCGTTATTGTTGCTTTTATTTCGACGACTGATGCTACAAAATTACTTGTAGCATTTTTTTTTGTATATGTATATTAAATTAATTTTATTTAACATTGTGATATAAATGCATAACGCTTTGAAAATATGCTTTGGTTGAATATATAAATTCTTTAACCGATAAAACGATTTTCTTCCAGTGGTGCTTGAAACGTGATTCAACATAAAATTTTGTTTGTTTCTGTTTGAATAAATGCTTCCACTCCTCTAGTAGGTACTCGTTGAATGAAACGTTGAATCTATATTAATCTATATTATATGTGTTTCTAATTGTTAAGTTTGTATCATCCGTACAATAGTGGTGAGATTATGACACACGTCACTCAAGTGTCGGGTCTATAATTATAATATTCTTATTAGAGGTGTACTTTAAGCCAAGTTTCTTCATAATGTGTACTGAAGGGTTAGAATACTATTGTATATAATAGTATCAACTTTTTGTTTTCATGAACATTTCTAAACGAAAGAAATTGTCTTCAAAGCTCTTTGCAGAGGCGTGTTGTTTTTTTTATACAAGTACCTCTAAGGTATACATAAAAGCTACTTATATGCTATCCTGTGGTTACTTTTGTAAAAACGATACATACTTATTATAAAAGGTCTTGTCATGACTGACTGACTGAGAGATAACGCACAGCCTGAACCGCTGGTCGTAGTGACTTGAAATTTAGGGGTGTGTTTGTCTCAATGTTCAACCCCTAAGTGTGTGCAAATGAATAAAAATGATTGTATTATTTAAATTATAGTTTTGCAAATTTGTATTTGAATACTACTATTGAAATAAAAAATACTCTCATTAATATTTTTGATAGGGGTGACTTTAAAAGAATGAAATTGGGGATAAAAAGTTTTATATCAATATCGTTGTTTTTGAAGTAATCTTCGTGCAAATTAGTATTGAGATACATAAAAATGCTGTTGAAATAGGTAGGTTAGGGAGATCAAATATTAAATAGACAGTTCTTTGTTTTCGAAGTTATGGTTAAGAAAAGTTAACAACAACAGAGCAAAGTAAAAAAGAAAGACGCGAAAATCAGACCCCACCACCATGCAGGAATTATGGTAGGAAATGAGAGAGAGAGAGAGAGTAGAAAAATTATATTTAGGAATAGAAACTATGTGGCAAATAATGGTTTTTAACTTATAGTGTGAAATACAGAGATATACACCAAACACACATCAATGTACCCTTCATGAACAGGTTCTGCATAATTGTTTCTCGTATTGACAATTTTATGTTGCTTACGTGAGTAAGTAGGTAGGTCAACATCTTCACAAATTTTACTGCTCGGATAGAAAAACAAAAAATATCGTTTACAATGAAGTGCCTTGAACAGATTTGTCCTATTATTATTATTTGCCCATAGCCACTCTTGAATAAGTAAATAACATAAAATCAAAAAGGAAAAACTATATCCACCCGAGCGAAGCTGTGGGCAAAAGCTAGTATATTATAAATAAATTAAATGTACAGGTTTCCATTAAACGTCGTCACTATTGACTTCATGGCAAAGTACCTGTAGGAAGATCGTTGTCATTTAATTTCATCCACATTTTTCTATTTTTTATCATTGTATTATACCATTAATATCATCAACAAGAATATAATTCTAAACTTGACGCTGGCAGAAATAGCGTACACAATCGTCGGCTCTGTTGCCAAAAAAAAGGAGAAGAAGAAAGTAGGTACCTGTAGTTTCGACATTTGAAAACCATCTACTGCTATTATTATTCTTATAGGTACATACTTAGCCGGGATATACCTACGTCGAGCGCTTATGTCACTAAAACATCAACGAGAGCTAACATTAGGAAATCACTATATTCTCCCTAACTACATTTCGATCAAAATCGTATTCATAAACGTAAAATTATCATATTATTTTATCGTTGTTATTAAATTTGTATAATAGTATTTGCACTATAGGTTTTTACTGAACAATTCGTGTTTTGAATAGATATTTCGTGTTGCATATAAAAAAGGGTACTACCATATACCTACCACGTTGATTGGTGAAAAGAAACAATCGAGCACATGTTAATTGCATTAAACCTGATAGTGAAGTTATCTTAATTGAAATGACGTTAATGATGTGATTTAAATAAAGAATATAAAATAAGTATGATAAATAATGCTAAAGGAAATAGTAGTCGACATTTCGTCAGATCAAATGTGCTTAATAGACAGTCACGCATAATTTTTTTATACAACTTTGATTTACTACTAGGTAATAACGAAAGCATCGTAAGATAAACTTAGCCCTCAGATTCGATCAGAAATGTTATTTTGTACGTGAAGAAAATTTCATAGAATCACATCGTTCCATAATAGCGCTTACTTAATGTAAAATGCTTCAGAATGTGAAACGGTATCGAAGGCTTGGTGTTTAGACTACCTAACTTTCAGATGAGAAGAGCTTCTTTATAAACCTTTAGATATACATATATTTTCAGCACACCTGTATGGTACGAATATGTTTCTTACTCGTGAAGTAAGCGCAAGAGTACTCTGCTCAGCAATCGTGTGATACCATAACATTTACCCAGTTCATTCGAGATTCTACACGTACCTACGTGGAAGAAATAAACGATTCAAGCAAACAGTGCTGAACGAAATACGAATGAAGGACTGTTGACTGTTGTTATGGTAATGCGATGATAGCATTTATTCATTCATTAATGTCAGCCAAAAAAACGTTCACTGCTAGACGTAGGCCTCCCCCAAGTATCGCTACCACGATCGTTCGTGAGCCGTCCTCATCCAGTGGTTGCCCGCTACACTTATCAGGTAGGTAAGAGGCTTTGCAAGATGTTACCAAGATTTAAGAAAATAAATATATTTTTCTATGATTAGAATTATTATCATTATATCAGCCGAAAGGGATCCACTGCTGGACATAGGCCTACCTCAATTTTCGCCGCCTTGGCCAGGAATAGATTAGACTAAGATATCTATCAATTGTTTATATAAGTAACTGTTTTGCCCTTGCTAATGCATACATTTATAATTTTAGCTATATATTTAAATGGAACATAATATGCCAACCAAGTTCCAGACTATATTGAAGTTAGTTTTGAGGCAAGTTTGATATAATATATCTATCGTTAGTTTCTAAGTCTTAGTTGTTGAAGAAAATACACTAGGGCGTTTTACAGATTGGGCGTATGTAAGCTCACACACTACAACCTCTATCTAGGTACTGCTACCTATTGACAGCATTATCTTTAGTAACATTATAAACTATTTTTCGTAATCGCGTACA
Source organism: Parascotia fuliginaria (assembly GCA_963082885.1). Taxonomy (NCBI): domain Eukaryota; kingdom Metazoa; phylum Arthropoda; class Insecta; order Lepidoptera; family Erebidae; genus Parascotia; species Parascotia fuliginaria. Next base: position 12,189,387 of record OY720176.1, on the reverse strand, counting down.
TACGAGTAACATTACCAAGATAGTATTGCGATGATTGCAGTCTTCTATGGTATAGAGATACTTTCACGTTCGAGCTTCTCGAACCCTTATAGATGCAAGCCACGGTCTTGCAGCTACGTGGGTGAAAAAACGAGCTTGCACGCGTATAAAATACGCTCAATACGTAAAAATCCTAAGTCTGTATATAAGCAAACATTTGGTCTGCGTGTCCAGTTGTCAATACTTTATAATTCATGAGTTGCGTGGAACTTGGTAATTTAAACTTTAGGCGTATGTTACACGCCGTCTTGGTACGGTAATTTGTGTGTAATATTACTTCGTCCTTCAACAATATATTACTACAGTGATAAGAGCTTTATCAATAGAAATAATGAGCTGTGTAGAACCTGATACAATGCTAATAAAACATCGATTTTCTCTTCAGGGAAATTCGAAATACTTCTTCAAAGAAATATCTATTTCGTGTTGCCATCTTTGTTTTTCATCAACAGGATGGTTTTCATTGACGTTTCTTTCGTACCTAGTGGTTGTTGATTTGATGTCACGTAAATATAAACATTGATACTTTAAATCTTCTACTTATCGACTTTAAACTAATATAATTGAATACAAAATACAATAACGATTTAATATTTATAGCACCTGATTGATTTGTGACAATATAATTTCTGTGCTTCACATTAAAAAATAAAAGCATCATTAAAACTCAAAGTGTTAGCTTTGTAATTGTATAGTAATGATATTTTACTTTAATAATAAGTAGTCAAGTCAACGCCTTCCCGCTGGTAGGCGTTAGTTTATTGTTGCAAATTTCTTGAGTTATAATTTTTATTCTAATTTAAAGTCTTTGATTGCCAGAGATAAGTTACAATTTTTAGTTTGGTAGCGGAAGTCAGTAGCACATTTGATTTGAACAAATATTTAATTTGCAAAAGCCTAACATGTTAGCCAGCTATTTAAGTTTTGATGTAAAAAGTGTAATAAAAGACAATGTAACGCCATTTTAATAATAATAATCATTTATTTCAGGCATCAAGGATAAGTTTATCGAAATAAATTCCTATAACGTTACCCTGTTGTCCGTTTTCTTACCGACTGATTTCCCATAAAAGGTGCAGTGAGAGAGACCAAGAAATGTTATTGCTTCTCTTCGCCATTTATGTTGGTCACATATTACAAAATTGTAAGGCTTGTATCTAGCTACTGATATTAATTTATTTATACAAAATCATATTGTTTATTTGTTTGTCCTCTTATTACCTACGCAAAAACCACACTACCGATCTTTATAAAAAGTCAACGCCTTACACACAGAAGCATTCAATATACAAAAATCGTCGCAGGCCAATAAAATATCAAGATTAATTAAATATTTTGTCTTTAGTGAAAACTAAATTAGCTATTATTTTATTACAAAAGAGATGGTGAGACTAAGGCCAAAAATACTTCTAGTAAACAAATAAATTAACTTTTTCTTTTTTGGAGTTCACAGTTTTCGACAATGGGCGACAGTAAGACGAATAAATAAAGCCTTGTTGAATTTAACTCATATTTTTCGCCTAAAATAATTGGGTAGATATTACAAAGTTTAAATTTTTTTTTTGGTTACAGGGGTTTACTTAAAGTTAAATCGATAATACAGAAATAAAATTAATTGTTAAAAAAAATATTATATTTAATATTATTGTAACCCTCAATTTTTTTTAATTACTTTCAAGTCAACAAAAATAGAGATTGCTTTCAACACTTTACGCATTATGACAATAAGGTTATTAGCTCCAACGAGGACTCAAATTCTAACATTTAGAATTGATTTAGTGAGCCCCGAATTAATATTTAATCATCATCATATCAGCCAAAAGACGTCCACTGCTGAACATAGGCCTCCCCCAATTGTCGCCACCGTGGCCAGTCGTTCGCCGCCCTCATCCACCAGTTGCCAGTCACCCTTATAAGGTCGTCGGTCCACCTTGTGAGGGGTCTGCCCACGCTGCGTCTTCCGGTTCGTGATCGCCACTCTAGAACCTTTCTGCCCCAACGGCCGTCAGTTTTTATATTTAATACCTACCTATAGTACCTATATTTCGACATAAACTCAATATCCTTATTACTATCCTACAGCACCTGCAAATCGAACGTGGTTCCTAGCACACACACATACTATCACTGCGCAGTCCTATCGTAACATCTATAATACGTAGAACGTGCATAGTTAATATGATTGAAGATTATACTTAATACCTATACTATATATATATATATATATATATATATATATATATATATATATATGTATGAATAATAACATTGACATTGTCTTGTAGGTATAACAATAAATGTTTTCTTAGTCCATTATAATGTAGCTCTATGAAGACATGCCTATTATAATACCAGTGGTTTAATAAAAGGGTATTCGCCTTTGGTACGCCGAGTATAACATTCACTGAGTATAATAATGTTGGCAACAATAGCTCGGCGCCTAGAGAACCTTAATGTTTCATACATGGATTAATGAATGGGGAGCCTAGAGGCACAAAGAAGCGTAATGAGTCATTCCTCACACTAGGGTAAGGAGGCATTGAGTTAAAACTATAGTGGACGATTTACCCCTTCGCTCCCCCCAGTTCTGTCGCGTCAACTCTGGCTGAGCAATGACTTGCGATGTTGTTGTTCGACTTGCTAATGAGTTCTCGATTTAGCTCGAGACCGGCATTTGCAAGTATCATGTATTTTCCTCCTCATTACTTATGATGTCTTTTGACGCTCACTGTCAAAGTTCGATGTGTTTTGGTGTGAATATCGATTTTACCGCAAAGTTTACGCTATGCCAATTTATTATTAGACAGTGACGCTGCAATGCTTGGACTGATATTGGTTTTTAACAGTCAGTCAATTTAATTTTCAAATTCTTTCAGAATTTGATTATTTGCAGTAACTGTTCTTTTTATGCATGTTACAACATCTATAAGGTTCGACGTTGTGACTTTGTAAGTTATTTCTCCTTGATACTCCTCCGTGTCTAGGTAAGCATAACACACCTCACCTAACCTTTTCGAAATAACGACATGAACTTTTATGCCAAAACATCTTCTAGTGTGATTTATCATAAAACAATTTTTATATGTGTATCTCGTCGATGACTCATTGCGCGTAGGTATTTATACTTTACTCTCGTAATAGCATAGATCGCGATATGATTGCATACCCACAAACGGCTTTCATCCAATAATCTTGTGATTAAAGAATAGAGGTTTATTGTTTCCACATAGTCACCCAGAGGAGAAACCGTGAAATTATTGCACACAGCTTTAGGCCTGGCACCCTCTTAAAATAATTCCAGTTGGGAGGTACTCACTTTCTGTATACCTATCTGTCGCCTTGTTGGCTTGCCGACTTAAATATGTTGACTTTATTTCTATATAAGGCTGGTTTAGATAATATTTTCACTGTCGTGGCGCGTAATGTGTTTGTGTTTCCGATCGAGACCGTGCAAAGAATAATAAGAATAAGGCTTTTATCTATCATGTTGCCGTAATGAAGGATATTTCTTACAGACAGGTTGGACTTATATCAGCCTACCATCAAACGGACTTGTTTTCTTTTAATGCTTACTCAATGTTATCTGAAAGCAGAAAGAAAGAGAATATGGTAAAACTACCTTCTCTAAGCATCAGTTTCATCTAGGTGGATTGACTATTTATTTATTTATACAAATTGTACAAACGTACGGTTACGTAGGCGGCCAAAGCACTTTACATACTTATTTAGTTCAGGTCTCTTCACGCTGTTTTTCTTCATTATGACAGTAACGCCTAAAGTAAACTTAGCTCGATTGTAAACCCACTTTCACGTCAGTTGCCATCTTAGTGGTATAACTTTCCCATAACTTCTAGAAGTCATAAAGTCTATGAAATCTATTTTCAATATCCACGTGAACTGTTGTTAAATTTTAATGTGAATAAAGCTCGGAATTAATATAAATTTAACGAGTTATCTTCGAAATTGCACAAGTTTGACATGACAGTCGTATAATATACTTCAAGTTACATCAATTCTGAACGCAAATGGTATGCTAATGGATGCACTTAAAGGTACCTAAGTTGGGTTTGTTTTAGTATCCGTCGAAGCTCTAGTGCGCTATAACATAATATATCATCACTAAGATAGCTGTAGACTAACATTGAATTAAAGTTGGCCGTTGTTCGCAGAGAGAACCTTCAGGAAATACGAAATACGTTCATTGTGTTTATGTTGTGATAGTTTTACCAACAAGTGTACATGGAGATTACGATATTCGTTTATCGTTTAATAGCTTTTCCCAACATCGTTTGCTTGACAAAGTTTAAAAAAAATTTAAAGTATGCTTTAATTATAACTTGGTACCTACGTTGCTAATTTTGTTTTTGCTGTTTGTGCCTACGTAATTTCTCGAGCTACGTTTGGAACGACAATGTATACGTCAATCAGAAACTCAAACCGAACTTCAGGGTTGTGATAACATTTAGATTGGGTATTTCTAAATTACTATGCAAAGAGGACGCGAGGCATCGCGTTCGTTGACATTGTACAATAATAGAACAATTTTCAGTAGGTACTTTGTCAAGTAACAATATTTCTGGGTTGAGGCAATATTTATTCAGAAAAATTAAAGTATTTAAATATTGTTTCTAGCAATTCTTGTTAAACAAAACGCTGCTCAAATAAGACATTTTGTGTAATTTATTCTATTAAAATTTTTTAATCTAAAAAAAATATTATCAATATTATTTATTATTTCTATGTATAATATGTAAGTATTATATTAGTGTATTTCAGAAAAATTCCGCATTATAGAATCCATAACACAAGCTATATTATATGCTTAGGTCTAGTTGGCGTTGTGTGTAGGTAGTGCTTGTGATATTATAATTATATTTTATGTCGAGATATTGTGTATTCCATTAAATTGTGTTTTAGGATATGTTTAATATTTTTAAATATCATGATTGGAGTATATGAAAGATAAAAATATAAACAATAAAAGTTACATGCCTAAAGCAACAAAAAGAGACAATAAGAACTGCCGAATAATGTAAAGTCTTTTGCTGTATTAAGCTTATATATTTATTTATTCTATTTTACAGAGAGCCTACGGACTAATATTAAAAACAAACATACAATGGACATTATATTCCTGAAGCATTTTTATACTATTGTAACACATTTCTTTTACAATACAAATTCTGTGTCGCTGAATAAATTATAAAATTGTAATTAAATAAGACTAAGTAACATACAGTAACCTACTGTACATAACATACTTTCACAATAAATATTAGTTAATTTTATATGCCGTTATAGAACAAACGCACGGCTCTCAGTAAAGAGATAGTGCTGAATAACCGCCTAAACAACTAGACCACGCATACAGTTGAAATTAAAATGAGTATTTTCTTATATAAAATCTAGTTAAAATTTAACTTACTGAAGTCATGTGTTGAATGTATATTACATATAATTTGATCACACAATTATTCCTACGCAAACTAGAGACACGAAGTTCCAGTGCGTCGCAAATAACAAATCGGAATAGTTGCACACTAGTGTTTGCTCTCAAAGCTTAGTGATTTTAACAGCGGTGAAAATTCGGGCGTCCATTTATTATTATCAGTTTCCTGGTCGAGCGTCGCTTTCTATATTACGGCACTCCTGTGGGTTCGTAACTACGATCTCTAAGAATCGCGTGATTTACGCTCCTGAAACTTTTGCTACGGACTTACACTAAAACTTACTATATCAAGATTTGTTGAACGCTGTTAGATAATTTTGCTTGTGGGTTACTAGTAAACCAAATGGTAATTGTAATTTAATGATTGCTTGTCTGGTGCTTGCTGTTAAAGTGGTTACTGGGTTACTGTTACCCTGAGTTTTGAGGGTTTGATTCCGACCCGGGACCAATATTTTCCGAATCCACAATAACAATTTATAATCTAAGTGTATACCCTATAACGTAAGGGCTTGTTCTCTAGTGCCAAACCGCAATATCATGCATAGACAATTTCTTCAAACAATATTTTTGTAGGACACACAATTGAATTGTCTTAAAAAATAATTATAATCTCAATGAAAAGTTACAAAGAGAAATACTTCATTTTTGAGAAATAATAAATGAGAATTCCGTAAGCTTTAGATTCCTTGTTAGTTGAATTATATATATGACTTGACTCTCCTCAAAGTGCACGCTACTAAATTATTTGGTAGAATTAAGGTCGATGAAGCCTTTTTGGCCTTCCGTGACGCCTTCAAGAGACGCGAGACGTTTAGTAATCGAAGTAATTAGAACGATGAGGTTTCCTTCTGTTGCTGGACCTGGATGCAATTTATAAGTGTAACTATACGAAATAGGACATATTTTGCTGTATATTAATTAAAACGAGGTAAAAATGGTTTTATTCCTCTTTTCTTTTGTAGACTAAAATATTTTTCTTTGTGCCCTCGATGAAAGCTTTTCCTCGTTTATTTAAAACATTTTAACAAAACAAATTGTGTTTTCAAACTCAGGAATCGCAGCTTGCAAGTTTCCACGTTGAAGTGTCACCCGGTTCACAAACTTAAATACTGTGTTCCATGTGTGTTGTTCACGTTACCAACACATGGATAGGTGTTTGTAACGGAGATGAAACATCTTTGTGTGAATTTCACGTATCAAACTTTGACATCGTTTCCAATAATACTGGTAAGAAACAGGGCAAATAAAATACATTACAGTGCGTTTATTACCAAAGATTATATTTCTAAATTTAGATATTATAATGTTTATACTAAAAATACGAGGCTTTGCTCGTTGGTCGTATAGATATTTGCCAGACGATCTACTGGTTGGTTTAAACAGGATTGAGGGTTTATTGATCGAGAAGTACCCAGATTAGGATTACAGTTTGGTACAATAACTGGTATTTTATCTATCAATAGATTCACCATTTATCAGAGCAGTTGTAAACTTGATGTGTCGCTGCCTACTGTTTTAGTTGTATTAGCTTCATCCTGGAGTTCGAATTTTAATAAATTTATAAAATGAAGTTTAAGTAGGGGGTGTTTCTTGTGATGTAAGTACCTACGATATATATATATATTTCCTTTTTTGAGTGAATAGTACGTTCTTAAAAAGAAAAAGGTATCAACTGACTTGCCTTACGACGATTAAAAGCGTCATTGTACATCATCAATGTTTAGATTCAATATCACGGCAACAAATTATTTGGTGAACATATTTAATTTGTTTCAATCAATGTGACCTAGTTTGCAAACGTGAAAATGTTTTTAAGTAAACGCTGAATCATTTTCATAATTAATTACAACAAAGCAGCCAAAGCTAAATGGACAACCGTGTTTGTACAATTGAACACGTGACTATTAACATTATGATTTTTAAATAGAAAATCAAAATGTAAGTAACTATTTATTCAGAAAGTGAAAGAGTTTAGTTTTCGAACTTGCACCTCTTGAGATATTATCCCAGCATACATCCAAGTGATCTGTTGGAGTTTCTAACTCGAATAGTCAACTGATTTGTACATCTTTATTCGAGGTTGGAATTTTTCTCATTTATTTGTTAATTGCGCCAGTGCAAGACTTAATATTCTAGCTATACCTTTTTATAGACATTTCATTGTTATGTATTAGAAACGAGACGAGACCTGGTTTATACAAATGCTCACTTAAAATTAAATACGTTGTTGTTTTGTCTCATGGCTGAAATGATAATGAGATTTAATTTGAATTTGATCTGTGCGTCCCTGTGCTTCGGAGGGTATGTTAAAAATTGGTCCCGGCTGTTACGTGTTACCATGTTTATAACAGTCAATAGGTCAAGTCGGATGTCTCCATAATTTAAACTATGGACGACCTGAATAAATCCTGACATTAGGTTAACCACTAACTACTCGATAAGAAGAAGAAGTTGTTACAATGCCCATGAAAAGAGACGGGTACTGCAGATCTGAAACCACATGGCACTATAATGAGATAATACTACACTCATAGGTAAAGCTGACTAAATGATACAAATTAAAGCGAAGCGCATCTATGACATAAGTTTTGCGGAAAACTTTGACATGTTTGCCGAGAAACTTACGTATTAGAGGTGCTATTTTCCTCGTTAGTAGGGCAGAAAGATGACCTATAAGTAGTTTTTTCTCTGGGGAACATATTATTGCGACTATTATTGTAATTTTCTTTTAAATTCTTGAAAGTACGAAAACAGTTCTTGTGTGTGACTGTTCGTGTGAGTTTATCGCCACTGTATAATTACTACTGCTAATAGTTCTAAATATGACCTTCATAGATCGCTGAGCCCTTTGACAAATAATAAAAGCTAGCTTTCCGCGGCGCGGTTTCACCCGCGTCTTTGCTTACTGCTCTGCTCCCGTAGCCGATAGCGTGATGTTACATAACCTTCTTCGAGAACTGATGGGCTATCGTTCGCAAAAATATTTTTTTCGACTGGTATTTCCAGAGATTATTGGTCACCGCGCTTGTTCAAGGATGATTGGTAATTTTAGACATATATAATTTATAAGTTCAGGTTTTCTTGAACAAAGTCGTTTCAAATTTTAACCATTAATTAAGACAGTCATATATCATAATGAAAGTAATTGCCAATAAAATTGACTGTCTTGACCTTGTTAATGAAAAAATGTCAGGTCTAATCTACCTATATATCAAATTCTCTTTGTTCTAATAATCAGAGACGAAACTAATTGCTTGCGCAGGCGCGCAGAATTTTAATTTTTATTAATTGTTGTGAAAATAAATTTCATTTTACCCATTTATAACTACTGAAATATTAATAATTTTCGGAGCTCTATTGAGTGTAGGAAAGCCTTTATAGGTACGTACAATTTCCAGTAGTAAAATCAGTTATTGCCTGATAAATCAATAATAAACAATATTTTAAAGGTATGCCTGTTTGAAGTATAGGTAAAATAGCGTGGCATGTTTATAACTAGCGAATCACAAGAGGATAGTAGAAGTTTTAGATTACTGACTTATCAGCTCGAATTAAATCGGACAGTTTGGTAGCCACTGAGATTACGTCATTCAGATTCGATTTATAATTTAACATGACATAATTTTAAACTTATATCTATCTATACATATAATAAAAATGTAACCGGTCGCTGTCTGTACATTGAAAATTTTTGTCTGTTTGTCTGTTTATCTGTTTGTCTGTGCGTTTGTTTGCGCTAATCTCAGAAACGGCTTATCCGATTTAAATATGGTTTTCACTAATACATTGTGGTAAGCTTCACTTAACATTTAGTGTTTGTATCATGTCAATCGGTTTATAATTTAAAAAGTTATGCCAATTTAAAGAAACACGTCATACACATTGTATGTAGGTATTTACTTTAGGCCAGTTTGTTTTCAAGTTAGGTTACCACTACTTATTTCTATATTAGTTAAAATGTAATTACTTTATTAGTTAAAATGTAAATACAAGTTAGATTTATATTTTTCTGGATTTATTTTATTTTTAATTTTTGTGATTAATACCTGTTTGTTAGCTTACGGTTTTGTTTTCAGGTTATGTTAACACGTCTCATTACGGAATAGGTGAAATTGAATCGAATTACGAAATAGTAGTTTAGAGTTACGCTGGATTTAGCATGAATGGGTTGGATCGACCGGGAAATTACTACCCTCTCATAAAAGATCGACGTAAGAGTAATAATATCCATACTATTTTCGTTCGGTGAGTGAGAGTGCTGGAGGCCCAACTGATGCAGAGATGATAATCCTCGCAGCATGTGTGGGACCGGCTGAGTATCCGCGGAGTAATTTTGTGGATATTGTGGCTTGACCCACCGGCCAGGGAGACCCGTAGAAATAATGGTGCCGCTGGCCGCTCGCGGCATTGTACAGGGGCCCAACTAGGCCTAACCACCCTAGGAGGCTGCCCCATCAGGTCGCACATAATCCCGGAGCGGTTCGTCGTTTGGTGTCCGGATTGTGACACGGCGACCATTTTTGAGATGGTACGGGGACCCTTTGCGAGCAGTCCGTATCATCGGAAGCCCGGTGGCCACTAGGACCCTTAAGCCATTACAGCTGCGAAGAGACATCGCCTTAATGGCTGTCTTCTATCGTCTTTACCACGAAGAGTATTCTGAAGAGCTCTTTGAATTAATCCTATCCTCTCCCTTTTTATCCAAAACGACACGCGCGGGACTGTAGTGCTATCCTTTCACAGGGTCTCGAACCAAACGGTACATCACTTCACACTTTTGTCGCTCAATTAAAGCCTGGAACTCTTTACCAGCGCATGTGTTCCCATCTAACTTTGATCCTAGGTCTTTTAAATGGGGCGCGAAAAAGCATCTCACTGAGCCGCCATAGTGGAGGTCACCATACCAGTAGTTTGGCTTTTGGAATGGTGTCCACCACTTCTGGATTCCACTGACAGCTTACCATCAGGCAGAGTGGAGTCACTTTAATAGGCTAATATAAAGAAAAAAACGTGATAGCGTATTTATTCCTCGGATTCCTCTCATTCCGAGATTAAAACGAGTTCAGTTTCCAATGAGCCTATGTTTCGCGATGAGAATTAATAAAGCCCAAGGTCAGACACAAAATGTTGTGAGTTTGGATCTAAGTATATATTAGCTGTTTTTCGCACGGTCAGTCTTATGTGGATCTGTCTCGTGAAAGCAATTCTAACAGCCTATACGCTTTGATCCCCGAAGGTTGTACTTCTAATATCGTATAATAATATAGAGAAGCGTTACTGTAAAGTACTTTTTTTAAATACCTAAACGACGATGTTTATAATCCAAAATAAACCAAAAGATATATCCAAAAAATGCTGCCCAAAGTCACTATTCCACGCGGACGAAGTCGCGGGCACAGCTAGTACATATAATAAAAATGTAACCGATCGCTGTCTGTACATGGAAGATATATGAGAAAAAATACTATTAGGACCTATAACAACGCAAATAGAACCCAAAACAATGATTGTTACAATTTTTGTCTGTTTGTCTGTTTGTCTGTGCGTTTGTTCACGCTAATCTCAGAAACGGCTTATCCGATTTAAATATGGTTTTCACTAATATATTGTGGTAAGCTTCACTTAACATATATTTGTTTCATGTCAATCGGTTCATAAATAAAAAAGTTATGCCAATTTAAAGAATCACATCGAACATTCGATAATTTACTACGAAATCTTATAGAAGCAGAGATTTTAACAGGTTGCGGAATAGTGATTGTTGATAGTGAGTGCTGATAGTGTTTTTATTCCTCTCTAAACAATATTTTGTTTAGTTTTAAACGAGTCCAGTTTCCAGTGAGCCTATGTTTTGCGATGACTAATTAATAAAGTCCAAGGTAAGACACTAAAAGTTGTGGGTGTGGATCTAAGTATTAGCTGTTTTTCGCACGGTCAGCTTTATGTGGCTCTATCACGTGTTAGCATTCCTAGCAGCCTGTATGCTTTGATCCCTGATGGCTATACGTCTAATCCATACAGCCATACATATTATAAAAGGCTTTGTCCTGACTGACAGACAACGTACAGCCTAAACCGCTGGTCGTAACGACTTAAAATTTGGAGGGTGTGTTTGTCTTAATGTCTAGAAGTGTACTAAGAAAGGGTTTTTAAAAATACAACCCTTAAGTGTATGAAAAGGGGTGAAAACGATTTTATGAAACGTCTTCATTTTTTAACTTACAGCTTTGAAATTTTGTTCTGGAATACTTTTATTTAAATAAAAATACCCTCATAAAGATCTTTGCTTTTGAAGTTGGCGACTTGAAATTTGGAGGGAGGGGGAAGGGAGGGGGAAGAAGAAAAAAGGAAGGGAGAAGTGAGGGGAAAGTGCGGAGGTGGTGAGGGGGAAGTCAGGGGAAAGTCAGGGAGAAATCGACTGCCTCTGTATTTCGGTGGTACTGTGTATGGACTGCCACGCAGAGGTCGCGGGTTCGATTCTCGCTCAGTGCAAATATTTATAGCATGAACATGTCTATTTGCATTGGTCTGGGTGTTTCTATGTATAATATGTATGTTTTTCTGTTTCTAGAACCCATAATACAAGCATTTATTATGCTTAATTCGGGTCTAGATGGCGTTGTGTAAAAAAAAAAAGAGAAAGGGAACTTAGGGGGATGTGAGGAGGCAGTGAAGGGCAAGTGAGTGGCAAGTGAAGGGCAAGTGAGAGGTAAGTGAGGGGGACGTAAGGGAAAGTGAGGGAAGTGAGGAGTCAGTGAGTGGTAAGTAGGGGTGAGTGAGTGTAAAGTGAGGGAAAGTGAAGGGGAAGTGTGGGGAAAGTGAGGGAGATGGGAGGGAGACGGGAGGGGAAGGGAGGGGAAGGGGAAAAAGGGGGAGAGGAAATGAGGGAAAGGGGAATGTTATTGGAGTGAAATTTTGCCTTTGTGAATTGTATAGATATTGTTTTACGGAGGATATCTTTCGGTAGGTGAAAGAGGGTTTGTACGAATGGTGATGATGATGAGATTAGAAATAGTATGCAAAACAGTATTTAAACAATATAAAAATGTCTATTGGAAAAACGATATTCATGCGAGCGAAGCCGCGGGCAGAAGCTATACATATATAAAAATAAAAGGTCACTCACTCACTGACTCATCACGAAATCTCAGAAACTACAAGTGCTAGGAGTTTCATATTTTGGAAATAGGTGCTCTCTAAGACGGGATTATGCGAAATTCATTTCCCTGGAGTATAAAGGGGAACAAAATTTGTATGAAGCTTCTATAGTTTTTAAACGGGAGTTTTGATAATACGATTTCCAAACTAGGAACTATTCTTATTAAGTGGGAAAAGTGGCAAGTTTCGTTAAATATCGCATAATTTCGTCTGTTTTAGGGGTAGCGGGTGAATAGATTTAAATCGGATTCGCCTTAGAGACGGATTATACTGATATTTTATATGACTGGCCTGTTGGCCTAGTGGTTGACACTGACTGCTAAGCTGGAGGTCGTGAGTTCGATTCCCACCCAGGACAAACCTTTGTGTGATGAGCATGATTGTTTGTTCTGTGTCTGGGTGTAATTTATCTATAATATGTGTGACTTTACAAAAAAAAAAAAATGTACATAAGTAGTATATCAGTTGTTTAGTACCCATAACACATGCAAATATAATTGCTTAATTTGGGACTAGATGGCGCTGTGTGAATGTGGTAGAATATTATATTATTATTATTATTATTATTATTATTATTTATTACTAATACAATGCACGAATGCCGTAAGATTAGGTAAGAAATATTTTCATTCAGGCACACATCAGAATTTTCACGCGAACGAAGTCGCGGGCAACAGCTATTATATAATATGACTGTATAAGTTTAAAATGATGTAATGTTTTGCCCTAAGTGGGTCATAACTGTCAGAAGTTCTACAGTTTTACAGCGCAAAATATTTGACACGTGCTATAGCGCTGTTACAAATGTTGTCAATTTAGTTCTAAGAGGAAGCACTAACGGCGCTGTTCATTTTTCATGCAATTATTTTACAGCGTCTTCGGTGTTGAAACAAACAAAAGATTATGTCTAACTTGTCATTATAGTTTTATTAGATATACTTTATTTATTTATTTAAAAAACTTAATGCATATATATTATATTATTATATACACGAAATATTAAAGGAACCATGAAGGTATATTTAAATAATATTAATAATGTAATACAATCCAAATAATATAATACATAAAATATACGACTAATAATACATATACATAAATATGTAAATTACATATTACTTATATACATATATTTATATATATATATAAGCTAACAAACGCACGGATAACGTGATATTACCGATAATTCGTTTAACAGGAGAGAACGAACCTTCTGCTTAAATGTAAATCGGTTTGTGGCCAACCTGACCTCAAGAGGAAGTGCATTCCAGAGAAAAATAACCTGGACTACGAACGAAGAGTGTATAAAACTTGTAGTATGAAAGGGACAGACAAGTAAGCGATTGTTTGAAGAACGAAGATTTCTATTATGAATAGAAGACAAATATTGAAGAAAGACTTTAAATAGTTATGAGAAAAGGAGTGTTGAGGATGGAAAAGAGGGTAGTGAGAGCCGGCAAGCTACGGCGTTGACGAATAGGTAACCATTTTAGTTGAAAAGGATGGATAGAGATATGGTCATATTTACGAAGATTAAAAATGAATCACTTTATTCATTCGTTTAACATCACCTTGTAAAACAGAATTAATGAAACCCATACGCACACTATGCCAATATTGTAGATCTAAAAGGGTATATCAAATTACGTAAATTCGTTTGATAACTTTCATTTGTAGAAACGATGTTGGGCATAAATTAACAGTCGATGGAATTGCATTATGTATTGGCTGTTTGCCAGCTTGTCATTGCTACTATAACTTTTCCCTTATAACCATTTGTCTCTATTTCAGTGTTTATAGAGCAGATAGAATACTGAAATGGCGTGGTGTTGAATCGACTTGAAAGCTTAAAATTAGAATTGTGGTAAAGAGATAAAAATGCTTTGAGTTTGAGTTTAGTGTATCAAGGCAAAAAAATAAATCAGATACAGTTAGTGCTAACTATGTAGGTAACTCTTTATCTGTTCTTTTAAATGAATTTAATGTATTAAAATTTAAGCCATGCGTAAACACTGGATAAACAAAATTACTTACATTTTCAAAGAAAGAGCAGAGTACTGGACTAAATGTTTGTAATTTTTTGTTCTTTAATCGTATTTACTCAGACGCACTTGTATTTTAATATATCAGTTGTACTCGTAAGTGCGTATTGTAAGCGTACATTGCTATGCAAATATGTGAACTTTAGGTAAAAATATTTATACAGAATGTTGAATAAATAAAAAACGAGATACGAATACGTTGTTTAAATTAATAATCTTCAACAATTCGTTTTACGAGTTTATCATCAATATCATCATTATCATTATTCACAGCCTGAGTATAATAAATATTGTTTTTTTTTGTATAAATTAGCCTACCAAAGTGACTTCACCCCGCCTGATGGTTAGCAGTCAGTGGAATCCAGAAGTGATGGTCACCATACCAAAAGTCATCGTCTTAAACTGCTGGTATGGTGGCCTCCATTATGGAGGCTGGGAATGTGGTAAAGGAAGGGAATGAGGGAAGTAAAGAAAGAGGAAGGGGAAAATTGGCTTGCACTCACCGAACGAAATGCAGTAGTACGGACACTACTACTCTTACATCGATCTTCTAGGAGAGGGTAGTACTTTCCCGGTCGATCCAGCGCATCCAAGCTGAAATCAGCGTGGATCTACTACCGTGTTTATCATACTCAGGCTATGAATCCTCTTAGTTTGTGCAAATCTCCATTATATTACCTACAAAGATTAAGAAGATGCATCGCGAGTGTGTTCTTATAAAGTCAGCTTGAACAGGGTTATGCGTCTCTTTACGTCTGAGTAGCTGTGTCAATTTATATTATTATAAGACATGCGCGGAGTTCTTATTTTTGTGATGGATGCGTACAGTATTTAATTGACACAATTGATACGTTGCAGCAGCAAGCAGTCTGTATTATCAGCAGTCCAGAGGCTACTAAGTTCCTTCACTCTTTACTACTGTGTATAGATAAAACGATACACACGAGACTAGAGTGCTATTCCTTACACTGGAATCTAAAAAGTCGAACCAAATAGTTTAGTAATTAATACTTCTGAAAAAAAAGGTTATTTATTTGATACATAGACGCATTATCTTATGATGGGTTTGAAAATAAATGAGCAGATAAGCAAGAAGAAACTTAACGGTAAAAGTCTTTTGATTTGAAATTCAGCAAAAAGTTGTGGTTTAAAACTTGTGTTTAAGTCATCTAGAAAATTTTAAGTTATTAAGAACTGCAAAGTTAAGAACTTCAGAGCTGCAGAACACAGCAAGTTTTCTTAGGATGTTGTACGCTCAATTTGCAGAAAGCGAATGATAAAGATTCTTTATCGTGGGTACAGAAGACCGTAGTCATAGAAACGTTGACTGTCTAGATAGTGATGTGTACCTGCTACTAAGTGCATATGAATTTTAAGTTATCTTAGAAAAACACGAACAAAAGGAGGCATTGTGCCTTCCGCCAAACACGTTTTCCTTTTTCCATCATAGTGGACTCAGCTTCTAAAACTTCTGAGGCCTATAAGCGGTGGATGACATTACTTAACGGCTTAAGTAGAAATAAAAAATAAATTGTTAAAGATAACTGTTATAGCCACCATAAAACCAGCTATTATTAAAAAAGCTTTACTGTGTTTCCTTATTAGCATGTAAATTATTAGAGCCATGTTGTGTTGAAATAATTCATAGGTGATTTACTACCAAAGTAAACCTAATTATTGAATATTTATTTGTACAGTTTGTGTGCGTGTGTGTGTGTGTGCGTGTGCGTGTGCGTGTGCGTATGCGTGCGCGTGTGCGTGTGCGTGTGCGTGTGCGTGTGCGTGTGCGTGAGCGTGTGCGTGTGCGTGTGCGTGTGCGTGTGCGTGTGCGTGTGCGTGTGCGTGTGCGTGTGCGTGTGCGTGTGCGTGTGCGTGTGCGTGTGCGTGTCCGTGTGCGTGTGCGTGTGATTAATAGAAAAGGAATCTTTCTTGACAGGCTTGATTTGCGTTTGCAGTAGTGATATACTTCTCATGGAACACTGCTGCCCGTCCTCTATGGAATGGTTTTCTGACATATTTTGTTTGATTGATTGTTTTTGCTAATAAAAATGTATAAGATCACTTTTACATACCTACATGCATACTTCACTAGTAGGTGGGAAGGTCTTGTCACTTTTCGACGCCTACTAGAACATCGATATAATCATAATCATCTCGATAATTTTGATTCTATTACCATGATTTGACTGGATTTCTTCAGTGATGTATTAAACAAATAAAATGTTAATGGGCAAAGTTAAGCCAGTCACTAGGTTACTAATAAATTACACTGCTACAAGCTCTCAGTCTAGTCTCATTTACTCTGTTTCGTAAAATAAATATCAGGCTTTCACAAAAAGATTGCCGAGTAAATCCCTTAATGGCAAGCGATGATGGTTTAGTCAGGATGAGTTTATAAAATTTAAATGAAGTCTGTAATCGTTATTTCGTATAGACAATAGTGTCATAATGTGCCCATTGTATTTTAGTATTCATAAACGGCAAACAGGTATCGCCTGCTGTACTTATTTTGTATTTATTCAATGACGCTGCAACTGCATAATAAAATTGTAGCTTTACTAAATGTATCTAATGTCATGTTACATCCCTATATCATCTATAATAGTAGAGACCTGTGTTTAGGTTTGCCCGTATATGCTTTTGATTGTGTACCTACATCAAAATATAATGTAAAGTTAGTGCCATTATAAGTTGAAACCTTGGCCCTATTTATATTTGCCCCAATACTTGCATAAGTTAGGTAACTTCGACGCGTTGTTCAATAATCCAAATCTAGGATCTAGTAATGTAGTATTCAGGTATGTAACCGAGAATTCGCAATATCTTGGGAGCAGTTTCGTGTAAACTTTAGACACATTTAAAATTCCAGGTGCGGTTTCAGCGTAATCTAACTTACTTAGACTGTAATGAACGTCTTTTATCTGATAATTAGTTATGGCCACTGGTTTGTAAAGTGAAGATTTTCTTCCCCTTTGTTATAACTAAATTTAAGATTATAATGTTTGTCTGTGGCACAAGTTGTAAGAGACTGCTTTGTAAACACAGTGTTTGTAAGTAAAGTTATCCCGTTAAGATTCGTATTTGATCGAAGTGATGCCGGTGCGAGATTTAAAATTGTGGCAAGCAAATAATAATAGGCTTTTCTTCCAATTATATCCGATCACTCCTTTAACTTACGCCTGTCAACTCAAATATTAATATCAAATATTGACGAAATGAAAATCATTTGCAATCTTTTAAGATAACGACTTGACTACACACACTCGTACTCAGGAATATAATAAATGTCTAAAGAAGACAGAATAGACAACCTTTATTCGAGCTTTAACTAAAACTAATCTGAGAGATATATTAAAGCATCTCAATTTAAGAGCCTGTTTTATTTGTATTAACCCTAACTTCTTTTACATTCTACATTCTATTCAAATATCCGTAGTATAATAATGATTGTGTTTGCTATATGAATCTGTATTAGCTGCGGCCGATCCAGCACCACGGAGAATTGTTTACCTTAGCTGAGTACGACTTGAGCAGAATAATAAGTAGGCGCCACAATCTGTTTTGTTCTGATTTCTGAAACCACTTCAGTACCTCTAATCGTAGATATACGTAGATAATGTATTTCTAAGTAGATTAATCAAAGGATATCTTAAACAGATCACGTTCCGAGTTTCAACCGACTATTATTTATAATTATAGGTATTTTGCTTACTCGTGCTGAGTAAAACAAATTTAAATCTATGTTCTTAGTTAAAGGCTAATGTCTAAGAAATTGATTTCAATGACGCGGGTTTCGATCCTCAAGTATCTATAGTGGTATTGATTTTTGATCTCCCACAAGTACTGTTATGACTCAGAACAAAAAGCGTAAAAAACTGATAAATAAGTACCTCTCTGTTTAAGGAGTGGAAATCAAGTGAAGCGTGAGTGAAGCGGTATGGAGTAATAGACTCGTTAGAAATTCGTAAGAGCAAAGTCTGATAATTGCTGTAATCACATCACTTTGTGCACATGTCCACTACTGTGAATATATAAGAGAAAAAGATGAGCGTGTAGATGATGCGAAAGAGATGACTATAAATAAGTAATTATACTTATTACTTGGTATTTAATTAGGTACCTTTAACCATAAACATAGGTACAAGTTTAATGAAGTAGGTATATAATCAATTAAATTTAAAATACCAAAATGTATGTAAAACATTAAAATATTCTAAGGGGATCAAAATAATGACGAGGCTAAAACGTGATCGTATTCAAAATGTGAGTTTTCGAACGGTGAATCACTTCCAATTAGGATTATGAATAAAAGACATTAAGGTAGACATATACGCTTGTTTACCCACATTAAACCCGCAAAAGGTGAACAAGAAAGGCTGTAAACTACAGCTTCTGAACAGTCATAATACGACAGCCCGGCCATGATCTAAATGGCCACTTTATACCACAAGAGAACGTCTTGATAAGAAATCTTTCGCCGGCTGCATTCAGCTTCAATTATTTTTTATTATTTTTCACATAAACAATGCCTTGAGAATGTTTAAGGAATGTCTTGAAAATCTGTTTGCTTTGAGCTGAATCTTTTTATTAGTCTTTATGGCTGAAATTATACAACCAAATATTGCGTTAAACGTTTTATTTGAAGAAATTAAGAATTTAGTTTAGTGGAGCAAACATTTTAATATATATTGTAGCTTTGATATTATTACTTTTCGGGAGTAAACGTATTATGGACGTGATGTCAATAAAACATATATTGTGTCTAAAGTAGTGTCCATGAAAAGGTTAATTAGGATAGTGATTTATGACCAAAATGTTACTTATACAATAACAACATTCCTCTTTAACAAACAATTGTGGGAACGTTCAAAGTTTTCAGTTATGTAATAATACAAATGTATGGATAGTATGTAATGTGAAGTCGCGAAAACAAGCACAGTTGGCGTTTTAGCGGAAGGTTCCAGCGCACTCTATAGCAGAATTGTGACGTCAGAGTCAGTCTACTTCGTTCACAGAACGACGAGCGTTTGCGACCCCAGTACACGCATCCGGGACCGCGAATCTAGGCCACAACTTACAACGATTATTATGGAAAAACAAACTCAGCTATTTTTCGGAGGTTTTGCCAAAGGTGAATTTCCTCTATTGCCTAAACAAACGAACCGTGGCTGGATGGATGGTGCATTGCTATAAGTGGTTTGCTCGCATTACTCGATTCAGAGAATGCCGTTAATCTTTCAGTATTATTTATCATGAACATTACTGACGTATGTGTTAAACAACGCGAGGAAACGTGGACTATAACAAATAAAGAACAAATCCGTTGGGTCGAAGATAACATTAGGCATATAGCGTAAGGTTGACAATACATAGGTTAACAATACAGAAAAGGAATTGCCCCGTCGTGATAATGACAGTTAGGTACAACAAGAAAAATATTGCATCTTTAAATATCTGAGATGCGCATTTTTTAGATAGTTTACCTTAGGTACAGTGTTAAATAGCATTACATCATTTTCTTATTTACACATAGTTATTTTTTGTTTTAGACTATGAACATTATTTTTAGTGATAAGACCGGCCACTGTCACTATCTGCTGCTCTGTTACTTGTTTTTAATATGTTGTCTGCAATAAATAATATTATTTTCTATTCTATTTTACTTCTTTGTGAATGTTACCTAACAATTTTTGTGCAGTCGGTGAAACTTGTTCGAGTTTTACCGATTCGCCAGTGAAACTAGAACTATTATATGAGCTCGAAATATAAGTATACCGATTAATTTAAATCTATTTGTGTATGAGACCTATTTTAGTTGAATGAACACACATTCAATACAGTATATCTACTATTGGACGCCATATTATTTAAATATTATACTGATTAAAAAGAGGAGTTTTTTGAATTAAGGATTTTTTGGTAGTTCTTCTCACTGCTCTACGGCCTGCAATAAGATGAGATTTTTTTGGTTATGTCGTTTATAATTATCATGAAATGATCTAAATGAAAAAAAAAATAGGTTCACTTCGCTAGGTAGGTAGGCTAGGTATCTATAAAAGGAAAAAAATATTTATAATAGATACCTTTCTAGTAAATAAGTCATGGGTAATTAAAGTCTTACTAATTTAAATAGAGTTAATATATTATTCGTTTATAAAGTCCCTATGTAATCAACTAATCACATCGCCGGTGTCACTTTCTTTTTACACTATCCCTATCAAGCTGTCATCATTAATGACATTGCTGAAGGTGGAAATACCGCTCAGCTCAGTTACAACTGGCCGAACAAACTATTTGACAATGCTTCTATTTTCGAGTCACGTATTTAATTACAGTAACGATTAACACGTAATTCTACTGACGATAATTGATCAATCGCAGTCCAGGCAGCTTCGACACAGTGTAGCATGTCGCGGTCACGAATACGGGAAATACGTTTAATGCTACGTAATACAGTGTTCACATAGATTACCAGTGGATTGTGAATTATCACTATGGAAATGAACGTTATTTTCAAAGTTTACTATTTGTGTTATAATTATACTAATATTATTAATTATTCAATTTGTGGCAATACATTTGGGTTATTCATACATTTGACAAAAAAAATTTATATAATTAAATTATTAATTAGTGGTCGTCCAATAGTCAAATTTACAGTTATTTAATTCATTTTTAGTTTAAACGTTATTAAGGTTTTTATAGAGATATCTATGTATTAAAAATATTTTGTTTTATTTTGGCGACATCTAATTTGCTTACGCCCTTTGACTATAATAGACCCATACAAGACAAGAATCTCATAACATGGTGACTTATCTACCCTTCAGACTCACCGTACCCCTGGCCATATCCCTGGTAGTACAGTGTTTATCGTTACAGACAGTGTCTGTCGTTTTATTTCAGATTCTTCGAGATTACAACTGTATAGTACCTATATCAGTAAAACTAAGGGGACGAAGACTGTACGTGATCAATTTTGTTGTCTTCTAATAGAGCTTCTTTACGGTGCTTCTCGCGAATGGCAAAGAACGCGTCTGACTTTCGTAACGAGGTTTCGAATTGTTTCAGCATAATATTATATTATTATATAATTTTAGAAAGTTTTATAGAACTTTAGACTTCTGCACAGCTCTTGATAGTTTAATCGGTTTTTGTTGCCATACATAGATTAAAATGGCGGATGTCATAATGAGGTTACAATTACGGTTAATGTTTTACATTAACCGCACAGGTGATTTTCACGTGTGCATTTTATCACATCACGTCGATTCTGGACCGATTATCGCATACATACATTTCTGATAGCAGTGCCAGACGGAACAATATTGAAGGTAATCAATCAAAAATAACATAGGGCATAGACAAGTGCCATAAATGCTAATATAATAGATAAAAAAATGTATGGGATTGACATAAGCTAACGACAATGCTGGCGTTCGCATAAGTCTATGGCCGCTATTACACTATCATAGAAATATGATCATAAATGTGTAAGTCATTTTTAAATGAAGAACATATGACGGTATAATAAATACATGTGATTAATATTGTCTATGATCATAGTTAAGG
This sequence comes from Parascotia fuliginaria, assembly GCA_963082885.1. Taxonomy (NCBI): domain Eukaryota; kingdom Metazoa; phylum Arthropoda; class Insecta; order Lepidoptera; family Erebidae; genus Parascotia; species Parascotia fuliginaria. Next base: position 12,167,127 of record OY720176.1, on the reverse strand, counting down.
TTAAAACGTTAAAACGATCATACTCAACACACTAGCACAGTCTGTAGGTAAATATAATGTGCTAGTGTGTTATTATGATCCTGCTTGTACGCTAGCTGTCAAAAATCCCATACCTAGACTGTGAAACGTAGCACCCATAGCAACGGAAAACACAGCTTGATGGTTTATGACGTTTATATGGTCAATATGTGTAATATGTAAAAATGAAGAACGTCATCATATAACTGTGATCATAAGAATTTGATCAACATGAATTTTATGTACATATTTTTAATGCCAGGGCTTAATGCATACGGGGCGACCCGTGTTGTTATTCTTGTATACAAAAGTTTATTTCTGTAGCTAAAATTGAATTGATCAATGCTCATACTTTTCCTGTTAATGAAGAGGCCTTTGCCCTGCAGTAAGCCAATATCAGGATTGTATTAATTACTGCATGTCTACCGTCTCCTTTACCAAGAGATCAGTAACGGGTAAGGATTTAAACCAATGATAGTCTCGTTGACGGTGGCGAATACGTAATATATACTTTTATAGTGAATTTTCTTAATTGTTAGCAGACAACAAATCTAGAAACTCGAAAACATTAGACCTTCATACATTCCACAATAAAAAGTTTACTTCTTAACTACAACCGTAATCAAAATTTCTCCTGATTCAAATAATCCAAATCCGTAGTTATAAAGTTTTTATTTCTTTAAACAAACTCAAATGCGTTAAGCAAAGCCATATTATTCTAGCAGAAAAGATAAGGCGTACAATTCAAGCTCTAAAGCACAAGACGTAAGTGATTTTAGAATACGGAAAATGTCGGACTGAATTTCTCGTCAGCTCGATTTAACTAGCCATTGCAGTGGCCCTCCACTTATATTGCAATCTTTGGGCTTGGTATGTTTTTGTATGTTTCGAACAGGGAATTTGGCATACCTAAAATATTATAGATGTAGTGTGTGTTCACAAGCATGAAAGGATTCAAATGAAGTTTCTACATGTTAAAATTTCCGTGAAATTTATGATGTTGGTAGGTAATAGGTATGGACTGTTTGTCATAGATGTATCAACTTGATTGTAAGGTGAAATAGAAGGCATAGATTTTCAGGCTAAGAAACTACTAAAAAAAATGAATCAGTTTATTTCCAATAAATTAATTATCAGAAAAACTATGCAGTCAACTTACAATAAAAACTTACAATAAATGGTTAACTCTTAGTAATTCTATAAGTCTAAGTAAAGTAAAGGTATGTATACACTTACTATATAAGTATATACATACCTATTCTAAGTATGAACGGGTAGAAAAAATGCATAAAAAACTTTCGTTACAATAGAATGTTAGTTTCACAAAACGGCGAACTTGTGAAATATTTTTAAGGAAACAATAACTCAATATAGAAGTACTTATTCAAATTTTATGTTTAAGGTTCAAGTCCATGACCATAATTTAGAAGTATTTATGTCCATATATCTCAATAAATAGTTTTATGTGAAAGTGGAAGACTCTATTCCAAATAAATATTTAATATCTAAATAATGTGAATTTGTGATTACAACATTAAATTTTAGATATCTTAGACACCACTATTCAGTGTTAAGATAATGTTGGCTAATTAACCACTTTAATAATAATGATAAATGATGTTTCTTGATTAGTTCAGCATGAGTGTCTATAACACAAGGTCGAAACTAAGTAAGCATGCTTCATTGTAGATCTTAATATAGCCTGACCAGCAAAATAAAAACCCTGCTCTGGAGGCGCTAAATCAACTATGATTATGGCTACACATATGTCATGTAATACACATGCAAATTGGTCAGTGTACAACGTATGTAAAAATTTAATACACCACGCACACAATCGACAACATCTTGACAGACGACAATAATGACGTCTCATATCTAAAGACAGTTACCAGCTAAAGAAATTAGTTCCAATAGTTTTGACCACACAATCGTTTTACCACTCGCAATATGGCGAGGGTTTTATTTTCCTGGTCAGGCTTTAGCGTATAACATACTACGAGAAAATGCAAGTTAATCTTAAATAAGTCATATAAAATTTCGGATTCATTAATAATAGATGCCAAAATTCGAAGTGCATGAATATTACCTTTTTCTTAAAAAACATTATTGCATAGCTCTGTACTGAAATTGTCGAAAATAAATAAGTTTTCCAATAACGTTTAAACAGTGTCGGCGGCAACTGGCATGGCGCGTCATTATTTAGTCGTCTTGTTACGTCACCTACATCTGTGACGGTATAGTAACGTTCACAAGAACTGATCGTAGCACTCTTACGTTACGTTCGTAAAATTTTATTACTTTTACTTCCTTTGAAAGGAAATGCATAAATGTGATGGTCTATTGATTACGTATCTTCCTTCTAAGCACGAGGTTGAAGCAAAACTGTGTATCTAAATATTAATGTAATTTATGCTCAGTAATTTTATTTGTCAAATCTTAGATGTAATCAGAGATATATCAAAAACAAAGCGTAAAAGATTTCAACGGTTCAAAATTAGACATATTGATAATATATAAAGTACTACCTAATACTTTTTGACTGTTATTGGTATCTGCATTCGGTTACAATCCGTTTCATAATACGTAGATTGTATGCATTTTAATGAGACCAAACATAAACGCTATACCTATGGTATAAAAGTCATCGATGGTAGTTCTTCGCCTACCTGCAAAGTTATACTACTAACCTAGGATTTGGTTTTAGTAGATGCAGATTACTATCGAGGTTGTTGTTTAATCACATCGTTTATAATTGAAGTACATATGCATCCAACTCTAACTCTGTTAACGAAAATTATATCAGAAAATCTAAATAATCTCTTATGATATAAAGTATATAGCCATGTTCATTTAGTCAAAGAAATCTCTGCAATTTCTTTTCAGTCCAGTTTCTATACATAATTGCTATAAAAATTCTCTTGGCGATGTTAAAAACATTATTTATATGTCTATAGATTTTTCGAACGAGTTATTTAAATTATCATACAAGATATCTAAAAATATGAACACCAGATACATAAAACTTCTATATTAGGTAGTAGACATCTACATATTACTAATATTAGATAAAGGAGTTTTAAGTAATTCCAAAGAGACCAACATCAATGATCAAATTAATTTTTAGCGTGTTGTGAGGTGAATCTTTGACAAAGGGATTATGAGACTTTTGCCATGAAAATAACCAACTAGTATCAAGTAATATCAGATATATCATTACCTTTAAGAAATTTAAAAGTGCCGTGTGCCTATTATGAGTTCATCATACATACATACCTACATAACTTCACACCGATTGCCCTAACGTGATAGGCAGAAGTGAGTGTGTGCATTATCTACAATAGGTCAAGTTATCAAGAGTTAGACATATTTTCGCACTATAACTATAATAGTAATAACATTCGCGATGAGCATAGAGCCTATTTCATAGTCTTGAATCGTACAGAACCTTCCTTAAAACTTGGCAATCATACGAAAAAATATATTTCAAATCCGACTGGTACTTCCAGAGATTAGCGCGTTCAAACAAACAAACACCTCCGTTTAATATAATAATATAGATATTGAATTAGTTCTAAAGTGTCTAAAGCCTTGTATTTCTAACTGTGTTCGTTAGAAGACATAATAAGGATTTAATTAAAAAAATTGTTAACGATTCGTAAAAAAAGTCTGTAAGAATACCGATATTTAAAATAACGAAAAGGCAGAAAATATTGAAGTCTAAAATGCCGTCGATTAAAATGTCAATAGATTAAAGATGATTCAATATGTATTCAAATGTCAAAAGTTGTTATCGAAATTTAGCGCTTTTGACTTTGAATAAAATCAAATTATTAAAAAGTATGCATATATATTTTATTAACTTTCCGCGGCGCGGTTTCACGCGCGTCTTTGCTTACTGCTCTGCTCCCGGCGCCAGTAGCGTATTGTTACATAGCCTATAACCTGCCTCGAGAACTGGGATAACATACACAAAGATAATTTTTCGAAACCGACTTTTAGTTCTGATTAGCTCGTTCAAACAAATGAACATTTCCACTTTAAATAATAGTAAAGAATAGTTATCGGCATTTTTGCTTTATGTTTTGGAATTAATAATAAAGGTACCTATTACTATTGTACATATATTATTATGATATAGATATCCATACCAAAATACAAAGTGCCCCTTAGTACTTTGAACTTAAGATAAATAAATAAGAATATGCGTGACTAGCCGTTACTCTTACACCTAGTACGCGCAGGTTCATTTTTAATTAAATTAATATGAATATTTGTTTTGAAAATCTAGATTTAATATCCATGAATTGTCTTTTTGTAACAAAAGTAAAAATAAACACATGAGTATGATACTCGTATCCCTTTGAAGAAAAAGGCTAGATACGATGTTATGTTAGTACAAATGTAAGCTTCACTGAACTACAAATAATTTAAATTATACAACTTCAAACGAAATCAGTTTAAGCAGACTGTTATGACAGCTGTAAGGTGGTAAATCCAGATTTGGTAACGTTTATCAAAGGATTTCGTTCTCCATTACACGAATTAACATATCCTTGAAAGGTATTTAGATAATAAAATAGTCTTTACCTTTAAAATTGTTCGGAAAATTAAGTTAAATTTGTAGCTAACTGAAGACGAAGATTCTTTCGAAACAGGAAAAAGTCAAGTAAAAACAGGACAAATTAATTGGACTAGTGAGACAGAAGTAGGTTCATCCTTTTAGTCAGGGGATTGATTAGAAGACGTCAGCAGGATAATTAATTAGACGCATCCGAAAAGTTCTTTTCCACTTTTTGCTTCTGTTGGATTGATTGAAGTTTTGCACTTGGATTGAAGTTTTGCACTTGGCAACACAAAGATGTTAATCAACCCTTTTAATGAACTGGCAAGAGTATTTTTAGTTAAGATTCGTCTACATACATGCCTTTTTTCGACTTTCTTGATAAGTGCTACCTACTATGAAATGATTTGGAGAGAAATCGGCGTCATGACTCTCGAATTGCTAAATCTATTCTACATGTGAAAGAATTTTCCTTTAGAAGCCTACGAACCGAAGTATAATATATATCAGTAAGTAGCTTAAAGTATGATACTGCTGGGTTTAAGATGCTTGTCTTGAAGATTTTATTAGCCAAGTTTAATTCTATTTCTTTCTTACTCGCCTAAAATATCAAAACACAAAACTTAGCGCTACTAAACTTGCTTCGTGGCAATATTGCTAAAGGCAATAAGTTTGCGTTTATCAATAAATTGAGACATTATTTGAGGTATTGTGGTGTTTTTCCAGTTGGTTGTGATCATTGATCTGAATGTGAATCGATGAGATTATGAGATTATCCTCCTTTGGGTATTTGACTTTAATACCTACTTCGTTATGGACTGTTTGATGTTTGAAGCATTTTTTATTCATTTTGTATTCTTTATACAAGATAATATTAAACTCATAAGTAGTTGATACGGATTTTATGCTGTTAACCAACCTGTTGCCTTCGATATGGCAGCGATTATAATTACATGTATTTTTGAACTGTGCATAAATGCTTCTAATGCATTCCTTAACCCTTTCATGGAGACTACTGTAGACACAATAGATGTTTTATTGTCATCACGGCCATTTACGTTTACTGTCCCAGAAAGTGTTAACATGGTAAATGTATAAGTATTTTTAAAGTACTGAAACAAATAAAATGCTCTGTTTTATCAGTGTAGGTATAACACTTTATGAATACGGAACAATGCTTTCTGTGTTGTTCTATTGTATTTTTTGCTGTGAAGAATGTCTTAGATGTTGTATAACTTGGTCGAAACTCAAAATGTTTAGGTACGGCTAGCGACAAATTTAAGCGGACACATGTGCCAAAATCTCGATGCTACGCTGAAAGAACGTATATTTAGGTTATTTGGGTTTGCATTAATTTGCTTTCATAATGCTCAAAATACGACTGAGGCGAACATTCTGGATTATCTGCACATATTTGATAAGTAGTGCATGAAGCGAGTTTGAGTGATTCCGTTTGGAGACTTCTTGTTTAAATGGAGCAACCCCGTACCTCTAGACAACGTGAGACTCAAAGCAGCTACGTGTTCCTGCTGATAAGTTGTGGTTTTCAGTGTTCCTAGAACGCATTGTATTGGAAACAGAAGGTGTTGTTGTAGTTTTTGTTGCATACACAAAGATTTCGTTTGCTTAAAATGTCCTAACGGCAAACGGCACGAATGGTAGTACCTACTAACAATGTTGCTGGTGTTTTTGTCAGATAAACGATGGTGTCAGGCAATAGAAAAAGTGCTGTCGTATTTTTTATTCTAGTACTTACTTTTAAGCTCTCAAAATAAAAAGGGTTTATTCCCATCCTAACCTTTTGTAAAACGATTTAAACACAATATCATACGATTTTGGGTTTATTATAAAATAATCTAAATAAAAGCAGATAGGTATCTATTCAGGTGCAATAAGCCACGGATATCAACTGTCATAATATTTAGTCACAATATGCTTTAGTACACTATTATCATTTGATCTGGTATTAATTCAATTGATTTCCATCTATAGATACTGTTTGTGTTTCACAGCGTAAGTGCAATTTAATACAGTAATACAATATAATTATGTAAATACAAGCAGGTATAGTTAAACTGAGGCCCTAAAAAAGTGGCATACATTTCTATTCTATTCATAGAATAGAAATATATACTACTTAACTAGTTCCTCTGTTAGCGTTTGCATATGCCAATCCCATATATTTTTAATCTTTTCTATGAATAGAATAGAAATCTATGCCACTTGTCTATGGCCTCCGGTTATCTTATCTACAACTTACGTTGCTAATCGTATGATATGTCGAATTTATAATCTATGTACAAATGTACTAAAGTCGTGTTATTATTCTGTATACCTTCTAGAAGTTGTAGTGCTAAAAATCATGCGCAGAAAATAACCACTATACAGCACTTTTTATCAGTAATATGAGCAGTAAACACGACACACTCTCAATAACATTGATATTATCAATTTATTTTTTTATTTTTATAATCAGCAAATAATGCTGTCGTTGTATTAATTAATAACATATTTATATAAAATAGATAAGGTTGTATATCTGTATTATGATAAAGTATTTATTACTATATTATAGAAATTTTAATGTTGAAGAAAGAGTAAAGAGAGCAATTAAATAGTTTAATTTTGCAATTTTTATTTATTTTAGAAATTTAATAGACAATCTTGTTTGGCTTAGGATTAAGTAGGTGAATATTATAGTACTGTGGTGTTTAGAAACTCTTTAGAACGCTGTTTCTATACAAAAGAAGATATAAAAATGTCATGTAAATATTCGGTCACAATTAATAAAATTAAATGATTTTACGAATTAATAATATTTATTATTGGCGACGAGAAAAATTGAAATAAACTTTTTTTAAATGTTTATACATAATGGTCAAATTAAAAAAATAACAAGGCATCCTACGCGGGATGCTCACACGACTCGACACCTATATCGTTCAGAGGGCAACAATGTCTGACAAGGATATTACTGCTCGTTCCCTGGGCTTGAAGGAGACGATCCTGGCGCTACGGGAAGTACTAGAGAAGATCGAGAACAAGACCGTCGACGACACGAATGATGACGCTTATGATCAAGAACAAGAATACAGGTACGAGTTCGAGGAACTTCATACAACGATAATATCTAAACTTTTAACAAAACAGAGACAGAATGCAGGTCCAGGGGAAAACAGAACCAGGGGAAGGAGGTAACATATTAGATAAGTTAGTAACGGTGAGAACTCGTCCCCGACGAACGCCAAATGCTAACGGTTAAACTCCGTACCAGCTAATGTTTGGCAGAGAAATACGCACAGCACTACATGCTATGTTTTTAAGAAAAGAAAAGTAGACCGCACCAGCGCTTCAGAAAGTCAATGTCAGAGAGTTCAAAACTGGTGATCGGGTACAGGCTCGTGACTATACAAGTGCCACGAAGCGGTGGCAGTTTGGAAGCATTACTAAACGTTTGGGCCGACTACACTATGAAATTCGCACTGACAATGGTGATGTCTAGCGAAGACACCTCGACCACCTGCACCTTTGACCCGCAGCAGTTAGTAGGGAAGAGATGTGGTGTATTAGAAACTCTTTAGAACGCTGTTTCTATACAAAAGATGATATAAACAAATGTCATGTAAATATTCGGTCACAATAAATGATTTTACGAATTAATAATATTTATTAGTACACAAAATATTTCAAGGGGTACGCCTGTTTGAACCAAATAGTGCAACCTAACTTCTTGTCACTTAACATCATTAATTCAGTCGTCGGACGTAGCCTTATACATTCACTGCTTTACCTAATTTAAACAGTCTTACCCGTTGATTTTCAAACAAAGTAATCATCCCCATAATATTATGAAAGTTTAAACTTTGCGTGGTTAATTTTTCTTTATTTTAAAGTTCAGTAGGTGCGTGAGTTAGTATATAAGTAGGTACCATGTTTTTAACCGACTTCAAAAAGGAGGAGGTTATCAATTCGGGTCGTATGTTTTTTTTTTGTATGTTTGTTACATCATATCTCGGTCATTTATGATCCGATTTGAAAAATTCTTTTTTTATAAAGGGTATAACTCTGAAATTGGTCCCATTTTTTATTATAAGAAATGGTTCAGTAGTTGTATGTTTGTTACAACAGAACTCAGTCATTTATAAACCAGTTTAGAAAATTCTTCTTTTATTTGAAAGGGTATACTCTGAAATCGGGACCCATGTTTTTTTTATAAATAATTGTTTAGTGGTTTGGCTTCAATTTTATATTTTGTAACAAAACGTATGCAAGGAGTGAAGACGTGTAAAGCAACACGTCGATGTCTTTTGTGACGAATTTTCTGACATTGACATGTCCATGCTACAAGTGCGAAGTGATTTTCAAAATTCATTTTTTGTTAGCAACGAAGTGGCCCTGGATGGGTGACCATTTGTGTCATTTCATTTTCAGCGTCTTCATTCTTTAGAAGCAGGAGACTATGGTTATCAATATAATTTGGTAGTCGTTAAGCCAAGTTAGAGGTCTTATGGTCGTGAAAAATTACAACAGCAACGGCCTGCCTTTACAGCACCACTGTTTATTTTTTGTATATCTGTTAAGCGATTGCTCGGTCAGTTAAATTATGATTTTTGATGATTCTTCATTGTTGGTAGATCATCACTTTTTTGTTTTGATTTGTGGTTTATGGGATTCAGGGTTTAGCGATCAGCAAAAGTGTTAACAAGGACTTTATATCTCTATTTACAATCTTATCTCTCGTCTCTACTTTCTTTCAAACTTTAGGTTATTTTTGCTAGTAGGTAGGTTATTTTTATGAAGGTCATTATGATCCTTCTTGGCTGGCACCGACTCCAAAATAACTTATTAAAAACTATAAATAGTAAAGTATTAAAGGTATAAGGATTGCGTTGATTCCCCTTTAATGTTCTTTGCTATGAAGTAATTAAAATATTTTTTTCTAATTTTTAGTTAAGGGTTGAACATGTAGGTATTGTGTGAAGTCGGTTTTCATTTTTTTTCTAAAAATAATTTTATTAAATAACCTATACTTTACTTCAAATGTTGTTAAAATTGGTCGATAAAAGCATGGCTAAAATGTCGCAGATACATATTATATAGTAAGTGTGTATGCCGTTACAAGCTCAATAAAAGGTATCAAAAAGTAAAAAAAGAAACACTAAGTTGGATTCTTTAGCAAAATGGATAATGCCATTTCCCATACATTTAAGTATAATGCCGAGAAAGTGTGCTTAGAGACGCGGTGCCATTTACTTGATGTCCATGTACTATAAAATAGTAGTGCAGTGCCATTTATTGACGTGCTACGTAGTTTACTGGTTATTGCAGAGATCCATCTATTTGTTAGGCACAATGCTTCCACTGATGCGTTCATGCTTTGTAGCCTGAATGTGTAGTGAGTGTAATATTGAATCGGGACATCGCTATACTATCAATTGAATATCAAGGACTTCAAGGACTAACCGAGAGTATGTTTCCTATATGAAAATAGCATAGATATTTTATCGTCGTAAAATATGTAGGTATGTAATATATCATTGTTAATCATTGTTAATAAAAACCTAAATTTTCACAGCATTATCTATAGGTACATAATACAGTTTTAGTTTTAGCTTTTTGTAGAAGATATTTCGTACTCAAACAGTTGAATCTTGAGTAATAAATCATTCTGTGTAACCTTTTTTTCAATGATATTTTAAGGTCAAAGTGATTACTGAAATGCTTGCGGCTGCTGCCTCGTCATATAAAATCTTCTTTATTGGAATTGTTCTGGCGAACTAAATGGAACCATTCACAAAGAAAACTATTGCGAGTAATAAAATGGGTGCTACATTTACATGAAAAAGCATTTGTTTTCTAACAGAGTTGCCTTTATTAGTACAGGAAAATGGAAACGGGATGTGAGTGTGTTTCCAATAATAAAGTAGGTACCTACGCTGAAACTAGTGTAGGTCATGTCACCAGGGGCGATCGTTCAATCAATGTGGACTCAAACTTTGATAGTACTAGTATTGCAGTAGAACCAACTTCAGTTTATGAGGATCACTTTCGAATACGAGAGTAGGTACGGCAACGTAGGAATATATCAACATCAAAATACGACTTGGTAAGGTGAGTGTTCTTCGTTTTAGTATCGTAATCAGCTTCAACCAGTAAATAAATGTTCAAGATAAAATATTATAGTATGTAGTTAAATAGGTATCTAGAAGAACGATTTTTCAAATTTGTGAAAATTTATTTAGACACGTTTATTAAACAAGAAAGAATATGGAAAAAAATTGCAAATGAAAATCATTAGATTAATTTTACATTTTATTAGAAATCTTACAACATTATTTTATCAATATCATCATAATTTTATTTATTTTAACAGAGATATTTCGTACGCCTCTATGGTGCAATGTTATTTAAGTACAGGATAAACTAATTTATTATAGGTATATAAACAGCATTATAACTAATGTTTATTATTATACTACAGGTGTTTAAAAATAAAATAATGATCACAATACCATAAACCCTTCTAGCGGTGAGTCCCTAATTTAAAAAAAAATATTGAAAAAGAAAAGCAATATAATTGATTGTTAATGAAAACCACGGCCACTCAAAAAAGGTACTTCTCAAATTTCAATTAGAAATATAATAAAAATGAGAAATGTAATTGAAACAATATGAAAAAATATAAAAAATATGTACCTATATAAAATATTTTATTTTTGATGATATTAATTTAATCCTCGGAAGGTTGATAAACTTACTAAATAATTAATCTAATATGGCTTATAAACTATATATACAAGAGTAGTTATACACCATGAAGTTTAGGTTAATCTGTAATGTGTGTGTGAAAGACTAAAATGCACACCAGACCTCAAGGCTCTTCAATATATAGTTGGGTTATAGGAATAAGCCTTATTATCAGATCTCTAAATTTTACATCTGGGGCTTCTACTTGCATGGTATAAGTGAGACCTAATCCTAGAATACTTAATAATTTAGTTTTTAATTTCACGTTTGAAGATACTCCAAGGTGTGTCAGCGGCCAGTTCCTTTACCTTCGCTCGATGGATTTTACCAGAGGGTGTAACAGGGAATGAATCAACGAAGAAAAATCCGGTGCTGAGTTGTCTTCCTTCAGCAACGTTGTCTGGAAAAAAGTAGCTTGTTATGTAGGTAGTATTTTACGGTTTGATTAAAGCAACTAAAGTGGCAAGGCGGGCGTGCGAGTTTGTTATTATGTTGGATAGTAAATTATTAATTTCTATTCGTGAGAAGTAGGTGAGTTGGGAATGTTTTGGTTGGTAATATTTATATTTCGTGGGTCAATGTTTATTAAACTATAGTAGTAGGTATGGAGTTATATTTCTACATAAAAAATGCGATATAATGTTTATCTGGAAGGTACTTTTATAAGGTACCTATATTACCTTATAAAAGTACCATTCAGACTAACCAATACATAATTATGAACTACTATAATATTTTATCTCTAATTCGTTGTTTAATATAAATCTCTTTCGGTGGCCACAGTTGTACATTTATTTCATAAATTAATATTATTACAAACGCAATATACGGACCATCTGTTACATAACTAATTATATCATGGTATATGAGTGTTTTTAGTTAAATAATTAAACGAGAACGTGCTGCATGGTTACTTTCACTTTATAAAGTATTTATTTTAAGGTTTGTGGCTGGTGATGCAGAAAAGTTTAGAATTGATGAAAGCAGGCTCCTCACAAGGTAAATCGACGACCTACTAAAGGTGGCAAACAAAGTAAAGGCGAGTCATGATCGCTCAAAGTTTAGATGTTTTTTTAGAAGTAGACATTGTTGTTGAAATGATGTCTCTTGATTTATAGTAAATAGCTAGGGCTTATTTAGTTATTGTTGCTTCATTTATGTTTAGTAAATTTTGTCTTATTATGTTTAATATAGAATTTGAATATAAATTTAATAAGCAGTATTATCGAATTCTCATGTTTATGGCACGGTAGAGCAAAGGTTCCTTTTCATAGGTAAAAGACATAAGCATCGATCACTAAGCTTGCTCACGGCGGATTGCCAATTTCAGACACTTAGATAGTATATTCGATTACCATCGCCCTTGCCAAGTTTGTGAAATTCGCCTGAAATTTCAGCGCGATAATTATATTATCATACTAAATGCCCTTCGATTTGACATGATAATAGTTTATCGAAATTTAAATCTGAACTATTAATTACGAACTATTTGATTAAACTAATAGCTATTGTCCTTTAATTTAAAGTCGCGATAAACATATTAATTATATCACGTTTATAAATTTACTTATATTTACTTATCTACAAATAAGTACGTGCGAATAACAAAAAAAAAATCATTCAAATAATACTTCGTTTTAACTTAAAAACAAAAAAGCAAGAAAATAATGAATGTACTCTTTTTTGTCGCGAAATATAACAATCTTATACAAGTTAACTTATACAAGTAATCTAGTAAGTGATATTGGTTATACGAAGCTGGATAAGTGATTTAGCGTTCGAGTCTATCAGGTGGCTGAAACCACTCAGAAGTTTACATACACTGAGATCGGTTCCGCAACGGGTAACAGGAACGCGGGTAGGTATCTGACTACAATTTAGAACTTAATTTTGTTCAATAAATAGGGAAGTATTTTAATGTAACAGAATTTTAATCTTTGAAATTATATCGATGACGTTGTAAGTTGCAACGTTATTCTAGAGACATTGTGCCCATATTGCGGTTATTATTTATCGGTAAAGGTTGCTACATCATTAAACCTAAAACTTGTGACATTGTTGTTATTGCTAGATTGTGAACTGATATATTATTATCATTCTTTTACAGAAAATTGCAATATCACTCCACTGAACGAGTATAAAATTAAACTCTAGATCTGGGTCACCATAGCCACTACTGTACATGTACTACCATTGCATCCCCTACAGCCACTTTAATAAAGCTAATATCAAATTTAACGTTCTTTTCATTCGTTCGTACCTGAAATCTGTAAAAGTCGCAATAGAATGCATGAAATAAGCACAATTTCACCACAGTTATAGTGTGGCAGTTAAGCTAACGTAACGGCCGATAAAGGACAAGAATATTTTTATTTTCTCCACTAGCGCTACTTTTAGGGTATAGTTATGGCCCTGAGTAATGACGCCTCGTGTGTTCTAAACAACTATTTTATTTAGGTAATATACGTTACGGAAACCGTTATTTCTTACAGGTTGCTTGCTATTTGTCGTTGGTTCATACCTATGAATAAATGAACAAACCTAATCGAAACTTCTTGATTTATTTTCTTTAAGTATAGTATGTGTAGTTTCAGTATCTCTAAAAAGAAGATATCCTTCGTGAAATGATATACCATATCACTAGAGATTGAATAATCAGATGCAAATTTGTCTATCACACATTATATGTTTGCGTAGGTACTGTGAACTTTGTTTGTGTAGTTTGACGCAGCTATTCTCATTTATAGATACTATATCTAGTAATCTTAAAAATACTTACTATTTATTAAGTCAAACAAGTCTTGAAAATCAACTTTATCCCCGTTTCTTCTCAAAATGGCAGCTACGGGGAGCTCCATATATTCAGGTACTGGTATATTTACTACGCAAGCCTCTGCCACGCTGGAGTGACGTTTTAGTACTTCCTCCATATGCAAAGGTGAAATCTACAAAGTATTATAACATTAGTAAAGCCTCATAAATAAGAGAGAAATGTAAAAGTAGCGATTTAAGTTAACACTAAGTTATCTAAGGACAAACTTTTAATGGAATTTTTAATACTAAAAATATTTTGAAGTCGAATGAAAACCTACTTAAAAACACCAAATCATTCAAAAAATAATTTCAATATTTTATTGGACAAGCTTATGATAATTCATAACGCTCAAAGATTTGTAAGTAATGGCTTTTTATATATGACACTATTTTTGAGTAATTTGAATTTTGTGAACATACTATATAAATAACATTCTTATATAGTTAAAATCCCAAAGTAATAAGTTATACCACCGCTGTTGATGAAACGAAGATAAAACCACGCCCAATAAAATTATTGTAAAACAAAATAAATCAACTGTACACAACAAAAATATCTACACAGATCAAATATCTTGTAGTTTTAGTATTACATATATTATTTCCATGAAATAGACAGATGGAACTTTTTGTATAAAGAACTATTCTAAGACTTCGTAGGTAAAAAATAAAATAAGTCAAATATTTCTATCAAACAGAAAGACAACGCGCGCTGTAGACAACAGGCAGGGACTTAGAAGATTTGATTTTTCTTGTGAAATAAGATTTTATTTTCTTTTGTCATATCAGGCGAGTTGAGACACTGGTTCGTACTTTGCAACGGTGAACCAGAGCGTGAGGGAAATAAGTCTAGCTATGTTTACGCTGACTGATTTTCGTTTCAGTTTTGCACGGATTTAAGAAGGTAATACTTTAAACGGTTTAAAATGGCTAGTTAATACAATTTGTTAGTTTGCAAGGACTTTATATAATATATAGCATGTAATTAGTTTAAACTAATATACTTTATTAATCGTTTAATTTGGGATCGATTGTGATGAAATTCTCACTTTTCGGCGAAGATTACTCACAACTCGAGTTGTTTTTTTTTTTGAAATATTATATACCTACTTACGATATTTTAATGAACTGAAAGAATTTCAATTCAAATTATTGTGAATGCGTCATTAAAATGACAATAATTAATAAGGGTGGCTAAAAGTTATGAATTAATATTATTTTTAATTAATAACACACAAATTTATTACCAGAAATCCGTAGTGCTTAATTAAAAGCCTCTTGCGTTCTACAAAGAAATAGTAACCCTGCTCGTTTTTGTAAAACATATCTCCTGTCTTGAACCACCCATCTTTAGATAATATAAGGTTCGTTTCTTCTGGATTATTCTTATAACCCTAAAAAAAGAAGGAGTTAATTTAGACTAATTCCATTGTGTTATTATATAGTACAAACAAAATGAGCTTTAGTAGACCAGTAAATACATTGACTAATGGCAATTACATAAATTAAGTTAAGTACCTAAATTATCATAAGTTTGCTTAGAAATAAGTTCAAAAGGTTTTCAGATTCAATGAATTTTAATAATTGAAAAATAAAGAATGCAAAAATATTTAGTAATTATGCCACATTTATCTAAAAGAAATCTTACCTTAAAGAAGTCGTTGCCTTTAATCCAAAGTTCACCAGTTTCATTACAATTTTGTAGTGCTTTTCCATTTTCATCAGCCAGCTGCAATCAAGATGTACAATCAGTTTTCATAACTATTATTGGTAACAAATCAAGATCGTGTAAAGAAAATCGTTTCAGTTAAACTGTTTATGAGATCTATCTATCTACTGAGTTAGTTAAGAATGCCAGAAACCTATCAAAGCAGACACGACCTTTAGTATATTGAAGATACGACTGGAAAGAGAGTTAAGAATAATTTAGAGAAAAAATAAATTGAGTATTATACAAAGTTATTCAAAAATATCTTTTATCTAGAACTACATGTGACTAAAAATTTGAAGTAATGCTAGCTAATATCAATCATTAAATATAGGTACATAAATAATTGCATTTAAGTATACCTACCTTGTACTCATATCTATCGTAAAATGGTTTGCCAGACGCACCAAAGGGTGTGTCGGCGTCAAACATGAACACTGGCACCAATAGTTCTGACATACCATATACCAGATTTATTTCTGCGTTACATTGTTTCTAAAACAAATAATAAACATTTATATTGAAAACAACATTAACAGTTAAGATTCAGTTTGGAGAACAGACAGTTGTGTAGACGTGATGCGGGTCTCACCGTTATAATTAAATAAATATATTATCTTTGTTGCCAAGTTTTTAACCTATAGAGAATTAGGTATCCAGTAGTAAAAAAATATTATACTGAAGTACCTACCGATTTTTTGGACCACAATTTATAGGCGTAGAAAGCTTAAATATCTAGCAGAATACTATATGATAATATTTAAGTATTATTAGTAAAAATATTTACGGTGATTATATATAAAGTTTAGTTGAGGCCTGCATTTTAAACGATTGACTAAAGTAGTTCTTAATCTTAGCTTATCACATCATACACTTCAATTCTCGCTCCATTTTGTGTGAAAAATAACAGACACGCTAACTGTTGCACTAATAATAATAATATAGTCCGAATTTTATAAGCAATAAGCAAAATAATGATAGTATAACCGTATTTAAGACGGTAATACAACATGTGTATTGAACGATAAACATTAAATATTCACGCTTTGAATTCTTCAAATGGAATATGAGAGTACCTAATACTTTTACACAAACAAACAGCGATATTTATTTACTATTTGTAAAGGTATTAATGCTACCAGTTGACCCTGGTGTCTAGTTAAAGCATTTTGCAATAATTTGAAAATACGCGTAAGGTGAGAATACATTTTTGCCATAAACTAGGTAATTAGCTTTAAGGTTATTTTTGTTCAGGAAAGTTTCTAAGGTTACTACTTTTCACTGTTGAAGTTGTATTTTCCCTAATTTAATAGTAAATTGACTTCTTTGAGAGTCGTTCACTAGATACCTCTTCTCGGAAGATTTAAAACCTAGCTAAGAAAAGGTAAGTAGGTATTCTTGTTTATAAAAATAAACTTAAGCGAATAAACTGTAATAATATGAGTTTTATACTTACTCTTAAATTGTCTAGCAATGGTTTCTCGATAGCACTGCCACCAATAATAATGTGTGTGAAACATGACAAGTCACAATGTTTTTCAGCCGCAACAAGAAATCGACCCAATAAATATGGAGTCCAGGCAGTACCGTTTGGCTAAAATAATGTAAAATTAATTTAAAATGTTTAGTTTATATTCTGTAAACTTATAATAAATATGTGTGTAAAATGTAAATGCGTAATTTTATTTTGGATTTTGAATGTTGTTAGACTTAGCTATTTATGACAAATAAACTTCTGTAAGTATGTATCTACGGACATTTACGTTACCAAGTACTACATAATTATATTATTTAGGTTCTAATTATGTTTTAATTACATTTTTAATTTACATTGATCAGAATTAGCAAGTCATTACAATTAAAATGTAGTATATTGGCCTTAGCTGTTACTTTTGACTAGGTACCTAAAGCTAAGCGCCCGTTATCTTGGGCTGGCCTCTTTGGAACACTAGAATACAAAAGTTTTATTCTATGTTAATTAATATAAAATGTATGATAATATGTTATCATATATTGTCATACATTTTATAAGAATTTGGTAGGTGAGGTTGAAGTATTTACGGGTTAACATTACCAACTTGTATGAAAACACTCGTGATTAGTCGTGATTTGACAGTCAAGTCTTGTTGAAACCTGAGCAGCGCAGGCGCAATTTGCTTTACCTACTGCTTTCAATTACTGAGCTTGAAAAGTGACCATTGAATAAAATTCACTTAAAGAATATTTTATTTTAATGTATCTATTTATAACAATGATAGAAAATGCATTTGAATATTCAATTGAAACTTAACAATCCACGTTACGAGAATTAATCCATGAATTTTTCGCTTTATTTACTTTGACGCTTAGCTAAATAAGAATACCTTATACTTGTTGATAAGATGAATAAGCCCCTGTGGCGATGGCGGAGCTGACGACTGAAGTCTTGTGTATGATTTCAGAGGGCCAGCGATGAAGAATGTTAAAGCCGATATCCATTGTAAGCTCGCCATTGCCAAAACTATGCCGATCTTTTCAGGATTTGGCATCCTGATTGATAGAAATAAACAAAATTAGTGCTGCAATATCAATATTTCTAATTTAATTTTTCTAGACTCATATTATAAAGAGAAAGGATTTGATTTTTTGTAGGTTTATTTGTTCCGATTTATCTCAAGATCTACGGAACCGATTAAACACAAATAGGACGGGTAACAGAGGCTATATTTTTATATTTTATTATGTTTAATATATTTTCAGTCATTTTTAATATTTTAAGCGTCTTTGTAAATCTGAATCATACAATACGTCACTATTGTTATAATATTTTCCGTAGGCGTTTGCTACGAGACCAAACGAAACTTTTGATACCAAAGCGAAGCGAGGGTGGACGTCTAGTAAATGATTTTAGCATTAGGGTTTAGATTTTATTATCATATATATATATATATATAAAATTACTTTTATACGGTAGTAGATCCAAGCTGGTTTCAGCATGAATGGGCCGGATCGTCCGGGGAAGTACTACCCTCTCATAGAAGATCGACGTAAGAGTAGTAGTATTCGTACTACTGTGTTTCGTTCGGTGAGTGAGAGTGCCGGAGGCCCAATTTCCCCCTTTCCGCTATCCTCACCTCCCTCACTCCCTTCCCCTAACCCCATTTCCAGCCGCCATAGTGGAGGCCACCATACCAGCAGTTTAAAACGATGGCTTTTGGTATGGTGGCCACCACTTCTGGAATCCACTGACTGCTTACCATCAGGTGGGGTGGAGTCACTTTGGTAGGCTAATATAAAAAAAAAAAAAAACTTAAAACAGTGATCGAAATTGAAATTAAATATATTATGTTTGCTTACTTAAACACATACTGCACTTCAGTGTTGTGACGTAACAGGTCAGTAACGAATTACCTCAAGATATGAACACAGCAGTAGTGGTTCGCAGTTCGAATCGCGAAGCACGATCTCGAGTGCGACAGGACGGTGTCCCGAAGGACCAGGAAATCCTACTTCGAGCCTGAGTTTTCTACATTTTTTTAACAAGGTTAGAAACTATAGTTAACTCTTATTTGCACAAATTATTATATGAAATAGAGATAGGACGTATGCTCTCTACAAGCTGAAAGTGTTGTTTGTTTTCTTCTAGAAGTTTTATTCGGTATCACAACAAACGCCTACGGAAAATACGGTGTCGTCTTGCATTATTCAAGATTACAAAGGCGCTTACTGAAGATGACTGAAAAAATATGTTAAACATAATATAATACGAGTACAACCTATATTGCCCGTCATATTTGTAGCTTTCTAAAGATGAAATAATTATTTAAATCGGTTATATAAATCTTGGATTAAATCGGAACAAACAAACAAACAAACCAAAAATCAAATCTTTTCTCTTTATAGTATTAGTTTAGATATAAATAGTTATGCTGAATTCTACCAATTCGTCTGACATAGAGATAAAATTCCCTAAATATTATGTTTCGGGGTCGCATGCCTAACTATGCCCCGCAGTAAATATCTTTTGGCTGAGGCGATGATGACGAATGAAGAAATTAATTTTTTTTAATGAAACGTATAATAGTCGATACTATCTTTGACGACCTCTGTGGTTCTGTGGTACTGCCACGCAAAGGTCGCGGGTTCGATTCTCGCTCAGTGCAAATATTTGTGTGCATGTATAATATGTATGTATTTACAAAAAAACAAGTTCTTAGGTATGTATATTCGCATTCTAGAACCCACAACACAAGCTATATAAATATGCTTACTTTGAGTAAGATGGCGTTGTGTGTAGTTGTTGTGATATTATATTATGTTTACGAGCTTACAATAAGTTAAAAAGGTGTTGAATTCTTACGTTTCAATAATATGTATATGTCACGTAACAATAAACTTGTATCTCATGCTTTTCCAAAACGCTTTGAGCAGTATGAAACAAAGTGCATATTGAAACCAAAGAAATGTGTATACTGTTGACAGCGGCAGATCTAGTCTACATCCGCTTGAGAGTTTAGTATTGTATTATAGCCAAACAGAAATATCGCCTTGAATTTGCAATACTACCTCGAAAATGTAACAACGATGCACATTTCAGTATAAAGTCAATGTTATTATGACTTTATCGACTTCCATTTTACTGTGTTCGAATGTAGCTGCAATATTTAAACTTATGTGATTCGCCGTTATTAGACAAAACGAAATTTTGAATACAAAGTAATGACCAAATAACATTTTACTGCTAGGATGAAACTATGTACCTAATTGCAAAAAAATTCGCCTAAATTATTAGAGGTGTTTTAATTGTCTACAGTGGCAACAAGTTCTATTAAGATTTCGTGTATAATTTTGATCATTTCAACCAAAAGACGTCTACTTCTCCCAAATATCTACATTTTGACACGGTTGTGAGCTGCTGCTGTCATCCATGCATCGGTATACAAAAAAATAAATGCTTGTTGTTAAAATGATTTTCAAAATTTAAATTATTTATGTTTTAGCTGTGATCTAACTATTGTCGTTTATCAAATTAATAATTCAGCTTGTCATTTCAGTAGCCGTTTTAATCCCATTAGGCTTAATTTAATCGACCACTCGAATCTGCAAAGTTTGGTTTTTGACATCAATTTATACTTGTATTATTTTACACGTTTAATAAATCTCCGTTGAGATTAAATATGACTTATTTATCAAAGAACATAGTAATTTGAAGTTCTGTGCTAATAATATATTAATTGTGTTTTTGGATAGTTCTTTAAAATTTATTTATTAAATTTCTGACGGACGACCTTGCTCACGACCGGTCATGGTAGTGAAAATTGGGGCCTATGTCCTGCAGTGGACGTGTTTACGGCTGATACTACATGCTTCAATTTCCAAACATATTATTCTTTTTTATGTTCATTTTAATCTTCTTCTTCTAGACAACTTTGGATCCAGCAACTTATAGCGCAGTTCAATACAGTATTCAAGTCTTATCTAGTGCAGACAGCAGAATTTGTTAGTTTTTGCTTTTTATGCATTTTTTTTGGTATATTATGTATTATATTGTAAGAATCAAGTTAATTAATTAATTTAATTGAGTGGTTATGTAATTATGTAAGTAATTTAATATTAATTCTTAACTGTGTCAACAATACCATAGACTAAGTAGGTGAACTAATCTAAATAAAACTATGAATTGATAAGATAAAATTGGTCTTATTGGAGTTATATGGTAGGTAATTAAGCTGTAGAGGTCGACGGGCAGCAGCTTCTGTAAAATACGGGCATCCCAATTTCAATAGCTAGCTGGGAACTGGGAAAAGGCGCGGAACGTAAAGACAAAAATAGAATTGCTGCCAATTTAGATTTACAATATATAAGAAATATGAATTTAATTAGAAATTTCCTTTGTACAATAAAATTGTAGATACCTAATAACTACATTTGTGAGGTAAGCAGAACACACTTTCAGGAAGAAACTGGATACAAATAACATCCAACTAATCTTTCGAATATATAGAGACACCGATCAGCAGTGGGTGTTTATCAATCACAGAACGTTTTTTAGTTAGTTGAAATGATGATGATATGGATGTTACTTATAATGTAATAATATTGAAAAGTACTTACCACCAACAAATAATAGCGTTAAGCAAAGTGTCGAATGGTATAATGGCGGCCTTAGGCACGCCGGTAGTGCCACTTGTCAATATAAGCCACGCTGTAGTTTTAGCCTGATTAAACACGGCTGGCCTGAAAACGACACACATTTCAAATACACATTTAGATAAAGACGCCAGCAAAGAGCCAATTTGTGTTTGATGTCAAGATCAGTTATGGCATTTATATATAAGGAAGAATTTATACACGTTTAAGATTGCTCTCACATCGGTTATATCGTGATTTAACAGTACTAAAAAACGATGGGAAAATTGGCGTTTTCATCAAGGCATGCTTGAACACTGGAAATCTCTCTCATACGCTCATTACTTCAGAAGCACTGCAGCTCTTAAAGTATTACACTAGGATAAAGAATGTAATATCATTATACATGCAAATACAAAAATACCGAAGTAGGATAATTAGAAGTGCTGCGGACTACTAAAACTACTGTCTCAGATAACGAAACGAATTTAATCAGAGAAAAGACGGAGGACAACAATGAAAAATTATCCACTTAACAAAGCGGGAGAGAAAGTAAATCTCTGCAGGATTATAGTCATTAAAAACGAAGCTTTACAAAAAATCACTAATAGAAATGCTTTTAATAGTCAAATAAAACGATAATTACGTTTTTTTTTACTGACACTTCTGTTTCGAATTTTAAATTCAATTTCCTATTCAGAGAAAACGTTTAAAGCTAGGATAAAGCTATCTAATGCAAATTACTAAGTAACCACTAAACAGCACTCTCAGTGTCACCGAGCATTGCACATTATCATTAGATTTGGTTTTAGAAGCGTTATCCTTCATAAAGATTTTAAGTTCGAACATACATGAAAGACAAACTAGCCAAGGCTGGTTCGTGCCAAACGCGTTTGTTCATAATGTGAGTGCATAAAAGGAGCGGCCAAATTTGAGAATGAGTAAACTTTCTTGTGTTCTAAAATAGTACATATATTAAGTTAACAAAATAACAAGTAATTTGTAATCACAATCATTCAATATTTGGTCAAGTTGATGCTTATTATTTTATTTATGTGTTTTGATTTAAAATTGATATCAAATCAGTGCTAATAATCTTGATATAACAAGCGATAAATACACACATGTTCTAATCCTCTTAGTGAATATTTTAAGTGATTTGATAGATAAGTATCCACTATCGCTGACTATATCCGTAAAGGACTACCAGTTTAGAAAGACCTTTGTTTACCATAGCACATGCATATCAATGACAGATTAAACTATTTGGCGCCCTATGTGTTGACTTCTAGTAAATTAATCGTTAATTAGGTACTACAATTGTTTATTAAGCATTATTAATATGGACTTACATCGTATTAATTTACCGACAACATTTTATGTATGCAATGAATAAGTTTATTTTTCTGTCGTAAATATCCTTGTCTGATACATATACATACCTGAAATTAATTTCATAGCCTCCATATTTATCGATAAAGGCTTCTAAATCCGCTTTGTTGTCATCAAAAAATACAATCTCACATTTTTCACCGTTCACTTCAAAAGCTTCCTTTACTTTCCCCTCGCAGGCTTTTTGGCAGAATATCATCTTGGGTTGAACATATGTCCATAATTTTTTCAAATCCCCTGTTATCAAATAATTTTATTGCTTCTAACCGAAAACAGTAGCGTAGTTTATTAAAGTTACTTTTAAATTTGGTTTAATTAGCGGTCAATTTTAACCCGCAATGGTGCAAAAATCAAAACACCGACAGAAATTGAAAATATCAATTACCTTTGCAACATAAATTTCTGACAAATAATAATTGTTATCAATAATAAATGGCGCTATATAGTAGTATGGAAATGGGCCTATACATTATATTGTAGGTACCTATCTAATATAAAATGCATTCGATAATAATGTACCTAATTAGATTAGACATGATTGAACTGTAATACATCACTGAACGCTGCAGGCAAATGACAATACTCGAATGTGATGATTAACGTTATATATAGCATTGCGAAGTAGCTTTATCTGCATTCAAATTAGATGGCTGTGTAACTAAGCAGGGAATAATGGTGCCACGTCACACGAGTCCTCAGTCACACTTTGGTCCTGCCTTTCAGTTTATATTAGAAATTCGGCTATGACTACACGTTCCACAAAACTAGAGAAGAACCGTAGAGCAAACTAGGAATTTATTTTATGAAATATATTTATTTAGTTTATTGAAGCAACATTAGGTACATAGTTTTTTAAAAGTGGATTCCGGCTGTTAATATTTTGATAACCGTCGTTAAGTCGGATACTTCTACATAATGAGCAACTTAAACAAATTCTAACACTAAGTTGACTACTAACCACTCGTTAAGAAGAAGATAGCTTTATTATTTGCTGATTAGGTGAAAATAAACTTACCTGCACCCAAGGGGTCGACAGCGCACATAGTATATCCATTGGTATGGCAAGCGTAGTAAGGAATGCACAAGTCTACATGATTGACTCCCATGACAATAACCGTGTCGCCGGGCTTCAAGCCGTAGTTATTCATCGCACAGGCAAGCCGGATAGTTCGCGTTCCCACTGACAGATTGGTTTCCTTGGTGTCTGTTGCGCCATCGATCTATGAATAAATTAATACTTATTTTGATCATAAACAAAAAAAAAAGATTAATGAGGTTATGTTGTGTAGCTATGAACGCAGCGGAACTTTGGCCTTTTGAATCCTATCGTTTCTTCAAAGTATATATTAAACATTGCATACTTTCTATGTTTTCTTAAGGTATTTTAGTTATCTTGTCTCTAACAAGAAGTAGTTTTACACAAGCATGGGTGATTATAATAGAATTTATATATATATTTAGAAAAACCTTCACAGTACGATGTTTCTTATTTCTTAGCGCGTAAGTATCTTTTAAAAAAACAAAAATAACAACATTCTAAATTTTCAGTGAAGATCCGTTTATTTAAATTTAAATGATCAAAGATAAATTTATTTAATTAAATTTATTCTAGCAATATCAAGTTTAGTAGGCAATCAATCCTTTAGTAGGTATATAAACCTTTGGCAGTTCTCCCACGAGACTGCAATTACGTTTCAAGAGCCCGTCTTGAACAAGTTATTGTAATTGTAATTTGATAAATATATAAACGATGAATTTACTTAAAATATTATCTAATATTAAAATGGAAATAGATTGTGATAGATTGTGTAGATAGTTTAGAAATGTGCCTTAAGCTTTCTGTTTGCTTGCTAAGTAATATTGATAACGTATCGCTTTAACAAAATAAGTTTTAAATCAGTTTAATTTAATCTAATAGTGCAACCACGATCTTATGCACATGCATAAAATAAACGCAGAAAACTTCAACAACTTCTATTAACTCTGAACAGCAGCGAGAACATCTCAAGAGAAAGAAAAAAGTACATGCACAAAATATTTGCTTTTCATTTTCTGGCACACACTTGTCGCCTGACAATACTTTATTTAAGAGAACCATAAAAGAATAGTAGGTCAAAAGAAGGAATAGTTTAAGTACGACTTGATCACTTAAGGATGCTTAAATGTATTGACTTTTGTGTTGGTTAGAGAACGTATTAATAAAGAATAATAATTATAATTATTGTCATACAGCATTAATATATAGAAATTGTAGAGCGTTTTTGTATAGGGTTCTTTCGTTTATTTTTGGGGTAAGTACTTGTATCACAAATATTACTGAAGCTGCGAAAAAATGTGAACTGTTTTTAAATTATCATAATTTGTATGGATCATATTATATTGTTACAGCTTAACTTAAATTATTTACGTGTCTATTTTAAATAAGCATTTTTAATATAAATGTTGAACTTATCAGCTTTAATTAGACAAGTTTAAGACTGTTATGTTTTGATGAATTATTTATTTATGCACATTCATTTTCTGTTTGCAACTTTATGCAAAAATTATACGTTGAGATAAGACGTAGTCTTGTGAGACAAGCAAAATATATTATTAAAAAACAAAAAGCGCGTCTTGTAAAAAGAACTGAAAATTTTTTGTTTCGTGCCGCCCGCGCCGTTGTACTTTAATATTATATACCCTATGTCACTCCTACAATTAATGCGAATCTAATGACACCTTATATGTAGAGCGTTCCAAAGGAATACATACGTACAGAGGCTACGAGCCCATTCGAACCTTAAGTTTTGACCCTGCATTAAAAGTTGTAGATTCGACCCTTTTTTAAGTGCCCATTCGTACCTTATTTAGGTACGAAAAATTAAAATTAATATTTATTTTAGAGCCCACGTAAAACTCATAGTGTTTTTTACATTTTTAGAAGGAAACCAGTACAGTCAGAAAAAAACTCATTTCAAATTATGTTAAAATATTTAATAAGTTGTGTTACTTTAACAATAAATAGATTCTTAGAAAGATCTTAACGTTCGTCTCTAAGAATCTTGAATCTATGATACTCTGAATGAAGAGCTTTTTACTAAAAGAAAAATTTACTAGAATAATGGTAAAAATATAAATATTATTTCAAAGAAAATTTTATAATTTTACAAATATATAATTATAACTAAAATGAAACTGAGTGAAAAAAATTTTTTTATTTAGCGTCGGCGTCGGCTTGTGATTGGTTCATTCTAAGCGTCATTTTAGCTGGCCCTATTTTATCATTGCTTATTTCAAGTGCTTTACAAGTGTGTGGTGTTGTAGAATGATTATAGTGATTAATAATTTTAAGTAGATTGTGAATTTTTTGACGTATATACATGTATAATTGAAACTTTATTTTTATTAGGTAATATACTGTAAAAATAGTTGATCATATAGTTCATTAGTATACACAATATGTTTTTATGAATACCTATTTTATTGATGATTGATATATAAAACCGGGTAATAATTTTATTGTAAACCAAATCACTTGAAACCATTTTTTAAGGATTTGTTCTTACTAATTATGCAATTAAATATTATTTACAAAAACAATAATTACATTTTGGAATTGCAAATACCTGAGTTAACCTTTATAATAAGTTATCATACTTGTAGTGATACATTTATAACCTAATTATAATTTTACAAAATTGCATCCTCACAATCGGAGTCCTGGCATCGCTTCACTAGTATGCTTGTGATATATTTGTGATTTTAATTATAAAAAGTTATTTTAAATAAATCAATTAATATGTTTTGTTTTTTTTTAAATAACATGATACTGATACTATAATATTTTTATACTGACTGTACTATGTACGTACTCGCGAAAAGGAAGTCATGACTGTGATTTAAATTATTAATGCACTTTTTATGTAATTTATAACTTTAAGGTATGATAATAAAACTGATTTCTGAACAAATCTCTGATTTAAATTATTTACAAAAGTTATTTTAAATAAACCAGTTAATGTAGTTCTGGTTATATTGCTGAGTGTCTATTTTAAATAACATTATCCTGATACAGATTTTTATACCGTCTGTACTTTATCTGTACTCGCGAAAAGGAACGAATGTGTGCTACTGTTATCCTAGGGGTCGAATGGGTACTCAAACCAAGAAAGGGTCAAATCTTTAGGGTCGAAAGGGCTCGTAGCCGTACAGATATACATACATACATAGATACATACATACATATGCTAGAAAACCATTGCTCCTTGACTTCAGCAATCGGGCAAAATAGTTTTTTTTTTAGTTAAGGCTTTTTCTTTTTCTTTTTTCTTTTGTTTCGTTGTAAGTAATACAAAAGAAATAAAATGAAATATAATCACATATCATTTTTACGAGAAAAATTCCAATGCAAATCGTAATCTATGAAAAACGGTTATTCACAGGTTAAGTACGTGTAAATAATGTAGGGCATTCCAATTTGTTTATCTTTGAAGGTTAAGTCGTTTAGTTACTAGTAACCACCAAATTGTGTTCGGCAAATAAATATAAATATATTCTATTCTAATAAAAGAAATGTTTTATTTTCATTTTGTTTCCTTGTTTATTATTGATGATTTCACAAGTCACATTAATTATTTTAATTGATAACTGATTACTTTGAGCTAAAGTCGTTATCAGATGCCTTAAAAAGTGAAATTAAAAAAAAATTTCACTATGATATCATTTTATAAAATTTAGCTATAAATAACCACCGAAGTAACCGTATATTTAAGTACCTATCGTTTTCGTATAAAAATGTTTATGCAAATGTATTCTTACTTGACAAATTTTGTCAGGCTCCTGCAGCATCGCTTGTAAAATTAAATGTCCAATATGACAATCCATTTCTTCAACGTTCCACCTTTTAGCTGCATTCTTCCTCAGCATACACACCCGTTCTTTTATGTCGTATGTTTCACCCATTTTGCCAATGCACATGCTATAATCACTACTAATTTATTTCTATTTAGCTATAGTAAAAGTTTAACGTATGGCCAATAGCCAGGTGTGATTTATAATCGTGGGAGATATCGACGGCCCTCTATATATATGTTCTGTCAGATGTATAGATAATAATTAGCTGTGATTGCGTTAATTATTTTGATTATCAATTAATCCATACCTAATCCTTTATTATTGTTATTAGTACTTAAGAAGGGCACTTAATTGGGACGTGTTGTTCGTAAATGAATAACATGTATAAAAATATATAAATAGGATACTAAAAGCAGTATTATAAACAAGAATATGGATTTAGGGAAGCCATTTTTTGTCTGCTGTCCGTCAAGTGTCATGCGGGGATTTCGGCGTGGGATTGTGGAAAATAAAGTCATTTTCTTGATACAATGCGGCTAAAGGTATAATGAATGACTGAATTGCATTAATTTCGGTTCTGTTTTGTTATACAAAGCAATAAGTTAATTGTTCAAAATATGTTCGGGATTTAATTTCAAGTGGTGGTAGCGATGTCTAAATATAAGCGTGTATTCAGTAATTAAGGTTACATAATTAATATTACACAAGAGAGGGTTTAATACAAAATAGGTCGTTTTGAAGATTGTTTATGTAAGTCAAGAATCTAAAGAGTTTTGAAAAGATACTCTTATTATGTAGCTATCAGATTTTTGACTAGTAGTTACTGCTCGCTATGCTTTGTACCCAACTAACTGTCGAATATAATTTTGATATCTACGCCTTGATGTCCGAAATTAAATTATTCAAGAATTTTCAATAACCTTTTGTTCCCGAATTCCTTATTCATTTTATTTGACTATGACCGGTCATTTGGCCCTTTTCCAATCAAACCGGTGGGGATACAGAATATCAATATTTGATTTGGAGTGACCGTCATATATATTATGATCCCTACAACTTCAGTTAGACTTGTCAAGCTTCTCTAACTGTACCCTGAAGGAACGTGTGAATGAGTGAACGGTGTGATAAACGCACGGCAACTCATGGTGAGGCTTCTAACTTACATGTACCTATCTATTGTCATGGAAATGTGTAAGAAAATCGGGACCGACGAATTAATATATTTTTCAAGACTGAGCTCTGGATTTGTCGTTACGGTTACGTTATAAACGACCATTAATCCACGAACTCACCCATGTAGCTGTTACGTTCAGAAGCCGAAACTCTCTCCGATTAGAATTTCTTTAAGCACCTTAAGAAAAAGGTCAAAGTTACACAAAACAGTAAGTTAAGTCAAGAGTAGGAAATTTCCGCTGTACGTACATTAGTATTCCAGGTTTTGAAACCATTTTTTCTCGTCTTTGTTTCAGTGACGGCTTGAAAAACGAATTTAATGTTAGATACGTGTCCTGCTCTCTGAGTTTGGACGTCACAAATTACGAAGGGTTTCACAGCCCGTCCTTGGAATGTGGAAATCCAGCTTTTAGA
Source organism: Parascotia fuliginaria (assembly GCA_963082885.1). Taxonomy (NCBI): domain Eukaryota; kingdom Metazoa; phylum Arthropoda; class Insecta; order Lepidoptera; family Erebidae; genus Parascotia; species Parascotia fuliginaria. The sequence continues at coordinate 12,137,356 of OY720176.1, read as the reverse complement.
TGACATATAAGATTATAGATGGTAAGTAATAACTTATTCACAAGCGCGATTAGGGTGGCCAGTACATTTTGATCCGTTTTGTAATAAATTTAAAGCAGGGCACAATTTAAATTTATTGGTATGTTTGAGACTAAAATTTCGTTGTCTCAAAAAGCACTTTATAATTACATTTTTAGGGAAACACACCCATATCACAAGCTATTAATAATGTGTATGCTTACTTTAGGTCTAAATAGAACCTACCCTCTGATTATTTTTGATTGAAAAGTTGATTAAAAAATACCAAATTTGAAATGTACTTATTTGCCCAAATCCTGACTTAGAGTTATAAATAAGTAAGTTAAAAAAATATATAAATCAAATGTTAATACTTACCATGTCTAAATGTCGATTGCAAAATCGACTTATCAACTATTTATATAGCCTTAATGGTTTCAGACTATCGAAAAAATTTCAATCATGGGTTTGGCTCTGGGTCTTGATGGGTCTCGGTTATATTTTTAAGACCATACTACTTTTCAGTTCATTAGAAGAAGGACATGCCATAGCGCTAAAGACACACAGTAGTACAGTATATCTTTTTTATTCTACATTGACCGTAGTCTTCATTTAGAGTTGAAATTTTATAGAAGCATTATAATACAGCACGTGTGATTGGCCTTAAGTAATCTAGAAACATCTATTGAATAAACATGCCTTGATATAATATTAATTATTGATAAGTTAATATTAATACTCTTAGGCCCTGGCCGCTAGCTGCTGAAGTGTCTGATATATATCTAACAGATAAACATACTAATATTTTAAATGCAAAATTAACTCTGTCTTTCTATCTGTTACGCTTCGAACCAACTTCGGGGTATATACCCTTTTAATAATTATTAAAATCGGACTACTCTGTAAAAAGTTATGCGTAGAAATACATAAAAAATATACACGTTGAATTAAGAACCTCCTGGGTCTTTTTTTCTTCAGATAAATACATATAGCGTAAAATATGCCGAAAATCCAAGTTCGAGCCTATAAATAGTTCCATTCTTAGGTTAAATTAAGAGTAGTTTCTTATTAGTACTTATTCTTTTATAAATGTGACAGATAGGCAAACGGTTGAACTGTTGACAAGAAATAATCGCTTTTGGAGTTAAGTAATACTCGAAACACAGCTGGCTGGGTCGCTAGCATCTTTGCCCGCTTTTGACACCATTCAAAAACCTGTAGGTACTTGGATTAATACAATGTCTACTGTTATAACAGCCTTGAGCACTGAAAAAATTATATTCACAAGAGAAAACACAACGCTCTGTAGCAAAGTGGTCAAAATGTTTAGTAGAGAACTGAAGTTGTGTGATTGGGACAGGGCCTGGGATATTAGGTTATTTACCGATATGGAAACATGGCTGTGACCCATTTTTTAATAACATAATGGTACTAAATTAAAAGGCTCAAAGTCGCTCAGAGGGCGATGGAGCAAACTATGTTATACGTTTTCCTGCGCGATCATTTAAGAAACGAAGAAATCCGCAGGCGAACTAAGATAACTGATATGGTTCACAGCGTTGCTTCTCTAAAGTGACAGTGGGCATAGCTCGCAAAACCGACGGTCGTTAAGGCAGATAGGTTCTAGAGTGGTAGCCAGTAACCAGAACACGCAGCGTGGGCAGACCCAAGGTGGGAGGTCACGACAAGGTGGTCTGACGACCTTATAAGGGTGGCGGGCAATCGATGGATGAGTGCAGCTTACGACCGGCCACGGTGGCGAAAATTGGGGAAGGCCTATGTCCAGCAGTGTACAAACTCCTTTGCATTCAAATTTTCTTAGAATTAGACTTAATTAAAGGTACTTAATTAAAATAGTAGTCCAAGAATCAATTTCTATCAGATATACCAATTTAAAAAGAAAAGACTGCCTCTGTGGTTCGTTGGTACTGTGTATGGACTACCACGCAGAGGTCGCGGGTTCGATTCCCACTCAGTGCAAATATTTGTGGGCATGAACATGTCTATTTGCATTGGTCTGGGTGTTTCTATGTATAATATGTATGTATTTACAAAAAAAAAGTATTTAAGTATGTATATCCGCATTCTAGAACCCATAACACAAGCTAAATATATGCTTACTTTGGGTCTAGGTGGCGTTGTGTGTAGTTGTTGAAATATTATTATTATTATTATTATTATAAAAAGAAAGTATATTTATATTTGGTTATGACTAATCCAAATTCTACAAGTTTAACTAACAAAAATGTGGGTATCATAAATTATTAACTTATTTGGGTACCAGCCAGAATAAAAGATTTAATTTAAATTTATTTTTGGCCTGATTTTACTTGGTCAAAAATACTGGGGTTTCAGGCGATTGGGACCGCTACATAACTGGGACCGCGGTCCCAGTTGTCTGATTACTTTTTATTTAAAAAAAGATATTAAATTAAAATATTTTTTTTATTAATGTATTTGTACCACTTAAAAAGTGTAACAGTCTTAATTACTCTAAGTAAACATAAAAATCGTCATAGACAATAATATGAAAATCAGTCTTTAAGTTGTTTTATGTGTCTCTTAACTTTCTACATTATCCAGTAATCATGACGTATTTAAAATTTATCACAATTAACAAAAAAAACATCCAAAAATCACTGTAATAACTTTTTGATTTTTCTGTTAACTGTACATCGAAGCTAATTGAGTACATGGTCCCAGTAGACCAATTCGAAAATTCTATCAGGTGACTGGTATCGCAGTTCCAGTTCTTTATGGTGCCAGTCGCCTGAAACCTCAAAATACCAATATTTTAGTAGAAAGTAGAAAATTTTCTACACTTAAAAATTTACTTGAAATCTGTAATGGAAAAAATTTTTATACATGAATACATACATGCTGGATACAAAGACAAAATGCTATACGAGCTCCTCTAATTAATATCCTTGCACGTATACATACATACTAGAAATGTGTTAATTTCGTTTTAGAAAGTTCCTTTACGTAGTTAGTTTTATGCGCAGGTGTGCCTTGCTAGTAAAGTAATGTGGTGACTGTAATAATAGGAAAATTACCTGAGACCTTACATTATTATGATAACCATTCTAGTAACTACTCTGCAATGTTTTTAACTCATTCATTCAAGTCATTGCATAAGACCGTGCAAAACCATGTAACTGACTATATTATACTTACCATGACAGTACTAACATACAATTTTAGGAAACCTGCAGACTTGAAGAGCTCTTACTAAAAGCAACCACACCATAATGATGTATATCAAATTAAAATAATACTAAACTAGCACTTATTTGTCTCTTGATAGTTCCATTAACATTAACATGAAATTGTCGCAATTCGGTATACCACAAGGTAGCGTGCTCGGAGGTACCCTCTTTCTGGTTTATATTAATGACCTCTGCAACCTAAATTTATCTCACGGCAAAATTGTTTCATACGCTGATGATACTGCTCTCCTTTTCTCGGCTAACACCACTATGGAAGTCCATGAATATGCACAGCGTGGATTTAATGTAGTAAACAATTGGCTGCAACAAAACCTGCTCACTTTAAATGCTGAGAAGACAAAATTTATAAAATTCTGTATGCGCAAACCCCAAACACATCGCACCCTTAACCAATTATATGCACATAACTGTAATATCGCAAATAACGCTTGCACTTGCCCTGCTATTGTTAACACAGATAACATAAAATATTTAGGAATCATACTAGATGACACCTTGTCCTTTAAACAACATGTAACAGCTCTAACAGCTAGACTACGTAAACTATTATTTGTTTTCAAAAAGCTGCGTTTTATCGCAGATCAGAAATTAATCTTACAAATCTACAAGGCATTGTGTCAGTCTATAATTCAGTACTGTATTACGTCTTGGGGCGGCACTGGAAAAACAGTCATGCTTACCATAGAGCGAGCGCAAAGAGCCCTTTTAAAACTAGCAACTCATCGACCTTTCCGTTTTCCTACAACCCTCTTGTATGAATTTTGTAACGTGCTAACAGTTCGTCAACTCTTTGTAATGTGCACTGTACTAAAACAGCATGCAACGCTTTCTTATAATAGCAACCTCACTAACACTAAGAGACGGAAAGATATTGTCTGTGCTTCAACATCTGAATCAAGGTTTGTTTTTACCAATAGATTTTTCGCATTTTTAGGTCCTTTTTTATATAATAAAATAAACAAACAAACTTCAATATATGACCTAAATTACGCTAGATCAAAATTACGAGTCTATAAATTTTTGCAAACTTTGAATTATGAACAGACCGAAGAATTGCTGACAGTTATTAAATAATTTACGTGAGTCTTAATAATACGACATGCTTTATTTATCTACAAACATGTATTATTTGTAAAAGTATTGTTAAATGATTTTATCATAGTTTCTAATAATATTAATTATGTTAGTGCCTATAACGCCTGTGGCACAGGTTTACCCTAGTACAGGCACCCTATTTTGTTACCTACATTTAATTTAAGAATTTTATATATTTGTACAATTTATACAAAATAAATGATTTGATTTGATTTGATTTGATTTGATTTGATTTGATTAACAAATCATATCACGCCACTCAATAAATTACCCACACTTGTTTAGAACTGTTTATTGGGACGGAAGTTTTCACTTCACTTTGGTGATAAATTTCCAACGTGCACTCCCGCGAACGAAGATAGATTGCGCCACCTGCGACGGTGAATACGAAGTATACCCGACGTGAATACATGAAGGTTTGACCAAGCTTTCAGTTCGTGACTGACAGCCGCAGCGAATACAATCTACTCTATGTATATCACACGCTTTGAAAAATGAAGCGCGAAAATATTGTTTTGAGTTCCTTGTCTTCAGATAACGAAGATAAAGTATATTAAATTGGGAATAACTATGATTGTTGGTTATGATGTCTAATTGGGACTTTTGCAAAGTCTTCTTTCTAAGTTTATATATTTTTACTAATATACGATGAAGGAAAAATAATAAAAAAGCAATGTAGAGCACTTTGATTTCAAGGGTTCATCTGCTCTGGCTAATAATAAGTTCAATGACGAGTAGTAACTTTACTTATTAAAAAGAAAACACTGTGATGACATAGTAAAAGAGAATGTCTTTCTTTAGTTAGAACAACGTTTCATCCAAGGCTTCGTTAATAGACAAAAATGAAAATCTAAAAAGTCCAGTATTGTTTGGAGTTGATCGCTTGACCGACGCCAATGGCGACGCGGCGCTCAAAGACTCAAAAAAGCAAGCTGTGCATTTGCTTGAACTCATCTCAGAAATTAAAATACGACTAACCAAGCTTATCTCCATCGTCTACCGTTGGTAATGAAAAGAATACGAATTGAAATAATAGGAATTATTTAGGTACTCTGCGGGCTCTGAAAAATACATTTGCAGTGCGCTTTTATGGTAAAAGTCAAGATTTGTATACTAAATATTAGGTATATTTAGTGTATTTAGTAATGCCGCTAGTGTGTGACGGGCTTGGAATGTCTCGGCGTCAAACTAATTAAAACACCATAACTAAAGCTTTCTCTCATAATAATCACCGTAGTCCTTTACTGACCAAAATAAATATCTATTTTGATTGCCGAAAATTCTGAATTTATTAGAGTACAAGTTAAATTATCATTACTATCTAATTAGGTATCGTCTGTTTTTAATAGTATTTCAAATATTATCTTATCTAAACAATTTGTCCATGGCCCCAAATAAGTGCATGATGTTCTACTTATGTATTTGCGTGCAATCAGTATTTGTGTCACTAGGTTGCTTTCTCTGCCTTTACCATGTGTTCAATATAATATACATAACCTCTTTTTGTGATTTGTTCGAAGAGTTTGGATGTACTTTCTATGACAAAGTTTAGTGGTAGTTTGCTAATATCGCAGTTATTTAAGCACAATAAAGATATCGTAAACTTACACTATTGGTGTCTTCTTCAAATAGTAATAATTAATGTGTCCTAATAATTATGATAACAATCAATCAGCGAAAGTAGAAACATGACATTATCTCCTCAATAATTATTAAATTATGACAATTTAAGTAGCTACTCTAAATATAATTGTATAACCATTTATAACAATGCTTAGCTTTAAGTGTACTCATACATTTATGAAGAGATACGACAATTTAATTTGAATGCATGTACTTAAGGGCGTTCCGTCACGTATGACCTTGAGCGTTTCGCTTCCTCACCACCCCGCGCCTCACCCGAAAAAAACATTGCGTGCGAGTTCGCCCTCTAGCGGCAAGTAGCAGTACCACAACTATAAGACAATGACCTTACTTGTCCGAAACCGCAGAGCTAAAATCTGATAGACGCGCCAATAATGAATTATTTTTTTAGTATCTTTTATTATTTCGTTTAGTAAGTATGTATATTTTTTAGTATATATTATTTATATATTTATTATTTATATAGTAGCGAAAGCAAAGATAAGTGTTTAGAATCATGACGTTTGTTAAATATGTAGTAGAAATAAAAATAACTATTGTGGGTTAAAACAATAAACTCAAAACCCAGCTGCTGTGAAATGTATTACCTGATCAAAAAAGCCGTTTTAAACGATTTTTATGAATTATTGAATACAAAAAAATATTTAATAATATATATAATATTAATATTTTTTGAAGTCGCTTAAAAATTAAGTCCCAATGACAATACACCATTGTGATAAATTCCTATAATTGACATGATATGTATTCTTCAACTAATACTAGTACACTTTAGTTTAGTAACCCTGCCGAGTTTATACTTATTTAGTTATAGTTATATATATATATATATAGGTTTTTTGTACATGAACAAACTAAAACATTTTGACTTAAAAATGTATTAACATCCTATTAATATTATAAATGCGAAAGTTTGTGTGTGTGCACGTATGCGTACCTCATCTTCATTTATATTTTTACTATTTGCAATAGTGTCGCTAGTATCATGAAGCCGCTATGCTAGCAGTTTGAGACAATTTCTATTAAAATAGCAGAGGAGTGCGTTACCTCAGCAAAATGTTGATAAAAATGTGCTTATAAGAGGTGAGAGTATAACAGATAATTAGTGCGTCGTAAGGAGTAATTTGTTTGCCTATAGCAAAATTTGTTTGCATTATAGTTTTAAAGTTATTCGGAAAAAAAACAGATTTTGCTGGGGTAACGTTTGAAACATTACCCCAGCAAAATGTCTTTTCTTTAAATTATCCAGGCAGAGTCACGTTGGTAGACCAGTATGAATAAAATAACTGTATCAATAGTACTAGTACATGACTTTTTAAAACAATACTGAAAAATTCAATCTTTATTTATGCCCGTCTGATTGTTAAGTGTTCAAAATTAGCTCTTACAAAAGCCAAGAGTTTTCATAACTTTCTAACTCCACTGCGTCTTCATGGACTGATGATATGAGGTCCTGCATCAATAATAAAAAAGCATCTCATAAAGACCACCTAGCCAGCAGTTTGAAACAATAACTTTTGAAATGGTGGCTACCACTTAGTCTTTTGGATCCCACTGACTGTATCATAAGGCAGAGTGAAGTCACTTCGATAGGCAATTGTACGGCACGGTTATATTGATGTATGTAAAGTAAGGTTTTGTGCAAGACAACTTTTTCTTGGTTCTGTAGATACGTACCGCTACCAAACTCGAGTAACAAATCAGACTACACTTGTGCATTTTCTACTATACATTGTATTTGTATATTGTATGAAATGGCAAATCTTGCGGAGTGTATAGGCTTGGAGCCTATTAAATGCAAAACAATTTTGAAGTGCTACAGACTGTGGACCTCCTAAGCACTATTTAATTTCATCAGCCTTAGTCCACGAGGTAGGAATAACAGGCACAGTCTGCCGAAAATGAACACAAAATAGTAGGACTGTGATAGCCACTCATGAGTTGGTGTTGTCTGATATCTGGTCCACTGCTTTTAGCGCTTTACAGTTTGCCATAGTAAATTCATCCTTTATAATAATTCTTCTATCGCGCAGCCAAATCAGTAGAAGGATTATCTACTCTACGAACACGAATCTAATCGAAACAAAACGCTGTTCTGTCTCGAGCAAAGATGTATACAGAATATTATACTAAATGATTCATAATTTATTTCCATCCTGTAATCTCGCTTATTGATACATTTTGACATAAAATGATTTTTTTTGTATTAATTATATATGACATAATGCCCGAGCCATAATTGTACAGTTAAGTACACATTTTGTATTGTTTTGTTAAAATTGTATACTTACTATTATTAAAATTATACATTGTGATTTGTAAAATAGAGGTGTTCACAATGTACATCGTGAACTCCTGTGGTAAATTAAGTTTATCTTACTTTATACTTATATAGAATATTAACAGTTTATATAATACTTACATAGAAACATTTATTACAGTTCACATGTTGCCTTTACCTTTTGTAGCAATATGCAAATTGAGGCAGCCTGTAAAGCACACATTTTACTTTTTATTTTTCTTTGCAACATAGAAAGCTGTAAGTATTTAATTACCTATAGAGTTAAGTGTATTGCCTGTGTCACTTTGCATGCTACTTGAAACTGTAACTTACAAAAATTGTAATAACCTGGCGATTAAAAAGAGTGGCCTGAGTTTCTTGCCAGTTCTTCAATTCTTCTTCTTAAAATTCTTTTAAAATTGTTCTTCAGTTAATTTGCTGACATTTTGTAAATTTTGACGTTCATAAGTGTTAATTTAATTAACCTATATGAATTAACATATTTTCATTTTCCTTATTTACTTTCGGTTCATCTGGATATAACTTCAGTAAATCGTTCTGTATATTGTATAGCCAGCAAACATTTTACGGAAGTAGATCTTTTAGAATAAGCGGGACGGTTTGGCTGGAGATGTGCATTTAACATGTACATAACGACGTAAAATGTAAGTTTTGTCTGACAATCAGTGGTCCGAAGGCATAGTTACCTCCTCGGTCCTCTTTATTTCCTTTTTCTCCCACAGTATCTTTACTCTGTATGGCCACCACTGCACTGAATTTGAAACAGCACCATACACCAGCAAAACTGAATTCAAATGATGGAGCTGATAAGGATTTTCAGTTACACATGCTTTAAACAAAGCGTCATCATTCCTATGTTGATTATCTTCTAGTAAGTGCCCGTACGTAAGGTACACAATATCATGTACCCTTAGCAAAATAAGTAACACGAACAATTTCCAAAGTAGACGCATTGTACCCACAGTTTGAGTGATTTGGATGTACCGTGAAAATTACCTCGCTAGAGATTCATTATAAGTATAGATTACTGCAATATGTACATACAAATATATGTGTACATACATATATATGTATGTACGTACATATTGCAGTATTGTAAATGTATAATATAATGCAAAATCGGTAAAGTAGAACTAATGTAATATTATCGCTAAGTAACGGATCCATGCGGACGACGTCACGGGGTAGTTTTACAGTACATACACTTATAATCAGAAATCAGAAATCAGAAATCAGAAATTTTATTTGTTAACATAGGTACATAACAAAGGTCTTGAGATCATAAAAATAGTGCGCTATGTTTTGCCTACATACAAGGCATACAAACATTTTACAATAAGTTTATATATAATATAATATAATAAAGATACATACATACATACATAGAGTGCTAAAACATAATTCTTTTGCCTTTACCTAGTTAGGTAAAGACTGTACAAAAAAGAGTAGAATTCTTTATACTGTGCCACCGTGCCGGGTCTATTACTTTCTACATACACCTATCACTCGAAAAATATGGTATTAGTTTTGTTATGTCCAGTAGACACTCAACAATATATTATTTAACTTTAGGATTAAAAATGCATATAGTACGATAATAAAGGAACAGAGAGTAGGATTTTTAATTTACCTAATTGTGATAATTTCACAGTCTTCAAATATTTTAGTTTGGTTAGAGACTAAGACGTTTTGTAAAGCCTTTTTTTCTTCCTTTCTTGCAATCAAATAAATAAATCAAAATAAGATGCATTGAAAGTAGAAGGGTAGGTATTTACTTTAGCCTAGTATCTTATCACTGATTTTAACAGCTCATGAAAAAAAATCTAACGAGGTAAATACTTAAATATTTTATCGGCATTACTTACCGATAGAATATTCAAGTACACACCGTATGTATATATAGAATGTATAGGTATTTATGCTCGTGCAAGATAACGTAGATAGTTAGGTACCTAACAGCAGCGTGTATGGTTGTTTTGTGTAGGTACCTAACTAGGTCGCAAACCGACGCATGTCACGTATAATCATTGTAATTTGAGTTCTATGCTAGTTGTACGACCGACGCCGACGTTCGTGTTCCGACCGAAGCACCTCGTACATGTCGGTCGGAATCGGAAAGCGCCCTTGCCACATGAGTAAATATCCAAGTTAGATATTTTACTCATGTGCCCACCTACCACACACCTAGTACGAAATGATAGTAGACATAGACAATATTGTAGCAAGCTCATATTCATATCCCTAGGGTATATAACAGCAGAAATTTACTGATTCTTGAGGCCTGGTGTTGCCTTGATCTTATCACGAGCGACAATAGGCTCACCACCTGCTACCTAGTTTACGTGGAACTAAACATAATTAAAGGATATCCTAGGTAAAGTAAGGTAAGTATCTCAAAGAAGGTATTTTACTAAAAATATGAAGGTAGGTATACACCTACTTACAGGATATTCATGTGTTGAATCTTTTGCATTTGTATTTGTTTCAGTCGTGAAATTTTAGTCATATTGATGAAAAATAGTAATAAATGTAGGTAAATACCTATGTATTTAATACACTAAAAAAATCTAAATAACTAATCTAATTTATTTGCAACACTAAATCTATACACACAATTTTTTTTTTTTGATATTATTTATTTGCAATTATTGAATTACGTAAATAATTTTTAACAAAACCGCATACGTCCGTCCGTCAGAAGGGCTTGCGCCGCTCTGCCGCTCTGCCTCCCGTCGCCCGCGCAGAGCCCCTGCGACGCTGATTCAGCCAAATTATCAATAACTATTGAAACATTATCCTAATAAATGAAATAAATCTATAGAGTTGACATTTGGTTTATTCCGGTTGATTCAATATAACTTTTATATTTATAACTATAGTAATTACAAAGTAATATTTCGATATAAGTGAAATCACGTTGTTTTAATATCGTTAGTATAAGTTATATAATCAATTATTGTAAATAATTCTTCTACTATTCTAAAGTTCATGAATCAAAGTATATTGTAGGCAAAAAAAAAAAGAATAAATAGCATTAGAATCTACTCAATTATCGAGATGAAAGTCGCGGATTTCGTCGAAATTTCGTCGGAACCACCTTAACTAAAATTTCTGATTTCAGAAAACCTTTTACTTACAAACGAACGGTCACAAAAGGGTTCTTTTATTACAAAACCTTGTTAGGGGAATAAAATAGAGCCATTTTTTACGCTAATTAAAAATTAAAGAGATGGTGTTATCTGAAACTTGTAATGTGTATTGAAAGGTCCTTTGCGATAAAAAAAGTACCCAATGATGTAGATAGCACCTGTAAAACATTGTTATAATATAATAAAAATAATATTTTTTTGGTGTCGCAATGATAGGGTGAGTGGTGGCAATTTCTTTCTTTTTTAATATGATGCCTAGTTTACGTTAGGTTATATGTAATGTGTAAGAGGCGCCGATATTTTAGACTAAAAATATTCTTTAAGGAGAAATCTAATACTTACTACTTTTTATTCACTGCACACTAATCTTAAACTACTAAGGTAAACAAAAAACAGACGCTTGCAATACATAGGTGTTACAAACTCAAAATGTCATTCAATTACCCTTTAACGTTACTTTGAATGTTTCATCGAACTAATTACTACTTACTTCATTAGGCACCAACACTACTTTGAAGTGCATGAAATCTGATTGTGAACAATCTCTTTTAAAAAAACCTTAATAGAAGACTAAAAGACCTAAACAGCGTTCGTTACAACAATACGATTATGTTAACATGAATAAATCTTCAGTAAGCAATATGAAAAATGCTTACTTATTAAATATTTATTTCGATAAGTAAATTTACAATCTAAGTTCTTAGTAAAAATACTAAGTAATGGAGCCAGCCGATGCTTCGTAGCAATCCATAACAGCTATAAATAAGTTAAAACACTTCTCAAAATACTGTATAGGCTTCTTCCAAAAATAGTGTGTAAGCATGATGCCATAGTCTAGTGACTATGGGCTTGGTCATCAATCTGCCTACCAAAAGTAAAGCAAGCAGATTGACGACTGCAATAATAATAATAATAAATCCATTTATTTTTAGATAAACACCCAAAGATTCCAATAAGTTACATTACGAGTTATCAATTAAATTTAAATAAAAAATTAAAACTAAAGTGATATTTAGTACGAAGATAACGCTGCTGCGCCTCTTACGCTAGCCACGAAAAGAGAAATGAGGTTGTACACACACGACCTTACACAAACATTTAGTTTGTTTGCTACTTATTAAAAATATAACTAAACCTAGACTTTACAAACCCGGTTATTATAACTTTCAAAAGATTGATCGAGATAGCGATTTTGAACAGAATTCTCTAAATCCATTAAGCTTGAGTAAGAATATAAATTTGTTTAAACGAGTGCGGGCAATATATATATGCGAATGAGTGAAGTACATACATGTACTTCACTCATTTGAAATTAAATAAAAATGAAGGTGAATACATTTAAAATTTGTTGAAATCACGAAATTGCGACATCACGTGCGTCAACTCTCAATCTAATAATGTGTGGTTAAGTTCGTTCACTTTAGATGTTATTGATAACGCGTGTAAGTATAATTAATTATTTTAATAGATTCTTCGGTTAAAAATTTTTGGCTAAATAATTATATTATTATGTTTGTAAAAGCTATCTGCGTAGTGCTGAAGTTGTTTTTGTAGCAGTTAAAAATATATAATTTGGTTAGCGTTGGTTATGATAGTTCTTAATTTTTAAAATATAATCTCAGCGAATTAACCTTTTATGCAAATTCAATTTGGTTCGACAGTTTAATTTTATTATAGGTATTGAAATAAATGCAAATCGGCCACCAGCTTGTAAAAGGGTGGAACCATGTACATGTCTAGAATTTGCCTTATTTCTATGAAATTGAATAAAAGTCTGTCCATTGATGGACAGACATATACATATTTTTATATCTAAGTGCAATATTTGAAATTATTTTTTAACAAGTTTTTATTTAAAATGCAAAACTATTTTACAGTTATTAGTATAATTTTTAATAAACACAAAAAATACCTGTTAAATCAAAATTTTAATTAATGGTATTAAATTGACAAGAATCTTTGTTTCAAATTAATATAAAAATAAAATATTTCATCAGTATCAATTTAGATGCAAGTTCTTGCAAAATTTGAAGTTATAATAAATTAATGAGGTAAGTATAATATATGTAATGAACGTGAAAGAACGCAGAACAGAAGCAGAACTCCGTTTCTCCATCTTTAAATCGCCTTAGTAACTCTTAATATTTAGATACTATTCGAGTAGACTGAATTGAAACATTCTCAAGCATAATAATTGATTAAATTGCCGATTGTCGAATGTCTAAACTAACAAAATGATGGCATTATCTGTTATACGCAGTCATAATTATGGAAAATTTGTTATAAGACACGTGCCAGTTATTGATTATAATACCATTATAATACCTTTCTTATCATATCCATTAACTTTTGTGTAAAATAAGTACGAATGTCAAAACCTTTTTGTCCTCTTTGGAAATGTTATAATATGTTTTCTACGCACTATAAGTATTTGTTTCATTTCGGCGTGGTAATTTCGATTTACCACCTCCTTCTTTTACTGGTCTCTGAGAAGCTGGCTGAATTATGACGCAAAGTGATCCTAATATTTTGGTTGGACTGGATTCTAATAGTTGAACTGCGACTGGCGTCATTTGAGCAGTGATAAGGATTTTGCTTTTATGCATGGTCTGTCATCATCTGTTATATGATACGCTGGGCAACTGTTTGGCACCTATCGTCACCCATACTATCTGAAAACGATCCCACCTAGTACAGTTTACTTTCAAAGTACAAATCTGTGTCGTACGTGTAAGCTGTGGAGTGAACAAGCGCTGTGATTTACAATTGCACTGTTAAACCTTACATTGAATGCCTGATTCAGATTTGGGCAAGTGCAGCTATATCTTGTTAGATATAGCTACACTTGCCTTGATTCAGGTTTGGGCAAGTGTAGCTATATCTTGTTAGCACACATTACATTCAGACAATACAAATCTTACAAAAAGAGCTGTGTTAACACTAGTTTATATCTAATAATTATATTAGTAATACCCAGATACTTTGCAGATACGAATTACTTATATCTTTAAAAAGTAACTGTTATTACTTTTTTCCTAACAAAAGTCGCAGGTAGGAAATAAGTATAAATGTAATAATAAGTTACGTACTATGTGTTATGTACTCTAATGATATCAATAAGGAAAACAAATATATTTTTCTGTGCGGCAAGATAACTATTATCTCGGTACTTATTTACGTGAAATATAGCAAATTCGCTGTCACATTAGCCAAATAACAGGTAATTAATTCTGTTTAGGTTGAGCAGATTCCAGTTATAGGATGAGGAAATCTTGTAGGTTGATTTAAGTAATTTATATTTGGGATATTTAACAGACAATATTATACATGTAGGCATAGCATACCAAAAAATAGGATTTATAATTTAAACTCTAAATTATAAAGTAGTGTTATAGCCAGTTTTTGTAAAATACTTATAAGCAGTGAATAGGTTCAAAATGATTAGGTACACCGATTTGTATTGCTGCTTTTTAGTATTGAGTGTGTGATAGTGCAAATACAAAAAGTACAATTAATATAAATCCTACTCATGTTATAAATGCGAAAGTTTGTGTGTGTTTGTTACCACTCAGCGCCTAAACGGCTTAACCGACTGCGATGAAAATTGGTATGTAGATAGATTTGGTGCCGGAGACAGGCATAGGCTACTTTTTATTCCCAAAATCGGTGTGGTTCCTGAGGGAGTTCAAACACATTTTAAACGCGGGCGAAGTCATGGAGCTCAGCTAGAACGTACAATAAATATAATATTATACACTAAACTTAAACTAATGCAAATAATTCAAGTAAAATGCAGCCAAAACATTACCTTGTATCTACCTACTATAAGAGACTTAAACATATCAAACAGTACAGTGGCCCCAGTTTTCTTAAATCTTCTCAAAGCACCTTGTCAGTCCAGATTGCAAATTTGGCTGTAAGCCAATTAGCTGATCTCTTATTTGGCAATTTTGACTTGGCTTCACTTGCATAAATTAGTGTCACGGTGTCACTACGAGAATGAATGATAGTCATAGTTCACTCTCATTCTATTTAGGTAATGTCTTTGCAAAGGGCACTTGTAGGAGATTTTTGAACAACAACGCGAACACAAAGCAAAACTTAACTTAAATTGGAGTAATGGCTAAGATAGTAGAGGTGCCTGTCGGTTTATAGTGGTTTTTAGACATCCAGACAAGAAACAACTGGTACTAAAAATATTATACCTGCGAAAATAAGATAGGAGGAAAGGAGGAGGAAAGAAAGATAGGTACATCGAGTGCCAGAGTTGAGCCCAATACACACGCATTTTTAAACCGAGTAATTGCCAGGGGTGCTGTTTATTTTTCATTCTTGAATACTTTGTTAGAGTTTTACTACAATTGTTTACGTTCACACTAGTGGTGAAACAAACGCACCGTACGAATAAGTCATGGTAACCTACCTACATAACATTGCTCTACTATACATTTTTAAGAATAATGGTTACCTGGTGTTCGACACAAAAGTAAATAAAATTCTCTTTTGGCGTTTTCAAATTAGTTACTTTAAAAAAACTAACAAAAACTTTTTCGTTTACAATGTGAATTTTCCAACAATTACTTTGAATGGGCTTTTTTATTACTTACAAGCTGCGCCCCACTACTTCGCCCGCAGTAAAATATATTTCGTTGTATTCCTCGGGAACCAGACCGATTTTCGCGATAAAAAGTCCGTCTCCAGCACCGAATCTATCTACATACCTACCAATGTTATATTATTAATTAATCACTTTTATAAAACTGCAAGTAAATAAAATTTAAAAATAAGCACTTGTAACGACATTCGAATATTTCATCAGGCGGCAGAAGAATGCTACTTAGTACTTAGTCATTGTAAAGTCTCCTAGTTTCGCCACCTTGACCAGATATTTTCATTTATCGGTTGCCCGTTGAAAATAACCCAGTATAACCTAACCTAATAACCTATATAACCCAGTATGAAATATAATCAGAGTTACTACTTGACAACATTCCATACCTTTTGCTGTAACCATAATATACCTACATAGTTCAATAATAACTCACTTTGCTTATCTTTGGAGCTCAAGTAAATACGACCTCAATTTAGTAGAGCTTACTAATTTATTGTCGATACTATAACTCGCGAAAAAGTGATACTTTGCACGAGTTAAAGGTAATATTGAACTGAACATTGTTTTGTTTACAGTCAAAGATTAATAATTCTGTCACGTTGGATGCATCTAGTATTCACCTATTAGCTATAATTGGCTCCGAGTGGCAAAACATCAACAGCGGTAAATGCTGCGGCGGCGATACTATCTAACATAAAACTTTAATGAGTTTTGCCTCTTCTTGTTATCTTAAGCCAGGTTGAACAAAGTTTAAGGTTGTTTCTGTTTATTGAACATAGCAGTTTGCCCACAATTCAATATGAAATTATGTTTAAGTTTTAATTAACGGTCAGAACAAACTTGATTCAATTTAGAGTTTGGACAAAGCAAACCGCTTAAAGGTACCGTCTCCCGCTACACGATAGAGCCCCTAGTTCATTATACATCTTTGACTACTACCAAACTAGTTCACAGAAGTGTAAGTAGTTGATTGGTACTTGTATAAATTGGATTCTCTATTACCTGTTTATCTGAGAAATTAATTTTAGCCGAATTAACTGTTCTAGATTCTAATTAAGACAAAATTGTACCTAAATGTGCTTGCAATTGGAAGGTATAAATACATTAGAAATCTAATACAATTAGGCGAATTTAATAGATAATAAACGTGTTTAATTTGGTTCTGTAGTTTAACCTACAGAACCAAATTAAACACGTTGGACGATGGAATAGATAGATTTTAGATATGTGGTGATGGAGGCCTCCACTTTTGGATTCCACTGACTGCTTACCATCAGGCAGAGTAGCAGAGTCGCTTTGGTAGGCATTTTTCTCCTCTTTCCCTTTTTCTCACCTCCCTCAATCTCTTCACCAACTCACTCCCTTCACGGTAGGCAGCGGCTTCGAAGAGTAGAGGACTCTGAGTCGTCCATGAGCGACAGTTGCCACATACCACCACGTGGGCTGTTTGGTCTTTTGCCAAAGTCAGAAAAAAAAATATTTTTGCTAATAAATTATTACGGTCAATATTGCCTAGATAATTAGGATAAATCAACTGGACTGTATTTTGAGTACGCCGTAGTTACGTGTATAAAGTAATGGAAGGATCACGACACAGTACTTAACATAGCGAACTGTGCAGGAGAGCTTTTATAGCGTGTCGTTCTTCATTAGAGCCTCATTGTACTTTCTACACGGCCTTTATTGTGACAGTGTGACAATAAGCACCAATTTAATCTTTGAACCTGTGATATTGATATAACATTTCTTTTGTAATTGTTATGTAGAGGGTAAATAATGATGTAAACTTTTCATTTTATTATATTATATTTTACTAGCTGCGCCTTGACGGTTCATCCGCGCAGAAATTGGTGAAATTCGGGAACCAAAGCGATTTTTGGCATATAAGTAGCCTATGTCTGTCACTTCACTTTTATCGGAATCACACACACAAACACACACACACACACACACACACACACACACACACACACACACACACACAAACAAAGACACACACACACACACACACACACACACACACACACACACATACACACACCCATACATAAACCCAAACTTTCGGATTTTTAATAATAATAGGATTTAAATTTATGTGTCTAACAGAGACGTCGGAAATAATGATGATACTTTACTTTTTTATTTAATAACAGTAGCAGTGGTTCATTGTCTACCGGAAATATTATACTATCGTCAGAAAATAGTACACATACATATTTACAAAAGTCGCGAACAGTGGTTATTGTAGGCGTAAAAAAATATTTTTTGTTACCGCATACATTTTTTCTATTATCTTTCATCGCCGAAAACATATTTCCTACACCTGCGGACATAAAGACGATGCAGCAAGCCTGCGAGGAACCCTACGCGTTTCAATTCCAGTACTGTAGTACTGTGACGTAAGCACTTACAGTTAAATTTTTCTGCGCAATGTAGTACCAAAAACTCAATTTACATTTTACTGAGTCGCTACGTACGTACATTTATGCAGAAATATTTTAATTAAGTTTTATTTACTCGAGCTGGTTTACTTTGGTGTTTAAAATCAAGTAGATGCACGTGGCGCGGCCGTGGTGAGGCGAGAAGGCGGCATGGCGTTAAGTGGTACTCTTGAACTTCAGTCCATGAAACACGCGATTGTGGTAAGCGTGTAAAGTACAGACAGCAAGAATTATCTGGATGTGTCAGTTTATTTTATATTATTCTTGTAATGTGACAATTGTTTTAAAACAATGTTTTAGTTTATCTCGTTCTCTTATTATTATACTATTATATAAAGCGAAAGAGTTTGTTTGTTTGAACGCGCTAATCTCTGTAACTTCCAGTCGGATCAAAATAATTATTTTTGCATGTGTTAGTCCAGTTCTTGAGAAACATTATAGGCTAGGTCCTTTTGTTAACTACATTTCTTACGTTCTGCAACACATACAGTGTCTGTTGTATGCAAACGACTTGAAACTCTTACAGAGGTGAGATCTGTTACAGACTCTCTGTCAATAACACACTACATTAGTGCCGTATTTCAATGGAGCCAAGAGAATAGAATGGAATTTAACGCTACCAAATACAACGCAATGATGTTTGGTCGTAAACGGCACCTGGATAATTATGAACTTAGGTGTCACGTTGGAACAAAAACTCACCTTTCACGAGCACATTAACGCGTTGGCCAGTTGGAGTTCTTTAGGCGCTTAAGCTTCGTCTTTCAAAATTAAAAAGACTTCTACAGTGGCCAGAGGCCCTAGACAAGTGTCAAAGATTTCTATTCTATTCATAGAATAGATTGTAAATGTATGGGAGTGTATGAAGCGTTGGCGTTAGCTTATGTCAATCCCATACATTTTATAATCTATTCTACGAATAGAATAGAAATCTTTGGCACTTGTCTAGGGCCTCAGGGGTTAAGACGAAATTTCTTTTGGAATGCCTAGGATACAACGCGTTACAAGTCAGATGAGACGCCTATCAACTCGTTAGGGAAATTAGACGCAACGGAACTGCATGATGTGTTATGTCGACTTTTTACCCTAGACAACTACCTTCGCAGCTGTAGAAACGTATTGTTTGCGGTGCCACCGAGTCACAATGTGGCGCGCGCTAATGCACCTGATGCCCTAGACAACTGTCAAAGTTTTCTATTCTATTCATATAATAAATAAAAAAAATTATGAAATTGACATAAGCGTAGGCGTTAGCATACGTCAATCCAATACATTTTTCTCCTCTGGCCTCTGGTCCGCGCTCTCTCTCAGATCTCAACTCTCTCCTGCGCGCCAATCCTAACTGTGATTTGTTTGCGGATGGACGGCCTGATATATTGTTAGAATGTTTCAGGTCTTGTGAAAAATATGGATGAGTTGTTTTAAATTATTTTAAATTTTGTTTTATGTTGTAAAGTGTCACTATTTTAAGTACTTTCTTTTTCACTAATAAAGTAAAGTGTATATTATATTATTATGTTCTTAAAGTAAATATAAAATAAAATCACACTACTGGCGACGGGAGCAGGGCAGTGACCAACGACGCAGGAGGTAGCTAGTCTAAAATATAATAGGTAAGTAAAATATTAATGTCGTTACATAATTTCGTTATGACGTTACTACATAAACAAACAAGTTCAAAAGATACTTTAAATTACATTAGTACAATACGCATAAAAAATAGAATACTCACTACGACTACTTCAATAAAAACTGTCACCAACTTACATAATTATATCACGTTGAAGAGTTAGATCGATTTCACAATCTCGTGTAACATTATTATTTTTTTTTATATTAATAACTCTACTTTGCAGAATCAGATATTCAATTGCCATTATCAAAATAAAATTAGATAAATCCAAACAAATAGTTGCAATACCGGGTCGCTGCCGTTTCGGACACAATATGTTCGGACACAGTAGCCGAATTGACACTTTTAAATTTTATTTTATTTTCTCTGTCGTTTCGGACACTGCCTATTCATAGTAGCTGCTTAGTACAGCCAGACAAAAAGGTTTAAATAAAATGTGCATGAAAATCTTTTTAAAGCGGCGTTTAAGCTGTAATAGGTATAGTAGTATATATCTATATGTAACGGGTGGCGCAAAAGTAAAGACCCTATTTGGTTCAGCTATAACATTTTTTCTAAATTAGAAAACTAGATTTAGATTTTTTTAAATGTATATTTGTGCCATTAAATTTCGTACCATTAGGATTTAAAGATGATGTCTTTTAAATGGTGACCTCCAGAGTTGATACACATTTGAGCCCTATTTATGACATTTTGCATAACTTGCCGTAACACTTCCTGCGATATGTTCGTTATTTCTTGACGAATGTTTTCTTTTAGAGCTGCGAGAGTCTGTGGCTTGTTCACATACACCCGAGATTTCAAAAAACCCCAAAGAAAGAAGTCTGGACTGGTCAGATCGGGTGATCTTGCAGGCCAAGGCAAATCGCCAAAACGAGAGATAACTCGGCCTGGAAAAGCGTCCCTCACTAAGTCCATAGTGTCGCGCGCTGTGTGTGCCGTAGCGCCGTCTTGTTGAAACCAGATGTGCTCCAGCCCCAATTCGTCCAAACTGGGTATCAAAAACTCACGTAACATGGTTCTGTAGCGTTCTCCAGTGACAGTAATCGCATTGCCAACAGCGTCTTCGAAAAAATAGGGTCCGATCACTCTGTCAACACAGATGCCACACCATACAGTAACTTTTAGTGGGTGTAGAGGTGTTTCTTGAATAATGCGCGGATTATCAGTGCCCCAGAACCGAGTATTCTGCTTATTGACATGCCCTGAGAGATGGAAATGCGCTTCGTCACTCATAACCAATTTTGAAGGAAAATCATCCTCTTCAAGGTTGAGGTTTATGACGCGCTGGCAGTAATCTAGACGAGCTCGGTGGTCAGCAGGCAGCAGCTGATGAGTCATTTGAGTTTTATACGGGAACATCTTTAAGTCTTTCACCAAAATACGTTGCAGGGTCCGTCTGGAAATGCCCAATTGCGTGGCACGTCGCCTCGTTGATGTTTCTGGACACTCTTCCACATCTTCGCGCACAGCATCGATATTTTCAACTGAACGGCCTGTTCTTGGTCTCCCAGACTTAGGTCTATCCAATGTTGAGCCAGTTGCTTCAAGGCGTGTGGCAAAGCGTCGAATTGTGCGACCAATCGGTGCCGGACGGTGGGGAAATCGTCGACGAAATTCACGTTGTGTTCTTATCACTGATGAATTATTCCGTAAGAACATTGACACAATTATTCCACGTTCTTGGGGAGTAAAACGGTCCATGTTTATTTTCAGTGTATTTTACATTTGTTCTCTACACAATTTTCAACAACAGAATGACAGAAAATGTCATATATAAAAAAAAAAAGTATTTTCTTTAGTGCCAGTACTTTTGCGCCACCCAGTATATGTATACGTGTTGGAAAAAATAAAACTAAATATTCATTTAAAACGTTCATTAATGTAAAAATCAACATCTACAATAAATAAAACATTTAAAAAAAAACATACATGATATACTTAAAAATAATTTTAACAATTAAAAAATCACAGATAATCAGTTTAAGCAAAGACTACAAACTACAATATACTTAAATACTAAATACAGGTCAACAATTACAGTAATCTACAACAGTCACAGTATTTGGCACAGTTTAACCTACAATAATCACAGTATTTGGCACAATAAAGAAATGTATTTTTTTGTTTTAGGCACTTTCAAATTTTGAAGTTGTCAATTGTTTTTTTTTACATTTTTTTACCTGTATAAAATATGTCGCATGCTTTAAAATATATTAGGCGGAAGAAAAGGATTTAAACATTAAGGTATCGCTGGATGTTTTTGTCTAACCGTACAAAACAGGATATTTTATTAGTGTCCGAAACGTCAGTAAAAACATTTTTAAAAAAATAATTTGTCGATTGGGTCAAAGTGTCTGAACATTTTGTGTCCGAAACGTCACCCACCCGCAATACCAATGTTGGTTTTGTTGTTTTTTATAATTTCAAATTATAGCATTATATTTCGTGATATAATTATACGTAATGTATACATTAACCTAATTCCCATATATTATGTAAATTAATGGTCAAGCAATATACTTCAATAGATTGTTGAATGTGTTCATTTCTATTGTAAGTTTATAATGGCAACAAAACTTAGTTTAAAATCCTTAGCATAATAACAAAAAAACCTCATTTATTTAAAAGCATTCTAAAATGAAATAGGTATTCATTTTCTGCAAAAGTAATGATAGTCAAAAAGTAGAATGAAATACCGAATCATTTCCATGAATCATTGTCTAGAATCATTGTTCGTTGTATTGAAGTCATTGCGTGGTAAAGATAACGGGCAACCAATAGTTCAGGACGACTTAAGACCGACCAAAGTATGAATACTTGAAAGAGGTCTACGATTAGCAGTGGACATCTTTCGACAAAATTAATGATTGTCCAGTATAGCTGGTTTTTCGCTACTCATTTTATAGCCCCAACCGTATACGTTTCAAAGGTACGGTTACACGAATACGATCACGCTTTGCCCACAGAATATTAACGAGCCACTTACAATAACTGTTCACAAACTCCATCACGAATTTTTATGTCCAACATCTATAAAAAATATATATTTTTGTTACAATACTAGCTGCGCCCCACGGCTTCGCCCACGCGTAATATATGGTTTGTTGTATCCCTCAGGAATCAGATTGATTTTTGGGATAAAAAGTAGTCTATGTCCGTCCCGGCACCGAATCTATCTACATACCAAAACCAATCGAAATCGGTTCAGCCGTTTAGGCGCTGAGTGGTAACAAACACACAGACACACACACACATAGGTAATAGGATTTCAAGAAAATTTATATATTTTTGTGAGCATTGTTGATATTGCAGACCATAGCGATTTGACACACACAAAACGACAATAAAGTAGATAAAGCACAAGTACATCATTACAGTATACTATTCTACTAAGTATTAATCTATAATATAAAAATGAATCGCTGAATGTGTTGCTAAGCGCAAATCTCGAGAGCAGCTGAACCGATTTCGCTAATTCTTTTTTTATAATATTCCTTGAAGTACGAGGATGGTTCTTACGGAGAGAAAAATTGAAAATATTGCCTGAAAAAAAAACACTTTTCTATATTC
Organism: Parascotia fuliginaria; assembly: GCA_963082885.1. Classification (NCBI taxonomy): domain Eukaryota; kingdom Metazoa; phylum Arthropoda; class Insecta; order Lepidoptera; family Erebidae; genus Parascotia; species Parascotia fuliginaria. The sequence goes on along the minus strand of OY720176.1, from coordinate 12,113,680 downwards.
CCATACAAAAGTATTTTATTTATCCCAAAATGTTTAAAAAGATGTCCACCCGTGCGAGGTCGGTGATTAATAAAACTAAAATTATAAGGGAATACAATATAGGTTGTAAGTACCTATTATCTGAACTCTTCATAACCAATCTTTCCATAGGTACTGAAAATGCATCATGATAAATTCTGTTCATGCCGATTTGACAACTGTAGTCTGTAGCCTAAAAGCGATTTTTATCTAACTAACTTAATTAGATTAACTTGCAATATTTTTATTTGTATTTAATTTTATACTATCAAATAAAAAAACAAAAATACTGTTTATTTTCTACGGGTAATATCATAAGAACAACCAGCTAGTAGTAGCAGTAGGCGACAATTTAGTATAAAATCGCAAAAAGCGGCATGTAGCAACATTACAATCATTTGCAACTAACTAACCAGTGGCAACTACATACTATAAAAAAATAATGTTGTTTCTATTTTCAATATCAATAAGGTAATTAATAGTCGTTTCACTATTCACCCTTGAATGTCTTTGCCCTATTTTTGTGGCTGTTCTAAAATGACTGCTAAGAACAGCCACAAAAAGATATAAGATAATGACGTTAATGTAGGAAAAAAGATCGTGGCAACTGTTGAAATAAATCGAAATTCAAACTTATGCCTTACAAGGAATAAATTGTTATTAGTCTTTATGCTTGCAAAAAGATCAACATACAAGTCTATTAAACAATTTCATGACGTGTTTCTGTAAAACTGGACAATTTAGAATACGATTTTGCCATCAGCTATAGAGTCATAGGTCTCTTTATTTGATTTTGATAAGTGTAAATACAATATTAAATTCTTTTATATTATTTCAATTCTTTCTTATCGAATGACACCCTGTAGATATATTTGCTGAAATGATAGATAATCTATTAGGGTCTGTGTGCTGATCAGCTGTTTCAATTTGCATAGCTCCATCACACAGTTACAAAAAAACTAAATGGATTTTTTCTGCGAGCGTATTGTTGATTAATGAGTCCTTTACGCTCTAAAAGGTTTCCAATGATATCAATGTCACCAAATGTCACTTACTAGTTTGACCTTTTTTGTTACTGACATCTAGAATGGTAAATAATTTTGCAGATACTACAAGTACTACTAAAATAACTAACGTTACACAAGTAAACATACCTATTACATGTTATCCTACCCTACAACACCAGCTCAGCAACATAATATAGTTAATGAAAAGAGGCGTGGAAAAGCTATTTTATTCTTTCATCCTTTTACCATAGAGCAGCTAGTTTATATTACATTATGGAAGTGTTTGCTAGTTTATATTGTATAAGACGGTGTGAAGCTTATTTTCCGTCTCAGAGTGGAAACATCAGGGCTTGAGACTAAACAAATACCTATAAACAGCTCGATTCATGTACCGACATAAGGGTATTTGCTATGTGTGCACATAAAAGTCAATGTTAAGTCTGTAGTGAGCATATTAAGTGCTCACAAACCAAAACCTTCGTGTATTCGACTTCAGTTCATTCAAAGCTAACCGATTTTTTGGTTCGGGAAATAAAATTACCTTTAAAGTGTCGTCAACATAAGTCAAGGCGCGAGTAGCGTCTGTACGTGTGCATTGCAAGAGCCAAGTTGACCCCAGGGACCAATTCCAGCCCCTTTCGGTTACGTCACAAATATTAAAGCAGCAACCTAAATGTAGGTGTGCATTATGTTTATGTGTCTTAGCTACCCAAATACGCAGATAACTTTAGTCTTAGCATTTACCCTAAATTCTTCGATACCTGTGCCCAAATTTATAGCTGTTTACGGCCCCTCCTATTGAGTGAATGTTGGCCAACGTTCAACTTTACCAGAAACCACGTAGAGAAAACAATGTCTCACAGAGCCACTGTATCTACATAAGTAAACTGAACTATCAAACTGTACCGGTAATGTTCCTTTTTCAGACGGCATTAAAAATAGCAAAAAAGTTTTTTCGTACCGGAATTCTAATCGCATTCTAGCAAATTGTTTTGTGCTTAAATTTGTATTGGCAAAAAATACTGTTATTTGCAGAGTAAAAAAAGGTTTATAATGTGCTTGAAACATTCGTAGTCTATTAGCCACTTTCTAAAGTTTAGGTAAAATGGTGACACCTGACTGCAGTGCTGGAATTATGTGGCAAAACTTTTACATTTAAAAACTTTGTAATAAATTGTGTACGCAAGTGTTTTAGCAACAAAGCCGAAGGTCAGCAACAAAGTAAATTATGAAAGTTTCACCTGCATCCCGTGGCTACATTAGAACAAAGGAGTTATCCGCTTCTAAATAAACGGCCCGGGCACGTTGCAGCCAGTTCCAACTGCTATTTTCAATTTCAAATTTGCCTCTCCAACGACAATAGAATTGCACGATTTTATGTGAAAAGTTTTTGCGATCTGCTTTTATTCAGGTCATTGAAATTGTTAAAATGTTGAATTTTTTATCTACACCGATGTATCACTGACAGGAAGCTACTTTTAGTCAGATTTTTATTCAGCTGAATATGAAAATTCATTTGAACTTGTGATGACAAGATAGGTATCTGGTTACTTTGACAGCTGTTACTGTTTGAAGTATTTGAGTAAAATCGCTTGCAGATAATGCAAAGCGGCTTGATTAAGCTACCAATGAGCTGCATATTTCATCAGGTGGACACTTCACATAGTACAAATGCCATAGTGTTATTTACGTTGGTCTTTGAGTGTAACGTTGATTCTCATTGGTTTTGTTTATGTCTGTACTATCTTGCATGATTACATATTGTTAGAACAACACACGCATAATAGTGGTTACCTTTTTATCCTATTTCCTCTGTTATATTTCCGTTAGTCAGGTCATCGGTAAAGTCACATATAATAAAACACGGAAAGATGTTGAATTAATAATATAGAATCTATTTCTCTTTAAGAACGCACTTTAATAAGTTATCTGCATAAGTTGTAATCCTTGCTTGTGTCATTGTCTGAATGCCGACATAGTGCTATGCTATCTATATTTTTTTTTTCAGCTGATGAAAATGCCATAAATGTAGATGTTTACTGATTACTGATACGTGATTGATTACAGCAAGTGATAAATCATTAATAAAATAATTAAACATTTTTCTGCGAATACATCGCGTTAGGTCCTGCATCAATAATTTCACAATATACCTTTTTCATTTGCTGTGTTACAGTGTATCGAACTATCGCAATACACTCTACCTACGCATGCAAGTGGTAAAAGGTGATCGAATTTCCTGCATACGAAACCAAATATTTGTACGTTCTGGAATAGTTTATGTTAATAGAATATGGATGAAATTTGTCTGTATTATGTAAATCTTGTAAGTAATAAATATACCTACTTCTTAAATTCATTTCATCACCATTCATTGTCATTATGAAAATTATTTGTATCATCATTATTCTATATAAATATACTCTAATTAAATGATGATGAAAAGAAACTGAATGTTGATCTCAAAATATTAAAATTCTTCGCACTATTAATTTTTAACAATCATTTAAAGTACTAACGAAAGTCTAAGCATGCCTTAACTTACCTAAATAGTAGAGTCGGGGTGCGTGTCACTTGGTGTCGCCACATTGCTTACATGGCGGCTGTGTCGCGTTATTCCGCAACGATGTGGGTTTTAATCACCCTCTTTAAACGAAGACTCACGTTCGCGGCCGGGAGGAAACGTTTATTTTAATTCTCCACAAATGTGTGTCTAATTTTAGCGGATGTGTTTTGTTTAATTCTAAAGGATTATAATTGCCAAGGCACAAGGATTAGCTGTAAAATCTTTCTCTGTATATGCTTAAGAGTATTTTGTAAGCGAGGCTTTCTACAACGAAGGAATTTCACTTGTTATTTACATGTATTAAGCACCAATTTGCTGTCTTTGCCACTAATCATAATAATGAGTAGGTAAGAGTTAAATTACAGTAAGTATCCCCCCCAACGGGATTCTCGCCTTGTCGCGGCGGGGGGGCTTAGTAGCCGTGGTTACCAAGGACCACGGTGAACCAAGAGGTACCCCAAGGAGGCGCCGCTCCTCTGGGCTTTGCCGGTAAGCCCACGATGGAGCGGCTCTGGTGGGTTGCGGTGCTGTTTGGGCGGCACCGCAACTGGGTCGGGCTGCAGTGTTGCTTCGGCGACACTGCGGCTGAGGAGTGCCGGTATAACGGTGCGCCGTTCTCCCTATCCTCTGCGGCCGAGTTGGCCTGCGGGCGGCGATCGGGCAGTCGCCGCCCGAACAGCACGGGCCCGAGACGGCAGTGCGCTTGTTCCGCAAGCGCCTTTCGAAGGAGGGGGGGCTAGGCCCCTAAATCGGACGGGGCCCGCTCGCGGTGAGCGGGCCATGGCCCGTCGGGGTCGCGGATGAATGCGCAAGCGACTCCCGTGACCCCGACACAATGGCCGTCTGGAGGAACACCGTGGGTTTTAGTCGGTATGCTGGCCGCGCTTTGAGTGCGGTCGGAGAGTCCGACATAACCCCCGCCTTGCCCGGGCGGGTGCGTATGCGTAATGCATATCCCAAGTATAAAAAAAAAAAAAAAAGTATAAATTTGAGTACCTAATAAAAGTTAAAATACAAATTATATTATCAGTTCGTATTATAGCAGAATAAGCAAGACCTAAGGGTCATCTCAAGTTAAATGTCATAGTAAAATGTTAAACAAAAACGTTGAAAATAAAATCCTATTTTAACGGACGATTGGAGTGATTAAAAACTTTTGATGTCTAAGGTGTGTTTGCATTGGTATTGATCCACCGGATCTAAGACTATTCTGATCTACAATTTAAGAAGCTATAATGAATATTACTTAAATGATATATCAAATATCACAAGCATGTAGGTATATTAATGTTTTTACTATTTATCTATTTTCTAACGATACAAAATTGGATGGTAGGTAAGGTAGGTATCACTAATTGTGGAGATAAACAATAGACTCGAACTTCGTGTTTACATAACTCTTTAGACTTTTAGTATAACCTCTGTTCATATCTTTTAGTAAAATTATGTAATTACTACACGATTATTATTCAAGACTTGCCGATATTAAGTATGCAGTTACGTATACACTTGATTACATTTTATAAAATATAGCAATAAAAGCCACATAATGAAATTCTTCATACCGAGTAAAACATAACATAAAACTTTAAACCTTAGATTTATAAGCATGAAATTTACCACACGAGTCCCTTATAACGTAGGTTAAAACTAATGAAGGATTTTAGTAAATTTATTGGGTCAAATAGAAGATTAACCGTGCGCCCGGATTCGTACCTGTGATTTTACGATCGTATATATCCAATATGTATGCTTGAAGCCGTTTAGATCTATGAACTTACCTCTAACAAGTGAACTGGCTGTAGATTAAGCTGACATTTTGTTTTTGTTATTTTGACGTTTATATTATGAGCAGGGTCCGTATCTCATGCATAATGGGCAATTGCCCAAAGCGACAAAAATTAACAACGGTATTATTACGACTCCTGTTCTTAAATATCAGTTTCAAATAATTAAAGATCGACAAATATTATGGTTTTGCACGCAGCGACTAAATAGTTAGATCAAGCCCTAAGTTTCACTGTCACTCATGCGATCTAAATAAACAAAAGTTATTTTTAAGTCGCATTTTTATTTCTTAAAATGACAGATAATCGCATCTACTGAAAGGGGGATCACAGCATAAGGCTTTTGGCTTACTTGAATTAACCTGAATTAAAAATAATAAAGTAATAAGAAATTCAATTTGAGAAATAGTCATAAATTTTATTGTTTTGTTTTACTAGATATTATCTAAATGTCATATGTTTCAGACCGATTTTTTGCGTTGTGACCTATTTAACTTCACTTTCTACGTAGATTAGATACGAATAATTAAACACTGCCACATGCAGGGTTTAATTTACCGTACCTACTATGATTTTACTGAATATCTCTGTCAGATATTTGGTCTGTATCGATAATGATCCAAGTCATATATATATACTCGTAGTTCTACTAGCTTACCGTGGCGCGGTTTCACCCACGTCTTTGCTTACGAGTACTGCTCTGCTCCCGTCGCCAGTAGCGTGATGTTGTCCTCTGATTTGATGAACTATCATACGAGTTAGATAATGTGTCAAAGTACCAACTTATAATGCACGTAGACATGCACAAGTACGAACGTAGCATATACACAAAAGCAAAAAAGCAAAGCTAATTGCTTTTCGTATCATGTTTTGAATAATACGTCAAGTTTGCACACAATGATCTTACTGCTTAAATAACAAAAAAACTTCTTGTTTTCTTTGAGAGTGTTCACGAAAGAGGGTCTCTTTATGTGCTATGATGACAACATACAATTAACAGACTCACAGTCACTCAGTTAAGGTTCTAAGCGAATATTCGTGGATATTCGTAGGCTACGTCGTAGCTTATGAACATAGCGTAGCCGCTCATGGTTCGCATACCAGAATGTAATAGTATGATTGACAGATAAGTCCACAAAAGAGTGAACCAATTGGGCTCATACGAAAGCAAGCGTGTAGAAGATCTCGATGCAAAGCGCCAAATACAGTAGACTTGACCAAAGCAATCCTACAATTATACACTGAACCAGGCTGGCCAGCTTTATTGTACGCCATGTAAACATACCTTCAAGTTCCTCCACCTCAGCCACATTAGAGCCCATCACAACTACGGGATAAACTTATAAGGAGTCAGCGTTGCCGAACACAGCTTGGACGACATGATGATGATGTCGAATGTCGTTTCTGGTAAACCCACTCAAGGTTGTTTAACACTTGTAGTTTCGGCGGCATATCATAACAATCAGTATAAACATTCAAGTCTTAGCTAAGTCAATAATGTACTAAAAGGTAAAAACCTCTTTGTTGTTTTTACAAATAACTTATTCCGTAAACTCGTAATCGTCTTTATATGATAAAAGCAATCACATGTCTCTGTCGTATTTGTTTTCCAAACTCAATTTGTCCAAATCTGTTGTAGACAATCCTATTTGAATGCATTATAAGCACTGTCATGTGAACAGGACATATTTCATCGAATTTTCGTATCCAATGGAACAATGCTTGTCTTCGGTACGAGCCATCATTCTACCTATGTTCCTTTGATAATTCTTAAGATTACTAAGAATTAGTGTTATTGTCAATAATACTCATTCATACTATAAATCGAAGTCCCAATATTGTTCTTTTGCAGAGTCTTTTTTATACAACGGCGACATGAACATTGCATATGGCCCAAATTGTAAATGTTAAAAAAAACCATTTCATATTTTCTGTGTAATTTTAGACTGACATTTTTATATTACGTTATTTTTTAACTACAGAGGGTCAAACGATGCAATTTACTTAACATGGATTGGCGCATACTTTCTATTAAGGTCAATAGCCGCTCATAATTTAGACAGAAAAAAAAATATATACACGGTCGAATTAAGAAACCTCCTCCTTTTTTTGAAGTCGGAAAACAAGAATACTATTTACAGCTTGCACTTCGCTGGTTTTCTATTAATATTGTTGGGTACAAATATGTTACCGTAAGCACCCCAATATTAATTGGATATTGCGGCCAACAACCGCAGTAACTCATAACGAAGCCTAATCGACAAAGCGGCCCAATGTTTTTGAACCCACAAAAGTGACATTGCCTTTTATTGGCTATTCCATTGCGTTTTATATTGCAAACGTTGAGAACAACCATTTGTCAATGGCATATTTTTAATGTTATTGTTTGTGTGATAAAAGAATGATTTAAATTAATTCGTACAAATAAAACAATTCATTTTGGAGTTTCATGTACCAAGTAAAGAGAATATATTATAACCTTTTTAAAGTAATGTAGGTACTTTGAAATATTATAATATATTATAATAGTGTTGCTACAATACGACTATATATATTCATAATAAGTAAATACATCTCTCTTTAAGGTACCTATATACAAATAATGGAAAAAACACTTTAATATTTTGATAACATAGACAAAATGAAATAAACGTTGAATGATATTGTAGGCCAGAGCGACCAAAGGAATATATTATAACCTTTCATAACATGATGTAGTAGGTAGTACTCACACATACGAGTTTTATTTGATGAGTGTAAAGTTTGGAGGCTTAATTACTCTCTCAGTCTGCATTATTTTTAGTAAATCTAAATATACGGTAATTCATGCGATCATGCATTAGGTATTTACATACCTTGCATTATTTTTATTCTTCTTCCTCGCGGTCTGTAAGAACTTGACTTTAGTACTAACCATTGTAATCTGCAATGCTTTGAGAAAACAACATTTTTATATTTGAAATGAATTTCTAGAATACATACTGTGTTTTGCATTAACGCAGTTGCTAACTGAACTCCATTTTCAATTATTGCTTTGATTATGCACAACTCCGATATCATTCATGAAATACGTCAGAGTTTGATTCGGCGAATACTGAACAGTATATCCGGTAGAATTATGAAAATTATTTTGCATGAACGTAGCATTACTCGTAATGGAATGCATTAATGTAGAGTGGGTGGTATACTGGCTCCCGAAGAGCACTTTGTAGCAACTCGTTCCGAGCAAAAAGCGTAACGTAGACATGGATGTGCCCTTGGCTCGGCCTTAAGTGCCGCTTCATGCTAACATGTCGGCCACTCAAATGCAATTTACTTTTTTAAAATGCCTACTTATTATACATTTTCAGAATTTGCTATTATGTCTGCATATACGTTTTTAATTGGGTTGGGTTAGGTTAAACATGTAAATCAGTTATGGTTTCTTTATGACAATTTGATCGTTTATCATAATTTATGGACATACGGCGTTTTAACCCGGTAGCGATTAATAAATGATATGGTGAACTTCTAGTTAATAATATTCGTAATGGTTTATTTGTACGAGTATGTTGAGTTATTGTGTTTTCAAATCTTATATTGTAACATCACATTATCATCAGATTACTACTGGATAAAGGTCTTCTCCAAACGAGGAAGTTTTATACGTTTGGTGGGAAGATAAGTGATCGCATTGAAGGCCAAACATTTTTCAAATTGATACTATAATTAATAAAATATAATAGTTACATTAATAATTACTGAAGAATATTAAATTTTATACCTATACAGCTATACATTTCATTGAAACATTCTTTAGAAATATATAACAATTGGACCAAAAGTAGGCGTTCATAGCGTTTGATGGCATCGACAATAAACTAGGTTCTTCAAAGTAAAAGTATTAAACAATATGAACAATTGAAGCTGTACGAGCAATTATTTTCCGGCTGAAATGCAATAAACTGCACGTTTAAAACGTTTCCATTCATTCTTCAGGCTAAATTGTTTTTTTTTATGAATAGCTACGTACGACCGGTAAATGCCTATAAGTACCAATACAGCCTCTTCGCATAAATCAATGTTAATGTTCTCTGTCTTTTTTCTGTTGCTATGTAGCTATACTTTTTTACTTCTGTTTGTAAATAAATTCTGAGTTTTAGAAAGCTGCGTATCAGAAGGTCTGTGTCGTCGACTCAGTACTTTTGATAAAGGTATTTCAGTCGTTAAGCTCGTGACAGAGCGGTCGTGTTCGTCATGTAGTAGGTACATATTTGGCAAGATGATGTGCTTCACGATGTTTCGCCACTTCTTCCTGGTAGAGGTCATGCTGTTGCATTTATAAGTACCTACATAATAAGTGCAGCATTTATTAAGTACATATATTTAAATGCACCTATAACAGCATTATGTTTTTTTCGGGTCTAGATAGCGTTGTGTAGTTGTGTTTTTATTATTATTTTCAAGATTAATAGTAGGTAAATAAACTTGTAAGTAAGCCTATGGCCTACTACCACAAAACTAATACCTAATAGGTATTAATAATTCTGTGCCTTCTACGGTACGTAATCACCGCGAAACCTGAACATGCTCGGTATGCCAAGAGCTTCGCCTGTTCGGAGCTACCCCATGAAAAATAAATACTCGCTTGTAATTGAATACTGTTTTTCCGGGGCAGTGCTGCAGTTATAGGACATAACAATAGTGTAATTTTTAATATTGATACATTTTTTAAATTCGATCGACGTGTTTTTGAAAACTAACACTGAACGTTTTATTCTTTTATTATTTAATAAAATAGGAAGGTATTCACAGAAATCAAAATGTTTTCAATAGTTTTAAGATTTAGATAGGTTGCGCCAATCTTGTGACTATTTTGCTAAAAGTTTCAATTTTCCAATTTTTCATCTCAAAATCACTGCGGTTTGATTTAATTAATATTTAGTAAAATGAATGTTAAGGTCGAGTAACTAAACCTGACCAATAACAAAGATCTTAGAGATCGAAGGAAGGTCAAGAATAGTTCAAATGTTATATAAAGATAAACATTTATTGAATTCAGTTTATATTACGTACACCTATAAAAATAAATAAGATACATAATGCATACATTACCAACGTCATTTAAAAAGGTACCTTTAAATGTAGTAACACAGAATAATTCTTGACGTCCCAACTTGGCAAGTTGTCGCAACTTTGAAGTCTCTAAGGACTCGTGTCACGAGAATATCTGAATATGTATGGAGTAGGGATCTATCGAAATGTCAAACAAATTGTCAGTTACTCTCAGGAAAAGATGAAACGTATTCATATATTTCTAACTAATGCAAAAGTGTTTGATTCGCATCTCTATAATAGGTACATGTAACAGAGCTATATAGTAAAACAAGGTCTATCTAGATAATTTATCGTATTTTCCCAAAGATATCAATTTCTGAACATAGACCTTCTTTAAAAGCAGGTTTTTGTTATTATTATAATAGCTTCTTATTTCATTAGGGTTTATTCGAAAATTTGCATTCTCAGTTACTCTTAGTGTCCGGTAAATGTCAGCAGGCTCGCACCCTGTTTTATAGGAATCAACAATAAATCACTAAATCTCTCATCATCATCATATCAGCCGAAAGACATCAAATGCTGGACATAGGCCTCCTTAATTTTCGCCACATTGGCCGGTCGTGAGCCGCCCTCATCCATCAGTTGCCTGCCACCCTTATAAGGTCGTCGGTCAATCTTATGAGGGGTCTTCCTACGCTGCGTCTTCCGGTTCGTAGTCGCCACTCTAGAACCTTTCTGCCCCAACGGCCGTCAGTTCTGCAAGCTATGTGTCCTGCCACTCAGTTATCGCGTTATGATAATCCTATCAATGTATTTTATAATATAATAATAATAATAATAGGTATAAGGTATAAAATGTATTATTATATTTAATCTCTGTATAAAACCAAAATTTCTACAAACCATCTTTATCCTTTGCAGGCACAATTAAAAAAAATATAAGATTCATGTATTCAGGGTCACTATCACGACTAGGTGTCTAAGTAAATGAGAATTCCCAATAATCTCAGTAGACAGAGATTGAACGGATACATCTATCACTCTCGGCTCACTGCTACCAGATTTCCCGATAGCTACCAAAATAAATACTTGACAATTTGGTACCTTTAACTTTTCAAATCAAACAAAACATTTAGACACAAGAAGGACTAAACCCTTTTATGGACACTACTGTAGACACAATAGATGCTGCAAGTCAACCCTAAGGTGGTGCAGAAATAAAATGTGATGGCAGGTGACAAAAATATTATTTAAATATATATATATATATATAACGGGTGGCGCAAAAGTAAAGACCCTATTTGGTTCAGCTATAACATTTTTTCTAAATTAGAAAACTAGATTTAGATTTTAGATGCCACACCATACAGTAACTTTTAGTGGGTGTAGAGGTGTTTCTTGAATAATGCGCGGATTATCAGTGCCCCAGAACCGAGTATTCTGCTTATTGACATGCCCTGAGAGATGGAAATGGAAACGCAGGAAGTGTTACGGCAAGTTATGCAAAATGTCATAAATAGGGCTCAAATGTGTATCAACTCTGGAGGTCACCATTTAAAAGACATCATCTTTAAATCCTAATGGTACGAAATTTAATGGCACAAATATACATTTAAAAAAATCTAAATCTAGTTTTCTAATTTAGAAAAAATGTTATAGCTGAACCAAATAGGGTCTTTACTTTTGCGCCACCCGTTATATATATATATAATAAAAATGTAACTGATCGCTGTCTGTACATGGAAGATATGTGAGAAAAATTTTTATTGGGACCTTTATCAACGCAAATAGAACCCAAAACAATGATTTAAAACTTTCGTCTGTTCGTCTGTGCGTTTGTTCATGCTAATCTCAGAAATGGCTTATCCGATATAGATATGGTTTTCACTAATTCATTTTAGTAAGCTTCACTTAATATTTAGTGTTTGTTTCATGTCGATCGGATCATATATAAAAAAGTTATGCCAATTTAAAGAATCACGTCAAACATTTGTTAATTTAGAAGGGAGGGAAAAGAAGAGGAAGGGAGGAGGTAGGGCTAGGGAAGAAAGAGGGAATAGAGAAGGCAAGGTAAAGGAAAGTGGAGGAAGGGGCAAGGGATGCTGGAGGAGAGGGCAAGGGATGCTGAAGGAGGTGGAGGAAAAAGAGGTAAGGGAGGAGTAGGAAAAAGGGGAAGAGGGAACGAGGGAAAGGGGAAAGTTATTGTAGTGATAATTTGTCTTTGTGTATTGTATATTGTTTTTACAAGGGATATCTTTAGGTAGGTGAAAGAGGGTTTGTACGAGTTTAGAATTTAGATTAGAAGAAGTATGGAAAACAGTATTTAACCCGTCGTATGCTTAGGTGCAGATCTGCACAAGACACAATGTTATGTCTATTGTGTCTGATATTGTAGCATACGAGAGGTTAAACAATATAAAAATGTCTATTGGCAAAACGATATTCACGCAAGAGAAGCCGCGGGCAAAAGCTAGTTACTAAAATGAGACATTGTGCTATGTATGATGACATGAGTACTTACCTACAATGATAGAGAGAATGACTTGTGTTGATTACGAAAAAATATATGGCATTTTCCTTCACAGTACGCGGTAAAAATGCGGCTTGCGGTAAATGAAAGAGTGTGCCACATTAAACTAGTACAGTCAATGATTTTATTTATTTACTTTTGGTATACACAAAGATGAAAATATAATTTCAATCTTTAGGCATCTTAAACGATTAATTCTAATAATAATAAAATTCTAATAAACTAGTTTTGTAATTCGATCACGGAGTTGTCAAAGTTATATTAGTGTTAAAACTCTTTTAAATATTAAGTTTTGGGCATCTTTAATTATGGTATTTGGCAGTAGGTTCGCTCTGTATTAAATGGGGTATAACATAGCGAGCGATATAATAATTTATGATAAACTTTTGCATAACAAGTAGGTTAGTTTGGAGGACCATATTGTGTAGCATAGAGATGTTTTTTCTTTAGGTATTGGAAACAGGACAGATGAAAAATGTATGGGATTGAAATACGCCAACATTGTCGTTAGCTTGTCAATCCCCTATATTTTTTATCTATTCTTTTAGCATTTTATGCCACTTGCCCTCTAATGTTTCATTGAAAAATGTTTTCTTTAATATCACAATTTTTATGCTTCTACGTATTAAGGAAAAGATAATAACCATGCTACTTGCACGGTATTATCTTTTTCTTTAGGTGTCCTACAGGTGTTAAATAAGTTCCATATACCAAATGGAAAATTGTACTACTTATTTGCATACCAAAAATCATGTTAGTGTCGGTACGATAGTATTACTTCTTATGTCTGCATTGTAATCTTAATGAATACGAGTATACCATTACTTTCAGATACAGAACACCCGTTCACACAAGCGTCTTTAAATCGATTCATCAATATTTTCGTGCAGAAAATCGGGAACTGCCACCAACAATTGTTACATCACAATGAATAAAATAAAACGTGCGCTTAACAATCGAGACAGACGCTGTGTCAATATACGATACATTAATTTCAATCATGCCATGTAAATATTATTTTGTAGTCTCAGGTTTTATATTAAATTTGATTAACAACAGATGTCAGTAGATCTTCTGTAATTTAAAGTGTGGTTATTTCACCGGTGCAGTTGACCGGAATGTTTTATGGAAAAATAGCAGTATATTCAACAACAACAACAGTATAATATTTATTCTGAGAACTAAGTATTGACCTACAAATAAGGCTATATTTTATTGCCATAATTGAATAAATATATTAAAATAATTTAATTTAACCTAAAATCCTTATTTTATTTGCTTAAACAAATGAGAGCAATCATTAAGTGGTGACTTAAAATTCAAATGACCGCTACAAAGCCGAGATTTCTTCTCTTCAGCGTCTCGGTGATTTTTCTACAAAACAATAAAATTTGTCTGATTTTATGTAAATACTGATTTGACTGCACCGTTGGTCTAGTGGTTAGTGTAACTGACTACGACGCCGGGTGTCGTGGGTTCGATTCCCGCGGAAGGCAAATATTTGTGTGATGAACATTTGTATTTGTCTTTAGTCTGGGTGTTTCCTATGTATTATAAGTATGTATTTACAAAAAAAAAAAAAAAGTATGTATATGTATTATATTTCAGTTATCTAGTACCCATAACACAAGCTCTGCTTAGCTTGGGACTAGACTACAGTGTGTGATAGTGTCCACATATTATTATTATTATTATTATTATTATTTAGTAAGTTTTAAATCCACCTCCTTGGTGGCGTTTTATGTATAATAATCTAAACATATAATAAAATTGGAGTGTCTGTTTGTAATATTGAAATAACCGTTTTTTACTACATACACCAAAATAACATTTTTACAATTTTTGTCTGTCTGTCTGTTTGTTTGTTCCGGCTAATCTCTGAAATGGCTGGACTGATTTTGACGGGACTTTTATTGGCAGTTAGCTGATGTAATAAGGAGTAACTTAGGCTACGTTTATTTTAGAAAAATAAAGTAATGTTGATCGACTGTTAGGCGGAACAGGTCAGCTAGTAATAATTATAATTGTGCACATAAGCAGTAGACAGAGAGATTTACATTTTATCAGTAACCGCGTGTAATAGGAGGACATTCTAATTATGGGTTTTGACTACCTACTGATTTTATTAGAAGAAGACTTTATTAACTCTGTCTGTCTAATCAGGAGTTGAAAACCAGAAGTCCTTCGCAACCAAGAATATCGCGCAGCGGAAAAATAAGTTGAATGTGAATTTATTTATAGACGTGTCAATCAAAGGCTTACAAATATGGACTGATTATAAATACCTAATCAATTTATTGTAAATTCAAGAAACAATACTGCATAGGAAACAAGTCCCCCTTAGAATCGACTATAGATAAATAATACTATTTGTTGTGATCCAGCTAACAATTTCCACAGCTTTATAGAAATCGACTTTGGCGGTAGCAGAACCTTTGTGTTCTAGAGTGTATCCACATTGATTTTAATGTGCTCCTAATATCGAAATTTACTATTATACGAGTACTACTATTACTATTTAGAGAAAACCGTTACATGTTTACATGTAAGTTTACTAGCATATACGCTTGTAAGGATAGGAAAATAACTTCTGTAGGGTCTCTGTCATCGTGGTTCAACCAAAATATGCGAAAAAGCAAAACATTAAAATTAAATGAAACTTATCCCACTGTTCTCTTTAAACGTAACCCGGGCAATGTAAGTACTCAGCTTTTAGTTTTAGGGGCGATTTAATTCACAGATTTAACCTATCTAAAGCTTTAACGTGATTTCATTTGAAAATGTTATAGAACTGACCATATCTTGCAATTCCGTTTTCAGTTTGCCGATGATATAGGAAAATCAAAATGTTACAGCGTTATTACGTTATTTAATTTTACTGTAGTAAAAGACGCAAGTATAACAAATAACAAATAGATGGTAGTAGACCCACGCTGGTTTCAACATGAATAGGCCGGATCGTCCGGGGAAGTACTACCCTCTCTTAGAAGATCGACGTAAGAGTAGTAGTATTCGTACTACTGCGTTTCGTTCGGTAAGTGAGAGTGCCGCACGCTCAATTTTCCCCCTTTCCTCATTCCTCACCTCCCTCGCTCCCTTCCCCTAACCCCATTCCCAGCCGCCATAGTGGAGGCTACCTTACCAGCAGTTTAAAATGATGGCTTTTGGTATGGTGGCCACCACTTCTGGATTCCACTGACTGCTTACCATCAGGCGGGGTGGAGCTACTTTAGTAGGCTAATATAAAATGTCACCAAGTTTCTAAAATTAAAAATAAAATAAAATATAAATGTTTTTATTAATTATCAGTCTAGCTATTCAATTAAAATAATTTAAAAATACAAAATATATAGAAATATAAAAACTAAGAGTAAGATGAAACTAAGCACAAGAGGTTTCATAAAAAGATGAAGTTATGCCACATTTTATAAAGTTGGAATCTCTAAAATATACCAATTTATCTTTTAAAAATATTACTGTTGCCAAATTTGTAATCTTAAAAAAAATATTTAAACCTAAATAATTAATAATGTCAACTGTGGGTAATGCTTTGCATAATTTTTATACCTACAATATTAATTTCTCTACTACGAGTTATGGACTGCAATGTTAAAACGTAAACTATAAAAACAAGCAATTTTGTTTGAAATGTGATCTCCGATGTATTCCAATCTAACAAATAGTTAAAATAAGATAAAAAGAAATATGTGCATTGTCTCATCGGTAGCAGCGTAAGGGTAAATTGTATATTATTATTTGTATAAGTATATTATGTAGTAAATTGAAGTTGTAAGGTTATAATTTAAGACCAGCGAAGACGCAGCTTCCACATACGGCGTGACGTGATTAACCCTCCCACCACCCTTCTCCCTTCTCGCGCTGTCGCCGGCTGCCGCGCTGTGCCGCTGTCGCCAGTCCCCGGAGCGCGGATCCAATTTACCAACTTGTACCCCGTTATTGTGTCCGCCTCTGTTTGTGTTTCCATAAGAAAAGTTTTCTTTATAAATAACCTGTGGTCGGCTCCGTTGATAATTCTAATGGGGAGCGCAATCTTGTTTTGATATAGTTTTTAGTTGTGGCAGACTGTTATAGTAAGGGTATTCAGAAGTCTAAGAAATTTCTCTACAGGTCTATATATTGAATTTGTTGTGTACATCAAATCATAATTTCTATTGATTGAGTTGATTACCAAAAGTGAATCAATCCAATATAATATAAGAAAAGATGCGAAAAATTATGTTAAGTTGTTGCTAACTGTAGACTAAACGGCTCATTGAAAATGAGATAATAAATTGTTTATATCTCGTATACTGAAACTAAATTACTATTATGAGAAATTCTGCGAGTGTTTGACCTAAGAGCAAAATAATGCATCAAAGAAGTGATTCCTCTGGTATTACAAGTTTCCATATGCTACCATCAGTAACGGCTTATCATCACGCTCGTTTTACATACATTATGTATTTTGGTAGGTAAGTTGGCATTGACGGTCTAACACTCCATTAAAGCTCAAGCATGTAATATATTTTGCAGACGTTGACGAAAAAAATATTATATCTATATGTTTGCATTATTCATGCAATTTGATTAAATAGATAGTTAGTAACCTTTGGAATTTGCCACTTGTTGTTAAATATAATATCAGCTTTTCAATCAAATCAGTGATAAGAATGCAGATGTGTTCAATCCAATCCGGTTTTGAGTATTATTAATATTGATATTAATCTGTTATGTCATTAATAAATTATGCACGATGACTTACTCATACGCTGGTGGTTCACACACAAGTTAGACCGAGGACCTAATAATTACGGCTAGCAACCGAAGCATGTGAGCGGCGCACGGCCGACCAAAATCGAGATGTTTGAGGAACCAAATTCTAGTTCAAAAATAATCTTTCAGTCGAAATGTTATAAATAAAATTACAATCAAAGATTTTTCTCAGTCTTGTGGTCGCTGGTTCTTTGGTTATCAAAAGGGGCTGAGAAAATGAATTAGAAATCCTTACAGTGATGTACACGCGGCGTATATGAATTTCAATTAGGTGCCAGTGTGAGATTCCAATTATTATTTCCACACTACAACAATAATCTCTCGGTACTGTTTGCAGTTCTATTTTACTTACAATAGATGACTCGGTCAATCCACTAAAGATTGCCAGTATCGTTGACATTTCGCGTCTATAGCAAAATTCACGAATTAATGAATTTCAAATGTCTGGTCTGCTATTTTACGGTACGACGTCTCTAGAGAACATTCTACTCGTTACTACAATAATGTTAACCAATCTAGACATAGCAATACAGTAAAGTTATATTACTAACGTAATAGGATCTTCAATAACTATGTTGTCTTTGGTCATTCGTGATAGATATTGTAATCTCATATCGGAATGGAATAGAGTTGTTAGACAAAATACGTGCCTTTAGCAGTTTTCAGCTTCCGATAATTAGACTAAAGTTAATTTTTGCTTACTGACATTTTCTCAACTTGCGACTTTTTTTAACTCCCGACGCAAAAACGACCTGGTGTTATAAGTTTGACGTGTCTCTGTGTGTATCTGTCTGTGGCATCGTAGCTTCCGAACGGATGAACTGATTTTGAATTTGTCTTTTGTTTGAAGGTGAATTTGTCGGGAGTGTCAAAAATCGGTCGAAGATGGCCGGCGCCACAAAATGGCGGATATCGTATTTTTCACAACTCCCTTAAGGGTATTAAGTGATAGGGCGTGACTGTAAATTATATCGGTGGTTTCTTAAATTTTCAATTTATATGTTATTCGCTGTGAAAGCGATTGATATTATTGTTTGTCTACTGAATATGCAAGATGGTATCATGCACAGAGACAAAGACATTCGACATGAGCTCACCTCTCCAATGTTCAAGGTTTCGTTCATCTCTAAAATTATAATATCTTTCAGTGACCTACAGTGCCTATAATCTTAGTAAAACTTTTCCCCCTGATAAGTCGCCGCTCTGCGGCTATCGTGAGGATTTCATTGCGGGTAGTTCGGTTACGTTTGAATAATTACACATAAGTGCATATTCGGGTCGTAGCATAACTATTACAAAAGTTTTAATAATACATATTTTTCTTTGTCTTTGGTTGAAGTTACAACAGCCAATAGTCACTTTTCAGATTTATTGCAGATACTTTAGACTTTTTGTTCTCAAGCTTGACAAAGGTTTCGTCATGTACAGTAGTCTATTAAACAATCTTTATTTGAAAACCAGATTTAATGCAATGGATCGTTCAGCGCTGTAT
Source organism: Parascotia fuliginaria (assembly GCA_963082885.1). NCBI lineage: Eukaryota > Metazoa > Arthropoda > Insecta > Lepidoptera > Erebidae > Parascotia > Parascotia fuliginaria. Next base: position 12,094,470 of record OY720176.1, on the reverse strand, counting down.
CGCTTTTACAATAATGTTTATTATTGACAGCACTTCAGCGCTTCAATAATCAAATCGGGCTTTTCAAGAATCTTGGATTAAAGTTTGTATAAAGAAGGCCACTGATAGACAAAATGTAGCTATCCATTTTTATTACATAAATCGACACAAGACACCGTACCTAGTGCAGAAAATATAAAAGGATGAAGTAGTGCGTATAGGTATGAACTTAAAACCTTTGAGAAAGACCGTACAATTATTGGATTTGGCCCTTATTCTCTAATTAGCCTAGACTAGACAAAGATTGTTGAATATTGTGATTGTAAATGGTTTGCACACGCCTGTCGCCTAGTCGTGTTTAGTACTTTGAACACCAACTTAACAGACACAATACAAAAAAAGTACAAAGTCCTAGAATTATGTATGATAAGATTGTAATTTTCTTATTTGACTGTATAATTCATGCATTGTCATCGCATGATTTTTTGGAAATAATCAGCTCGATTCTTTTTGAGAATTATAAAAACAAGTTCATTAAATATTTTGTTGTACCTTTAGAGCAATTACTTTAATTTTATGCGTTAAACCTACAATATTGTACAGAAAACATTGAATTAAAATTTTGCAAATTGAATACATTTGCAAAATTTTAATTCAATGTTTTTTTTTTTTTTTACTTGTGGTAATAATAATAATACCAGCGTGTTTACTGTCCCACTGCAGGGCAAATTCTCATAGAGAGAAGGCATGAGCATTAATCACCACGCTTGCTCAAGGCGGATTGGCAATTTCAGACTTTTAAGTCCAGGTTTCCTCACGATGTTTTCCTTCACCGTCAGTCAGAAATGTCCAAGATAAACTTAATAACTTGTAGTATATATGGAATATTAAAACTATTCGGTTAAAAGCGAATGAGCCATAATTTTACAATTGAACTCAAATTCTCCCACAAAGTTAGAAGACTACGTTAGATAACGGAGCATGTTTCAAATTCAAACGTACAATTTTGTTGGTCAATACGATTCCATTGCCACTATATTTCGGAATGTTCATCTTCTCAAATATAGAGGAGAAATTGTAAGGGAAAAGAATGCTTGCGGATTTCATAATATTACGAGCTAGCGCGTCTCAAAGTATATGAGCTTCAAAAGTATGTTTCAAATATACCAAGTCTTGGTAAAATATTACGGAGAAAAGAACTAACTATTTTTCATGAATTTATGATAATGCGCCAAATTGAAATACATTTTCTTTGGTCTTTGTCACACAGTTAGTTGTACAACTTTTGGGTAAAACGAGAAAATTATTTATTTAGAACAAGCATAAAACGTATTGTCATAAAAATAGGTACCTAGATAGATAAAGCATATATCCTTAGATCTGGTATTGATATTATTATGTCTATATATATAAAGAAATTATATATCTTTTTATTGCCTCTCTAAAAATATTAAAGTAGATAATTGTGTGTAAAATATCATTATATCCATATCCTTTTACTTTGCTGTACAATTGAACATTGAATGAGAACAAGAACGTATAGCGGTTGTCTAAAGGTGAACTAAAACTAGTCCACATTGATTATAATTTTCATAATTTTTTTATGTGGTAATTAAATTTCATATACTATACTGGACAGCAAATGTTTACAAGCTGGATTAACGATCAGGCAAAAGCGGGGTCACCGTAGGACGAAGGCGGCTCAAGACCGATAGAAGTGGAGATAATTGAGAAATTCTAATGTCCATCAGTAAAAGTTTATCGACTGAAATAATGATGATGATATTCGGTTGCAATTGTTTTTCTAAACTTCAATAAGTGTTCAAAACAGGCCCTTTACAGGAAAACATGTAAATTTTGTAAATGCTCCCATACAAACCAATTATTCGTTTTCATTGATAATGGTTGTCAATAAACAAATTCATTTTCTTTCTTTGTTATTTTTACTTCTGTTCTTTAACTTTATCTTTTAAAAAATTTAATTATTTGTTTACTACCAATTGGTATATGCCTAGTAACCTTGTCAAAGTCTAAAAAATCTAACACTATTGCGCTGGATACTAAAATCAATTACTTAATTTGCTAGTAGGTATCCGTAGCTTTCTGTACGTGAGAAGTCAAAGTGGAACTATATATTTCAGGTCTAATGAATACAGAACGATGAGATGATGATGAGATGAGAGACGGTTACAACTTGTGTCTGAAGTTGAGGGCTCTCTCGCGCGGGCTCTCGAATGGGGTGAGAAGAACTTAGTTCATTTCAACCCCACGAAGACAGAAGTATGCGCGTTCGTTCACTGCGAAGAAGGACCCTTTTGTTATAACGCCTCAGTTCCAAGGAGTTTCTCTCCGTAATTCCGATGACATTGGGATCCTCAGTATTCAAATATCCAGCAAGGTCCAATTTGGGAGTAATTTGGAAGACAAAACCAAACTGGCGAGCAAAAAGCTGGGCGTCTTGAACAGAGCCAGACGGTACTTCACGTCATCTCAACGACTTGTGCTATACAAAGCACAAGTCGGACCGCACGTGGAGTACTGTTCTCACCTGTGGGCAGGAGCCCCCAAATACCAGCTCGACCCACTTGACTCCCTCCAACGGCGAGCTGTTCGAATCGTCGACGATCCCAACCTCACAGACAAATTGGAGTCACTGGAGCAGCGGAGGGACTTTGGCTCTCTATGCGTGCTCTATCGTATGTTTAACGGGGAGTGCTCTGAGGAACTGTTTGACTTGGTGCCATCGTCTCCTTTCTATCATCGCACCACTCGGCATCGCAGCAAAGTTCATCCATACTACCTGGACACGATCTCGTCTATCACGGTTCGTTTTCAGCGTTCATTTCTCCGACGTACGTGCAGGCTCTGGAACGAACTACCAGCTGCGGTGTTTCCCGAGCGCTATGACATGTCCTTCTTCAAATGAGGTTTAAAGAGAGCATTAATATCACGGTAGGCAGCGGCTTCGCAGAGCCCCTGGTATTGCAGAAGTCTATGAGCGACAGTTACCACTTACCATCAGGTGGGCTGTTGGCTCGTCTGCCACTATAGGCAATAAAAAAAAAAAAAGAACGGGTTCAGACTACTCAAATAACTAACTACGCTAATCCTATTAATATTATAAATGCAAAAGTTCTTGTGTATCACTCGTGTCTGTTATCACTCAGCGCCTAAACAGCTGAACAGATTCCGATGAAAATTGGTATGTAGATAGATTCGTTGCCGGAGACAGACATAGGCTACTTTTTATTCTGAAAATTTGTCTGATTCCTGAGGGAGACAAAACACATTTTAAGCATGGGCGAAGCCGTGGCATGCTCGTACTAAATAGGTTTGAACAAACAGGTTGCATGTTCGGTTATAAATATTGAACTACGATTACCAACAATAATGTATGCTCTAAACATTTACAGTGTACTGGCTCTTAAGAAAATGTACAAAAAATTTTCATAATTTTTTAAATAATATGTTTAAAGAAAATATCATACTGAAGCATTTAAAAAGATGCATTCATATTAAAAATGTACTCGGTACAAACAAGACTGCACTATGCGTGGAGTATAGAGGCTACGATGCTTCAGTGATACGCCTCAATACTGCTATTAGGTACACTAACGATCTTTATAAATATTTAAATTTTATTCTTCTTACAGTTCTCCGTGTCTGTTAACCGAGCGAAAGACGTTACCAGGTACAAAGTAGGTACCAACCAACATACTACATGATTCATTTAATTGTAACCTATGATTGTGTTTAAGCAACTCAGACGAGGCATAAGCGGCAAGGCATACGCTTGATATATTGGTACTGCAACCAATATATAGAGCGAAAATGAGTGGCATTTGGGTGAGGTTTTACACACGACACAACGCCCGTTCACAAGCGTAGAGACTGTATTTTTAAAATGTTTTCAGAAGCAAAAGTACACACAACAAAAACTATCGGTGTAATGAATTCCTGAAACTAACACTGATAACGCAATAGAAAACTTTAGGGTTGCGTATAAATGGCAGAAACAAAACCCTTTTAATTTCATCTAGTCCGCTTATCTACGTTATAATCGTTTTTCTCAGCAACTGTTGTCTCTTTAACACAACTTTCTGCTATGTAATCTACCTATACCTAACAAAATTTGGAACCTACTTGGCTTCAATGACGCTTAAACTTAATTCGGGAATTATAAAAACAATTAAAGGGCTCCACAGATAGTGAAGAAGTCCGGAATAACGCGTAATGAGGTGCTGTAATACGTGTGACGGGTTTAAAAGGGTTACCTTCCAATACTACCATAATATTGGTAGTATTGGAAGGTAGGCTTTTACCGCCGGAAAAAAAATGGTGAGGTGCGTTTACGAATTTGATAAGATGTATGTGGGAGCTTCAAGTGTGTGTGTAAAGAAGTTAATTGGTATTTGTCTACACAAAAATACTGTAGATTGAAAAAGAAACAAAAAAAACTTAACAACCAACATTATTTATAAAAATATCACCATAAAAAAATACATAAGATGTTCTCAATTTTATAATTTTCAATGACAGTGATATGATTTTTTTGAAAAAAGGATAGCTTATTTATTGTTCTTACACAATAACCGGTTAGATTTTTAATTAATCGTACAGTAAAACAAAACTCAAGTAAAATGTACGTAATTTGTAAGGATTTCGCGTTCATTAACTTGCCGAAGTAATAATTAAACCTATGCGAAAATAAATCTTATTGATAGACGTACAATCTCGTGATATAGTAAATTTTGTGTACTGACCTCGCCTTAAGTTAAATTTTTACTTTTAGCAGCAAGGAGAATAAAACAAGTAATTGAAACAAAAAATCTAGTTACGTAACATACGAGTATAGGTAAAACACATCTCTTGTCACTCAACAAAATTAATAGATTAAAAGCTGTCTGCTACAATTTATTACAAAAAAAGGAAAATTTCTTAGATTGGATTGTTAGAAAAACTGTATTCCAGTAAATTAAGAAAAATGTGTGGGTACTTAACCTATTAACAACAACAATTATTCATCTTAGCAATTACTTACAAGTTTTTTCAAACTTAATACACCGTTTTAATACATCACAGAGAGTGCTAATGATCTGATTTTAAGCATTCTGCCAACCTTCTCATCTTAGGGTACTACCTTAGAGCATTAAACCAACAGGAGTGGACACGCGCTCTATTTCCCTTGCGCAAAAGTCTGTTGTGTTAACTACTAATGCATTTTTAAATCGCGTCGTTATACACGCACACAATAAAATTATTTCACACTAGCTTAAACTAAACACACACAATTACATTCACACACAGGGACATCTATCAGTTTACGCTTCCTTAGCGTAAAACAGTTAGAGCTTGACTCTGTCGATATTTAGTATCGATGTTTAGGATTTCATATAAGTACGCGAAACATTTAATTATTTTCATGATTATTATGTTTGCTTATTAAAATGAGCATTATCTTATATTATATAGAACAGTTTTAGGTAATAATAATCTATTATAATTTTAAGGTTTTTTTTTTATTTAAGCACTTTGAAATAGATGAAAGTAAAGTAAATATTTCATAAACATGAATTAACTAGAAGTAATTCTGTTAATTCATGTTTATGTCAATATTACAGGAAGAATAAAACAGTGTTTCTAACTAGCATACTTTTTTGTAATTATTATCAAAAAAGCCCGTCCCGTCATACGGTCGGGCTAAATTTATTTATTAAACATTGTTCGACAAACAAATCTGGTTATGCGGTCGGGCTCTCCTACTATGTTTACTAATGTTTATTCAATACTTCCGATCCCTGATAGTACGGAACCCTCGGCGCGCGAGTCCTACTGGCATATAGCCGGTTTTTTTTGAAGTTATACTTTTTTTGGCGCGATTGGGAAAAATGATGAGAGTGAATTTTTACGATGCGCGCGCACACCGACAGAAAAAAGCAACACCCTGAAGTTAGTTGCGAACCTTTTACACACTGAAGTTAGTTGCGGATCTTTGTGTGTCGTATCAGTACAAATAATCTGTGTGAATAAATAAAAAATATATTGGCGTTTATATCAATTCAAATATTTATGTATGTATGCGTTGTATTATTATTTGGTATTTTCGGATTGTTATGCCAAAGAAGTATAACTTCTTACGTGCGTACATGGGTACCCACTCTTTTTTTTTTATTTTACTACTGCGCACAAGGATGTATGTTCAATAACCACCACCTGTTGAAATTTGTTCTAGTGTGGATTAAAGATTGTAATTAATTATTACGTGTCAATTTTACGTGTATTATTCCTAAGTATGTATGTATATTCAAACCAAATAATACTTTGAATTAATTGTCTGTTGCTATTAAATTTCGTTCCAACTAAGCAGAGCTTGTAATTGGAGTATTTTGTTCTGATTACATAGTAACAAGACACTGAAATGAGAATGTACGAGTAGATTTTTATTAGAGAGATATTTTATCTGTTCAGATAAAAAAAAACAACAGAATATATTTCAGAAAGTCTTTATTTAGGTAGGTATAATAAAATACTGAAAAACTGTGCAATTTAAATTAACCTTATAAATCTAGTTTAACTAATCCTAGGTAATGCAATAAGAGGAGGTAGCGCACAGCGAGTTTACTTGCTAAAAACTGAGCTCTCCGCCGCTTGGGGGGTAGAGAGGAGGTAGCAGTGCTGGCAGCACAGAAGGCTTTGTCTTTTAAGCTGTTAGTCAGATACTTGTACGCTTAGGAACCCACTTATATGGTTCCTACAATATTGGACCCAAGCGACTCGAGGCGCTGCTTCTTTTGAAAATCTAAAACAAACAAAAAAAAATTAATTTAATACTGGAAAACCAATATCGATATTTGTGATTAAACTGTCTCATCTCTAATTATGTTAAAGTGTGACCAGTTTCTTAAAAATAAATACGCTTATTTTTGTAAGAAATGAGCAATTATCTTTCGGAATAAAGTGCACTAATCTTGTATATTTGGATTTATAATCTCATTTTACTTGTTCATTTAATATTATTTTGTGCATTACTTGGTAAAAAAAACATTGGTTTTAATTAAAAATAAATAAATATGGGAACGGTGACACAATAATGTACATCCAAAATGAAACTTATTAGATATGTCAACAAGGCGAGATATAAAAAAGGAAAGGTTAGTTTTTATGTTAATTCAACTTAAAATATTACCCCAGATTGGAGTATTGATGATAAGCCTGGCAACACTTGTTGATTAGCATTTTATTTGGTTAAATTGCTAATTTAATGCCTTATTTAATAATATTAGAACAAAATAATACTTACATGTGGAATGTAATACCCTTTTGTAGACTTGATGTCGCTGAACGCTTTTTACACCAAAATACACTGCAATTCGGCATTTCTATAGAGACGCTATTACGCATGCACTGATAGATGACTTATGATGCGGAACGCGCGTCAACTAGTTTTATATAACGGGTATGACCGGTGGTCTGGTACCTTTGGCAGAGGGGTACGCCTGTCAGTGGCCTCTCCGGTTGGTTTAATGCTCTAAGGGTACTACAGATCTTAAGAATGAGAGAATGTATTTTTAAGAGAATGTCTTTTTTTTCTTCTTACGATTTCTTCTTAATGATTATAATAATCCTTATTAAAGCATTATTGATAGTTCTTTATTAGCTGACATTACGCAATCCTAAACTATAACATCAACTTTGATAAAAGTACAAGTAATCTGGTAATGAAGAGGATGCAATATATCTATGTTATCAATCTATAATAATGTCTCTTACGTCATTCGTTGGTAGTATTCAGATACTTGAAGAGAATCAGACAATAAAGTCCATAATACACTAACTGATATTATCTATTTTAGTGTAAAGTTCGTCTAGATTATTTTGAATTTCATTCGGTCAGTGAGAGCGTTCCCTTTCTCTTCTGTTCTTTCATCATTGCTCTTTTTGCTCATGATAATATGGTTGTGTTATAAAATAGCACAATTTTATATCGTAGTGTAGAACATACCCTGTTAGTACTAAATACTGCTCCTAATACCTAGAAAGTACTAAGAGCACAGTTAGCTGCCCTTGCAATCATCGCTTACCTACTACTAGTATCATATTTTATTCCCTAACGTTGGCAATCACTAATCCTCAACAAAACACAATAAAATGCAGCTAAAGTTTCTATACTCTATAATCAAGGTGGAATGTCTCCTGTGAAAAATGTCGATAAGATAATGCATTTGTTAGATGAAGATAATGCAATTAATTATACTGTCTCGTCTCCAGCGGTTATCTTACACTCACTGGCCTGAGACGTAGGTTTGCCGAATACAGATTAAAACCCGCCTAAGCAGCTTTAATTTAACTAAAAGTTATTATTTTTTCACAGTACAAAATCTCAGTATATACTCAAAATCTACTGACAAAAAGAGACAATGGAATCTACATCAGCAATCAGTGAGTGACGGTTCACTAATGGACGTGTAACTCTCTCAATAAACGCCAAGGGGCTTGACATTTAATTACTGCCTTTCAAAAAAAAATCACCACTCCTTGTGATTAGATTAATAATGAGGACTAATTAGTTTCCTAATTATCGACCAGATTACGTTACGATACGTCACATACATGATAATGATGTTTTGTATCACTTAGCAGAATTACTAAAAATATTCTCAGAACGAAATCTGTGCATATTAGTAATCGGTTTTATGTATATTATTTTGTGTAGTTATTTGTTATCTTTTGGTATTATCAAAAAAGATGCCGATGGCTGCACTTATTTTCGTATTTAATATCGAGAATAAAAAGGTTGTTTTTTGGTGGACTGATTAAATATTAAAATTAGTTTTAAATAATAAATGATAATGTGTTTTCATTATTTTCTGAAAAACACAATCTATAGGATTTATCCGAGAGAAAAGCACTTGTATAGAATATCAGAGCTCGGGGTGCAAGCACGCCAGTCGTTTCCAACAAGTGCAATTTCTGTTATGCTATAGGAATTACAACCTTAGTTGGCAATCTTTATGATAATGCTTACACAATAATTATGTTAAGAAATAAGATATAGTATTTTGCCTGAATATTAAGAGTTACCCATGACATGCAAATCATTTTAATGCATCGAAAATTATGTAAATATTATTCATAGACATTCATGAAGACTTTCGCATCAAAAGCCACTCAAATCAGTTAATACTTACGTAATATTCATGCTAAACGAATTACATTCATACTCGTATTATGCAAAAGTCTGGTCGTACTCCTCACGGAGTAAGAAAACTTTCTGCCCACCATAAATTGCACGTATAAGTATTTGCTTTTGCCATTTTCAATCAGCTATACGTATTTGTTAAAAACCCAAAATGTTACAAAATAATAAAATGACCTATGTACGGTTCATCTCACGATTCTACACACATAACTCATAATATCTCTCTACAATAATATTGATACGGTCAACAGTTTGGAACACTAATCAGCTAACAGATTTATTAACATATATTATGACTATATTCAAGTTAGTTGTTTAGCTGTTGTTAATAAGAGCCTCAGGAACATTCGTTTTATTTCTCGTTCTCTTCTTCTATTATCTTCGCTCTTGTCGAATCGCTATCGACTTCGTTATATTTTCGTTTTATTGTTCCTGTAAGAATTTCTCTATTTTCATAAGTTACTGTAATAAGTTATAGTAATCATTTACCATCAAGTAAACTAAAAAAGATATATTCTCATTGCAATCGCCTTGTTCAGACAACAAGATTAAATGCCAATATTTTACCTACACTTAACATTTTTCGCATCCGTCTCGCTTACGTTTTATAAACACGTTGCTTCACTTAGAGGAATTGAAGAGTTCCAGCTTTAATAATAAGCTGTCGTTATTTCCCAAAGATCAAGCGTCTCTTGTTTATTATATCCTTTTTAAGACAGTGCCAGCTGGCGGCGACATTTTGTGCCCGTATTTATGAGCTAAACTTAGTTAGTAGTCCGAACTTAGTTCGTCATTCAAACGAGATTATCTCTCCTTCCACCTCGCGGTATCATGTTCTTTAAGAAAGGATACTTACTAATCTAATTTATGTAGTCTATAGCTGTGTTTAATATTATTACGGTTTCATGGCTATTTGCCTATTTATTTCGAACGTTTGAGCCAGTTTGAGCCAACAGTTAATTTAATAATTAAAAGTATGTGTTTTGGAATAGGTATGTAATAATTGAAATAAATAAATTAATATTTTAATATTTTAGTTTAAATATTACTCAAGCTACTACCAAAATATAATTTGTCTCACTTGACTATTACACTTACGTGTATAGTATTTTACCGAATCCAGCAAAAAGTTTATGCTGCGTATAATCGATAAATAGGTGTTTTCATTAACACAAGTTCAATTATAATAATATTATAAGCAGTGGTGCTTCTCGTAGTTTTCTATTACTTTGTAGCACTTCTTACTCTATTACTTTATAGCTAAATACTATTCAGTATAATTTTACTAGCTACACTATTTCAAAGTTTGTCTAGAATGTATACCCTTATGCATTTTTCATGTCTAAGGATGTTTACTCCACGAGAACATACAAACAAACAAAATGTCTTTTTTCCAAAAAACTTTATCTTCTAAAACATTTTTCAATTAAAAATGTACCTTATCTACAAGAATAGTTCCAAATTTAATTTTGTATTTTGCCAGTGTCTGTTATTGGTATGAAAACAAATAATGTACTACGGATATAGGTTGTCGTTCAAGTATTAGGTCAGAACAAACAGTTAGCGAGTGACAGGGGTTCGCGTGCGTCGCGTGTGCGACCGATATCTCGACGCCGTCGTATCACTCATACTTTACAATGCATATTGACATAAAACTGCCAATATTTCATGTCACTCCTACTCGCTATCCTCGTTTCCATATATATTATCTTTGCGCTTCTGAATTCGATTTACTTTCTATTAAAGACTGACTGCTATTTTGTGACTGATATGTATATTATTTTATTTGAATCGCTAATATTTTAAGTGATCCTGTCATAATGAAATAGATATGGTACCTACTTTTAATATTATTAGGTAGGAGCTGGCGTAGCCAAGGAGATTTCTTTTATTATGAAGCTTGTTTTTGTTGTTTGATTGACAGTATAAGAGTTAATTATTTTGGACACAACCTCATGATTTTCTTTTCTTTTTCAGTTTTATACTCCTTTCGTGTTGCTTCTGATATCTCTAAACATTTGGCAACATATTATCACTTGCGAAGAGAAAATATTTCCTGGATTACAACGTATGGGATTCATACAAACTATTAGGCGAACAAATAAAATAAAGGAATAGCGGACGCAATTTGCTGGCAACTGACCTTTTATTCCACTGGTCGTTTAGGTTATTACAACATTACACATACCTACGTATATTTGATAAATAGTAGTAGTTGTTATTAGCAATAAGTTTCATATATTTGTACTGTAAGATAGTTAAAATATGTGAGACCTTAATGGTGCTGATAGACTTGAGCATTCACAGGTTTTTATAAACAGAACATCGAGCATTCGCCGTTTTTACATCGTCAACTGAACAACGAACGAACCATGGTGTAATGGTAGCGATGAATTTATTAAACATTTCGAACGTGCTGTTAACTACCTGTAGGATGTGGCCGAAACAACAGTAAGTAAAATTACATGATTTCCAATAAAAAATTAAAAAAGTGTAGACTCATAAAAATGATTTTCTTCTCTTATGGTTATATTACCCAAAAATTGAGTTTAAGAAGTTTTGGCATCAATGTAGAAAAGAATTTTAATAGAAATTCGTAAGAATTTTCAGGAAACCTGAACAAAAAATATGCATTTAAATTTGAACTATTACCTATGTATACACAGGTTGCGAACATGAAATTTGTTTCAAGTATTTTATAATGCTAGAAAATATTCATAGCTCAGTGAAGCTACAAAGGCTCTAAAAGGCTAAAAATGCGAACCGATTTACGTAAAGAACAAATTCTCAGCGAAACATGGATTAATTCATTTTCGAAAGAATTTTCTTTCAGTTTAAAGAGCACTCGTCCTTGAACAGACATCGAGTGGGCTCTGAGGTTGGCTTAAGCACTTCAGACTTAATTTAGAACCTCAAAAGCTAAATTGTAAGTAATTTCATTCATTTTGTAAATTCGGTAAACCAATAATCACTTTCAATTTATGTGTTTATCTTAACAACAATCCCGGATTCGATTGATACGATACAACAATGAAAGCCTACTTCTGTTTTCTCTCAATCAGATACAGATCAGATTGAGTAAAAACAGGATTAAGTCGACGTATTCAGATGTAATAAGCATTAAAGGCTCTCGGTCATATTGTAATTGCATAAGATTTAATTTGAATATCTATCCTGTTGTTATGTTATACAATACTCAATCAAGTTTAATCGCATTAGGTGTCAGCTGCTCTCATTTTATGAACAATGGTAAATTACACAGCCATTATACACGAGATATACGGTGTATGCTATTCATAAGTGCTTTTCAGCGGGTGCCTAGAACGTGCCCGCGGCTATCACAAACAAACTTCAACTTTGCTTTTAAGACCGACTGTAGATTTATTTAAACTTTCACTAAACGACCATCCCTTTATTTTCAAAGTCCATAATTTTCTACGCGACCCTACCTTTACCGTAATCTATTTAGCTTGTAAACTCGCATTGTTATTACTTTAACATTAAAATTTATGAATTTTTCATTTGATATCGCTCAGGCCTTTGTTACCGAGTCTGAGTTAGTTAGAGGCCGAAAGCGTCGTTGCCAATTCGTAAAAGTTTTATTTTCAGGAAGCCGGGAAGAATAATCAATGGGCAGGCACAACAGAGACTGTGGGGCCATGATGGATTTCGTCCAATCAATGCAACTGGGTAAATGAAAAGAGCGGCCTAACGAAGAGCTCAGACAATAGTGTCGGCCGGCGAAAGCCTTAGAACGGGGTAACTAATTGTTATTGGTTTTACAATAGCGTCGGCTACCGCATGACGACGGCCGCCGTCGCCGACGCGCTTAGTAAATACTGAAATAAATTGTTGGTTTTGTTGTGGGTAAATGCGCACCGGACATTACCCTGCCGCGGCATCTACTTTAATATATAAACGGAAGACGGATTTATCAAAACCTAAAATGGATTTTCTTTTGTACTTTAATGAGAAAAATCCTTAAACCGAAAAAATAAGCGTATGGTTAATGTTGAATTATAAACAAATTACAATAATAATCTATCATACTGTCAATAACTTCCGTGCTCAGAAGTTTCGTATTTTGTTATCTTCAGTAAGTATCTCCACTTCGAAGTTACACTCGGAATACCTTCACAAGTCAGAGTAGATAGAACTAATACATCATAGTTGATTCGTAGCTGAATAATCCATTTTCTCTTACAATGTAACTGCTCAATAAATGATTTTCTCCATAAGGATAATGGTTGGATTTTCTGCTGTTTATTGTGGACTCAATCTCCTGGTATGATTGATTGAGGCTTAGGTGGAACTCTTCCAAGGGGAAATTACTTCGTTATTCTTCCTAAGTACTTAGCTATAGACGTGAATGTATACTATCAATATCCCGTAAGTGTTATATTATTTGTTTGATGTTCATTTTATGATGTGTAGCCCCGTATGTGTAAATGTGAAAGTCTGGCAGTATAACGTAATTGTGAGCAAATTTCTTCATAAATATGTATGATTATTACTTCTGTAGAAGGTATTGGATAAAATGAACAAAAAATATACTATCTAGAATGAGGTCTCGAGTGGTTATAGCTATTGTACAGGTATTTAGTTATTAGATAAAGAGTATGACTAAGGTTGATGTAATAACTAAAACTTACCTTACATTCCGTTTGTTTCTGTTTTCGTTTGACTGAATATAACGTTACTACTCATAATTATCTAACAAATGGAATTTATTAGCTCTTTTGTTTCGCTTGTTAGATAGGATTGATGTTTGCGGAATAGTCCTTTCGACGGTTTTGCTGCAATCTCTATCCGACAAAAGATTGTAACCACTTGCATTCATTGTTAACGACACCCCGACACGACAATCGCTTGAAAGTTAATATAGAGCTAGATTAGCTTGATATGTTATCCCAACGTTACAGTGGTGTCGCTAACAAATGTTTTTTGTTAACGATACCCCAGGGGTGTAGATCTAAGTTGCTGCTAGTTAAAGCAATAGTGTATCTAAATAAAGCACTTACTGATTATAGAGCAAATAGTTTGTGTTTTACTTTAAAAATATGTAGCACAAAGCACTCACTTTCAGATTTTCTTGATCTTTTATATGATGACAGCGCGGTGCTCGTCAGTCTTTCGTTTTGACTGCATCGTTATTATAGTGATTAGTGTAACTGACTGCGACGCCGGTGTCGTGGGTTCGATTGCCGCGGAAGATAAATATTTGTGTGATGAACATTTGTATTTGTCTTCAGTCTGGGTGTTTCCTATGTATTCTAAGTATTTGTTTACAAAAAAAAAGTATGTATATGTATTTTATTTCAGTTATCTAGTACCCAAACACAAGCTCTGCTTAGCTTGGGACTAGATTACGGTGATAGTGCCCACATTATAATAATTATTATTATTATTATTATTTCGTAGAGGTAGAGAAATAGTTTGAGTCTTCAAGAGATATGCTACGCTGTGTCTGCGTGGATAAGTACCTACTACTTGGATTTTATTTTGATTATCTTATCCCCACTGCACTGCTGGCATATAAGTCATTGTATAAGAAAATCAATAATATAAGCCTGTTATGCTAAATTTAGAATAATGAAGAGGAAAAAGCGTCGAACCCTTTGCTGTAGGTTTTATTTGAAATATATGAATATAGAAGGGTAAAAATGAAAGAAAATGTAGACAAATTCCAACATCTCATTTATTCTATTCATTCATAATATTTTTACATAGTGTATGATATTACAACTAGTTATATACAAATCGTAACAATTAACTTACCTGATTGACACGTTTGAAATTTAAAATTTCCGTAGAAGTGAATAAAAAATCCATATTATGAAAACTAGAAAGAATTGTGATAAAATTATTGTAGCATTTAACAATTAAATAGGTAGACATTTTAAAATAAATTAATTTTATTTACTTATTTACAGTGAATAAAATTATATGTTTTTAAAGTTTTAAACTTTACTCATCAGTCTTTGCCGAGGGTTATTAGTTGCCCCAACTTATCAAGTAATCAACGTCTGTGTACTACAATGCCGTCAACACCTCACAAGAATCGAAGATTAGCACAGATTTAGTTGTCATAAGTTTCATACCTATTATATTAAATACAGATACATACTACTTAGTAATATTTATTTGCTCTTACGCTATTTACAACATGTAACAAAAAGCCAGTACAGTACAAGTTTATAAGAATCTATATTAGAACCATAATAAATAACTTAAAGAAACTACAAAACATTATGCCATCATATTGTTCTGCTGTACCTAATTGGCGTCTATGCTTCTTTCATATTATCATTCCTCGTGAATTATTCAATCGATCATTCTTTGCTATGCCACATCAAACGTTTTAGTATAAGTAGCACGCACATACCATTGTACAATATCGAATCATCATCGTTTTATAGGCCTCACCCCACACAATAAAATAATATGTTCTAAATATTTGTTATGGTTTTAACAACAATTCTGTAGCTTTACTAAGAATTACGCGTGTTTGTCTCAAAAGTTACTGTTTTGTATATTTGTATGAAAAATGAATAAAGCCTCTAAGGAACAAAATTCTCTTACAAATATTTGACGTGTTCTCGTCGTTAACTCATGGCATTTCGTTTTTCTCTCGTCTATATCAGCATTTTTGTTACTCTCCGTGAGTATTTACAATTAGCTTTAGTTGACGGTTTCCCTCGCAGAAACATTTATTTTACACAATTCGTTTTGGACACGGCGTACTCTAATTACTTCGCTGTCATCGCTGTGTTCAGAATAATAAGCTATGTTTCATTAAAATTCAGACAAAAGTCATTAAATGACGCTTGTGTATGCCAAATACTGTTTAATTTATCGTTTGGCTTATAATAGATAAAATAGTTCTCTGTTTTAAATCTTGCTACAAGTTTATAATATCATTTAACTAGTTTCTAAAGCACCATTTATACGATGCAAACTTTGAAACAAATTGCATGCCGTCTCTGTCTTTCTTAGCGAACTCTAAGCTTTCTTTTTACAAAAACTGTTTGTGTTTAAATAAGTAATGTTACGGTTTTGAGGCAGCAAAAGAATAAATGTCTTAAGTCGCAGTGCGTAAAAGATGCAGCTTGGCTTTGGAACCATCGTGACATCTCTTCTAAAAGTTCAAAATAGTTGTATCCTGGTAAACTATATAAAAATTTGTTGTTATTTAAAAACAAAGAAGTCATGAAGTTTAACTTGCACAGCTTACATAGTATAAATGATCCCTCAATTGCTCTTATTAAAGACTATTTTTGGCCAGTTAGACCTACAACTAAACAATACTCTTTAAAACAACGATTATCATACATAAGTTATAATCTATTTTTGAAAGGAAGTCACTGTGTTTACAACAATGTGTAAGTTTATGATATTGGATATGTTTAATGAATTTGTACACAATGAATGTTATACTTAAGTAGATAGCGAGTACTTATACATAAATTTGTACTTAATATTATATATTGTATGAGAGAACTACCGGACACTGTATAAGAATGGTAATAATGTTGATATTCGCCAAATGATGCTCGACGTCGAATCTGAAACAATAAATGAAAATATTGCATTTCATAACATATGTTCTTTGATTTACAAGGCTGTTCCTAGACGGCTTTGGCCCAAGGTGAAAACCGTAGAGTTGTAAAAAATGAATATATTTTGCAAGTACGAGTCACATGTACGATAAAAAACACGAGTGTACTATCAGAAGTCAGCATTCTCACATCTCGTATTAAAATTAAGTTAGTCTCAGTCCTAATAATAAGCTGTACTAGTTAAGACTCAAATAATAATTATTATAGCTAATAGCTATAGTAAATTACAAATATTTAATCTAACATGAATTCTGTTCTATTCAATAGGCCAAACCGCTAATCAAACCGCTGCTATATTTATTACTTGCATTAAAATTCTTAACCAAAATTATCCTATTGAATGACGAGCTTACGACAGTGTTGACTTTGTGCTAAAATTTATTATCAAAATGCAAGAAAACGTGCATGAAAACATCTAACATAAAAGTTCTCTGAGACATTCATCAGAATTGACATTAATTCTGGCCTCGCGGCGGACAACTTAACCTCCTCGATTCCTCGGACGGAGCGGTATGCGTAAACACAATTTTCATATTTTTAATTGACATATTATTATGATTGTGTAATTAATTAACGATACATAGTAGTAAGCGATTTTGTGTTGTTTTACTTTATTTGTTAATTTGTCTGACGAAATAAAACATACCAAGTTTTACACATAAACATATATAATATAATATTATATGTATCTGTTTTCTGACCATCGAATAGGGTTTGCGCTGTCATAACATAATGTGACAAGGCTCTGCGTCAGTCATGTCACGTTATTTACCTATACGAGCAAAATACAATGCCATTTAAAACGATTCCAATTGAAAATAAAACCAAAACGGAAATGCAAAACGTCTTAGATATCTGAAAGTGTAAAATACAGTTTGGTGCTCAGTGTTCTATGCTAAATTCGTCCCGTAACACGAAGTCACTACACAAGTATTGATTGCACTTACCTACTGCTCTATTACGGACGCCTAGCACGGAGGCAACTTCTGGTTGCTCCATATCGAAAATTAGTTCGGCGCGTGCCGCGTACAGGTTGTATATGCTCGCTATGCAGGTCAACCGGAGACTGCCACGCTCGAATGCCTCGTTCCGAACCACGAACGACACCTCTGCAATAGAAGGAAGTCTGTTGTCTGGACCTGTCCTCTCAAATGACGGCTTCAAAGTCTCTTTCGGGGGTCTCCTAATTTCCTCTTTATGCAGATTTATGTACGACTCATCTAAATACTGAATGTTGCCTTCGTCGTGGAAAATATTGAAATTCATATCATCGTCCGGTAGTTCCGTAGTCGACGTTTCGGCCTTCGGCGGTGGGTCCCATTTAAACCACGACGGTAACTCGTGAATAAGAGATTCCATGTCGATCTGAGAAAAACAAATATAATATAATAATAATTTAGTAGGATCCTGGTACGCGCATACCGCCTGAGGGAAAATATTACGGATATTGCACGGCTTTCGTTAGATAGAGCAAGCTTATATAGCTCTGAGCTGTTTTGTGATTAATGAACTCGCCTACGCAGCGGGCAGTGACGGCGGCAAAAACAACGGTCGCGTCAAAGTGAAGTAAGTAGAAACTGGTCCATTGTCCGCCGTGGACATCGCTGGCAAGAAACACTGATCAAATACTTTTTATAAATTTTCAATAAAATCTGCAAAAAAATTCTTGTTACATCATAGACAAACTATTCAATTATTATTATCAGAATATTTTGATACGATTATTTATAATCTAAGAGCAATTAATAATTTATGTAGAGTAACTAGATGTCAGATTGCCAGCATTTTGTCGATTATAAACAAATTCTTAGTATATCTATGCATTTCAGAACATCTAATAAAAATGGTGAAAAATGCTATTCTTTGTAACATGAGTTCCACATAAGAGTAGCTAGATGTCAGATTGCCAGCATTTTGTCGATTACAAACAAATTCTTAGTATATCTATGCATTTCAGAACATCTAATAAAAATGGTGAAAAATGCTATTCGTTGTAACATGAGCTCCACATAAGAGTAGCTAATTCTTACCATCTCTCCGTTCACCATTCTCACCATTCTCCACCCATTGGCCTTAATATGTACGTAACAAGTTAAATTTCCTCTATTTTATTGTATTTAACCTATTTTGTGCGCTGATATGAACCGCCGAGTATATCGGAAGCTTATCTTTGCAAGATGAAAGAGTTTATTGGGGAAAATGAGATACTTAAGCATGTCTGCAGCTTCCAACAATATGCTTATAATGTTATACCCAGCTTTGCACATCGTGACTTCAATATTAATAAATCTTAATAATATAATGTGTTAAAAATGTGTTTTTTTTTTGTAATGTATCCATTTATAATTTTTCTTTATAGATGAGAAAACCAGGACCAGATAAAATGTAGATACTTCTAGGAGGCCTATCTTCACAAATGTTTTTCGGCTGATATGATGACGCTAACGCCGATGCTAATGAACTTTTATTATTTAAAATTATGTGCATTTGGTACACCTTTATTTGTGTATTAAATTTATGTCAAGGCTGATATAAAAGTATTAGTATCAAGTATAGAATTTAACCCAAATATTTTTTATACCGCAGGTACTAAACTATAATAAAGAACTCTGATCTTACCTCTCTTCCGTTCAGAGCAAATGTTATATTGGCAGGCGGATTGGCTGGCGGCGATGCACATGTTGCTCTCAGTGTCGAGGCAACACCATACCACGATCGGTCAGACACCAGCTTTGGAGCCCATTCTGGTGCCTCTGTAACAACAACGCTTTAGTAATAATAGTCTTAATTAAAATGTTTTTATTAAGATTCATCATCATGTAAATGCTTAAAATTCTATATGGCAATTTAAACCCATTGAAAAAAATGTTTAATACTACTACTGGCTTGGTACCTTACTGCCTGGACATGAAATTTAATTCACGGATATACATAATTCTACATTACAACACCTATTCACATGAATAGAATAGCAAATTATACTTTTTATACTTTTAATGTAAGTAACAAATTTTAAGGTCATTCAATAATTTTTTTTGGCAAATTTTTGAATACAATCAAGTATCCTGTACAACCTTTTGCAAATGTTAGCTTGCATTAGATACAAAGACAGGTAGGCCACATTATGTTTGATCATTTTTAGCAAGTTTTAGTGCTATATACTAAAATACTACACAATTTAATGGAGTAATTTAATAGTCGCTACAAAACGCATTTACGAAATAAATTTATAGTCTCTATACAGTAAACGTATGTGATTTTTATTTTATCATAAAACTAAAAATAAATCTTTTTTTAAAAGTTCTTTGGAGTAGGAATAATTTAAAAAAAAACTTCGAAATTAAGACAAAAAGTATTGTTGTTGAGCCGTAACAAGAAAGGGATTTCGTAGGTTATGGTACATTGACCTATTACTTATAAAAATTTAGAAAGTGAGTTTACATAGTACACGACAAATAAAATACACAAATTCTTTAAGAATAGTTCTTACAACCAGGTTTAATTAAAGACACATTTACACGTTATTTTTTTGAAAGTTAAAATATATTAAGAGTCGTAAAAATTCATGGCGGAGTCATTAGATGCCGCAGTTTTCAGAGAGCACACTTGTAACAAAGTCACGGTACATACATTAATTAGCACGACGTGGTTTTAATTTTTAATGAATGTGGTTACTCTACGTCTACTAAGTGGCATGTTCTCTTCACTTTCACGAATAGGCAACTAAACATTTTTGTTGCTGTTTAGATATTATGTAGGTATATCATACTGTTACAACATGTAACTCACATTAATAGACAATAGTTGAGCTACGTTTTCTCAGAGGTACATCAATATACATCGTGTCAAGTCTTACATTAATATTCTACGAAAGAAAACTAACAAAGATAGCGCGATGTATACAAACGAGTTAGACAGCTCTTGGCAAAAACATGAAATTCCCTCTATATTCAACGCTAGAACACTTAAAAGCTTTCATACAGTGTTCGTCTAATGTCTCAAAAGCTTATATCTTAGGTCAATGACACATTTTTGACTTATAAAATGTAAAGCAAAATTAAATATTTACAACTTTATTGTTGACTATAACAATCTCCTACCTTTTAGGCCGGTATTACATTATCATATATATATGTATATATGATTTCATATCTGTCAATTTCTATGAACATAGATAATCACATATAGTTATTATACCGTCCTATGTTCTTCATTTAAAAATGACTTACACATCTTTGATCATATTTCTATGATAGTCTAATAGCGGCCTTAGAGAGTTATGTTTAGCAGTCGACCTCTTTAGGTTAATAGAAATTTATTTTAAACAGAAAGAGTAAATTTAATCTGCCATCATATTAATTAAAAATTTTCCTCTCAACAGGAAAATGCAAATTAAGTAAAGTTCTCATAAAATATTTAAGTATGCCTACTCTAAATGCTTAATGGTCCTAAAATAATTTGGAAAAAGTTATAACAAATTAAATTATCTTGTTTGTTTAAACAGGTTATTTTATACACCGTGAAATATTTTAAGTAAAAGTTGAAAAGATTTCGCAGTCAGAATGCTGACGGCTAAACTTGTCATCTTTGTTTATAAAGCGCCTCAACTCAAAACAAGTAGGTACCTATGTCTACTCACCATATTCCTTTACTGTCAACACAAGCTAGGCAAGCCTTAAGTAGGTAAGTATAAGTTTTATTCAAATTATTACTTTAAGTACATTTAAACGTTTCTCCATTCTAAAATATTCGGAGATAGAATCAGCTCTCTGAAACTTCTAACCTTCTTTCTTATGACCTTATCGGTTTTTGCTTTAAATTTCTTGCTCTATTTCGAATAACTTCGCTCCAATGTTGAGTGAAACCCTTTATTAAGGCCTATAGTAATAGACCAAAAACCTATGAACACGTTTACTTTACTGAAAGTTTTGGAATATACTTAAATGTAGAAAGTTTATTACCTTTGATACATCAACTATTCGTTCCTTTGATACATTCCTAGTTCAATAAATTGTTTTTTTTAAGTATTTGGCAGTCAACAATGTGCACTGCAAAATAATAGCATGGTCAAATTAATTCGACTAATAATAATAAACATGATTTTAGCCACATCAAATCAAAACTAAATTATAAAATCAGGTAAGTATTACCCATGTTTTACCCATCATTTATGATAACGCCGCTTAACGTTATTCGCATCGCATGATAAAGCATAAAATACTCAAAACTTAAAAGATAAAGATGAAAGTTGATCGTTAAAAAATAAACCTTCATTGAATAAAGCAAACAGTCCGATTTAAGATAACTACTCAAATATAAACATATATAAAACAAACACCATAATCCTCTTCAAACTAAACGGGTTTAAATAATACCAGCAGAAACGCGAAACGTGCTCGCCGTCGCAAACATTTTGATTGCGACGGCGAGCACGTTTCGCGGTAAATTAAGATTACGATTAAATGAAATCAAGGTGTACTCTGTTCAGCCATCACATTAATACAAGCTTCTGAGTTGATGGCACGTTTGTTTGCTAGCTTTGTGGGTCACGAGGTTCCTTTCCAGTTACAAAAAATGAAGGCCCTTTCAATCAACTCTTCTTATGCTAGGAAACGCTTTAGAAATAGAAAAATTTAGTAGGTTGTTGCTAGAATAATAACACTAAAATTATGTTTAATATTATGTAAACTAAGTTTGAGCTCTGTGTTTTATTTGTCCTGAAAAACGAACCTTAAGATAATAAATAAATGTACTATTGACAATAAATTACGTTTGCCGAGATTTATTATTCAAAACATTCAGGAAATGTATGGGTATTTTAACGTGGGTTAATATTAACATTTTGGAGCACTACACCCACTTTGCATGCTACTTTACTAAATTAGTTTGACTTTAAGTACATAAATCACATTACCTAACAGCAATCTTTAATAAAAGTGTTTAACGTTAATGATGAATAGTGTCAATGTCACGCGCCACTGAGTGAGTGTTGCATCCTGATAATTATTTACACACAACCAAGGTTGGTAAAATAATTGGAACATGTGTTGTAATAGACTCCAGTCCTAAATATCCAATAAATAAGACATAAGTCATTTTGAATACAAAACTCATGAATTTATTATAGTTTACTCCTTACGTCATTTGATTACTAAATCTTTTGTAAAAAGTAAATCGGTTAAAAGGGACTTTGGTCAAGCATTATATTTCCAAATCTGAATTTTTATGCTAAAGAATACACAAGTATTGTAAACGAAATTCCATTATTTTAGTGTGAACTGCACAATCTTTCTCAGGATTCGAAACCTGCCATAACACTTTATTACTTAGACCATTACAACAAAGACAACTTTGTACTTAAACTCGAGTCAATTCTAAAAAGCCTTTAGTTTAGTTAATATTTGAAATAAAAAGTATTATTTTACGTTTATAATTACCATTAACCATTATTATTATTTTACCATTTATTATTAATTAATTGACTGGCCTGTTGGTCTAGTGGTTAGTGACCCTGACTGCTAAGCCGGAGGTCGTGGGTTCGATTCCCATCCAGGACAAACCTTTGTGTGATGAGCATGATTGTTTGTCCTGTGTCTGGGTGTAATTTATCTATAATATGTATGTATTTACAAAAAAAAAATGTATATAAGTAGTTTATCAGTTGTTTAGTACACCCATAACACAAGCAAATATAATTGCTTAATTTGGGGCTAGATGGCGCTGTGTGAATGTGGTAGAATATTATTATTATTATTATTATTATTATTTATTATTATCTATTTAAATAGTACCCATTTACATAAACCATTCTACCTTTTCTCTACAACTCTACCAAGGGTAACAAAGCTTGAAAATGTGACTAATGAGTAAGTCCTTTTAATTTAGCCGAAACTCATAATAAGAGAACTCAATTCAACCCGTGACATAGAGCTAATGTTTTAAGTTCAAAGTTAATTAAAACAAACAGGTGTTAAGCTGAGACTATTCATAATTTCTAAGAATTCAGGCTTAGTTTTGAAATTAAAATACTGAAGTCTTACAACATTTTCATGTCATCCTTTTCGAGAGTGTTTTTCTTCCACCTAATATTAGTCTTTGTTATAGAACTTTTCCTGAGGATAAATACCATCGAGCGTTAGAATGCGTAATGCTTAATCTCTGTTGGGACGTGAGTGTGTATTTACAAATATCATGTTCTCGGTGTGAGCCAACATTGAATTGTGACTTTAATATCTCGAAAATCCTTTGAACCTAATTAATCCGTGTAATGGCAACATGTCTCACAAATGACCTCGTCAGCTGTGATTCACGACAGAGAATCACGTCATGATGGGACAGGTAAATCCCCATAATTTAGAGAGGTTCATGAACGAAGTTACACCGTTATGGACGCTGAGGTGTCTATTACAACGTGAGGAAACAAAGTTTCGTGTTTAACTTCACACTTAATTTCTATGACGACATTTAGATGATCATAGCCAAAATGTAAATTTAGCTGCAACTAAAGTGACAATAGAAGACTTTATTGGTTGGAGTGTTGACCGCTGTAGCCTATGAACGTTGAAACACTGTTTGAACTGTGTTGTATTGCCGTATTGCACTCTACAGGGTACGATGTAATATGCATAATTGTCGCGTGACTATGAACTGTAACGGGTTCTGTTTAGAGACTTCAATGAAATCGGTAAACGACACGAATGCGTGGTTCAGATTCACTATTGATGTGAATAAAGATTAATACTGTTTGTTTAGGAAAGAAACAAAAAAAAGTTTTCTTTGTTTTAATTAATTAGTTGAAGTAACATTTGATTTTTATCTTTTAACTATACATGAGTTTCTGAACCAGTTCAAGCTTTTAAAATTAGGTCAAAATTTTATATAAATTTAATAAGTTTACTTAGCAGCTTACTTTCTGCTAAGTAAACTTTTTTTCTGTTTCCTTCCTGTTTGAAGTCGGATTTTTTTGTTTAAAATTCTTTTATTTTACGATTTTCAGTGATGGGTAGACCTAAATCTTGCTTAGGTATTATTTTTGTACGAACTAAACATTTTGGAATATTAATCCGTGTGAAGTAAGCCCGACTTCTGTTCAGGAATTCCCTCGACTGTCTATGGTCACCTGTAATGGCACTTAAAACCCATATGGGAGCAAAGTTCTCATCATTAATAATGAATTAAGTCCAAACACCAAGTAATTGCTGTAAATCGTTGTCGAGTTCCCTCGACTGCCTTTCGGCTCCATTATCAGATCGACTCCAAACCTTCACTAAATAGTAGTGCTTTAAAATACTTAATGAAAAAATAACAAATGCACTAGTTGCCAGTACGATTTGCGAAAGTTTTTCCGATTTCCCTGGGATGCCATCATCAGATCCTGGTTTCCTTATCATGGTACCACACTTGGGATATCTACTTTCCAATAAAAAAAGAATCATCGAAATCGGTTCATAAACGACGAGGTTATTCGCGTACACACATAAAAAAAGCCTTTGCGCGACTGATGCCCAAATAGAATAACGTCCAAACATACGAATGTCCAAAAGCATGTCAAAGTGTTAAAAATATTCAACCATAAAAATGTCCAATGGTAATATTGCCCATATATAAAAATTACTAAAATAAATATAGTCCATATATAAAAATTACTAAAATTAATATAGTCCATATATAAAAATATCCTGTAATAATATTGCCCAACCCTAGAAATGTCGAATGTTAAATATAGCCAATGATAAAGTTGTCCATTAATAAAAATGTACAAACACATGTCAAAATGATAAAATTGACCAATTATACAAAATTCCAATGATAAACTTGTCCTAACTAAAAAAATCTATACATATAATAAAAATGTAACCGATCGCTGTCTGTACATGGAAGATATATGAGAAAAAATACTATTGGGACCTATATCAACGCAAATAGAACCCAAAACAATGATTTTTAAAATTTTTGTCTGTTTGTCTGTTTGTCTGTGCGTTTGTGCACGCTAATCTCAGAAACGGCTTATCCGATTTAAATATGGTTTTCACTAATATATTGTGGTAAGCTTCACTTAACATTTAGTGTTTGTTTCATGTCAATCGGTTCATAAATAAAAAAGTTATGCCAATTTAAAGAATCACATCGAACATTCGTTAATTTACTACGAAATCTTATAGAAGCAGATATTTTAACAGGTTGCGGAATAGCTGATAGTGTTTTTATTCCTCGGATTCCTGTCATTCTAAACAGTCTTTCATTTAGTTTTAAACGAGTCCAGTTTCCAGTGAGCCTATGTTTTGCGATGACTTATTAAAGTAATTAATTAATTAAGTAATTAAAGTAAAGGTAAGACACTAAAAGTTGTGGGTGTGGATCTAAGTATTAGCTGTTTTTCGGTCAGCTTTAAGTGGCTCTATCACGTGTTAGCATTACTAGCAGCCTGTATGCTTTGATCCCTGATGGCTATACGTCTAATCCATACATCCATACATATTATAAAAGGCTTTGTCCTGACTGACTGACTGACTGACAGACAACGTAAAGCCTAAACCGCTGGTCGTAGCGACTTGAAATTTGGAGGGTGTGTTTGTCTTAATGTCTAGAAGTGTACAAAGAAAGGCTTATTAAAAATTCAACCCTTAAGTGTATGAAAAGGGATGAAATCGATTGTATGAAACGTCTTCATTTTTTAAGTTACAGCTTTGAAATTTTGTTTTGGAATACTTTTATTTAAATAAAAAATACGCTCATAATTTTTTTTACTGGGGTGGATTTATAGAAGTGAAATAAGGGATGAAATATTGTATGGAAAGATCTTTGCTTTTGAAGTTGGCGACTTAAAATTTGGAGGGAGGGGGAAGGGAGGGGGAGGAAGAGGAAAGGAAGGGAGAAGTGAGGGGAAAGTGCGGGGGTAGTGAGGGAGAAGTCAGGGGAAAGGGAGGGGAAAGTCAGGGGGAAATCGACTGCCTCTGTATTTCGGTGGTACTGTGTATGGACTGTGAGGTCGCGGGTTCGATTCCCGCTCAGTGCAAGTATTTGTAGCATGAACATGTCTATTTGCATTGGTCTGGGTGTTTATATGTATAATATGTATCTATTTACAAAAATAAAAGTATATAAGTATGTTTATCCGTATTCTAGAACCCATAATACAAGCATATAATATGCTTACTTTGGGTCTAGATGGCGTTGTTTAAACATAAAAAAGAAAGAGGGAACTTAGAGGTGTGAGGAGGCAGTGAAGGGCAAGTGAGGGGCAAGTGAAGGGCAAGTGAAGGGGACGTAAGGGAAAGTGAGGGAAGTGAGGGAAAGTGAGGAGTCAGAAGTGGTGGTGAGTGAGTGGGAAGTGAGGGAAAGTGAGGGAGATGGGAGGGAGATGGGAGGGGAAGGAAGGGGAGGGGAGAGGAAGGGAGGGGAAGGAGAAAGTTATTGTAGTGAAAATTTGCCTTTGTGTATTGTATGTTGTTTTACGGGGGATATCTTTAAGTAGGTGAAAGAGGGTTTGTACGAATAGTGATGTTGATGAGATTAGAAATAGTATTTAAAACAGTATTTAAACATTATAAAAATGTCCATTAAAAAACGATATTCATGCGAGCGAAGCCGCGGGCAAAAGCTATACATATATAAAAACGAAAGGTCACTCACTCACTCACTCATCTCATCACGAAATCTCAAAAACTACAAGTGCTAGGAGTTTAAAATTTTGGAAATAGGTGCTCTCCTAAGACGGGATTTTGCGAAATTTATTTCCCTGGAGTATAAGTGGGAACAAAATATGTATGGAGCTTCTATAGTTTTTGAAAATAGCGAGTGCCAAGTTTCGTTAAATATCGCAAAATTTCGTCTGTTTTAGGAGTAGCGGGTGAATAGATTTAAATCGGATTCGCCTTAGAGACGGATTATACTGATATTTATTACTAATATACAATGTACGATTGCCGTAAGATTAGGTAAGAAATATTCTCATACAGGCACACATCTGAATTTTCACGCGAACGAAGTTTGTCTGTGCGTTTGTTCACGCTAATCTCAAAAACGGCTTATCAGATTTAAATATGGTTTTCGCTGATACATTGTGGTCAGCATCACTTAACATTAAGTGTTTGTTTCATGTCAATCGGTTTATAAATAAAAAAGTTATGCTAATTTAAATAATCACGTCATAAATGTGGTATGTATTTAGCTTAGCTTAGTTTGTTTTTAAGTTAGGTTAACACGTCTTATTTCTTTATTAAAATGTAAATTAAAATGTAAATACTTTATTAGTTAAAATGTAAATACAAGTTAGATTTATATTTTCTGGATTTATTTTATTTTTTATTTTTTGTGATAAAAACATGTTTGTTAACACGTTTCATTACGGAATAGGTGGAATTGAAGTGAATTACGAAATAGTAGTAGTCGATTTACGCTGGTTTCAACATGAATGGGTCGGATCGACCAGGGATGTACTACCCTGTCATAGTTTTCGACGTAAGAGTAATAGTATCCATATTATTGCGTTTCGTTCGGTAAGCGCGAGAGCCGGAGGCCCAACTGATGCAGAGATGACAAACCTCGCAGCATGTGTGGGACCAGCTGAGTATCCGCGGAGTCATTGTGTGGGTGGTGTGGGTCAACCCGCCGGCCAGGGAGACCTGTATACACGGTGATGCCGCTGGCCGCCCGCGGCATTGTACAAGGGCCCAATTAGACCTAACCAAAAAAAAAAGAGACTGCCCCACCAGGTTGCGCATAATCTCGGAGTGGTTCGTCGTGCAGGTTGGTGACCGGATAGTGGAACCCGGCGACTATTTTCGAGACGGTACGGCGGCCTTTTGCGAGCAGTCCGTATTATGGAAGCCCGGAGGCCTAAGACCCTCGAGCCTTTACAGCTGCGAAGAGACATCGCCTCCTCAACGGCCGTCTTCTATCGCCTTTACCACGGAGAGTCTTCTCAACAGCTCTTTAAATTAATTCTTCCCTCTCCCTTTTTATCCAGAACGACACGTGCGGGACTGAAGTGCTACCCTTTCACAGTGCAATCTAAAGGGTCTCGAACCAAACGGTTCAGCTTTTTATACTTTTGTCGCTCAATTAAAGCCTGGAACTCTTTACCAGCGCATGTGTTCCCACCTAACTTTCATCCTGGGACTTTTAAGCGAGGCGTGAAGAAGCATCTCACTAAGCCGTCATAGTGGAGGCCACCATACCAGTAGTTTGGCTTTTGGAATGGTGTCCACTACTTCTGAATTCCACTGACTGCTTACCATTAGCTTTTATATAAAAAAAAAAACTTATAGCGTTTTTATTCCTCGGATTCCTTTCATTCCAAACAATTTCCCGTTTAGTTTTAAACGAGTTCAGTTTCCAGTGAGCCTATGTTTCGCGATGACAATTAATGAGTGTGGATCTAAATATTAACTGTTTTTCGCATGGTCAGCTTTATGTGGATTTGCCTGTATGGTTTTGATCCGCGATGGCTATACGTCTAATATCGTAGATAGAGAAGCATTTACTGTAAAGATTTTTCTTATTCACCTAAACGAAGATGTTTATAATTCAAAACAAACCAAAAGATATATCCAAAACATGCTGCCCAAAATCACTATTCCACGCGGAGCGGGCACAGCTAGTACCTAATAAATATGGCCAAAAATACGAAACCCAAGAAAATTTAAATACGTTCATGACTTTAATTGTAAATACATTACAAAAAATTTAAATTTAAAGAACAACAGACAGAACGAATAATTTAATTCACCCGGATCAAACCACCTAAGCATGTCTAGCTTTGAGCTGTGTTTGAATTAGCTAACTAAACTCACAAAACTGCGCGACAGAGTTGATATACTACCAATGTAGATTTGAGTCTATACTATTATTATGTATA
Organism: Parascotia fuliginaria; assembly: GCA_963082885.1. Classification (NCBI taxonomy): domain Eukaryota; kingdom Metazoa; phylum Arthropoda; class Insecta; order Lepidoptera; family Erebidae; genus Parascotia; species Parascotia fuliginaria. Next base: position 12,064,814 of record OY720176.1, on the reverse strand, counting down.
TTATACATTTGGACATTTTTATGTGCCTGGACATTATTATAGCTGGTCATGTATGTGGTTGGTTATATCTACAGTTTGACATTTTTATGACTGGACGTTATTATAGTTGGTCATTTATTTAGTCCTGTATAAATATAGTTGGACATTTTTATGGCTAGACGATTTTATAGCTAGTCATATAAGTGGTCGGTTGTTTCTATAGTTGGACATTTTTGTAGCTGGTCAAATTACAGATTGGACTATTTTACAGTGATGGACGTTTTTCTTTTTAGACATAAGTCGTGCAAAGGAAAAAAAGATATATACGGTCGAATTGAGAAACCTCCTCCTTTTTTTGAAGTCGGTTAAAAATAGAATTTCATATGTCCACTCACCAATACAATTGACAGTGACATATAGTACGCGGTTGTCCTTGCCCTGCTAAAAATTGTTTTATTGCGAGTGTAAAGAAACTCTGATATTCTTAAGCACTTCTTGTGACTCTACTTTTGCCAGTCTTCATTTGTTTATCGTCACATTTTTATAATGTAATTTTTTTTTTCGAATTTTGATCATTCATTTTAATCAAATAATACTGAGTTTTGATTGACTTGACAATAAGAAAAATAATGTCCAACTGACACATAGGTCGAATGCAAGGAACGTAATAATATCTCTCTTTTACAAAACTAGTATTATGTCAGGCCTTTACAGTTTATATTCAGTAATCCTATTTCTGATCCTTTTTGCTTCAATTTCTATTAGTCGGTATCCAGCTTTGTCTCGTTTGATGTTATTGTTCCATTTTGTTATTTTTATGACTCTAAGTACTTACTTGGTATTTGTTTTCTATCTATATACTTTAAGAGCGTTTACGCCTCATGAGTGGCAACGTCACGATTATTATTTTGTGTTATATTTCGTGGTTTTCAATTATTATTATTTGACCTTAGGTATATCTTAAAAATATAAATAAGTTCAAGCTAGAATTAGGTGAAAGCTGTATAAAAAGTAAGTGACCATAATGCTTACAGTTATCTTACTATGAAAATAACGCAACTTAAGTTTCTACTTATTACTGCTCTGCTCCCGTCGCCAGTAACGTAATGTTACATAGCCTCAAACCATCCTCAAGAACTGGGCTATCATTCACAAAAATTAATCAAATCCGAGTAGTAGTTTTAGATATTAGCGCATTCAAACAAAGAAACAAACAAAAAACTCTTCCGCTTTATATCCTACTAATATTAAACATGCGAAAATGTGTGTGTGTGTGTGTGTGTGTGTGTGTGTGTGTGTGTGTGTGTGTGTGTGTGTGTGTGTGTTGCTCCTAAACGGCTGAACCTTGTAAAAAATATTGTACGCGCGGGCGAAGCTGTGGGGCGCAGCTAGTAATAGTATAAATAGAAGTACATAAGTACTGAAACCAACTTCAATATAATTATAAAAGATGTAACAACCAGTAATCAATAATAACACTATTATTTTATATCATTAAAATTCAATGATAATGTGTTTTATTTGTTCGGTTGATATCTCGTCTATAACAGTATAGTCATATTTATAATGACTGTTTCATTAAATATCTGATGTTTTGTTTACACAGTTCACCTTTCTATTAAATTAACACTACGATACGGTTAGTATAAAAAACCCTGTTGTGACACAAGCTTTTCCCTTTTAATATTTTTATTAGGTCAACGAGTATTATTCAAATGAATCATCTTTGTCATAATAAAATCAGTGGCAAGAATTTTATTTTAAATTGCTTTGAAAACTCTGTGTTTATTTTTGTATGCGGAATGTAAAGAAAATACGCTGGGAATTTTGTAACATTAATATTTTTGGAACTAACAACATTCAGAATAATGTGTTTTTTCTTTTCTAAAGAGACATTACCCTAAGATTTTAAAACATTTTCGTAAGTCATTCTCGCTTTAAGATATGATGATTAAAGACATATTTTTTGTTTATTAAAAGGAATCTCAGCTCAATTTTTGTTAAGTTCGCTGTTTTATGTATTTTTCTATCGTTATATTTAGTTACTTGTTCCCGTAATAAACATATTCATAATTATAAATACGTAACAGCATCAACATAATATCATAACCAGAAAAACCGAAATACGTCCACTGCTAGACATAGACATATTCACGATTAAATACTATTTCCAATAAAGTGAAATAAAATACGTGGACATACAGATAGACAAAGAATACAATAAGTATGATACTACAACAACTGTCTAATGAGCCGATTCTTAATTAAGAGCTTGTCTCACTGATGTAGGACTGATCTCAAATATATCAAGATCATATTGTTTTTTGATATAAGTCTATTAAGTAATACATTTATCAACATTTGTATTGTTTATTATAAGAAAAAAAATAGAAGATTTCATTGAGATCTGCAGACAGAACATGAGTGAGTTAAATTACACAAAGCTTCGATAAAGGCGATTTATATAATTAATTCTTCATTATTTTATAAATATTTATTATAGTCATTTGGATAAAGGCCAAGGCTGAGGTTAGCCTATAACAAGTTTTAATTAATCATAACATTGTTGGTAAAATACATTAGATATTCGACGCGAATCATATTTTTTTTATTAAGCCTTTAAAATAAAAGATAGACAACGACTAAAATGGATGACATACGTAGGAATGGGCAAAAAGAAAAGACAAAAATAAAATATTGAAGTATATAATAGCTGTTATTTCTAATCTTGAAGCTTTTGTAACTTTAACATGTAGGTACCTATTATTTATAAAATATTTCTGACAAATATGTTTGAATAAACGATTTGAGAAACGAAAATTAGTGATAATAGTGAATTTATATAGTAATACACCGCCGTGACGCGACAGAATCTCACTCACGTGGGTGGCTGAACCTCTATTGACCCTACCAAGTCATTTGTTATTATAGTTGTAATGTCAAATTGTTTACAGAACTCAAATAAACAAAACAAATATTAATAAACTTATGTATTTAATCGATAATATTCATTTTGTTAGTTAAGCACAATAAAACAAGTAATAATTTGAAATATTTATTATTGTAATTCGGCTTGACATTAGGATCCAGCGGCGATAGATTATTTGAGAGCTTAGAATTTGTCACATTTACGTCATTGATAATCACTGTATACCGTCATGAAAATAATTACTACTAATTATGCAATTAAAACGAGCTACTTAATATTTTTTTGCGCTCTGAGTAATTATCACTTTGAGATAATCATTTTTAAATTATGTTTAGCAGGTGAGTTCTTTACTAAAGGTACGTTCTTTATAAACTATAGGTAATATTATTTTTAAATAAGATAATAGTAACTTAAATTAGGTAAACTTAAAGTCTCGGGTCTAAAATGTAGGAAAAGCTAAGCTCCTGAAGAACCTAACCTAATGAAGAAGTCCAGAAAGGATAACTCGTTTAGGTAGGCAATAAAAAAAATCTAAGTAATGATCTCTGAGGCAAATCAGAAATGAACCAAAAACGCTTTATGGAATGATCAATTCTCACGACAATTCTGAGTAGGCATTACCAAAGAAGGAGAAGTAGTACCTACTAACTCCTTATACTGATGAAATTGACGAAGGTGGATCAGATAAGCTTAAGTTTATTTTCATACACAGTTACCTACCAAAGCTTAGTTAACAGACTCAGAATTATGAAGACTGAAAGATTGTAAAGTGGAAAATAGATTAGAAAAGGAAATAAATAACATTCGCAATTATAAACGTCCAAAACTTAAACATATTCTCTGAAATTAACACTAATCTAAATATATTAACTGCTTGAAATTAAATCTCTCACAGAATAATTACCCGACCGATATTTTAATAACTTCATTTTTTTCATATTTTTATATCAATAGATTTTAATTATTATTCAAGTCAATTTCCATTTTTCAATAACTCTCCATATTTATTGCAATCCTAATATTATTCTAACCATATCTGAACGCACGTACTTACCTACCTATATCATTAATTTTAAAAGTGACATTTTAGTCGATTTATGATATTTATTTATTATATGCTTTGATAGAATTTTAGTATTCATTTTATATACTTAGATTTCGACCAGTTAGGTACCTACTGCATACAAATACTTTATTATTTATCAACCCATTGACGCCACATTGCCAGGCACAGGTCACCTTTCACTCAAAAGTGTATTAACCCGCTGTCATCATGCTAGCTAAGTCGAGTCGAAAGGTCTCATGTAATTTCAGAAAATCAGACGTCATTGTTATTTATCGCTAAAAAGGTAAAGTCATTCAAGAGCAACGTATCGGTGTTTATTACAGCTTTGTCGGTTAACGTATCCGTCTGTAACTGTAATGTCTAACTCTTTGTCTCAATTTCGAGTGTCTTTATGATAGTAATCATAATCCATTCAAGGAAAAATACATCTCACATTACATCCAATCATATCTATACATCTAAAAACTAATATCTGTCCTTGGTTACAGAACGTAATCTTTTACCTCTAAATTACTAAGATTGACGTCAAATTAATTGTTACTTTAGCTTTGATAAGCAGTCGAATTAGAAAAAGTATTAAGTAGGTAAGTAAAAAAAAATATCACTTCAATTATGTAATTTCAAATCAAATGATAATGTAGTTTTATTGAATTGTAGGCAAATGTCAATAACATATAATTTAAGCCTCTGTAATACCGCTGCTTATATAGTTATTAAGATAACCACCTGCGTATCTTATTACCTATTTTATGCCACGAAGGTTTTCGATGGTAGAATTATCATAGATTAATGATGCGATCAAAATTCTTAAGATATTGAGAATATTAGAGAGAATTGATGGAATTATTTACCGACAACTTCTAAGGGTGCTGATCGTATTTCAGTGTGGAAGGTTGGCGCGTCGGCTGAGACCTCACATCGGAATCTGCCGGCCATCGCTGGAGTTGCCTGCTGCAGCACTACTCGACGAGCGCCCGACCGTGATATCTGATGACAAAAGAAAATAAGAATTTAATTATAACTCTACAGTTATTGATTGATTTTTACTTACATTATAAATGAGATCATTTTATAATGATATCATAGCAAGTACCTCCACGTGTGTATACAGATCGTAGATAAGATGTCAAAAATGTAGAAACAAAAAATAAATGTACGTGTAAGTGGTATATGTGACTTTCTTTACGGGGTTATAGAAATCAGCATGCCTCACCACGTCATGTGCCTACTCAAACTATACATTTTCCATCTGCAAGGTAATTAATAGAAGTGATATAATTGTTATTGAGTCCACACTAAGCAACTTTTTCAAGCTAATTTCTCAGAAGTTGCAGGGATGGTAGTGAACCAGTTTTCTTTAATAAAAAGTAACGTAAATCCAAAAAAAGCGTTACTTTGTTTTTTTTGTTAGCTTTTTTACGTCCAAGTAGTGAGTCATAGTGAATAACTAGGTTGTTAGGTATAATAAAATTCTAAGAAGTCCTATGGCTGTCGTGGAGTGTCAAGTGACAAAAGAGTTAAATCGTTAAAACGAACGCCGACGTTCCATTAAGCATTAATAATTTTTGCTTGTTTTTGCCAAATGCCTTACCGTGATGGTTATAGTAATGTATTCCAGCAGAATAATTAGTTTTAGAAGTTCTTGGAGCATAGTACCGACATATTTCGAAAACCTCTGAGTAACACTATAAACTTTATTGTTTAATTTCATTTTTGGAAAGGCTCATGCACAAACTTGCGCACTAGGGAACAAATCCTGTATCGCGGGGTACTTTACAAAACACACCTTTGGACGATAATGTGAGATGTCTCGGGATTTCTTTCAAGAAACAGGTAGAATTTGTACATCTACGTTTGAATTTACTGTCTCGAGCACTGTGAGAGTGCTTGTGTGACTTGTTAGGTTTGATTGCTACACGCAACAAAATTCAGAATGAGATTGGTACAAGTACAAAAAGTACTTTTAATAACTTTCGATACAGAGATGTTTGCCTAGTTTAGCCAGTATAATATATTATACACTTACTTAAAATAAATGTAAAATCATTACGCGTATTTCTGCACTTGAGATTTTCCAATCTGTTCTCAACTGCCACAACACCAAGTTCCGTTAACCAATTGTATTACCTACGTATATGTACATAATATTAAATGTTGCCGTGATTATTACAATGCTGTGCGGTCCAGACCGCATGCCGATGTGCTATAACTGTTGTGTTCATGTTGTGTGCAACGTCGACATGTGAGTTAATTAAAACCACTATGACTGTTATTTTATAGTATGAACATTCGCAAAGTTCGTTGGCTTAATTTTTTGCTTAGAACAAAAAGTGCATAAAAAGGTCTTTTCTGGTAGTTACTATTATATCAGAGGACTGGAAAAGTTCTGCAATACTTAGAGAACACAGTGCTAAAGAGTTCAGAAAATTAGTAAAAGCGGAGGGTATAATATTGAAAACAAAAAATTAAAAGGGCTCAAGGGACAAGTGCTCTGGCCCAGTATGGACAACCTCAATTTTAAAATAAGATAGAGGACACAGTCTATTCATCATCATCCAGAATACATTATTGAATACGATAACCACTTACCATGTATGTTTGCATGTTAGAGTTTAATATTTTTTTGTTGTAAACTAATTTTATAGAAAACTCTGTAATGCATTTGAACATTCAGAAATGTTACACGTAGACTGGAGAAGCCTTATGAATCTCGCTATACAAGAAAACTGTAGCCAAGACAATAGTGTGTTAGTTTATTATCTGAGCACGCTGTTTCCTTTACTTATTATACCTATTTGGTAAGTCGCCTAACGCGGTTATATCAAAGTAAAAATGAAAATATTATCTTGTAATGAAATCAACCAGTAATCGTCTAAAATGTAATAGTCAAAAATATGACGTTCATAAATACTATTGTCATAATTTTATTATCATGCCCCAATATGAATCGTTACGAATTCCCGACAATTCTCCGCGCTACTCAAATTACAGCTAATGTATGGTGCCTTCCCACGAACAATAGCATTAAGACTTGGTGCACATTAGAGCGGACCGGGTCACAACGCTTGAAGCTACAAAATACACTGTTTAAATTTTATATTTTTTATTGCAATGCTGTTATTTAGATTACACTACTGTGTCATTTTATTCAATTTATGTCAATAAAGCTTATCATTATTTTGCCATATCCTCAAACTAAAGTCTACTGCTTGTCAGGCTTTTCAAAAAAGAGTTTTTACCATAGTCACCACGTCTAGCCAATGGGTTGGTGACCACGTATAGCTGATATTTAGTATCTACGCAGGCAATGCTGCTTATTACCTCGTATAGCTTTAGTCGCTTTTTGCGACACCAGCGAGAACAGATGAGATGGTATCATGATCATTCTTTGCAACGATCATGGTAGTTTGTTAAAATATGTTGTGCACCCACGTCAGTGTACGCTATTAATTTGATTTAACATCAGAATCTGGCATGATTATTCACATGCGATGTGGTCCGGCCTACATAGATACCTATTGCCTTTTGTTTTGTGTGTACGTGCCATTATATTAAATCAGTCAGTAAGAACCACGATGAGGGCTCTACCTAATTACAACAATCAATATCGATCTTTTAAACGTGTCATTTAAAGCCCACGACCAAGGTTAAGTACCGCAAATGCTATATAATTTGGGTGTAATTTATAGTGCCACAAATTGAGATTAATGTTAGGTACTTAATATTGTAAAGTATCTGAAATCAATGTTTTAAACCGTAATAAAAATAAGTAGTTATTAATTTCATGACCTTTTCTTGAATTCATTATTGAAATTGATGTCAATGAGACCCAAATTTACTACGTTCGTTAAATTTTGTCAATGTTCATAAAAAACTTATATGTTGTATTTTGTCAGCTCAAGCCAGACCAGGCTCTATGTATTTTGCATTTGTCTATAGAAATTTATACTACTTCCTAATATAAAATCGTGCTGGAGACTTCATTACGGCAGTAAAGTTGTACATTTAAATACTCGTATATATAAACTAGCTGTGCCCTGCGGCTTCGCCCGCGCGAAAATTGCAATGTGTTTAATTAATGTAACTCGGGAAACAGAGCGATTTTCGGAAAAAAAAAATTGCGTATGTCCCGAAACCAAATCTATCTATATATCAATTTTCATAGAAATCGGTTTAGCGGTTTAAACTTAATATGGTGGTTAAGTATTCTTAAACTTTCTAAATCACCGACCAATTTTCTTAGTTTTTCTTTCATAAGAACCATCTCCTGACAATAACAAACACAACAAAAAAATAATTAACGAAATTGATCTAGCCGTTTAAGCGTGATGCCATGACCAAGGGAAATAAGGATTCATTTTTATATATATAGATTATACTATACCTACCTTACAAAAATATTTTTATCCGACTTCAAAAAGGAGGAGGTAAAAATTCGATGCGCACTTCAGCTTTCGTTCGATTTCGTCCATTAAATCTGTATTTTAGATTCTTATCAATCAAAGTTTTGTAAGTGCCAAGGCAGAATTAAAGATCCTTCTCGGCTGGCACTGACTCCAAAATAACTGATTATAAATTGTAAATAGTATAGTATTGTATAGGTATCAATGATTTCTTTGATTCCCCTTCAATGTTCATTACTTTCAAGTAATTAAATTATTATTTTCTACTTTTTAGTTAAGGATTATACATGTGGGTATTGGTTCGAAGTCGGTTACCGTTTTTTTTCTTAAAAATAATTTTATCTAATATTAAAATTCATATCGTTTTAGGCCAAATGTGTAACAAATAATAAAAGGATATATCGGTTGATCCAAAATAGTGAATAAAATTGAGTGGTGTTCCGAAATAACTGTCAAAGGGTAGTTAGCAACAGTGTCAAACGATAGAACAAGACAATTACTTGCAAGTTGCCTCACGATCCGAGTTGCCCGTACTTCTGAAATTGGGGTGATCGACACTAGGATTCCCTTTTACCTCGCTAGATCTCCTGGCTTTTCGAACAAAGGATAGATCTATGTAGCTTGCACAATATTATTTACTGCTACGGAATAAATTATATTTTTTGGAAAAATTTAGAAGTATATGGGCCGACGACTTTCAAATAGTCTATTGTTCTTCTTATTATACTTTTTATTCTTAAGCATCATCAAACAGTTTAGGTTCTGTTCACTATTGTCTCTATTCCAGATTTTTCTTACCCTACAAACATTAGGATTGTGTGCTGAAAGTCTGTGGGCGACAGTCATTGTTCTTAATGAAAATAGCCGCTTTCAAGTGTCTTTATATCCATCAAATTAAAATAAAAGATCCTAGCTAGCCCTAAAATAACAACCTAATTTGACCTTTTATTTTACTGCCGAGCCGCGACTGCACACGACGATAGGACCTAGTTTGTAGACTTAGTTCTTATTTAGGTTAAAACCTATTTGTTAGATCAATGTCAAAGTTTCTCGCGCTAGCGCCATGTTTTGAGTATAATTCGCATATTCATTTTGTAACTTTCGCTCAGCCTGACATTGTTGCGTAGTTCCAGAGTGTCACCAGCTAAAACATTACACTTCTTACTTCTTTTGCTTCTGCAATCGCCTGCCTTCGCTTAAACAATTGTGAATTTATCCGCGAACACAAATATAAAAATATATGTATATACAGACGAATTGTAAAAACCTAATCTTTTTTTGAAGTCGGTTAAAAAGTATCATTAAGTTCTCATTTACATGAACGTATACCTACGCAACGTAATTGTTGTATCGCGTCGTTACGGAGTAGTTGATGAAGATATAGGGCCTTCTCGGGTAACTTTAAGCATCGTGAATTTAGCGTACGAAAACAAGCGTAGGTATTTCATCTGTTAATACGAAACTAATAACGTAAAAGGTGAAAGGTCTTTAAAGAAAGATTTGTCTTAAAATTATATTATGTATAAACATGAGCTCGTAATATTGTTGAATAAACGCATATTTAAAGAACACAGTTTGCTTTTGAACTACCTACCTACTACCTATTTGTATACTTACCTATCTCATTTCGATTAATTTTTACGTTTTTTTTTATTTTAGCCTAATAAAGTGACTCCACCCCGCCTGATGGTAAGTAGTCAGTGGAATCCAGAAGCGGTGGCCACCATACCAAAAGCCATTGTTTTAAACTGCTACTATGGCGGCTGGGAATGGAGTAGGGGAAGGGTATGAAGATGTTGAGTAAAGAGAAAAGGGGGAAAATTGGGCCTCCGTCGCTCGAAACGCAGTAATACTGATACTACTACTCTTACGTCGATATTCTATGATAGGGTAGTACTTCCCCGGTCGATCAGGCCCATTCATGCTGAAAACCAGCGAGGATCTACTACCGTACGTGTAATTTAACTTTCTACTAATGTAAAATATTATTATTATATGCTTTTAATTTAATCTTAAAACTAATTAACATCAGTTTTTATCAAATAATTTCCTATTTTAGCTGCCACAGCTATAACATCGCGTCCGCCCATCAAAGTTACGCCAAATGACACAAGTCTCAATATTCTCTCACAATATCGTTTGTTGTTCTGTTTTACGTTCCCTTTCGTTGTACCGCAGTAATTACGCCAATAATCTCCCGTTTTAATAGCACCTACAATAATATAGCATAAGATATAGAGTCGTCGAATAACCTATTGTTACTTTAGTGTTACCTTCAACAGAGAGACATACAAATAATCTTGTGTCTCTAGTAAGTGTGAAATGCAAATAAAATAAATATTAGAATCATTATTAGAGCCCCAGAGCGGCCACACTCCTCGCACTATTAGATATGCGCGAACCTATAAACAGTGTCTTACATTAATTACAATGTCGAGCATGTCGGAATGAATTTCAATTATGCGTGGAGTGTGTGTGATCTTAATAATAGAACGCTCTGCATTATTTGTATTGTTACCTTGTTTACAGTGTTTGTATACTACGTCTATCCTAGATGTAATGAAAACATGTTTATGGTATATTAGTGACCCGCCTCTGCTTGTGCTTGGGTACTTCTATGATTTCTAAAAGAATATAAATCGTTGAAATCTCGTTATTTTTACTATTATATGCATATACTATACTAATAAGCCTTGCGGAAGAAATGCTCGCCAATTACTGTCCAAACATTCTTACCCTAATATAATAACGCATTGAAACATCACGTAAAGTTTATCGGTGGACTCTGGGTCGCGATGTCTGCAATCAAAATAGCACAAAAGATTCCAAGTATCGAAGTGTGCTCAAAAGACTTGATTCAAAATATAATAAAAAAATAAGACAGGCATATCCAATAATGAATCTTAGACATTGAGTTACGGCTCTCTCAAATATTCGTATATCGAAAAAATGTTATCTACAAGAAATTCATTATAGTACAATAATAATGCGGATAATATAATATGAACCTGTTTGTTGGCAAAATCTCGTGTTTTGATCAATCAAAACACGAGATTTCTATCATACCTAATTGAGTAATCCTAGATAATCGATTGACGTTTTTCTATTAATATTGTTGCTACGTATGAACAATAACAGCTATCGATATTTCTTTTTTTTATATTAGCTCACCAAAGTTACTCCAGAAGTAGTGGCGGACACGATTCCAAAAGCCAACTAAGGTAATATGGTGGCCTCCACTATGGCGGCATAGTGAAATGCTTTTTCACGCCCCGCTTAAAAGGCCCAGGATCAAAATTAGATGGGAACACATGCGCTGGCAAAGAGTTCCAGGATTATAAGTAAGGATCTAGGTAAATGGACAGAAATTAATTTTCCTTTCCCTTAAAGTAAACTTGAATTTTCTTCGCCACGCTCGCCTGTCATGTTGGAAAAGCGATTCTCGTTCCGGTTTTCGTTGAATAGTTTTCCTGGAATTTCTTATTTTATGAGCGACCGCCAATAATCGGTTGACTGATAAACTTAGTAAAGTATATACGAGCACTTGGTCGTATTCCAGTGCTAAAATTCAATGCTTAACTTAACATTGGCTCATGCACTACCCAGGTAACTCTGCTTTCCAGTTGCTACGAGTGTTATGACGGAATTTGATAGAGGCTATATCCAGCAGTAGATTTCAAAAGGCTGATTGAGAACTCTTATTTATGAGAAATGTCACTATATCTTTACACTACTTAACAACCACAAGACACAATACTATCACAAAAATGCAATCGGCAACATTCTGGTATTGAAGTGTCAATATGCTATTGAAAATCTCGTACTTCGTATTACTTATTAGACAATATTGTATTAGAGAATAAATTTTATTTTATGTCATTACTTTTAACCATAATACATCTCGATAGTGTTGTATTCTTCCAGGCTAGTAACGGTTAGGAGGGAAGAGCAGTAATGGAAGTAAGCTAGATTGTGTATTGTAGTAGATACAGCCTTTTCTTCAGCAGGCAGAGGACTTAAGAATACTGCACATTCGGTCACGTTTTATTACATCAGTTATGCGAATAAGCTTTTGTATACCAATGTAAGTTTAAAAAATAATAATTTGATACGGATATTAGATAAAAAGTAAAACTGCCTGTATTCCAGCCTTGTTTGAAGTAATCTCAAAATACTCTACAGATATATTATTTCAAACGTACCTACGGCTAACGAAATTAAATATACATAAAATTATTTTTATTTGTACCGTTAGAAGGTAGTACACAAAGGAAAATAATTTGATACGAGATTCGGTCTTTGTACTCTTACGTACCTACGTAGTTAATGAATATAGTTAAAAATTAATGAAATATTTCTTGTTAATTTTTTTTTTTTTTATATTCAATATCATATTATTTAGATCTACGTGATGTTAAGTAACTTCTTCTTCTCAGTCGCTTACTCTTGACAGAGTAGTCGTGGTCACGCGTGTTTCACGGTAGCGTCTCACTACCGTTCTCCATCTGTCTCTGGTGGAAGCTTGTCTTGCGCATTCATTGAGAGGTTTTTGGGTTAGAGCCTTGATTTGATCGGTCCAACGCAAAGGAGATCGTCTTCTGGATCTGCAGCCATCGACTCGGCCCTGTATCACTAGGCGCTCTACGGAATCACTTTCTCTTTGCGTCACATGCCCAAAGAACTGTAGTATACGAGATCGAACAAGGGTTGACAGTCGTTCCTTGATGTGAAGTTCTTTTAGAATGGACTCATTGGTGCGATGTTGCGTCCAGGATATACGTAGAAGCCTTCTCCAGCACCACATCTCCAAAGCGTCAATTCGCTGTCTCTCCTTTTCTCTCACAGTCCATGTTAAGTAACTATAGTTACAAAATTTTACTTACTACTACTTACCATTAGTCGCTTTGGCTTCGGTATACTTACTAAAGTTAAACTGCTAAACTATCACAAAATACAAACCTACTTTTACATTAAAAGATTTATAGAAAGGAAAGCAAATGACTCCCGTTTTAGAGAATAAGCTTATGTTAAGCAAATGATTGTATGATTGACAAAGAACACAAAGACTTGGAACTTGCACAGCATGAGCCATATGTTGGTAATAACCCGATATGGTTCAAAGGTAGTAAATATTAGACAGTTACTAAATTCAAATCTCTTGACAAAAACCCAGATTTTTATTCTGTACGGCCGTGTATTTCTTCTGTCGGAGGAAAGAGGTCAGAGTTTATATTCAAAGTTTGAAAATATTGTATTTTTTATAATGAATAAAGAAATATTCTAGTTCTAGTCTGCAAGGCAGCTTGACATGACAATTAATAGTGACGCGACAAAAAAATTTCTAACAGTGGAAACCGATCTTTTGTTTTCAAAAAAGATGATTGTCATAGAATTTCATCCACATTTTATTTATATTTTATCATCAACGAGAATTCTTATTAATTTACACTTGACACTGACAAAAATTGCTAACACAAGAATCGGCTCCGTTGTCATAGTAAAAGAAGAATTTCAAACAATGAAAAATTATTTAAAATCGGAAATAGATCTCGGAGCAGTACCTATATAATCTTTTAGGAATATAAACTAAAATCGTTACTATATAACTCTATATGGATCTGGTTCGAAATAAATAATTTGAATTTTAAAAGAAGTCAAAATTCTTCAGATTCTTCAGATACCACAACCTCATAAAGCAATCTTAATATGACCTTACTTTGTCTCTATCCTTGTTTTTAATGGTACAAAAGAAAAATACAAAACACAAAGTGACATTAGAATAATACTGCTTTATTAGGTGGTGGTAGGCCGGCAGGTCTACATTTGTATCGAAAGTTATTTGTAGTATTTTACATTATAAAAGCAAAAGTATAAAGCTTAATGACTAAATACAAAATCTCACAAATAAATTTGGCCTATGAGACTGAAATTAATTTGGCAGATAGCTTAAAGTTAGAAGACGAAATAATTAATTCAAAATTATGGAATGTATTGTTTCGTATCTACGAGTATATTGATTGAACTCGTAGAAGGTAGAAGCGTAAATGAAAGTCGTGATTAATTAGAAATTAATTAGAATTAAAAGAGAATTCAATTTCAGCACAACACACCTTATCGGTGGCGTGTAATGGTTTTTTGAATGGGTAGGCAGATACAGGCAAACGATTTTTTTATCTAATTTCCTCCCATCTAAAATTCCATGAAAATATTAAGAAGTTTGACGACGGTTTCTGAGAAATTGTATTTCGTCAATAATTCTTTTGTTACAAACTTATTGTCATTGCTTTATTTACTGATATGCAATGCACGCTACTGCTATGTACGAGTACAGCAGAATGTCCAACATATATGGCGGAAAAAGCTTATGTGCGTCTAAGTAAACTACAGCTGCGCATTTGAGTTCTGAAAGTTGCTGATTCTATAACAGTACACTGAAAATTCAAATATTTATAAAATAACTTGTTTTTAAGTTTTTTTTAAGAGAATGAGTATATTGCAAGCACAGAGTGGCTAGAAGCTCATACTCTTCACAAACGAACAGAATTTTGTCAAACAAGCACGAACACAATTTTTGTTCCACATTGTTTGTATATGTTATTCATTACGTGTATTATGTTGGTATATGGTTCATTATTTCTTATGATGCGAAAAACAGGATAAGCCTGGTGTTACTTTTTTGCATTTAGGACGAAATGAAGAGGAAAATGTTACTTTTTCCGCTGAAGACAAATATAGCTCAAATTACTATAAATATCCTGGTACTTGATGCCTACTCAAGATATTTTTGCGATCTGCGAATATTTGTTGTAGAAACGCTTGATGTTGCGTTTCTAAAAAGCAGTATCCTTCATTTGCTGGTCTTTCAACTTTATACTTACGTCCATGTATGGCAATGAGATCGTCATATAACTTAAAACTTTCTTAACTTTATATAAAAATGCAATAAAATAAAATGAATTTATGCCGTCCCCGAAGAGACAAAGATATTTTAACTCATAATAGAGCTGTAAAGTACGTCAAACTTAGTGATTTTTGCCTTATCTATGCATTTTAGCCTGTTATGTCTTACATACACATAAATATATTTTATATGTATAATTTATAATATTAGTATGTATACCTATATATACGTAACCACGATAGAACTTTGCAAACTATCAACAGAACAGGAACAAAGAAAAATCGATTACCACCTCCCACAACTTCTGAAAGTATACCGAGGCAAAAGTTTTGGTAATGTTTGCTAATGTTATAATATATAATACAAGGATTAGTTATAATGGTATCATTTTGATATAATGAAATCAACGCCTTTTCCGTGACTAGAAATATGAACATATTTAAGCCTATATAGAATTTTCAGTAAGAAGAAACTTTAGAACATGTATTTTAATAATAAATTTTAAAACAGTTGTTAGAAGAACTTACCGAGAACTTTCTTCGACTCAAGAAAATTTCTAATGACTTTCTACCCTGTATAGCATAAACTGGGATTGAATCGAAAAATTAGACTGTATTAATCACTAATGTCAAAAAAATTTCGACAATGTAAGGACTGTAGATTGACATCCTCAAGGTAAGCGAAAGCGCGGTCAACCCAAACTAACCTAGCAATGTACCCATCGAAGCGAAGAAGATTCGGAAGATACGAGGCGAATTTAAATGTAAAACTTAAGACCGCTTTAAATGCTGCGTCATTGTTGACACTCTTAGCCCTTAGACCTTAATTCAAGTCAGTAATCCCAAGTGTATTAAAATTGAGGTAGAAATTGAACCACACTTTTTCAGTTGATGATTTTATTTAGAAAACTCGATGCCACTAAACGATGTAAGTTGCCAGTGACATGGGTTATTTTATATTAGAAACTATAAAGCTATAAAGCGACACGCAATATCTTTGGTTTTATCAGTGATCGTAAAATTTGTTTAAAAAGTTTTAAACAACGGATTTTGAACTTTCAATGTGAATCTTTGGATTTGCAGGATTGAAGCGCTATTACTTTACTGAAGTGCGAATAGAAAAATAAAGTTTTTAGTAAGGTATTTAAGTTATTATGAAGCAAGTTGTGGCAGTTGTCGTGGAAACAATATAGTAAAGGTAGTCCTTTACTATTATTGTAGTGGCTACCTACGTGTGTACGTATGTATCGTTGATCCATATCGTTGATCAACGATCTTAGCAACTAAACACAATTTGTTTTGTCTGTAACACAGCGATGATATTGCAAAGACATTACACAGGATAACGAAATTGCATTGCAATGGCATTCAAACCATAAGTGAAGGTCTCTGTTACATCATTTCACACTGGAGTAGTACTACGCTCGTTAATATGCCTTTCAAGCTTTGAACTTTTCAAGTGTTGATTATTCGCACGTTTTATTTACAATCCTACTGAAAATAAAACAAATTTTAACATAACTGACAGTAGTGTTTTGTCACTCTATTTTTGTACTATACGCAGGACAAAAGAGTGCCGAAAAAAGGATAAATAGAATACTATATATGAATATATTTTATCTAACAGAAAAGGAAAATCTATTCACGAAAGAAAACTCGCCAGAAAATATCGCTATGGTGAAAATAGTTTACGTAAAAGGTAACCAACATTTACCCCTTTTATAATAAGGTAAAACGTTATTCTAGAGTGGTTTTGTTAAGGTTTTCTACGTTTAGATTGTTTAAAATTAATATTAATAAACACGACTAGATTTACGAGTACTACCCATTGTTTAATTATTTTTTGACGTTGAATTGTTAATATGCTGAGCTCAGATCTTTTAATAATACCTATACTATTATTAGGCTGTAGAATATCAAAACATACATCAAGCACAATAGCGTAAGATTACAAAAGTATCTTTACAAATTTGAACCTTAAGTTCAGCACAGGGCGAATTAACCAAATAATCTTATTTTATCTAAGCCTCGTTGCCGTGTTTGATATATTTATAAATAGAGATATAAGGTACCAGGTGTTCGATACATTTACTAATTTACTTTTATCGGTAATTGATCAATACGTAAATAGATATTGATAAGCCCAAAATAAATTATATCTAAGGAGTGGAAAATGTAGTGAATTTATGCTTAAAATAAACGTAAGTTACATTAAGTAGTAGAACACCAAATATTTTGGTCAACAAAGAGATGGCGGTGAGTATGTTTATTTTTGTACAAATCTCTCCTTAAATTAAAATAAAATAAATTCGTAGTAAAGGTTTAAGTCAGAAGGAAATTTGGTGTTATTTAAAACACCAAAAAAGTACAATAAAATATCTAAAACCTGAACATAAAAAATACACATTCTAGTCATCAATTTAGTCATATAAAATATTTTAAGTTATCTAATAACAGTATGGTAATATATATATATATATATGTATGTAATATGCAGTATGTATGTTATTTCAACAAAATTTGTGTATGCGCCAATATCACGAATATGTGTCTAAGTTCCAGGTCACTAACAGTTATCGTCGCTTTAAGCAAATGCGTTAAGTTATGAGTACCATGGTACCATAGGTAGTTAGGCCAAAAACAGGCGATAAATTTCTTAAAACCTGGCAGAATAAAATAAATATTTATTAATTAAGTACCTATTTTCTGTCAGTACCCACAAATGTGAATGGTCATCAGTTTGAAGACGTTCACTGCAGTACATAGAGCCTCTTAAATAAAGGACGTATATATTTACACCACGTATAATAGGCGGGGTAGTGATCGTTGTGAGGTGGTATTCAGTACGCAGTTAACTACGCCCCTGGTCTCCATTCTCCATTCTTCACTCTCCTCTTACGACAATCATTCCATAAATAGATTGAATTTAATAATAAGCCATAAATTATTATATTTATTTTAATCTAATGTAATCTATACATATAATAAAAATGTAACCGATCGCTGTCTGTACATGGAAGATATATGAGAAAAATACTATTAGGACCTACCTATATTAACGCAAATAGAACCCAAAACAATGATTGTTACAATTTTTGTCTGTTTGTCTGTTTGTCTGTTTGTCTGTGCGTTTGTTCACGCTAATCTCAGAAACGGCTTATCCGATTTAAATATGGTTTTCAATAATATATTGTGGTAAGCTTCACTTAACATTTAGACTTTTTGTTTCATGTCAATCGGTTCATAAATAAAAAAGTTATGCCAATTTAAAAAACCACATCGAAAATTCGTTAATTTACTACGAAATCTTATAGAAGCAGAGATTTGAACAGGTTGCGGAATAGCTGATAGTGTTTTTTATCCTCGGGTTCCTGTCATTCTAAACAATCTTTCGTTTAGTTTTAAACGAGTCCAGTTTGCAGTGAGCCTATGATTTGCGATGACTAATTAATAAAGCCCAAGGTAAGACACTAAAAGTTGTGGGTGTGGATCTAAGTATTAGCTGTTTTTCGCACGGTCAGCTTTATGTGGCTCTATCACGTGTTAACATTCCTAGCAGCCTGTATGCTTTGATCCCTGATGGCTATACGTCTAACCCATACATCCATACATATTATAAAAGGCTTTGTCCTGACTGACTGACTGACAGACAATGTACAGCCTAAACCGCTGGTCGTAGCGACTTGAAATTTGGAGGGTGTGTTTGTCTTAATGTCTAGAAGTGTACTAAGAAAGGGTTTTTAAAAATTCAGCCCGTGTATGTGTATGAAAAGGGATGAAAACAATTGTATGAAACGTCTTCATTTTTTAACTTACAGCTTTGAAATTTTGTTTTAGAATACTTTTATTTAAATAAAAAATACCCTCATATTTGTTTTTTTACTGGGGTGGATTTATAGGGGTGAAATAAAGGATGAAATATTGTATGGAAAGATCTTTGCTTTTGACTTGAAATTTGGAGGGAGGGGCAAGGGAGGGGAAGAAAGAGGAAAGGAAGGGAGAAGTGTCGGGAAATTGCGGGGGTAAGTCAGAGGGAAATCGACTGCCTCTGTATTTCGGTATGTTGTACGGTTCGTACTGTCTATGGACTGCCACGCAGAGGTCGCGGGTTCGATTCCCGCTCAGTGCAAATATTTGTAGCATGAACATGTCTATTTGCATTGGTTTGGGTATTTCTATGTGTAATATGTATGTATTTACAAAAATAAAAGTATTTAAGTATGTTTATCCTAATTCTAGAAACCATAATACAAGCATATAATATGCTTACTTAGGGTCTAGATGGCGATGAAGAAAAAAGAAAAAGGGAACTCAAAGGGGATGTGAGGAGGCAGTGAAGGGCAAGTAAGGTAAGTGAGGGGGAAGTGAGGGAGATGTAAGGGAAAGTGAGGGAAGTGAGTAGTCAGTGAGTGGTAAGTGAGGGGTGAGTGAGTGGGAAGTGAGGGAAAGTGAGAAAGGTGGGAGGGAGACGCGAGAGGAAAGGAGAGAGGAGAAAAAGGGAAAGAGGAAATGAGGGAAAGGGGAAAGTAATTGTAGTGAAAATTTGCCTTTGTCTATTGTATATTGTTTTACGGGGGATATCTGTAGGTAGGTGAAAGAGGGTTTGTAGAATGGTGATGATGATGAGATTAGAAATAGTATGCAAAACAGTATTTAAACAATATAAAAATGTCTATTGGAAAAACGATATTCATGCGAGCGAAGTCGCGGGCAGAAGCTATACATATATAAATACGAAAGGTCACTCACTCACTCACTCATCACGAAATCTCAGAAACTAGGAGTTTCAAATTTTGGAAATAGGTGCTAGACAGGGTTTCGCGAAATTCATTTCCCTGGAGTATAAAGAGGAACAAAATTTGTATGAAGCTTCTATAGTTTTTAAACGGGAGTTTTGATAATACGATTTCCAAACTAGGAACTATTCTTATTAAGTGGGAAAATAGGAGTGGCAGGTTTTGTTAAATATCGCAAAATTTCGTCTGTTTTAGGGGTAGCGGGTGAATAGATTTAAATCGGATTCGCCTTAGAGACGGATTATACTGATATTTATTACTACAATGTACGATTGCCGTAAGATTAGGTAAGAAATATTCTCATACAGGCACACATCTGAATTTTCACGCGAACGAAGTCGCGGGCAACAGTTAGTAATTAATAAATATTTTTGTTAGAGGTTGCGTTTAAATTGTGAATCAAATGTTGCAGAATATTTTCAACATGAAAATTATTTCTGGGCAATTGGAAGAAAATAACTGTGCGTACTCAACTAGAAGCGGATTAAATTAACAGCTTTAAGTATAAGCTGATCCGATTTATGCTTCAGCTTTTGAGATATAATCTGTGGCATCGGAAACTTCCTAGTTGACTTAAGCTGAGACTTGGCAGCCGCTAGCTGGATTGCACAATATTTATGGAATTTTTAGTTGGCTATATCTAGTAATATAAAATAAATAAAAAAATCATATTTCTCATTGCAATAGAAATATATTAACTCTTCCACTTAAGAGCTATAAATATTATTGTTTAATATAGTATAATGCTCAATAAGTAATAAATGTGGTACTAAATTTTAATAATTTTAAACTCTATTATCAGACAATAATTGAAATAGGATTCCAAAAATTTTGCTCACCGTTATCAATTATAACTTTCGAGTAGTTTGTTTTAATGAAATAATAAATAAATATAACAATTTCGTTATCCTGTGTAATGTCTTTGCAATATCATCGCTGTGTTACAGACAAAACAATTGTGTTTAGTTGCTAAGATCGTTGATCCATACACACGTGTGTGCACGTAGGTAGCCACTTGACTACCTACGTGCACACACACGTCGCAACAAACAAAAATAATAAAAATATTTATTTACTATTACATTAGATTGAAATAAATATAATAATTTATGGCTTATTATTAAATTCTATCTATTTATGGAATGATTGTCGTAAGAGGAGAGCGAAGAATGGAGAATGAAGGGCAGGGGCGTAGTTACCTGCGTACTGAATACCACCTCACAACGATCACTACCCCGCCTATTATACGTGGTGTCAATATATACGTCCTTTATTTAGGAGGCTCTATGTACTGCAGTGAACGTCTTCAAACTGATGACCATTCACATTTGTGGGTACTGACAGAAAATAGGTACTTAATTAATAAATATTTATTTTATTCTGCCAGGTTTTAAGAAATTTATCGCCTGTTTTTGGCCGAACTACCAATGGTACCATGGTACTCATAACTTAGCGCATTTGCTTAAAGCGACGATAACTGTTAGTGACCTGGAACTTAGACACCTATTCGTGATATTGGCGCATACACAAATTTTGTTGAAATAACATACATACTGCATATTACATACATATATATATAACATACATACGTTATTAGATAACCTAAAATATTTTATATGACTAAATTGATGACTAGAATGTGTATTTTTTATGTTCAGGTTTTAGATATTTTATTGTACTTTTTTGGTGTTTTAAATAACACCAAATTTCCTTCTGACTTAAACCTTTACTACGAATTTATTTGAAGAGATTTGTACAAAAATAAACATACTCACCGCCATCTCTTTGTTGACCAAAATATTTGGTGTTCTACTACTTAATGTAACTTACGTTTATTTTAAGCATAAATTCACTACATTTTCCACTCCTTAGATATAATTTATTTTGGGCTTATCAATATCTATTTACGTATTGATCAATTACCGATAAAAGTAAATTAGTAAATGTATCGAACACCTGGTACCTTATAACTCTATTTATAAATATATCAAACACGGCAACGAGGCTTAGATAAAATAAGATTATTTGGTTAATTTTGATAAAATAATTAATTAAATAAATATTTTTTTATTTTTTTTATTTTAATTTTGACTGGCCTGTTGGTCTAGTGGTTAGTGACCCTGACTGCTAAGCCGGAGGTCGTGGGTTCGATTCTCACCCAGGACAAACCTTTGTGTGATGAGCATGATTGTTTGTTCTGTGTCTGGGTGTAATTTATCTATAATATGTATGTATTTACAAAAAAAAAAAGTATATAAGTAGTATATATCAGTTGTTTAGTACCCATAACACAAGCAAATATAATTGCTTAATTTGGGGCTAAATGGCGCAGTGTGCATATGGTAGAATATTATATTATATTATATTATATTATTATTATTATATTATATTATTATATTATATTATATTATATTATATTATTATATTATATTATATTAATTCGCCCTGTGCTGAACTTAAGGTTCAAATTTGTAAAGATACTTTTGTAATCTTACGCTATTGTGCTTGATGTATGTTTTGATATTCTACAGCCTAATAATAGTATAGGTATTATTAAAAGATCTGAGCTCAGCATATTAACAATTCAACGTCAAAAAATAATTAAACAATGGGTAGTACTCGTAAATCTAGTCGTGTTTATTAATATTAATTTTAAACAATCTAAACGTAGAAAACCTTAACAAAACCACTCTAGAATAACGTTTTACCTTATTATAAAAGGGGTAAATGTTGGTTACCTTTTACGTAAACTATTTTCACCATAGCGATATTTTCTGGCGAGTTTTCTTTCGTGAATAGATTTTCCTTTTCTGTTAGATAAAATATATTCATATATAGTATTCTATTTATCCTTTTTTCGGCACTCTTTTGTCCTGCGTATAGTACAAAAATAGAGTGACAAAACACTACTGTCAGTTATGTTAAAATTTGTTTTATTTTCAGTAGGATTGTAAATAAAACGTGCGAATAATCAACACTTGAAAAGTTCAAAGCTTGAAAGGCATATTAACGAGCGTAGTACTACTCCAGTGTGAAATGATGTAACAGAGACCTTCACTTATGGTTTGAATGCCATTATTCCATTCACTGATTGTGATAGTGGAGTATTGATATACGACCTATATAGGTGGTATATGTTTTGCTAACCAAGAACATCCCGGAGACATTTTGGTAAGCTGATATAAGAACGCCAAGAATAGACTATGGGATCAACACTTTCCGATGCCAAGTCATGTAAATAATATGAAATAAAACTATTTACAGACCAATCATTTTGCGAACTATTCGCACCAAACACGGCTGAGTTGGATCACAATACATAACATATTGCGCTATTCTTTTAGCAGGTAACGTTTCAGGAATAGTTCAGCAATTGCAATAATAATAATAATAATAATAATGCAATGTCCTGTCATGTCTCAAAATCTAGAACACAAATCGAATCAGCTTGAATTCTGATCTGTTAATCTTATCTGTTTCTAGTTGAGTACTTAAAATTACTCAGAGCAGAAATTGGCTGCTTGGCTGGCACCGACTCCAAAATAACTGATTAAAAATTATAAATTGTAAAGTATTATAATAGGTATCAATGATTGCGTTGATTCCCCTTTAATGTTCTTTGCTATGAAGTAATTAAAATATTATTTTCTACTTTTTAGTTAAGGATTGAACATGTAGGTATCGTTTGAAATCGGTTTTCATTTTCTTTTTTTTAAATAATTTTATTTTTATACTTTTGGTGGAAATTAATTGTGTATTGAAATATTTAATATGGGTAGGCCTACTAAACGTACTGCGCAAATAAGACATGCCGATTGAAAGAAAGTAGTGACGAGAGGGAAGATTGTAAATAGAGATTTGAAGTCCATATCAATACTTTTGCTGATCGCTGAACCCTTAATCCCGACAACCACAAACCAAAACAAAAAAGAAATGACCTACCAACAATAAAGAATCATCGAAAATCATAATTTACCTGACGAAGAAAAATAAACAGTTGTGCTGTAAAGGCAGGTTTATGGCCACCCGCTGCGGCTGTAATTTCGCACGACCTTAAGGCCTCCAACTTGGCTTAACGACTACCAAATTATAGTGATAACCATAGTCCATTGCTTCTAAAGCATGAAGACGCTCAAAATAAAATGACACAAATGGTCACCTATCCACGCCACGTCGTTTCTAACAAAAAAAAAATTTGGAAATCAGTTCACACTTGTAGCATGAACGCATGGACATGTCATTGTCAGAAATTCGTCGCAAAAGAAATTGACGCGTTGCTTTACACGTCTTCACTCCTTGCATACGTTTTGATACAAAATGTAAAAACAAAGCCAAACCACTGAACCATTCTTTATAAAAAATATGGGACCCGATTTCAGAGTATACTCTTTAAAATAAAAAATAATTTTCCAAATTGGTTTATAAATGACCGAGTTCTGTTGTAACAAACATACAATTACTGAACCATTTCTTATGATAAAAATATGGGACCAATTTCAGAGTATACCCTTTCAAATAAAAAAGAATTTTTCAAATCGGTTCATAAATGACCGAGATATGAGGTAACAAACATACAAAAAAAAAAAACATACGACCCGAATTGATAACCTCCTCCTTTTTGAAGTCGGTTAAAAATGACAAAGTTCTAATTTTGTAGGCTCTTCCTTCTCTGTTCAATCTGTACGACTTTGGAATGCACTCCCTCTCGGAATCAGGATGGCCACCAACCGTTTGGCGTTTAAGATCAAGGTGAAAGAACTCCTCTTACGTGGGCAGGCAGACTCATCACAATGATGTCTATCATCTATTATATTATGATATGTTTATGTATGTTTATGTATGATTGTATATATATGTAAGTTTATGTTTGTATTGTTTATATTATATATATTTAATTAGTTAATCTGTTTTGTAAGTATTAGTCGTTTCTACTCTACGGCTCTTCAAATGCACCTACTTTGTTTCTCTCTGCACCACCTGTACTGGTTGACTGGTAGATAATGCCTCAGACATAAAGTCCGCCAATATACTATTTATGTATATGAAGTTTTAATAAATAAATAAATAAATAAACAAATAGGTACTCAGTTTACCAAAAATGTAGATAAAGTGTATGAAAATCTAAATAAAAGTAAGTATTTAAGACGGATTGTCAAGATCGGACTTAAACACAATCTCAATCTTGAGCCAAACGCAATAAATCAAACGTATGAGTATACCTACACTTTGTACAAATACTTATTTCATCCACATTTTATAATTAAACACCTACGCACCTAAGACTTATTTTCTAGATAAATTTTAAACTGTTTCCAACCAATGGGTTGAGTGGAGCTTCAATAAATGTATTGAAATCTATTTTGGGCATATTATCACCATATTTATTTGCGTAAGCGATTGTATAAAAATAACCTTGTCGGTAAACAAGTGCTCGATAATAAACCACGATAAGTCTATATATATAAATTTACTAGCTGTCCGCAGCACGGTTTTGATTACTGCTCCGCTCATGTTGGTCGTGGTGTGATGTTAAACAGCTCAACCATCCTCAAGAATTGTAAAAAGATATCTTCAAATCTGACTAAGATGCTAGAAATTAGAGTGTTCAAACAAAAAAAAACCTATACATTAGTATATAGCACCTGGCAAATTGATTAAGCGTAATAAGAATGGAAATAAGAAAGCTAATTTCCATTTAATGTTAATTCGATTAAGGTTGACATTGTCAAGTGGCGTTTCTCATCTTACGTTATTGCTTTATTAAGAATGTGATATTCGACTCGTGATCAAAGCAGCATATTCCAAATTTCTGAATTGATTAAGCTAACGATGTAATAGTAATCGAATGTATAATAATCTTATGCGCCGCACTAAAGTACAAATCATGTGTCAGGGGGAGGAGTGAGTTTGGGAACATGTTATTCGTCAAAACAAAGTACATCAAGACCGAAATAATTCTTTGTCAACCCTACAAATATTTGCCCTACCCAATGCCAATGTTTAGGGAAATACCAACAACGGGCCTTTTGGCAGAGTGTGGGTTTTTCACTAAAACTACTCTCCCGAAACAGTCCTATATCAACGCAAACAGATATAAGTGTTGCCCAGAATAATCATGAACCTCTAGCCGAAAGCCGAATAGGCCATCAATGCACATGGGAATCGTATCTTAACGTTGGCTGGTAATGAACCGACCTCATCCATTGATTCTCTAGCACCATGTTGTCAGTTTACTTTGTGCGAGAGGCTTACAAAATTAACCAAAAACATGCAACGTGTTCGAGTTCGTGCTTGCTATTCCAGAACCTTTGTCCCCCAAAGGTCATCAATTTTGCGAATAATGTCTACCTTGCGTCTAATTTATCCAACCCCGTCACTCTCTTAGTAACTTCGAGTCCCTTAGAAGACCCATTCTTAGCTACTGGAATAATGCACAGTAAGAATATAGGTATAATAAAAGATTCGCCTCTGGGACCAAACATAACTCGCAAACGGTGTGTCAAATCCACGTTTCACTTCAGTGAAATAAGCGCAATATCTACAAAGCTACTCGTATGTTATAAATTAAATATGAATGAATATTCTGCAGCATATTTTTATAATAGATGGGGTAATAGAAAATATTACTTACATCCACCTCGATGCCAGGCAGAGGAAACACTCTTGTATGAGGAAGTTCTTTTGGTATATATCTGTAGAACTCTTCTCGCCCCCGGTACCATTTCACGCTGTAAAGGGCTTCTTCGTCTTCCAGCTGCCAGCTACATTCTAGTGTCACGGTTTCACCGACTAAGACCGCGTTAGGAACGTTTATCTCCAAGTTGTGAAGGCCTCGGACACCTGTAGGCAAAAGAATAGGCTGTTTCAACTTTTTTAAGTATATGCTGAAAACTAGCATCTATTTTGCTATGTTCTTGTTAAATTGGGTGTTATTAGTTTTTTTATAATAGAGCTTGTCTGGGGGCTAGTCTCTTAGATAACATTCAATAATGTATTTTATTATTTTAGAATTATGTACATATGACTTGTAGGGTAGCGATTAAGCTAGTCAAGACTACTTGACCAGACTCCAAGTAGTCATGACACTTCAGACGAATATTTGCAAGAATCACAATATCTGTTTATAGAATTTAGTAAAATTGTACGTCCGACACGACACAACTTTACTTAGTGGGAGAGTTGTCTTGAAAAATTTTGTATTAACTGCGGGCCTTTTGCTCTCGAGGGATAGAAACACGATATCATTGGTAGCAATAAAATAGCCTTTAACGAAATAGTTATAAATATTTACAATTTAATTCAATGATAGATTCCCAGACAGACTGTAACTTCAGCTTATTACAGCTAGATAACATGCGATCTAAACCCATAAATAAATTGCATGAACAAGCTGTTAAAGTTCCTATTATCATCTAAAGGTTTGTTATGCTATATATACCCTGAGTAGTTATACGAGTATAGTAATAAGGAAATATTTGTTTGTGGATTACAAATAAACAAAGTTTCGTCTGAATCTACTGAACTAACAACGAGCTTTGATTCATTCTTTTACCATCGATAAACTACATTATGCTATTATTAATAATAATAATTATACTATTAAAATCATTTATTTCAGTAATAATCTTCTTTTTCTTATCGAGTGGTTAGTGGTCAACCTAGAAATAACAAGATGCCTTGTACTATGTATTGTATTGTGAGATCTTTACCATATTTGTAAGTTTGGGGTATGTACAATAAAGTGTAAATAAATAAATAAATAAATAAGATGCCGTCTGTATGAGAAATAAATACAACATTATAAAACTTTTCATTTCAAATGCTGGGACAACAAAGGAAGCATAACAAGTTTTTATTTTAACGTGGTTGTAAAAACTCTTCTATCGCGCCACGCTGTTTAAAATCATCATCGGCAATCATAGCCTGAATTTACTCACTGCTAGGCATGGGCCTATCTAAATGTGTGCCAAAATAGACTACTACGTCATCTGAGTTCTGGTCAAAGATGTTAAATCCCTCCATAATCATGGCACTTGTATAAGAGCTACATCGTGTAATTTAGCAACAAGACCGTTTACACGAAACACGAGACCGTTGAGTAGTCACTATTGCTGGTTCCATTACCAAGCGCAATAAAAGCGGCTGTTAAGCAAGAGTAAACAACTCGTAATATGATACCGAAATAGTACAGACTGCACTGACGGCACTATGTATCCATATTGGATTGACTATATTTGTTACGTTGTGTTACGTAGACAAACATAATTAGCAATGTTTTGTCATCAGATTCTATCAATGATATAAATAATACTTCAAGTGTTTATTATTAAACAATGAAACAAAATAGAAACGTAATTTATATACCTAATATGATTTTCGTAGAGCCATACTATTTTACTCAATTATTATTATACATTTTACCGTGTAGAGGGTTACAAGTACGTGTTCAATGTAAACACTAGGATTTTTAACTCAGAGGGAAGTTTTTTAAGGAAATCAAACGATGCGCATAAATGATAACATTGAAAAAAATTGTCTATGAATTTTGAAAATTTCTTTTTTTGAATATGCAATTGTATATTGCACATTTATGCTCTTAATTAATGCCTCTGTAAACTTCTAACGAGTAATAAATTGTTCAAATGTAGCATCATATCATGTTTCCATTAGGTTCATTAGTTTCATAATGGCCATTGCATGTGCCACTTAATATAAATTGCACTCAGTTGCTTTACTCTATCCTGGAATCTTCACTCAAGTTGTTGAGTGAAGAAACATTGAATGCGCGGATGATAGCGATTTAACAATTTGTAGTCTCAAATTGATCTGATAGTTTAAAGGAAGCGCGTGTCATCCTGCGTAAGAAGTAAAATAAATTGAAACAAAGAAATAGGACAATATATAGCTTCCATTAGGGTTTTATCCGGTAAGTGGCTTCCGCATACCGTAGCTGTGTTATGAGTTAATGTGGCTGCCTCATCGGTGAATCATTTTTTCATATAAATCTTTTATGCTGTCACTAGTGAGACAAACGCACCTTAATTTAGGAGCACGGAGCGTATGATATATGATACACATATAGATATGTTTTGTTTGTGTCCAAATGAAATATTTGGTTGATTATTGTATTTAAATGTTGTCCTATTTTATTTGTGTCCCTAGCTATGTTGTTTGAAAATTATTGTAAATCATTCAAAATGGTAATTAAAAAGAGTGGCTTGAGTTTTTGCCAGCTCTTCAAACGATCCTACCCTTGTCAGCAAATTGGTCGTAGACAAATTGGGTGACATCTTTTGTTCGTGACATTTCTATAATGTGTGATGTAAATAATTAAAAAAGTTTTACTTTGAATTCGTAGTATGATTGAGCTTAAAGATCTAAGAAAAAAGAATAGTAAATTTCCCCCCTTTCCTCTTTCCTCACCTCCCTCATTCCCTTCCCTTAACCCCATTCCCAGCCGCCATAGTGGAGACCACCATACCAGCAGCAGTTTAAGACGATGGCTTTTAGTAGAGTGGCCGCCACTTCTGGATTCCACTGACTGCTTACCGTCAGGCGGGGTGGAGTCACTTTGGTAGGCTATGATATAAAAAAAAAACTTGCATTTCATACTTTTTTGATATTATGTATCTTTGGAATTGAGTTATTCCGGTCCATCCCCCAAATCTGAGTCCCTGGGGTTATTATTATTCTTTAATTCCGTTCTGATCCCCTGCATATTCAGTCATTCCGGGCTGAGCCCCTCAATCTTTTTGACAGGTAAGTACAGTCAAGAGAAAAGCATCCTTTAGTAGTTGTTGGAATTCTAATTTCAGTCAAGGATAAAAGTGAATTGAGTTTTTCTGTTTTGTCTAAAAATCTTCTGTATAATATCTCAGTAATATTGAGGATTGCAATTGATTCAAATTACTTTGTTTGTTAGGATACGTGGATGTGGTAAATAAATGAATATGAATTTAAGGCATGTTACTGTTGTAGAGGCACGGCAATACTATCATTTCCTTTTCATTCAAAATTAATTCATAATAACAAGTTGTAGAAAGTAGCAGAGTAATATGCATCATCGGACATTATGAAACAGAATGCCGAATAGAATTTCATAATAGTGAGCTGTAGTAAGAGAAATTTAAAATCGCTTGCAAATTTCCCTACAAAACGAGGGTTTTCCACTTTAATTGACTTCTTGGTTGATAGATCTATAACGATATATTTTTAAAGTAATAATAGTATAGTGCAATAATAAGTTATTGATAAATAAAATCTACTATGGTTTTTATTTATACCAAGTAAAAATATTTAAATCATGATTCGATATAATTCATGAAGCCGTGAACTACCAGTGTTTGATTGTCATTAAACTCAAAGCTGGGATTAACCCTAAAGGTTGTAAATAGTAACATTGCCAATAATGGAATTGGGTCCGAACATCCCTGCTTAATAGGTTTACCGGTGACCCTTAAAACCCTTACCTACAAGTGACTTATATGGTCAAAATTTCTTTTAAGTGCTTACGACTTAATCGCATCCTTGAGAGTGTAGCACCACTCTACCCCGTGTCATATTATTTAAAGTAGGTAACTTGAAGCGTTTCACTGTGATTTAACGTAATGACCCATTTTCGATCTGTTGTCAGAATATTTTAGAATACTTTCAAAATCGACATGCACTGGGGGTGAATAATGATTGTTGTACAACTTAGCTTTTTTCACAATTTCATTCTATCGCCATATTATCATCACGCATGTAGTATCTTTGTAACAGGCACTGGGTGCAAATGAGTTTTTTTACCGACGAAATTACCCACTGCGGTGATCTATGCAAGCGTATGGAATTCCTATTGAACATTGCTTGCAATACACGGGAATCGCTTACGCATTGCCGATTGTATGTTTTTAACGACCACGCACACGCATTTTATTAACTTACTACATTGTGCATTCGCTTAAATTGAAATCTAATTCCCAATATTGCACACTACTGCTATATAAGTGGTTAGCTAATGCGATAGTGGTCATTAGACAGTCATTCTGATATTATAAGGTCTACTACAAATTTCTATTTTGATGTCCTATTAAACAACTGTTCAATTCCAACAGACTTCTCAACGCTCAAACATAACAATCAGGCAGAATGTTAAATACTAATTCACTTCAAATAGACCATCTGCTAATCTTTATTGATAACTATATTGTCAGCACTAATAGAGTTTAGTTTAGTTTGTTTTGATTTTATGCACAATGCATAAAATCAAAACAAACTAAAGAGTACTAATGCTCAAGTTCAGCTAGAGGCAAACAGACAACTCGAAGTAAAGTACCATAATAATATACCAAATACTTTCTCTGAAGTTACACTTCAAACTTAAGAAGCTTAGACGACAATGAAATTCTTGTAGTCTAGACACGGTTATTATACTCGTAACATCGAATGGTTAAAAATTGCTAATAAATAAAATTTTCAGCGTGTTACATTTTTTTGTAACAATATGTTAAAAGGTTTCTTTAAAAATTATCTTATAGACTTGTCTCAGATTTTTCTATGACTTATTATTTATTATCGTTATCTACTCTTTGCCGACATCAACTCACACT
This sequence comes from Parascotia fuliginaria, assembly GCA_963082885.1. Lineage (NCBI taxonomy): Eukaryota > Metazoa > Arthropoda > Insecta > Lepidoptera > Erebidae > Parascotia > Parascotia fuliginaria. The sequence continues at coordinate 12,033,150 of OY720176.1, read as the reverse complement.
AAAGATAAAAGCTCTCTCACTGACTACGTATACTCGTCCTTAGCCGAATTTCTGTGCGGAAATACTTAGAATTCCAAAACTATACAGAATATTAACCGCAAAGAGAAGGTTGGTATAACAGTGATACCGAAGCTAACTACCGTGTCATTGATCAGAATATCTTCCTTTGTTTCGGCAACAATAGATGAAGTCAGACCAAACAATGTTTTAGAGAACTCGCCTACACCGCCGGGTATTGACTAGTTCTCTAAAAATAAATATTCTTCGTGAACATAAAGATACTGAATAAAACAATGCAGGTTTAAGCTTAGTCTAAATATTTTCTTTACGAAATATAACAAAATCCATATATGATTAGCTAATGTCTCGTTGGGCCACTCAAAGCATTTTAAGGACCAATGCAACAAATATTCGCTTGACTAATAAAAGCGGGTATTCTATATAATTAGGTATATATATATATATATATATATATATAATATATATATATATATATATATATATATATATATATATATATATATATATATATACGGAGGAGTATAAGATTTCGCACATTTATGGTTTATAATAATAATAATAAACGTTTATTTCAGGCAAGCCTTTATGGTGTTAGTAACAATTGTCTTAAGTGCTAGTGTTAGTAATACATTATTTATTTATTCTAGTGTGTAGTCCCATCCAATGTCGCATCATTGGGGACTCCCATTTGTCAACAAACACACTCAGGGTACCGTTAGTACTGACACGCATGCGCGCGAGTAGGGAGGCGCACCTTTTACGTATGATTGCCGAGAAACCATCTCTATGTCTCTCGGCAAGCATGCTCGACGCACTACAACGCCACGGCAGCCCCAACAATACCCTGAGCGCATTATTGTACTGGACGCGTAGATCGCTGTACACGCGCAGACTATAACTGGTCCACAGACTGCACGTGTAAAATGTTTGGCAGAATGCCTTGAACAGTGTTATTTTTACTGGTTCCGTGCACCGCGCAAATCTGCGGGCCAGCATATTACAGCGCACAGACAGCGACCTACGTTCCCTGTCTATGTCCTTGTTGTCCTTAAGATCTTCGGTGACCCAGTGACCCAAGTATTTAAAACTGGTAACTCTGAGAAGAGGCGCTCCGCAGAGTAATACCTCGGGTATACTCTGGTATCCCTTGGCACCTGCTTTAAATATTAAAAGCTCGCTCTTCTTGACATTGTACTTGAGTCCATGAGCCACCGCATACCTTTCACACACCGACAACAGCTTTCTCATGGCATTGATCGATGGGCTCAGCAACACCATGTCGTCAGCATAACTAATGTTGTTTATACATATACCATCTATATAGCATCCGACACTCGCGTTGCTGAGCCCAACGATCAATTGGTTCATATACAGATTGAATAGTCGTGGCGAGGTCAAACCACCCTGCCTTACCCCGCGTTCTAACCTGTATACCTCAGAGTAAGACCCAGCCCACTTAACACTATTCTGTTGGTTACCGTACCAGTATTTCAGTAGTGATATAATTTCGGTTGGCAGTGTGGTTTCCTGTTGCAATTTTCGCCATAGGACATTGTAATTTACAAGATCAAATGCCCTCGACAAATCTAGAAAACAGACAATTACAGGCGTTTTTCTGTTAGTATAATACTGAACAGTCTGCTTAAGACACATAATAGCATATTCAGTAGAAAGGCCAGGTCTGAAACCGAATTGACTATCATGTAATTGTATGTGCTTAGATAGTTGGTTATCAAGCAGACTGTCCAGCACCTTGGCTATAACAGTTGCCAGAGAAATAGGCCTGTAATTTGATATGTCAGAGGCATCCCCGGTTTTGTTTTTTAAAATAGGCACCACAGTTGTAAACATTAGGTCACGCGGTAAGTAGCTGTGACTCATACAAAGGTTAAAGAGCATGGTAAGGATTATATAGAGGAGTGCAGAAAACATTTATTTTAATCATGCAAAAATACAACAAGTCTATAAAAAAACATTACACACACTACCTTCCATGTATTTGACACACATGGTTATGTTTGACATTCTCTAACACAAACTGACTTTATTTTTAACCGACTTCAAAAAGGAGGAGGTTATCAATTCGGGTCGTATGTTTTTTTAATATTAGTCTTTTGTGTTTATCCATTAAATTAGTGATATATTTTGCAATAGATTTCGAGATAAGTTAAATGTGGGTTAAGTCCTTACCATTAAACTTAAGTATGTAAAGACAGGTTTTTTAATTTAATTTCTCAGACTAGACTCAAACATCTTGAATAGAAAATATATAAAAGCAGTATCATTATACTCGACTGGCCTGTTGGCCTAGTGGTTAGTGACCCTGACTGCTAAGCCGGAGGTCGTGGGTTCGATTCCCACCCAGGACAAACATTTGTGTGATGAGCATGATTGTTTGTTCTGTGTCTGGGTGTAATTTATCTATAATATGTATGTATTTACAAAAAAAAAAGTATGTAAGTAGTATATCAGTTGTTTAGTACCCATAACACAAGCAAATATGATTGCTTAATTTGGGGCTAGATGACGCTGTGTGCATGTGGTAGAATATTATATTATATTATATTATATTATATTATATATTATATTATATTATATTATATTATATTATATTATATAGTATCATTATAAAGCTATAGATTAATTATTCTTAAATATGAAGCTGTTAAAATAAGACGTAACTATACACCATTATTAAAAGTTAAAAAATGGAAAATGCTTAACTACGTCCAGGACGTGTTTAAGCAGAAAGGAGTTAATCCACACATAGGTCAAAATTGAATTAAGTAAGGATCATTTCTAAGAACTAGTTTGACTGGCCTGTTGGTCTAGTGGTTAGTGACCCTAATTGCTAAGCCGGAGGTCGTGGGTTCGATTCCCACCCAGGACAAACCTTTGTGTGATGAGCATGATTGTTTGTTCTGTGTCTGGGTGTAATTTATCTATAATATGTATGTAACGGGTGGCGCAAAAGTAAAGACCCTATTTGGTTCAGCTATAACATTTTTTCTAAATTAGAAAACTAGATTTAGATTTTTTTAAATGTATATTTGTGCCATTAAATTTCGTACCATTAGGATTTAAAGATGATGTCTTTTAAATGGTGACCTCCAGAGTTGATACACATTTGAGCCCTATTTATGACATTTTGCATAACTTGCCGTAACACTTCCTGCGATATGTTCGTTATTTCTTGACGAATGTTTTCTTTTAGAGCTGCGAGAGTCTGTGGCTTGTTCACATACACCCGAGATTTCAAAAAACCCCAAAGAAAGAAGTCTGGACTGGTCAGATCGGGTGATCTTGCAGGCCAAGGCAAATCGCCAAAACGAGAGATAACTCGGCCTGGAAAAGCGTCCCTCACTAAGTCCATAGTGTCGCGCGCTGTGTGTGCCGTAGCGCCGTCTTGTTGAAACCAGATGTGCTCCAGCCCCAATTCGTCCAAACTGGGTATCAAAAACTCACGTAACATGGTTCTGTAGCGTTCTCCAGTGACAGTAATCGCATTGCCTCCAGCGTCTTCGAAAAAATAGGGTCCGATCACTCTGTCAACACAGATGCCACACCATACAGTAACTTTTAGTGGGTGTAGAGGTGTTTCTTGAATAATGCGCGGATTATCAGTGCCCCAGAACCGAGTATTCTGCTTATTGACATGCCCTGAGAGATGGAAATGGAAACGCAGGAAGTGTTACGGTAAGTTATGCAAAATGTCATAAATAGGGCTCAAATGTGTATCAACTCTGGAGGTCACCATTTAAAAGACATCATCTTTAAATCCTAATGGTACGAAATTTAATGGCACAAATATACATTTAAAAAAATCTAAATCTAGTTTTCTAATTTAGAAAAAATGTTATAGCTGAACCAAATAGGGTCTTTACTTTTGCGCCACCCGTTATTTACAAAAAAAAAAGTATGTAAGTAGTATATCAGTTGTTTAGTACCCATAACACAAGCAAATATGATTGCTTAATTTGGGGCTAGATAACGCTGTGTGCATGTGGTAGAATATTATATTATATTATATTATATTATATTATATTATATATTATATTATATTATATTATATTATATTATATTATATAGTATCATTATAAAGCTATAGATTAATTATTCTTAAATATGAAGCTGTTAAAATAAGACGTAACTATACACCATTATTAAAAGTTAAAAAATGGAAAATGCTTAACTACGTCCAGGACGTGTTTAAGCAGAAAGGAGTTAATCCACACATAGGTCAAAATTGAATTAAGTAAGGATCATTTCTAAGAACTAGTTTGACTGGCCTGTTGGTCTAGTGGTTAGTGACCCTAATTGCTAAGCCGGAGGTCGTGGGTTCGATTCCCACCCAGGACAAACCTTTGTGTGATGAGCATGATTGTTTGTTCTGTGTCTGGGTGTAATTTATCTATAATATGTATGTATTTACAAAAAAAAAATGTATATAAGTAGTATATCAGTTGTTTAGTACCCATAACACAAGCAAATATAATTGCTTAATTTGGGGCTAGATGGCGCTGTGTGAATGTGGTAGAATATTATTATTTATTAATATTATTATTATTATTATAATTACTAAAAACATATTTACAATTAACTAAAACGACTTAAACAGTTTGGACTGTTTCTGAGTTATAGATTTAATAAAACAAAATATTTATTTTTCTTTATCAAAAACTACTCTAAAACTAAATTTAGTTACTATTTTTTAAAGAAATTTGAAACTAAGATGTCTTTTGCTACATTTTTACACCAAAGACGGTGTGATGTGTTTGGTATAAAAATGTGACAGTAGCATGTACAAGAACTCAAACAAATATAACAAACGGAACATAATTTTCTTTAACGCGCTTAATCCATATCATATTATATACTGTATTGCGTTGTTTCTGTGTATACCTACATATTACGGAGAGATTCCTTGCACTATGCCTTATTTACTCCAAGAAATATGAATCTTTTTACGTTTTTACGTGTTAAAAAGTATTAAAAATACCTAATAATAATATTTTCAATACTTTCTAATCCAGCTTAGATTGCGGGTCCATGACGCCAAAGCCGTTGTATTTACATGCAAAACTCCGGAGAGAATCGAATGTGAAACTCAGTTTATAAACAACTCCAACGTTCCGCTTTTTGTTTTAGTAGTAATCAGTTTCTTTTGTATGTAAGTAAAGTTCAAAGTGATACACAAAAAAGTGTCCCATGTTATAAAAACAAAGGTTTTAGCAGAGGTCTTTGTAGTAACTATGTTAAAGGGCACTTGCCCTTTACAACACTGATATTATCTCTATTTTATAACCATTGCGAACTTTTCGTAGCAAGACAAAGTAGGAGCTCTTTATTTAAGAAAACTACATTCTTTTGAACTGTGTCACAAAAATGGTAATATGCGGAATATTTTGTAATTTATATAGCGCAACAAGCAACTAATGAATTATTGTTGAAGAACATCGATGTTTTATTAATCGATAATATATTTTTTATGACAATAAGAGACTACCTTTTTCCTACAAAAATGTACATACAAAGTTTGACTGTGAGATTAACACATCTAAGACTTCTGACTAGTCTAAACATTTGTCGTAAATATTTGGATGTCTTAGGTATCCCATAATTTTTATCTTAATATATTTTTTTATTTAAGCCTACCAAAGTGACTCTACTACGCCTGATGGTAAGCAGTCAGTGGAATCCAGTGGTATGGTAGCCTCCACTATGGTGGCTGGGAATGGGATTAGGGGAAGGCAATGAGGGAGGTGAGGAAAGAGGAAAGGGGGGAAATTGGGCATCTGGCGCTCTCACTCACCGAACGAAACGCAGTAGTACGGTTACTACTAATCTTACGTCGATCTTCTATGAGAGCGTAGTACTTCCCCGGACAATCCGGCCCATTTAAGCTGAAACCAGCGTGGATCTATCTACATAAATGAGTATGAACCAGGCAGACAGTATATGTTTGCGTGTCTGCTCGCTATTCGCGAATGAGTATGTTCTAGATAAGCGTGCTCTTTCGTAGACCATATAATATTTTAACATCAAACGAAAAGATCCACTATAAAAATCTAAACGATTATGGATAGGTATCTTACTCCGAAAGAATTTTTTTTCTTTATAAGGCGAAACAAAAGGCTTTGATTTTCTAAGGCATACATACATACCTAGTACTAATTTCTTAGACACCAAATGATTATAAAATTATTCGTATGTTTATTAAAGAGATTAAAAATGTTAATAATCTATGTTATTCAATAAAACCTTATTTATTTATTTATTTTACATAATCAGAACGGTGTTAACCAATTACACCATTTAATGATACACAATTATTATAAATTATAAATACTTAAATTAAAAAACTAAAACTACTTTTTCACTCACACTTTCATCTCACAGTACTTCATACAATCCGACAAGAACACATTCCAGCCAGCAAATAAATCACATTCTAGGTTTAGGCCCAGAAGAGCGTTATGCTCTTTTAGTGAACGCGGTAGAGGAGAATTAGAGCGAGCAATGGTACGGCACGACGGAACCGCAAACAATCTGCGACTCCTGCCACGACAATAGTTATCAGGCACAAACAGCCTGTAGGTTTCATCGTGAAGATCCAGCGCATCAATCATCCTATTTAGGATCTTACAAGTTACCTTAAATTATTTGTGCATTAAATATTATAAATTAAAGGATAATTAAGCAAAAACCGCTACAGTATTTAAAAAAAGTATCATAGGTTTTTGAAGCCAGCATAAAGGGTAGTTCTATTAGTTTTTAATTTAAGACAACTCCTTTTAAAAGGAATATAAGGACTACGTCGGATGACGCGGGACCTTTACAAACCTACAATGAGAGAATACAAAGTACACTCAGATTTCTAGAACAAATGTTCCGATTTTAAAAGTCTTGTAATTATATAAATAACTAAAGGTCCGCCCTTCTGAAAATTACTGAAAATAATATGTTAAACGTAATAAAATATAGCCTATGTTGCCCGCTGGATTTATTGATTTCTAAAGGTGAAAGAATTTTTTAAATCGGTAACGTAGATTTTTAGTCAAATCGTTGCAAACAAACGAACAAACATACAAAAATCAAATCTTTTCTCTTTATAATATTATTTTAGATTATTAAATTAAAAAGACAAAAAAGACAATTTCCTCACTAGGGAACAAGCCCTGTGTCGCAGGAGACTTTACAAACATACAATTAACGGACACAAAGTGCACCCAGACCCGGAACAAATATGTAATGGATCTCCCGAAGTTTTGTCCCGTGTGGGAATCTAACCCACAACCTTGTGCACAGCTGTTGCGTTCCCACTTGCACCACAGAGGCAGTCATTATTATTGTCTTTCGGGCATCACTGACCACCAAGTTTCTGCCCTCTTTACACGAACGTTACTTGTTTGTTAGGTACTCTATAAGAATGCTAAAATATAATATCTTCTGAGAACTGAACTATTTATATCAAATAGATGCATAGTAGAATAATGGAACAATAATCATTGTTGTTTAAAAATGAGTATTTAACAAGTAGAACTTCAAACAACAAACCAGTCCAAAACAAGAAGCAACGAAGCATTTCTGATTTAATTTATCTCGGGGTGGTTAAGCTATCCTTATGTTGCTCACAGTTTGATATGTTCCTAAATAGATATAGGGATATCCACTACGGGCAGAAGTTTCTAGAAACGTTCGCAAGTTGCGCAATTACCTACTTTACAAGTCGCATACAAACTTGCTTCACACACAGAGTTGAGTGTGTTGCACATAAACTCTAGACGATGTTCGTAAGTTCTTAATAATTTTGACGTCACATGTCTACTAAGTTATCCTGTACATTTCATGCATATGGCTGTAAAGTGGCTCTTTTCAAGTAAATGTTGGTTTAAGTGCCCTTAACTATGTGATACCGAGCTTCGTGTACAATATAAACAAAGTCTAGATGGCTTTGTATGTAGTTGTTTTAATACTATTATTATAGTGTTGGAATTTTCTATTCAGGAGATAGTTTTCTTTTTAGAGAATCGTAATTTTAATTTAAAAAAAATAGAATCCTCACAGGGTTAATGTGAAGGCTGTATGAAGAAATGTAAAACTGAACATAGAACTTCTTCAGGTATATACTTCAAGAAAGCCAAAGATTCTACATCTTCAACAGCTCTGTGGTCCCTTAGTTAGATCGTCATTCAATCTTGAGCCATCTCCCAGCTAGTTATAGTTATGGAACTAATTTCTTAATGCATCATTTAGCTAATGGTCACCACTAGCACTAGAATACTTTTAATAGCCGTAAGTTATTGGTTCTACGAGCGGTATGATTACTTACTGTAAAATTCATGCTCTCTGTTTGTCGGCCTATTTAATCCAAATCTAATGAGGACATACTACTAACTAGCTAACAATATTTACGAGATCATCAAGAATAAAATTTTTTTTTTTACATTGTGACGATTCACACTCATGTTCAATAATAGGAAAGAAGACAGTAAAGCTTGTTTTGCATCAAAGTTATGTAGAAGCAATATACAACAAACCGACCTTGACTTCGAAAACTGCAATAAAATATATTCATAAAACCTATATCCATTCATGGAGTAAGTATATAACAATCGTAAAACCAAAAGTGGTTACGATGCCGGGCTTCTAATTTTATTGTATTGCATATGTATTCATGTTGTTTCAAGCAATAGAGCTAGCTACGATTTATATAACAAGTGCTACGAATATGTTACTGCTTGTAAATTGTGTTTAAAAAAGAATACAACATATTTAGCATGATAGGAAAACACTATAGGAAACAAAAAGCACAGTTGTACAGTACAGTTGTTGCTCGAAAAACAATGAAAAATAAATTTTCACAATATTAATTCATCATAATAAAACAATTACGTATATCGGTTTTCCCTTCAAATTTACATTATAATAAGTACTAAGTTTTTATCTTTTAACTCCGGTATTGCCGTCAGGTTAATCCACGACGGCATTAAAATTACTTTCTAAACCTGCCGCGGTTTAATTGATTCAAACTCGACGGTACATTAAAATTCAAATTTAAATTCAATGACCCAAATAAGCCTTTAGGTACTCTTTGAGAATAATAAATATGACATGTATCTATCTATACTATTATAATATATAAATCGGAAGAGTTTGTTTGTTTGAACGCGCTAATCTCTGGAACTACCCGTCGGATTTGAATAATTCTTTTTAAATAAAATAAAAAGACCAAATACCCCCGTTAAAGTCTTAGCGTTGTTTCCGCTTTGCTTAGAAGACACAGACATGTCTATTGGTTACAGTTACCACTTACCATCGAGTAGATCGCATGCTTGTTTGACACTGAAGTTGTAAAAATGTGATAATCTTATGAACGCATATTCAAATACAACCTCATTTATTCATTTAGATCCCTCGATCTTATCGGTTGAATGATACTTATGAACGTCGTAGTGCTCAAAGGAAGATGTCAGCCAATTTGCCTACGCCCAATTCGGTGACAAGGGTACAGTCATGATAAGAATCGGTAAGGAAATCGTGCCAATCTTTTTTATCGCAGAATACTTACAAATTGTAATGTGTGGTTTGACTTATGTTAAAATTTTAGTTTTTGTTGCTGTAATGCAATGTCGTAACGTCTCTCTGGTTTATCTAAAAATACTCTTAGTGGTAGTCATCTCTTTATGATAAGATAGAGAGATACCATTGGGAATATAATAAGTTAGGACGAACTCTTGGTACAATTGGATCTTCAAAGTCTCACTTGCGCAGGCATGCTTAATGTACACCTCAAACCAATTCGTAGTACCCAATAAATTAAAGAAATCACGTCTCTACGAAAGTAGTAAGTAACAGGATATCGTATTATTACTCAACATCGTTGACAGATTACTTAAAAGCCCAATAACGACAGTAATATATAAGTGCAAGGTTGAAAGGAAAACCTTGGCATCGATCAATCATCCGGACACTTTAACAGTATACATATATCAATGACTTTGAGTTCGGTCCATGTGTGGGTTGCTTAAAGCTATAGTGCTTGGTTCATTGAATTACATTGCAGGGCCTGTTGCTAACCCAATATGGCGTGGCTGCCAACACCACTTTACTAAGTAATATGTTTCATTAAGATTTTCGTACGCTTAGTAATATTGATGATAAAGTAGATTAAACAATTAGTTTAGTTATACTACGCAGGCAAATACTCGCAGTCGAGTGTTTGTTTTATGTAATTTATTTGCTTTAACAAGTTTGATGATAAATGGTGTAGTTATAACTGTGTTAGAAGATGCTAATTATAATGAGATAATATAGTATTACGCCTGTCTCCTTAAGGGGCAGGAAGAAATTTATTACACACAGATTTCACCAACTATTGAATAAGCTTGTTATCGGAGCTGCGGAGTTAGTAATTCTGATAAAATACCCGATTTCACTTTATCCGACCCGGGGATCAAACCCAAAATTTCTGTGTGTATCTATCAGTAATTGTGTGTGATTTTTCAGTAGTTAGGTGCCGAAAGTTTTTCCAAGATCAATCAACTGTAATAGAAAGTCAAGGTAATTGATTGATTTTATGTTACTTTTTACCTGATTTCAGTCAATTTTGTTGATTTATAATACTAGGTACCTACTCATATTGACATGAGTTGTCGTTCTTTATATAGCTACTTCTTTATTGCCCCCCCTAAACGGGGTTCTCGCCTTGTCGCGGCGGGGGGGCTTAGTAACCGTGGTTACAACGATGAACCAAGAGGAACCCCAAGGAGGCGCCGCTCCTCTGGGCTTTGGTAGTAAGCCCACGATGGAGCGGCTAAGGAGGGTTGCGCTGCTGTATGGGTGGCACCGCAACTAGGTCGGGCTGCGGTGTTGCTTCGGCGACACTGCGGCTGAGGAGTGGCGAGGCCGCGGCGGGAGAGGAGTGCCGGTATAACGGTGCGCCGCTGTCCCTACCTTCCGCGGCCTCGGCGAGGCCGCAACCGCCTGATTGCGGACGCGGTGGGGCCGCAGAGGAAGAGGAGTGTCGGTATTACGATGCGCCGTTCTATCCTCTATCCTCTGCGGCCGAGTTAGGAGGTGGCTTGTGAGTGGCGATCGGGCAGTCGCCGCCCGAACAGCACGGGCCCGTCGAGGGAGGGGGGGCCTGGCCCCCCAAATTAGACGGGCCCGCTCGCGTGTGGTGAGCGGACCATGAACCGTCGGGGTAGCGGATGAATGCGCGAGCGTCTCCCGTGACCCCGACACTCTGGTCATCTGAAGGAACACCGTGGTCGGTATGCCGGCTGCGTTCTCATTGCGGTCGGAGAGTCCGACATAACCTCCGCCTCGCCCAGGCGGGAGCGTACGCGTAATGCGTTTCCCACGTAAAAAAGGTACTTCGTTATTTATTTTATTGTATTTTATGACTTTATGCAGAAAATTGTACATTGATGGGCTTAATGCCAAAGGCATTTTCTACCAGCCAACCTTTGGGTGATGCAGAGATAAACGAAGTAGGTGCAAGTTAACTTCAAAGGAATATTAACAGATCAATATGTTTATTACCTATATACATAAATACATAGTATACTTAATACACATATATACATACAATACATACACACATACAAATATCCCATAGAATATCCCGTACAAATTAAAGTCTGCTCAATCATTTCCTTGGTCTTAGTCAGAAGAAAGTTCTTCAGGCGTTATAAGGCACGTAGGGTACCTGTTACTCTTTGACTCACACTGGCGACTTGAGCTTGCCAATTGAGGTTGGAGTCAATGAGCAACCCCAGATCCTTCACTACATGACTAAATGGAATAGTCGATCCTTCAAAAACAACCGGTGCTAGGTTTCGGATATCTAATCTACGAATTAAGCGCTGACTTCCTATAACTATGGTCTGAAACTTAGTGGGATTTACATATAGGCTAAATCTTCCAGACCAGCACTTTATAGCGTCTAGGTCACGATTTATATCGCTAATGGCCATAGACACATCCCCCACACTAGTTATAGAATACAGCTGCAAGTCATCGGCATATAGATGATACGAACAATGAAGATTTGGTGTCAGATAATTAATAAAGATAGAAAATAATAGGGGTGAAAGTATACCACCTTGAGGGACGCCAGAGTTGAGATCAAGCCACGTAGATGAGCAATCGTCTGAACGGACTGCCTGTTGACGTCCCTTAAGATAAGTTGAGAACCATTCCAGTGCATCAAAATAAACCATGAGATGGGTAAGGATAGACAGTAGGATTTCGTGACTGACGGTATTAAAGGCATTTGAGAAAGCAACCAAAGTGAGAACTGTGATCTTGGTTTCCTCCATACCCGCCCTAATATCGCCAGTCACTTAAAGAAGAGCAGAAGTAGTACTGTGTTCTGGTCTGAAACCAGATTGCAGAGGGTTATTGAGCCCTCTGTTACGAAACACACACTGAGCCAACTGCTTCTGCACACAGTCTTCGACTACTTTTGATAGGAATGGAAGAATGGATATAGGTCTAAAAGGGTTGGGAGCTAATGGATTGGGGATTTTGGGTAAAGGAATAATGAACGACTTGCGCCACAGCGCTGAGAACTGTCCAGATACTAGTGAAAAGTTAATAAAATTTGTAACTGCAGGCAACAAGTAGTCTAGAATCTGGATAATCATGCGGCGGCTAATGCCGTCACATCCCACCTCGTTGGACTTGATGGACAGGATAATCTTCTTGATTTCACCCGGTGCAACTGGAGAAAATTTAAAATTTACTTCTATTATAAAAAAAATAGTTTCTCTGTGTTGTAGAATTAACCTTCCTACACGTTATGTCTTGTAAGAAGTCACAATAACATAATGAAAAATAGTAACGGGCTGTGCATCACAATGGCAGCTATAAGTTTCATGTACTAAACCATTTCACAAGCTATTAATTTTTAAACTAGTACCACAAAATAACTAATAAGTACTCTAGTAGATGCTTAGGTGTTATATCAATTTAGACATTGTGTTTAAAAGTATAACTGAGTTGTATATTTAAAAAAAATGACACAGTATTTTCCGTGGCATATACGGTAGCGCTCTACAGCCAAAAACTGCACTAAAATGAAAATAATTATTGAGACTAAAACACCGTTTGTTGCGTTTTAAGCATATATACCTACATCCTTAATTTGATAATTTTTCATAATGGATGTTATTACGTTTATATTTTATTTATTATTCATGTTACCTTTATACTAAAAATTGTTGTTGCCTTCAGCTGCATTCGCGTGACATTTTAATGTATAGTACCGACTTTAGTTTAGACTACGTGACTAATTTAGTCGAGCCGAGAGTTAGTTGCTGTAATACCTGAATAAATAACTTGTAGTTGCTCTTAGGTACTTAGGTAGTTAAATTGTTAGTGTTCTTTAAACTAGACTTGCTTGAAATTAAAGCTTAAGCGATGTGACTTGATGTTGCTTACAATCAGTCAGTATACAGATATGTTCAAATTGCATATTTTAACATACCTTCATAAGAGTTTTGTAAATGGTATAGCTTTGTAATTCGTCAATGATATGTAATGTTTTGCTACTTACTGTAGTAGACAATTTTCCAAAATAAGCCTTAGTTTAGTACAAGTATTTCAGCCACGATCTCCGTGAAGTCATTGCCCGAACGTGAAGTTACTGCCTAGACGATTATGTATATGTTATAACGCTCGACAACGGAGTAATAGTTATATAGTTTAAGATCATTTAAAGAAGAATAATTGCAGAAGTCTTTGTAACGGCCTTTAACTATACTACTACAAGCGCTAGTACTGAAAACCAATAAAGGAAATGAGTGCTCGTCTTTGTTAGACATCACATTCCAAAAGTGCTTAACGACCAACACATCAATCGTATAAATAGACGCCCTTAACTTTAATAGATTAAATTCAGTTTGTTTGTTGTATCGATACTATCTATCTTAATGTGTGTCACAAAGATATCCGGCGACGATAGAACCCATTGCTATACAAGTATGTATAGTCAATGACATGTTACTTTATACCATTATCTTAAGTGAGCATGTTTGGGGGAGGTATACGTCCAGCCTGCAGTGGTCGTCTATGTATTACCTACAGTATTTATAATTACGTTATAATATCTGTTTGTTTTTACTGGTCCTGAATAAACATTTATTCTTTTCCATGTCAATACGTACATATTTACTCAAAGTCAAAGCAATTCCCTTATCAAACTGAGATTTCCCGTTGTGCTCCTTCTGGGAATAACACGCTTACGCATGCATTTTGCAATCAATCATACTTATGTTTATTTATGATTTACAGAAAGTCAAAATATATTTTTTCGTGATATGAATATAAACACGTTCGACCTACATCGGTATCTGACATTAATGAATATGAAATAAAATCCTTGTTATCACATTAAACACAATGCACGAAGAAATATAATTATAGAGTTTATTTTTATATTATGTAAGCGCACGTTATTGTGGGTATTCGAGTGTTCTATAGAATATCTATCAACATATTATAAATTTGAAGCCTCTGTTTATGTCAAACTAAATAAATGTTTTTGATAAACGGCACAGAATAGTACAGAAGGTGCAGTAGTTTACCAGAAGCATAGCACGTTATTATAAGACAAGTAAGACATTATAAAACTGTAATTCCGAACCGTATTCATTTTGAACAAACAATTTTTTTAATTCCATTAATCTACAAAGTCAACCTTTTGTTAAGGTTGGACGCGCGTGAATGAAAGATTGATGAATAAACTTAATGCAAAGAGTCAGAAAGTCTGAGAGTATCCTTTGTTTAAGACCAAGTTAGCTCTTCACATTAAGATGAAAAAACTTTGAAGTTTTAACCACTAAACTGCGTTAGGGACTTGTTTCAAACACAAAATGTTTTATGGGACTTATTTGACTAAACAGAATAACTACACTTGTGTGGTCGCAGCTGTGAGTTAACCTCAGATAACAACTAAAGCATTCTTTCTTTTAGTAGTAGAATAGTCTGTCTTTGCATCGTATATAAGGTTTAAGCCATGCTAGTACCCATCTTTTAGTTCGTATTCACCTGTACCAGCACCCGTGGGCCTGTACCAACATGCACTACGAATTTTATATACCTATTTATGTTAAGATATAAAATAAATTAGATGTCTGATAGGATTATTACTTATGTTAGGGGACTATGAAGTCGTGCTGACTACGTAGTACACTACTCTAGATACAATTGTAACCTTAATGTTGAAATTACTATAATGTTTTACTTGAAAGACAAAGACCATATAAAAGAAAATGAATCATCTAAATTGCAACCAATATCAAAGAAATCAAATTGGTAAGCCTACAGAGGATGATCGTATTGACAAAACATACACGTCACGGCTCATGAATCAAAGATATAGCCCAATTTTATTGCTTATAAAAAGAAATGTTCAAGCAATCTAATTGTAGAGATTGGTAATTTATATGATTACAATAGCGTTTGCTTTTACCACGTAGGATCAAGTTTATCGAGAACTGTACAGAAACCCTATCTATGCTAATATTATAAAAAGAGGGTGCGAAATTTTAGATTGTGTGTATGTAGAGCGTAATCTTCGACAGGACTATTATTCGAAAATTCTTCCACCACTTGAAAGGTATTCTCTGGTAACTTAAAAGCGAAGTTTGATACTACCCGTTAGTGATAAAAAGCGTCTGCCCCGCCTAAAGTGCCTAAGCGGTTGCTCTTACGTTGCCTTGACACATTTTTTAAAGTCTCTTACGAAAATTTACCTTATCTCCTTTGATGCGACACTATTTGTCAAACTTGATAATGCTTCGTGCATGACCTCTATGCTTTTCATAATTGTAATTGCTTGATTAAAATAGGTTGAATTAATAACTTTTCTTGCATAAATTTATTTTGTAAAATTATCCGAAAATTGAACATTTAAATAATTAGTTTCAGTTTATGACTGCCTTACTTGGATATTAAAGAGTTAGCAAAACAGACAGAAAAGTCTTTATTGTCTTGTCTGTGTTTGCGAAGAGACAAAAATGTATTCTTAGGTAACTGGTTACAAAACACAGTTACCATGGCGGCCGAAACCTACTTCTCAGATTTATCGGTCCAGACTACTTTTTATATACTTAGCACTTCAGTAAATGGACAATCATATATATTTTCCGTAGAGGTAAGCAGAAATTTAACAGATCCACGAATCTACTGCTATATTATTATAGCAACAAGAAACGAGCTAATTATCATAATATATATGGCGAGTACAATTCCAAAAGGTTGGTTAATTTTTTGAGGCTCTATTTTTATTCGGCCTCTACACGGACTAAAGAAAGATTATCACAAAGTCGTATACTTATACCCTACATGGTAAAACGCACAAAACGTAACAAACATGGAATTCATATTGGTAAATATTCATTGCCAAACGCCTACCTATATATTTAGTAGACAAAATAATCCCCGGCTTTTCTATGAAGCTTATAGCCGGATTGGTGATAGTAAGCCTCAAATCTTGTGTAAATATAAAATACATCTATTGCCACAAAGATTTTATTTACGGCTTTTGGTAAATAGAATGGGTGGACATATTCTTTGTAGTAGTCTTAGTACACAAAGACTATCTGAATTCTACAGCAACACTATGCCATATTGTGGTTTTGTTGAACAGCGGTTTCCAGCGCTCCTATTGGAAAACGTTTTAATGGTGGCAGGCGAAACAGTTTTGACTTTCAAGCAAAAGGTTTTTATTTGCCAACCAACTTCAAAATTATAAAATACTTATTTAATTATTTCTGATTAACTAAATCTAAATATGAATTACTTTGTGCTATGTAAATTTATTTTTTACTTTTTAGTTTTCTTCCTGTTTGAAGTCGGTTTTCTTTTTGTTTAAAAATATTTTATTTTACAATTTTTAGTGATGGGTAGACCTAAATCTTACTTTAGGTATTATTTTTGTACACACTAAACATTTTGGCATATTGAATCGTCTGAAGTAAGCCCGACATGACTGCTGTTGAGGAATTCCCTCGACTGTCTATGGTCATCTGTAATGGCACTTATAACCCATATGGGAGCAAAGTTCTTTATTCTTTATTGTACACACATAGAACATATTACATAATTGGTAAGAAATATCATGTAAAAAGTAAGTTATAAAGTTAAAAAGTTAAAAAGTTTTTTTTTTTTTAAAGTTCTCATCATTAGAAATGAATTAAGTCCAAACACCAAATAATTGCTGTAAATCGTTTTTTTTTTTTTTTCTACCACATTTACACAGCGCCATTTAGCCCCAAATTAAGCAATTATATTTGCTTGTGTTATGGGTACTAAACAACTGATATACTACTTAAATATATTTTTTTTTGTAAATACATACATATTATAGATAAATTACACCCAGACACAGAACAAACAATCATGCTCATCACACAAAGGTTTGTCCTGGGTGGGAATCGAACCCACGACCTCCGGCTTAGCAGTCAGGGTCACTAACCACTAGACCAACAGGCCAGTCAAATCGTTGATGAGTTCCCTCGACTCTCTTTGTGCTCCATCATCAGATAGACTCCAAACCTTCACTAAATAGTAGTGCCTTAAAATACTTAATGAAAAACATAACAAATGCACTAGTCGTCAGTAGGATTTTTGAAAGTTCCTCTCGATTTCTCTAGGATGCCATCATCAGATCCTGGTTTCCTAATATCATGGTACCACCCTTGGGGTATCTACTTTCAAACAAAAAAAGAATCATCAAAATCGATTCATAAACGACGGAGTTATCCGCGAACACACATGAAAAAAAATATATATATACGGTCGAATTGAGAAACTCCTTCTTTTGAAGTCGTTTAAAAATACATATAGCAATTAAAAGAAATAACGTTATCATTTTAGGTGGTTTTGATATATTCGAGTCAAAAATAATAACGAATAAATTCTGTAGCAGTATGATAAATCTTTTACAGTACAGTACAGTAAGGCTAACTATGAAATTCATTGCTTAATTTCATTAAAAAGGCACAGATCTTAGCTTATTTTAAAAATATAATTGCTACAAACATAATTTTTTCATCTTTTACCATCACACTGTAGGTCATCATTGATGTATCTATCGTATTATTCTAATATAATCTTTCAAGCAAGTATTATTCAATCATTCTGAATTTAAAAACCAAAGCATCCCACTGTCTATACTATTAGATAAAGTGCAGGAGTTTGTTTGTTTGTTTGAACGTACTGATCTCAGTGATCTCTGGAATTACCAGTCGGATTTGAAAAATTATTTTTGCGTATGATTGAAAAATTAGTTCTTGAGCAAGGTCATAGGCTATGTAACATCACGCTACTGGCAACGAGAGCAAAGCAGTAAGCAAAAACGGTGAATCCGAGCTGTGGATAGCTAGTCACTTAATAAACTAAAAACTTAATCTTTTGTCCATCGTAAAAATGTACCTCGGCATAAAATGCTTTTAGCGATAAGACAACCTAATGTACATAAATCTAAATAGATACATAATAATATACAAATAAAGTAAAAAAATAATTGGCATAGAATAGAGTTTTCTATTGTACTCTATCTATATTTTTTGTCTCAATACAGAGGAAAATAACCATTTACTTTACTTTATTTATTAACTTTAATTAAAACGGTACATAAGTACATATCCATGTAGTAGTTATATGTATGTACCTATATGTGTACATACGCGTATGTAGGTACACATCATTTAGAGTGTGGGAAAGTACAACTATTTCCTCCTAAAGTAAAGCTATTGATTTTGCTGGCCAGACCTGTCGATCGCAATTGAACCGGAGGCAATGTGGCTTTTCTCTTTCACTTTTCAAGAATCCGTAAGTCAATCTTACATAGCTTTATACTTGATTGGTTAGGTTGAGTTTAAACTAAAAGAGGCTATGGTCAATTTAGCATGAATTTTATAAAACCTGTCGACTTTATCTACCAGTAGAAGTATTTGGCTGATATGATCATATTGACAAAAAAAGTGAATAAGATGGCTTTACTTAAAAGACAAGGAAAATTCATCGCAATATTGTTATTTGATGAACGTTTTTAGCAGCTACGGGTAGGACTACCGTCACGCGTAGTACTCGTATTGTGAAATCGATTCCACTTGAGACGAAAACTTGTGTGATCTACAACTATTCCTTTCAAAACAAATATTTTTGGCAATCAAAAATATTATAACTTTTGCATAAAATAAAACAAGAAATCTCTGTAATAGATTAAAAATACAGTTTGTTATACTATTCATTACGAATTAAACAGCCTATATTTATTTTTTGTAATTTGCATTCATATAATATTCAATGCCTGAAGCCGACTCCTAATTAGGTATAGTCATTATTAAAAAACAGTAATTATAAGGTACTTCTACTAATCACTGTTTTTAGCTACAAACAACCTAGGTAATCGTTTTTAAATATTTAATTGCTTTGCTATATCGATCGAAGCGCCACAACACTAAAATATGACACGCTAAATATAGCTTTAAATCTAGTTCACAGTATTTAAAATATCATTAGGTTTAAGCTTTAACATATGCGGCGAACAACATTTGCAATCCGCTCAAAAATAGAGGAACTAAAACGAAAAAAGTTTGTATCAAATTAATATTTAGATAAACTAAACTGAAAAGCTTTTTAGGCTATCAATTAGATAATTATGCTACATGAAAAGTAAGTATCATCAAAAAAGAAATTTAAATTTTAGTTTATGCCTATTGTAATACTTATTAATAAAATAGAATAAACCCTGCAGATCACAAATAGGTATACTACCTTTTAACTCGCAACAATTTTCTCGCATCAAATTTGAAAATTTTGCGTATTTACCGTTGAAATAGGTCGGACGCCAAACTCGTCTCTGACGTCAGTGCTTCTACTCTACTTCTATCAATGCGAATGGTGTCATCAGCATCGTTTTGCAACAGATAAATAAATAGTTTGCG
Organism: Parascotia fuliginaria; assembly: GCA_963082885.1. Taxonomy (NCBI): domain Eukaryota; kingdom Metazoa; phylum Arthropoda; class Insecta; order Lepidoptera; family Erebidae; genus Parascotia; species Parascotia fuliginaria. Next base: position 12,013,165 of record OY720176.1, on the reverse strand, counting down.
ATGTGTATAGTAGCTTAGAACATGCAGCAGTATAGAATATTTCACACCTTCAGTAAAAAGACCTAGTTATAATGTGCATATTCAGCAGTTTGAATTTTGTTTTAATTGACATTAAAGCTTAAAATAGCACATCAAATTTTTTATTTTACTTATTTTTATTTTAACTTTTGGTCATACTCATCAATATTGTTTGTTAATTCGGATATTGATTTGAGTTGTGAGAGCGTAATTGGACCAGGCCAATATAATGTTACTTTTCGATGTCATTATATAAAAAATTCCTAAGTGTTCCTACAGTAAAAAAACACTATGAGGAAATTAAAAATATAAATTTGAAAAAATATAACAAATTATGAAAAACATCGTTCTTTATGTATTTTAACTGAATTGGATAAAATAAACATGAAAAATGAGTGCGGTTATGAGTTGGTACCGTCCCTTTTAAAACGTATTTGAAAGGCCTTTAATGGTGCTATTAACCTGAATTTTATTATCTGAATTAGTTTATTTTTAACGCGTTTTTCAAGATAATCTGTAACTACGTTATGCGAGAATTTAATGACTTTTTTATATAAGGTAGCCTAACAAAGTGACTCCATTCTGCCTGATCGTAAGCAGTCAGTGGGATTCAGGAGTTGTGGCCACCATTCCAAAAGCCATCATCTCAATCTGTCGACATGATGGCTTCTACGGTTTAATGAGATTATTTTCATCGCTTTTTCACTTTTAGCGTGCTGTTTCGTCATGAACTTGGTCGAATATTCTTTAAAGTAGTTCTACTGATAATACTGTACGCTGCCATGAACCGGTTTGATACTCCTACTGAGTCGCACTGGAAGCTGGGTCAAATCTTGAATGACTGTAATTCAAAGGATCAAGTTTAGGTTCATTAGATTTGTTCTAACGAAGCTATTCATTTCACCCGATATCGAGGACTTATTCTCAGTTTACTTTAACTCTAGATACGGATAATACTCTGTATTTGTCTAACAAAAGACTTGTGCCCAAAGATAGGGCAATTCGTTTACGTTTTTAGCTTTGTTTCATTTTATGCTTAAAAATATTAACCAAAAAATATTATACACGATTCTATCAAAAGGAAAAGTCGATTACAATATCACCTTTGTGTATTTATAAAAATATAGATTATTATGATAGTAGCAGTCAGCGTCGTTTATCTTATATATTTTTTATTTATTTTATATAGCCGTCTGTACCATATAAGACAAAATTAGTTTTTTATTCCTAAGTTTTTAAATGTGAAGTCAGTGTTTTTATTTAAATTTTATACAAATCCAGTTCCGTTTACTTTACCTGCCGATGAAATTTCATCAAATTTTATTAAAAGACGAAGAAGTTATAAGCCTTTGATACAAGAAAGTATGGACGGACGGAAATGACAAATTCAAAATGTTCCCCCAATGAAATAAAGAGGAAATTAATTAAAAATTGTTTGATTTGGACTTTATATTTAAATGTGCCATGATTGTCAGCAAAAGAACAAATTTTCCAGTTTTATACTATCTATTTAATCTGGGAAATTTGCACAATTTGGAAAGCAGACTTTCTGAAAATAGGTCGTAGCTAGTTTTTGCGTGTAATGAACGCTGAATAGAGTAGGCAGACCGTCTGGAAAAGTATAGAGAAATACCCTTTACCTAGATTGTGCTGCGTTTCTTCACTAAAAGCTGTACTGTCAGAAAAAACCGAAAGACTATAGCTATTTATTTTACTATAACTCAATACATACGTAAATAATTATGGATTATCATGATCATCATCATCAATGTTAAACAAAAGGGCTATTGAGTAGTCTACATCCAGCGTCTTTGGTTATTTTTCTTATACGTTAGTGAAAATCGTACTCTAAGCTTTATGATTAGAAATAATTATAAAGATATTAAAGAGCTAGTTACATTCTTGTTTGAGTTATAAATAACATACTTATCTCTTGCCTCAAAGTAGGCACTAAATGTAAACTGTTTATGTAATTCCATTCTCTAATCTAGAAATCCAACGGTTTAACCGCAGGATTATTTCAATGAAACCGATCTCCAAATTATTAAGTTGATTAACCTTGTTTTTGATTAAAGACATCCGTTTCAATCTGTTTAAATGTATTTTAACTTCTAAATAAGAATATTTACCTTCCTTTTGAATTTATAGAGAAGGTGAAAATATTTTTCATTGTACAGATACATTTGTTTTAATCAAATTCTTTAATGGTTAGGACGCTCGAAGTAGCAGTTCTCGTAATTATTATCTACATCTATAAGTATTTTAAAACGTATATTATTTATTTTAACAGAACAAAATATATGATTAATTTACGATTTATTTCACATTTCAGTTTTGAGCAAAATTGAGATGTGTCCACACAATTGCCACTGACTGAAACAGATTGGTAGTTTCCTGCCGGTGAGTGATACAAATGTCGCAGTAATGGCTCTTAGTGAGACAGGGGTTAATTTATTTGAAGACGACGACGAATCTACTCGTATTATTTCCTTGCAGAATCTGAAGAATTACTGATACTTTAGCTATATTATGAGCTAATTTGTTTTTGTGACCCGTGATCCTTGAATGTTTGTCTGACTTGTGATAGCGTACAAGGAACTTGCATAGCAAAATAAGTTGTCTATCAAACAAAATACTTACACTTCCTACCTATTATATATCTCATGCTAACATTATATTATTAAATGACAACGTAATGAATGTAATGCTACAGAATATGCTATTCACAGATAATCTACTCGTTAAATAAAGAGACGTAAACAAAGTGATGTTGATAATACTTATGTAACACATAACATAAAGTTACTTCTTTTATCTTTAAAGCAATTCAGCATTACTCGGGACTTAACGTAGCAAAGTTAAACCCCATGTTCAAACCACCACCATTACTAGAACTGCCGATCCGTGCTTTCAGAGAAAAACACAGTACTCCGTAAAGCATCATGCAAATTAATAATTGTAAAACATTAGAGAGTTTCTCTACTGGTCTGTTATTTCATGACAAAAGACCTAAAGAGATACCTATACCAATTAAAAGTTTTATTGGCTAGCCGACTTACGTGTTTCGCTTCATGAATACATTCTATGGTTTTCACCCAATTTAACTGAATACCGAATAGCTGATATTGTATTATTTTCAATAAAACTTTTACTATTGTCATAATATATGAGGGTCACGTTTTTATTGTGAACCAAATTGGTCACCAGTTGTACGAACCTGAAGTTGTAGTTAAAGTATATGTTATGTCAGAAGCATCATCTTTTACACATCTCTTTTTAACTGACTTCAAAAAGGAGGAGGTTATCAATTCGGATCGTATGTTTTTTTTTTTTTGTATGTTTGTTACCTCATATCTCGGTCATTTATGAACCGATTTTAAATTTTTTTTTTATTTGAGAGGGTATACTCTGAAATCGGTCCCATTTTTTTATTATAAGAAATGGTTCAGTGGTTGTATGTTTGTTACAACTTAATTCCGTCATTTATAAACCAATTTGGAAAATTCTTCTTTTATTTGAAAGGGTATACTCCGAAATGGGGTCCCATGTTTTTTTTATAAAGAATGATTTAGTAGTTTGGCTTCAATTTAATATTTTGTAACAAAACGTTTGCAAGAAGTGAAGACGTGTAAAGCAACACGTCGATGTCTTTTGCGACGAATTATCTGACATTGACATGTCCATGCTACAAGTGCGAAGTGATTTTCAAAATTCATTTTTTGTTAGAAACGAAGTGGCCCTGGATGAGTGACCATTTGCGTCATTTCATTTTCACCGTCTTCATTCTTTAGAAGCAGTAGGCTATGATTATCACTATAATTTGGTAGTCGTTAAGCTAAGTTGGAGGTCTTATGGTCGTGAGAACGTTCGATTTCTTGTATTAAATCTATATTTTTCATTCATATATTAATAGATTAATCAAGGTTTTTTTTTGCTAGTAGGTAAGTTATTTTTATGAAGGTCATTATGATCCTTCTTGGCTGGCACCGACTCCAAAATAACTGATTTAAAACTAAAGTACTAAACTTTAGTAATTTTTAAGCCCTTCAAGTCAATTCTAGTATTTGTACATTCTAAGCATTTAGATAGTACGACCGATCCAAATGCTCAAGATGACGATGCATGAAAGGCTTATCTTAGTTACCGAGACAAGCAAGAATAAATCCGGGTCAAAATGCTTTGTGTGGTTCAGAAGAAGTTACAGAAAAACAGCGACTTTGATATCATCAATAAATATACATTATTTAGAAATAAGGTTATCTATACCTAGACAAAATTGTTGATAAAATAATTTTCAAGTTGAATTATCCTACGGAAGCACATTACCTGGGTTAAAAGTACCTTACTTGTTAATCCAGGATATTTACTTAAGTGCCAAATTTAACGCAAACTCCTACGGTCAGGTGATTGAATAACAAACTTTAAATATTTTCGTAAACTATACCACTTATTTATAATAATAGAAGTACCTACATTATCGCGCCTTACCGCACACCTTAGCTCATTACTGGCTTCCGCCCGCCGCTTGCCACCTTAGGTCATCACTGGTTCTTACCCCCAACGCTATGGGTTATCAGACTTAGCCTCTTTCCCTCCAAACTTTAAATATTTTCGTAAACTATACCACTTATTTATAATAATAGAAGTACCTACATTATCGCGCCTTACCGCACACCTTAGCTCATTACTGGCTTCCGCCCGCCGCTTGCCACCTTAGGTCATCACTGGTTCTTACCCCCAACGCTATGGGTTATCAGACTTAGTCTCTTTCCCTCCAAACTCAAATCCTGGATTCGCTACTGTTAACAGCTACTCGTATGTCAAGCTGCATGCGATTGGGAGACAACACTATTGCTTATGTATGACGGCGCATGTTGGTTTTCGCAGTAGTTTCCGGTCTTAGTTGCCAGTGTAATGTTATATGAATATGCTTTTTTTATAATTAAACGATATAGAAAATCAATTATTTTAAGCATATTATAGCGCTTACTAACTTTGCTTGAAATGTTGATTTGGTTTTATCATTGATACACTATGCCTTTTCAAATAACTATAGAGAACCGTCTGTATTATACTATAGGTACCATTCATATCCTACCATCTTGAGCACGTTTAATTCGCGGCCTCGATTTCATGCAAACATTACGCCACTTGAACTATCAAATATTCACTAAAATACTAGATGTTCGACAGAATATTACTACTTACTTCTCGAGGGAATTTCAAAATTAACTTGAATGCAAAAGTAAACGAAGTAAAAAGCTTGAATATGTACTAAGAAGTATTCTACTAACATTTTATCTATGACTTAGTTTTAATTAAATTCTATTTTATAAGCGCAAAATCTAATATCAGAATGTAAGGATATCTTTTTTTATTTACAAGCACATCGTTTAAAAGTGAAACTACAACTTAAACTCAACACAGTTATTTGCATACGTTGCATGTAAGCTAATAAATATGTATAATCGTGTTTGACCTACACGGATATAATAATTACAATATGACTTATTAGCTTTTTCACCCACTACAAAGATTGATTAGGTTATAGATCATCCAGTAACGTAGTCGCTAAAAAAACATTTATTGAACGATAATATAAAATTAATCTTAAAAAAAATTTCGGTACTTACTAAATATATCGTTTAAACTTACTACAATCCAATGACGTAGGTATAAGATTAATAAATGCCAACTCATCTGACACAATTCCTCAAGGACAATGCAATCGTAATCCCAAAAGTACCTCCCCATTAATAAAAGCAGGATAGTATTTCATGGATTGCAATAATTTTTAAGATGAGAACTCGAGTTATTCGCAATAATGGCAGTAACTTTGAAGTATTAAATAGTCAACAAACCTTTAAAATGGCAGTGAGAGATTAAACTTATAAATATATAATGCGTAGGTATTTTACAAAAACTATGAATAATATTAACACTCATATATTGATACTCGTAGTTATTATAAACAGGGTATTTTAACATAAAAGCTTTGCAGGTACGTATAATGTTTTCATTAGCGTAACAATCAATTTAATTAATATAATTATTATGAAATTGTAGCGTTCCATGATAGGACGTAACGGAATAAAACAACCGTCTACAGCAACACATTCATAACTCTGTTGTAGTGAATAAATTTAAATCATAAAACTAACGACAATATTTCTTTGTTGCAATAAGTCTATTGATCGTGACAACCATCGCCATGTAACTTGAAAGCAGCTTTTTTTTAACGTGTAGTTAATGCTTCATGCATACCTCTCACTTGGGGGTAGGCGAATAGTTATGTCGGACTCCCATTCCGGTTTACCGACTAAAACCACCATGATAGCCGTCCTCGGGCATAGAATACCTCCTACTGTTGGCACCCAAAAATAATCCAGTGTTTCCATTCCCGCGCTCCTAAAAGCAGTAAAAACCGACACTTACTTTGGGGTACACGACATTATGCAGATAGTATAGCTATAGCTATCATAGCGTTCTTCTGTAAGATTAGGTATAGCACGTATTTAGAACATTTTTTTTAAGCCCTTATACATTAATCTATATCCATGTTCTCCAATATTCATTAGGTAAGCCAGCGAAATTATGATGAGCTAAAAGTCCAGTTCCCATTGAGAGCCAAATTGACTTTTAAAAGACCTACGATACCCGCCTTTTATGTATGTACGCACGAAGTTGACGGTCAAAGTCATATACCTACTTTCCAAGTTTACTTTGGACATGACTCGCATACGACGGCGGTGAAAAAAAACATCGTGAAAAAGCCTAAACTTAGCTACGTAAATAGTAACCAATGTTCTTGATATTCGTATATGGACTAATACTAGATCTCTGATTATAAGCATTGTAGTAGTTCATAATGTGCACACATTTTATTGTAGGAATCCAATGCTACCAATCTGCCTGCCAAGGTATAACAAATTCCTCTCAATGAGAAAGTTTTATATGTATATCCAGCAGTGGATGTTTTCAGGCAGCAGATACATTGCAAAAACTTTTAGACTTGACCGAAGATAGGTTTAAATTTTGTTTAAATTCTCTATAATTATACAGTAGCTATACATCAATTATGCTATTACTTACCTACGCTACGGTATCTACATAGTTTGTTTTAAATAATTTTATAGATTATGTAATCCAACACGCTTACTTAACTATCATTTTTCATTTATTTTTAAGTTCCATAAGTTGTCAAGTTGTTAGAAGAGATTGCTTTCAGCGATAAGGCAGCCTATTGTGACCACCTCATGTTGTACTGTCCTGTTATTTGTTTTATAATATAACATATGGCGTGCAATAAAAAATATTCTTTTCTATTATTTTCTACGGTATTTTAATACAATAAGAACACCTGTTAGATTTCACCAATAATTTTAATTTGGATAAATCAGGCGGGGTGGATTCAAAAGTAAAAAAGTAAAAAATATATATTTTCGCTCAGATTCCGTCAAAATTAGACCGATAAAACCGTTTTTATCGAAACCTATGAGAAAAGCTTTTATTGCTTTCAATTTTATTATCCTTTTTTAATTATTATAACATATAATAAATCAAAGTTGAAGATACGCACGTTGACGTTTGCCCTCTCAGTTTATTTTGTCAGTGTTTTCGTTTATGCTCTGTAATATACTATTATATTCTTTTCTTCCAGTAAATGACGATATTGACTTCTGACACGGACATAGTGATTGATATTGCAGATTTTTGATTATCGACAAGATGGACTGTTGACCTGATAAAAGCTACATACAGACTGTAAGAAGCTAACGCTGGATGCAGACTGCTACCGATCGGCCGCTTTGAAAATCGTAAGAAGAGATCGCCTTATAGCTGAGACGCTGATGAACGTTAACAACGAACAATAAAACATTGTTACAGAAATCTTCGCATAGTGAATACTCTCATACATGATTTTATTCTCATAATAAGTACACTTATCTAATTTTAATTTAAACCTAAATCCTGAAGCGTAAAATGTAATTCTAAACACTCCGTCATTTTCTTCACATAAATAGTACCGCCTGGAAACATTGTAGCAGGTATTTTGGTTTGCATTGTAAGTAGGTACATACTTTTTAACAGTAACATCTATACATACATTTGAAGTATTCGTTAAGAATATGTAGTAAGTATGTTATGTCCTATAGTATATGACTGTGTTGTACTTGAATGTGCAATCGACCCTTCCGGAATAGCCAATTTAAAAAAAAGCTAATACTAAACATAAGTTATTCTACTTGTAGTTTTTGCATTATGTTAACCGGTGCATAGCGTTTTTGCACCCAGCCTTACTTAATGCTGAATTCTATAAATTATCATCTATACAGCTTTTAGTTTACTATCAACCTAATTCACAAACAACACCGTGACGAACAAAATTATTAACTCAAATTCATTTAAATATTATTTGGAAACCACTAACACAAAGTTTGAACAGTTGATTATCAGATTATCCCTTTACCACCTAACGGCGTGGTCATAGTGACTCCTAAGATTTTTGTTTTTAAGCTATTGCATAGCTTTTATCGCGGGCTTTGAGCGCGGTGACCGTACCAAAAATTCCGTAACGAAAATAAAACCTAACACCTCTCACTCCGCCTACCATGAAAAATTTATTTCTCAGGATAAACACTAGTGGCACTAATTTTTACCACACATTAACCAAATATTTTGTCACATTTGTGATAAATTATATCTGGTAGAACTATAGAAATGAAACTTAGATTTTAATAACGTGAATTAATGCATCAATGTAATGTAATGTCCCAGTTTTACTCTTTTTAGGAGTAAAAATACTTAGTAGGATGATAAAAATTCCTGAATAACCTACATGTATTGTAAGATAATAAAAATATTTTAAACGATATTAACTTCTCATTTATTTAATTAAAGAAAAAAAATTGTTTTCTTATCGGTCACCACAATTCATGCATAGTTACAATTAAGCATGAAAAGTTGTAACAACTTAGAAGATTTAGATTAAGATTAGAAGAATGTTCTTTTGATACGGAATATGTGGCAACAATTGGCTAACGATCTTGTAAACCCTCATTTGGAACGAAGTGCGAATATGTCCGGCGCATTTGATAATTTTTTTTTAATATAAAAATGCAAAATAATGAAAGCTGTCACAATGAACGACGTTAGGTGGTAGTGATATACCAACAGGCGTTAGGAGAGGGTTAAAAACAATTCATATTATGTTTGTATCTCTAAGTCAACTCATTTAAACATAAACGCTCAGTTGTGCACCTGAGTGACTAACTAATCTTTAACAACAAGAACAATAATTACTCAAGCTCGCAGTTCATTACGCATGACTACCAAATTCAACGGCCTTGTCAAATAATGGCGTAAGTGTTACATTTTCATTATTTTATACCAACAAGGCTAATTGAGTTGCGTTAGCATGATGTAACAGTTAAAAAAAACCTGTGGCACTCGGGGACTGCCGCGGTAAAGCTATTGCATAGCATTTTTTATCAACTTATGCAATTATAATTATTTATTTATTTTTTATATGCAGTATTTTTTTTCTTTGAAATTCAAGTTACACTTTTTGAGCTTGGTGACCGATAAGAAAACAAGTACAATATCGTTTAAAATATTTTTATTATCTTACAATATGTACATGTAAGTTATTCAGGATTTTTTATCATCCTACTAAGTATTTTTACTCCGAAAAAAATTAAACTGGGACATTACATCACATTGATGCATTATTACACGTTAATAAAATCTTAGTTTCATTTCTATAGTTCTAGCATATAAAATTTATCGCAAATGTAACAAAATATTTGGTTTATGTGTGGTAAAAATTAGCGCCACTAGTGTTTATCCTAAGAAATAAATTTTATGGTAGGCGGAGTGGGAGGTGTTAGGTTTTATTTTCGTTACGGAATTTCTTAATTCGGTCGCCGCGCTCAAAGCTCGCGATGAAAGCTATGCAATAGCTTAAAATTGAAGAGGCTCTCTTTTAAACTACAAGGTTGTGGCTTTAAATTCGGACAAGTACAAATGTGATATTATCAAATTGATAGCTGTGCTTTTGAAATTTGCCTTTGACTTGATAAATGGTGCAAAAACTGTCTGTCTTATTTTACCGTGCCTACATCTATAAATATGACACACATCACTACCCACCCGTAAAGAAAATTGCCGGTGTTACTGAATGTTATTTGCGACGGTTAATTGTATGTTTATAATTGCGCTTTTTCCCTAACTTACAGTTTAAATATGTTTATTTTTATAATGGTAATTGTGTTTGTATAGTAATGTACGGATTTCATGTATACAATATTTTTAGACTGCGTGGTCTATCTGTCTTCCCATGGATGGGACTAAAGCAACTAAAAGAATATGAGGCAGTGAGCAGCAATATTATTGGAATTCTAAACACCTATCACCTTGTTTGAATAAAACGCCCACCAAGCAAGGCAAAAGTAAACCCTTCTTTTTGAAGAAGTCCTGTATCCAACAATTAGCGTCTTCCGATTAAAGACGTTACATTACAGGAAGTTACAGTTTAATAAACTTAAGCCCTAAACTCCCTCGCTATCAGAAATGAGATAATTTTGATTTTACGCCTTTATTCGCTGGATTCGTAGAATTATCGAAAGGATTACTTTTGTTAATTGTGGTGAAGCACACCGAAAAGATTTACAAACTAGATAATCTTTTGTTGACTAAGCTAATTGTAACAAATCCTTATAATTGAGCCGTTTTGTTTAGACTAAGCAAAATTTAATCGAATTTTAAATAGTCGGTTATTATTTACATTTTAAATTAACCAGTTATTATTTGCGTATTACCGTTTAGTTATTGCGTGTTTATAGTTTTAGTAATTATAATTTTACTAATAAGAAAGTGTGTTTGTTTGTCGTCTTTTTAAACTTTCTAGGTAAGTATAGCGATATTCCAAGTCAAATTGTTTATAAATTTAGATCACATAATTAAAATATGTCTAGTATTCAGATTAAGGTTAGGGGTATTTTGTCTGGTAACAGTAAATTTTCTGACTAAAGTGAACTAATTTAGTCAGCGAATTAGCTAGAATGAGAACAATTGGTAAGAAACTCAAGCCTATTATATTGAATGTGAGATTATAATTTAACACAATTTACAAAGGAACATTATTTAACCTTCTTTACATAGTATTAAAACCTGTTAATTAACGTATATTTAATAAAATTGTATTTTGTAATATGTTTAATAAAGATTTAAACGTTTTATATATAGTTAGAATTAGATTAACAATGAATAACGACAACAGTTTTAATTCTACCGAACCGCTTTATAACCCGATACAGCTAAACTTTATTCTTGAATTGAAAAAAAAACAAAAAAAAATTTTAAAGGCTTTGGACTACCGCACCGGTCATACCCACGTTGATAACGTTACAGCATCAGTAACGCATAACTTATTGCCTTTAGAAAAACGACGCACGTACATGGATACACTGTTTTTTTATAAGATTATTAACGGCTACATTGACTCGTCATCATTGCTTGAGCTAATCAACTTTCGCATCCCTAGAATCTCCTCACGTTCATTATCCACTTTTGATATTACTCCGTATACCACTAAATATGCTGGCAATACTTTCATAAGACGTCCCTGCAAATAAATAAAAATCTAGCCAACGTAGATATTTTCTCTTCTTCAGCAGGCATTTATAAGAAACATATAAAAAGTATTATTTACTCTAGGACAGATCAATAAAATCAATAGTAATAGGCATTATGATTGGTTACTAGTTAATTTACTAATTAAATACATTACATACTAAAAAAATACTGTAGTAATAATAGCACTATAATATTTCAATGTAAATTTGGTTAAGTTTTTTATTAACTTTTGTATATTATATATATTATATAAAAATTATATATATTATTAGTTTATTTGTTATGGAACTGTTTTGGTCTAATAGTATACTATCATAGTATTTCTATTTTAGTTTAAGACTGTTTGTTTCTTGAATAAAGAAAATAAAATAAATAAAAGATTCTACTCCGAATAAAGACATATAGATACATAGACCTACTACTTATAACAGTGGCGTGCACTCCATATAGGCAGAAAGGCACTTCCTACCTTAATAATTGCTTAAAATCACAATTTTAGCAACATAATTAAATAATGCCTACCCTGTTATAATCTATAATGCCTACCCTGTCAAAAATCTCTGTGCACGCTACTGACTTATAACTATATAGAGTTCATTTTAGTTATCTCCATCAGATTCGAATACCTATCTAAATACAATCTACTATAAAGTCTGAAATTGCTAATCGGCCTTGAGCAAGAGTGGTGATTAATGCGAATACCTAGAACCCATAACCGTATATTACTTTGTGTCTAGATGGCGTTGTGTGTAGTTGTTGTGATATTTTTCACGGAAGTAGATCCATGCTGGTTTCAGCAGAATGGGCCGGATCAACCGGGGAAGTACTACCTTCTCATAGAAGATCAACGTACGAGTTATAGTATCCGTATTATTGCGTTTCGTTCGGTGAGTGAGAGTGCCGGGGGCCCAATTTCTCCCTATTCCTTTTTCCCCACTTTCCTTGATCCTTTCACCTATCCCACTCCCTTCACTCTATCTATCTAATCTCCAATTTGAAAAGGAAAACACTAGATTTACAACAGAAGGTACAATGTACTCTAGTATCAGTAAAAAGCAAGCAATTAAAGATAACGCAGCGCCGTGCCGTCTAGGTTCTGCTACGACTGATGTTTTCTTTATTTTCTCAACCGTTCAGAAGTCTATTAAAAGGGCTATACTTTTCTTTGTAATTATTGAACTATCGTTGTTATTGTGAAATATATGGTTAGCTTAACTGCTAAATTATCATTATTTTAGCCGCAGGACGTCCACAGATTTATCTACATATAAGCCTTTCCAAGCATCTTAAGTCGCCCACGTCTATTAGTTCTCCGCCTGCTTTACCGGATCATAGATTTTCCTTACCTACCTACGCCATTTCAAATTATGTTGCGGAGAAATTTATCGAGCTCATGATCGAGTCAATGTACAGCTTAATGTGTAATGTCCCGTAACCTCAATATGGCTTCCAATCAGTTGCAGCACAGCAGATTCACGGACTGAAAACTAGAGCAAAGAATGGTATTGTACCTATTCATACGTATTACTTGTTTTATTTTTACTGAGTGTTATTTATTAGCAATATTTAACATACGACTCTTTATATTATGATACTTTTAAATTTGCATAGATAAAATAGTTTTATAAAGTCATTTCAAATTAAAGCAGTATTACTACCTACCTATGAACCTATTCATCATCTTCATCATTATAGCATATCATGTAGCCCGTTAATATCTCACTGCAGGTAAGACTTCTTCTCTAGATAAAGCATTATTAAGACATAATAGGAAGTATCTATTACTTTAAAATATCTCAAAATATATTTTATATTTCATTGCAAATTTTCTTACCGAACACCCGTGTTAGAGAAAAAGCTCGACATTGAGAGGGGTTTTATAAACATACTAACACAAAGTAAACTCAGACTCTCGAATCAAATACTTGTGGCTCCCACAAATATTTGTTTGGGCGGCAAACGTAAAGGTAGGGCGAAGGTAACCACTAGAGTATTCAATGTATGATTGTTTAATGTCAAAAAAAACTTTAAGCTTATTATTCATTAAAAATATCATATCTGGTTTTCTATCAACATTTAAAGTACCTGGATTCAGCTGCTATTTAACCTAAGCAAAAGTAGATAGTGAAAACCAGTGAAAATTGAACCCATTCAATAGCTACTACACGTAAATCTTGGTAAAATAATACAAAATAATGTAAGCAAGATATAGACCTTAATCACAGAATAAATACCCATATTTATTATCGTTTAAAGAACAAGACTAGGCCTACCTAAAATGCCGTTTAAAGGAGGGCTGTAGCGGCCACATATATATAGACTCTAACTTACATTGTACGTATAACCGTCACTTTATCCAAACATAAATAGCAATCAAAAGTAAGTGCATATTTTCATAAACCCAGAAGAAGTACGTTTAATACACACAAGAGCATAAGAAGATACCCTTCCTTCCAACCGTAATATTTAGACAGGACGTTATCATAAAAATATATATAAACAGTAAAAACGAAATACAGTAATTGATCTTTAGAGGTATTTTCGTTTCTTTACAAATACATATAAATTGAAACCTGCTATCATAATAAAGCCTTTTTATTATAACGTAATATCAGTCTAAATTTGATCTTGTGGCGATATTTTTAGGTGTTTAAAGAGATTAAACCATGTTATATAGATATTAGGTTGTTTCGTGTTCTTTTTATCAGTTCTATCAGTGATAATATTGTACCGAAGAAAAATAGTACGTTTCTTGCCTTCCCCAAAAGATAAAAGATCTTTTTAAAAATACGTTTGTAGAGAATACTTAAGGTAACGTTCACTGCAGAATTATGTCTTGGTGCAATAAGAAGGCGTCAAGAAAATTTTATCCAACACAGGATGGGCTGTAGCACTACTACTACTAACGTCTTTCTCACCTTTTCGTGTATACGATTTAGTAAATTTCAATTAGTATGTTAAGCTGAAATATACCAAAATCTCCGTACGAGGCAAAGAACTGGACTATGTCCAGTAAATTGATTAATTGATTGATAGTCGAAATATATATTATGCTGTAAAGCTATTACGTAGCTTTCGCAAACAAGTACAGTTGGTTTGAAAATTCTAACACAAATTTGCTGCTAACCACACAAAAGCAATCAGTTTTATTTACTCTACAAGTATTGTCCCTGACATCAGGCCCAAGCCAATGTAGAATCAAAGATTGAATTAAATATGTTTATGAAATTAAGGAAAGTGCAAATACTTAAATAGTTTCTCTGGTGAAATTAGTTTCGGTTTGACATTGCGTAATAATTTATATCTAATTGATTCAAAAGCTGCAGGATAATTGAATATGAGCCTTCTTTTTGATTTACATTAATTAATATTGATAAGATATTAATTCAATTGAATTAAAAGTAAAAAAAAATGTTGACACCAACAAAATTGGAGGACAGTGACATAAATACACCAGTGAAAATACAATTTCTTACAAATTAGACAAAAACACGCTTTTACGCAGATTTGTTGGTAATTAAGTTTTTGTTCATAAAATCTGGTAGAACATAACTCAAACGCAACACAATTTCATTCTTTTCATTTCGTAAAAGCCGTAAGTTATGAATGTTACAGGCACACCAGAAACTGGCAACAGTTTCAACGCATTTTTTATAGCTAAATAGATGCGATTTTTTGTATACAGACGTAGTATTCATTTACTAAATTTCGTTGCCAGACGTTGTGGCTATCTTCATTGTCAAGATGTGTTCATTAATTGATTAGTTTTTGAAAATCAATTCAATTCAATGAAACTGTAGCAGTGTCAATTATTATAAATTATCAGAAGCTAAGGTTACCTAGACTCGAATTAATTATATTAATGGATCGCACAAAGTTTATACCGGCTTAATATTTGTACCCATATCCTATTAATAATATAAATGCGAAAGTTTGTATGTGTGTGTGTGTGTGTCTGTTACCACTCAGCGCCTAAACGGCAGAACCAAATTCGATGAAAATTGGTATGTAGATAGATTCGGTGCCGGAGACGGACATAGGCTACTTTTTATCTCAGCATTATCTTTAAAATCGGCCTGGTTCCCGAGGGATACAACAAACCTTATTTTACGCGCGGGTGAAACCGCGCCGCGGAAAGCTAGTAAATATATAAATATGTATATCTTAGGTTATCTACTTATAATATAAATTCAATAATATGCATATATAGTATGCTTATTACTTACCCATTCCCCAGAAGACGGTAGCAAAGAAAGCCACGAGGATGCGGCTTCCGCTTGACGGAACCACCTCCATACCACCTGATATCCGGCCTCGGAAGCTCACCATAGCACAATACAGTCACTTATACTTTATAGCCCGTCACAGTACAATATATTCAATCTACTATTACTGGCGAAAGTGCCTACATTCAGCGCACCATATAACTGTCATTAGTTCGCCATACAATCACACACATTTTACGTCAATTCCAATTTTCACTGAACCTGTAAAAGGGAGCTTATTTTTGTTACACACTCAATCTGCCAACGCCCAATGTATACGTACGAGTATTCTGAACGCGAGAATATTAGATGCCTGATTTACGTATAAATAAAAAACCATCGTCCCTAGACAGATTAACTTACTGGCAGATTTTTACGCATTCTTTTTGGTTGAACGGGCTCAATATTACGAAAACGATTTAGCTTGGTCAATATCAAAGTATAAAATTTAATTATGAACAAGAGCAAGGTGATGTAGCTATAATATATCGTATTACAAATTTACAACTTGCTCTAACGTAATTCAAAGTCGAGAAAATCTCGAAATTGAATTTACGAACAAATAGGATTTGATTTTATTCAAAAACAATTCACATAGAAGGCGACAGCATGTTTTATGTAGGTTTCAAATATTACGTTGGAACAAGTTGTGTCCGCAATTCAAGTTTCTCTCCTGAAAGTTGTTAAAAGTTCCAAAGTGTTCTGATTATTTTTTGTACAAAAATATGTTGTCGCAAAAACAAAGGCATTTGAACTTCGTCTCGCAAATATTTACGATTTAATAGAAATACTCATTTAACATTTTGTTGCAAAATTAATAAGTAAAATTTTCTACAATTTTGTTTGACGAGATGTTAATAAAACACATTTGGAGTTAGGCCCGAGTTTGGAATAGTGGGAAGTGTGAAGGGTCTTGCAACAGCTGAAACATAAAGGTTGCTGATGGGACGCTGATGAAACACAGCTGTCACCGATCGCCTCTGACCAATCTCGTTGCTCTGCTTCTTTGTTCTGTGTTTCAATTTTACATTTAGACGGGGTTGGGCGCCAAGGGTATTTCGCGCTTATCATATTGACACAGACGAAACATTTAATCCTTGAATTTAGCCACCCTTTTCAATATCTTGAACTCTAAAGATGAATTTGGAGAATGAGCTACCGCTTTATGTAGTAATATAAGAAAGTAAACGGTTCTTCACAGCTTAAACTCTGTTTTAGTATTAAATTTGGCTTTATTTCAACTCGAAAATTCAGTCTTCCAAACTATTTCACACTATGTTTTACGAGGTAGGTGCTATGAAAGATATCTAACCCTTCTATCAAATTATTTTCTCGTTATAACACATTTAATAAAAATACATTAAAATAAGCCTTGTGGTAAGGATGTAAAATGTTTTCAACGTGTCGATAGATTTAGTTTTTTGTTTCAATCATGTTTTGATGAACCTCGATATTTAATTAAATGTAGTAAGTAGTGTTAATTGCAGTAGCTACACGAATAATATACTTCAGGATATAATTGAAAAAGTATTCATAAGTATTTAAACTACTGGTACTACTATGATAAAATATATATATATGACTCCTTATTTCTTTCATTTTTTATATAAATTCTAGTGACCTGCCCTTGCTTCGCATGTGAGTACTTTTATAATTTTTACCACGTGATTACAAATCTTTGAAGTTCTAAGCTTTTCTCTGCTATAATATACTTTAGGAAAAATTTCCTAAATGATAGTGAAACCGATATAAAAGCCTTTGTGTGGGTTAGAAGACATTATTGGAGAAACACAGGAAAAAATTGCGACTTTATACTATTTTAAAATTATCAATATTTCAACAGCCAATACATTATAATAAGTATTAAGTCCATAATACAGAACATACAATTTTGACCCTCCAACATTTAAATTATCATTAAACAAACTAGTGTACCTGTGGAAGTTACTTGCTACTTTGCTCTCCCAAAACTTTATGAACCTTACACTTACACAATACTTAAACATAACCGAGTCCATTAATTGTTAAAAACTTTCAAACGAAGAGTTCTCCGATTCGCTTATGTACATTGTTCGTCAGCAGGAAGTTTTAAAGTTCCAAACCTTCCTTATCGAACGATTATAATAATATATGAACATTGTTCTACAAAGGATCCAATTGTATTAAAATCTTTCTTTTCTTTTTAAGCCGTAAACAACAGGGTAATATTATATATATTTATCCGGTAGGTATATTTGTGTAACACGCTATTTTTTCATTTTGAGTATGTAAGTTCTTTGTATATTATCTTTGAAAAAGCCAAATTTGCGGTCGTCGGAAAATCAACTGATCACCATGAATATATATTATCTATGTTAGAGAAGAATGTTTTGTTGTTTGGTACTTTAAGAGCACATTCCTTGCCGGTGATTTTGTTGTTTGGTACTTTAAGAGAACATATCTTGGTTTTTTTTTAATCATTTGTTTGGTTAGAGAGCTAGTCGTATTTATAGTAACGAGAACAATATACTGTTTTTGCATCGGACCCTCTTCATTCCGCAAACGAAATATCCAAGACCTTTTACTACGAGTATTGATACAATACGTTAGTAGCATGTAAGAGCAAAGCCTCATTAATTGACTGAAACAGCGAGAAAAGAGCATCCCTTACTAATTGAAGGCTTTGCAGCTACAAACATCCGATAGATAGGAAACCAATGTTATATTAATTATATTAGTTATTCGCAAAATTTTCGCCGACCCAATATCTAAATAATTTAACTGTGCTAACATCAAAATGTACTCAATCATTGTTGCGGTTGTACTTAACAGCAGTTGGTTCTATTGGAATGGGATTGTCTATCAAACAAACTATTTCTGTTCTACCTACTAGTGTTATGGTATTATTAAATTATATTTATCCTTCTAAATTTTAATATCTAGTTGCGAAGGTACTATTTTTACATGTGGTAGCACACTACGGCAGTATCATTAAAGGAGTAAACTGGTTTAATGTCTTTAGATATCTACCTACGAATCCGTAAGCAGATACAAATGCTTTAAAATTTTATAACTGCTTCTTCATGTCGTCGTCATTATAATGTTGGTAAAAAAAAGACAAAAACTTTGTAATGTAGTGTGATACGGAATTTAGATTTTTCATTGTGTTGAAATAGACTTTGTCTTTTTAACAGCTTCAAGAGGTTGCAGACAAGAACATTCTATATAAAATAAACAATTTCAGATTGATGAAACATTACTGAGAAAACGGTCTTAACAGAAAAACAGACAGACATACGGTCATCAAAGTAATCTTAGAGGGGTTCCATTTTGCCCCTTGAGGCACGTAACTCTAAAAATGACATTATTATTCTCATTTCATCTTATTGTTTGGGTAGTGTTATTTATAGATAAAATTAGTGTTTCTCAGATAATTTAATTACTAATCGATTGGAGTAATGAAGATAAATAAGAAATTTCAATTTTAAATAAGTATAGTCTTAATAGAACAAGTGTCTCATAAAATAAAGTATGTTATTTAAAATAATTCACCAAACCTTAGAACATCTGTACAAAATCGACTACATAAACAAAAGTTATTAATTAAAAAAAATATATTATTAAGTAAAAATTTTGGTGATTAAGTATAGCGATAAGACCACTGTACTATTGTACCACTACCATCTGTGTATTGCATTGTCTAGTGTTATGTAAACTTTACTTGGTGTACAATAAAGAATATTTTATCTATCTATCTACCTAATTGATTATTTACGGGTGAGGTTCGTAATCCTAATTTAAGTATGTATAACCTAATGAGGTTATACATACTTAAATAACATCAAGATACCTCTCTAAATACTGGCTGCAACTATAATTAATCCGCGAAACCCCATTAGGAAGCCGACCATACTAATTAACTCCAAAAAGGTCACATCCCGTTTTAGAAACGTAAGAGGTATGTACACAAACCCTTACCTTGAATGCAACACGACCATTTCACGATTCAAAACGACCCTTTAATTAGTAGCAGGTGTGCAGTGGGTTATTGAAAAACTACACAACGCGTTATGCCGGGCATGCGGGTAGATCAGTGAACAAAAGAAGGCGACACAAAGAGCAATGCAACACATTTTGCTGAGCGCGTCGTACCGTGTCCCATATTTCCTAACGAGATGATATGCCAACGTTTATTTTTCATGCTTCATATGAATTGTAAGACCGATGCATTTTTCTCGTAAATACATTCGTTCACCCTGTTATTTAAAAGGCTTTTTAATTTTCCTGTCGTCAGCGTTAAAACACTCTGTTTTTAATGAACCGCCTCAAAATGATTGAAAGGGTTAAGCTTGTTCGAGTACTTTTCTTTTCGATTAAAATATTTTTATGAAACTAGTCATTATCGTTTATTGTAATTAATCTTAGTTACTAAACGTACAAAATTAGTAATTCGTTATTTGGACCTTCAATGAAATGATATTTTGTTTTGGTTCTATTTGTAGAAGAGCAAATAGGTATAAGCCCACAAAAATGGTCTCATAGACCCTACCTTTTTCCTCACGTAATATATATGCATAATATACCCCAATATATATGTGAAACCTATAGCCTAAGGTTTAGGAGCCGCCCGATCCTGTATTCTGTGTGCGATCTTAATTTTAGGATTTTATACCTTAAAGCTATCTGCGTTTCCACTTTCGACTTTTTCTGAAAATATAAAGTTTTTTATTTGATAAGTTACCTTTATCTTTTTGAACCTACATTTTATACTCACATAAACATTTTTTAAACCGTAAATAGCTATGACCAAAATATTTTTAATTTACGCAGGAACATACCTATCTAAACTTATCTTATCAGTAACTGCATTCCATTCATTTTAATCTTCGCAAATATGATTATATTTCTTCCTATCGCTTTGAGCTAAATCTGAATGTTGCAATACGACACTATTGCTCTGATATTTTCCGTAGGAGTATGTTTTGAGATCGAATGAAACTTTTGATACCAAAGCGTAGCGAGGGCGGAACTCTTGTTATTATTATATTTTTGCCGCCAACTTAGCAAAGTAGCGCCAGCATTACACACTATCTATACTGTTATATAAAGCGGAACAGTTTGTTTGTTTGAACGTGCTAATCTCTGGAACTACCAGTCGGATTAATTTTGTGTATCATAGCCCAGTTCTCGATGAAGGTTATAGCCTATGTAACATCACACAACTGGCGACGGGAGCAAAGCAATAAGCAAAGACGCGGGTAAAACTGCGCCGTGGAAAGCTAGTATAGTACTTATAAGATTTTCACTGGTCAACAGCTCCCATTAAACCAAATTTCTTTATAATATCTTTAAAAGTTCTTTGAGAATATTATTTTAGTTAATAATGTTTTTGTGCTAACGCAAGAATAATATTTTATTTTTCTAATAAAAATGATTAAGTACATCATCCTATTACGAATCCTTAGTCGTCGAGTTCCACTTGACAGGTTTTCCTTTCCCGCTGAAATACTTTTTCTTATTCTCAAACATTTATCAAAATAATTCATAGTGGAAGGTATATTGTAGGCTAGTTTTACCTACATGCGAGTTTATGTTAGTATGTAGCTGTAATTTAAGATTATCTTGAAGTAGTTACAAGTTAGATTCATTCAATAGAACATTACGACTTAAAACGTTTCGTGAAAAGCGCCTCCTACATTCTGGCATAAAAATGTTTAGCCACTCACATCAGCATTATATACCTATAAGGGTATATAAATAGCTTGCTGAACCTACTCTTCGGTTTATGTGAATCCTATTAATATTATAAATGGGAAAGTTTGTGTGTGTGTATGTTTGTGTGCGTGTTTGTACCACTCAGTGTCTAAACGGCAGCATCGATTTCGATGCAGATTGGTATGTAGGTAACTACATAGGATTCGGTGCCGGAGACGGACATAGGATACTTTTTATTAAAAAAATCGGTCTGGTTCCCGAGTTATTAAATACATACTATTTTCTGCGCGGACGAAGCCGCAAGGCGCAGCTAGTGTAATATAAATTTTGTACCCGACTCAAGATAGAAACTGAAACTTTAGCACGGCTGGCACACTGCGCCATTGAACAGTTTTCCAAAATCCATGACACCTAACTATTTGTTTTCGAAAGCAAATTCAGATGCAGGTTTGCCTATAACATTTAGTAAAAAAATGTTTTTAGAAGAAAAACGAAAACCGACTTCAAATCAATACCTACATGTTTAATACTTAACTAAAAGGTAGCAAATAATAATTTAATTACTTCAAAGCAATGAACACTGAAGGGAAATTAAAAGAATCAATGATACCTAAATAATACTATACTATTTACAATTTATAATCAGTTATTTTGGAGTCGGTGCCAGCCAAGAAGGATCTTTAATTCTGCCTTTGCAACAAATTTTCAAAATGCACGGGGCGGCAATAGCAAGGGCGGGGAACTACCCGGTCAGACGCGTGAAGGCATACGTCATTGATAGTTGTCTAAATACTTAAAAAAATTGATGCTCACTTGTCAGCTTCCGTTTTATTTCTTGTATTAAATCTTTATTTTACATTCATATATTAATAGATTCATCAATTAGGTTATTTTTGCTAGTAGGTTATATTTATTAAGGTCATTATGATCATTTTGGCTGACACCGACTCCAAAATAACTGATTATAAATTGTAAATATTATAGTAATAAATAAGTATCATTGATTCCTTTAATTCCCCTTCAGTGTTTATTGCTTTGAAGTAATTAAATTATTATTTCCTACTTTTTAGTTAAGGATTAAACTTGTAGGTATTGTTTTAAAGTCGGTTTTCGTTTTTTGTCTAAAAATAATTTTATTTTCAAACTTTTAGTAGGAAGTAATTGTGTATTGTTAATATATTTGATACTAAAAGAGCTGCGCAAATGAGACAGCGCTGTTTGGAAGAAAGTAGTGACGAGAGAGAAGATAATAAATAGAGATTTAACTCCTCATCAAATTTTTGCTGATCGCTGAACCCTGAATCCCGGAAACCACGAACCAAAACAAAAAAGTGAAGACTTACCAACAAAAAAGAATAATCAAAAATCATAATTTAACTGACGGAGTAATCGCGTAACAAATATACAAAAAATAAACAATGCTGCTGTAAATTTCTCACGACCTTTAATTAATTTGGTAGTCGTTAAGCCCAGTTGCAGGCCTTATGCCTCCAACTTGGCATAACGACTACAAAATTATAGTGATAACCAGAGTCCACTGATTTTAAAGCATGAAGACGCTCAAATGAAATGGCACAAATGGTCACGTTATTTTTAACAAAGAACGAATTTTATTAATAGTTTCACAATTGTAGCATGGACATGTCCATGCCAGAAAATTCGTCACAAAAGACAACGACGTGTTGCTTTACACATCTTCACTCCTTGCATACGTTTTTATTACAAAAAGTAAAATTAAAGCCAAACCACTAAACCATTTCTCATAAATGACCGAGTTTTGTTGTAACAAACATACAACTACTGAACCATTTTTTATAATAAATATATGGGGACCAATTTCTATACCCTTTCAAACAAAAAAATACTTTTTTAAATCGATTCATAAATGACCGAGTTATGAGGTAACAAACATACAAAAAAAAAGCTACGACCTGAATTGATAACCTCCTCCTTTTTGAAGACGGTTAAAAATATGTTCCAAAAGTAAATTAATAATAATTAAATGAATTTTTGTTAAACATTCACTCTATTTTAATTCTTCACTATTCTAATCTGATTGTATTTTAATATTTGAAGGGCCAAACATTTTTATGGTAGTAAGTCCTTACTGGTTGCCTATGGTGGGCCGAATTGAATCGTGAAGTGCTATACTATTCAGTTTCGTTCAGTAAATGAGAGACACTGCAAGCCTACATGCCCTCTTAGTCATGTTCCTTTATCTTCTCTTCCATCATTTTTTTCTCCCTTTACGGTCAGCAACGATATCCTTAGCGTTGTTCGGGCAATGCTAAAAAAAGCAGCCATGTCCATAGATTACAGTAATAACTATTCGTGAACTGTATACTTACAAATTGCACTTACACTTTTGAAATTCATTACACATAGAGCATAACACATTGCTTTAAATTTCATCTAGTTATCACATAGAGTCTCATAAGTAACTAAGTCACGAAATAGATCCATTTCAAGAGGATCCCAACCGATCAAATAAGTAGTGACACGTGTAGAATACGATCTGAACATTCGGCAAAAACCATAACCGCAAGCCGAACTCACTATAAAACCAAACGCAATTAGGTAAGTAGGTATTTTGGAACGATAAGTACCTAATAACCCATTTAGCGTTGAACCCCTTGGCTACCCGGTTACATATTGCCTTAAAACTTTAATGCATTTACTTTGATGAAAGGGCGCGGCGGCTATCGACGCAAGGAAATCAAACAAAATCGTTACTTATAACATTTGGAATTGGAATGGAATGAAAAGTTTATGCGCGAATGTTTGTTATCTATCGTGTTGAAACAGAATCGATTTCGAAGTTATGTAGAACATTATACTATGTATTTCGTTATATTTTGACTTGGTTCATAATACGCAGAATAGATATTTAAAGTCCTCAGAATACTTGAAATATAAATGACTCATCACTCCACGGTGTTCTATGCAAAATTCATGACAGTAACGATTTCAGACCTTAACAATTCTTTATTCGACCTCATAAACGTAATACCTTTATGAGAATAAACAATGAAAATTATGGCTAATAAATAAACCCAAATTTATATTGCCTCACGATTGTCTAAGTCTAATGCTGGTATTGTAAGTATTAGAAGATTGAGTTATTATTGTCGATAATAGAAAATTAGTTCAACCAGCTAATACTTCAGTAGAAGAAAATTTGCTTATGGAAGGCACTAAGCAGAGTAAAATAGCCTCTATAAATAATGCCATAATCCTATTTTTATTGAGTTCGATTCAAACGTAGCTTTTAACAGCTTGCTTCAGCATTCATTTTCACAAATATTGGAGCTCATATAAAAACCTCTTTTTATATATTATAGGCCTAGTGTTATAATATATTGCAAAATCGTGAAACGTAGAATAAAGCCTAAAGCTTAATCTAATAAAGTAATTTAATATTTCCAATTATTCATAGCTATATAATTTATAACAAATATTGAAGAAGAAAAGGCTTAAAACAATATTATGTTGAAAGGGATAGAATTTTCCACTTTGTAGAGGAGGTAAGTATAACGGTAATGAAAATGCCGAATATATTAAATGTACCAAGTAATGAAATCACTAAACTTGTGTGTCTACGGGGCTACAAGGTTCTTATTAAATACAAGCATGTAAAAATCTTTAAGTAAGTACCTAATTTAGAAGCTACAAATTAAGAGTGTTAAATTATCATTACGTTTTAATTAGCTTTGTGATTTCAAAATTAGAAATAATATTCGAATCAAAATTTTCAAAACAAATTAAAATCTAATTAGAGAGAGGCAGCGGCAAGAATTATTTCAATTTAAAATGTTTATTTAATTTATTAATGACTTTGTTCGATTTGATCGGTTTTCACGGTTTTGGCGCGTTGTTGTATGTAGATAGCCTGTGATTTACGAAAGAAAAAGGGAACAAAGCGTCTGTACAAAGTCAAAGTATCGGTAAAGCGCCGCATCCGCCGCCAAATTCCGTAATAAAATCGACAACGAAATGGAGAACCTTTGTTCTGAATTTTAATCGTGTCACAATTATCACATTCGATGAGGTCGTTCAAGTTATATTTGTCCCCTATCTTCGGTGACGTAATGAAATTGGGCCTTATGTTCTTATAATTAGTTTTTGCTCATTTGAACCCAATTTATGCTAAAATACAGACATAGATGAAGAATTTGTATTTATTCTATTTCCCTATTATTTTAGTATAAATAATGTTCGTTTAACTTTGATCTATAAAGCTAGAAAGTTGTTCTAATAATAAAGTTTTTTAATAAACCAACTAAATTAAGTAACTACTGTAATTGAATACTTTAAATTTAATACATATTCTGCAAGATTAATGTTATTATCCTTATTACAAATCATAAATATTTATTTCCCCAATAAAACTGTCATCAAGAAGACTCATTGTTGAGCACAATACAATTTACACGTAATAAGTACTCTCATATAAGTTATCTCTGATTATTTATGATAGCAACACACATCCATTATAACGTTACCGATAAGTCCTTCAAAAAGTTTTCCAATTCTTAAAACTCGCACATATAGCGGTAAACAAAATCACTTTATGGTTCGTATTGTCCGTTTATTAATTTTATTATAACTGCCATTGCGGGACGCGTCTAATAAACTAGATCCGAAGATTTATTTGTTTAACTGAGTTTTGACAGGCGAGTGACGTAAATTTTAATAAGGGGGTTGTGTGTTCCGACGGTCGGTGTGCGGAGCGTTTCGTCCGGTCGCTCGCCCCCATGGCACTGGCTGCGGCCGCACGACGCCCGACCGCGCCGACACGATCCCACGCCACAGCGCGCTGTCCCACTCGGTCGGGCGCTCGCTGCGCAGCCCGATCCCGGCGCCCGCCCAGCCACTTGCCAACTCCGATTTCCGTAGCGGGCTAAGCCGAAGCTTTCCTAGATTGTGTGGCCTTAGTGAACATTAATTACACCCAACTTAGTCTGATTAAACCTTGAGGAATTATCCGGATTGACAAAATTAACTTTTAACTTAGATTTATGTCGTTTTGTTCAAATACGATAGGCCGACGGGGGCCGCAGGAACTCTCATAATCCTTATAGGCAATATTGTTATATTTAATAGATTTATGGGTGACTAAAGGGAAGTTCGTTTTGTGACAAAACTAACATTTTGTCAATATAATTTACACATATTGAAACTTTCATAACAATTCAGTTTAATTATAATTAATATATGATACGGGTAATGATTATTACTGGCAATTTATCAGTTAATTTAAATTTAGACATCCTAGTTTATAGGTGTTCAAGATACCTAAACGACAGTTAGAAGTTGTGTTACTGATAGATATACATAATAAGCATAGGTCATCAACAAACTGATGGTGCGTACGTACATAGTAGTAAGACTAATAGCAGAATAAACAGAAGCAGTTAGAAAAATAAAAAGACGATGAGGAAGGCAAAGTTTTTATTTTGTCTGAAACACACCGCCAAAGTAACCTAACAGTTGAATTTTTTTAATTTAACTTGAAAAAATCAAGTATCCCGTGACCGTAAATGACTGTTACAATGCTTCATCTCTAGCCAAGTCCTGGTCTAACAAGTCTTTAACTACTAAGAGAAAACTGAAACAGTTAGCGTCCCTTAGTATTACTCTAGGAATTGTTGGCCTCTACATAATATCTTTAAATCTAAAGACATTTGTTTACTGAAAAAATATCTAGTTTTAAAGCGATCAGTATATGTTACTTTAAGCCAAATAGAGGCAGTTGTCCTTACTTAATCACCACTTAGATTTTATTATGGTTCTGGAGCACTTTACCCAGTGTGTTATGATAATACAACAGCTCACATAACTATACAAGTAATAACTCAAAGAAAAACTTTGTACTTTTCCTTTTTATGCACAAGGCACGCAAAGACGTGTCTGAGATTTGACATAGTTTATATCGAGAAGAAGTAAGTAAAGAAAGATACCTTATTATATTTACGTACCTTTATTAAAAAAATATAATAATATAAAAGCAATGATTTAGAAAGTTTAACCTACTTTTTGACTACAGAGCTTAAATGGTTAACTACGTTCAAATTTTGGTCACTTAGCGATCACTCGTATATATTTTTTTTATTTATAATAGGAAAGCAAAATAACTAACTCACATAATACAAAAAGTTGTATATTGATATAACAGTGACTTCGAATTAAAGTGGAAAGATTAGAATGCTACGAGGCGCACGTGGTAAGAAATAACATTACTTACAACTAACTCGTAATATATAATAATACCAGCCTGTTTCAACTGTCCTACTGCAGAGCAAAGGGCTCTTCTCATAAACAGAAGGCATCAGCATTAATCACCACCTTACTTAAGGCGCATTGGCAATTTCAGACTTTTAAGTCCAGGTTTCCTCACGATATTTTCTTTTACCGTCAGTCAGAAATGTCCAAGATAAACTTAGAAAGTGTATATGTTTTGAAAAATCACATTACTACGTGATATAATCATGCTCAATCACAATGTTGATTAAATCAAAACTTTTAGGGAACATGAACCACTAATACAAAATTTAAAATACACTGAGACATGAATGAAACAAAGTGGCAATACTTTTAAAATTGCTAAACCTAAAAGGTAGGTACGAACATATTATAATAACCATCATAATTTAACTAAAATCTTCCTTCGAGGATGTACCAGGTACATAAAGGACTAAAAATAATTAAATTTTAGGGTTACCTAACAGTTGTTTTGTATTTTCAGGTTAGTCTAGGATTGAACGAAGAACTCTCACGTATATCTATAGAAGTAAAAAACATTTGAAACCACCCAATTAGCGTAAGTTGACGGTCTAAGTTTTAATGTTCTTTGTTGTCAACTTGTTTTATACTTGAAATGTAAAATAAAATGAAGTTGGTAATGAAATTTACACTGGAATAAGAAAACTTCCGGCCACAAAACTGTTGTTAGCTTTTATGTGCAGATCATTGATTGAGATAGTGGTTTAGCAGTGGCGATAGTGTTTTCTTTTTGACATTAGTTGCAATACTATAAAGGTAAAAGATTCTAGTTGTGAAACAAAACTGTTATCGATGGCAACAGACAGAGTACAATTTTAAAAATTTCAATGAAAAAGTTCACTTATCAAATTAAATAGGGCGGTTAAATACCAGAGGCGCTGACTTCATTTTTCAAACAAATATTTTTACTATCACCAGTGAGATAAACGCACTTTAGCTTATGGTCATGAAACACGCAAAAACGTATTTATATTTAGAATTTTATTTTAATTATGTCAGGAATAATACTTTTGCCTAATTTCTTATCCGGAAGCATTGATATTTCTATAGACAAACGTAACCAGGCCATGCTAAGCCAAATGCGATCGTACCTAAGTACCTATTAGAACTTAATATAGTATTAATTAATTATTGTAATTATTGAAGAAATTCTTTATCAACTTGTTAATAAGAAATTGTAATTTAAATTCTGTTACAACAAACATCATAAAACTCATTAGTGCCGAGCGAATATAAAAGTTACATTCGGCGCTCGTTCAAATCTAAAAAAATTGTTAATTAGATAAAAAATAATATAGGACTTAAATTGTTATGTCCGTAATACAATTTTGTTACAATTTGCTTAGAACAAAACACCTTAATTAATTAAATTGTACTTCATGACACATATGGTGTGACGTAATTCCTTAAACCCTCGGCTCAGTTGTTAAGAACAATTTGTACTGTACCTACTTCTGTACCTGAAGAAGGAACTTGACCAATTAAAACTTCGACAATAATAGGTAGCAGGCATCATTTTGTGCCGATAAATACATTTTCATTCCCGTATTGTTTAACTTTCGTTTAATATAATAAATCAAACGAACGGACTCAAGCTAACATCTGCGCAGGAAAATATTAATTTATTTGTACAGGGCGCTTACACTGAGAAGTAGTGGGTGGAAGAAAAATGTGTTTGAAAATAAAAACTTAAGTGCTAGTAACGTAATGCTAGTGATGCGTGACATAACAGAGTCAATGAACGCGGTGGGGAGTAAGTATATAGTAGGGTGCCACAATTGCTCAGCTGGAGCGCAGAATTGACTATTGACTGTGGCGGAGTCAATGACTAGTCTACGCTACATCTCACCTGATATATTAAGGTTGTCACATATAAAAGGTGTTTTTTTTCGATAAGAAGAAACCACCACTTTATGCTTGAGTGCTATAGTCTATTTTGCAAAAAACAATTCTGATACCCGGGCGAGGCCGAGCCAAACCCCCGCTAGTAATAGAAAAAAATAGAATGTTGATAATTGTTAGTGATGATAGATATATCTAATACTACCACTTTCGCTACACTCCGTATAATAATTAATTTACGCATTAACTTGTCTGAAAGACTGAACAGTGTGACTAAAATCATAATCAGAAGAATAATAAGAAAAGAAAACATGGAGCATTTACTCGGATATTAATAAGAAGTAAATAAAATAATGTTTCCTTGTAGACGGCGGTAATAATATGTTTTGACAACGGATGTGACTGTACCGTATATTCTTTGAGAAAATACTGTTTTTAATCTACTATAATTACGTACAGTTCACAACATTTTGCTTGCAATTTTAAAGAACAATTTTACTGGTTTGGAAATAATAATTATATGTTTACAATTATTACAAATACATTTTATTCTGGGAAAATGCTTACCATCTGTAATAAATGTATAATTTTGTGGTCTTGGATACGATCATTGGCTCAAATACAACGAATTAAAAATATAATTTAAAGTATCGTTAGTTTTCTCGATTTGACATTAATTAAGAAAACTATAGTGAACCTGAGACGTATTAGAATTGACCATTCACTTCCTGGTAACTACTCAAAGTTGTAAATAAAATAAAACTACATAACGTGGCATCCTTTTCAGTAGGTACCTCTTACAATAGGCTCACATTCTATTAAATCAGACCTAACATAACTTCGTGTAACAGGTCTGTCCGTTGGTATGAAATGTCGATAGCAATTAAAAAAATTGATTCAATATTACCCAATAAAATTTAGATATGATATCCCTCTGGACCATTGTTAACAGATGTTGCAGATGAGTTATTTTTCCATCGCGTATAATTTATCGTGGCCCCAATCCCAATACAATTTTTTCACTGTCAGGTGTGTTCGCAGGAAATGGTATCGCTAAATTCACGTAAACACTTGAGTAATTTATGAGATATACGACAACACAGCTATCTAGAACCTTCAAAATGGCAAGGTACTGAATATTAAATCATGTTAACCGTTTATAAAATAAATTCATTAGTCTTTTTGGTAAAAGATATTGTGTTATATATTTACACAATTAATCTTAATTTACAGCACATTTTTACATAAAAATTACTAGTACTAAGTCAACGTTCTCATAAAATCGAAATAAATTACTTTGTCTACAACTCACGTTGTGAAGCAAATAGTTCAATGAACACTTTATTTAAAGGGTTTAAATATAAGGGTTCACGAAGAAGAACAGACTAAATCATAAACATTAAGTATGTTTATGATTTAGTCTGCTCCTGTGTTTATAATAAAGCTAAGATTAACGAGCCGAGAGCGGTATTGACGCACCACCGCTCCGCCACGCTGGGCGACTGTCCTACATCCTCGTTATATTTTTTATATACATACACACCCGTCCTTTTATTCGGCAGCCGACCACACACGCCTTACGCGTTTTATTGCTTCTCTTTCCGATCTAACAGAGCCACATATTTGTACATTATTTGCTTTATAAATTATTTATATCGTACAGTTTTTACATATAACCTTAGTGGTAAAAAAAAAGAACCGAACAATGCAAGACCGTAAGGTGGACATACGGCGACGTAGATTGCAGCCTATAGAAATATTAAAGAAAAGTTGTCGAGGAAAAGTTTGAGCGGCGACATCGGTAGCACCCGCGTCGTTATGCGAGAAACATTGAAACTTTGTTCCACTAATGTTCGCTAGACAAATAGGGGATTCTTTCATCACGCTACCACGAAGTTACTCAAGTTATTATTGAAACAAAAGGTAGTATCAGCTAACCTTATCTGTTTATCTAACCCCTGTCATGCATTGCCCCGCGGAACATTAAAGTTATGACATGTTTTGTGGAAAAGCGTTTCGCCTTTAGATGTTCGCTGCTCCCAATGTTATGATGAAAATGTAAGTGGTCAAAGTTCTAGTCTCGTTACGCATTCATTGTTTAGACTACACACACTAGTACGAGTAGTAGTCCTGTTTAAGTACTTTTCCGTAATGTATGAAAACTTTGATTTTCGACCGAAAAAAGATTGATGTGAGAAAAAGTTCGGTCTGCGGTAACTGCAGTTAGATTTAGATTGAATTAAGTTAGATAGTAGATAGTAACTAAAGTAAAATTGTGCCTAAACATAGGTGTCACACACCTCTGCTTACCCGTAAGGTTAGGGACATGGCATGTGTTTAAGACTTGACTTTCTTACATTTATTTTTATTCGCTGTAAATTTACAGTTTGTACATGAGTAGACAAAAGGAATTTTCCAATATTGCCCTTGTCGTAGTTAGATGCGTAAATATTTTCATACACGATGTACCACATAATTTTCTAAGTGAGCAGTTACATAAAGTGCAGAGCTTTGCACAATTGGCTTTTGAAAAATACAATAAAATTTTGGTAGTAGATCCACGCTGGTTTCAGCATGAATGGGCCGGATCGTCCGGGGAAATACTACCCTCTCATAGAAGATCGACGTAAGAGTAGTAGTATCCGTTTCGCTCGGTGAGTGAGAGCGCCGGAGGCCCAATTTCCCCCCTTTCCTCTTTCCTCACCTCCCTCATTCCCTTCCCCTAACCTCATTCCCAGCCGCCATAGTGGAGGCCACCATACCAGCAGTTTAAGAAGATGGTATGGTGGCCACCACTTCTAGATTCCACAAATCATTGCTATAATTAGTGCGATATATTTAGGTAAAATGTTAATTATTTGGCAACGATTAGGTTGTGTTCGAAACCACAGCCATCTCTATAGGTTACGGTTGCTACTTACCATCAGGTGGGCCGTGACACATAAAGTAGAAAATTCGAATGCCATGTTTTGTTGTTACATTTTTTTATATTTAGTTTACCCAAATAACTGTACTTTTGTGTCAAATGATACAGAGGCCTTCACTGACAATGGCGGCCTTGCGACATGCTAACTCACGAACCGCCTGAAAGACTATAACCCCCAGTTTCTGAAAGGCTGATCAAAGAAAAATTAACTAATCAGCTGTTAAATCTCATGTAAAGTACCTGAAAGCATGCAAAAAGCATGGATAATTAGTTTCATTTGATCTAATTAGTTACTAACTAGATCAAATTAAACTAATTATTCTTGCTTTTATCAACCCAACTGGTACTTCACATGAGATTTAACAGGTGATTAGTTAATTTTTCGTTGAACAGCCTTTCAGAAACCGGGGGTGAGAATGAAAACTGGAAGGAAACACTTGTGCTGGTAGAGTTCCAGGTTTGAGTGACATAATTGTGTGGTACTAAATCATTTTGTTCATAATATAAATAAACATAATAGTTTAGTGTTTAGTTTTTTTTGACTTGACTACGAGTATTCTACCTGTCCCCTTTGTCATGTTTATAATAGCTCCTGTAATAGTTTAAAAATAATATTCCAGTTCCATAATAAAGCTGTCTCTAGCATAAAATTGTAGCGAGTACAGAAAACATTTTGCTACAACGGATAAAGAAACGCAGCCAG
This sequence comes from Parascotia fuliginaria, assembly GCA_963082885.1. NCBI lineage: Eukaryota > Metazoa > Arthropoda > Insecta > Lepidoptera > Erebidae > Parascotia > Parascotia fuliginaria. The sequence goes on along the minus strand of OY720176.1, from coordinate 11,979,798 downwards.
ACCTTAATCATGCAATCCCGACGTGTGTTGGGAACACAAGTATGAGATTACCTCTTTAGATTTCTTTAAAAAGTATTTACTAACAAAATCCTTCACATTAAATTATATAAGTAATGCAAATATAATATTTATGAGCAGTACGGTAATTTGCGGTAAAAAAGGGTGTGGGCAGAGTTATATCACACGTACATTTTTTTGGATATGACCAAAGTCCCACCTGTAAATAAAACTATATAAAAGATATATGCCCACGCTTCAGAAATTGCTAGTGAATATATATAAGAAAAATATATAAAATAATAATATATAAATAGAATTTTAAGAGCTGAACTCAAAAATGATTTTTACAGCACACCTGGAAACAGTCATTCTGGACAATTAGTAAGATCCTTTTGTTATATTAGTATACAATCCAAGTTATACAATTAGCCTCTGAAGTCCTTAGACACTTTCAATTCATCACATTACTAGGGTAACTTAGTCTTACGACTCAAAATATGAATATGGTATGACTCTGGTACCCATTTTAACAGTACATTTACATTAATAGACAATACAATAAAAGTCATCGGTTATTAAAAAAATCCACACAACAAAACATTATTTTTTTAAATGTGATATTTAAAATGTCCCCTTGAAATGTCCTGATGGATCGCTGGCCCACGAGCCGCAAGAGAAAGCAAACTTGCTTGTAGAACTCTTTGCGGCTAACTCCCGAATCGACGACCGTGGCTTGCACCCGCCGACTATATCTGGCTGCGACTCCGTTATGCCTAATATTCGTATTAGGCATCGTGATGTCCGTGCGGAACTAAGGTTGCTCGATGTTCGGAAAGCCAGCGGACCGGATGGTATTCCAGCGGTGGTTCTTAAGAAATGCGCAGCGGAGTTGTCTCCTGCATTGACGCGCCTATTCCGCCTATCTTATTCCTCGGGAATTGTGCCGGAGGCTTGGAGAGAGGCGAATGTTCAACCCATTCCCAAAAAAGGGGATAGGTCCGAGCCAGGCAACTATCGACCCATAGCTGTCACCTCAGTTCTCTGCAAGGTGCTTGAGCGGATAATAAACTCCCAACTAGTCCGCTACCTAGAGGGTCACTCGTTAATTAGTGACCGACAATATGGCTTTAGGTCAAAACGGTCTACGGGTGACCTTCTAGCGTATATCACGCACCAATGGGGTGAAGCTATGGACAGGCATGGCGAGTCCTTGGCCATCGGCCTTGACATAACCAAAGCCTTCGATAGAGTCTGGCACCGTTCGCTTCTGTCCAAGCTTCCAGCATATGGTCTGCCACCCCAGCTGTGCAACTGGATTGCCGCATTCCTGCGTGAGCGCCGCATTAGAGTCCTTTGTGACGGATCGGCCTCCAATTATTTGCAGGTCAACGCTGGGGTGCCTCAGGGGTCCGTCCTGTCGCCCACTCTGTATCTTCTGCATGTCAATGACATGTTGTCCCTTGGCAACATTCATTGCTATGCAGATGATAGTACAGTGCATGGGCGATATCTCGGACATCCTGCGGCTAACCAGACTGACATCGAGGCAAAACGCCTAGAACTTGTCGCTGAGCTCGACCAAGTATTATACCGCATTTCTAAATGGGGTTATGAGAATTTGGTCGAGTTCAATGCCAAGAAAACACAGGTGTGCGCGTTCTCTGCAAAAAAATCTCCGTTCCTTCCCCTTCACTCTCTTCAGAACACAGCGTTACCACTACAGGATAGCCTAAGTATCCTGGGTATGGACATCAGCCGAGATCTCAACCCCAAGAACTACATCGAGTGCGTCATTAAAACCGCCTCCTGTAAACTCGGTGTCCTGAACAGGGTGAGACGGTACTTCACGCCCGAGCAGCTCTGTCTTCTTTATAAGACACAGGTTCGTTCCTGCGTGGAGTACTGCTCTCATCTTTGGGATGGCTCCGCACAGTACTTACTGGATGCACTCGATAGGTTGCAGCGGCGAGCAGTCCGTATCATCGGAAGCCCGGAGGCTACTAAGACCCTTGAGCCTTTACAGCTGCGAAGAGACATCGCCTCAATGGCCGTCTTCTATCGCCTTTACCATGGAGAGTGTTCTGAAGAGCTCTTTGAATTAATCCCACCCTCTCCCTTTTTGTCCAGAACAACACGTGCGGGACTAAAGTGCCACCCTTTCACAGTGGAATCTAAAGGGTCTCGAACCAAACGGTTCAGCACTTCATACTTTTGTCGCTCAATTAAAGCCTGGAACTCTTTGCCAGCGCATGTGTTCCCATCTAATTTTGATCCTGGGTCTTTTAAGCGGGGCGTGAAAAAGCATCTCACTAAGCCGCCATAGTGGAGGCCACCATACCAGTAGTTTGGCTTTTGGAATGGTGTCCGCCACTTCTGGATTCCACTTACTGCTTACCATCAGGCAGAGTTGAGTCACTTTGGTAGGCTAATATAAAAAAAAAAAAAAAAAAATCTTAAAAGTAAAGCTCAATAAAAAAATATCACTTATCCCTCTCAGATAGTGAGTCGGCCGGATACCGGGTAAAACAAGCAGAACAGTCCGAATAACACTTATTACATAATTTTATGTTTGCCATCCGTAATTAATCATTCACCCGATCCCTTTCTGAGAACATTCAGGATTGCTAGAAATTTTACATTAGTCGCCTACATAAATTACTAAATTTAAACAAGACTATAACAATATATGCCTATCCCTTCAGCCGAAAGATGTCTACAGACAAAGGTCTTCCCAAGCTTCTCCACTTGGCCGTCCTGATACATCCATCGATCGGTTGCCCGTTACTTTGATTGAATCGTCGATTCATCTTGAAGGAAACCTGCCCACACTGCATGTGCTAGTTCGTGTCACCACTTTAGAAGATTTTTACAGCGATCTATGCCACTTTGGTTCTTCTACAGATTTTCTCATTTACGGTTTTTGTTACGGTTTCTGAATTACCTACATTAAACTTTGGTGATCAATAAATAGCGGCCACATCTATGCTCTATATAATCATCAACGGCAATACACACTAGTCCAACGTTTACTGAAGCTATAAATATTCATTGAACAAAAATTCTAAGAAAATAATTATATCATGCCATTATCCATATAAAACGATTTTAATTTTCAAATCACCGGTGTTTGATCGTTAGACTTGTCCTATTTTGAGTTTTCTATGTGCTGGTATTTTAATCAAGACAACTTGCTTATTTGCATAGCTCATTATATCAATTTCGAAGTCGTAATTATTACCGTAACAGGATCATAAAACTTGAAAGTCGAGAATAATTTCCAAGATTAATTAACGTGTCTAATAATAGTAAGGGCAGTGTCGCTAACGGTTGGTGTTTCCAGCGATCTTTCACGGGTTAATTATATCTAAAGTATGATGCATGTGTTAAGTAGCACCTGTGAAGCGGTACGGACTTGGTTGACGCTAGCTGTTAGTTTATTTCGAGAACATCCGGCGGTTCCCAGCTGTCCACAACGTTAATATGACGACATTTCAACACTGTCACTTCTACCCAATCTTTGTAAGTATAAATTAAATGTCAATATCGAGAAAATGGGTGCTCGATGGGTGAGCTGGTGACACTTTTTGCGTTCCCGATTTATGAACGGTGTTCTTGTAGTTATAGATTGTTTGTGCCTATCGATTCTGGAACGAGCGTCGAAGTTACATTTTTCATGTGAATTAGATAAAGAAAAGTTTATGTCTAAATAGATGATGAAGTCAGAACTAATAGTATAATATTTTTGGGATATAAAGAGTAAAAGCCCGATTTAGTAGTTGAAAGGTAGTTATTACTAAAATGAGCTCCCGAATTTGAAGGCTTGAAATTTTTTATTTGCAAAACAATACTACCTATTTAGTACTTCTGGTGCTTCTAAGATTCGTGATAAGCAGTAACCACGCTAACTCGTTTGTCATTATGAGCCATAAAAAACTCAAGTAAAACGGAATTACAATACCGAATATAATAATGTTACTTTCAATAAAATGGTGATTCAATTAAAATAACACTCAAATTCTAAGTGGGATCTAAAATCAGATGTTTATTAACATGGAATACTTTATGTGATGATTGCATAAATAATTACAAATTCATGAGCGGTGACGAGTATGTTTTAAATGAAAAGGTACTAAAACCTTCAAATGGCGTTCATTTCTATGTTCTGAGCAATATCCGCTCGGTTCTCGCTATGACTAAATATAACTGAATAGCAATCTGCGGTCAATAACATATTCATATTTTATTATATTCGACGACAACTGGCAGAATGTAATGATAGTTATGTATAGAAATACTCTTCTTCTTAGTCGTGCCCTCTTGACAGAGTGGTCGTGGTTATGCCTTGGACTACAAGTCGCTCTTATATAAAAAATTTACAAACTGTTTGTCTACCTTCTTAGAGACATTAGAAGGATTTTTTGTATTATACAAACTTTAAAGAATTCCATGTTTCCTGTCTTTGACTTGTCGATCAAAAACGTTATTTTTATATTAATAATTATGTTCTTTAAAAATATAAGACATATTTACCTAGAATATGTTCTGTTAGATATATTTATATCAGACACTTTAACAGTATCTAGTATAATTCGTAATTTGTATCAATTACGTACAGGAAATGTCTCTTAATCAATAAAGCAATATCATTGGAGAACTCAACGAACAACAAATTTATTTTTAAACCACATCCTTCTTATCTCAAAAATATCTAGTTTCTAACACAAAAAAGAGTCCGTGAAATTTTTTACAACAATAAAATACTTGGTTTCGTTTAATAATTGATTTAGATTAAGTCTGATTCCTATCTCGTTTGAAACGAGAACTGGGTCAAGCTGCAGTTTCTTCAACAGTGCCAAATTGTATATCGATATAATATCTCTGTGTCCGTACATACCGCTCTTATTATGTGTGATCGTTCTATCTTCAAAATTGTCATAGGTACATCTACTACATATACATACTACTATATACCTACATACTACTAGCCAAAAAAAATTAAGGTCGAAGCATATAATATGACGGAAATCACGCTTTGAATTGACGTTCACGTAACGCCAGATAAGTCAAATAGGTTATAAAACACCCAACACTACATACTCGTACGTAACCGCTAGTAGGTACGTTAAGCACATTAATGAACGCTATTAAACAGCATCTGTTCGGTTTAGCTCAACTCTTTGTCTCGTTCTAGTCTTAAACTTGTTGAAAAGCTATTTAATTGGCAACCAAATAATATATTCTTGTACTATTTAAAGGAATCATCAGCAGTAAAGCTTCATAGTAATAATTGCGATGAATTACATTACGAATTTAGTTATGATCCGACACAATCTGTTTATGTTAATCGGAGTAATAAGTTTAGAGGTAGAGATCAAAAATAATTCTGTATATTTATAAATAATACCATAGTAAGTAAAAGTTATTTTTATACGTATAATGACTAAACTAAATCTCTAATAATATCAGAAATTTCTTCTTTTGTCTATTACAAAGCAGTAGCAAAGAATGTCTAAAGACTTTTAAATAACAAGTGGTTTGCGTTTCAGCTGCATTATATGTCAAAGCTGCATTACAAGGTATAATAATATGTTAAGTGGTTTTTCACAAACTACAAGACTTGAACACAGAATTTTCAAATCAACGTGCATCGTGCATCTACATACAACACATGTTGTCTTTGTAAACCGTCTGAATAATAAAGTTTACTAAGAAGGCAATGTTCTAAGATATATATATATATATATCTGAGTGAATATATATCATTATGTTAGATTTAGAATAGAAATAGTTATCAGGGGTCAGCGGCAAGCGTTCGTGGCACAGCTGCTAAGGCATAACCAATAGGTAACTGTATTCTTTACAGCCTTCGATGAACAACGGCTACCGTCTTTAAGTAGCATCAACGCGGTGAGCTGTTAGCTCGGCTGTCACTATTGTTTATACAAGAACACTAATTATAATTAACAAAACTTTACTTAGTTAAAACACGAGTTCATAATATTTTCGTTCCAAATTCGCTCTACAAAAGACCTTAGAATCTCTGCTGCAAGCGCTGTTTTACGAATCCTTGTTTAATAAATACAGCAAAAGAATATAATTATCGTTCTATCTTCTGATAGCTCCATACAACTTTTAAATTTAGAATAGAGTCGTTAGTAAGGGTGTCTGCAGAATGGATATATTTTTGGTGCATAAATATGAGTATGCAAAAGTAACAGGTTCGCATACGCTTATTTTAACTAGTTCAAAATACAAATAATCTATTTTCAATTCTACATCTATATCATATGAGATTATAATTAATTATAATATTGCCAATTACTTACTATACGTATTCGTTGCTTACACATTTCCGTAACACAATGCATATTATGAATAACTTGTATAAATCAGTAAATAAAACAATGCACCTTTCGGATTCTTTGCAACTTAAGGCTTGGCCATGTACCCAAGGCGCAAAGATTACGAGTGGCGTTATAGGGCACTCTACGTACACACTTCGGCATAATGTTTAAGCTTATTCGTTCAGAAAATATATTCAATATGTAATGATCCTTACAATGCAAGTAAATAATCAAGCCTAGATTGAAGTTATGTTAGAACTGTGTTTTAATCGAAAATGATTCTGAGTATTTGTCTTATTTATACAAAGTTGTAAATTTGGAAAACAAAAAGTGATTACATATTTTTCTATTATTAGCCAGCTAGCTTCGTTACGTTGTTATTTAGGTATCAGATGACTAATACTTAAAAACAAATATTTTTTTACAAAATATAATTAGTACGTCTATAAATATAAAAGCGAAAGCTCACTCACTCACTCATCACTAAATCTCAGAAACTATATGTGCTAGGAGTCTTAAATTTTGCATGGTGGTTCCTTTTAGGACATGCTCACTAAGACTTTGCAAAATACATCCCCTAAGGAGATAAAAAGAGGTGGCGAAGTTTGTATGAAAGTTCTATTGTTTTGATAGTAGGATTGCCAAATTACTAGAAAATAGTTTAAGTGGTAGCCAGTGGCCAGTTTTAGTGGTAGCAGGTGAATAGATTTAAATCGGATTCAGCATAGAGTCGAATTATACTGTTTATTACAGATTCAATTTAAAATTGCCGTAAGATCAGGCAGGCAATATTCTCATACAGGCACACATCCAAATTTTCACGCGAATGAAGTCGCCGGAAACATCTAGTATTATATATTAACAAAGCTCCCCGAGATTGTTTGAAAACGATAAAATATGTTAAATATTACATTTAAAATTGTGCTTAGCATTTTTAGCTATCGATTTAGCAAGTTAAAATAAAAACTAAATTAACCATTAAATCACGTCATATTATTTGTGTTAAGTGATTAAATTAAGGCTAAAGTACACCATGATGGTTAAGCGTACACAGCATGAGGCGCTATCTGCATTTAGATAGACATCTTGTTCCGTTTGCAATGTTCGTGATCGTAATCGCAAGGAACGTGAATGAGAAACCTCTATATTTAACTTAAACACTATAACTTACAATCTTTTAAACCATAAGGGCGAAGCACAAAGGCGGATAATCCATTCGCGCGATACCTGAATTATTTTACGCCCAGTATAACAGAATTAAAATACAGACACCACTTCTAATCAGTACAGTAATAAATGGTGCTACGCTGTGTTTGACGTAGACTGACCTTATAAGAAGCAAACCTAATACCTACAACGAAATCACATAAAATTTTAAGAAGAATAGCGATAATATATTACATACCTACTTTATGTAGTTCAGACGTCTTTAACAGCAATGAGTACAGCCACTATCAAGTAATAGTTCAAATAAGAGAAATTTCACCAGTTTAGTAGGTAATATAGCGAATTCGTATAAAATAATACTTTATAGGTAAAACGATCGAGTATCCCCCGGCCCCCGGGCGTCGTAAAACTGCTAAGCCTTCACCTAAATTGAGAAACTTGTTGAAAAATCTCACATGTGGGACATAAGCGAGGGAGTTATTTTTCAAAACTAATTGGACTTGCGCCAATGGTTCGATATGCACCGCTTAATTAAGAGTATAATGTTAAGTTTTCTACTTTTGTTGCCTTTTTCGATCGACGCACTTCGTGCCAACAGTACAGTCAAACGAAAAGAAACAGTGATTTCCATTGTAACACTGCAGTATACAAGCAGTGTTGGCAGGCTATTCTTTTATAAAATATGAAATAACAGACTGCCAAGTTATACCGGCAATTTAAAGAACGACTTGTTTTAATTTAACCATATATTGTTCTAAGAATAAGCTTAGTACGTCATTGACTTGCATATTACATATCGTGGAGTAGATCCACGAATACCTGAGATATTTTTGTAGTAAAATACGTTTCTACCGTGGAGTTAGTTACGCCGCCGTATCCAACAAAACCCCAGGCAAAGCCTCAATCCGCCAAATCTCCTCTTTGTCTCTAAAATACGTAAAAGATGGCGCGGCAGCTTTTGCGACGTTAACTTACAATATATCGGTACAGTTATGATGTTAATAAGTATTCACAAACTATGTCAAAATTTACATAACTTCAATGAACAAGTTTAATAATATTTTAGAAAATAATTATGAATTTGAGTTGTTTGATGCAAATTACTTGAGAACTCTCGGATTAGTTTGAAATAACAAGAATGAGTAATACCACAGACAGATATAAATACTTAATTCTACTTCTATTTCACTCTAATAACTGTACCTACGTTAAAGTTTTATGATTACAGATTAAACATAGGAGGTAAGGTAGGATTTAGTGGAATCCCCTAGAGCTCATGAGTAGAGCACGTCCCAGCGATTCTGCTGCATTTCGGCACCGCACCGCTCTGTCTACAATAAGACAATCATAAATGTCCAACTTAAATTGAAACTAAGAAAGGATCATGTAAAGCGTTAACATATACCTACAAAGGCTCAGAGAGCCGGACTCGTGTAATGTGTTTCATCCGCCAGAGGCAGAGGCCAGATACCTAAAGCCTAGTTTTATTAAGGTAAAATACAAAAACGTAGAAAAATAATAATGATTTATTAAAACTAATGTACTTAAAAGAATAATAAAAAAATACTGTAGCATTGTTTTTATTTTCTTCTAATGGCGTGTTTCTGCATTTACTTCTCTATAAAGGCGCTTACAAAACATTCAACTTATAAACACAAAGTATCTAGATCCAGCTTTAAAACAAATATTAATATGGATCACACATATATGTGCCGGATAGGAGTCAAACTCACAACCTCTTGGACAGAAGTCACACTACATTCACTGTGCAGCTAAGGCGGGCAGTTAGGAAAATTGGGACAGTTATTGGATTCCTCTTTTTTCGTAGTTTGTGCGCCGAAAAGTGTGTAAAAACGACTTTACTTATTGCATACTATGGTCCACATGGTGTATTAAATTACCATCTTATTGGGCTGTGAAAATAGGGTTGCATTTTTATTTGCGCACACACATATGCATTATATCAAATGACAAAATCAGTCGCAAGTTTCTGTTGTTTAGATGACCAAAATATAAATTGTTCAATTGTGAAAAAGATAAAATTTATACAGGTTATTTAATACCATCATCAAGACATTCACCGCAGAACGGGCAGATGAATTGGAGGTTGCAGTGGCGGAAATCTTGGAATACACTCCTGCAAGTCGTTTAACTGATTAACTGCGATGGCGCGTATAGGGCACTAAGACATAGTACCTAAGTATTATATCAACTTTTTTTGACATCAACTCTTAATTTTTGTAGGGTAACTATATAAAAGGTAAAAAGAATCCAAAGTATATAAAACTTATTTTCAGTATTATTTTTTATCTTACAAATTTTTTTACAAATAACATTGAGAAAATTTTATATTTATTTATTTTATTTAAGCTTCTTACACACAGAATGTATAACGGCGGACTTAATGCCAACGGCATTCTCTACCAGTCAACCGGGTAATGTAGAGTTGAACCACAGTAGGTGCATGATAGCAGATAGTAAATGTAGTAAAATTGTTAATACTAATGTTGAATATTTTACTAAATAAGACCATAACAATACACATACGTACGTATAAATATAATGATAAACATACATAAAAATCATACATATAGTACTACATTACTACACATAACTAAATATGTATATATATATCTATAATATAAAAATGAATCGCTGAATGTGTTGCTAAGCGCAAATCTCGAGAGCAGCTGAACCGATTTCGCTAATTCTTTTTTTATAATATTCCTTGAAGTACGAGGATGGTTCTTACGGAAAGAAAAATTACAAAAAAACATCTTTATTTATCCCAAAATGTTTAAAAAAATGTCCACCCGTGCGAAGCCAGGGCGGGCCGCTAGTGTATATATATATATATACATATATATAACAATAAATGTAAACTATTGGGTTGATTTTGCCAATTTATCCATAAGAAGTGTCCGAACCTTTACCTTGAACGTGCTTCGGTTAGTTGCCATCCTGATTTCCAGAGGGAGGGCATTCCAGAGTAATAAAGATTGGACAGGAAAAGAGGAGTGGATGAAACCGGCATTATGAGAAGGACAGGCAAGGAGGAGATTGTTGGAGAAGCGAAGAGGTCTTTCGTGTAAAGAGCAGAGGTATTTAAATTGGGAGGTCAAATATGTGGGTAAAATTTCAGAATGATGAAACATCTTACTTAATCTTTTTCCACATTACTAGATTAGATTAAGTTCAGGTTTAATAAAAATTACTTTTTCTACTTTACAACTGAGCGGACGAGTATGTCACCTGTTATGGCAGCCTTAAGCGTCATATTTTTTTTGTTTGATGTTCTCAATGTTATTACAATATTAAAAATAGAAAAAGCGTATATTAAACGACAAAAGTAATGATTAAGTTTTGTGTTGCAGTATATACCATGTTGGTGATAATGTCAATGACAATCATTAAAAGAAAATTACTAATCAATGACACCAAAAAATAGAGCTTTTATGACGAACAGGAATATAAATATTCATATCTTAGAAATTGGTAGCTGTTCCATTCATAGTCCTTGAAGTACGGCTAATCTGGTAATATATTTAGGAAATATCTACTAATCTAGTAAATTTCCGCAAGATATTACTAAAAGGTTTCCTTTAATCGTTGAAATAAAACCTATTCAAATTAACAAAAAGTTTGCACCATAATAATTAATTTACATTTAAATTAAAGATACTACTTTATTTACTTAAAATCTATCAAGACACTCTATAATGTAGAAAGAAGGTTTTGTTTATATAGACCTAGTTGGGCAATTAACACTACAATTAGGACTTTAGGACAATCCCACCCACATGCCTATCACTGTTACTCCTGTAAGCCAGGTTTAACAGTGAAGAACTCAAACGAAACACCGAGCTTTGACACTAGAAAGTCTTGAGAACTGCTAATCCTACTGTCTTGGAATTTAATCAGAAGTAAAAAGAAGGAGTTTGAAATAAAAATGTCCACTTTCCTCCATTGCAAAGTGGGAGACATATTTAATCTGTATATGAATGTGACCTAGTAAAAGAGAGCACCACGGTCAAGAAATAGAAATTAGAACATTACTTACTATTACATCATACAGAGATTTGACATTAATTTATTGATACATTTTGACATATATAAAATATTTTTTTATGTATAATGAAATATTATGACATGATGCCCGAGCCATAATTGAACAGTTAATTTGTATTGTTTTGTTAAAATTGTATACTTAGTATTGTTAAAATTATACATTGTGATTTGTGAAATAGAAGTACATTGTGAACTCCTGTGGTAAATTAAGTTCAATCTTACTTTATACTTATAGCAAATATTAAAAGATTATATTATACCTCCATAGAAACATTTACTACAGTTCACACGTTGCCTTTACCGTTTGTAGCAATATGCAAATTGAGGCAGCCTGTAAAGCACACATTTTACTTTTTTTTTTACAACATGGAAAGCTGTAATTAATTACCTATAGAGTTAAGTGGATTGCCTGTGTCACTTTGCAAGCTACTTGAAATTTTAACTCACAAAAATTGTAATAACCTGGTAGTTAAAAAAGTGGTCTGAGTTTCTTGCCAGTTCTTCTTACTAGCGAACTGGCTCTAGGTTAATTGGCTGACATTTCTTACATTTTGACGTTCTGTGTTAATTTAATTAACTTATATGAATAAATTTATTTTCATTTTTTATTTTCATTGTCAGAGAATTGCTATAACAATTAACCCAACGTCGTAAGATAACATTTAAAATGTCAATGAGCTCCGTCTATAGTTATCAATAGTTACAAGCAACTACGCCTACAATTTACACATAACAACTACACTTTCAGTGTTTTGCACAGAAATACCTAGTAGAATAATATCTACGTACTAATATTACCCGCGAACACAAGATATAAAGTTATGAAACAATGAATCACAATTGTAGAGACACTTTATTAAGCCGTCTCATAATGGACACCATATATCGCTTTCACTAAACGAGTGACGTAATAAGCAATATGAAGAGGAAATGTTAATTAAAACGGTCCCACATACATCTGCTGCACGCTGTGACTGCACTTTGTGAGTACGACATAACGTCACGTTATTAATTACATTTCTGACTCTTACGAGTACAACACGCGCTCAACCTAAACTAACACTAACTTTTCAATTAGATTGCTATCGATAAATTTGCTTACACATACCAAACAAGTTATTATAACAATCGATCTTAAAACAATTACTTTGTTAAAGCGCCGAGCCAAGTAGCAGCTGCGCAGATTGATAGATCAGTGAGGTTAAGCACAAATCTTGCGGTCAGTCCGTATGGGAAATACATTGATCATTCATCACATCAAGACTCATTCGGGTTCATAAGCGTGTCCCAATTATACAAATAAGTCTTGCCAAATAACTGGGTTATGGCGGTCAAAAAAGACAGTGGCTCCATGTCGCATTCTAATATTCGTCAACTTACAACTGCCGATGCCAATGGCGACTAAAAAAGGTGGAGAGGAAAGTGCATAAACAACATAGTACTTTTTATTTTATTTTAATATTGTGGCGTCGTCGTCGGAAAGTAACGACGCCACCACCCACTAGCGAAGTCCCTATATAGCAGTTATACTTTAGATACTAACACAATCAGTCAAACGTTCAAACGGTAACGACATCCATGAAAAATGTGAAACAAGTGACTAGGTACAACGTTATAAACTTTAATTATGCTTGGAAGAGTTCTATGTTCAACAGCGGACGACTACCAGCTCGAATGATAAAGTTGATGACGATGTTATTGATATAAACATGCCTCAAAAAAATTTTTAACACCATCAAATATTACTCGCTTACTAATTATTATTATTACGACGTTACATTGTTTCTGATTTTATGTAATTGTTTCGCCCGTGGAAGAACAAAACCACAACAATCTCAACCCAACATTCATAAACAATTTGTAATGCTTAATGTTGACATTTATTCAGTCGAGAGATTCACTTTGAAGGAACGACGTAAGATAATACGTTGAATGCGTTGTACATTATCTCAGTTTAGCAGGCCCCTTTATCAGGCTGTGTTATTCTTCTAACGAAAAAATATAAGGATTATGTACCTTAACGAAAATATTGCTGGCTTTACCGTGTGACCGCCACCCGCGTCGTGACAGAAATAGAAAATATCTGATAGAGCGGACTTGCACCAAACATACATCATCTCTTGACAGCGACATGACTAACCGTTAACAAACATTCCACACAAAATATTGCGTGGAAAACACGTCAAGTTTTCTTGGTCAATTCATCAAATTATTGCGTTTCTGAGTAAGAAAAATCGTTGTCGGAGGGTCAGAGGGCCGTTGGTAAAGAAAACTAAATAAGTATATTAGAGAAACTAGAATAGATAGATAGCAGGCCTGATGCCAGGTGAAACAATGCTGAGCATCACGTCTAATTAATGTAATGTAGTAATCTAATGTTTCAAAATATTTAGACGGATCCATAAAATTGTTCCTTAGAATAAGAACAAAATATATATTGAGTTTGCCTATGGCACACATCAACATACATTGATATTAGAAATCTTCGGCGTACATTGTTTTGATATGCTGTCATACTTACATCAAAAGCCAATAGACGATGTTATGACATGGCGAACACAAAGAGATCTGTTTATGTACAAAAAAATTAAAATGTTTGTGATATGTAAAAATATGCGCATAACATTTTAGTACCTATATTCTATACGAGTCGAATGTAAAATCAGCATTTCTGTGTAATTGCACAAACAATAATGAAATCGTTTGAGGTTAGCCATTTAAAATATTTATATCGCTTTTAATTTATTTCCATGTTTTTCGCTGAAGCAATACATATTACGTGAATTGAGTAAAATTGCAACTTATTTTTTTACCATACGTGTTCAGCAGAAAGTTTACAATCTACCTATTTGAAATGATCTTGTCGATGAGCTAGATTTGCGAAAATAAATTCAAACTTTGTTTCAGAAGCATATGCCATTCAATGAATATAAAAATGATAAAAATTAATAATATACAGAAAGGACAAAGTTAAACGATAAAGTTAATATCGATATTTTCTAATTTTTCTGTCAAAATAAACCACTTTTATCGTGTAAGGTGATCGAACACGGAACGTTAGCATGGCAACCACAATATTCAGTTATACGAGCATCAATTTGATATTAAAGCTATTAAATTGCAAAACAGAAATAACGTGAATGCTAACCAATGATATATTTTTGGTTATAAAACGTGGTACAATCAAAATGTTGATGTTATAGATTTAAATTATACGGAGCAAATTGCTACATGGTAATTTGTTAACTAATAGGTACCATAATGTTTCGAGAGTTTAATCTTTAGTAGATAAAAATGTTGTATCTGAGCCAGGAGCCTTTAGTTCAGTTCTGTTCTCTTCTGATTTATAAAGTTATAACGGACTGTTGTTTTTACATTAACTGATATCTGTAACATAACAATTAAATTTAATAGCCTTGCGTACGTCATATACCTACGTCAGTTCTATACATCAAGGTATAGAACTGCGTATTTAACCCAACTAACTACCAAATTAGAATACCTACCTAATAAATATACTATGATTACTATGATTTTTAAGACATAATTCATAACTAGAGGTCCGTCCTTGCTTTGCTTTGGTATTAAAAGTTTCATTTGATCTTATTACAAACGCCTACGGAAAATATCTCAGCAATAATGTCGTATTGCATCCATTAGATATACGAAGGCGCTTCAAATAATAAATTTCTGAAAATGAAAATAATAATATCTGAAACATAGTAAAATATAGCCTATGTTACTCGCTAAATTTATACATTTCTAATAGTAAAATAATTTTTAAATCAGTAACGTAGATTTCAGCTAAGTCGTTGCAAACAAACATACAAAAAAATAGAATATATTCTCTTTAATATTTGCTTAGATTTAACAATAACGTAAACATTTATTTTTACTATAAATTTAAAATGACTGAATTGTATGTTTTTAATCAACAATGTAAGTAGTAGAAACTAGAGAGCTCTCAAACATATAAACTAGCAATTGTACCCTTACTCGAGTTTAAACCCATAGACTTAAGATTCCTTGAAAGGGTCAAGTCGTAACAAACAGATTAAGTAAAAGATTAAGTGCGAGCTTCGATTGTACCTTGGATATTAACTTGATATCGCTGTTTAATCAACTCTGGTATTTAATTGGAATTACAATACCTTTACCAACAAACAAGTAAATTTAGCTAGTTTTCTTGCTTTGGTAATCTGGTTTTACAAAGATTTACGTCTTGCGAGTGTCAAGTAATGGTTTTTATTTATTTTCAAACGTACTTTTTTTTAATAACACATACTTTTTTATAAGTGCATGTGAAATAAGCGAAAGAAACTATTTTAGCACTAACTGTAAAAGCCTAAAATTTATGCAATACTTTAATGCATATTTCATCTAGGTACACAAATAAAGCCGACTACGCAGAAATCAAAATATTATATCATTATGTACAAGTATAATTAAAACAATATTATTAAGAATAATATTCTCTTTTATTTAATGTTGGAATAGAGCAATTTCGCAGATGGCGTAATTGTGTTATTCGCGTGTAAGAGGTTAGAAAAATAGTCTGGGAAAAGCCGAAAATAAATTATTGTCCTGAGAAGGGCGCCAAACCGCATTACCTGTCTTACAGGGCTTATTGTTATTAGGGCGCGGCTACTTAAACTAAATATGTTAGTTATGACCCGTTTTTATTTTCTTGGCTAATAAAAGACTTTGGGTCGCCTGAAAACATTAAATAAACTAAATGAAAATAAATGGGATAGTAAATCCGAACGATATTAATGTTTATTGTATGAATAGCTAATAGTTAACTGACTCCTTTAACACTTTCCGGGACCTTAAACGTATAGGGTCCTGATAACAATAAAACATCTATTGTGTCTACAGTAGTATCCATGATAGGGTTAAGTTCTTGAAGCTTAGCTTTTGGCTGACATCCATACCTAGTGCAATGAAATCGACAGATTGCAACGCATCTTATAAGATTCACTATTGGGTGACTGTTTTTTAATATCGTAGAACCCCTGTTTGCCACAGATAGTACGTAAACTAGTCGGTCCAGCTCCCACTGAAATATCTTTGTTACGTGAAGTCAAAACCAAAAGTCTGCGTAGTCCGATCTATTCTACCCATTGGATATCGGCAGCGTCCAGTAATTAAATTTTGAGATGGTACCTAGTTGTTCCTTGTAATATTTGGCCGTAACTTTGTTAAATTGCAAACAGACCAAATATAGTAAATAGCAGAATGTTATTAATAATTATTGTAAACTAACTGCCGCTTCAGTGTTTGTTATTTGTCTAGTATGTTGATTTAAATTAACCTGCTCGTAGTTTTCTCTTTCTTTTTCATCAATTTTTGTTCAATAAAATACATTGAACTGTGGTTGAAGAACAAGAAGGACAAATAAAAATAGCCCATCTTATAATTTATAATGACGAGTATTAAAAATAGTAATATGATTAAAATATTAGAGCTTATCAGTCTTATGTGTGGGATAGGATACCTTTTGCCGCATTAAAAGATCTCTTTGCTAGATAATAAATACCTAGAAAGCTATTTAAAGCCGATATCTATCGCACAAAGCATACCGATAAGAATTGTTAGTACCCGTATTTCAATTGTTGAAATAAGAATTACATAATTTGTCAGAATCTCGTTTGCACAGACAGTCTACGGTCAAACTATACTTATATAAAAATATTATCACTTTCCGGGACAGTAAACGTATACGGCTGTGATGACAATAAAACATCTATCGTGTCTACAGTAGTGTTCATGAAAGGGTTAAATTCAAAATATATATATGTACTTATTTGTATTTATTTTTATCGGTACCTACCTTAAATATTGTAAACATAAAAAGCATTATAAAAGATAAGAGATTCTCAGAAGAAGTGTTAGGTATTGTACTACGTACGGCTGTAATACCCCGGCCCGGGGGCTCTATCGAGAGTAACATTCTTATTTGTATGGTCAGATTCAGATTATATTCTCAAAATAAATATTTTTCTTTGTTAGTTATTTATATCTAATAAAGCTATTTTTTTCTGTTAAACTTATTATTATTATTTCATATTTTGTTACTTATCTCAGAAGTTTATCTACTTAGTTCAGACAATAAGAATGTATTCTGATAAGCCTAAATGCGCACTTTATTCATCAAATAATTTATTTACAGATTAGACTTAGAATTAATTTGATTTTTATAAGATAACTAAGTTTGTACCTACATTAATTTTGATCTTGACTAAACATTTCATACAAACAATATTAATTTATCGTCAGTAATCGCAACGTTTTTCTGAAAGTTAGAATAGTGCAGATAATACTATCAGAAATAAATGTAAGAAACAAAGCAGCTCAAAGAAAATAACAAGAATAGGCTTAGAATAACTAGAACAAGCGGGATAATGTTAAAAACATATAAATGTACTTGGAAATAATTGGTTTCGGTAAGTATCGGTACGGGAACTAGTTCAATTAGTTTAGCTAGAGAATCCGCCCCTCGATTAATTTAATGATATATCTTTCTTAATTCAGTTTTGTAGTTCACTGTGCAATTTTTAAAATTTTGTACGTAATTTAAATAAGAAGTATGTTTATTTGGGAAGATACTTTAGATATTGAAATTAAGGTGGGTACCAAATAAAATTTGTCGCTAATGTATGTCAATTTAATCCGCTCAACTAAATATAACAAAATAATTTAAAGATTGACTAATAATAGAAGAGTTTACACCTGCTGTCATCAATCTGCCTGCCAAGCGTGTTGACTGTGACAAACACAGGCTTTGGGAGAAGTTTATGTCCATCAGTAGACGTTTTCAGACTAAAAGAGAGAGAGAGAAAGAGCAGTAGTGTAGAAATATTGAATACTGTCTATATTATGTTACAGTTCCATCCGTAAATATGCATGTTCCAAACCCGAAGTATGTATTTAGAGTACATGTCTAAATAACTGCTGATCATCTTTGTTTTTGTGAACACCGGTGGCCCAATTTTCCCCTTTTTCTTTCCCATCACCTTCCTCATTTCCGTGACCTATCCCACTCCCTTCCTGATAGGCAGCGGCTTCGCAAGACTCACTGGCATTGAAGAAGTCATTGAGCGACTGTTACCACTTACCATCAGGTTGGCTCATCAGCCATAGTCGGCAATAAAAAAAAACAACAAACTAGCATGTTTTACTAAATTTACTATACCAGCAACTACAATCGATAATGTTGAAGTGCTGATATAATAGTCGTACAACAAAAATTATGTTGGAAATAAAACATCAATCCATGTGAAGTATATTATTACCATAATATACTTCACATGGACTCGCCTTTTATTAACTAAGTAGGTACAGCTGGTAAATTGTGAGTGCAACACACCTCTGCCCACCCTTTCCGGGAAAAGGCCGTGGAAATGCTCTATGTTAAGACGTACTTGTAGAAACTGAAGCACATGCTATCATCATCAAAAGTCAAGTTCTATTCAGTGAATGGCTAAGTATCTAAACGTTAAGTACCTAATTTTTTACAATCATCTAACTGTTTACATTATTATCTGGTTATTAGACCGATAGCGCTAGGCTATTTTGGGGTCATAAGTTACAAAAATTTTAAAGTTGCCTATTTTTTGCCTGTGGATACAGTCATACATAAGAAGCCTAATATTATGTTTTGTGTCACATCTGCCATTTGCATTTTGAGCAATTCGATGATTTGTGATTAATTCTTTTAATTTAAATCAAAACTGGCAAAATTAATTTAAAGTTAAAAAAAATTATGGGAGCATGTCTAGGATAGCCTACGGAGTGTGCAAGCCTAATTTGTGTCATCTTCGTCCAGTGCAATCTGATATAGGGTCAGGATCTAAAAACGGTGCTAAAAAAAAATTATAATTGAATAAATAACTATCTCCTATTTCAGATCACTTACATATACCCATTAAAGAAATTTGTGCCCAATTTAGAGCATGCAATTTTAAGATTTTGAATTATTTTGTTTTTCCAAGCTACAAACGCTCCAAAAAAATATTACAATCATTAGAGTTCACATATTTAATAACATAAATGTATGAGAAATCGACATTGTAAATTTGTGTCATTTTCATGCACGATAATTAACACAACACAAAAAAATAATGGTTGCGGTCCAAGCTGGCTCGCAAGAGGACGCGCGGCGGCGCGGCGTTGCCTCCTTCTACGCACGCACAACAAATTCGTTCGATACCTACGATTTCTTCTAAGCGAATCGTTCTTTATAAATTAAATTAAAATTAACGTATATTTTATTTTTACACTACGCTATCTGGTCCCAAAATAAGCAAGGCATAATACAAATACATACTTCTTTTATAACTACTAGCTACTCGCTGTGGCTTCGTCCTCGCGATATATGGTATTATGTTTAATTATGTAACTCAGGCACCAGACCAATTTTCGGGATAAAAAATAAAAAGTATCCTATGGGCTATGTCCGTCTCCGGCAACTATGTACGTACCAATTTTCATCAAAATCGGTTCAACCGCTTAGACGCTGAGTGGTAACAAACAAACACCATACATACAAATTTTCGCATTTATAATATTAGTAGAATGTAAGTAAGTGCATACAATAAATTATTACATATTTAAGAAACTCCCAGACTCAAAACAAACTCTATGTGTTTATTCACAAAACTGTTTGTCTCTTCACGGTTGGAAACCAGCCTTCCAACAAAGGTCACCTTGGCGGGAGATTGGTTTCAATCTGCGGTTTGTGTTGCGTCTAGATGGATCTAAACCACGCATAAACCACGCACTAACACGCTCGCGAGTCAGTACCGGCCGAGTCGTCTCCTCTTCTGGCGTGAGATCAACTAGGGTTGCCACCTTCTTCCGACGGAAATCTAAACTAAAAATTACAATAAAGCGAGTAACTTCAGATATTTTTTTTTTAATTACTGATAGTGGCAGACGAGCAAACAGCCCACGTGATGGTAAGTGGTAACTGTCATTCATGGACGAATTAGAGTCCCTAGCATTGCTACTGCCAGGGACTGCGAAGTTGCTGCCTACAGTGAAGGGAGAGGGGTAGGAGAGGAAAAAGGAAAAAGGGAGGCACAATAGTACGGATACTATTACTCTTTCGTCGATCTTCTACGAGAGGGTAGTACTTCCCCGTTCGATCCAGTCCATTCATGCTGAAACCAGCGTGAATCTACTACCGTGACTATTTAGTTATAAATTTTAACTAACTATCTTTGTATTAAATTTTTTGTTTTTATTTTATACTATATTTGTATAACTTTTTAGTTATCAATTTAAATATTTGTAAATGAAAATAAATGATGCGATAGCTTGGTAGCGCAGGACGTGATGCGCGTGATGTGTCTGAGTCGCGGACGGACGCGGTCAGTCAGACGTATGAGAGCAGACGTCGTTGACAGTTGTGTCTAAATACATAAAAAAATTAATACGCAGTTAGGTTTCGTTCGATTTCTTTTATTAAATCTTTATTTTACATTCATATATTCATAGATTAATCTTTTCTTTAAAGTAATTTCTGATGAATTCTTTCTTTCAAAAGAAACCCCAAAGAAAATGAACTTGCCAAAGCCCCGACAACATCACTAAAAATGAAATTGACTTCATCATGACGGACAAAAAGCGCATATTTAGGGATGTCTCTGTGATCAACAGGTTTAACACCGGAAGCAATCACCGACTGGTAAGGGGCACCCTAAATATAGTCTTCAGAGCTGAGGGAAACCACACGGTGAGGTCCATATTGAGACCAACTCTGCAACAAACCATAGCTGGCTCTGAACAGTTTCAGTTGGAGCTAAAGAACAGTTTTGATGCCCTGAGACTTGAAAACACACAGGACATTGACAAGGACCTAGACAGCATGGTTACAACCATTAGGGATATGGGCAAACGGTTTCGTGAGCGAAAAAGTATGGGCCGAGATTTGCGACTATCAGCTGAGACTTAAAACTCATGAGTAAGAGACGTGAAATGGTACATCATTCCTCAGACCGAATGGTTCTGTCAAAGCTCATCAAAAAATAAATACGGAGGGACCTAAGGCGCTCAAACATGCAACGCATTATGAACACAATTGAGCGAAATAAAGGTCCCAAAGTGTTCGAACAAAAGCTTGGCAGAAGCCATTTAAGACAGATAAAAACCGAGAATGGACAAATCCACACGTCTCAAACTCAAGTTCTCGCTGGAGTTGAAGTTCTACGGAAACCTGTACTCCTCTAACGCCGCACCACCTTCGCCATCTCACCAAGACCTGAGAACCACCCTGACCCGCCACTTTACCGATGAACTGCCAGATACCAGCCCAGAGGAGATCGAGTTGGCCCTTGGACAGCTGAAAAATGGGCAAGCCCCAGGTGAGGACGGTGTTTCGAAGGAGCTCTTGAAGTCAGGCGGCAAACCCGTGCTGCAAGAGCTCCAACGCTTATTTCATTCTATAATTCATAGCGGGAGAACCCCAAGGGCATGGAGCAGGAGTACCGTAGTACTCTTTTTCAAAAAAGGAGATAACACTCTTTTGAAAAACTACAGGCCCATCTCACTCCTGAGCCATGTCCTAAAGCTGTTCTCAAGGATCATGTCGAATCGACTTACTAGAAGACTTGACGAGTTTCAGCCTTCGGAACAGGCCGGATTTCGCGGAGGATTTGGCACCATAGACCACATTCACACTATCAGGCAGGTCATACCAAAGACAGAGGAATACAACCTCCCTCTCTGTCTCGTCTTCGTGGACTATGAAAAAGCCTTTGACTCTGTCGAGATCTGGTCTGTCATGGAGTCCTTGCAAAGTTGACTGACGATATATCAGTGTGCTGAAATGTTTATACAGCAACGCCACAATGTCCGTCCAAGTACAGGGTCGTCCTACAAAGTTTATCCAACTACACAAAGGAGTGAGACAGGGGGATGTCATATCGCCGAAACTGTTCACAGCTGTATTGGAGGATGCTTTTAAGACAATAGACTGGAAAGGACGTGGCATAAACATAAACGGGGAACACATTTCGCACCTGAGATTTGCCGATGATATTGTCATAATGGCTGAGACCCCACAGGAGCTCCAAGTTATGCTGAACGATTTAAATGAGTCCTCCCAACGAATCAGTCCGCGGATAAACTTGAACAAAACGAAGACCATGTTCAATGATCACGTTACGCCACAACCGATTATCGTTGATGATGTACCTCTCGAAGATGTTAAATCCTATGTCTACCTTGGACAAACACTACAACTATATAAAAACAACTTCGAGAGGGAAATCGAAAGAAGGATTCAGTTGGGTTGGGCAGCATTTCACAAACTCCGTCAAGTCTTTACGTCGCCCATACCGCAAACCCTAAAGACCAAGGTGTTTGACCAATGCGTCCTGACAATTGTAAGCTGATTTTCGAAATTCTTTATTTGTTAGAAACAACGTGTCCGTGGATGGGTGACCATTTGTGGCATTTCATTTTGAGCGTCTTCATGTTTTAGTAGCGGTAGACTCTTATCACTTCATGCCAAGTTAGAGGTGTCATGATCGTGAAAAATTCCAACAGCAGCGGGTGGCTACAAACTTGCCTTTACAGCAACACTGTTAATCTTTTGTATATTAGTTACGCGATTACTCCGTCAGTTAAATTATGATTTTTGATAATTCTTGGAACATTGACGTTTTAGCGACGAGGGCGAGGGAGAGGTGCTTGTTAGCAGCGGCTCTCTTAGTGACTCTACGAAAAGGCGTAACATTTGAATTAGCGACAAAAATATTATTTTGCATACCCACAATTTTTTTATTTATATTTAGTACCTGCTGTCATGATTATCGTGTCCCTCTAGCACTAGGGATAATTTGAAAACTGAATCGAGCTATGTGTTGGAAGTTGAAGAAATATTGATCCAAAACTGTATATAAATTTTTTGTAAGTCTCAAAAATACTATAATATTGCTGTTTTTCAAAAATATATATAGCTATTGCAAGCGGCTTTGCCTGCGCAAGTATATGTATTATATTATTTTTCCACACCGTATAAACTTCAAAATAATGTAAACTCTTTTTGATCTCACAACAAACGCCTACATTAAATATAATTGCAATACTTGTTCAATGGTATAATTATAAGTATAATTTTTAATGAAAATAAATGTGCATTATTTACTTTTACTTACAAAAATGAAAATAAATAATGCACATTTTTTTCGTTTACAAATATTACAAACTAAAAAGTTTTTTTTTTCTCTATAAGATTATTTTAGATTTCCGTCGGAAAAAGGTGCCAACCCTAGTGATCTCACGCCGGAGACGAATCGCTCGGTATTGACTCGCGCGCGTGTTGGCGCGTGGTTTATATCCATTTAGACTAGATGCAACACAAACCGCGGTTTGAAGCACCCGCCAAGGTGAACTTTGTTAGAAGGTTGGTTTCCAAACCTGAAGATCGTGCATAATAATAAGTCAATCAAATCGAATAACGCACGCACTTGTCGCAGCTTGCACCGAATACCGAATGTAAACAAACAACACGTTCTACGCGCCCGTCAGCGCGTCAGGCTAGCCGGGGCGCCCGCCGCCTGCGCCCGCGCTCTTCCCCGCGATCGCCCTTCTTGCGAAGAAATCGTTTTTTCTTTTAAATATTAAGATTTCGTGGATAAAAACAACACAAATTATGAATAGGGTTTTGTTACACCATAATAATCAAAGACACGTAATCTCTAATAACTTGCATTTTCTTTTGTGGCTTTTACAGAGTGTTGTAATAAAAAAATCAAATATCTATAAATGTCGTGGATAAATTCGACACAAAATATGTTGAACAACAGATAACCGAACTCTCAAACACATAACACCTCTAATACAAATTTTAATATTTTTTTAGAGCTAGTTAGGTGACGTATTAGGTACTAGTTAAATATCACGATTCTCTTGGGCAGAGATGACACAAAAAGCCTATGTACATCAGTTACTACTTTGTTATTATCATGGAAGTCAAATTTTTGTCTTTAATTTTCTTTTCGTCCAATACTGAGCGAAAAGACAAAATACCTAAATTTCTACCTATGCAAGTACCTAGGATGACACAAACTAATGTTTTAGGCTAGGCTAACGGTCAAGAAACTATATGCAAAAAATAAACAACTTTAATATTTTTGAAACCTCAAAACCTAGCGCTACGGGTCTATATGTGTAGGTAGATAAAGTATAATTTGTAAGCATAGGTTTTGATATAAATAACATTTCCAATACCGTATAAGTAATAGGTATATTTAGCAGGATTCTTACACGCTCCACCAACTGGGTTAATAATAAGGGGCAAATCTATAGCCATGTAGGGAACATAATTTTAGATTTCGAGCATTCTCGACTGAAAATTTAATGCAAATAGCATTCCATGTTTCAGGTTTCAAATTCTCGGATCGAACATCGGGGTCTCAATGCTCCAATGAGGCAATAAAAATAGAAAAACATGTTTTTACGCTTTACGTAGGTAACTACATTTTTTACATAACACACAATGTCCGGGGTTCCAGGTGGTTTCAGAAGATTCTAATTATACGTCCATCAACGTGAACAGCCTTTGTTAAGTTTTAACAGGCACCTGAATAAATATGGTATTAATTAAGTACCCTTTATGGGCGTGTATCTTTATTCCACCCACACTTGATAATTTGAGTCAAATATGCAAAAATAATTTAAATTTGCCACAGTTTATTTTGTATTTCAGAGAAAAAGATTTTTGTTATTGCCGACAGTTGCACACGAGCATGCAGACCAAGTGATGGTGTGTGGTAACTGTTGCTCATGGACGGCTCAGAGTCCCCAGTATTGCCTGCGTCTCCAAGGACTCTGTGAAGTCGCTGCCTACCGTGAAGGGAGTGGGATAAGTGAAAGGATTGAGGGAGGTAAGGAAAAAGGAAAGGGAGGAAATTTGGCCTCCGCCCGGCATGTACACTCACCGAACGCAACGCAATAGTACGGATACTTTTACTCTTACGTCGAACTTTTATGAGAGGGTAGTATTTTCCGGTCCATCCGGCCTATTCATGCCGAAACCAGCGTGGATCTACTACCGTGAATATTATATTCACGGTAGTAGATTCCCAATTATATTTTTGAACATTATTATTAGGTATTTCACTTATATAATAACTATAATGTTTACAAGTAATAAACGAAGCGGTTTTGGTAAAATGCCGCAAAAATAAGAACAATGCAGTGACATTTTATTTGATTGACAAGCCAATATTGTTTGCATCGGTATTCGCTAGATTTTTTTTTTCATGTTTTACTAACATCGCAAAATTCGATTTTCGTATGCAGTCGAGTAATTTAAAAATATGACAAAAGAAAATAAGGTAAATACATTGTTTATTATCAAAGAGATTAAATATACCTCTATTTAAAAGTCTTTATGTATTAATAGTCTATTGTAGTTTTAAACACAATTACCGTTCATGTTACAAAAAAAATGAAAATTTCTATGAACTTTACACATTTCAGTAGTATAATATTTGGCGCATTTGGTTAGTCTCCGGTGAGATAAGCGCTGTGGCCTAGGCCTATTAGTTAGACATTATTACAAAATGCCTTTGCAATAAAGACAGCAATCGTGCCCAAAAATAGAATGATATTAACACTAACACAAAACAATATATTAACCAAATTGTTATATATAAAATGTAGAAAATGAGAACAACCGTCGTGCGTCGGCATAGACTTTTTTTGGTATTGTATTAATATTTTCACAGCCGTAAGTAAAAATTTAATATCTCACCTTATAAACAATTTAAAAGCTTTTAAATCGACATCGTTTCCACACCGCCAGTAAAACCATTAACAAACATTAATAAAAAGAGAAAATTAACTGTTTTAACGGAAGCTAAAATTAATATACCAGCGGCGTGACGACGTTCTAAATATTGTATCTGGTGCGTGCTAAGTGATCAATGACGGGAAAGAGTGTGTGACGTCATATGGCATGTCGCCTCGGCTTGACATGTGAGTCACATATGACACTACACCGCCGCAATTTCCGAACCAAATATAACTTGCCTTCCGGTGACAAATTGGATATACGCTTATACCTACTTCCCGCTCTTGCTATTGCGTTTTTGTTTATTTTTGAACACGTTATATTCCTGCTAATCTACTTTGTCGTAAAAGCTTATATCTATACTTATAATAAATCTCTAGCGAGATAAAATCTGTACATTGAATATATTTAAAAAAATACTATTGGGGGGTAATATTTATTCGATACTGATGCCAAAAATGTAATTTAGAAAATTGTTGTCTGTCTGTCTGTCTGTCTGTCTGTATGTGCAGGCATGAATCAAAAACCACTGAATGAATTTTTATCAAACTCGCTACATTTATAGGTCATACTCCTGGCCAGGTTATAGGCTACCTTTTGTCCCGAAAAAAAACCGGGTAATCCGGATATCCTTAAAAATGTCACAAAATTATTTATTAATATTTGTTACACGGTGAATATCTGCAAGTGACTATACACTATACATAGCGGACAGAAACACCTATAGAATAAAAAAGATTTTTTAAATCCGTCCATAACTACTAGAAATTTTTGAAAATAAAAGTGTTATGTATACAAGCGACAGCGTCGGTGCAGTTCGATGGCGGTTTGCACTTATGTATCGAAGCTAGCCTCATGTAACATTTCATGTTTGTTATTAAAATTGGTTCATAAACAAAAAAGTTAGGTCAATTTAATCTATATTCAGAAAGTTAGAAATGCGATTTAGTGAATGCAGTGAAATTTTATTAAATTTAGTTTGTAAAACTACTATTAGATTTTTATAATGATGCGTTTATATGAATTAAAGCACAACATTTTAAAATAGGTAATGTATAGTTTTCGAGACATAAATATGTCCAATTTAATTTGAACTCTCATCAATATGGTAGACCATATTAATTAGGGACCATATTACTAATAATAAGTACATCTGGATGTACGTACATCTTGAAGGTGAACAAAGGTTGTACTACAATCCTGACACCATGACGGAATGTTCGGAAAATCTAAGACAAACTACTTACTCTGTATTCTTTCAACTTTGTGAAACAGATGCATTTGTAAAACACTTTTAATTAACTCATTATTAAAGAATAGGGTAGTTATAATCGTAAAACACGTGGATCAGCGTGGAGCAGAATGGTGAACCAGTTAGATGTTTTTAAACAACTAATGAAATAATTTTCACGTTTCATCTAAATCACTGAAAATGTTGGTACAATGCGCCTACTTTTGTAAACTGTTCATGTTACTTATTTTCTTAAGGATAGATGATATCTACCTTACATACGGGCATTTACTAGAAGATAATCAACATAGGAATGATGACGCTTTGTTTGAAACATGTATAACTGAAAATCCATATCGACTCCGTCATTTGAAATTAGTTTTGGTGGTGTAATTGTGCTAATTCAAATTCAGTTCAGTGGTGGCATAAATTATTATTTATTTATTTTTATTTTTCATTTATTATACGCTGTATGATAATCAACAGTAATGTAATATGATATATATCAACCAACTACACACAACGCCATCTAGACCCAAAGTAACCATATATTATAGTTTGTGTTATGGGTTCTAGAAATGCGGATATACATACTTAAATACTTATTTATAGTGTTTGTTAGGCAGGTACCTACGGCGCGCTTATTAGGTATGTTGCAGCGCAATATAAGTAAATCCACCAAAATTATGCAATGGAACCTGATTGCAAGTGAAATCAAATGTAGATAATCGAGGCAACTATACTGACCGGTTGTTCTCCAGGAGAATCTGTGGATATTCATAGGCTTTCCCTAACACCATCAAATACCCCTTCGAATTCAAGAGAGTGCAGTTTCCTATCAAAGTCTGCTTCGCAATGACCATAAACAAAGCTCAAGGTCAAACTCATAAGGTAGCGGGTGAACACTTGAGAGAAAGCCCCTTCTCTTCTCGGCCCGTTTAATGTAGCATGCTCAGACTAAGCGCACAGAGTTGTCTGGTAATTGTAGCACCAGACGTATAAATAAAATACCCAAATTGGGTAAGGGCCCGTGGTCCTACCTATTTGTTCCACAGGTAATTTGTTTGGTGGCACTAGGGTATACCACTATGTACCCGTGGTCCTACTGTGCTAAGGGCGGATTAATATAGCGCGATATATATAACCTTTAAATCTCAACACTATATTAAAGATTGTTATGTAATATGTATTCAAACGTTCAAACATAATAATTTATATGTTTTAACAAAAATAATATCGAAGTAAAACATTCAAAAAACCTTTTAAAATCATTTTCGACTTCTACGCGGACGAAGTCGCGGGCAAAAGCTAGTTAATATTATAAATGCGAAAGTTTGTGTGTGTTTGTTACCACTCGGCACCTAAACGGCTTAACCGATTACGATAAAAATTGGTTTGTAGATAAATTTAGTGCCGTAAACAGACATAAGGTAGTTTTTATCCCGAAAATCGGTCTTGTTCCTGAGTGATACAACAAAACATATTTTACGCGCGGCGAAGCCGTGGAGCGCAGCTAGTATTTTTTAGAAATGTTTTAACTTATGATGTTTTCTTAGTCAGACAAATAATAAACAAAATCATTTAAACTGTCACTAGATTTTCAAAGTTTTCTTAAATTGTCGAAGTTAAACGGTCAGTTAGTCATGTGAAATTGATAGCATGGTACCCACCATAATGATAGCGTGGCAGCGTTTTACGCCATACTTAAAATATTCTGAAATCTGGATCTAAATAAGAATAATCTTTTATACTAATGTAGACTATAGAATTCTAAGTTTTAATTGACTGCTGCATGTATGATGTGCGAAGTCCGTCTGGATGGAGACTCTTTAAGTAACCATTTTTAACCGACTTCAAAAAAAGGAGCAGGTTTCTCAATTCGACCGTATATATATATTTTTTTTTGTGTGTTCGCGGATAACTCCGTCGTTTATGAACTGATTTTGATGATTATTTTTCGTTGGACGGGAGATATCCCAAGGATGGTACCATGATAAGGAAACCAGGATCTGATGATGGAATCCCAAAGAAATCGAGGGGAACTTTCGAAAATCGTACTGACGACATGTATTTTATAATTTTGTAGTTGGTGCCAAGTAAATACTCAATAATTAAATATTAAAAACCTTACTACAATAGCAAATTAAGATTGATAATACCTATAAACAAGTATCTAGTTATTGTTATACTTGGCACCAACTTCCAAATTACAAAATACTTATTTAATTATTTCTGATTAACAAAATCAAAATGATCACGAATTAGGTACTTTGTGCTATGTAAATTTATTTTTTACTTTTTAGTTTCCTACCTGTTTGAAGTCGGTTTTCTTTTTGTTAAAAAATATTTTTAAATAGTTGTTTTTACTTGAATTTCAAACCATATGAATCCTACTATTCATATTTTTCAATCACCTTAACGGTAAGTATTATCGCATCATTAAATTTGGTTATTGTAAGCTAATAAAATCAAAAATTTCCTAAGATCAAATATCTTAAAGTTATGATAAGTATAGTATAGTTATGTAAGCGTCTATCTACAGTAATCGCCTAATGGTTACATTAGACGGGTTGTAACCTACTTTGTGAGTTATAAGAATAATAGGTGTAAATATTATTATGAAACAATGTTCCTAGACTCATGCCAAAATTTCCTCTATCCATGTATCAAAGTTTAAACGGAAAGATGTAAGCCCGAGTGGGCGCGACATCGAAACAACGGGGCAACAATGTCAACTATAATATATGGATGCGGAAGGTCACCCGTCCAACTAAAAGCCGGATTATCTGTACTTAAGCGTGCTGGCTGAACGAAGCTTGCATTTAAAACTAAGCTACGTAATCTCAAATCATTCAACCACATGTTGCCCGTTAACGTATTCCACAGAAACTGCGTATTTAAAATGTCGCTCAACTTCATCCGGAACGACATTGACATGCTTAACTGGTAACTGCTCTGCTTACCTTCTATAAGGCAACAATCATGCAACTCATTTGCGATTTACTATTAAGTTACGTCATTTACCTCTCAATGACACTTAAGCATTAGGTTCGCAAACGGTCTAAACGCCACTTAAACCATTCATGTACATACGTATACCTTTGAGTACCTATATGTACAGTTATCGTAAGTATATGTCAAATGAGAGATTATGATTTTGAATTTGCACTTTGTGGTTTTCAGTGTCTTCTAATAGCGCATGGTAAAAGAATGAAAGTCTTGGGTTTCTATTTCAGTTTTCTATATTTAAATGGTGAGCTTTAAACGGAGTCTAGTAGGAGTTCTCTGACACTCTTTAGATATCTAAAGTTGTCATCAGATAGGCCATAAGCTCTACTACTATAAACGAAATAATCTGATAAGTTCAATTTTCTAAACGCACTAGCAAAGCATCAAGCCTTGCACGCTGAGGTTACATATAGGCATAATCTGAGAATAGTTTATTTCGATTAGTAAAGGAATTATTCAATTCTCATAGATAGTGCCTGCTATTAATAGGTTGGATGCATTAATGCAACTAATAACATTCTAACTAATCAGTATAAATAAGTTTATTTCATACACGATATAAGGTACCAAAAGCCAATTTTAGCTTCAATAGCTATTGACTTACATCCTATGTAAATCTCATCCATTGTGAAAACACCCGTTAGCTGTCTATTGGAGCACTCCATCAAGCTTATGAGTTATTAAGTACAATGAACTTACTAAATAATCTACGTAATTTTATTAAGTGTATAATTTATTAATATCGCCTGTTGTACAAAGAGCAACGATTTTTTTTTTATATTAGCCTACCAAAGTGACTCCACTCTGCCTGATGGTAAGCAGTCAGTGGAATCCAAAAGTAGCGGGCACCATTCCAAAAGCCAAACTACTGGTATGGTGGCCTCCACTATGGCGGCTTAGTGACATGCTTTTTCACGCCCCGCTTAAAATACCCAGGATCAAAATTAGATGGGAACACATGCGCTGGCAAAGAGTTCCAGGCTTAAAAGTATGAAGTGCTGAACCGTTTGGTTCGAGACCCTTTAGATTTCACTGTGAAAGAGTGGCACTTTAGTCCCGCACGTGTCGTTCTGGATAAAAAGGGAGAGCGATTGATTCAAAGAGCTCTTCAGAACACTCTCCATGGTAAAGGCGATAGAAGACGGCCATTGAGGCGATGTCTCTTCGCAGCTGTAAAGGCTCGAGGGTCTTAGTAGCCTCCGGACTTCCGATGATACGGACTCGATAGGTTGCAGCGGCGAGCAGCCGCTGCAACCTATCGAGTGCATCCAGTAAATACTGTGCGGAGCCATCCCAAAGATGAGAGCAGTACTCTATGCAGGAACGAACCTGTGTCTTATAAAGAAGACAGAGCTGCTCGGGCGTGAAGTACCGCCTCACCCTGTTCATGCGTTGTCGATCTTTTGAAACAATTAATGAACTCACATTATCAAAATACTCCACAGAAATCAAATGTTTATTTAAGACGAGATAGTTGCCATTACCGTTAAGCCGAGTGACCTAGGTTTGCTTAGGGTAATCAGTTTAACGGTACTAGCTAAGCGATCGTCTTTACCTCTAGAACACACTTGTAGTCATTTCAATAAATAATAATAATAAATCTTTATTTCAGAAATATTTCCATAGTTTAGAAAAATAAAAAATATCTAAAAAAGAGATCCCGTAGGAAATTTAAGTGTCGTTTAAATAAATTTGGCTCAATACAGAGTCGATTGAGAGCATGGTTCGAAACGATCTGTTTAACAAACAATATATATTATTTAAAAAAAATTATACGAAAAATCCACATGCCTCAAACAAACTGAATAGAAAGAAACCCATTCCCTGTTTCGTACCGGCGCTTCATTGCACTATTTTATTTCGTATATCACTCCCACAGTTCATACAAATCTATAGACACCTTATTTGTTAAAATCTACATACATACATATATTATTATGTATGTCCGAAAAACGTTACCCTCCTTGAACTTCGGCAATCCGGCAATAAGAATTCTTTTGCGATTCACACCTTAAAGCGAATAGCTTAATTGTAGTACAAAACGATTTCACACGTCTATAGTGTGTTTAGGAAGGAACCTCGTACCCAATCTGCGTAAAAAATCATGAGCATCTTCTTGATGTCTGGAACTGCTCATCTATACATATAATAAAAATGTAACCGATCGCTGTCTGTACATGGAAGATATATGAGAAAAAATACTATTAGGACCTATATCAACGCAAATAGAACCCAAAACAATGATTGTTAAAATTTTTGTCTGTTTGTCTGTTTGTCTGTGCGTTTGTGCACGCTAATCTCAAAAACGGCTTATCCGATTTAAATATGGTTTTCACTAAATATATTGTGGTAAGCTTCACTTAACATTTAGTGTTTGTTTCATGTCAATCGGTTCATAAATAAAAAAGTTATGCCAATTTAAAGAATCACATCGAACATTCGTTAATTTACTACGAAATCTTATAGAAGCAGATATTTTAACAGGTTGCGTATTAGCTGATAGTGTTTAAATTCCACGGATTCCTGTCATTCTAAACAATTTTTCATTTAGTTTTAAACGAGTCCGGTTTCCAGTGAGCCTATGCTTTGCGATGACTAATTAATAAAGCCCAAGGTAAGACACTAAAAGTTCTGGGTGTGGAACTAAGTATTAGCTGTTTTTCGGTCAGCTTTATGTGGCTCTATCACGTGTTAGCATTCCTAGCAGCCTGTATGCATTGATCCCTGATGGCTATACGTCTAATCCATACATCCATACATATTATAAAAGGCTTTGTCCTGACTGACTGAATGACTGACAGACAACGTAAAGCCTAAACCGCTGGTCGTAGCGACTTGAAATTTGCAGGGTGTGTTTGTCTTAATGTCTAGAAGTGTACGAAGAAAGGGTTATTAAAAATTCAACCCTTAAGTGTATGAAAAGGGATGAAATCAATTGTATGAAACGTCTTCATTTTTAAAGTTACAGCTTTGAAATTTTGTTTTGGAATACTTTTATTTAAATAAAAAATACGCTCATAATTTTTTTTTAACTGGGGTGGATTTATAGGGGTGAAATAAGGGATGAAATATTGTATGGAAAGATCTTTGCTTTTGAAGTTGGCGACTTGAAATTTGGAGGGAGGGGGAAGGGAGGGGGTGGAAGAGAAAAGGAAGGGAGAAGTGAGGGGAAAGTGCGGGGGTAGTGAGGGGGAAGTCAGGAGAAAGGGAGGGGAAATTCAGGGGGAAATCGACTGCCTCTGTATTTCGGTGGTACTGTGTATGGACTGTGAGGTCGCGGGTTCGATTTCTGCTCAGTGCAAATATTTGTAGCATGAACATGTCTATTTGCATTGGTCTGGGTGTTTCTATGTATAATATGTATCTATTTACAAAAATAAAAGTATTTAAGTATGTTTATCTGTATTCTAGAACCCATAATACAAGCATATAAAATGCTTACTTTGGGTCTAGATGGCGTTGTGTAAAAATAAAAAAGGAAGAGGAAACTTAGGGGGTGTGAGGAGGCAGTGAAGGGCAAGTGAGGGGCAAGTGAAGGGCAAGTGAGGGGCACGTAAGGGAAAGTGAGGAAAGTGAGGGAACGTGAGTAGTCAGTGAGTGGTGGTGAGTGAGTGGGAAGTGAGGGCAAGTGAGGTAGATGGGAGGGAGACGGGAGGGGAAGGGAGGGGAAGGAAGGGGAAGGGAGGAGAAGGGAGGTGAAGGGGAAAGTTATTGTAGTGAAAATTTGCCTTTGTGTATTGTATGTTGTTTTACAGGGGATATCTTTAGGTAGGTGAAAGAGGGTTTGTACGAATGGTGATGATGATGAGATTAGAAATAGTATGCAAAACAGTATTTAAACAATATAAAAATGTCTATTGAAAAACGATATTCATGCGAGCGAAGTCGCGGGCAAAATAAAATATAAATATAAATAAATATAAATAAATAAATATAAATTTTTATATCTATATATATAAAAATGAATCCCTATTTCCCTTGGTCATGGCATCACGCATGAACGGCTAGATCAATTTCGCTAATTCTTTTTTTGTTGTGTTTGTTATTGTCAGAAGAAGGTTCTTATGAAAGAAAAACTAAGAAAACTGCTAAACTGATTTCGATGAAAATTGGTAGATAGATTTGGTTTCGGGACGTACGCTACTTTTTATCCCGAAAATCTCTCTGTTTCCCGTGTTACATTAATTAAACACATAGCAATATTCGCGCGGGCGAAGCCGCAGGGCGCAGCTAGTACATATATAAAAACGAAAGGTCACTCACTCACTTTCTCATCACGAAATCTCAAAAACTACAAGTGCTAGGAGTTTCAAATTTTGGAAATAGGTGCTCTCTAAGACGGGATTTTGCGAAATTCATTTCCCTGGAGTATAAAGGGGAACAAAATTTGTATGAAGCTTCTATATTTTTTGAAAATAGGAGTGCCAAGTTTCGTTAAATATCGCAAATTTCGTCTGTTTTAGGGGTAGCGGGTGAATAGATTTAAATCGGATTCGCCTTAGAGACGGATTATACTGATATTTATTAATAACTAGCTGTGCCCGCGACTTCGTCCGCGTGGAATAGTGATTTTGGGCAGCATTTTTTGGATATATCTTTTGGTTTGTTTTGAATTATAAACATCTTCGTTTAGGTGAATAAGAAAAATCTTTACAGTAAATGCTTCTCTATCTACGATATTAGACGTATAGCCATCGCGGATCAAAGCCATACAGGCTGCTAGGATTACTTACACGTGGCAAATCCACATAAAGCTGACCATGCGAAAAACAGTTAATATTTAGATCCACACTCATTAATTGTCATCGCGAAACATAGGCTCACTGGAAACTGAACTCGTTTAAAACTAAACGGGAAATTGTTTGAAATGAAAGGAATCCGAGGAATAAAAACGCTATAAGTTTTTTTTTTATATTAGCCTGCCAAAGTGCCTCTACTCTGGCTGATGGTAAGCAATCAGTGGAATTCAGGAGTAGTGGACACCATTCCAAAAGCCAAACTACTGGTATGGTGGCCTCCACTATGGCGGCTTAGTGAGATGCTTCTTCACGCCTCGCTTAAAAGTCCCAGGATGAAAGTTAGGTGGGAACACATGCGCTGGTAAAGAGTTCCAGGCTTTAATTGAGCGACAAAAGTATAGAGTGCTGAACCGTTTGGTTCGAGACCCTTTAGATTGCACTGTGAAAGGGTAGCACTTCAGTCCCGCACGCGTCGTTCTGGATAAAAAGGGAGAGGGTAGAATTAATTTAAAGAGCTGTTGAGAAGACTCTCCGTGGTAAAGGCGATAGAAGACGGCCGTTGAGGAGGCGATGTCTCTTCGCAGCTGTAAAGGCTCAAGGGTCTTAGGCCTCCGGGCTTCCATGATACGGACTGCTCGCAAAAGGCTGCCGTACCGTCTCGAAAATGGTCGCCGGGTCCCACTATCCGGTCACCAACCTGCACGACGAACCACTCCGAGATTATGCGCAACCTGGTGGGGCAGTCTCTTTTTTTTTGGTTAGGTCTAATTGGGCCCTTGTACAATGCCGCGGGCGGCCAGCGGCACCACCGTTTATACGGGTTTCCCTGGCCGGCGGGTTGACCCACACCACCCACACAATGACTCCGCGGATACTCAGCTGGTCCCACACATGCTGCGAGGTCAACGCCATCTAGACCCAAAGTAAGCATATTATATGCTTGTATTGTGGGTTCTAGAATACGGATAAACATACTTAAATACTTTTATTTTTGTAAATAGATACATATTATACACCCAGACCAATGCAAATAGACATGTTCATGCTACAAATATTTGCACTGAGCGGGAATGGAACCCGCGACCTCACAGTCCATACACAGTACCACCGAAATACAGAGGCAGTCGATTTCTCCCTGACTTTCCCCTCCCTTTCCCCTGACTTCTCCCTAACTACCCCCGCACTTCCCCTCACTTCTCACTTCTCCCTTCCTTTCCTCTTCCTCCCCCTCCCTTCCCCCTCCCTCCAAATTTCAAGTCGCCAACTTCAAAAGCAAAGATCTTTCCATACAATATTTCATCCCTTATTTCACTCCTATAAATCCACTCCAGTAAAAAAAAAATTATGAGCGTATTTTTTATTTAAATAAAAGTATTCCAAAACAAAATTTCAAAGCTGTAACTTAAAAAATGAAGACGTTTCATACAATCGATTTCATCCCTTTTCATACACTTAAGGGTTGAATTTTTAATAACCCTTTGTACACTTCTAGACATTAAGACAAACACACCCTCCAAATTTCAAGTCGGTACGACCAGCGGTTTAGGCTTTACGTTGTCTGTCAGTCAGTCAGTCAGTCAGGACAAAGCCTTTTATAATATGTATGGATGTATGGATTAGACGTATAGCCATCAGGGATCAAAGCATACAGGCTGCTAGTAATGCTAACACGTGATAGAGCCACATAAAGCTGACCGAAAAACAGCTAATACTTAGATCCACACCCACAACTTTTAGTGTCTTACCTTTACTTTAATTACTTAATTAATTAATTACTTTAATTAGTCATCGCAAAACATAGGCTCACTGGAAACTGGACTCGTTTAAAACTAAATGAAAGACTGTTCAGCATGACAGGAATCCGAGGAATAAAAACACTATCAGCTATTCCGCAACCTGTTAAAATATCTGCTTCTATAAGATTTCGTAGTAAATTAACGAATGTTCGATGTGATTCTTTAAATTGGCATAACTTTTTTATTTATGAACCGATTGACATGAAACAAACACTAAATGTTAAGTGAAGCTTACCACAATATATTAGTGAAAACCAAATTTAAATCGGATAAGCCGTTTCTGAGATTAGAGTGCACAAACGCACAGACAAACAGACAAACAGACAAACAGACAAACAGACAAAAATTTTAAAAATCATTGTTTTGGGTTCTATTTGCGTTGATATAGGTCCCAATAGTATTTTTTCTCATATATCTTCCATGTACAGACAGCGATCGGTTACATTTTTATTATATGTATAGATACAATGTACGATTGCCGTAAGATTAGGTAAGAAATATTCTCATACAGGCACACATCTGAATTTTCACGCGAACGAAGTCGCGGGCAACAGCTATTTTTATATAATAAAAATGTAACTGGTCGCTGTCTGTACATGGAAGATATATGAGAAAAATATTATTGGGACCTTTATCAACGCAAATAGAACCCAAAACAATGATTGTTACAACTTTTGTCTGTTTGTCTGTTTATCTGTTTGTCTGTTTGTCTGTGCGTTTGTTCACGCTAATCTCAAAAACGGCTTATCCGATTTAAATAAGGTTTTCGCTGATACATTGTGGTCAGCTTTACTTAATATTTAGTGTTTGTTTCATGTCAATCGGTTTATAAATAAAAAAGTTATGCTAATTTAAATAATCACGTCATAAATGTGGTATGTATTTAGCTTAGCTTAGTTTATTTTTAAGTTAGGTTAACACGTCTTATTTCTTTATTAAAATGTAAATACTTTATTAGTTAAAATGTAAATACAAGTCAGATTTATATTTTCTGGATTTATTTAATTTTTTATTTTTTGTGATAAAAACATGTTTGTTAACACGTTTCATTACGGAATAGGTGGAATTGAAGTGAATTACGAAATAGTAGTAGTCGATTTGCGCTGGTTTCAACATGAATGGGTCGGATCGACCAGGGAAGTACTACCCTCTCATAGTTTTCGACGTAA
The DNA here is from genome assembly GCA_963082885.1 of Parascotia fuliginaria. NCBI lineage: Eukaryota > Metazoa > Arthropoda > Insecta > Lepidoptera > Erebidae > Parascotia > Parascotia fuliginaria. The sequence goes on along the minus strand of OY720176.1, from coordinate 11,941,469 downwards.
GAGTAATAGTATCCATATTATTGCGTTTCGTTCGGTAAGCGCGAGAGCCGGAGGCCCAACTGATGCAGAGATGACAATCCTCGCAGCATGTGTGGGACCAGCTGAGTATCCGCGGAGTCATTGTGTGGGTGGTGTGGGTCAACCCGCCGGCCAGGGAGACCCATATAAACGGTGGTGCCGCTGGCCGCCCGCGGCATTGACTTGACTGAATGACTTGAATTAGACCTAACCAAAAAAAAAAGAGGCTGCCCCACCAGGTTCGCATAATCTCGGAGTGTTTCGTCGTGCAGGTTGGTGACCGGATAGTGGGACCCGGCGACCATTTTCGAGACGGTACGGGGGCCTTTTGCGAGCAGTCCGTATCATGGAAGCCCGGAGGCCTAGAACCTTGAGCCTTTACAGCTGCGAAGAGACATCGCCTCCTCAACGGCCGTCTTCTATCGCCTTAACCACGGAGAGTCTCCTCAACAGCTCTTTAAATTAATCCTACCCTCTCCATTTTTATCCAGAACGACACGGGACTGAAGTGCTACCCTTTCACAGTGCAATCTAAAGGGTCTCGAACCAAACGGTTCAGCACTTTATACTTTTGTCGCTCAATTAAAGCCTGGAACTCTTTACCAGCGCATGTGTTCCCACCTAACTTACATCCTGGGTCTTTTAAGCGAGGCGTGAAGAAGCATCTCACTAAGCCGCCATAGTGGAGGCCACCATACCAGTAGTTTGGCTTTTGGAATGGTGTCCACTACTTCTGGATTCCACTGACTGCTTACCATCAGCCAGAGTAGAGGCACTTTGGCAGGCTAATATAAAAAAAAACTTATAGCGTTTTTATTCCTCGGATTCCTTTCATTCCAAACAATTGCCCGTTTAGTTTTAAACGAGTTCAGTTTCCAGTGAGCCTATGTTTCGCGATGACAATTAATGAGTGTGGATCTAAATATTAACTGTTTTTCGCATGGTCAGCTTTATGTGGATTTGCCACGTGTAAGTAATCCTAGCAGCCTGTATTGCTTTGATCCGCGATGGCTATACGTCGAATATCGTAGATAGAGAAGCATTTACTGTAAAGATTTTTCTTATTCACCTAAACGAAGATGTTTATTATTCAAAACAAACCAAAAGATATATCCAAAAAATGCTGCCCAAAATCACTATTCCACGCGGACGAAGTCGCGGGCACAGCTAGTATGACAATAAGTTCGCTACCATGAGACGTAACATAGCAATGAAAATTTAAGCCAAACACTGTCACTTCTACCTAATCTGTGTTTTCTTGTTTTAGATATGTAAATAATACCTGCTACGAACACTAACAGATAATACACTTCAAGTATAAATAACTTATATAAAGGTTTTATGCAAAAAAGCTGTCAGTTGTGAAATTAAACATCCTGGCGCTGTAATTTACTCTCAACGGACAGGATTTATGATTGCTCTTCTTGGACCACTCTCATCGTATTAATATTAGTGGGCGGGTAGACAGGGGACATCGCTCCAAGGAAACCGATCTCGAAACAAACCCAATTAAACGCGCCCGCGCCTGGCCCGTAATCATCCACCCCTTGCCTTCTATTTCACTACCCTAAATAAATTATCTGCCTCTTAAATGAATCATCGTTGTAAATACTGTTTTAAAGCTACGAATATTTTTTTTTTGTTTCCCTGCTAAAATGAATCCATCTTGAAATGATGAATAAGATAAGCAGCTGTGAACACCATCCTAATTGATACCATGACAATTTGGTAGAATCCAATACAGTGACTTTGTGAGATGCTTTTCATTGCTTTCCTCTTGTTTAAAATAAGTAGTAAACAACAGGGTTAATGGTATCTCTTTATCTGCTTTGATAAGAATGTTACGGTATCAAACTGTACATTTAATTAAAACTTTATAGAGGTAACCACCGTGCAGTGATAACATCAAGACGGATAACAAATTCTTGTGAGATGAGGCACAAAATAGACTTTTTTTATTATTCATATTCTAAAATACTTGAAATACTTGTTAAACAAAATAAGTGCAATAAAACAGTAATTTTTTTACAGTAATTTAAATGAAATAAAATGAAAATATATTAATTCATATTGGTTAATTAAATTAAAACTTATGAACGTTAAAATTTACAAAATGTCAGCCAATTAACCCACAGCCATTTTGCTGACTAAGTAGAGCCATGAGAAGAACTAGCAAGAAACTCAGGCCACTCTTTTTAATCGCCAGGTTATTACAATTTTTGTAAGTTACAATTGCAAGTAGCATGCAAAGTGACTTAACTCTAGTAGGTAAATAATTACAGCTTTCAATGTTGTAAAGAATAAATAAAAAGTAAAATGTGTGCTTTACAGGCTGCCTCAATTTGCATATTGCTACAAAAAGGTAAAGGCAACATGTGTACTGTGGTAAATGTGTCTATGTAGGTATTATATAAACTGTTAGTATTTGCTATAAGTATAAAGTAAGACTGAACTTAATTTACCACATGATTAAGTAAGTACTTACCTATTTATTTCTGGTGACCCTCCTATGAAGAGAACATTTTTGTTTCACAGTATAGACCTTTTATAAAAGAAGAATCCCTGCAAACGAGCTTTTTATTAAAATAATTCTCCTCGTACCATTATAATATTATTACTTTAGGATCAATCGAATTTCACGTCCCTAAAACGTCAAAAGAATACGATTATACGGTATCATACAGAATTATTATATTGTAACGTAGCGCGTCTCCATAATCATAGCCAGAGGGTAGCTATATAGTAGGCACTAAATGAAAATAGGGCATAAAGAGCAAACGCTTAAAACTTATACATTTTTATTAATTTGACTGCCTCTGTGGTTCGGTGGTACTGTGTATGGCCTGCCACGCAGAGGTCGCGGGTTCGATGCCCGCTCAGTGCAAATATTTGTGTGCATGAACATGTCTATTTGCATTGGTCTAGGTGTTTCTATGTATAATATTTATGTATTTACAAAAAAAAAGTATTTAAGTATGTATATCCTCATTCTAGAACCCTGCTTACTTTGGGTCTAGATGGCGTTGTGTGTAGTTGTTGAAATATTATTATTATTACTATTATCTCCTTTATTTAAATTCATTCGCAAAATTACATTTTTAAATAAAGTAATAAAATACCTATATAAAAAAAACACATACATTTAAAAATATAAAAATTGGAGACCCACCGGCACCGGGTATAGGGACCAAGCTACCGGAAGTTAGGGCTCCAGAGATAGGAACCTCCTCACAATGCGGGCCGTATCAAGCAACACCGCCTTAAAAAAAATATATATTATTATTATTCTCCTTTAATTAAATAATTTCCCAAAAATTACATTTTCAAATATAAGTATATAAAAACATACATTTAAAAATATAAAAATTGTAGATCCACCGGCAACGGGTACAGGGACAAAGCTATTATTATTATTATTGGTTACGGGTTTCTTTTACTCTCAGCTTAATGCTGGTGAATGTGAACCTATCACGGGCTTATGCCAATTGGGTTGGTTCATTGTGTAATGTTGTGGGTGTTTGTTTAATGGATGTGAGGAATCGCAGAACTATTGAAGCATGTGTCTATGATAACTGATTTTTGTAGTGCAGTGTATGTGTTTTTATGTAGGTCTAATTCCTTTAATGATGTGTGTAACGATTTTGGTATGAGTCCTGTAGATGAGATAATGATTTGAATGATTTTAACTGTATGTTGATGCCACATTTTTCGAATTTCGTCTGCAAGAGGTATATATTATTGAATTTTTTCTGTGTATTTTTTTCTAATATTATCTGAGTTAGGTATAGCTGTATCTATTAAGTATGTTGTTTTTTCAGCCTTTAATGTTAACGTTATGTCAGGTATATTGTTTGTTGTGGTTTTGTCCGTAATAATGTCTCGATCCCAGTAGTTTTACGTTTTCGTTGTTAATTACATTTTTAGGTTTATATTTATAGTATGGGTCTGCTTGATCTATTAATTTATATATAATGGCTAGTTGTGAGTGTATTTGTTTTGCTACATTATTGTGTCTTTCTGTATATTGCTTATTAGCTAAAAATGGGCATCCTCCTGTAATATGATCAATTGTTTCCTGGTTCGTGTTACATAATCTACATTTGTCTGAAACTACTGTTGGATCTTTCATTACCTATGTATTTCTGATAATTTTTAGTTTTGATAATTTGATCTTGAATTGCTATCATGAATCCTTCTGTTTCTTTATATATATTTCCTTTATACAACCATGCGTTCGATGCATCCTTATCTATATATATTTGTTGGATTTGATTGGAATATTTGCCGTGTAGTGACTCCTGTTTCCATCCATTTACTTTCTGTTCGTCTGATATAATTGGTTCTATGGAGTTATCAGTTTCATTGAGTTTTAAAGGTGTGCCTGATGTTGATATTAGAGTGAGTGCTTTATGTATGGGACTGCTGCTAGCTTTATCTTGCATGTAGGTTCGAATGTGGTGTATCTGTTTGTTATGTAGATTAAAACGCTGAGTGAATGTGATGTATATGATATTTGTTACAGGCTGTTCGCGTTAGTCTTTTAAGCCTATCTAAATCTGTAGCTGTCCATTTGATAACTCCAAATGAATAGGTTAAAACTGGGACCGCGTAGGCATTTATCGCTTTAACTGTTTTTCTACCTGATAATTCTGTCTTTAGTATTTTATGTAATCTTTCAGTATATTTTTTTGTTAGTTCATCTTTTATTTTACCATGGTCCAATCCTATACCCTGTGCATACCCTAAATATTTATAAGTGTATCTGTAATATTCATTGTATCTATTAGTGCATTTTGTTGTGTCTGTAACCTATAAGGATCAGTTTCGTGATATTTGCCACACATAATACTATTTATTTTACATTTATCTAGTCCGAAACTCATTTTAATATCAGAGCTAAAATTTTCAGTGATTTTTTAGAAGATTATTAATTTGTTGCTTATTTGCTGCATATATTTTTATGTCGTCCATATATAATAAATGTGTTATTTTAATGTTGCTTTCTTTGTGTATTACGTATCCTTGTCCCGTCTTATTCAATACCCGAGATAGTGGATTTAATGCCATACAAAACCATAAGGGGCTAAGTGAGTCTCCTTGGAATATTCCTTGAGCTATTTTAATGGGACCAGAGCGAAGAGTACCCGATTCAGTATTGACTCTAAGAATCGTTGACCATCGTTTCATGGTTGCGGATAGGAAATTTACTACTGTGTTGTCCACTTTATAGAGCTCTAAAACTCGAATTAGCCATGAATGCGGAACGCTATCATAAGCTTTTTGATAATCTATATATGCGTAATAAAGATTTCTATGAGTTTGTTTTACTTGGTTGTGTATTTCTGCGTCTATTGCTAATTATTTTTTACATCCTCTTGAGCCTTTTCTACATCCTTTTTGTTCTTCAGCAATTATATTGTTATTTATTAAATGTGAATTAATTTTAAATGAAATAATAGAAGTTAGCAGTTTGTACAGTGTTGGTAAGCATGTGATGGGACGATATTTCGCTGGGTTCTTCGTATCGGCATCCTGAGGCTTTAAAAATGTGTTTCCTTGAGTAAAAAATGAAGGTATACTTTGTGGGTCTTATAGCTAAATGTTTGTGAATCAAGAAGAAATATTTTATCTAGTAATTATGAATTTTGTCAAGGCCAGGTGTTTTCCAGTTAAGTGTCTTTTTTATTGCTAGCTCTACATCTCTCTCGTCTTTCACTAGTTCAGGCATTGGGTTTAACGTTTCTTCTATTTCTGTATTAATCCATTCTGCTTGTTCATTATGTTCCATGGGTTTTGACCAAATATTTTCCCAAAATCCTTGTACTTCCAAAATATTAGGCGAGTTGTTAATACTAGATTCTTTATTAAAATTTCTAAATAAATAATTTTTGATTTTTATTGAATATTATATTGTCCTTAAGCCTTTCAGTTGATTTTCTCTGTCTCCGAAGCCTCTTTGATAATTCCTGTAGTTTTAGTGTTTTTTTATCTAAATCTTCTATTGCTCTTTCTTTGTTTTCATAAATTCTCTCCAATTTCTCAAGAAAAAACCAATAAAAATATTGGTTTTTTTCTTGAGAAATTACTCTTGATATATTGATTAATTCTACCTATTTCTTTTCTGAGTTTGGCAATATTTCCCTCTATACGTTGTTCCCATGCCGGTTTATTGTCATTAATTTTTCTAGCTCTACCTTCTTTTGTGTTTTTCTTTTTATTGTGAATTGTTGATACAGTTAATGCTGCACAGTATATACAATCTTGTATTTCTTGTATGGTCGGTGTTATACTATTTGACAACTGGTTACATTTAATGTGTTTACTGTAATTTTTGACTTACGTGATATTTTTAATTTAGGAAGATTGGGGCGCATCGTGGGATCAGTTCCTTTATATTTAGCTATAAATTCGTTAAATAAACATTCAGCATCTGCGTAGCAATCAGATTCTGAGGGTTCAATTTCAGTATTCGAGTTTAGGGTTTCGATATACGGTGAAGATAAAACATAGTCTGGTAGTATCGTATGTGTAGAGTCAGTAATTTTGAAATCTAACTGCTGTATTTGGGTAGATTCGTCTATTGGATATTGTAAATTATCTTCTGTAGTATTAGCATTTTCAGACTTAGAATTTATTATAGTTAGGGTAGTTGATGAAGATGGTTCTTCTGTGAATGTGTCGTTGTTGATGCGTAAAGCTTGTTCTGTTGTTTTTAATTGTTTCTCTTTCCGCAGCTAAAATTCTATTGTTTCGGTGTATTACTCGTACTTGGTCTGCTAATCTTTGTTCTGAAATAATATTATGTAGATCTGGAAAAATTTCGATGAATTTAGAATACAGTAATAGGCGGTATCCTGTCATGTCTGTTTCGCAATTTGTAACAGTGTAATAGCAACGAAGTAATTGTTGATTTACTTAATCTGTCCATTTTATTCGCTGCCGCTCCCTGCCAGCAAGCGTGTTTGCAGATCGCATGTCCTGCAAAACACTTCTTGCTGTCTCGTGTGTAGTGTTTAGTGTTTGTGTATTTAGTTCGGCTGTACTGGTTTTGTCGGCCGTGACCCGCCTGTTCAATCTACGACCACTTACGGTTCGCATGCTGAGACACCCAGCGTCAGCTCCAGGTGTGCCCCGGCGATCGCCCGCGGGCAGCGACTCTAAACGTTTACTATTTAAAGACATCTTCATTAATGGGTTTCCAGAGCCATGTTAGCCGCGCCAGTAACATATATATGTCACGAGTCCACCCCTCAAGTAAGTCTGATGTTCGACTCGGACGTATGGTTGGAGGGTTGGAGGTTGAGGGGCTTTTTATTATTATTATTATTCTCTTTATTCACATTATTTCATATTATTTACATTTTTAAATAGGTATATAAAACAACAAAAATACACATTTAAAATATAAAAATAGATTACCACCGGCATCGAGACTAGAGTCCAAGTCACCGGCGGTTAGGGTTCCAGAGAGAGGAACCTCCTAACAATACGTGCCGTGTCGAGCAATACTGCCTTCTGGATCTGGCCCTTGACCCATCCACCTAATGCGAACCTCTTTAGGTGTTGATCGAGGCTCTTAGCTATTAAACCATTTACGGTGATGACTATCGGCACAATGACAGCAGAATCCACATCCCACATGTCAACAATCTCATGGGCTAAATCAAGATATTTTATTTTCTTGTCTTTTTCAGCCTTCATGAGATTCTCGTCATGAGGAACGGTAATATCAACTATCATTGCAAGGCGTTCAGATCAATCCACTACCACAATATCAGGCTTGTTAGCTATAATAGTCCTGTCTGTGATAATGGAGCGATCCCAGTACAATGTCGCGCGACCATTCTCGAGAACCGGCTCAGGGTTGTATCTGTAGTACGGTACTTCAATATCCAGAAGATTGTATCGCAGAGCAATTTGCTGGTGGATGATCCTGGCTACTTGGTTATGTCTGTGCAAGTACTCTCCGTTAGCAAGACGCGAACAGCCGGAAACAATATGCCTGAGGAATTCACCAGGGCGATGACATGCCCGACATATGTCAGTAGTGCCATCCCTCAAGATATATTTCCGGTAGTTGTTCGTCATGATAACTTCGCAAAGCAATTGCACAAACAAACCCTTCGGTTTCTCCAAAGAGATCGCCGAAGCGTAGCCAGGCATCGGAGGCAACATAGTCTATATCGGGCCCATGTAAGGTCCGATAGAACCTTCCGTGAAGCTCCTTGCTCTGCCATACCATTCTACGGTCGTCCACACTGAGTACTACAGGCCTGCGCCAGTTCTCTTTAGCCAGGGCAAGCGGAGTAAGTCCACTATCCACTGCAACCATATCACGATGCACACCCTCGCCCATCTTGTGAAAATAGTCTCTAAGGTTGCATATCTCGCGATTGTGGAGGGTTTCGGCATTTAGAAATCCCCGGCCCCCACATTTTCGCGGGATATACAATCTCATGACGGATGAACGCGGATGGTGCATACGGAATGCTGTTAACAATGTGCGGACTCGCCTATCCAGGGCATCTAATTCAGTCTGTGTCCACTTGAGTATGCCGAAGGAGTATGTAAGAAGAGGCATGACCCAACCATTACAGGCGCGCACCTTGTTGCCGCCTGATAAGTGACTTTTTAATACTTTTTTTAGGCGGCTGAAAAAGCGCTCCTGTAATGATTGTTTCATATCTGTCTCTTTAATGCCCAACGACTGCGACATACCCAAGTATTTATAGGTGTCAGCGATTAGAAGTGATCTAAGATGAGTAGAATCAGATAGTTGAATTCCATCAGATTCCACTACCCTGCCTCGCTTTACATGCATGACTGCACACTTGTCCACTCCGAAAGCCATGTTGATAGAATTACTGAAGTTTTGAGTTATCTTCAGTAACTCTTTCAGCTGGGGTTCAGTTGGTGCAAATTTATTATTATTATTATTATTTTATTATTATTATTATTATTATTAACAATTCCTCCTTTCTTTTTAATTGGCAATGACGAATAGAGGCACTACAATCACAGACGACTCTGTATCTAACACGTTCTAGGTCCACTTTTAATCCAGTTGATGGTAGCTCGTTATAACGCACGTAATAAAAACTTAAATTCGCCGGATAAAATTCATCAAAGCTGTTAAACTCACATACTGTCACCATGTGGTAAACCTACCTCTAATATCTACAAAACGCTTCTTTGCCATTTAAAATACATACAGCAATGGAAAAAAGCAACTTATCACTGTATACGTTCTGATAAGTAAAGTACTTATAGGTATTTTCAAGTGGATAAGTATCTTCTAGCCAAGTACACCCCATTGCAGACTACATAATCGTTTAACATGAACCAGATTAGGATCAAATGCGACCCTCTTTACGATTTAAAAGAAAACACGAGGACTAACTTGGTTAAGAACCGAAATATTTTATAGAGTTACTCTGGTGAGTTTGGATATATCACAGGAAATATTTCATGGAAGATAATCATAAGACTTATGCAGTTATTTTCTTTTATAATTATTCCAAATTACTTCTAATTTAATTTGTTGCAGAGTTCAAAGATACGTAGGTTTAACCAATGTCCGAGGCTCTCGAGTCTCATACCTCGGCATTGGCAAAATTTTTATCGCTATTGATCTTGGTTTATAAAGTCACATCAGTCACGGGTTGAGAATATGTAACGAGGATTAAAATATACCTTATTTGACAGAAACAGCTTCTGTCGTATGAAACTATAGACACATTGCAGACGAAATTTATAAATTTTAATTCTTAGTTAGTTATTTATGTAAGTACTTAAAACAAATATAATAACTGTCATTCTCGACTTTACTCGTTCGGTAAGAATTTTAAAGTGTTCTTAATTAGTTTTTAGGTAGGTAAGTAATTTAATTTTACAATCATAAAAAGTTTTTAACTTGCATTATAACTAAAGTTAGTTATTGAAACAAATAAATTTATATTACCATTTTAATTATAATGCTCATAACTTGATGCAATTATTCCTAAAATATTCTTATACCTTTTAAATACGAGATGGTGCCCTATTAATATTTCTGAAGTTTTCAAAACACCTTTACTAAGAATCATTTTAGTTATTTCAGCCAATAATCTTAAATACCCTTTATCCGCCGGTTACCCGTTATCTATACCCGGTCACCGTCTACCTTGTGGAGTCATCGCTCTATAAATTTTCTGTTATCAATTTTAAAAGCTATGACAGTCACCGTGCTATTCCTGTATATCTCTTCGTTACTCATATCGTCGTTGGCAATTCATTCTAGTCAAAAACTAGAGTCGCTACCCGTGCACTCACTAGCTTAACCCACCGTGGTATTTAGACACTGAAGACTGTGAAAGTGTGTTGTAGCTCACCGAACACTGACCACCCTTCGACGAAAGAAGTTTTACCTATCCGGTTGACGTTGAACTAGGTATTTATCGTAGGTATACCTACGTAGGTACTCATCTTTTCAGCCGAAATTCGTCCACTGTTGGACATAGGCCATGATAATGATAAAATTATGATATTTTACTATGCTCATCATAAACGAAGACGAGAGCTTTAGCCTAGTAGAGATGTGTGTAACATGGAAATTGGCCATGTTCTTGACCTTGTTTATGTTCAGATTATAATAATAATATAATATAATATTCTGCCACATTCTCACAGCGCAATCTAGCCCCAAATTAAGCAATTATATTTGCTTGTGTTATGAGTACTAAACAACTGATATACTACTTAAATACATATTTTTTTTGTAAATACATACTTATTATTGATGAATTACACCCAGACACAGAACTAACAATCATGCTCATCACACAAAGATTTGTCCTGGGTGGGAATCGAACCCACGACCTCCGGCTTAGCAGTCAGGGTCACTAATCACTAGACCAACAGGCCAGTCAACTATTATTATTATGTAGATTATGCTTAACATTTGCATATACTTATTCATTTTTATTTTATTTTATTTAATAAGGCACATCAATATATTCAGTGTAGTGTATAATAAATCATTTTTCTGTAAAAATATAGTAATTCGATCGTTCGTATTGCCAAGTTATGTTAACAAATACAAAACGTACGCTGAAAATGAAATAAGTTTAGAATCGTTTTCAAATTCTGATATTAATTCAATTGTATGTAAACTGTTTTGTTTGTCTGAGCGAAAATGTAAACTGGGGATAAATGTACTTTGATTAATTGTTTTGTTCAGAAGAATAAACAAACACTTTTCTCTCCTTTCAAGTGTTTTAATACGTGTTTTGTTTTCGAACCAGTACAATAATTAGATTCTTTAAAAAATAGGTAATTTTTTCGAGTTCGTAAAGTTTCAGTCGCGGCTAGGGAGTCTCATCTCCAGCCTTTACATCTTTATCAGATGATTTAAACAGCGTTTTTGTGGCAACATTTGGAATGACTGTAAAGTCCGATACGAGAGCAACAGTAGCGTCCGCATGACTGACATTTCAGCTGAGGGTCGTTAAATGTTAAGCTTGCTGGCTTCAGCAAGCTTAACATTTAACGACCCTATCATTTTTATGTCTTCTTTCGCGTTTGTCGGCAAGAGTCTGGACCCAGTTATCATCATGTGTTTTACGACCATCGCCCAAAGACATTCTCCATTGGTTGGTGTCGCTAGCCAGGTCTTCCTATTTATTAGGGTTAATGCAAAAAGCAAGCATGTTACGATTTATGCAGTCCGTGAAACGCATCATGGGCCTTCCCACTCTTCTCTTTGCGTATGCAACTTCACTCAACAGGGTACGCCTTGGCATAGCGACTGCCATTTGAGCATTTGTAACACTCTTTCGTTTGTAACTCTGTCTTGCCAAGTGATGTTCAATATGCTGAGAAGGCAGTGAATGTGAAAACCGTTCAATTTTCTCTCTTGTTTTGCATAAGACGTCCAAGTTTCAAGAGTGTACTTAGGACACAAGATTGGTATACTTACTATCCTTTTGGTCCTGGTTGTAAGATAGTTGTTTCGCCACACTCTCTTACTAAGCTTCCCAAACGTCGTAGCAGCCTTTCCTAGTCAACTTCCAATTTCCACATCTAGTGACTGGTTGCTCGATATACTCGAACTGAGATAACAAAATTGATCGAATACATCAAGGGGTGCATCATCCAATAGAATTTTCAATTTTTGGTTGTAGCTCTGTGCCAAAACAACTGTCTTCTTTACATTAATTGACATTGAGAAGAAGAAACAGGCCCACGGGAATTTGTTCAAAAGAATCCACAATTCTTGCGAAGCCTTGGCAATGAATACGGCATTATCGGCAAAGAGCAGTGAGTCAACATCACGTTTGGTACGTGATCTTAGTAGGGAGGAATTAAAAAGCTTCTCATCTGCTCTTGTATGCAAAAGCACTCCCTGTTCTGAATCAAAAGCAACCTTAAGGAGAAGGGAGAAAAAGGTTCTATAAAGTGTCGGTGCCAAAACTCAACCCTGCCGCTCACCCCTCCGCATGTCGAATAAACCAGATGTTTTGCCGGATGTCATGAACAACGGCACCTTGCATGCCTTCGTGAAAAGACCTGATTAGTTTTAAAAGTTTTTGGGTACTCCCTGTCTTCCGAAGTGCTATGTAAAGACCCTCCCCTGGCTTACTGTGTTAAACGCTTTATTTAGTTCTACAAAGCTACCACCACATATTTTGTTGACGTGACTTTTCCTGCAGCTGGCGTAAAGTGAATATCACGTCCGTTGTAGATCGTCCTGAGCGGAAGCCACACTGAGCCTCAGGATAAACGCACTCGGCAAGCCGCTGGAGTCTAGCCAGTATAACTTTCGCATACAACTTGCCGACGATATTAAGAAGGAAAATACCACGGTAATTATTGCAATCACTCCCTGGTGATAACAATACAGTTTCCATAATTCTTGGGTAAGTTTGTTACATAAATGTACTAATATTTACTAACTATAACTGTTTAAACGATATAATAATAAGAGTGTTTTTTTCTAAATTAGTGTAACCCTACTCGTATTACTACCGGTCATCTAATGGTCAAGTTTAACATTAATTAATTAGACATTGTTTACGTACCTACTTATCGTTTAAAATGTTAATAAAACCGTTCTTAAAGATATCATTTCCATATTAGATTTTCAAAGAGAAGATTTTTGAGTTATTACTATTGTTCTGTTCACTACTATTATTTATTATACACAGCAGATAATGTAAGAATAATTAAGTTTGAAACAATGTTGAAGTTTTTCTGTTGAAAGCATATCATATATTTGTACAAAAGCGTCGGAACCACTTGCAACTAGGAAATGGATCCGCACCATATCGGATATGAAACAAATGGTGACGCGCGAAACTCCGCGCCGGCACTAAACAAAACACGTATTGCGTTGTATGTATTAAAGGTTTTACAACAAAAGTTATGTATGGGTTGAACGGGGTTTTCCCTTCGGTATGATCTAATTTTGTCTCAGTAGCAAGGCGGTAAAACGACGTAATGGGCCTGAACAAAACGGCTCTGATTTATGGAGGGCACGCCACCCAGCTCGTACTGACATAAATAGAAAGTGGCTGACACCCTGAAAAGGGTTACGCGTATATAATATATGTTTGCAGTACGCTCGAACAAATAAAATGACAATAAATACCTAAGCACTTATTTTCGTGTATTGGTAATAAAGTGCGTTTGACGTAGCACCCTTAGGTACCGTTCATACACCATGAACGAAGTTTTATGATCGCAATTTTTGTCTATCAAGTGATCTAGTAATATTATAAAGATGTTTTCCCCGACTGCCGAAGTCAAGGAGGGTAATATTTTTCGAGCGTATTTATGTTGCAAAATTATATATACCCTAAGTCAATTCGATTATTAATACGGATCTAATGACACCTCATACGTATAATCCATTAAGTCATTTAGGCTGTCTACACCCTTCAACGAAATAGACATACATACCTATATACATACATAAATATACGTACATACATACATACATACGCTCGAAAAACATTACCCTCCTTGACTTCGGCAGTCGAGCAAAAACTATCAAACATAAATATCATGGAACCATACCGATACCCGTAACACGTCAAAAATGTGTTACTCTGCATACCGCCAGCGCAATGACATTGTATTACATTTTTATCTAAAATTTCATTTAAAATATAGGTACCTGTGGCGCGTGTGTTATAAAAATAAATATAACAATAAATTATGAAAATACATGCTAAGGTTAAATTTTAAAACGTTTTATTTTTTTATTTTAAGAAAATTTTGAGAGAATTTTAGTTTCGGCTAAGAAGAACTCCTGTATGCCCTTCAAAGGCTCTTTAGTGCCGTCCTCCTCACGGGCAAAACTCCACAGGCGTGGAACAAGCGTGTGGTCGAGCTGTTCTTCAAGAAAGGCAATCAAACCTCTCTGAAGAATTACAGATCAATCATTCTTGAGTCACGTCTACTAGCTGCTCTCGAGACCCATCACTAATCGTCTCGCAAACAGGTTCGACGACTTCCAGCCTTCCAAAAAGCCAACAAGCCGGTTTCCGAAAAGGTTTCAGTACCATAGACCAAATACACACGCTGTGGCAGATTATACATAAGTCCACAGAGTATAACCGACCCTTCTGCTTAGCGTTTGTGGACTATGAGAAAGCCACGTCAGTACGAATTAATGGTCAGAGCTCAAAACCTATTTAGTTGGATCAAGAAGTGCGACAAGAAGATGTGATATCACCGAAGCCGCTGCACTGGAGGACGTGTTCAAGCTTCTGACCTGGAATGGACTTGGCATCAACATAAATGGTGAGTACATCACTCACCTTCGATTCGCTGACGATATCGTGGTGACTGAGACCGTGAAGGACCTCAGTGCAATGCTCGATGACCTCTCGACAAGTGGGCCTAAAAATGAACATGGATACGACTAAAGTCATGACCAAAATCCATGTTACACCCACTCCTATTACGGTCGGAGGCTCGATGCTCGAATTCATTGACGAGTACATATACCTGGGACAAACAGTCCGATTAGATAAGTCCGATTCCGAAAAAGAGGTCACTCGTCGAATCCAACTCGGCTGGGCAGCGTTCGGGAAGCTACAACATATCTTCTCGTCCGCAGTACCGCAATGCCTCAAGAGTAAAGGTCAAGATATTCGACCAGTGTGTGTTGCCAGTGATGAAATACGGAGCAGAGACTCGCTAATTAAAAAAGCGATAAGGTCGCTAATTATAGGTCTTGTCAGGAGGCGATGGAGTGGGCTATGTTAGGTGTCTCCCTGCGCGATCTTTTGAGAAATGAAGAAACCCGCATTTGAACCAAAGTAACGGATGTAGCTCACAGAGTTGCTTTTCTAAAGTGGCAATGGGCAGGACACATAGCTCGAAGAACTGACGGCAGTTGGGGCAGAAAAGTTCTAGAGTGGTGACTACGAACCGGAAGACGCAGCGTCGGCAGACCCCTCACAAGGTAGATCGACGACCTTATAAGAGTGGCGGGCAACCGATGGATGAGGGCGGCAAACGACAGGTCACAGTGGCAAAAATTGAAGGAGGCCTATGTCCAGCAGTAGACGTCTCTTGACTGATATAATGAAGCGGAACTTATTGAAAAATCTTTAGACTGAGTAATAGGTTAATTCCGATCCCAAAATAAAACACGCACCGCTCTCAACAATCATTAAGAATTAGAAATTAATTACTATTAACTTTAGCAATAAAGGCAAACTATGTGTGGTTTACAAAAGCTAATTGAAACTTGAAATTAATTTATCACATGTATATATAGCTATCTATAATATATCTACCTAAATATCGCGGCAAATCCAGTTTCGGTTTTACTCAGATTGATTAAAAGCGTTTTATTATTATAATTTACGGTAGTAGATACGTGCTGGTTTCAACATAAATGGACCGGACCGACCGAGAAGTACTACCTTACTATATAGACGTAAGAATATTAGTTTTTTTTTATTGCTTACAGTGGCAGACGAGCCAACAGCACACCTGATGGTAAGTGGCAACTATCGCTAAACTTGCCTCAGTCTTAGCTTGGCTTTGAGATAATTTGCTGCTATTTTTTTACACAGTTAAAGCACCTATTAATAAAAACAATGCTCATTAATTATATTAATATATAAGCCCGCAAGACAGGTGACAACACTTAAAATACTGTGAAAACGCAAAAATATTCATAGTGCAGTATATCTGGAATGTGTAAACGAGATAATAAGCCAACAGGCACTTATTTATCCGCGCTAAACAAATATTCAAATGAGATTGTGCGCAAAATTTCATTTCAGTATAACAGAAAATAAATTGAAATGTTAATAAACTTTATGAAACTTAGAGCTTATACGGCGAAAATCAATTTAATATGTCTGCATAAACTTGTAAATATTGATCGGGCTAAATTAACTTATAGTACTTTATGTTAGATACAATAATGTGTTTATTTCTACTGTACTTATTGGTTAAAACTAATCACTAGCTGACAGCTTGTTAAATGTAACAATAGACAAGATAAAATGCGGATGGACTTTGGGACAGAAAATTCAGCAGTGTCAACAAAAAGATTAAAAATACGTCACATGTGTGTTGCCAACAAAGCGAAGTGATGATCTGACAAAGATATCGAGAGAATAATGATCAATATACTTTATATACTTATAGTGTTTCATAGCATAATATTATGTTGATATATTAGCAATAAGGATTGTTATTACGTGTCAAAGATAAGAATAATATTACAGTTTTTTCATAGCTTTTGGTTACCTACTTGTAAGTTCTTAATTCTTAGCGATGAAGTAGTTTTATGTAAGACTATCCTCATATAATATATATATCCAAAGGTCAAGACAAGTTATACGCTTACGTAGGTAAAACTTTTATTGGTCTGTGTTAACTAGATTGGTTATCTGCACTGCCAAAACTAGGGAAAGAAAACAAACTAGACATCACTATTTTTCAAAGTTATTACCGGAATTACTTAGTACCACTAACGCAGATATAAATTTCATTTATTATAGATAGTTTTATGACTTCTTCAATGTCCGATTTATTAGATTCAGGTAAAAATATGTATCGACCTTGTGCTAGGTAGGTATATGTCACAACTTCAAAAATTACAGATTAGAATTCATATACAAACTGAAAATACGAATGTGAACTCGCTAAAAGATGATGAGTTTGCACGAATACAGAATGCAGAGATCTAATTTCTATAATTGTAGGCTATAAATAATGCTTAGCAATAGAGGCTTATATTTTATGCTAATAAGGTCGATATGACGGTAGTAGATCCACGCTGGTTTCAGCATGAATGGGCCGGATCGTCCGGGGAAGTACTACCCTCTCACAGAAGATCGACGTAAGAATAGTAATATTCGTACTATTGCGTTTCGTTCGGTGAGTGAGAGTGCCGGAGGCCCAATTTCCCTCTTTCCTCTTTCCTCACCTCCCTCATTCCCTTCCCCTAACCCCATTCCCAGCCGCCATAGTGGAGGCCACCATACCAGCAGTTTAAGACGATAGCTTTTGGTATGGTGGCTGATTCTGGATTCCACTGACTGCTTACCATCAGGCGGGGTGGAGTCACTTTGGTAGGCTAATATATTATGTGTATATAAAAAAAAAAAATTACATACCGAACAATATTTGGCAACCTATTGTAGAATCATATTGTTACTGTAGGTACTCGCACAAGAGATCTGTGATCAATAGACTCAAGAGGTTAAACAAGATGAATCGATACAAAAAGTCATATCTACCATTTCATATCTTATTGTGTCCGAAAAGCCTGCGGTCCAAAACTGTCAAGAACAACGAATACAGAAGATATGATCATTAAGTAATTCACCATGATGGTAATCTCTATTAAACAACAATGCTTTGCAAAGTTCGTTGTAGACAGATCCGATATAGATAAGAATAATACACATTCAAATATATTTAATAATATATAGCTACATTGATTATATATATAAGTAATCAGACTTCCACTGGGTAAATGTTAACAAGAGATAAATTTTAATTTTAGGAAAATGAACCTTGAAGCGGTTCAAGTCCGCGTCTGTAGAAATACCGTTTTCCTACACCAGTAGCTATGCTATTCGTCAACTGCTCTGAGGCCCTAGACAAGTGTCAAAGATTTTTATTCTATTCATAGAATAGTTAAAAAGAAATATGAGATTGACATAAGCGTTGGCGTTAGCTTAGGTCAATTCAATACATTTTTAACCGACTTCAAAAAAAGGAGGAGGGTTCTCAATTCGACCGTATATATAATTTTTTTTTTTTGTGTTTTCGCGGATAACTTCGTCGTTTATGAACCGATTTCGATGATTATTTTTTTGTTGGAAAGGAGATATCCCAAGTGTGGTACCATTAAAAGGAAACCAGGATCTGATGATGGCATCCCAGAGAAATCGAGAGGAACTTTCGAAAATCGTACTGTCCACTAGTGCATTTGTTATGTTTTTCATTAAGTATTTTAAGGCCCTACTATTTAGTGAAGGTTTGGAGTCGATCTGATGATGGAACACAAAGATAGTCGAGGGAACTCTTGAATGATTTACTGCAATTACTTGGTGTTTGGACTTTATTCATTTCTAATAATGATGATTCTAATGACTTTGCTCCCATTTGAAGTTGGTGCCAAGTAAATACTAAATAACTAAATACTCTATGAACCTTACCACAATAGCAAATTAAGATTGATAATACCTATAGGTAACTAGTTATTGTTTTAAATACTAGAACCTTACTACAATAGCAAATTAAGATTGATAAAATACCTATAAGTAGGTACCTAGTTACGGCTATCCTTGGAACCAACTTCAAATTATAAAATACTTAATTATTTCTAATTAAATTATCAAAATACGAATTACTTGGTGCTATGTAAATTTATTTTTACTTTTTAGTTTCCTTTCTGTTTTAAATCGGTTTTCTTTTTGTTAAAAATATTTTATTTAATCTATTCTATGAATAGAATAGAAATCTTTGCCACTTGTCTAGGGCCTCTGTACGTCTTGTAATGACACCAGTCATTTTTTTATTCACGTTATCCAGTTCATTGGGTATACCTCAATATATACTCTGATTTTTTAATGCTGCTGCACTGTTAGGAATGCAACATTTGTATATTTACAAATAATATATGTATTTTAAAATTACTTAGGTAAGTGAGATTCTATAATCTACCAAAGATCGTAGCTAAACAACAACTTACATAATGTACTAAATACGTAATTTTAATATTAACCATAACATCTATATCTAGAATGATTTAGGATTCATTGAAAAGTTAATCATGCATGAACATATTCCAAACAGCTTAGATTTCAAACACACGAACGGCATGTTACCATAGGTATGACAACGGCTGAGACTGGAGAACTGACAAGCTCAACCAGTTGAAAAGTCAACATTTTTGGCCAAAAATAACCACTATAAAAATAAAATATTGTCATAAGCAATTTATGAAATCCATTTTACATCATGTTTTTGGTGACATGATGTAAAATAGTGAAGCTACATATTTTGATTAAGGAAAGTTTGTGAGAATTATTCGTGAAAATTCACATGTCGACTGCCGCCGCCCACGCGTCAACGGCTGCCGCAACTGCTGTTCTCGCGTCAACGGATGCCGTTGACATCGTGCCGTTCGTGTGTAAGATCGCTTAGTTGTTTATGTAAACGTACGTTAAATTGCCTCGCTTGCTTAGATATTCATCGTGGAAGCTAAAACGTATACCAATTTACTTCAATATAACGCATAAAGGTAAGCGCGAAAGCCATCCTAATGAGGTTAACTATTTGGAAAATACTGTTCTTCTCAGGGATAATACGATAACAACACGACAAAGATATAAGGAAAATATTTCACACATTCTTCTAAACGAAAAAAGGTTTTATGGCTCGTAAAACCAATGATCCCAAAATTGCCCTCAGCTTTTTTCTAATCCAAAAGGTTTATATGTAAAATACCAATAAAATAGAATTTTAATGTCGCCGAAAATATGAAGATGAAATTCAGCAATTCAAACGTAAGGAATAATGTAAAAAGAAGCATCTTGAATTATATTATTTTTAATGTCGTTAGGTGGTACCGTTTCTCGTCGTGTCGTTTCGATTCGGCTCAGAATAGAATATGTCATAATTTAATATGAGTGTCATAACAAGCCCAAGTGAGAATATTTAGAATATGTGAATGCAATATATTTCAGTGGGCTTAAGCATGAATTTTCGAATAAATTATTCAAAGTTATACCAAACCCCTAAAATAAAACTGAAATATTTATTGCGATTTCTATATGAGTCTCTCGTGCATAAATACTTTTGGCAATGCGAACAATATCATAATTAATTTAACCGTACGCTCATAAATGTAATAACCCTAAAAGTATTACATGGCTTATATACGACCCCTTATCTGAATCTGAGGACACAGGTGGACGCTGTGTGCGCGCTTGTAAATATTTGATGTATACCCTTAACAGCTCCTTGCTATTATAATCTACAATATCGTACAAGTATATAACCCTAAACTCTCGCTTATGTCTCATATTTTGTATGTAAAGTAATGTTAGCAACGGTACTTGATGTTTAATTGGACTACTGACAAAGGTAAAAAGAATTTTACTTAAATAGCACCAGGTCAAATAGCGAAATACCAAATATTTTGCTATAATTATGACAAAAAGTGGCCGCTCTCGCCAATGTTTGTTTGAATAACATATTTTCTAACAAAAAGAAAACCGACTTCACTCAGAAACTAAAAAGTAAAAAATAAATTTAAATAGAACAAATTAATTTGTATTTTGTCTTAGGCCGGTATTACATTATCATATAAATATGATTTCATATCTGTCAAATACTATGATCATAGTTCGACGACCTTCAAATTATAACCATAGATAATCACATGTAGTTATTATACCGTCATATGTTCTTCATTTAAAAATGACTTATACATCTTTGATCATATTTCTATGATAGTCTAATAGCGGCCTTAGTTAATAAAAGAAATAATGAAATAAATATTGTATAATTTTGAAGTTGGTGCCAAGTAAAACAATAATTAGATATCTTTAGGTATTATCAATCTTAATTTGCTATTGTAGTAAGGCTCTTATAGTATTTAGAAATGTTTTTTAGTATTTACTTGGATCGCCTCCAAATCTTCACAAAATAGTAGTGCCTTAAAATACTTAATGAAAAACATAACATATGCACTAGTCGTCAGTACGATTTTCGAAAGTTTTTCTCGATTTCTCTAGGCTGCCATCATCAGATCCTGGTTTTCATATCATGGTACCACCCTTGGGATATTTTTTTCAACAAAAAAGAATCATCAAAATCGGTTCATAAACGACCATGCTATCCGCGAACACACATAAAAATATACATATATATACGGTCGAATTGAGAAACCTCCTCCTTTTTTCGGAGTCGGTTAATAAATAACAAAAAGCTGTTATTACAATTCAAATATTTTTTTTTAAAACATAACGAAAAGGCTTTGTTGTGAATAAAAATCGATTTCAAATGTACAACGCGTGTAACAAATTACAATACTTAGTTTGTTATTATTGTAACTTTATGAGATTTAAATAAGTAACCTCAGCTTTTCTGATTGAACTATACTTTTTTAATTAAATTCAGTTTACTGCTATAAAAGAAAGAATTAAGTTTTCATTACTGTAGCCAAGCCAGAATTTAAATAATACTTACTATTTCGATTACTAGACAACATCTATTTAATTTCATTAAGGTATTTAACTGATGAATCTAAAATAATTAAACCTTTCTTGTAATGACAGTAATGAGAATGGTCCGAAAGCGACATGATTAAAGAATTTTAATAGACTTGTGAAAATAAATTGTAATGATGAAATAAAAAATAGTCAAAACACTTACCACGTACCTAAGCAACATAAAATGAAGTATATAAATACTTCTATGTATGTAGAACAATAATTACCAATGTAAGCATAACTAATTTTATTTATGTCATAATGATTTATTTTAATTTCCTTTTTGTTTTTTGTGTCAGTTGTTGTACAGTATGATAGGCTGAATTATGTAAGTATATTCTATTAGACACGTACCTACCTACTATTTTCTTTTAGTTTTGTAACATGGTTTAAATTTATATAATGTAGGTAAATGTACCAACTTTTAAAATTATGTAATATATGGTCAAGTGGTTTAAATTCATGTGCAATTTGAAATATTTTGTTCATGCTTGTCTAGTTTGTCCCACTGCAAAATAAAGGTTCTTCTCCTTCTTCTTTATCTATTGCTTTGCATTTTTATAAATCGCGAAGATTTAAATGAAGTCGCGTGGATTAAAATTTACCGAAAGTTATTATCATCATCATAATTATATATCAGCCGAAATAAAATGTAACGCGCGAGTTGACTTTTAAATGAAAAAGCAAATAAAGTGCAGTTTTATTTGTCTGCATACACATGATCCCAATCGCATTTACGCCTACAGTTAACCACATACGTATGTTTTGTACAATTTTATGAGCAAAACCTGTTACCATAAATTTCTGTATTAAACTGTCAGTTAAAATATGATGATAGTCATGAAAAAGCTAATGTTAATGTTTTACAACAAGTTTGCGGTGGCAGCATATGCATTCTATTTCCGTACGAGAGCCGGCGACATGGGTGGCGCGACCGCCATAAATCAACGCAATTTGTTCCCAGAACATTTTGATCGTCCGTTAATATATCGTGATAATTGTTAAAATAATACACAGCTAACGAATTTATTCATCCCGGATGCTGCCCGTTTATTATTTTTAGTACTTTTATTATATTTTTCATTTGAATTGAGAAATTCGGGCGTGTTTTCAAACATTGTTTGCGTTGAGCGACCGTTGAAACGCTTTTGACTACATTATAATTGCCTGTTTTGTAAACAAATTAACAATTTATGAATCGA
Source organism: Parascotia fuliginaria (assembly GCA_963082885.1). Taxonomy (NCBI): domain Eukaryota; kingdom Metazoa; phylum Arthropoda; class Insecta; order Lepidoptera; family Erebidae; genus Parascotia; species Parascotia fuliginaria. Next base: position 11,918,509 of record OY720176.1, on the reverse strand, counting down.
TTTGCTATTATTAAAAGAATTATATTCACAACGAAAATAATTTTATTAATTGAGTCTGTGGCAGTTTTCTTTTATTGCGAAAACACTTTCCTACATTAGCTAAATGAGCTTATATAAAAAAAATATAATAAGTCTATTCATTTCTTCTTACGGGTCCTAACCCTTGTCCAACAATTTGTCGTAGGCAAATCGGCAGGCATATTTTGTTTTATAATATTCGTTATGTATCCTATTTGACCTAAATGAACTAAAACTCTTAAACTGTTTTTCAAAAGATTTTTGAATTGTTAAAATTAAGACAAGCTTTTACGTAGAGCTTTGCAGAAAATTTTCTCTATAAGTTAACTCTATGATTTTTCTATACCAGCCACATTGTAAAATTTTTGCGTAGCAAATGAACAGCGCCTCTGGAATGTATTCAAAGAAATATAAATATAGTTCTTTTCGGTTAAACTCAAACTCAAAAGAAAAGCCGTTGTTCAGTTTTCATATAAATATTGGTCGCTGAAAAATACGAGTAGTTTTTTTTTTAGTTTATGTTGATAAGTATGATTCATTGCCAAAGGATTATTAAACTGTAAAAAATGAGATCTAAGTTACTTATTTGCATGCATTAATAAGTTTTATAAGTAAGTAGTACAAAGTTTTAATAAAGCTCTAATATTAAATCTAAATCTTTAAAACCAGTATAGAGAATATAAAGATAAATAACTTAACAATTACCTAATACAAATAAATTATATTAAGCAAATATTCCAAAACATCATGACACACTCATTACTGGATTCATTATTAATCTTAATAGAGAAGACTAGAACAATACTAAACTTAATTAAATTTTACTTATAAAATCCCAAAGTTTTAACTAAATTTCTTAGTTGATACATTGAAGTCGACGTAGAAATACAGCTAAGAAAGTACACGGTAACTGATGAAAAATGCTACCGTGAAATCGTATTTATCGCATCTATCTTTAGACACTATTTCTATAACTCGAGTCTGTAGTTACACTGTTCTTGTAGAAGTATAGCTTAAGCCGAAAATTATGTTTAAAGGCAAACTCTTACCTTTTGAAGAGTAAAACATACTTAAGAGTTATGTATGGTACTTCGCGGAATGAGATTCTTTTATCGCGTTTGGCTTGGTTTTCAGTAATATCCTATAAATACCGTGAAGCTCGCTTTTATCTTCGTTTGCTGATCCTTGGTGTGTCAGATACATCCGGACATAAGCTATACAAATTAGAATTGTTATGTACAACTGACATATCAATACACTTCTAGAAATTGTAGTTTGTTTTATAAACAAGTGAACGCGTAACGTGTGTGAAGTAGAAATATAGAGAAGTACCAATGTAATTTTTCAAATCATGTACAGTTTATCTGGACATTACTGACTGACAATGAAGGAAAACATCGTAAGAAAACCTGAACTTCTGAGTAAGTCTGAAATCGCCAATACGCCTTGAGCAAGCGTGGCGATCAATGCTCATACTTTCTCTGTATGAGAAGTGGTCTTCTTTTCCCTGTAGTGGGATAATAATGGGACGATATGATGATGAACGTGTAACAAAATCTTTGTTTTTTTTTGCCTGACTTCCAAAGTCATGGAGAGTAATGTTTTTCGAGCGTTGTATGTGTGTAACAATGTATGTAAGTAGTATGTATCTATGTCTATTTCCTTGACACGCTCTACACCCTAAATGGCTTAATGGATTTTAACAAAGTGTCATTAGATTCGTATTTATTGTGGGAGTGGTATAAGGTAAATAATATTGCAATGCTGCGTCGCCAAAAAAATTGGTTTCTTTCTTTTCACGTTTTTTTTTTTACTTTTCACTAAGCCATAGTGGAGGCTACCATACCAGTAGTCTGGTTTTTAGAATGGTATCCACCACTTTTGGATTCCACTGACTGCTTACCATCAGGCAGAGTGGAGACACTTTGGTAGGCTAATATAAAAAAAAACTTTCTAAAACAAAGTGAAAAGAAAGAAACCCATTTTTTTGTTTTGACAGGCGGGCTTTTGTTTTTTAACTAACTTATATATTGCTTGTTATACTAGAGGCGAGGCGCTGTTACTTATATTTCATATATTTTTTAATATCAAATAAATATTTTACGTATTCACTGTCAGAGTCAGGTAAACGCACTTTAACTCATTGTATCAAATAAAACAAATATTAATTATATTCCACATGCTTAATTATAATTATATCCCCAATATTAGACACACAATGCGTTACAAGATCAGTTTACAAGCTGAATGTAAAAGGTGTCTGTTAATTTCACTTTATGTTAGGTTATTCCTTCCGGAACTATTTGCACGGTCGTTAACATAATGGACCGCGAGCCAAAGATAAATGGTTCGTGGAAAGCGAAATCAACCAGCCAAGAAGTAGGAAAACTAGAGCAGTAAGCATCGCGCCGTAATAGCTCTTCTAATAAGGCTATTTTCGACTATGCTTCTTGTATTGTTGACTGCAGATTCTCTTCAAATCGCATTTGAGGCTACAACTATTATTGAACACTGTTTTTATCTGTTAATATAATATCAATATTAACACGTGAAGAAAAATATTGTATCTTTTTAGGTAGGTACATTGTGCGCGCGACAAAATACGATATTCAGCATAATTTTATAAAAAGGGATGCAAAAAGTAATGTATTATTAATATTTTCCTCTATAAAAATACTAATATACACATACCTACAGTGTTCTTATTTTTCCTCGGATACATAAATAAAAAAATATGTATTTTAACCTATTTAAAAAAAAAAGAAGGTTTCTCAATTCGACCGTATATATATATATATATTTTTTATGTGTGTTCGCGGATAACTTCGTTGTTTATGAACCGATTTTGATGATCCTCTTTTTGTTGGAAAAGAGATATCCCAAGGGTAGTACCATGATAAGGAAACCAGGATCAGATGATGGCATCCCAGAAAAATCGAGAGGAACTTTCGAAAATCGTACTGACGACTAGTGCGTTATGTTTTTCATTAAGTATTTTAAGGCCATCCATCCATAATTTAAGAGTAAGACTCTTGTCGGTGGAACTGATGCAATTCCTGCCACTTCTCCCTGTCCAGAGCCATCTCTTTAACCTCCTTATACGACATGGCACCAGCACTTTTCTTTATTTGACTCATATAGTTTATCCGTGGTCTTCCCCTACCTCGCTTTCCTTCTATTTTCCCTTCTATGATGTTTCTTATAAAGCTGTCATGTCGTATAATGTGGCCAATCATCTTTCCTCTTCTACTTTCTATTGTCCTTAGCAAGGTCCGCTTTTCTTTCACTCTTCTAAACACATCTTCGTTTGTGATCCTCTCTGTCCAACTTATTTTCTTCATCCTCCTCCAGCACCACATCTCAAATGCCTCCAACATATCCCTTTCTCTTTGTGTCATTGTCCACGTTTCACACCCATACGGTGCTATGCTCCAAACATAAGTTTTTATAAATTTCTTTTTCACTTGTTTTGATATTTTAGATGTAAATATATTTCTGTTTTTATGAAATGTTTGTTTTGCTATTGCTATTCTAGTTTTTATGTCTTGTATACATCTAGCATCTTGTACAATAAGGCTTCCGAGATATTTGAATTGGATTACATTTTCTAGAGGGTTATTTTTTTATTTTTTATTACATATATACTACACATATATATATATATATATATGTATATATATATATATATATATGTATATATATATATATATATATATATATATATATATATATATATATATATATATATACATATACTAAATACATATATATATATATATACTAAACATATCCAAAGCAAGTTTGAACTCACACAGAACAATATATTAAGGCACCAACTTAAAAATTTATTTCATTATTTCTGATTAACTAAATCAGAATACGAAATACTTTGTGCTATGTAAATTTATTTTTTACTTTTTAGTTTCCTTCCTCTTGAAGTCGGTTTTCTTTTTGTTAAAATATATTTTATATTATATCAGGTTCAAACGTCTGTCATGGCCTGCGATATTGAAGAAATATTCATGTTGTCAAGCCGTGAATATCGCCCACCGCCGATAATTGAATTATCCTCGCAGCTTCCCGTGTCATAATTCAAACGCAGGTGAACTGAGATTTTTTTCCAAATACAAATTATATAGGTATGTATATTTGCAGAATAAATAGGTAAATTGCAGCAAATGAATATAGTAGACCTGTCCTATATATTTTTCTCCTCCATTTTAGATCTTTATCAAGTACAATGTTACTTTTATAATTTTCATACGAAATCACTATGTAAAATCTCTATATATTATTAACATAAATTGATGATCTCGCTAAACTTTTAAACGTTAGTCATTTTTTTATATTACAAAAACTTACATTACTTTCTATATTAATACAGAATAGTTTATGGGAAACGTGTGATAAACTTTGGTGAATGCTTTCCATTGATCAAGGGTTTACATTCTATGAATTATTTGAACCACGTAGCAATATTTGAACCTCATTCGTTAAATGTTTAGTCCTTATTATAGACGGTTAGTTTGGGCTCTCGAAACTTATGTCCAAAGTTCAAAGTAGGACTTAGAGTTGGTAATGATCGCGTAAAGGTTATGATAGCCGGATTTAATGTAGGCATTAATTGAAAACCAGTGGGATTTTTAAAACTTATTTGTGTATTAGATACCTACTGACACACTGTAAAAATAAACAATTAACTATTAAGAATAGCTTCAACCTTAAGTTAATGTAAAGTTACATAATTTAATGTTAAGTTAGGTTCACATATAGTTCGGTAAAGGCGATAGAAGACGATTATTGAGGCGATTACTTTTCGCAGCTGTAAAGGCTCAAGAGTCTTAGTGGCCTCCGGGCTTCCGATGATACGGACTGCTCGCCGCTGCAACCTATCGAGTGCATTCAGTAAGTACTGTGCAGAGCCATCCCAAAGATGAGAGCAGTACTCCACGCAGGAACAAACCTGTGTCTTATAAAGAAGACAGAGCTGCTCGGGCGTGAAGTACCGCCTCACTCTGTTCAGGACTCAGAGTTTACAGGCGGCGGTTATATAGACGCACTCGATGTAATTTTTGGGGTTTTTGGGGTTAATTTTTGGGGTATTTATGTAAAACGAAACAACCGACGAACAGCGTTACAGAACATAATAAAAACCCTCTTATAATAAAAATTCTTATACCAAGTTTTACTAATACTGGCTAATAGTACCTACCTAACACCTAATATTAAGCCAATTTTAAAAAACTCTATGTTATAATATTATATATAGTGAATAAATAAATGCAAATCTGATAACAATAGTAGCAGTGATCTCTACCGTGTCTCTACGATGCGCTGGGTCATCAACCACAGTAGTACGTATGTGTACCTACTTAGTTGTACTGCACGACTTTGCACATCCACACTTTTGCTCCGTTGTGCCTGATTTAAACGTCACCCTGAGTAATTGAATAAAACTTTAATTGTACAAAAATGTAGGTAAAACTTTGATCATAAGGATATGACTTATAAAGTACAGTAAAAATTGATGGAAGGTACTGAAAACGTTAAACGAAGCACAAATTGATACGGTCGAGAGCGTTTCTGCCAAAACTCTTCAAATCTAATAACTTAGAGGTGCTGCCGGCAGTGAAACCGCGACGCCCGACGGGATTAGATCCACGATAAGCACCACTTGTTGGATGCATTATAAAACATATTAAACCCGATCTAATGTTAGTAAAGGATAGAATAGAATTATTAATGTCTTATTTCTTTAGTGAAAAACATATAATTACTTATTTATGCTATATAAATTTATTTATTGTTTCAAAGTACTTCATTACAAGCATAATTTTACATGGTCACTAGTCTCGTATCTATATATTGTGAAGATTTACAAAGCTTGAATCGCTGTCATAAAATATTTACATTCAGACTCTTGTTTTATACCATTTTTTTATGTTTATATATGTTTTAAGTATTTAAATTAACATGCATGTATAAATGCAATGGGTGGAGTGATTAATTAAATGATAGTCCTAAACTACTCCTCTAGCTAGCTTACAGACATAATATTAGAAAAATTACTAATTTGTTAGTAGCACTGTTGTACGTTTCCAATGCACAGTAATTTGTTTAGAATATCAATGTTTAGTTTTTTTTTTTAATTTACTTACACTAGTAATAATTACGGGGGTGGTATCTCCCTAAATGGCTCTTTTAAGCAAAATTAGAAGATAGAATACCATCGAGGCAATCTCCCATACACCCATCACTGTATCTCCAGTAATCAGAATTAATAGTAAGAGGAAATAAGCGTTTACATTTTTATACATGCTTTTTTTCGATAATTTGAAAATGCCGTAGACAGCTAACAATTTGAAATATGTATTTTTGTGCTATTATATACTATATATAAGCTCTTACACAATTTACACAGTATGATAAAAGCTAAACAAGATAAGCTTATTATTTTGTCATTATTAAATAACCTCACTTTTACACAGACTACATAATAATATTTGAAACAAATTTTCTCTTATAATATTGTGTCAAAACATGTAATATAATTATTTGTTTTGTAAACTTTGTTGATTATTTTCTTGTTGCCTTTTTATAATTGTTAACATAACATCAAATTAGACAATTAATAGGGTTGGCGTGGCGTTTTATCATTGTTTTCCATTTTAATGGTTCCAATATTATGATGAAGGTAGGAACCTAAAATAAAACACAATACATAGAAAGAACAGTAGAGATTTTTGCTGTTGTCAATATTTCGAACAGCAAAATATGTTCAATGAAATGAAATTAAAGACTCTGTCTTTATTTAATATTATTATAATATTCTGTATTAAATTAATGTACCTACTAATTAAAAATTATTTAGCAAATTAGTTGTGGTTACTAATTATCCACCATTGTATTCTAGTGTGAGCTGATGTGGCAGGAACTTGGTAACACTACACATCACTCCACATGCACACATGACGAAGCCACTATTAAGTCATTAATTAAACAACAGCGACGTAGACAAAACAGTTGTGAGACACATGATACAGGCTTTAACACCCAAGTGATAAAGTCTAAAGTAGTGTAATTTAGATCTGACATGAAGTTAATAGGGTAGCATTAGGAGGGGACGGTACCGTCGCCCCCGGCCGACAGCGTCGCAAACAAATAAGCCTACTCGTTAAATAAATCGCCACAGTCAAACATAGTCAAGACCTTTCCGCACCTTTACACCGTAAACAAATAAATATGTCTTAAACGTGGTGTAAGTTTACTATACTTTTTATTACATTTTCGGTAACACTATCACCCAGTTTCTTTAAGGCCGATCAAAGAAAAATTAAATTATTAAATATCATGTGAAGTAGCTAAAATCATGAATATTTAGTTTAATTTGATCTAAATTAAACTAACTAATCATATTTTTAGCAACTTAATTGATACTGCACATGAGATTTAACAGGTGATTAGTTAATTGTTCGGTGACCAGCCTTTCAGAAACTGGTTATTTGTGTTTGATTTTAAATAACGTATCATTATGGTTTTTAAATGCAATTTTTCACGATAAAAAAAGTCATTAATGATAGTCACACAATAACAACGACACAAAAAAACTAGTGATAACAGCATCTAAAAATAAACTACAGAAACTAAAATATGAATAGGTACCTATAGTAATCTGCCGATAAATTATGTATCTTTAATAGTAGATGGGAGCTTTAGATCAATATTTATACCCTATATTAAACATTTCGAGACGCGATACAGAAACTTGATACAATAAGTTCTTTAAAAACAAAAACAAATGTTTTCCAGTTTCTGCCTACACGTAACATTTTTACTAATAAACACTTGACATTGAACGTTAAAGACCTTGCTCAAACTGTTTTCCATGTTTTCGGCATTTGCATAACTTTTTACTGGGAAAATTCAAATCTGGTGAGGTGGCGAAAAACACTTTCAAGTGTTCATCGCTCTCTGCCCGATTCATAGAATTTCTATAACAAGGTTGAAGATTACTTGTACATCATTATAATGGCAAAAGTGCAACGATAATAACGACTTATATCGTGATTAATTAAACCCAACACTAATGGTAATACTTGTCTTATAAAATCAATGGACTGATTGCATCAATCGCTATTAATTCTCACATCGCCATCGACTGAAATAAGCCACAAAAAGATTATATGCATTCTAAATTTTTGATAGTTCTAGAAACTGACTCTCTGAAAAGTAAAACATTTATAAAATGTCTTTCGTAAGATTTAAGTCTAAATAATCCCGTCTTATCTTTTAGCGTCGGTCGTCGGTAAATATCTGAACGAACTAGTCTTCCAAGAAACATCTTTTTCAACTATGTTTGCCTTAACATAAATCAATAACTTCTCAAATGCTAACTGATCGTAATACCACTGTCGTCCTTTCCTTTCATCAGATCTTTGTATTATTATTTAGTCGTGCCGTCATCTTCACCAATATTTCAATAAATAAATACTATCAAATACGTTCTTGAATTTATCTCAAACACTACTTTGTAGACATTGCTCCTAAACAGTCTACGACAAATTTCACACCACGTTTATCCTTCTTAGAAACCAGGTAATATAATTTTCTTACCTTTTAAAATAGTAAGATAAAATTATGTTTCTCTAATCTAAAAAAAACCTATAAACTGGTCAAGTGCAGCGTGCACTGATGTTCATAAAACTTTTATCTGCTTTTAAACACGAAACTTGAATGATGGCAAACAATGGCGCTCATCTTTGCGATTATTTTTTGTTTTAGCATTGTTATTTTACGAGATTCGTCGTTTTAAATAGAAGTTAACTGAGGAAGTATCTACACTTACAGGAGACCGCTACAGGAACACTACCAGACAGTGATCCGCGATTTCAGGGTTCCTAAAAGAAGCGCTGTAGATTGCGCTCCAAATTGCAGACACAACAGAGTTTTCTTTATTTTACACGATGAGTATGGGAAGCGGGCTGAAGCGCAAAACGTTGGTCCAATACGGCGCAAACCTTGCAAAGCATATGGGCTCTCAGCCTGCATCATAAGTGAATCCCTGGCAAGAATATCCTTGCTCCAGCTTATTTGAGTCGACTCTAACTCAATTTGAGACTTCCGAGTCAGCGAAGGCAGCTCATATCTTGATGGAAGTTTATCTAATGGAGAGACGAAAGGTATAGTAACCGGAACATTATCTCACCACAGCCTGAATCTAGCCTTTTCTTATTATTGGACTACTACTATTAAATGGAACGCAAACACGTCTACCTCTATCGCAAATAAAAACAAAATAAATATTCAGATTTTTTTATATATGTGCAATAAAGTGTGTTTATAGTGTAAAGCTTATCACGAGTTAAATATGATTTACCTCAAGCAAATATTAGGTTTAGTAGGTAAGGTCACTTGAACGTTTCGGTCAACGCGCAATAATAATGACCAGTAGTCCCGCAGGAGATTAAAATAACGAGACAACGAGTTAGGGAAAAGTTACCGTATTCCCAAATCCCCGGAGATGAGTGAGCTGAGAATAATGAGTGAACATGCCAACTTTTGGAGTTCATTGAGATCGAAGCAATGGTTACTAATCTATCGCATTAATTCGATTTACAAAATAAATTTATGAATGACGTAATGTAATATTAAGACATCCAAAATATGTCCGAAAATATAACGTTGTCTCTAATATTTTCTTTTCATATCATCTAGTGAATACAGAAAACCTAAATCTAAAATGCCTAAGCCTCGGTGTGCAGTAAAAATTAGGTTTAGTCGGTTTTATAAATTCAGTAGAATACTTGTATCCTTATTGACATTACTTTGAGACAATTAACGTAAATCTAAATCTAAACCTAAACTAATATTATAAAGAGAAAAGATTGGATTTACTTGTATATTTCTTTATTAGTTTGCAGCGATTTAGCGAAAAATTCTTTTACCTACAAATTAATAAATGATGCGGGTAACATAGCGGGTATATTTTATTATGTTTAACATATTTTGTCAGTCATTTTCAGAATTTTAATATTTTAAGCATTTTTGAAAATCTAAATGATGCAATCCAACACTATTGCTATTACAATAACGAGAATATTAAATATTGGAATTTACGACTATGAAAAATCTAGATTACGGTACCTACTTCATATCTTAGCGTAACATATTATTAAGATTACACCTTGGAACATAATTACTAGACATTTACGATACCAGAAATTAATAGTAGATATATAAAAAAGAAATTCTTACAGTGAGGAGTATATTTACTTACTTACTACCCACTGAATAGGTAGGTAACTCAACAAATACAACTATAAATGATCGTATTATGCCAGCTTCGTAAAGTTGATGGTGGCCCAGAAGGCAGTTTCAGAGTCCAGCAATCAAATTAATTTAAAAAGTCATATTATTACCTAAATTATTGCTGACTTATCATAAAGAAACACATCGTAAGTAGACTTCTTTATAACAAATATAAGTCTAGAATTGCTAAGAAATAAAATAAAATGGTTGAGAAAGCATGGTGCTCAACGTTCATGCTTTCTTTATACCTATGTATAAGTTACCTTAGAAATAAACGCTTAATTACATCCGTCAATCACGTAATCTGTTAATTTCTTATGAGATTACGACAACTAAATCAAGTCAAATTACTAAATCCAAATTCTTAGAATCAGCTTCGTCTGTCAAATATTATAATAAAGTTTATTTTAACTTTTCCAACACTTATCAAAATATTTATCATGCTAGCATAGAATGTGAATATAAACGTCGTGTTTTACTTAATAAAAATGCTACCAATGTTGTATTCTGGTGAGAACAAAAGTGATTTTCCGAACCGATCGCTATTGTACTCAGCAATTTTGCTGTGTAACCTTTCATAAGTATGTAAATTGACAATTTCAGTAAACAAAAACAAAAAAGTTGATCCATTGAGAAAACCCAGTCTGAGATTGTAGCGGTATCTATAAATTTTAGAATATCAACGTTTAATGAGTCAGGTGCAGAATTACGTGTTATAGCACGTAATTCTGCGCACATAACAAGGTGATATATTCAGAGCAAGACGCAGGTGACAGTCAGGCTACAGAGTCCTTTTATCCTTTATTTCATGACTGTCATTCCAAATCTCATCGCACGTCGTAATATAGACGCAGTCGTTTTTATTTTACGAGTTTGTAATGTCGCCGCCACGTATCAAGCAGTAGAACACACCGCTCTCTTGATGCCAGATAATATTTTATAACACCGTTCACTATCAGTGCGTTTTCGAGTAGGTAGGTACACATAGGTACGAGAAAGCTAGAGTAATATGGTAACAACATGGAACCTTTTGTTAGTTAAGTTGGCGGTTTTTACAATTTTCACTTTCCACAGGTAGTTCGCTCTGTAGAACCATCACTTTTTAGTAAAATAAACTTCGGCCAAAAATAGAGCGCAACCATTCCTACGCAGCACGCCATTCGCCAAAAGGCAGATGATGGTTCACCTCGGTAAACAGACCATTTTTTATACAAGCAAATATTTTTGCTATAGCCTATATAATTTTGGTAAGTTTAGCGTCCTTTCCGTCTATGTCATGTTTCTACCTTTTTGTCTGTTTTGACAGATGACAGCAAAGTAACAGTTGGGTAGTTGGGTCTGTCAAATGAAACCGATGAGACATAATCACCATAGATTAAACAAGTAGATAATGCATTATGTAAGTTAAGTTATGTTCTTATATTATTATTTTTTTTTTTTATATATAAATACTTATTGCATATTTTTGTTACGTCTATTCTTGTGTAAGGCATAATTTTATTTTTGTTAGCTTAGTTGTTTAGAAATAAAGACATCCATACGTCACATCAAATAGGCCCATTTGAAAACCAGCGCCGTGCACCCGTGCTCGGCATTATGCTGAAATGGTGCCTATTTGGTACAGTCATAAGACTGCTTTTTATTTGTATCTTGTTACTTGTCCTGTCTATACCTATAATTGTTAATTAGTATGTCTCGTGTTATGTACCAAATAAACGTTTTCTTTCTTTCTTTCTTTTTCTTTCTTTCTAGCCATTGTGCTACGAAACAAGAAAGCCAGCGTACATAATTTATATCATAAAGATGTTTAGTCTCTTTACTGTGTCTTTCATGTATTGAATATATTCTCAAAACCCTATGTAATTCGATTTGAAGTACAGATCGGCTCTTTTCTTCGTTATTATGACCGCCTACGTGAGTTTTTTGCAGATGAAATTGATGTAGTTAATAAGGTACGAAACTTATTTACATAATATATATAAAAGCGACAGGTTATTTATTCACTCACTTTGTTTTAAGTACCTACACGAAATCTCAAAAACTCTTTGATGTAGCAAGCTTATAGCTAAGAACGCTGTAACAAGGTCGAATTAATCGCGTCTATCTAGTCAAAGTTTGGGCGAGCCGCTAGTTTTTATATAATTACATTTATTTTCAGACATATTAACGAATTAACAGCAAGCAAACACAGCCTTGATAAACTAATTGTACAAACTAACGTATAAATCTAGTTATTTTTAGGAAAGAACACATAAAAATTATAATGAAATCGCTTTATATAAACACACTCAAATTTTGTAACAATACCCCAACACCTTTATCTTAACAATCTGTGTTTTGATACATTTATAAAAAATATAACCATAGATAAGTACATGAAACCAACGTTTACACGTGAGCAAACAATACATTTTGATTGCATATAAAACTCGATAGATGCATAATTATTAATATGTCCATGGATTAAACAGTCGTATTTGTTTTTTTTTTTATATTTTACCTTACGTTTACATTAAATTCATCCCTTGCTAAGGCAATATTTTAACCCTTTAAATTGGCACAGAATTTATATTACACAATATGAGATTTGTGCTGTCAATGAAAATAGTTTCAGAAGTTTAAGCTAACTGAACTGATTTCTCTCAGATACAGTCAACCTATTACCTATCTATCAAGTTAATATCTAAGCAATATTAACAACAGTAACAAAATGTTAATATTTTTATGCTTTAATGATCCTAAGTTTAAAACATGTTTGATTATACTCAGGTTGTATGTATAAAACAAACCTAATGATAAAGATTTTACTTAAATTATAAGACTAAAAGCATTAGCAATTTTAATAGCGTACCTTGCTAAAATAATTCTCTAGTAGACTATACCACCTTAATAGTAATTACGTTACAGTATAATAGACTTAAAATTACTTATATTGAGGTATCAGACAGAATTGATTGCTTTATAGTATTGGAATTTAAACCTAATTAAGATCGTTTGACTGTTAGTTGTTATAATACCAATAATACCACCAATCTGTAATCCAATAAATTGTCATCGTCAAAGCGACCTGGAAGCTTACATATCTAACATATTTAGCGGTTTACTGCAAAAGGCTAAGCAGAGGTGTAGGTAGCTGTATTTGCTCCTAAGCATTTTCTGTCATTGCAGTAAAAAAAATATTAATTTACGAGAATTAATTAATTTACTTTATAACTATGCTATTGCGACATACAATATAATAAATGTCAACTATTGACCATCATGTCCAAGGACCTTTAAATTCATGTGCGTATATTCCATACATGAAAATGTAAACGAAAAAGAGCTCGTAAATATCAAGATATCCCTTAAACACAAATTACTTTCATCGTCGGTGGCCTGCAGGGCTCGATAACAGAATGGCGAGTTTTGACCAGTCACATAACGAACTCATATAAATGCAATGCAATATTGGCCGCAACTAACCGCGCCAGCCTACGACACCACCACTCACCTTCCGACTTTTGTCTCTTAATTTATACAAAGTCTAAACTCGACCCGAACGCATATCGACGTTGAATTGAACCCAAACCACTTTCGTTTTTGATAGTCCTGCAAAAATATCCAGCGAAGTACAGTACTCACAAACGCACTCCAAATGGATCGACCTCCTTCTTTATGTTAAGTTTATATACCTTTGTATTAAGCGTTTAGTGTAATTATATTTCAATGACTCGCTGTGCCTATTTAACTTAATATAGAGACGGCAGGCTATGATTCACGATTCATCATCACTCATTATAGCCACATTAGTAACCTACTAAACTGCGCGTCATTGCAATTACAGCTTTGAGATATGCTTTGTACAATACATTTCAAAAACCAAGATAAAATTAATTACTTGTACTAATTGTGAATAAGGCCGGCTCACGATCGATCGTCCGAAGTGGCGCAAATTGGGGGAGGCCTATGTCCAGCGGTGCTAATATGATGATGATGATAATAATAATAGTTCATGTTTAAATATAATGAACTATATCATGTCTCAATTAAAGCTCTAATTTCTATTACAAATCCTTAGCGTAACCCGAGCAGTAAGGCTGCACGTAAAATCTCGATTTTCCAAATGTTTCTCGAGTTAATAACCTATCTCATATAATCTAAAAGCAGTGCTTAATTAAATCTAAAAATTAAACTCTACTCTATTTAAGCATCAGCTCATGTTTTTCAATTTGACGTAATTAAATTTATGCAACATGCATCCTGCCTAGTTAGAATTATACCCTTGTCACTAATAATTCATCTCGCGTTGAGAATGAAATTAATTCTCATATTCAAAAATAATTCAGACGTAAAATGTATTTTAGAGATTAAACCGACTCTAAAATAGTTCTCAGAGCTATCCTTATTACCTTTCCGGTACAATTATTATTTAAGTTGTGATAACGAATACCATATCTGAAATACCGATTCTACATTCCGTTTTGGCTTGAATTTTATTATTAAACATTGGGAATTGCATTTGAATTGATGCGGTGTCATTATGGTCCTAAATAATTTGCTATAGGTACCTACTTTATATATCAAGATTAAAAAAAAAATACCAGTAAATTTGGAATAATTTGTCAAAACACTTGCACATTTATTATGAATTCTTTTTTTGTGAATTTATTATTTATTATTTTTAGTGAATTATATTTGTTTTTTTTTGTATAAATGCGTGTTGCTACCGCATATAGAAAGCAGACAATGATGGAACACTTTTTGAAAAAACAACACAAAAATATATACTAATTCTACTTTATTATATAATATCAACTACATACCCCTGTACTTGTGTCTTTCCCAAGCATCTCCACTTTCATTAGTAAGTTGGTGGTTGACTAGTCTAGTCTAGTGGCGCTGCTGCTGTGCCTGTCCTATATTGGATGATATCCCTAACATCTCCTAATGTAATGATATAACAGTAATCATTCGGTTAATTCCTTGTTTACACTATGTAGTTCCTTCAGGAAAGAGATTCGAGAGAGGATACTTATTAATATATGTGATGGTTTGTAGAAATTGAATGGAGGATCATTTAAAGCCGCAACTCTTTGTTGGCTGCTGAATTACTTTCAGTTTTTATATCTATAGGTGTACCTAGTCACCTCTGTCGTTTAAGTTAAGTTTTTTGACTTATGAGAAAATGGATTTACTTAACTGTCTCATTCACTTAATATATTTTAAACTTACTTATTCATTACAATTACAAGTATCACTGACATGTTTACAAAAGTCTTTTTGAACTTAGAAACAGGTCCTTGCCGCCTCTATAGTGTACCCTTGTCAAAATATTTAATAGTAGAACAATATGAATTTTGAACATATAATATTTATATCCATTTGCCTGAAAACCTAATACTAGATTAAATGAAAATGAAAAATATATACTTATTTCTAGCTGCGTTATACTACGTTGCGCGGCATTGTGCAACTACTCATATTCAACTTTCGACCAAATTCATTTTTACGGCAAGTTTCAAGATGACGGCCGACACCTACCCGAATAACTTAAAACTCGTGTAACGGCGCATCTCCAACCTTTGGACTCTCAAAGAACAGTCAGTTTACTGCTCAGTTTTCGTAGAGTGATAAAATTAGGACACTTATGTAAATAATAAATCCACTGTACATCTGCGTTATTAGGCAGGTACTAAGTTAGTTTTAGTTCCAATTGTTGACAGAATTATCACAACAAAGATCATATTGTTATATAATCGACATCTATCATTCACTATAACATCGCACAGACTTAGGTATATCCTTCAGTTGCCAGACAGTACAAAAACCCGAAAAATAAACGTTAATATTTTCTATTCTCTTGGAAAGTAGATTGAAAACAAGAAAACAAATTCTATGTAACACCGAGAGGGGAGAAAATTTGATAAGGCATTGTCTATTCGTGCGTATATTGCTACCTAAATAAATAAAGGAAAAAAGAGCTGATACAATTCAGTATAAAAGCGCTGAATAATGCACAATTACAATTACTAGTATCATACCACACCAGTAATAGAATTCGGTATTTTACATCAATGCAATGAGACAAATGAGTCAGCAGTACTATTTATTCCATTTTAGCCGAAATAGTAAGTCAAAGTAGGTACCCAGCCACGGTTAAAAGACGGATTATCGCTCATTACAGATCCTGTCCGTCCTCCTCATGTGATGGTTTGACTGCCACCATTCGGCTGGTTGATTGCCTTTATGAAGTTCAATGACCGCCAGAATCTATATACATACTAGCTGGGCCCCTCGGCTTCACCTGCGCCGCGGTATCTGTGTTTGTTATGACTCAGCGCCTAACCAGCGGAACAGATTTCGACGAAAATAGGTCTGGTTCCTGAGTGAGACATAACACATTTTAGGCGCGGGTGAAGCCGTGGAGATCAGCAAGTACGTATATATATTCCTTATTGTTAATATCGCATTAGCACTAAACTCACGCGCACCTCTAACAGTCTATGTGGATGTCAGTTCAAAGTAACAGCCAGATATCTGTATAGGCCAGAGATAATTAGTCTACGTTAAAAGCCGTCGACAATTACTCACATTAGGAAAAATATAATACAACCGCAATTAATAGAGATTTTGCAATTACGAGTACGACTCGCATTCGACCCATATACGTTTAACCAAGGACGCCATATTTCAAGGTCCGTTGGTTCTGACACAACCCTAATTAGAGCGCCTCTTGTCGCAAACAACAAACCAAAATACTTCATTATTATTTCGGTTTGTATAAAGCGCTCTGTTGTTTGTTAGTATGAAACTATCTAGTAGTAAGTTCTTTTGTCTGTATGACAAAACATGGCGGGTACGAACGCCACTACATTACCCGTAATAACTTCCTGAGTCTGCACGATAGAATAATAGCGACGTGACGTGGCGTAACCGACTCGTCTTACTGTCCTCTCGTTACCTGTGATTCCTTTTATGTCTCTCCCACTGTTCGTCTTTCACATTTTACTGTACTTACGTACAGTTTCATTTTACATGTATCTAAAGCATGAGTGGTGTCGACGTTTTAGTCTTTGTATTTTGTAGATATATTCAGTGATTGCCTAAATAGGTATGAGGTTACCGTCTAACAGAAAAGTGTTGTTTTATTCTAGGTAACTTATCAATAATAAATGTTCTTGATATGAATAAAAACATGTAAGTACATTTTTTCGTTTTTTGTAGACGGTTTATTCATGCGAATAGACAACTGAACGTTGTCTCTTTAACACTTGTTTACTTTAATTGTTTTACGTATTTATCAAAAAAAACTGCCGTACTATTTTATAGTAATAAAACAATTTTAACAAAAAGAAAACTGACTTCAAACAGGAAAGCCACTAAAAAATTAATTTACTTAGCACAAAGTAATTCTTATTTTAATTTAGTTATTTAGATATGATTAAATTAGTATTTTATAATTTTGATGTTGGTGCCAAGTAAATACCTACTATAAGAACCGTACTACAATAGCATCGGGCTATTGTAGTACGGTAGTAGCGATCTGGATGGGTGACCACTTCCTAAAACACAGACCTTACTCCATCTCATCAAGCACGACAAACTGTCGGCTTCATTGTTACTTACTTAGAAGAACTTCAATGCAAATCATGTAGGTACAGGAGAGCATGATTATTATCAAGCTCTACTGTACCTACATAATTTGCCCAGTAATTTAGTTGTTATAGTCCGATGATACTCACTTCTTGTAAAATAATGACAAGCAGCTGAAGATTTAACTGAAAGCCAACCGAAAAGGCGCACATGATGATGATACTGATCTAACTGTATTTATTTAAATTGGTTGTAAAGTAAAGGAAAAAAAAACATGGAGTTAAATCTACTTAAAAAAAAATGCTAAATTTTTATTACCTACACCCAAAACTTACAACTATTCGATTGATTTCAATTTGTAAAAATATTTTCATATTTTTACAATTTATAAGCACGAAACCTTAAATAATACCTCTCGATAAGTAACTTTGAAGTTTTGGTTTCGAAACTGCGTATTTTATTAATTTACAAAAAAAAATATTTTATAACATTGCAAAGTCGACGACTTTTTTCATTTCGATCCTGTAAGTGCTTAGACTGAAGGTACTTCTAATACATTATTCATAAGCAGGTTTGCGGTATGTGCCTGAATCCACGATATTTTTTGGTATTCAGTTTACGAGAACAAATACCTACTAATCACAGGTGTTCACAATCCTACCTCAAGAAATGGACCGTAAAACCGTTTTTACTCTGACATAGGTACTAGATAAACGTGAATATGTCTAAAATACGTGACCTTATTGTACCCGTTTATGTAACAAAGCTCGTTGCTAGCGAGAAATATTTCAAATTAAATTTTCTTAAACCTTTCTTTTAAAAACAGATCCTCATTTGTATAGGTACTTAATTTACGAAATCATAATTTAATTGTGACTTTAAGACCTTTATTTCAGAGCATCCCTAAATTTCTCAAGTGATACTTGAAATAAACTTGCCTAAAAGAGAGTCGGATGCTTTTGAACAGCGCAGCGCTATTGTAGCCTACAAACAAATGGCCTTTAAACTTTTGTATTCAGAGTACCTACCGCACATTACATAAGAAAAGACTTGACATTAAAAAAATGAAACATCATCATCCTCAGTAACAAACATTATTATAAGCCCACTAACATTTCGCTACTGTAAAATTCTAATTGAACATCATTGGATTTAAATTAACATGGATTTTATTACATTCTACAATATTATCTTTTAGTATTGTAATTACATAAATTTGTATTCAAAGGCAAATCAAAGAATACCAACTAATTACTACGTAAATGAGTAACACCATCGCCTTATCCAATTTATGGTTCCCTTAAACGCAGAATGTAGCAATACTGCTGTGTCGACTGAAAGGGTTCGGATCCACTAAAGCGGAGAGAAGCGGACCGTGAATTGGCCAATCACAATACTCAAAATCTCCACTTCGCGTCAGTGGAAACAGTGTAAGCGGAGCCGAGCGGAGCTGAGCAGACTTACAAATAAAATATGTAAATACGCGGACTCGAGTTGGACAGAGCGAAGTCTAGTGGACTGTGGTGCCCCCATTCCGCTACAATACTTTTGACAGTTCTTCTCTCTGCTCCGCCCAGTTCCGCTTCAGTGGAAATGCACCCTTATATTTGCTGCGTGATTGATGTATTTATTGTATCTTCATGATCTAGTGCAATTTTATTTCAATTTAATGTTTATTAAATTTGACGTTGATAATGAAAAATAAAATTTCGTTCTACTGTTACGCTAATAATATGAAAATCGAAGATAAATAAAATTAGCAACTAATATTATCAGTGAATATGTATGTACCTACCTATGTACTTACGAGCATCAACTGTTCTACACGATTTATTGTAGGGTGTAATTATTAAAGTGTACAGAATTCAGTATTGTTACGTCAGGATTGTGTTAACTACAGAGCCGCGTAAACTATGCAAGCTTCGCAAATCACGTAAGCAGTCAGACTAGAAAATATCTTCATTCAAGATGGAACATGGACTAAAGCAGTACTGCATAGAGAGTAGGTAATAAATTGTTTAACAAGCAAAATATATTATTACAAACAAAAAGTCCGAGGAACTCTTTGTTTTAACTGTTGAAGCTATATTGCAATGTTAATGCCTATTTCACTCCCACAATTAATACGAATCTATCTTAAGACACTTCGTAATTTAAATTCCTTTTACTCATTTAGGCTGTACAGCTTGCCAAAGAAATAGACATACATACTTTCATACATACATATATACATACACGCAAACATATATACATACACTCGAAAAACATTACCTTTCTTGACTTTGGCAGTCGGGCAAAAGACGTAACTTTTTCAATGTAAACGACGCTGATTTAAGTATGCAGTCTTAATATCTCGGTGCAAATAGACGCAGATACGTTGCAGGATAATATCTATGGTACTACTTGTACTTGTTTATGTTATTGTAAACTGTTTTTCGCTTATATTCTTCGTGTTGTAATTTTAATTGGTGAACAAATATAACATTTATAAAGTGGTAGTCATATAATTAAAAACCTGGTTGTGCAAGTGCTATATAAATCATTTTTTTGGTAGGTAGGTATGTTTAATGTTTATTAGTAACCCCATTACAGTTTATAGAATTTAATACAAACATCTGTGTCACCACATTATATTATTTATAAGAAGCACATCTGCAGGACTAGTCCGTAGGCGATTAAACGAACCCAAATTATTGGAAAGAATTGCTAGAAAAAAGAACCTAAAGTCGATATTCATATAGAGACTGAATCAAAAATTATCAATTTCATAGGTATATAGAAGAATAGGTCGGTATAAGAATAAGTCTTTAATAAAAATATTAGGATATTACATATTTCTCACTTTAGGCATTTTTATCTTTGTTTTCCGTCTTATTATTCATGAAAAGTTATGTGTTAAATTGCACAATTTATTTTGATTGCGTTCTTTTGCCTTCAGAAATATATTTGATAAAACAAAATAAAAGTCATTTTGCAAACGTAATATTATTCTTTACAAAAATGACAAATATTAGGCTTATTGAGGAGCCATTTGTTATGCTCGTTTATCAGATAGCGATTTTTAAATTACGTAAAGAAAATGCTGTAGAAAGTTTGCCAGATGTGTTATGAAATATTTGAATATTAAAAACCATAATTTAATTGGCAGATGAGCAAACAGCCCTCCTGATGGTAAGTGGTAACTGTCGTCTATGGAAGACTCAGTGTCTCTGGCATTGCAGTGAAGAGAGAGGGATGGACTGTGAGGAAAAAGAAAATACCTATACGTCAGCGTCGTAATCTGCGCGCACTCTCTACACTTTATTCCATCCTTGCTAATCCTAATGCTCCCACATATTTGTCCTCCCAATTTAAATACCTCTGCTCTTTACACGAAAGGCCTCTTCGCTCCTCCAACAATCTCCTCCTTGCCTGTCCTTCTCATAAAACCGGTTTCATCCACTCCTCTTTTCCTGTCCAATCAATATTACTCTGGAATGCCCTCCCTCTGGAAATCAGGATGGCAACTAACCGAAGCTCGTTTAAGATAAAGGTTCGGACACTTCTCATTGATAAATTGGCAAAATCAACCCAATAGTTTACATTTATTGTTTTATATATATATATATATATATATATACATATATATTTATGTGTAATAATGTAGTACTAGTACTATATGTATGATTTTTATGTATGTTTATCATTATATTTATACGTACGTATGTGTATTGTTATGGTCTTATTTAGTAAAATATTCAACATTAGTATTAACAATTTTACTACATTTACTATCTGCTATCATGCACCTACTGTGGTTCAACTCTGCATTACCCGGTTGACTGGTAGAGAATGCCGTTGGCATTAAGTCCGCCGTTATACATTCTGTGTGTAAGAAGCTTAAATAAATAAATAAATAAATACATAGTTTTTTGTAAAGCGGTACGATAATAACGTACGGAATCCATTGAAATCCTTTAATGAGATAGTTATGTTATTCAATATGTTATAATCAAGAACTTGGACAATAATATCAATCAATAAGCTTTATTGGCTAGTTCTTGAATTTCTACTTGAGAAACTTTGCTGGTTATAAGAAAAATAATGTTACAAAAAATAACCCATACTTCAATAACATATTAAATATAAATTCTCATTGCCATTATTCCAGAATGAATTACAATGAATATGTTACTGAAACTCTATATTTATTAATTACGTTTGTAATAAAAGTATTTCGAACGAATCTTCTAATTTACTTGCTTACCATGTTGGAAATCTTTTGTACGACATTTCTTATTTATATTTTCACGAATTTTCTTTGAATCGTAGTCCTTATTTCGAGAGGCGTCACGTGTGAAGTGTCTCCTAATTGTGGTAAATGCTTGACACTCGGTACAAGAGTTGCCACATTTCGCCATAACGAAGTATTTTATTTATCATACAGAACACATTAATTTTACCATCATCGTGTAAATTTATCACCAAATTTTCCCATTTTACAAAATACAACATATTATTTATAACCGATACATGTATCAGTTGACTTTGTTAAAATACTTAGATAATAAGTTTGACTTTGTTACAATACTTAGATAATTCTATATTTTGTCGTTTACTATGCGAATAATTCTTGAAAACTCCTTTGTGTATTTGGTTAGTCTAGAATGAGTAGTATTAGGCCTCTCAGAGTCGAAAGTAAAGTACATTCGTTAGAAATTTTTATTTTGTAGTAATAAAAACAAAATTGAATATTGCTATCACGCAACATTTGTGTTCTCATACATTTTTAACTAAAAGTTCTGTTTTATTAATTCACAAGTATTTACTCTGTACATCAATTAAGAATTGATTAACATCTCGTGTTTAATTATAATATTCGTGTATACTTTCACGCAAGAATATAACTTTGAACACGCATTCCTTTCATATTTGCTAAAATAACTGTTTTGTTTTGTTAGTGTTGGTTGTCTGAATAGTGACAATCACAGCTCACTAATCAGTATAGTACTAAGTATAAAACAAAGTCGCTTCCCATTGTCTATCCCTATGTATGCTTAAATCTTCAGAACTACGCAACGGATTTTAATGCGATTTTTTTATTAGATATAGTGATTCAAGAGGAAGGTTTATGTATATAATACGGCATAATATAGTACAGAAACACTGATAATTTTAGAGGTTTCTAATATGATGTCGTAAATACACACATTTTTTCACGCTAACATTGCAAACGCTGGCTGAACCCATGAAATAGATTAAAATAATGTACTACAGTATTATACACCTTAAAAGGTCTACAATAAAGCCTATCTCTTAGGGATAACCCACAATAACCATTTTTATCCTTTACTTTTTAAGAGAAATAATGACTTATTGACGAAGCGTTTTTAAGCAATACATCATTAATCCTTATCCAATTAAGTACCTTAAATACATTGTGCAGTTAAAATAGATAGAGATAAGCTTTTACATAGTATGTAATTTAAATAAATAATATAAGATATTGCAGATTTAAAATACTGGATCATAGTGGTTGCGGCGGTACCGGCCGGGGAGGCCTATATTTTGTGTAGTATATTTTTGTATCAGCATTGCACTTGTGCCAAGCCGGGGCGGGTCGCTAGTATTGTATGTTCTTCTTCTTCTTCTTCTTCTCCTTTTTTTTTGGCAACAGAGCCGACGATTGTGTCAGCTATTTCTGCCAGCGTCAAGTTTAGAATAATATTCTTGTTGATGATATTAATGGTATATTACAATGATAAAAAATAGAAAAAATGTGGTTGAAATTAAATGACAACCATCTTCCGTGAAAACAAAAGATGGACCGTATTGTATGTTATTCCAGTCTGAATTAGTTTCAAATGAACTGTCAGCTATATTCCGTAGACGCCGGTGCCGTTCGGCGTAGTAGGTATACTAATTTTGATTATTTGAGATATTTCTCTAATAGTAGGGAACAAAAACTTTTATCGGTCAAATTAAACCTCGATTGAAACATTGCCTCTATTTTACAAAAAATCGTGACCAAATAACACTTTATATTGGTAATTTGTTATGCGCCGATATCAACAAGAATAAACATTCAAGTCATCAAATACATACCTAGGTATTTACAGTTATTTTACTTGGCACCGAGATTAGCAAAATGGAAGAATATAGCACAATAGACTACAAAGGATCGAAGTTAAAATAGTCAAACTGCTGTAGAATCAATCACAAATAAAGGCAAATACAATAAAAATTAAAATGAAAATATGTTTATTCAGAATATAGGTTAATTAAATTAACAGTTATGAACGCCAAAATTTACAAAATGTTAGCAAAATAAACCTACATAGAGTTCACTGACGAAGTAAAGCCATGAGAAGAACAGGCAAGAAACTCAGGCTACTCTTTTTAATCGCCATGTTATTACAATTTTTGTAAGCTACAATTTCAAGTAGCATGCAAAGCGACACAGGCAATACACTTAATTCTGTAGGTAATTAATAAATACAATGAAAAATGAATATATTTTTTTTATAATATAGGTTAATTAATTAACAGTTATGAACGTCAAAATTAACAAAATGTTAGTCAATTAACCTACAGCCAGTGCGCTGACGAAGTAACGCCATTATTACAATTTTTGTAAGTTACAATTTCAAGTAGCATGCAAAGTGACACAGGCAATACACTTAACTCTATAGGTAATTAATAAAAGCTTTCTGTGTTGTAAAGAAAAAAAAAGTGAAATGTGTGCTTTACTTTGAACTATGAATGTGTGTAAATGTTTATAAGTAGGTATTATATAAACTGTTAATATTTGCTATAGCTGTTGCCCGCGACTTCGTTCGCGTGAAAATTCAGATGGGTGCCTCTATGAGAATATTGCGTGCCTGATTTTATGGCAATCGTACATTGTATCAGTATTATCCGTCTCTATGGCGAATCCAGTTTAAACCCGCTACCGCTAAAACTGACAAACCACTTTCACACAAACTTGCGACTCTTATTTGTCCATTTAATAAGGGTGGTTTCTGAATATTAAAAAAAGAGTATTTTCTAGTAATTTGGTAATCCTACTATAAAAACTATAGAAGTTTCATACAAAGTTTCCCACCCCTTTATACCCCTTTAGGGGATGGATTTCGCAAAATTCCGTCTAAGTGAGCACCTATATTCTAATAGGAATGACAATGCAAAGTTTGAGATTCCTAGCACTTGTTGTTTCTGAGATTTTGTGATAAGTGAGTGAGTGACCTTTTGGGCTTCGCTCGCGTGAATGTCGTTTTTTCCAATAGACATTTTTATATACTGTTTTTCATACTATTTTTATCTCCCCCTCACTCCCCCTCACTCCCCCTCACTTCCCCCTCACTTCCCTCTCACTTCCCCCTTACTTCCCCTCACTTCTCCGTTACTTCTCCGTCACTTTCCTCTCACTACCCCTCACTTTCCCCTCACTTCTCCCTCACTTCTTCCTGGCTTTCCCCTTACTTCCCTCTGACTTCTCCCTGACTTTCCCTTCACTTCTCCCGCATTTCCCCCACACTTCCTCTTCACTTCCCCCTCACTTCCCCATCATTTTTCTCTCACTTCCCCATCACTTCCCTCTCACTTTCCCCTCCCTTCCTCCTTCTCCTCAGTTCCTCCTTTTCCTCCCTCCTTTCCCTCCCTCCCCCTCCCTGTAAATTTCGAGTCGCTAGCTTCAGAAGCTAAAGATCTTTGTATAGAATATTTCATACCTAATTTCACCCCTCTAAATCCACCCCTGTTAAAATAAAATTATAAGGGTATTTTTTATTTAAATAGAAGTATTCCAAAATAAAATTTCAAAACTGTAAGTTAAAAAATGAAGAAGATTCATATAATCGATTTCATCCCTTTTCACACACTTAGGAATTAAATTTTAAAAAACCCTTTTTTAGTACAACCTCTAGACATTTAGACAAACACACCCTCCAAATTTCAAGTCGCTACGACCAGCAGTTTAGGCTGTGCGTTGTCTGTTAGTCAGTAAGTCAGTCAGGACAAAGCCTTATATAATATGTATAGGTGTATGGATGTATGGATTAGACGTATAGCCATCGGGGATCAAAGCATACAAAGCTGTTAGGAATGCTAACACGTGATGAGCCACATAAAGCTGACCGTGCGATAAACAGCTAATACTTAGATCCACGCCCACAACTTTTAGTTGTGTCTGACCTTGGGCTTTATTATTTGTCATCGCGAAACATAGGCTCACTGGAAACTGGACTCATTGAATGAGCGGAATCCGAAAAATAAAAACGCTATCAGCTAATTCCGTAACCTGTAGTAAATTAACAAATGTTCGACGTGATTCTTTAAATTGGCATAACTTTTTTATTTATGAACCGATTGACATGAAACAAACACTAAATGTTAAGTGAAGCTTACCACAATGTATTAGTTTCTGAGATTAGCGTGAACAAACGCACAGACAAACAGACAAACAGACAAACAGACAAACAGACTAACAGACAAACAGACAAACAGACAAACAGACAAAAATTGTAACAATCATTGTTTTGGGTTCTATTTGCGTTGATAAATGCCCCAATAATTTTTTTTCTCATATATTTTCCATGTACAGACAGCGATCGGTTACATTTTTATTATATGTATAGATGAGTATAAAGTAAAATTGAACCTGATTTAACACGGGAGTTCACAATGTACCTCTATTTCACAAATCATAATGTATAATTTTAACAATAATAAATAAATTTTATATAAATATATAAATAAAAAAAAAAATACTTATGTGTGTCATAAGGGTGTTCTTTAGGTTCGTGAATTGCATGATTATAGGCTTCGGACTTGTTTCTAAGCACACATACAATACAAATAGAATATATTTACATTTAACTTGATATTGTCGAATTCATCAAACAGGAAAATATGAATATTCTGTTTAAACGTATATCAAGTATCCAGACCTCGAGCATCTAACCGTTTCTAGAGGAAAAATCATGACACACAAGTTGAAGTAATGGTAAGAACAAAGAATTATCTTACGAATAGAACAGGTTATGTTCTTATACGTGTATTTTTTATTTTACAAGATATACCTAACTATATCATCTAATACACTATCATTCATATTTATTGACATACAACATAATGTTGTAAATCATAAGTAAATTATCTAGTTTCACCACAACAATAGAACGTGACGTAGAAATATCACCGGGCAGTCGCACGGCCCTCGTCTCCCCTTGAGGTGGTCGATAACAAATTGGAAACTGGATAAACGAGGTAATAGTAAATAAAATATATCCCAAGCAATTTCATTATTGGCAGATCATATAGTCGTAGCGCCCGATTTATGAACCATCTGGTTCTGAACGTGAAACTTACTTTTATTTTTCGCAAATATTAGAATTGAATATCAAAGTTTTCTCTAATATGAATTAAGTAATGTTATTTTAAATTATATATTTTGGAACAGAATGCTTTCCACCTTCCATGGGTACTTTGGCTTTAGTAAAACAAGCGAAGGCGATTCCATAAAATCAAGCACTTTAATGATTACAACGAAAACGTTTTCAGGCACTTTCGTTGTACGATGTTTCAAAATAGAAAAATAACTATTGATTTAATTTGATTGCTTTCTGCGGCGCGGTTTCATCCGCGTCTTTGCTTACTGCTCTGCTCCCGTCGCCAGTAGCGTGATGTTACATAGCCTATAACCTATCTCGAGAACTGGGCTATCATACGCAAGAATTTTGCAAATCCGACTGGTAGTTCCAGAAATTAGCGCCTTCAAACAACCAAACAAACAAAATCTTCCGAACAAACGGTTTATTTTATAGTATAGATACTCATAAAATGGACTTCAGTACAATTTAGGACGTCTGTTAGAACTTCTGTTTAAAAAGCAGAATGCAACAAAGTATTTTTATAACACACGTTATCTCCAAAGTACTATGAATACGCCGTCACTACATGGATAACAAACAGTAACAAATGCCAACAGTTGCTTCCACATAAATAATAGCAACTCAACACGCTTTAAACTTGTATTCACGGATGGAGGAAGGAAACTACGTGACTATTATCATTTCGAATATTATCATATTAGTATGAACATTTCAACGCCTCTATAAACGTTTACAAAATGTACGACTATGACAAATGTTTCAAACTTCTAATTGAATAACTCGATAAGTGTATACATTGGTACAATGAGTACCCTAATGGACAATGCGTAAATCGTAGTAAAATTAGAATAAGTCAACCATTTATCTACGAACTGTGCGCGACAAGTTTTTGTGGTAGTACCTAGACCCAGTTCGTTTATGTTAGCAGTCTAATCTATAGTAATTTACAAATCAGGAAACATACAAAAGTTTTAAGTTATGAGTGTATAATTTACAACGTGTCGCGACTATGCACCAGTAACTGACCAATAAAGGCTTGCGTACGTGTTACAGGTAAGTGATATGTGTTAGAAAAACAAAACAATATGAAGAACGATTATCTGAATAATTACTATTCTTTTATTTATTCACAGTGCGATATTTATTCATAAAAGAAATTGGAATAAACCTTAACTTTATTTTTTACGGTAGTGGTACATTTTATTACGGACATAAATCCTGCGTAAACCTTGGTAAGTACACGTCCTTTGACTCCTAATTTAAATAATTGGCTTGTGTACAGTTCAAATAAATAGCTTTCTTAATTGTCATTAGGTTTATTTTATTTCCAACAAGTAAAACTTGTTACCGTAAAACATAATATAGCTTAAGTCAAGGCCTAATAACTTGTTCAATAAAGTTAAAAAGAAAATATCACTACGGCTGTAGTCTTCTTTACGACATATCGCCATTGCGATACCTATATATAATAATATTTTATTACATTAGGTTTATTTGTACCGAAACAAACCTTATAAAATTACTTGCTCAACTCAGATTTTGCAACATTATAATTGAAATGTACATACGGTATGAAAATATTATGCAGTTGCAGGTCCACGATAAAATGTATTTGCGCGTAGTGTTCATTCTAGAATATAGGATCACTCTATTTCCTTCCGGAGGTGCAGTAAAGATGACTAGGGCCAGTCGGATTACCAACCCGCCAATGACTCTCTTTAGAAACTCAAACCCTTTTTAGAAACGGTCTGTTTCCAGCAGTCAGTAAGCGTGTACAGATAAGCGTTAGATATATAGACTCAATATTCTCCCTTTCCCTTTTCCTCACATCCCTCAACCCGTTTACTAACCCCTCCCTTCTCACTGCAATGCCAGATACTCTGAGTCTTTAATGAACGACAGTTACCACTTACCCTCAGGTGGACTGTTTGCTAATCTGCCAGTTCAAATATGGTTTATAATATTTAAACATTTCATAACACATCTGACGAATTTTCTACAGCGTTTTCTTTACGTAATATAGAACCCGCTATCTGAAAAATGAGCATAACAAATGGCTCCTCAATAAGCTTAATTTTTGTCATTTTAGTAAAGAAAAATATTACGTTTGCAAAATGACTGTTTTATTTTGTTTCATAAAATATATTTCTGAAGGCAAAAGAACGCAATCAAAATAAATTGTGCAATTTAGTTACACGTAACTTTTCATGAATGTTGAGATGAATGTCTGGCACAAACAATGATAAAAATGCCTAAAGTAAGAAATATGTATTATCCCAACCATTTTATTAAATACCTATTCTTACCTATGAATATCAATTTTAAATTCAGTCAGTATTTGCTAGCAAGTCTTACTAATTATTTCTGCGGACTAGTCCTGCAGATGTAATGTCCTTACCTAATAATGTGGTGACACAGATGTTTGTATTAAATTGTATAACAGTAATGGGGGTTGCTAATAAACATTAAATACAACTATACAAATGAACCTCTGATAAATTGGAGTTAAAATAAATTTTGCTTACCAATTGAAATTTTACAACACGAAAAGTAGAAGCGAAAAACCAGTTTAGCTTAACATAAACAAGCACAAGTAGCATACGATAAATAAAGTTCAGCCTCCTGAATTTGCATAGACAAAATAGACAAAAATCATGCGAGCAGACATCTACCATGTTGAATGGAGATATTTTCTGGTCTGGCTGCTTCTATTTATACGTGATTTGCGAAACTGGCATAGTTTACCTGGCTCTGTATTTAACACAATCCTGACGTAACAACACGGAATTCCGTACACAGTAATAATTACACCCTACAATAAATCGTGTAGAACAGTTGATGCTCGTACAAATGACGTTCGCAACATACAAGCCAAGGGCTATGAACCACACCCGAGGTGATCACCGTAACTCTATTTGATATAACTTCAAAATCATGGGAGACGACACAGCAGCCGTTTTAGTGCCATAAATTGAGTTATCTGGTTTATTACCCGCGCAGGCCAAGTGGTTATAAATCGTTGGTCTCAGCTATAAACGAGGTGCTCTCTAGGTGGCTGTCAATCGGGAACACTAGCAAAATGTCCCTATAAATATTGTTGCAGGTACTCCCCCTCGTATTTCCATACAAAATTGCGGAACGATAGTCGTCTATCATCTCCTTTGACGTTTTTCACATCACGAAATATATAAAGTGACATTGTTATACATATTTGCAAATTGACGACATAAATAGCTGCCTACAAATACCTTAGACTACGACTATTTCGTATATACGTGAATTATTTGTTTGTAACATTCCTGCGCTACATGAGAACTGTATTTTTTTTGAAGAAGAAATACCTGGATTTTCTCTCAACATTTTCCTTTACATAACTTTAAAGTCGTAACATGACATACGAGTATAAGTAATGTGATTTCTAATTCTAGAAGTTGTTATTTTATTTTAACCGATAAGGTTTTGTAAAGAAAATCCTGCACTGGGAAATAAGGTAGACTTACAAACAGCTAATTAACGAACACAACAAACACTCGAAACAATTTGTCGTAGTTAAGAACTCAGTGTGCGAGTTGTGGTCAAAAGTGTTTTTTATACAATTCAAAGGTTGTATGTTTGTTTACCGTAAGCCATTAATT
Organism: Parascotia fuliginaria; assembly: GCA_963082885.1. NCBI lineage: Eukaryota > Metazoa > Arthropoda > Insecta > Lepidoptera > Erebidae > Parascotia > Parascotia fuliginaria. The sequence continues at coordinate 11,887,602 of OY720176.1, read as the reverse complement.
ACGAAACGAAATCTAAAAATAAACGATTACGAGGTAAATTTATCACGTTGAATGTTTCTGTTCGATATAAATATTGACAGTTTTTGAATGGTTTGAGATGGAAAAGGTCCATTAAAGATGTCAAATAAAGTGTTATGATTATTTTTCTGTGGAAAATTCAAAGCTATTGAGTAAAACAAAATTTGGGAGCAGGTGTTCCTGGCGGGGGGTCGGCAGTGACTAATAAGCGGTCACAGCGTCGACTGGCTGCCCGTGGGATTCGCTTACATTTTTAACCATACATATTAGTAAATATGGCTTTTACGGAAAACCTGGTAACATAACACTTGATATTCTTTTAATCATTTTCTCTAAGTCGAAGGTTAAGCTTGCCCGATAAGCTATCTTCTAAATTTAAAGAATATTTAAGGACTAACTATATCGCTTAAATCTTAATCTCTCATTGTGAAGGTAAAGAAATAATTTTTGAAGAAGTTAGCTATCTAAAAGGTCATTTGGAATTTTTTTTTATTTTATAGCCTGCCAAAGTGACTCCACCCCGCCTGATGGTAAGCAGTCAGTTGAATCAAGAAGTGGCCGCCACTATACCAAAAGCCATCGTTTTAAACTGCTGGTATGGTGGCCTCCACTATGGCGGCTGGGAATGGGGTTAGGGGAAGGGAATGAGGGAGGTGAGGAAAGAGGAAAGAGGGAAATTGGGCCTCCGGCGCTCTCACTCACCGATCGAAACGCAGTAGTACGGATACTACTCCTCTTAAGTCCATCTTCTATGAGAGGGTAGTACTTCACCGGACGATCCGGCCCATTCATGCTGAAATCAGCGTGGATCTACTACCGTAATTGACTAAAAACCATGAATCGAAAATACTATGACTTACTTAGTTGTTCTATAAATCTAAAATTTTAAGGGAAGTTGTATCGTAAACTAAATTTTGCGACAAGACTTTAAAAGAACAATCGGAGCGGTTTGCTAGTTACCTATTTTATAAAAAGTTGGTAGGTAAGTACTACTTCCTGAAACTGGAAATCAGATTTCTTTAAATTTTTTTTCAAAATTATACAAAATTTTCTAAACTGCTATCGTTACGCAGATGATTTAAAATTATTCAAAGCCGTGGTTACCTCCAGCTGCCGTAAAAAGAATTTCTCTCTTTGACAGATGTCATTATTTAAGTCACCCTAAACAATTGGGATGGCAGAAGGCACAAATTTTTCCTTGGAATTGTACGGAATGTGAATGACTTTATTTCTAATTTTATTTAAGAATTTAAGTACTTACCATTCATTTTCGGTTTTGTAAATGGCTAGATAAAATCAAAACTTTTAGTACTTTATAAAGTTTGTTTAATTCTTACGTGCTCGATTAAAAAGAATGTAGGTACTTAATAAAACACAAAATTTTTAAATGGCTACTCTTTCACCAAGAGAAAGAGACCACAGCACCGGTAGTACCAGACAATCCTATCGCTCTACATTTTTTAAGATAGTTACGAGTACACCATACGCACTTCTAAGCAACTACTGACGCGGATAATGGCAACAGAGATTAAATTGGCTTCTTCACCAATTTGCGTTTTGAAAATCGTTTTCCGTCTACTATTATGCTATTATATATTATCCAGCATCGAAAACATTAATCTACGCTACTACTACCTATTTCACTCAAGTGGGGTGTGTAGTGAACGTTAAGTATAAGTATTCCCCGCGGCCATACCCTTATTCTTACGGAAATTAAGAACCTCTATTTCCTTTTACTAAGGAAACCTATAGATTGCTTTGCCAATTAAATAAATTATTACCGATTCATCTGGTGTGCTTTGTATAATATGTAATTAAGATACGCAAACGTGTATAAAGTTATTTCAGAGAATACTTAGTAAACTATACAATACGTATGTTAACTTAAGGCATACGGTAGGCTAGGCTAATTGGCTGACATTTTGTAAATTTTACCGTTCATAAGTGTTAATTTAATTAAACTATTTGAATAAATATATATTTTCATTTGTATAATTTAAGAGTACTGTTTACAATACCTAAGAAAGTAACACCTATTCAGCAGTAAGTTAATTCTCGGTTTGGGTTTATTGGTTTGTTTTAAATAAACACAAAAGATTCGACTTACGTACCTACTTGGCTCTCTCTCAACTCTCTCCTTTGCGGTATACATACAAGATAATATGTAAAAAAACTTCAATTAAAAAGAAATAAGTAACATCAATAACAAGCAAACAACAACTCAATTTTTTTTTTACAATTTTGTTATTTAATAAATATATAATATGTATAATTAATTTGTCATTTTGTTATAATCGAGTTTTCACACGATAAGGTCTACTAAAGTAATTGCATATCTGTCTCAGTTTGAATAGAATGTATAGAGTATATATTTTTTTATAAACTTCAGAAATACGTAGATGTTCCAATTATATAAGTATTATAAAACTACATAATTCGTAAAACAGATACAGATAGTAGGTATGTGTACTTTTCATATGATTACTATTTCGATGCCAATTTCAGCTAGCTTAACCAGCTTGTAGGTTTTGCTATAACCCCTCTTTACGATGACATCAGAATATTGTAGAATATGCCGAGCTTTTAGCAGGAGTTTCCTAATTTGATTCAAATCGTCATCTTATGTACTTAGTAGATAATGTTCATTGAACACATATTTTAACTATAAACGTAGGTGTAGGTAGATTAGCTAACTAGCAGTTCCATTAACCTACGGAAATCCTTTTCCGTAGCTTAGTGGAATTCAATTTTGTGAATTTTGATGATGTTTATAAAGTTGTTTTATCATGTTGTTGTTTTTAGCAATATTTGACGTAAAAACAACATACATAAATAAAAACAGCACAACACATTCGGTTCTTTTTTTATGATTTAAACATCGAATTTGTTATTCCGCGTTAAAAGAGAACTTTAATACCTATATTTTAAACCTGACTGTGTCTCTACTTCAGTTCTATTGACGGCTTGTGTAATACGATAATTACGTGATTGGAACCATACAAGTAAATAAAAACCCGCGATCGGAACTAGTTCGGTACGAGTAAATTGAAAACCTCGTACGGAACCAGTTACGAAACTCCGGCCGAAGCGGTTTGTTAAAAGCAACAACTGGGTTGGCTTTGCTATTCTAAACCTTTGAAAAATCGTCCAAAATAAATATTTCAAAGTAAGGCAAAGACAGTTTTCTCTCACTTTTATTTATTTAATCAACTTTATACAATATACAAATAATATGTATTGGCGGACTTAACGCCTGGGGCATTCTCTATCGGTCTACCATTATTATGGTGATATACAGAGGTATGTTGAAACAGGTGTGCATAAGTAACTAAATAATAATTTTATATATACTACTATACCTACATATATAGTCACAAAAACATATGCTTTAAATACATACATATATATATTTGTGGACGTCCTGATTTCAAGAGAGATGGTGTTCCAAAGAAGGATGGATTGAATGTGTGATATGCCTGCCAATAAGTAGTGATTACCAGTGCCACCAGTGCTACCTTTTAGACAACATTTAAATTTATTATGTAAACCGTAGATTTAAGATAACATTTTTTTCTCTGACGAATTTAATCCTAAATAAATGCCTACCCACTAATCTGTAAAGGTGATGTTCCATCATTTTGGCAGCGTGTCGGAAACCAATCAATCTGCAAAGAGCCTATTAAACCGCGGATCCCTGCATATTTGTTACTGACTGGCCAAATTAATTGATGTCTCAATCATTCCGCCTGGCTGTTATAAGCACCGTGGAATTCTGCTGGTATAAGCGACGGTTTCTTGTGACAAAACATTAATAAGAGTCTTGTACTTATTCAAGAATAGTAGTGTACGGAAAGACTGATCACCCAAATTATACAGCACAGGGTAAGAACTACCTTCAGAAAATTGCTATTACCTGTTATCTCTTGCATTGCCTACTTGAAGATTGTGTTGTGTTCTTATTGACTATTAATGGTTTTAAAGGCTATTTATTAAACAAAATACTACGTTGTCAGCAAAAGACTTTGACTTCTAAAGTACTTAGGTTTTTTCTAAAGCATGCTTTATTTTATAATGTTTTAATTTTTATTGTTATTTTGACGTTCATATCTATTACCGATGTTTAAATGAAATAAACGTTATGCTACTTTATTTTATAGCAGATATTTAGACATATATACCCTTACTATTTATATATATATAATACTTCACAAACAATATTTTCGCTAATATAATTTTCGTCTACGTACGTCGTACGCATTGTTGTTTGAAATCGAGAGTCATGTCACGTTTGAGACAAACTGAATTGTTGTTATATGAATATAAAAGTAACAGCGACGAGCTGCTTCTAAAGTATAGATACAAAACTATATCCTGGGTGCGGTAAGTAGAGAAGTAGATAAGTGAGTAATGTTTCTCCACAAGGTACGAGCACAATGCTCGATTAATTGTCGAACACTAACTAACACGAGCATTAAACGTAAGACCAAAGGCTATTTAGCACACTAATACTACGCTGACACAAAAATGTATTAAAACAGTTTTTAATAATGTTACCCTAGACTTGTCTAAACGGCAATAAGTTGTTAAACGCATTTTATATCTAGGCAGTATTTAGAAAAGTTTTATTAGGCATGAAAAATAACAAAGCAGAAATAACCTTTTATAAAAACCTACTGTAATAATAACAGAATATAATTTACCTTACAAAAAACAGCATACGTCAACTGATACCGTACAAACGTACTCGAACAACTATAGAAACTCAAAGGTCACACGGTGAACTACTACAATACAAACGTAACAATAGTGCACAACTTGATAATGACAGGTTTCTGGTCGATTGAAATTATCAGAGCCACCCATTTCCCTCTTTATTAGGGATCAATTGTAGATTTGGTCTAGTAATAACCTCATTTCCTCGGTCAAACGGTCTTAATTGAGCCGAAAGGCAACTATAGTTCACTCAATGGACTGGCCTGTTGGTCTAGTGGTTAGTGAGCCTGACTGCTAAGCCGGAGGTCGTGGGTTCGATTCCCACCCAGAACAAACCTTTGTGTGATGAGCATGATTGTTTATTCTGTGTCTGGGAGTAATTTATCTATAATATGCATGTATTTACAAAAAAGAATTTATATAAGTAGTATATCAGTTGTTTAGTACCCATAACACAAGCAAATATAATTGCTTAACTTGGGGCTAAATGATGTTGTGTGAATGTGGTAGAATATTATTAATTTTCTTCATGTTCACTTAATAATTAGTGCCCTATATATTCTTGTTGTGTATCTTGTTGTAACCTTTTTTCTATCCAATTAAATTATGGCATGATAGTAAATAGTTCTGATATCGTAAGTGTTAAACTCGATGAAACGACGAGCAATTGCAGAGGAAAGTTGCCAAGTGGCAACAATACGGATTGAACATCACTGAGTAGGTCGACCTATCACTTGAACCGGCAATTTAGCAGCTAGTCCATTGTATGCATATAGCATAAAACTACCAACTTAAGACAGGTTCCTGCTAAACAGATTACCGACGCCGCGACGTCTAAAAATGCTAATGATAACTTTAGCAGTTATTAGCGTAAAACTAAAGGGTATATACTCTAAAATCGGCTCACATATTTTTTTTTTAAATGATTCAGTTGTTTGGCTTTAATTTTACATTTTGTAATAAAAACGTGTGCACGGAGTGAAGATGTGTAAAGCAACGCGTCAATTTCTTATGTGACGAATGTTCTGACATGGACATGTCCATGCTACAATTGTGAATTGTTTACCAAAATTCTTTCTTTGTTAAAAACAACGTGTCCGTAGATAGGTGACCTATTGTGGCATTTTACTTTAAGCGTCTTCATGCTTTAGAAGCAGTGGACTCTGGTTATCACTATGATTTGGTAGTCGTTAAGCCAAGTTAGAATTAAAGGTCGTGAGAAATTCCAACAGCAGCGGGTGGTCATAAATTTTCCTTTACAGCAACACTGTTTATTTTTTGTATATCTGTTACGCGAATACTCCGTCAGTAAAATTATGATTTTAATGTTTTTTTTTGTTGGTAGGTCTTAACTTTTTATTTTGGTTTGTAGTTTCTGGGATACAGGGTTCAGCGATCAGCAAAAGTTTGATAAGGACTTTAAACCTCTATTTATTATGTTCCCTATCGTCACTATTTTCTTCCAAACAGCGCTGTCTCATTTGCGCAGCACGTTTGGTAGACCCATCCATATTAAATATATTAACAATACACAATTACTTCTCACTAAAAGTTTTTTTTAGAAAAAAAAACTAAAACCGACCTCAAATTAATTCCTACTTGTTTAATCCTTAACTAAAAAGTAGGAAATAATAATTTAATTACTTCAAAGCAATGAGCATTAAGGCGAATCATGAAATCATTCATACCTATCTATTTCTATACTATTTACAATTTATAATCAGTTATTTTGGAGTCGGTGCCAGCCAAGAAGGATCATAATGACCTTAATAAATATAACCTACTAGCAAAAATAACCTAATCAATTAATCTATTAATATATGAATGTAAAATAAAGATTTAATACAAGAAATAAAACGGAAGCTGATAAGAGCGCATAATTTTTTTTAAGTATGTAGACAAAACTATTAATGACGTCTGCCTTCACGCTTCTGATCACGTTCGGGTAGTCCCCCGCGCTTGCCATTGCCAAGGAAAAGGCAGAATTTAAAATCCTTCTTGGCTGGCACCGACTACAAAATAACTGATTATAAATTGTAAATAGTATAGTAATACATAGGTATGAATGATTTCTTTGATTCCCCTTCAATGTTCATTGCTTTGAAGTAATTAAATTATTATTTCCTACTTTTTAGTTAAGGATTAAACATGTAGGTATTGTTTTGACGTCGGTTTTCGTACTTTTTTTTATATTTTTTTTTTGTTAACAGTTTGATAATATTGCACAATGTATGAATTCTACTCTAGAAACCGAAAAGAGGATACCTACATAAATATATTTTAACCAGTAGGTAGCTCATTAAAGGATTATCTAATTTTGCAGTCATGACATTCTAAATAATATTAGAACTCCCACGCTCTTTGTTGTAGGCACAAGCCTCTTACACATAATGGGGCTTATCATATATTAAACTAAAGGTCAACCATTAATAAGTATAATATTATATTTTGGCGCTTGAAGTTGATCAGGAATAAATGACACACATCGGTAAAAAAGAATAAGAAGTCTTATTAAACAGAACATAAGATTGGAACATGAACAACTATAAACACTTAAAACAATTTTGTTACAACAAATAATTTTATAGACAAAATAGTTAAACCTATCATAAAGAAATTCAACAAGGTGTGTGACAACTCAGTACTAGATTGCTTATAAAGCGTAGGTAACATTTAGATTTTGATCGGTATGTCCAGAGGAAAACATATTCCATATTTTATTAGGTAAGCTCTCCTACGCCAGCGAACAAACCTATAGCGATTGAAATGTTTAAAATTGCGTACAATGAAACGGTCGGCGCCGGTACTATACAAACACTCACGACGCTCTTTTCGGTTAGTTGTAAAAATTCAAATGAATAACATTTTGTTGGTAAATTGTTGAGCTATATTTTACCATAATATACTAGTCGTATAATTGGTGAATATGTTTTTCATGTATGATTTGCGATTGACGTAGTATTAGGGAAAATTGCCTAGAATTTCCTGTGCTTAGAAGGTGCTTGTTTACTCACAATTAATAGCCACCTTATTGCACTGATCAGAAAATATGTACTCTACCTTAAACTCTCCTAAAGTCTGATGAAGATTTATTTACTTATAAGTTACCAGTTTGCAACTTACTTAGTAGGGCAATGAAAGTATATGAGGCTCTTAGGCTTCAAGTTCGACGTTTGTATAAATTGATAATGGGTTTGCCTGTTGAAAAACTCTTATCATAAATCGGTAGTCGAACTGAGGGAAATTACGTTTTGTAATTTTGAATTTACGTTTGTCTGCTACTTTGTTGGTACAAAAACAAAACAAATTCAAGCAGGACGGTAGCTAGAAACTTTATGTACTTACCTACTTCACTTCGAAAAAGTTTCCACTACACAGCATTGATTAACTACTTATTGAACACAGCCTGTAATTAATGAACTTATTGTAATAATTTCCATTGGCATACACGTTTGTTTTCATTTCATCCTCAATAAATTTATTATAAGTCAGATAAAACGAATTAATCGCTTAATTGTACATTAATCTCGTTTTAATAACCGTACAGCAAATATTAAATATTGAAAACAATCAACAGAGCTGAATATGTAATTGGTGAACAAATAGACGCAGATGTGAGCTCTATAATAAATTTAACATAATAACATCACAGTTTGTGAGCACTCTAAGGTAGGGCAGACAATGATAAATCAATTAATCAATAGGGCACATATATGCGTAATAACTAAAATGTTAAACTTCAAACTGCATCTAAACATCTTAGGAAATTAAGCATATTTCAGTATCAATGTGATTTTCATACAGTAAAGGAAAACACAATGGGTAAACCTGAAAAATAATAACATTAACAAGGATTTCAAGAGTCGAAGCGCTCTGATACTAAGAATGGCCCGTTTAAAAAATATCTCTCAACACCTCTAGTTTACTCCATATAGGTATCAAACGAACTCAGGATTTGAGCATCTATTTAGCAACCTGCTACCAAGGTTGTGTGATTAAGGCAATTTAATAAACCTTTATAACACATAAAAACCTTTTTTATGTTTATTTCGGTCGTAATCAAATATATTATCTAAAACAACCTACATTCCATAACATAATGTATGATGTTCTGGCGCGGCTTCTAAGTCGTAAAATTTAATGATAACACTCATTACGACTGCAACTCTCCAGTACAGATCTGGTTTCATCTACATGCTTACTTATATAGTACCTATTTCAGAAATTTCTTTTCTACTTTTAAGAAATAAGTGGTTAGTACAGAAAATTTGATTGTAAGTAATTACACAAAAATGTACAAATTATAACACAAACCAAAAATATCAGTTGTTATCGCTTCCTAATAATAGTATAATGAAGGAGGGTGTTTAGGCAAATTTTCGCCTTCAGTTGGCGCCACTTTGGTAAAAGGTCTTCCACTTTTACAGCGCTATCAAAGCAAATATTTTTCAGTGTTTATTTCAGAAGTAGTAACGTTTAATTTACAAAATAGATAATTTACGTGCTTAAGGATAAAAGAAAACTGCTAAGAGGGCTTTCAAAAATTGCGCTCACGAGGTAGCAGCACCGACGCATCAGGTCTACCAGTCAAGTGCTTTTTGAAAGTTAACACCTGATTGGCCCAATGTAAAAGTGAAAGTGGGCCAACTAGTGTAAGTAAGAATAGGTATCAAGACGGTATAGAGGCTTAAACGCAAAAAATGATAGTGTGATAGATTTTTTTTTAATTTAGGAAAATAAATAAGATACAAAATATCAGATAAAATAAAAGACATACCCGTGCCCGCACTAGATAACATCGCAAAAAAATATACTTAAAAAGAATGATGACATTGACCACAATCAACCTTTGTGGGTTAATAAAGATTTTATTTACCCACAAATGTTTTATTTAGAGCAAAGGATTCAAAACATAGTCATATATTACTGCAGGTAACCCTATTCGTTAGTCGGGGGACAAACTGACCAGTCAAATTGCGGGTTATCTACAAAGTTTTCTTTTCGGTCGACGCTTGTTCTCTCTTAATATCCGGAAAATCCTGACGGAAAATACTAGTGATTTGCAACTTCCGAACACGAAATTACCTACAAGAGTTTTACAATTTCTTTTGTGCTTTTGTATTTATGAAAGTTTATATACAAAATAAGAATTGTAATTTTGTCCCTCTTAGGTATCTATTACTTTATACGCTATACAAAACTAAAAACAGGCGGAGAAATGTCATCAACTTTACGATGTCCTGATAAGGCTGGTGGGCAAATATATATATACATGTATATGTAATCTTCAGTAATATTTCTATTTAGATAATTGTATGATAAGGATGGAAATATATTTAGAACGTACAGGAAAAAGCATTGAACGGATTGATTTGTAGATTAATTTCTTTCATGTTAATAGAGCCGACTCTCAAGTAACATAAAAATTATGTTATTATTATTCTTATTGTTTAATTATTTTGACTTACCTACCTTCTGTGGTTCAGTGGTACTGTGTACGGACTCCTACGCAGAGGTTGCGGGTTCAATTCCCGCTCAGTAGAAATATTTGTGTGCTTGAACATGTCTATTTGCATTGGTCTGGGTGTTTCTAGCTATAATATTATGTATGTAATTACAAAAAAAAGTATTCAAGTACGTATATCTGCATTCTAGAACGCATAATACAAGCTATAATTTAAGTTTACTTTGGGTCTAAATAGCGTTGTGTGTAGTAGTTGAGATATTATATTATTATGTTTTTTTTTCGTTTATAACAAACTACACCTACCAACCAGTTCCTGTTTGTTTTCACATACAGAAAAGGTATGAGCATTGATCACCACGCTTATTCAAGTATGATTAGCAATTTCAGAGTATAGAATACAGTAAAAATAATTGTAAAATAAATTTATAATATTGAATTTTATTTTTAGTAAAATTCAATATTATAACAAACTAGATAAAATAATATTTAAATTCATTTTCGATTGAATTGATTAATTTCTTTTTATAAATTTACTAAGTATCATCTACGGTTAATTGCAATGGGAAATTAGAAATTAAACAGACTCACACTTAAATACGTTTAATATGTAATAGCCTTAAGAAAAGGATTACGCGGTTACAGCTGCACAAATGGTTATTATAAACTATAGCAATCGTTTTCACTGTGGCTAATCCCAACTTTACTGGAACCATAACTGTGCCATAACCATTGTCGTGCGACTATAAGGAGAAAACTGCCCTCCAGGAATTAGAAATCATTTAGCGCACCATGGACTCATAAAACTGAACTAACATAACCTAAGTATAATACGAACATTACGCTAGCCATACCTCGTAAATTAAAAGATTAATACGAGTGGTCTAGAGCACTAATGACCCAAGTGCAATAAATTCTTTTTCTACCACTACTTAGCCACAGTCGTAAGGGAAAAAATAAAAGAACTTCAAAGAGTAGAATTAAAAATAAATATAGCGTTTTTTTCCAAAGAGCGATCAATACTGATATTTCCTAAAACGACAAAAACTCATGATTTTATTCCTTACTAAATTTAACGATACTGGCAAATCTCACTTAAAAAAGTATTAGTTCGTATAACTCTAGACAAATACATATTTGTGTGATCTTATTAATATTATAAATGCAAAAGTTTGTGTGTATGTGTGTGTGTGTGTTTGTTATTACTCAGCGCCTAAACGGTTGAATAAAAATTTCGATAAAAAAACGATTTCAATAAAAATTAGTATGTAGATAGATTCGGTGCTGGAGACGGACATAGGCTACTTTTTATCCCTAAAACCGGTCTGGTTCCCAAGGGAGACAAAACACATTTTAGGCGTGGGCGAAGCCGTCGGGCGCAACTTGTCATAAATATAATATATGTACGTTGCCGATAGTACCAATGTACTTTCTGGTTAGTAATAGTATTAGTAAAATCACTCGCTATTTATACAGGGTGCTTGTTCCTTGATGCCAGAGATGAAAGACAACATTTAAGTAATTACTCATGATCTTAGAACAAGGACTCTACTATTGCACACTAGATATATTTACACATACATTTTCTACCTGCTTTAGTTAAGCTATACTTAAAATTGAAGGGCCTCATCCGCCGTGTTGTCCCTCTCATAATAGTCTGGCTTTAAATGTAATTTTGCTAAAGTCTAATTTAGTATAGCTACTGAGACCGAAGAATTTCTCAACTGCACTAGGTATTTTTATTTGGTGGCTATATCTAGAAGGTGTTCTATTGTTACAACTTCGTGCAAAAAAATTAATCTCACGTTTAATTTACAGAAATACAAATCTTTAAATTAAATTATATATTCGTATAATTCACATTGATCTGTAGTTACTGTAGGTAAGTACAGTTCTTATTTATTTAATATAGGTGAAAGAAGCTCGATGCGAAGTCATCCACCGATACATAATGTAGCAATATCCAGCCTATTCGCCACAGTGCTGACAAGACTGTTAAAGCTTTTGCGAACTCGCCGCATCAGGGAGGCAGTTCTTAGTCGCATAATAGCGTAGAAATCTGGTACACCAGCCTGTGCAAATATCCCTGATGCACTGTAAAATCGTGGTAGCCCCAACATCACAGTGAAGGTGTTGTTGTACTGGACACGCAGAGCGCTGTACGAGTTTTGTGTATCTGCGACCCATAGAGCACACGTGTACAAGAACTGGCAATAAACCCTAAACATTGTTACCTTAACGTCCCTTGTACAGCGCGCAAACCTACGGGCCAGCATATGACACTTAACCGACAGCGCTCTGCGTTCCCTTTCTAAGTAGCCTATAGTCCCAGTTGCCCAGGTATTTGAAGCCCGACTCTTTTAAGGAGAATCCCTCTCAGTGTCACTGGTAGAACTTCGTCATAACTTCTGTTACCCGCTTTAAACACTAACAGTTCACTTTTTGTTGCATTATACCTGAGACCGTGGGTGGCCGCATAATTTTCACACATACGGAGTAGTCTCCGTAATAGATGGGCTTAGCAATACTATGTCATCTGCGTAACTAATATTATTTACAATTAGCCCGTCTATTAACAGTGGTATTGGTAACCTCACATATTAACCGGTTGACATACATATTGAAAAGTCTGGGTAAACTTAACTCCCCCTGTCTCACCACACAGTCCAACTTGTATGCCTCCGAAATAGCACTTTCCCATCTCACATAGTTGTCCTGATTCCCATACACACGTATATTACACACATTGGTCTCTTGGTTTAATGTGTGCCTTATGATTGAGGTTATTTGTAGCCTTCCAAAAGATATCAATGTCTTTAGCATCATGATTATTAGCATTAACGTTCATCTTTACGTGAATTTTGTTATTTTGATATAACTTTAATGTTGTTTTAAATAATTTTCTTGTTAACCATATTTATATACAAGGTACCGCTTCTAACTTTGTCATATTCTTTCACGAGAACAAAGTATTGACGAGTCTGGTCGGTGAGCGTCATAACATCTTTAACTTTGTTACAACCTGTTTTGTGGATTTGTTTCGTTTTGCTTGTATGTATTACTAGGGAGGGGTCCGCCCTCGCTTCGCTTCGATATCAAAAGTTTCATCCGATTTCACAACAAACTCCTACGAAAAATATCATAGCAATAGAGTCGTATTGCATCCGCGCCTTCCATTTAGATTTAATCTAAATGGAAATATTGAAATTCTGAAAATCACTAAATATAATTTGTTAAACATAATAATAACATAAACATGGCCTATGTTATCAGCCGAATTCATTAGTTTCTAAATGTAGAATGAAGAATTTTTTTAATCGATAATATAGATCTTTAGTTAAATCGTTGCAAACAAACAAACATACAAAAAATCTAATCTTATAATATTAGTTTAGATTTAGATGACTATAAATTGAAATCAGGTCGTCCATAAACCGTCATGCATTTAAAATAAAAGTTTGGAATTTGCTTCTGAGCAACTAAAATGGCATGTTTTGTCACAGTTCTGGTATTGCCACATTTCCTATATATTTTTGTATGTTAATTTTATTAATATGTGTATAAATTGTAAGTATTATTATATATTTAATGTACATATGTGAAGGTATATAAGTATATGTAGTTATGTGTATTTACATACGTAAGTAACATACTATTTATTCAGCTCCTAAATTAATTTATTTGCTTTGAAATATCTCTACATCTTCCTATATTAACTGGTAGAGAATGCTTCAGACATTAAGTCCGCCATTACATATTGTATGCATAAATTATAAAATAATTCTATAATAGTTCTATGAAATATGTTAGATACAATAAAATTTATCACAGCAGTGTCTAAATTCTATAGGAAAATCAACATTTCTTATTCTATCTATTGTAACAATATTCCCTTTATGTGTCTGCTTCGGCTTTGGTTAATCATATTAATATTAGTTTATACGAGATTGTTTAGAGGCTGGTTATAAACGCAAGAACGTTATAAATATGCTTAATTATAAAATTATAGCGTGTTTACATCATCAAACTACCCTCACAAAACGTATATCGTGTCATCAAAGGTTAATCTTCTTTCAGCCATTTCACAAAGCATGATTAAAAATAATGTAATACACAATACTGTAACCAGATTTGGACTCTTTTCAACTTATTTATTAGACATCCATAAATTGTAACCTATATGTTGCGAAGTAACAAATTTATTATATTTCGCCTCAATTTATTTTATATTCTAATATTTAATTTTTTCATTTGCATTACACACTTGCTTATACTCATGTGATATCGTAAGAGACAAGGACCAATTAGGTACATACAACACCACGAATAATTTAATTTGAAGTATTTTATATAACTGTGCTTAAAACAGTTTTAGGTATAATCAAGATTCCAATTTCAACCAAACTCAGTTCTAAAATATTATACTCTTCAATCTTAACTAAATTCTAATAAATATATCTGGTTTAATTGTGGGCTTAACAAGTTTAGTTATACAAAGAAGCAGACGGTTTTATTAGTTTTAACTCTTTTATGCGTGTCATTGTCTCTCCCACAATGGTTTCATGTGCGACATTCGTGCAATGACACAACTGGGGTGGCTTTTCATAAACTGCCTTTGAGCGAATGGGACATGGCCATTAGCGTGTGAGAAAAGCTCTAAATTTCAACAGGGCGACATCCGATGTCGGTGAATTTCTTTTGTGCCCTGACAGTTTATTACGAGAACAAAAGCATGACGTTGTTTGAACAGACCCGCTTTAGATTTTACTACGCTGATTACACATTACTCAAGATCTACTCTATTGTGACGAAGATCAGTATTCCCTTTCAATTTCTAAAAGGAATTACATTTGACTGTAATTTACCCCAAGACGAATCGAATTCATCACTCAGTTGATGAAATCGCTCTTTCTCGCTGATAAGACGTAAATTGACGAATTATTTCTAATTTAAAAACGGAGTTTTCCTCTTTATAAGAATGTGGTAATGAGATAACGCTTTATACAAAATGCTAAATATTTTATTTGTAATTCAAATTATTTATTATTGTAAGAAAAGATTTTTATCCATGTTTAATTTTTTGAGAACATAACTATATCTGAGAGCTTATAGGTCAACTATGCATAGTAAATCTTGTATTATTACATTTACATGTTATATTTCAGAACAGTTTTGATAATCTAGAAACTGTTCACAATTTTATCTATTAATATTTTGATGTCTGCCGTTCATCTTTGTCACTCTCGTTCTTGTAGGTATAATAAGGGTTTAGTAAATACAAATTTTGATCGAATGACTTTTTTGTTTGTTATCACTTAGTTTCGTCGTAAGTACGTAAATTTGAGAACTATGTTCATCTTATACTTAGCAATGTCATAATAAATAATCTTAATTGTCTATCTTTCAGGTTTAAGAATCCTACTAGAAAAGTAACTATTTTCAGTGCCAATAAATGTACGATAAACTGAGATACTTACTTGCATACAAATACAAAACGCAGTAATGATCCTGTAGCATGACACAGCTTGGCGGCCATGTTCTTGCTGTTTTACACTCAAATACGCTGTTAAGTTTTAAAATTGTTTATTCCACTCGTACTTTATTAAAAATGCATGCAGTCGCTTTACAGTTTGGTTTATCGCATAAGCTGAAACTCTCGTCCATGAGACGAAAACAGATTATCTAACAATGAAGTTCCTAGCTCATAACATAAAGAAAGCAGATAAAGCTAAACTGAAATTGCATGATAAAAACCAAGTAGTAAAAAATTAAGCTAAGGTTTCATTTGATACGTGTAGAAAACTTTAAAACTCATCAAATGTCTCTAAGCGAAACAATTATTGCAAACATAGTAGAAATTTGGTGTAAACTACCATGCCAACAAAAAAGTTCAAAATCATGACAACTTCGTTGATAAACGTTAGTACTGATAGACATTCTAAAATACATCTAATCTCAATAATCTACTTCTTGAAATTTCTCAAATACATACAAAATATGATTTAGGCATAAATTATAAGGCTTCTCTGAAGTTCTCTGTATGTCTCCCTTTTATGTTTACACTAAATTCAGAACTAACAACAAAAGTCAAATTGTAAGTTCTTTAGGAAACGTGTTGTAAAGAAAATAATAATATTAGCACTGGAAAGTGTGAATAAACCGACAACACTTCAGCACGAGCCGTGCTCATTAATAAACTCCAAAACTTTAGCTCAGTATAGTCCCCATGTACACAAGTAAGTTCAGTTACACATTGCGAATTTTTACACCGACCGAAAGCAGCGATTTAAATATTTTACAGGCCTTAATTGCTGGTTTTACGTGTTCATAAATCAATATTAGAGGTTTCCTAGTAAAGTAACCACGACGCGAATCGATAGATACCTATGCAGCTTAAGAGTTAGGTAACAGTCGCTTTATGTAAGTTACTGATAGTCATAACTGGTTAGATTCAATGAGAGCTCCCAGTATAATTAACCCACCAATGAAGAATACTGTTTAGCATTCGAAGAAAAGTAGAGCAGCGAAAATACTGCGCAAACACTAAACGCTAACTAACGATTGATTAAAACAAACTAAGATTGTGTTCCTGGTGCTGAATTGGGTATCGAGAACTTATCGGGGGTATTGTTCTGTCAACAGTGCTTAGTTTCTTAAGCAACCCGTAAAAAAATTAACTTATTTATTCGGCGTCAAGGTTTCTGACATTACAAACGTCTGTAACGTCTGTTTGCTTAGCATCGCTTTTGCTTTAGCACTGTAGTGATAGTAGATACCGATAGTATTATATTTTTTTATTATCTACATATATTAGATATTAATAACACTATTACAACAATATACAACATGAATGCCAACTCCTTAAAATTACAACGTCGAAATGGACATTATGAGCTATGTAAAATTTCTAAGTGTGTGAGATCTTTAACATAAAAATTCAGTGAATGCGACAAAGAGAGTATTAAAGTTGTCTCGCGAAACTTGCTTAGTAGTGAAACAAAAACAATCTTAATTGTATCCTCAACCTAGCCTTACCTACAGTTTTATAGATGTACCTATAGTACATATCTTTAAGTATACAGGGATAAACAAAAAAAAGTAGTTTTCATAGTTTGTAGCAATTGAAGTAATACGACTTCCACGATCAATCTGAATCTAGATTTGCCGTATGCGGCCGTAAACACGCATACGGCCCTTTTTATGGGGAGCAGTAGATTTGTTATATAAATTTTCACAAGATACATGCAACTCTTTTACAGTCGAGCGTAACTTGTTAAGTAAATTCGCCTTTAGTTTAGACGGAACGCTGAATAATGTTCGCTTGAAATCGAGATCAACATCCAAATCGAGTGGAATACTCATTTCAGCATACCTTTGACACTTTGCCGAACGGACGTATGCATGACGTGCGTCCTAACAATGTTACACAAAACAAGAATGTCTTTTAAATAACTCAGCTGTAGTCTACTGTAATACTATACTGTAAATACTAGCTTGTACGAAATTTATCTTGACATCGAGAGAAGTTAACCATTTTTCCTCTTCTTTTTTAGACTACAAGTTTTATACAAAAAATTGGAATTTATAGAAAACCTACTAACGTTTTTCCTGCTTTGTTTACTATTATCATTACTGCTCGGCTCTTATAGGTGGTAAGTTAATGTATTTATGTATCAAAACCTTCTTCGGGAAACGCACAACATAAAAACTGCATCCAAATCCATTGAAGTTCTTGTGATTAGCGTACAGATAGACAGACTCTTTGAGGCGACTTTCTTTTTTACTATGTATACTCTTTTTCCTGACCCCTTAAACGGACATAAATGTCATGTGTTTATAATGAGGCAATGACAGATCAACGCGCAGCTCATGAATTTCTATAAAATGACTAAACCGTTGCTATTAGTAAAGAGTTTTACCCACTTTACCTCAGAGATGCAATGATAGATTTACCGTATCAGTTAATAGTGTGAACGTCAAAAAATACCTGTACTGACAGGACTTAATACTGTTAAAATTCGAAAACAGCACGTGTGTTTAAAAATAAAACAAATTAGGCTTTTTATTACACTAGAATTAAACCGCCCTAGGGAATGAACCTACGAGGAATTAGTGTTTTTATATTACTTTTCCTTTACAAAATTGAATACTTTAACTAACCCTTATTTGCCCCAACACACATTTAATTTGGAACTTTTACCGTTTAAGATAAAATCAAAATTTATGAGTTTTCCAATATTTCCAACAGCATTGTAATCAAACAAAGTAATTGAAAACGACCGTGACGTCACGTGATTGTTTAAATATTGCTGCTCCATTTTTATGAAAGAACATTTACGGGGATTGCTCGTAATGTCTAACAGTTTAGATGGTCATCTACCCACTACAGTTTCACTGACTGTCATAGGTTTTATGCCAACTCCAGAGAATTACTGGTGTAACACACAAAATACTTGTCTTATAATATTTGTCTATTACCGTTAATTGTATGTTTGTTAAGTCCCTCTCACGACAGGGTTAATTCTCAAATGAGACATTTTTAAAACAAAAAGAAAAGTTTTATGTCGTGTCATAATAACACATATGACACATATGACACAAAAACAGAAAACACACGTTTATTACCCTCCTTAACTGCGGTAGTCGGGCAAAAATTATCTACATAATACGCGATTTTTGCTAGTCTTATATCATTTATTTACTTTACGTATTGTCCGCTATATTGGCTTAGTACTTTCTGACGGAGTATTACAGGATTCATCGCTGAGACACAGGCTAGCTCAGAAAGCAGCCGAAAGAAAGTAAGATTTTATTGTGGCAGTATCTTCCTTAATACAAATATTTCATGCTTAGATTTTTTGTGCTATATTTTCCCGCGTCTTTGCTTACTGCTTTGCTCTCTTCGCCAGTAGCGTGATGCTACATAACCTATAACCTTCCTCAATAACTAGGCTTCCATACGTAAAATATTTTTTTAAATCCGACTGGTGGTTTCAAATAACAAACAAAACAAACAAACTCTTCCGCTTTATACGAGTAAAATAGTATAGATAACCTAGCATTTCATTTGCATTCATGTTAAGATAAACTTACAGAGAAAACAGGGATCGCTTTATAAAAATATTAATTAACGAGAACTTTCAAGTTTTTTAAACATGACTGAATAACTTTAATAGTCACGCATTAACGTTATGGTTTAAACGGGCATGATAGCCTATTTTATTATTATAAGTTAAAATTCAAGAACTAAAGAGACCCATCCAGTGGGATGAGATAACATCCTGGAAGGTTCAAAGTGTCCTCAAGCCGGATCGCCAATTTCCTTTGTAAAGTTATTAGGGAAATTGCTCTCAAAATAAATATAGTATGAGAAGAGAATACACCTTGTTTATTACTTAAGTGTAGACACCTACTTAGCTTTGGTATGAATAGTTAATGATGAAATTGTTTCCGACCCTCGAAACAGCCAAATATAAGACTCAGTCTGTCGTGAACAGTTCTGTTGTACGTGGCATTAACCCAAAGGTTCATATTTGTCACTATAAACATAAAATGAACATGGGTTTATGCGAACAGGCGCTTCGTGCCCTAATTCAAACGTTGCTCGTTAATTATTTAGTTAGATACATCTCGGACAAGCTTCGAGCCAAGGGCTGAGGGCGAAACCTTTGTAATTGCTTGTACACTTTGAAATCCTAAGCACACTATTATACTCGTACGTACAAACGTGACATACACACTAGTGAACCCGTTACATATACGCCTGTTGGCTGTTTGTTATAATGTTTCTCTAGCTCTATTAGCTAACTGGAAACAGTTACAAAGAAAAGATTATAATGACATGTACATACAAAATAATTTTACTAAATGTTTCTTGCTTATGAAATTGTATTAAAATCCAACAGTTTAGCGGTAATAAAAGGAAAATCATTCTATTTGCATTAATTGCCAGACTTACCAATATGCTATCTGGGCTAAAAGTACTTTTACAATCTAAGTTAGTTGTGGCTGTTCTGTAAATCGTATTTTCCCTTTTCTTCTAACGAAACAATTGTACGGTATTTTGATTCCGCTTTTAAAAGCTATATTAAAAACTAACAAAATCCATTACACCTGCTAACACTGTTGTTGCAGTACTACATTTTTAGTAACACGAAAGTTATAGACTTTCATGTTATTAAAAATTTAGTCAAATGCTGATATTAAGTTTTCTTTACTTGATGTTGTTAACACATTTTTTACCCCTGTTTAAACATAAATTTGCCGTGAATATTAAATAAGCTTTCATCGTTTTATAACATGTGCATTGTAGAATACATCAGTAGCAGTGTTGCCAGTGACCGATTTTCAGAAGTTACAGAAGCCAGCTTAAAAAAAAAAGAAAGCTTTTTCAAATCAAAAGTAACATTATTTTTATTGATTATCTAGCTTACCACGGCGCAGTTTCACCCGCGTCTTTGCTTACTGCTCTGTTTCCGTCGCCAGTAGCGTGATGTTACATAGCCTATAACCATCCTCAAGAACTTCAAAAGTGTTCAAAATATTTTAAACACTTTTGAAGTGCCTAAAATAGTTTTTTCTGCTTTTTAGTTAAAGATTCAACATGAAAGCAAAAGAAATTAAAGGAGGATTAACGAAATCATTGATACTTTAAAATACTTTAGTATTTACAATTTTGTAATAAAAATGTAACCGATCGCTGTCTGTACATGGAAAATATATGAGAAAAAAAAATATTGGGGCCTTTATCAACGCAAATAGAACACAAAACAATGATTGTTACAATTTTTGTCTGTTTGTCTGTTTGTCTGTGCGTTTGTTCACGCTCATCTCAGAAACGGCTTATCCAATTTAGATATGGTTTTCACTAATACATTGTGGTAAGCTTCACTTAACATTTAGTGTTTGTTTCATGTTTTTTTTTTTTTTATTGCCTACAGTGGCAGACGAGCCAACAGCCCACCCGATGGTAAGTGGTAACTGTCGCTCATAGACTTCTGCAATGCCAGGGGCTCTGCGAAGTCGCTGCCTACCGTGATATTAATGCTCTAAACCTCGTTTGAAGAAGGACATGTCATAGCGCTAGGGAAACACCGCAGCTGGTAGTTCGTTCCAGAGCCTGCACGTACGTGGGAGAAATGAACGCTGAAAACGAACCGTGCTAGACGAGATCGTGTCCAGGTAGTATGGATGAACTTTGCTGCGATGTCGAGTGGTGCGATGATAGAAAGGAGACGATGGCACCAAGTCAAACAGTTCCTCAGAGCACTCCCCTTTAAACATACGATAGAGCACGCATAGAGAGCCAAAGTCCCTCCGCTGCTCCAGTGACTCCAAATTGTCTGTGAGATTGGGATCGTCGACGATTCGAACAGCTCGCTGTTGGAGGGAGTCAAGTGGGTCGAGCTGGTATTTGGGGGCTCCTGCCCACAGGTACAGAGAACAGTACTCCACGTGCGGTCGGACTTGTGCTTTGTATAGCACAAGCCGTTGAGATGACGTAAAGTACCATCTAGCTCTGTTCAGGACGCCCAGCTTTTTGCTCGCCAGTTTGGCTTTGTCTTCCAAATGACTCCCAAATTGGACCTTGCTGGATATTTAAACGCCGAGGATCCCAATGTCATCGGAGATACGGAGAGAAACTCCTTGGAACTGAGGCGCTATAACAAAAGGGTCCTTCTTCGCAGTGAACGCGCATACTTGTGTCTTTGTGGGGTTGAAATGAACTAAGTTCTTCTCACCCCATTCGAGAGCCCGCCCGAGAGAGCCCTCAACTTCAGACACAAGTAGTAACCGTCTCTCATGCACGGAGTTCCGAGGGACATTCTGTTGGCTAGTGTACCGCGCGTCACCCGTGCTGTCATCTGCAAAGCAATGCATGTTCTCAATGGTTAACATGTCATTGATATGCAGAATAAACAGCGTTGGGGAGAGCACTGAGCCTTGTGGTACGCCAGCATTAACCATCATGGTATCGAAGCAAGCGCCATCAACAACGACCTTAATGCTCCGACCATCCAGGAAGCTGGCGATCCATCTGCAGAGTCCCTCGGGAATTCTCAGGGGCGACTGCGACCGCCAACCGGGATTTTTGCGATGTCAATCGGTTCATAAATAAAAAAGTTAAGCCAATTTAAAGAATAACGACGAACATTTGTTAATTTACTACGAAATCTGATAGAAACAGAGTCTTTAACAGGTTACGGAATAGCTGATGGCATTTTTATTTTTCGGATTCCTCTCATTCTAAACAATCTTCCGTTTAGTTTTAAATGAGTCCAGTTTCCAGTGAGCCTATGTTTCGCGATGATAATTAATAAAGCCCAAGGTCAGACACAACTAAAAGTTGTGGGCGTGGATGTAAGTATTAGCTGTTTTTCGCACGGTCAGCTTTATGTGGCCCTATCACGAGTTAGCATTCCTAGCAGCCTGTATGCTTTGATCCCCGATGGCTATACGTCTAATCCTTACATCCATACACCCATACATATTATATAAGGCTTTGTCCTGACTGACTGACTGACTAACAGACAACGCACAGCCTAAACTGCTGGTCGTAGTGACTTGAAATTTTGAGGGTGTGTTTGTCTAAATGTCTAGAGGTTGTACTAAAAAGGGTTTTTTAAAATTTAATTCCTAAGTGTGTGAAAAGGGATGAAATCGATTGTATGAATCTTCTTCATTTTTTAACTTACAATTTTGAAATTTTATTTTGGAATACTTCTATTTAAATAAAAAATATCCTTATAATTTTATTTTAACATGGGTGGATTTAGAGAGGTGAAATTAGGGATGAAATATTCTATACAAAGATCTTTAGCTTTTGAAGCTAGCGACTTGAAATTTACAGGGAGGTGGAGGGAGGGAAAGGAGGGAGGAAAAGGTGAAATTGAGGAGAAGGAGGAAGGGAGGCGAAAGTGAGAGGGAAGGGAGGTGAAAGTGAGAGGGAAGTGATGGGGAAGTGAGAGGAAAGTGATGGAGAAGTGAGGGAGAAGTGAAGAGGAAGTGTGGGAGAAATGCGGGAGAAGTGAAGGGAAAGTCATTGAGAAGTCAGAAGGAAGTCAGGGGAAAGCCAGGGAGAAGTGAGGGAGAAGTGAGGGGAATGTTAGAGGTAAGTAAGAGGAAAGTGAGGGGAAGTGAGGGGAAAGTGACGGAGAAGTAACGGAGAAGTGAAGGGGAAGTGAGGGGCAATTGAGGGGGAAGTGAGGGGGAAGTGAGAGGGGGGAGTGAAGGGAAGTGAGGGGGGAGTGAGGGAGAGTGAGGGGGAAGTAAGGGGTGAATGAGGGTAAAATGAGAGGAAAGTGAGGGGAAAGTGAGGGAGACGGTAGGGGAAGGGAGGGGCAAGGGATGCTGAAGGAGGTGAAGAGGAGTAGGGGGAGGGAAGGGGAGGAAGGAGGAAACTGTGGAGAGTGGAGAATAAGTGCAATAGGGAAGAAGGGAAAGGGGAAAGTTATTGTAGTGAAAATTTGCCTTTGTGTATTGTATATTGTTTTTACGTGGGATATCTTTAGGTAGGTGAAACAGGATTTGTATGAATGGAAGATTAAAAATAGTATGAAAAACAGTATTTCAAGAATATAAAAATTTCTATTGGAAAAAACGACATTCACGCGAGCGAAGCCGCGGGCAAAAGCTATCTATATACATATAAGCAAAAGGTCACTCACTCACTTATCACGAAATCTCAGAAACAACAAGTGCTAGGAATCTCAAACTTTGCATTGTCATTCCTATTAGGATATAGGTGCTCACTTAGACGGAATTTTGCAAAATACATCCCCTTAAGGGGTGTAAAGGGGTGGCAAAGTTTGTATTAAACTTCTATAGTTTTTATAGTAGGATTACCAAATTACTAGAAAATATTCTTTTTTTAATATTCAGAAACCACCCTTATTAAATGGGCAAATAAGAGTCGCAAGTTTGTGTGAAAGTGGTTTGTCAGTTTTAGCGTTAGCGGGTTTAAACTGGATTCGCCATAAAGACGGATAATACTGATACAATGTACGATTGCCATAAAATTAGGCACGCAATATTCTCATAGAGGCACCCATCTGAATTTTCACGCGAACGAAGTCGCGAGCAACAGCTAGTAATAAAATATATTTAAACAGGGGTAAAATATTTTAGTATTTACAGTTATTTTGAAGTCGGTGCCAACCCAGAAGGATCTTTAATTCTGCCTTTGCAACAAACTTTCGATATGCACGGGGCGGCAATGGCACGCTCGGGGGATATGTCTAGTGCACTACAGTAGATTAATCAATAAGATTATTTTTGTTAGTAGGTTATATTTATTATGATCCTTTTTGAAGACGGTTAAATAATAACTAAATTCGACTGGTAGTTCTGGAGATTAGCGCGTTCAAACAAACAAACTCTTCCGTTTTATATAATAGTATAAATCTGAAATAGATGAGAAAGAAAGAAAAAAGAAAAATATTAATTCTGACTCACACAACAGATTGACATAAAATAAAAAACATTGTTAATTTAGACTATTACTTCTCTGTCAATGCGCAAAGCTGCCGTTGCGGTGTGAGTTACGTTTCACGAAAAATTTTTTTTAACATCTCACAGCAAAAACTTCAACTAACACTTTTCCCTGATAACGTCGTTAAGCTTTACCCAGGAACACGCAGTTTGTACATAAGTTTACGATTAATTTTACTACAGCCGCATTAATTACGAGCTAACCGTGATAAAAATAATACAAACGCGTAAACGAACGTACTAACTAAATGTTGTAAAACAGCTGTGAAATAGTATGAACAATAAAAGTAAAACACAAATTACAAACGCCGATGCGCAAAACTTCTTTAGTAGTACCTCATTTTTAGTAACACAGGAACCTATATCAGAATTCCGATATTAAAAAAATGTAAAAGCTACCTACATGAACAGCAAATTAAATAACAAAACTACGATAGTCGATGTTCACAGTAGTAACATATTTTTACCACAAAACACTGTGATAGAATCTCGATATTAATAAAATCCGCTTCCGCTGGTAACACACGTTTTTATCCAGTACCTATTCAAGCATAACAATTCTGTCAATAATAAACGAGTTTTCATAGTACAAAGTTTGTGTAACATATATATTGTAATACATCAGAGGCAATGTTAGATATTCTTGTCTCATGTACGTAGGTAGGTACAGACTGTAAAGTCAGTTGAACGTTGCACTTCATAGTTATATCTTACAGCAGGCAGTTCAAATAGCACTTTCCGCTGATAGCATCGTCAAGCTTGGGTGTTCAAGCTTTATGCTCAGAGTATATTTAGTTTTATTACGACCTGTAGTATACGTTTCGGGCTAACAGTGTCAAAAATAACACAGTGGTGTAAACTGCACTAAGTAGTTACTAACTATACGTAATAAAAAACGATGTAGGTAAGCTTTGTGAAAAAATGCATTCAGGGGGCAATGGGCACACCCATTTAATATCGTAATACTCTTTTTTAATAACAAATTCCCGACTTGCTTCATTTGAGGTTGTTAGCTTACTCTTTAGGCCGGTATTACATTATCATATTTAAATCATTGATATATGATTACATATCTGTCAAATTCTATGATCCTATAAATATGATGACGTTCTTCATTTGTACATATTACACTTATTGATCATAGAAATGTCATAGACCATCAAGACGTGTTGCTGTTGCTATCGGATCCTTTCCCTTTCCTGCAAATCAACACACTAGCACCGTTTATTTACATACAGGCTGTGCTAGTGTGTTTAATATGATCCTACTTGTACGCTAGCTGTCAAAAAGGATCCAATAACTATCATCGTATAGAATATGAATCACATGTAGTTATTATACCGTCATATGTTCTTCATATAAAAATGACTCACACATCTATGATCATATTTCTATGATAGTCTAATAGCGGGCTTACTCATTTTAAACAAAATTGACGTGAAAATGAGTTCTTATAGTAAAGTTTGTTTAACATTATGCTTTGAACACATCAGAGCCAACACATACCTATTCCAATTACATGTACCTACTTTCACAACGTTTGTAAAGTCAGTTGAACGTTACACTCTACACCTCACAGCAGACAGTTCAAATAACACTTTGCCGCTGATAGCATATCGTTAAGCTTTAACATGTTCACAAACACCCAGTTTGTGCTAAGTTTTCGTTTTATTACGACTAGTTAAACCTTCATACAATCCGCTTTCTACACGAGGTAATGTCATAACTTGTAAATTACAGTATCAACTGTTAATAGATACTGTCGGAGTCATAACAACATAACAAACGGGTGGATAACTAACGAGTGCTGTCATTCTCACACAGCGCAGTCTGAATAGTGTGTTGGCCGAGAGAGGATTAATGAGGGAGGGTTGGCAGCGGCCGCCAGTCGCACGCGCCGTCCTACCCTGCTAAACACCAATGAACATTGGCATTACTTATATTAATTCCGAACCCTGAAAGCGTGCTGAACTAGGGTCACCTAATATAGTTTCAATTTCAACTGCACGTCTAGTCTAAATTTATATGACCGCCTAGCCACTATGTGTAGACCGATTGTCGCGAGTTTTATTTCGAATTCGATATGTTAGAATAAAAGACTTGTTCTCTAGTGCAAAAGTGGTATTTCGGGCTATGGTTTTCGTGCACGTGTTATGCTGACTTAGATGTATGTACTGTATACAAATGAGTATTTACTGTATGAAAATCGCCAAGGTACTACTTAAGATTTCTAATTTTACTGCACGTCTAGTTATTCGGTAACATGACACAGCACTAATTCTCTAATATGGCATATAAATAAATAAATGACTACTTAGCAACCTCCGTTCTACGTAAGAATTATTAGTTTACAATTTATTGTTTTTTAATTTTTATGAAATAAATATTCTGTCAACATCGTTAAAGGCCAAGATAAATTCTGGCATCCCTATTCTAAGCATATCAAAATAACCGTTATCCCCGTGAACATGATACCAGTTTATTAACAACCATAGCTACACTATATTTATTTTCCCCGACGATACATGAACACACCTGAGGTAAGTGCGAGAACAAACTTCAAACAGAACTTCAGAACTGAGGGCCGTAATGGCAATACAAAATTAAAACCAAAATTATAGCCAACAAAAAAATTAAGTGGTTTTGTAGAAAGCTGAAATGAACGCAGCAATCACATAAATAAACAGGGCGCGTTACCCGTGGGCTACATTTGATGATTTTAACCGGATGGTTTGTACACTTGTTTTTTTAGGACGAAAGAGAAAAGTTTTAAATTTAAAGTTAATTTAAACCATTTTTAAGCTGTTATTGATAAAAAGTACTAGCGGAAAGCCTAAAACCTTTATAAATATAATGATCTTTGATCTGGTACAAGGAACCATTCCTTGTTTCTCTGTGGGTGTTGCATTAGGCACCTAAGGAAATAGGTACCAGCCATTGCAACGTAACTTGCGAACTAAATATTAAACGTTTAATTAAACGAGATTACGTTTAAATACCTATAAACATATAATTGCGCCTGTGATCTAGCGGCTGAGGTGATCGCCTTGCTTAGACATAGACATAGTATATCTTTATAATATTAGTATTATATCAGCTGCTACTGTTTACTTTCTTACTGTTTGATTTTCAGATATTTAAGGATCTATTCTGATACAGGGTAGATCCCCTAGCGTAAGAATAAAATAAAATACATCCGATTTCTATTGTCTGTTTCAAAGACAAAGTTATTGAGTCCTCGGAGTACATCAAGTATAAGGTTCAAATAAGTGATAGCTATTCATATTTCTCACAAAAGGCGTCCTTTTTCGAATACGTCCGCGGGGGCAAGATATCGCTCAAATTGTTTCCAATATCTTTTACGAGCATTTGACACTCGAGTGAAAAATTACGAAGAGTTCCAAGCGATATTATTATTTTCACGGCGTGTTATATAAACGAATGTAATTTCTCAACTTATTGAGTTAATTCTTCTTCTTAATCGGGCACTCTTGTCATAGTGGTCGTGGTTAATATTTGTGACTTAGAAGAAATTCAAATTCACTTGAAGTGTACATTCATGAAGTATAATAATACAATAAAATAATAAATATATCATATTCACTGTTAACACTTTGTAGCATTACCGGAATAAATTGTCTTAACTAATATTATAAAGAGAAAAGAATAGATTTTTTGTATGTATGTTTGCAACGATTTAACTAAAAATCTACATTACCGACTTAAAAAAAATATTTCGTCTTTAGAAATCAATAAATAAAACGGGTAACATAGTCTATATTTTATTATGTTTAACATATTTTAGCAATTTTTAGAAATTCAATTATTTCAATTTTAAATTTGCATTGTAGCAATAATATTTCGCATATTTTATCCAGGCGTTTGTTGTGAGACCGAATAAAACTTTTGATACCGAAGCGAAGTGAGGCCGGACGTCTAATTTAAAAAAAAATATAAAAAATAATGTTTGTACGGGACACCGCACTGCAAATGCTGTCTTACAAATACCTAGTATCTTAAATTTTAAGGCCATTTACAAGACACAAATAGTCGTACTTTTAGTTTCCGATATTCCTCGGGATATGGAGCTGGCAGAAGTGGCAGGCTTGCTACTGTTTATAACTTAGTTTAATTTTAGCTGTTTCTAAAATCATCTTATATATCCTGGTTAAAGAAAAGACAGTAGGCAATTTGGTTCATATTTTCTTCACCTTGATGGTAATAAGCGTCATTTATAACTACTAAATGAATAAATTACTCTAAGTTTGAGAGCTAGTTTGAATTTATTGCCGCAGTTGCCATAAAAAGTTTTTTACGACTATGCCGATAGTTTTTAATTTTACTTTTTACAAGATGACACTTATTATGGCAATAAGATTTGATTATGACTATCTTAAATAGAGTAATTGGTATACGTACTAAAAATAAAGTGCAACGTAATTTACTTTCAAAGTAGGTAGGCAGTTTGCATAAACATACTAAAAGATGTGGCCGTTCGACGTGCTGACTCTGTCCATCCGCAAACATTTGCTCAAGAACTTGAATGGTCAGCAGAACACTGACCAAGCACACCGCATCTAATCACGTTCATGAACAAAGACGGTAAACACGTACACTGCTGGTACTCATTAATATTTCAAGTCTCGAATCTGAGAACTTTGGATCAAGTTTTAGCATTTGGTAGCACAAATTTGATTTCTACTGAGTATACAGCAAATATTGTTATCTATCCAAGTTACAGTTTTAGCAAATTTTGTCACATTTCCAGATAGAAATTGATGATTACGTCACATGCAATGAGGGCATAGTATCGAGCTTCAGTTAGTAATTTTGATCTTGCAGATGTTATAAAAGTGGACGTGTGTTAATCGATTGTTTAGTTTTTAAGGCAATTGTCATACTAGGGGACAAACCTTGTTTATCGTACTCTGCACACTGTGTTATTTTATTATACTTTTAAAAAATTATTTATTCATAAAATATAATATTAAAATAAGATAAGTCTACGAAAATCAGCAAGTTCGTATGTAAGTAAACAGTACTTACTTACTACCTTAGTCTTTGGTTATTTGTTTTCGTTGCCGAGTTTTCGAGAGCTTATATATTTCTAAACTGCAAGAGTTTTGTGCAAAAGTGTTAGATGCAAAAAAAATAAATTATTTTACTTTTAAATCGAAACATTGTATAGCAGCACTACTTTATATATATAATACAAAGTTAAGGCAATACAAAGATTTCAGCGTACCTACAATTAAAGAAGAGAATGTTATTGTATCTCGTAATATTCAAGCGGGGCGTCAAATAATATTACATAGCTGCTTAGTGAGGGCCACTATGCCAGAAATTTAATACGATGGTTTTTAGGTGGTGTCCAGCACCAATCAAAATCCATTTGTTTGTTCTCTTATCTTGCGAAAAGACACAATCAGTCTTTCTAAAATCTTCCTAATAGCTATAGATTACAGTATATTAAACGTATGGCGATACTTACACCAAACTATACTATTATAGAAAGCAAAAGGGCTTGTTTGTTTGTTTGTTTGACCGCGCTAATCTCTGGAACTACCAGGGTAAAATATTTTTGCGTATAATAGCCCAGTTCTCGAGGAAGGTTATAGGCTATGTAACATCGCGCTACTGGCGACGGGAGCAGAGCAATAAGCAACCGCGGGTCAAACCGTGCCGCGGAAAGCTAGTTTTAAATAAATACCTAGATAATAGCTATTTCAGCTCGGAAAGCCAACATCGATTCGTTCAACGTGGATAGCCGGACCGACCTTATATAATGCACGGTATGCGTTCCTTTGAACATTTGTAATACCAGTTTGGCAATTCCATTGTATTGTTAAAACTAAGTTGTATGGAATGGAAAATCTGCATTGCATGTAATACTATGTTGTTTTATATGGATAGGGGAGACAGAGTACGATTGTAACAACACGAATATTTTAAAAACTATAAGTGGTAAGTGAAGAGGTAGAAGGGAAAAAAAGGACGCGGATTCCAAGTTCGAATACGATTCGCAGTATCGTTCACCTACAGTACGAGTATGTTGCATAAGAAAGAATTTTTGATAAAGACGAAATATTTACTTTTAAACTTTCGCGTTGCATGATATAAATTTATAATCATACGGGAATTAACGCGATCATGCATTAGGTATTTACATACCTTATTTTGCTTGACGTTTCAACCAGGTTACACCGGCCGTGGTCACAAGCAGACTGGTGAGGCGATGTCACGGCTCCGTATGTGAAGTAGATTCTAGATCTACCCTCACATTTTTGTCTTTCCACGTACTATCACAAAACACACTGACAGTGTCCGTATTCTGTATGCCGTCCGTATTCCGAGCGTTAACCGACTGCGCAAAGCGAGGTTGCGTAATTTGAATCACTGGATTCCACGTAGCCTAGAGCTTGAAGCATATTTAAGACGAAATATGTGCAGGAATCGACATCAAAAAACCGTTTGTTTGTTCATGTTTTTTTAAAGTTGGACTTCGGTCTGTGTCTTATTTTTGACTTCATAACACGACGACAAAGTGACATTGATCTTCTCTTTTATGTTGTATGTTGTTAAATAAATAAATAAATGTTTCGTAGGTATAGGTACATAAGTTCTCCTAAGGCTTCCCCTACACCCCTCTCGAGTTTAATTTCTCGTACCTCACAAATTAAATAATATATATTATATATTTTATACCTATACATATAGGTAAAGGCATACTCATACTTTACTAGTCATACTTTGAAATAACGTCACAAATTGAGATATTTTGATTAATGTACACGAATATCTAATAAACAAAGGAAACAATATCAAAGCCTTATGAGTATTTCTTCGCTTCTTACTACAAACAGCCTTTAAATGTGTTATCATAATAACTAAGTATCCTAAGTGCTAGCTAGCCTCCTGTGTTATCCTGCCGGGCTATCAGCCGGGTCGTCGGACATTTCAGTCTCTTTTATCATATTACTTATAACATGAATATTGTTTTTTACATCTTCTATGTAGAAAATTAAGAAACCATATTTGGTTACGTACATAAGAAAATAGATTTAAATTTTTTTTTTGTTACACTTGAAATATTTTTAGGGTACTGCACCCCAAAAGAAAAACGGAACCGTTGGGCAAACAGATCGGAAATGACACCAGATAGACGGACAAGGAAATTATATTGTCACTTCATAGTCTGTGTATTCTATTTCTCAGAAACTCATGATGGTATCAAGCTGAAATGTTATTAATGTCTAATACATAAGTTCTACAAAAATTCGTACAAATAAATTTGTATAACATAATTTCTTAGTTTTATTTGTAATCGTCAAAACATGTAAAATTATCCAGGCTACATTTTCATAATGAACAATTGTAGAACAGTTATAGCCTACAGATACGAACGCTCCGGTTTGCAAGTCACACTCGCACTTGCCTGTTTTTTCACTAACTCATTCTTCCATCATCATATCCATAAAAACATCGTAAAAGCGAAAGCCACCAGAAAGCCGTGTTCGTAAGGCACGTTGATATTTTGCATAGAAATATGAAACAGTTAAATTTTGTCACAAAACGCACTCACAGTGATGACTCGACAGACAAAAGCCTTATTTACATATTAGCAGTAGGTTGTAGCTCCTAATTCGTGAGCCGCAGGTGACTTGCACTTACTGAATTGATATTTTACAATTTGCAATTACACAACCGATTTATTTTACAACCAGTCTCCGCCTGGTGCTGCCGGTTACCTCAAGCCGGCGAGGCGAAAATTGCCCAAAGCCTGTACCTACTGTAATTGCTAACATCTCACTTTCACTTTAATTACGTTTCCCTATTTCGGAAACGGTTTTAATTAAAAAAAAATTGAATTTGATAACTTTACTATGCCAAATCTTCTGATAATACTTTATAGTCATTGACCATTGTTAATCAATAAACTTCAGAATTTTCATATTTCATTTACATTTATGATTTTGTTTTGTTATTATTATCAAGTTAGGTATTTTATTTCAATTGTTTCAAAAACCAGACTGGACTAAATTGTTATAGTCTAATCTAGTCTTAATTGTTAGAAATGAGTCTAGAATAATTTAGTTGCCGTACGGTATAGAGGAATACACTTTAAAATATGCAGTAGGTATTAGTGCTAGATGTATGCAATATTTCTACGTATAGCTGCTTAACGAGAAAATCATTTGATCGATCTCCGACATTCAATATGCAGCAACAATTAACGTTTACATAACGAATGTCTGATATGCAAACTATCAATCAACTGTAAGCGTGCTCCGTTCATTCACAAATGCCGCATCACGTAATTAACAATTAACTGTTTCGATCATCATAATCTAAATTATTTTATCGACGTAATATTTTTTCATCCCTCACGTGTATCATACACGTGTATTAGTAGTTTTACAAAATGAAATCACACATACACATCATCAGCGTGAAGACGTCTACTAATATAGCCTCCCCCATTTCCTAGAAGGAGTTTATTGCCATAATCACCACGATTGGCAAGCGGGTAGATGATGGCAGTAAAAAACGCTGCTACTGGATACGTATCTTTTTCCACACACAATTTCTTTATAGTTGTTAGTGAAATATTGCAATCGAAAATAGGCAAAGGCTAAAACATAGAACAAAAACAGCAAGCTAGAGATATTTCTAAGAATGTGTGAATATTATTATGATACTAGCTTTCCGCGGTGCGGTTTCACCCGCGTCTTTTCTCACTGCTCTGCTCCAATGCCAGTAGCGTGATGTTACATAGGTAGCCTATAACCTTCCTCGAGAAATGGGCTATCAAACGCAAAAAGAATTTTTTAAATTAAATCCGACTGGAAGTTACAGAGATTAGCGCGGTCAAACAAACAAATGAACAAACAAACAAACTAAATATTAATTATAATTTATTTATTTATTTTTTAAATTAATTGAATAGTATAGATAGAATGTGTAATAAAATGTCTCAGCGTAGGCTACGCATACATGATGTCACAGTAATAACAATCGTAAATAGGCTACGAAAACCACTTTGCATCAGACAAATCACACGCGTGTTGACCATTTTTTGATAAAAACTTAAACTCAACGAACACTTAGCTTAAACGCAGACACTGGTATTACATTTCAGTTTAAGCGAGGACATAAATCAGCTCAAATAATAATCCTCCGCAGCTTAGCTTAATGTTTCAAAAGACAAGACATTTTTAAAGATTTAAGAACCACATGTTGTCCGTTCCAGACAATTTTGCACCATTTTAAAAGTCGATTTAATAAAATGCTGGCTGTTTTCTTCAAGACATAACTTTATACAGTAGCTAAATATGATAAATATTGTAAAATCTTTCATTTCTTGAATAAGCTCTGTTACAATACACATACTTGTTATTAAAGCATGAGTTCGGGTTCTTTCATATGAATAAAAGGCAGTTATAGACGAAATACATAGATACAATTTCATAGTATAATAGGGAAAGAAATGTTATTTTGAACATCTTTTATGTCCACCAAACTATTATAGTTTGGTAGTTTATCAGACATTTCTTTCTTTGTAAGTAGTTAATATGGTAAAGTTACAGACTATTATTCATCATAGTGGGTGGCGAAATCAGTTGGCCTGAACGCCAACTTTGCCGCATATTTTCATTCCGTAGCGGCATGAATTTGTTGCGTCAGTAACACAATGTAGTCAATTTGCTAGATTCCCCACTAAAAGTTTTCTTGGTTATAACACAAAGTTGTGATTGCCTTGTTTTCCATTTCTCCGCAGAAAGATGACAAATAAACTTTAGTGAATTCACCAAATTGGTGTAGGTATTGTATCTACGGTTCACATACACCTGTTTAGTACACTCCAATCAAATCAATACCATTTAAAGAAAAACTGTTTGTATAAAGCGATGACCGTATTCTATAATTAAATTCATTAAGTATTATGAATCTGTAGCGCAAACTCGATACTTGTTCGTTATCGTCATACTTGAGTAAAAATGTTTTCGGTACTCATTTTTGTGTAGGCCAAATAAACAACACAAACGTAAAAGTCATCGATACTACATCGTCCCTGAAGTGAATTTTACCATACAGAATACATATTATATACATCCGTAGACACAACCTTCGAATATAGGGTATTTTCACGTTTCTTTTGTTGAAATTGTACCGTAAGTAATTTTCGTAGAAGCGCAGTAATGCGCCGGTAATGGTCCTTAACAGAAAGCTCGCGATATATAAACGTAGGGACCTGCACCCGACCGCCACTCCCTCACGCTACACGAGGCTTACAATGTAACACCACCACACACTAACAGAAACAAAATGTTTAACCTATTTGCGATTTATTACCAAATATTTAACCAAACATTCAGACAGGAATACTTATAGCAAATATCGAGCAAACAATTGCTGAGCTGACAGTGGCCATTTCAAATAAAATAAAGCTCATATCGTATATAATATTTTAAGCAAATTTGTTAGCCGCTTCTACTATTTTCATCATTGCACTTGTCTAAAATTGTTAGATATTAGATTCATTGTAAAGTTAAATAAAATTAAACACATAAAAAACATTATAAAAGTTATTAAATTAGCTATATTACATTTTTAGCAAGAAGCGGCCGTAATGCCGAAAAACGCAACCTTTTATATTAATTACAGAGTTACAGACATATTAAAATAGCTTCAAATTGCAAAATTATTCAATGTAATAGTTTAATTTAGAATTTTAAGTTATGCCTAATTTGTTCATTTTGTAAACGTAGACGATACAATTTTTCACCGACCGAAGGCATTATGTATACGTCCCTGTAGATCAAAAAGGGCAAATATCTTTAAACACATTTAATAGAAGCAATAGTTACATTTACAAAATACGAACTCGACTTAAGTTGTATTATTGCTACAACAGCTTAATGAAAATTACACATCTAATGTCACGTGAAAATAAAATAAGATAAAATCGAAGTCAATGGTCCTTTCGTCTGCAATATTAGCAGGGAAATCCATATGAAGTAGGTAGAAAGGTCGCATAAACTGTATCTAAATGGGCTATTGGACGTAACACACGTACACACTAAATAGGTACAGATTGTTGAGCGGGACTTAAGCCTCGGACGACGTAGAACAATGAAAGCCCAGCGTGGACAAACCGTAATCCTATTTGGTGCGCAGCGCAGCCGCCTGCTCGGGGCACGGTAGCTGTGGCGATGGACAAACAATAACTTTACTCTAACTCACATCTCTCGTTAACAACCAGAATTAACTGAAATCACGTTGGAAAGACATTCTCTTTTAAAGAATTATTAATACCTACGTAAATAGTTTCTACGCAGGACCTGTAATTGTGTTCATGATAAACAGACTACTTTATCTTACAGTCTAATCTTATCTCCACATTTCATTACAGGAAGTGACTGCGATAACATAAAAACATAGTGCCCGTCTATTTTTCTGGTTATGTATCCTGAAATCGATTAATTACGATAGTTTTTTACGAAATATAAGACGATTTGGTCTACTTTTGTAATTTATCTGTGTCGAGAGTTATTCAAATGAATCTAGTAATTGAGTTACATTCATTTTCATTTTACACTATTAAGCTGGTAATGAGACGTTCGCCCTCGCTTCCCTTCGGTATCAAAAGTTTCATTCGGTCTCACAACGCCTACGGAAAATATCATAGTGACATATTGCATCATACAGATTTACAAAGGCGCTTGAATAATTAAAATTTTGAAAATGACCGACAAATATGTTAAACCTAATAAAATATAGCCCATGTTACCTGTCCTATTTGTAGTTTTCTAAAGGTGAATGATGTATATAAACCGGTTACGTAGATGTTGATTTAAATCGGAACAAACAAACAAACATACAAAAAATCAAATCTTTTCTCTTTATAATATTAGTTTAGATTATTCTAAATATTACTTTGTCAGAATAGCAAACGCCCAAACAGCAAAATTTGTAGAATCGGTAGTTATGACGGTGTACGATTTACACCAATTACTTGGGGTTTGGACTTAATTCATTTCTAATGATGAGAACTTTGCACCCATATGAGTGATAAGTACTATTTCGGGTGACTATAGACAGTCGAGGAAATTCCTCAACAGCAGTTATGTCAGGCTTACTTCATACGGTTCAATATTCTGTTTAGTTCGTACAAAAATAATGCCTAAGCAAGATTTAGGACTACTCATCACTGTAAATCGTAAAATAAAATATTTTTTAACAAAAAGAAAACCAACTTCAAACAGGAAAGAAACTAAAAAGTAAAAATAAATTTACTTAGCACAAAGTAACTTTAATTTAATTAATCAGAAATGTTTAAGTATGTATTTTATAATTTTGTAGTTGGTGCCAAGTAAAATAATAACCAGGTACCTATAATAGGTAGGTATATCAATCTTAATTTGCTATTCTAGATTTTTATAGTATTTATAACAATAACTAGGTACCCAAACGTATTAACAATCTTAATTTGTTAATATAGTAAATTAGTAAGGTTTATATATTATATAGTATTTACTTGGCACCAACTTCAAAATTATAAAATACTTATTTAAACATTTCTGATTGACTAAATTAAAATAAGAGTTACTTTATGCTAAGTAAATTAAATTTTTACTTTTCTTGTTTGAAGTCGGTTTTCTTTTTATTAAAAATTTGTTTATTGTTTATCAATTTAGATAAATCAACAACTTTGCTTTAAAATTATTCACCGAGATATAAACATACTGTTTTTTTTTTAATGAGTAGGGTCTATCTTCCTGTCGTAAATACTTACTAGCACCTGACGTTATCAGATTATTTCAAAAACCTACCCTACTTACAAAAACAGTCCGTTTTATGATGTAATTGTCTGATATCTTCTCTCAGTGTAACATTAAGGTAGGTTAGAGAATTCTACCGTTTCTAAAGAGGGCAACATATTTGACGGGATGTTTACCCTATAGTAACTGAAAATTAACATGTCATGTAGTATTTCAGATGTTGCATTTTTTCAAATAATTTAACCTAATTATTAATTAATTAATTAGTGTTGTCCACAAAAGAAATGTCTTTTCAACAGCTTTTATGATTATGATTAATAAATTAATGAATTTAGAATGCAGGAAGCAAATTAACAGTGTAGCCTTGGTGAAATCAATGATTAGAGAATTATAGTCTTTGAAAATAATAAATATAATAATATGTGGACACTACCACACACCGTCATCTAGTCCCAAGCTAAGCAGGGCTTGTGTTATGGGTACTGGATAACTGAAATGTATACAAATACATATTTTTTTTTAAATACATAGGAAACACCCAGACTAAAGACAAATACAAATGTTCATCACACAAATATTTGCCTTCCGCGGGAATCGAACCCACGACACCCGGCGTCGCAGTCAGTTACACTAACCACTAGACCAACGGTGCAGTCCTTAACAATAGAACCTTAATAATGTTCAAACTTATAATTTAAATTAATTAGGGTCAAATTTCCACCACTGGGCGAACACTAGTTAAATTTTATCCACCAATCTTGGATATATCGCTACTGTTTTTTGAGCACGGATTGTCAGGCAGTATTTCATCATAAAAGTGTTTTTCTTCTGAATAGTAAGTTTAACATTTTTATACACAGCGTTATGCAGAGGTGCCTTAGGTATAGGCAAGCTCTATGAGCGGCCGATAACATATCATGTGAATCACTAGCCCGCACAAACAGATAGCATACGGTCCACGATGTTAAGTGTTTTCCGTAGTCTATGGTCACGGCTGTATTCACTAAGTATTGTAAAAATAATGCTAAGTAAAATCACAACTAACTCGTTGCCGATTGTGTAGTAGAAGGAAATGAGGCAGAAAAAGTTAAACGAAGAAGTCGTGGGGTTATTGGATTTACAGCGCTCTCAAAACATCACTACATACCTAATAAAGACTTAACTTTTTCTCACGGTCATTATGTTTATATAATTTTATGACACAGCTTAGACTCAAGAAGCCATTTTGTTATATTATTTTAAAAAGCATGAAATATCAATCGACAAACAGATATTCTTTTCATGTCGCAATTAAAAGTAGTTATTTAACTTTCATCTTATATTTTATAATAAAGTTATTAACTTTGAATCAAAGGAAAATCTTAGTAGCCAAGCTTTGTTACAGTCTATTACACACGAATAATATCTTTATTCATAAAATTCTGAATATTGATATTACATCATGTTCCGTAATTAGAATTTACAATCTACGCTTTCATCAAGTTAATTAATAATAATAATCCGGATTATCTGGCTCACACAGAGAGTGTATTTACAAGCCGAATATCAGAACATCATATAAAGTCATAATACTCAATCGAGATGTCCCGGTAGCATACCTAAATTTATGACGTCACAATAATTGCTAGTGTCTGACGTCTGAATTCGAAATTGAAATTCATGTTAAGCTGGGTCGCTTCGCCATTATTGTTACACCACGTGTCATGGCTTGTTTGTCCCGAGCTCAGGTCCCGAGAGCCAAGACGCACTTTTGTCTATTAATTTTATATCCGTTAGAAACGTTACACTAGTCGTTTCCTATTGTATATGTATTGGTATATTGAATACTAGACGTCCGCCCTCGCTTCGCTGCGGTATCAAAAGTTTTATTCGGTCTCTAAGTCTAATTGTGAGACCGCCGAGAACGCCTACGGAAAATATCATTGCAATTGTATTTCATCATTCAAATTTACAAAGATTATTAAAAAATGTGATCTATTGGTAACATTTGCATTGATCAGTATGCAAATTGATAACAAAAAAATGGCATAAATTTAAATGATACAGAGTGCAACAAATATGCATTAAAAGTGTAAGCATTGCGAAATCCGCAACAAATTGTGATAAGATTAATACTGCATAGGAAAACTTAAAGTAACTTATCTACTTATATTAGGTAAAGCTGTACGGTAGTAGATCCACGCTGGTTTCAGCATAAATGGGCCGGAGCGTCCGGGGAAGTACTACCCTCTCATAGAAGATCGACTTAAGAGTAGTAGTAGTATCCGTACTACTGCGTTTCGTTCGGTGAGTGAGAGCGCCGCAGGCCCAATTTCCCCCTTTCCTCTTTTCTCATCTACCTCATTCCTTTCCCCTAACCCAATTCCCAGCCGCCATAGTGGAGGCCACCATACCAGCAGTTTAAGACGAAAGCTTTTGGTATAGTGGCCGCCACTTCTGGATTCCACTGAATGCTTACCATCAGGCGGGGTGGAGTCACTTTGGTAGGCTATAATATAAAGTTTTACGTAAACACGAGTTAACGATGCGCGGGCGAGAGAAGGGAGCGGGTAGCGACAGCGACGGTGGCAGTTTTGCACTCATGTATTGCAGCTAACTTCGTGTAACATTTACCTCCAGTTTCTTAAAGGCTGATCAACGAAAAATTACCTAATCATCAATCCACATTAGTAAAATTAAACATTAGTACAATTTAAAAATTTTAACCGGGCAGGTAAACCATTGCCAAAAATTGTGTAGTTTTCCTTTATTTTCTTTCTACTTTGATGTGACAATTTACCTATATAGGTGAAAGAACATTAAAAAAATATCTAAAAAAAATACATAATATACATTAATAAAAACTAATTAAAATAAAATTATTTTTAGAAAAAAAATGAAAACCGACTTCAAACAACACCTACATGTTCAATCCATAACTAAAAAGTAGAAAATAATATTTTAATTACTTCATAGCAAAGAACATTAAAGGGGAATCAACGCAATCCTTGATACCTATAATACTTTACTATTTATAGTTTTTAATCAGTTATTTTGGAGTCGGTGCCAGCCAAGAAGGATCTTTAATTCTGTCTTTGCAACCAACTTTCGTAGTGCACGGGGCGGTAATTGCACGCGTGGGGGATATGCCTGAGTGCACTACCCGAACGCGGTCATACTCGTGAACGCAGACGTCATTGATAGTTGTGTTCAGATATACATAAAAAATTTGACGCGCACTTATCAGATTCCGTTCGATTTCTTGTATTAAATCTATATTTTTCATTCATGTATTAATAGATTAATCAAGAAGGTTTTTTTTGCTAGTAGGTAGGTTATTTTTATGAAGGTCATTATGAACCTTCTTGGCTGGCACCGACTCCAAAATAACTGATTAAAAACTATAAATAGTAAAGTATTATAGGTATCAAGGATTGCGTTGATTCCCCTTTAATGTTCTTTGCTATGAAGTAATTAAAATATTATTTTCTACTTTTTAGTTATGGATTGAACATGTAGGTGTTGTTTGAAGTCGGTTTTCATTTTTTTTCTAAAAATAATTTTATTTTTAAACTTTTAGTGGGAATTAATTGTGTATAAATATATTCAATATGGGTAGACCTACTAAACGTGCTGCGCAAATGAGACAGCGCCGCGCCGTTTGAAAGAAAGTAGAGACGAGAGGTAAGATTGTAAATAGAAATATAAGGTCCTTGTCAACACTTTCTCGATCGCTAAACCCTGAATCCCAGAAACCACAAATCAAAACAAAAAAGTGATGATCTACCAACAAAAAATCATAATTTAACTGACCGAGCAATCGCTCAGATATACAAAAAATGCATATGGTCACTCATCCAGGGCTACTTCGTTTCTAACAAAAAATGAATTTTGAAAATCACTTCGCACTTGTAGCATGGACATGTCAATGTCAGATAATTCGTCGCAAAAGACATCGACGTGTTGCTTTACACGTCTTCACTTCTTGCAAACGATTTGTTACAAAATATTAAATTATTCTTTATAAAAAAAACATGGGACCCCATTTCGGAGTATACCCTTTCAAATAAAAGAAGAATTTTCGAAATTGGTTTATAAATGACGGAGTTAAGTTGTAACAAACATACAACCACTGAACCATTTCTTATAATAAAAAAATGGGACCAATTTCAGAGTATACCCTCTCAAATAAAAAAAAAATTTTTCAAATCGGTTCATAAATGACCGAGATATGAGGTAACAAACATACAAAAAAAAAAAAAAAAAAAAAAAAAAAAAAACATACGACCCGAATTGATAACCTCCTCCTTTTTGAAGTCGGTTAAAAATACGTAAAAAAGTTTTTCTTTGCATGTTGTAAATAAATAAATCAAAACAAAAGCCTTAAAATATTAAAGAATACAAAACACACGCACGGATTATTTTAAACTTACATTTGTAGGTTCACACCGTTACCAAAGTACTTGTTGAGTAAAATATTCAAGGTGAGAGTGTCCCTAGAGTGTGGTATGAAACTCGGGACAAACAGAGGACGTGTTGCGAAGAGATGATTAACTAGTGGCCGTCTGCGGTGAGTATTTTCTTATTAATTATTCGGAAGCTTGGGCACACTTACGCACTTACACATAGCTTAGCAACACGTACACTTACCACCCTTAATAAACTTGTAGCGACCATCCCGGAGTGTGATTTGTTTGCTGATAAGTGCCATGTAGTTTTAGAATATTTACAAAAAATATGTGAATGATCTGTTATGTTTTATTTTATATAGGTATAAGTTCTTTGTAATAGTTTTTCGGCTTTGATTGATTGATTAATGTAATTGGTATGTGTACCGTATTAATCAAATAAAATAAATAAATAAATAAATAAATTCTTCACAGATAACGCTTTAATATTGCAATGATAGACACACTAATCAAAGTCGATACCGTATTCCTATGGTTTTATAATTTACTGTGTCATAACAAAGTTAAGATTCGTTGTTAACAATAAATTTAGTGTAAGTATTTTAAAAATTTCTTTGACTTTGTCTTTATAAATGGAATACACCGCTGGAGTTACAACAAAACTGGCTTAAATTCTGAACGAAATGCAGACTTCATAGTGCTCATGCGTGTATACCACGCCTTTTTTAATAAAGGTGTACCAATCCAATCACGATACTGCAATATTTGGCCTTTGTAGGGTATTTATTCATGTTGTAGTACGTACACTATGAGGATAAAATTATTAGTACTCAGTAAAATTAATGATAAATAAAAGCTTTCTTTCTTACTACTTAATTATGTCATTCAAATTTAGGATCACGAAACTATATAGCTGTGATCAGGGTGGGTGATAACGAGTTAATCACATTAAGTCATATTTGTATAGTGTTTAAGAGCCTAAGTATCAAGAGATTTAAGTGACATGAAACCAAATTATAGGGCGAGTAAATTATCTACCATAGCAGAAAGTACGACCTTGATGCCGTTATAAAAAAAAACAATGTAGAATACCTACCTACGTACATATTTTAATAACATTATTATAAGTTTTTTTTTACTTATTTGATGTCATCCAAATATTGTGTCCTATTGAGTGAGATCACGGTGAGGAAAAATGTGTTTATCTCCGGAGACAATGTAAAATATTTGGATGAGAAAATTTTATTTTCATAGCAAACACCAGAGCCGTAGCGTTTTCATACAAATATTTGATGTGATAAACGCAATTCATGGTAGAATTATAGGGCTCGGAATAAGTACTTGTAAAACTAAAAATTATTTCTCATATCGGTATAAGTTTTTGGAACGTACAAAAAATGGCCGCCATTTTTTGTTGGTTCAAAAACTTAATTATTTATAAAGAAAACAACTCTTAGTCAATCAGAATACTTCTCTTTGAAGATCAACCTTACAGCAGTTTATTAAAATCTTCTTTGAATATGCTTACAAAGTAAACTTGTAAAATTCATCAAGATTACATTAATTTTGCTCAGAGATTAGTTTAAGGAATTAATTATTAATTGACCAGAAGTCTTAATCGAGAACTTTACTTTGAACAATAACTATGTAGGTACCTACATCCTCATAAATTACGCTCTGTGTTAAAGGTGTCCCAAAATGGTATAGTAAAACATGACATAATCATACAGGCTCCAAAAGGTCTGATGCTACACAAGGTTAATGTGCCTACTATTGTTAGCGTAAAACGGCTACGGTTATTGTTTACGATTAAACGACCGATAGGCTTATTTAACACATTATAATTTTTGAGACTGACTTGACAAAGTGAACACTATTACTGACTATAAACCGTGCTCGAGACTCAACTGCCATTATCAACGATAAGCCTAACAGCTGGCGTAACATAAAAACCGATCAAGTGCGACTCGGACTCGCGCACGAAGAGTTCCGTACCATTGTCTATAAAAACGACAAAAAAAATCACGTTTGTTGTATGGAAGTCTCCTTAAACATTTATTTTATTCTATTTTTAGTATAGCGGCAATAGATATAGATCATCTGTGATCATCTGAAATTTTCGCTGCCTAAGTACCTATCACGCTTCATGAGATACAGCCTGGTGACAGACGGACAGACTCACAGCGGTGTCTTAGTCTTACCTTTGGAACCCTAAAAACTACTTACTGCCTATGTCTACCCCTTGAAAGAACAGACGTAGAACTGTATTAATGATACAATATTATATTAATTAAACACTAAAACCATGAGTAATTGTGTACAAAAGAAAATATTCAGTATTTGAACGGCACCTGTCTTAGTGTAATTTATGGAAATGTCCTATTGAATTCCAGTACTTTAAGAAATGGATGTTCTTCATTTATCAATGTCATGATTCTATTTTTCATTGAGAAATAGATGATTCACATTACAACTATATTACTTAACAAAAATATGATATGTTATAAGTATGACAGATTAAAAAAGTTATAGAAAATTTTCGTTAGTTCACATTGTAAGAACATAAACAGCTTCACGAATAAAAATTGATAAAACTTTTTTAAAAAACATTTTGTATCGGGCTATATGACTTTATTTGATTAGCGTTTATGAATATGCGATATAATTAAATTATTAAAAAATATAATTGAACTTGTAAATCTCATTTGAATAAAATAATATAATCTTTATACTCTTTTTTTAAATTGTTCTACATTTTTCTCATTCACTATCTGTTATTTTACGAAGTTTTGCTACGATGCGATCACAGCTACAGCTACGACGGATGTACGTAGCACTCGTAGCAATTGCGTTGCAGTGATCTATACTACATTTTTATTTTTTTAAGCAAGATTAGAGCCGGTATGCGTGTGGTGTAGTTCCTCATAATTTTACTTAACTAGCAATATGCATAATGTATTA
This sequence comes from Parascotia fuliginaria, assembly GCA_963082885.1. Classification (NCBI taxonomy): domain Eukaryota; kingdom Metazoa; phylum Arthropoda; class Insecta; order Lepidoptera; family Erebidae; genus Parascotia; species Parascotia fuliginaria. The sequence continues at coordinate 11,842,786 of OY720176.1, read as the reverse complement.
TATTTAATTAATTTCAATTTAATCAATACAATATTACTTTACATCTATCTTCGATACAACAGCGCCACGGTCGTGCGCGCGGAATAATCAGAAAACAGGAATGCCTAAAAAACACACATGCAAGCTTCTAATGCTCTATATCTACACGCACGCACAGACGCACGCGGTTGATTTTATTCGTGACCTTAAGCACTGCTTAATTTTATGGACATTCGAATGAGAGTTGAACGACACGCCAATAAATAGAAAGCGTCAATTTTGAATGAAATTGAATTAACCAATGACTACGCATTTCATGACTTCTCATTGGTTGATTTGTAGTTTGAGTATTATCCTATTAAATTAATTATTATGCATCTATGGAATACATTTTAAAAGTTTTGGTAAACGATCTAATTTAGTTGCGTAATATATTTATATTTTATTCGCTTCAAAAAATAGCTAGTCGCCATTATTGTTTTTGTTTTTTTTTAGTGCAGGTAGTTAAATTAAATTATGGTGTTTATGACTTCTATTAGTAGCTACTTAATGTATTTTTTTTCTTGTGGTGTTATTGTGTTATTATGGTTGATGTGATCAGTTGTCAATTTATTTTTGTTTTAGGTAATAAAGATTCAATTCCAAGTGATTTGTGATATTAATTATAGGTTACAGAAAAGACAAACTAAAATTTAATATTAAGTAAGTACTTTAGCAATTAAACATATAATTTGCCTAACCGGTTTTAATTATATTTACAAAGTAGGCAATCGGTAGGTACCTACGTAGTTTCTTGTGTTTTCCGTGATAGCTATTTCATAAGTTACAAAATGTTCGTAATACCTTAACGATCTAATTATAAAATTGCAATGAAGCATCATACAAGTGACTGCCTCTGTGGTTTGGTGGTACTGAGTGTCTACCACACAGAGGTCGTGGTTTCGATTCCCGCTCGATGCAAATATTTGTGTACATGAACATGTCTTTTTGCATTGGTCTGGGTGTTTCTATGTATAATATGAATTTATTTACAAAAAAAAAAGTATTTAAGGATGTATATATCTGCATTCTAGAACCCACAATACAAGCATATATGCTTACTTTAGGTCTAGATGGCGTTGTGTGTAGTTGTTGAAATATTAAATTATATTCATAAAAGTCAATTGGGTGGTCACTCAAAATATCATAACCATTAATCAGCAAATTAATCTATGCCTACCCCATCGAAAATGTCTGTGCACGCCACTGCTACACGGCTATTACTGTACTGTGTATATGCTATATTATGGGAGCCCTATCACTAGTTATTAATATACTGGACTGCATCCAGTAGTCTAGCCGTAACGGTGCTATCCTCGTCACTACCTTTACGCCCATTTGTCGTGTGATTTCTTACATGAGACACATACATATTTTAGTGATCAACAAGTGTTTACTGAGGCACTGGGTGTACTTTGTACCATTCATAGTATGTCTTTAACCGACTTCAAAAAAAGGAAGAGGTTTCTCAATTCGACCGTATATGTTTGTTTTTATGTGTGTTCGCGGATAACTTCATCGTTTATGAACTGATTTTGATAATTATTTTTTTGTTGAAAAGGAGATATTCCAAGGGTGGTACCATTATAAGGAAACCAGGATCTGATGATAGCATCTTAGAGAAATCAAGGGTAACTTTCGAAAATTGTACTGATGACTAGTGCATTTGTTATTTTTTTATTAAGGCACTACTATTTAGTGAAGGTTTGGAGTCGATCTGATGATGGAGCCGAGGGACAGTCGAGAGAATTCGACAAAGATTTACAGCAATTACTTGGTGTTTGGACTTAATTCATTTCTAATGATGAGAACTTTGCACCCATATGGGTTATAAGTGCCATTACAGGTGACCATACAGACAGTCGAGGGAATTTCTCAACAGCAGTTATGTCTGGCTTACTTTATAAGGTTAAATATTCCAAAATATTTAGTGTGTACAAAAATAATACCTAAGTAAGATTTAGGTCTACCCATCACTAAAAATTGTAAAATAAAATATTTTTTAACAAAAAGAAAACCGATTTCAAACAAGAAAGAAACTTAAAAGCAAGTGCATCTACCGAGAAAGATTCTGTAATAAGATTCCTATAACCAGTGAACAATATTGGCTTAAATGTTTCCGCGACAAATACAATTAGATATCTACTCTTCTAAATGAAAAACCCTATTCTATTATCACTAATGTAATCAAACCTGTTTTTATTCTAACGAAATCCATTTCAACAATGTTCTTTATCGTGATTTCATGAACAATAAAACGTAATAAAAGTGGTTGAAATTGTAACCAGTATTTTATCCAACAAAATGAAAAAATAGATGCCACAAAATCTTTTTCTTAAATTTGCTTTGGAACAGGAAAAGTGCTACTTTTAGACACAATCGGGGATAAAAATACACATAGTATTACGTGCTCCGCCTCTTACAACAATTGTTATGTATGTACAAGCACCACTTCTGATACCAATTGTTGCGTGTTACTACAGACGTCAATTGTCACGTTTATTTGTGACGTCATTTGTTTGTATTGTTGTTTGTTACTTTACTGCGTACGTCAATTGTTTGGTTATAATAGAAATGCCAGTTAAGCGATGGTGAACGGACAACTTTGAAACATAATATCGAAAGAATATTATAATTTAAACCAACAAATTAATAAATAGACTTTCATATATATTCATAGATATTCATTGAAAAACAGCTTACTAAAGAACTTCCGCTGATTAATTTTAAATCTCACTTTGCTAAGACTTGAATTCGCTTAGCACTACCCAGCCGGCCAGTGAGTGAATCTGCGTTCTGATAATGATGAATGATTGTACTATTAATCGATTTCTCGTAGTTACGCACAATTTCAAGATGTAACAATTAGAATGTAACAAAATCATTTAGGCATGCTTAATATACGAGACGTTTCGTAGACATAATTGTGTCTAAAACATGAATGACGAACTAAAATCGAATTTTACGTTATAAAAAATGTAAAATATTAATATCGTCACCAAGTATCAAAATAATTCTTATTCCTCGTGTAACTCTTTGTAAATAAGGACTAGCTAGACTAGCTAACTATGTTCAAGATTTAAAAATAATTTATCGTACTCATGTGTTATCTCTGCAATATTAGACAGGTATTTTGGTGTGTCTCTCTTCTAACATTATGCCTAGTAACACTTGTTTTTTAAAATACTTATATAATTCTACTTAAGTTTTGAATAACTATTAAAATTTACTGACTACATATTTATAATGTAAAATTAAAAGGATTACGCTTAATAAAACACCAAAAGTAAGCACATGCGAAGTTGCTGACGAAAAGCTAGTTGTAAATAAACATAGAATGTTTTATGTAGATTAAGCACTTATATTAAAAAGTCATTAAGCCCTTATAAATTAACTTTAAGGGTTGGATTTACAAACTTATTAGTTAACGAAAACATTCGTCTAAAAAGTACAATTGGATGTGAAAGATTAAAGGGTAGGAACCCACTGCATTAACTCTAATAACTCTTACTAATCTTATAGAACTAAACTTACTAAACCCTTTGTTATTAAGTCGAACAAAAAGAAAATGTTATATTAGAACAAAAAGTAGGTATGCAAATTGGCAATTTTGCACTGATTCGTTTTACATTTTATAAAATATAAAGAATAAAATTATTTTTAGAAAAAAAATGAAAACCGACTTCAAACAACACCTACATGTTCAATCCTTAACTAAAAAGTAGAAAATAATATTTTAATTACTTCATAGCAAAGAACATTAAAGGGGAATCAACGCAATCCTTGATACCTATAATACTTTACTATTTATAGTTTTTAATCAGTTATTTTGGAGTCGGTGCCAGCCAAGAAGGATCTTTAATTCTGTCTTTGCAACCAACTTTTGTAGTGCACGGGGCGGTAATTGCACGCGTGGGGGATATGCCTGAGTGCACTACCCGAACGCGGTCATACTCGTGAACGCAGACGTCATTGATAGTTGTGTTCAGATATACATAAAAAATTTGACGCGCACTTATCAGATTCCGTTCGATTTCTTGTATTAAATCTATATTTTTCATTCATGTATTAATAGATTAATCAAGAAGGTTTTTTTTGCTAGTAGGTAGGTTATTTTTATGAAGGTCATTATGAACCTTCTTGGCTGGCACCGACTCCAAAATAACTGATTAAAAAGTATAAATAGTAAAGTATTATAGGTATCAAGGATTGCGTTGATTCCCCTTTAATGTTCTTTGCTATGAAGTAATTAAAATATTATTTTCTACTTTTTAGTTAAGGATTGAACATGTAGGTGTTGTTTGAAGTCGGTTTTCATTTTTTTTCTAAAAATAATTTTATTTTTAAACTTTTAGTGGGAATTAATTGTGTATAAATATATTCAATATGGGTAGACCTACTAAACGTGCTGCGCAAATGAGACAGCGCCGCGCCGTTTGAAAGAAAGTAGAGACGAGAGGTAAGATTGTAAATAGAAATATAAGGTCCTTGTCAACACTTTCTCGATCGCTAAACCCTGAATCCCAGAAACCACAAATCAAAACAAAAAAGTGATGATCTACCAACAATAAAGAATCATCAAAAATCATAATTTAACTGACCGAGCAATCGCTCAGATATACAAAAAATGTATATGGTCACTCATCCAGGGCTACATCGTTTCTAACAAAAAATGAATTTTGAAAATCACTTCGCACTTGTAGCATGGACATGTCAATGTCAGATAATTCGTCGCAAAAGACATCGACGTGTTGCTTTACACGTCTTCACTTCTTGCAAACGATTTGTTACAAAATATTAAATTATTCTTTATAAAAAAAACATGGGACCCCATTTCGGAGTATACCCTTTCAAATAAAAGAAGAATTTTCCAAATTGGTTTATAAATGACGGAGTTAAGTTGTAACAAACATACAACCACTGAACCATTTCTTATAATAAAAAAATGGGACCAATTTCAGAGTATACCCGCTCAAATAAAAAAAAAATTTTTCAAATCGGTTCATAAATGACCGAGATATGAGGTAACAAACATACAAAAAAAAAAAAAAAAAAAACATACGACCCGAATTGATAACCTCCTCCTTTTTGAAGTCGGTTAAAAAGCAGATTATGTAATAGATACCTACTAACAGTGCTCGACGTATATATAAATACATTTGTTTCGATTTTGTTGCGTAATTTATTAGCCTCTAAAACTAGCCGGTAATGAGAGAAAATGCAAATAATTCTTGGCCATGTTAAGCATATCTTAGATTTGTGTTCTTTGGAAACACCTTTATAAAATGCTTAACTTATTTATCACATGTACTATGCAATCAAATATCAAGTTTAATTAGTTAATAAATCAACTCATTGTATATTATCTTGTGTACTGAAGATTTATTAACGCAGATTGAATTTATGAACTCCATAATAATGTTTTATTGAAAGTCTAGTCTATGTTTACCAGTAGAGTCTCAGAGCAATACATTGCTTCGCCCTTTGTTACAAACTTACTTTTTAAATATTAGGATACAAAAATTACTTCACTCTGCTTGGTGGTAATTGTAAGCAGCTAGTGGAGTCCGGAAGCTAGCGGACACTTTCAAATAGCCATCGTGTCTTATGGTATTACTTAAAATTACCATATTGTTAAAATGTATTTGTTCACAGTTCATAAATACACTGATACATTTATACCATAAAACTATTCCAAAAAAGATAAAAATTAATTAATATTTTTGAAAACGCTGTAGATTGCAAGCACTTCAATTTAATTAAACTGATTTTGTCTTATATTGAATTGGTGTACAATCAAGTCTATTCCGTCTATCGATAACTACATATTATACCTTATTTTTAAATACCTATATAATGAATGAGAGTGAAAATCGTCAAATAATTTTCAATATTTTAAAACATAACGTACACCTTTTTACTATTTGTATTGTAACAGCGCATGAATCATTTTACACAAACAATGGTTTCGCACACGGAATGAACTGGCCGTGAGCCGTTGGGAAATAAGCTGAATAATGTCGTTTGTGTTACCGACTGTTATACTGTCGTACATGAATATTATGTAGTTTATAGCCTGCGAATATATTCAGGTCTTGTTAGACAATGTCACCCCGAGGCCACTGTAGAATAAATCTATCATTATAAATTAGTACCGACTCGTAAAAGAATCTTGTGGTCAACATTCTAAATATTCTTTTAGTAATATTTATAGAACTATGATCCATACAGATGACATACTATAAATTTGCCAACCAACATTACGTTACTGCCTGGAGGTTACTGCGTGCGTTACTCCACGTAACACGTAAAAAGTAACCTTCAGGCATTGTTCATCACTTTTTGTTGCGTCGCATAATTTACACAAAAAGAATAACCTACTCCTGATAGTTTTTACTACCAACTTTCGTTTTCGTGAACGATCCACCCAGTATTTAAATGAGATTGAAATTTATCAGATAACCAACATAATATAATATAGGTTTCATACCTAATACCCCATCATACCCTTATCAGACTTTGTATACGGATTGCAAGGACACCGTGTCCTAAAAATCACTTGAAATTCGTACATATTTAATATAATTATTCGTCGGCCTACAACATAAAAGGATTTCCATATTAAAATATATAATATGTAAAAAGCTTTCAAGAAACTTGTTACAAACGAGTTCATAAAACAGAATTCACATAATATCGACGGATTTTCTACAAGAGACAACAATGATTAAGTTGTATTTTAAGCTTTTAGTTAGTAGGTTGAGTATTACCTATTTTTAAATTTTACCAACGCGGTCACACGACTAATAGGTACCTACTTTTTACCCAATTCTGTTTTCATTCATTCTTCATTTCGTTTAACTCCTATCAAAATAACTGGTAGCAGAGATAGGCAAACATCAGATTTATCAAACGTCTTTCCTTCAGATATTAGTAATATTATATATTGCATTCTGACTTGATACTGAGTTTAATATAGCAAGCGACCTTCATATTACGTAATCCATAGGAACATGCTTACAGAACGAACGGGGGCTGATTCTCTTTTGATGTCATTCCCGGAATCCCAAATTATTTTCGTCGGTTATTCGACCCTCTTTTATTAGGTTTCAGAAATACTTTAACTCTATCTACTTGATTTTACGTGCAAAATATCGAAGGAAGGTGCCACCTGAATTAATTTGTAACATGGATAACACATATGTATTTACTTGTAAAATATTTACGCTACCATTATAGACAATTTAATAAAATGAAACTGGGAAATGACTTTCTCGGTGGCACTGTCGGAGTGCATTATTAAATTGTGGGTTTGATTTCTACACAAGGTATAATATTTGTGTTAAATCTTGGTCTACGTTGTGTATGTGAAAACTCTACGATACAAAAGCTTGTTCTTTAGCACTAGGGCAGTTGTTTTATATATATCAAACTATAGGTAACTTAACCCTGTTGTATTAAAATACAATAAGTGTCAATACACCTACCTGCTCGGCTAAATTTCAGATTTTACTGCAAAGCTGTGTATTTTCAATCAGCTTCTTCGATATTTTGCTAAATGCAGGCAGAAATAATTTAAAAAATTCAATAAGTCTCTTTCTTACGAGTATTTAACCACACCCGCACTAGGGAATACTTCCTTGTCAGAAATTTTACTGACCTACTCTCATACTAATAATACAATTAACTCTTAATTCGAAAAGAGAAAATAATATAATTAACGATTTGTACAGTACCTGAAAGGCAAATGGAATCCAAATTACGGCAGGCTTGAGACAGAGAACAGGAGAATTTTGCAGGTGATAACGCCAGCAATTTGTTACTGCATGAATGCATTCAAATCGGTTCATGTTCGACTACTACGACGCATTTCAACGTTGCTTCGGTAGCTACACAAATACTTACCTACCCTTTTCACAAATTTATAATTCCTCAAGGAAGTTTTGAAATTACTTTAATCGAAATCAAAGTTACAAATTTTAATTTTTCTGTTTCTTACAAATGAGTGTGAACTTTTTGTAATATATTTAAAATTCCATACATCAAAAGAATAAACATATCGCATTAATATATTATCACAGTGAGACAAGCGATGATAATCACAATTCCAAATTGCTATCTAAATCTGTAGTTATCCTACCCTAATTCCTACTTCTTATTTATTCTAAGTACTTGCTAAGACTTTTATTTCATCATCATCATCCACTGCCCATAGCTAGCCACTGTTGAATGTAGGCCTCCCATTACACTATGTAATAATAAATACTTATACTTAAAGTATGGTACTAACAATATGTAGCTTTAATCAATGCTCATAATTATAACCTATTATTTTATATGCTTCAACTCACGGAACCATAATTCGTTTCTTTACGCATTAATTTTTACAGTCCGTAAACACAAATTGGTCGATAATTTTAAATACCCCTTCACTAGGCGGGGTTGGCGGCAAAATTTACGTTTTTTGAGAACATTTTCATTTCTTTTTTATCACCATCCGTCTGTTCCCCTTTATTCTTATTGGATTTTATTTTTATGATCAATATATCCTTTATTAGGACGTTTGAATTTTATTTATAGCCATGTGATTGTGAGAGATTCTGAAGTGGAAGCTTTACTGGCCTATTCATCATAATTCAGTTAAAGAGACTTTATTTTGACTTTATTGGAGCTTTGATTTTTCATCAGAAAATACGAGTGCTGTAGTTTGTATAACAGAAACAACTGTGCTGAGTATCTTGTAGTACGAAGCAAGCTTACGCAATGAATAAGTACTAATATTTAGGCAAAGTAAAACAAGCATTTCAAATACAAAATACACAACAGTCATGCCATTTTAGATTATCTATTTTATAATATTTTAAGCGTTCATTCACGCAGACACGATAAAACAGGGCATGTTCACACAAGCGCGTTTTTTTTCGCGTACCCATCGCTTCGTCTTTAGAAACATTGGAATTAAATGCTTATCTTCTGTAATATAAAGTTTAAAATATACCGATGTAAAATACTCGCGCTTGCTCAGCCGTTGCGTAGTAACAGCGCAGCGCACGCGTCGCGATCGTGCTGCGCCCACCCCGCATACACTTCGATAAATGCAATGTCTTTTAATGTGTTATAAGACTTAAATTATTATACACCAAATTGCAAAGCGTGTTAGATGCGGGTGCTGATGCGGGTGGCGTGCGTGGCGTGCGCTTAACGGACGTGTGTCGTCTGAACGCAGCCTCAATTACGAAAAAGAGACAACAATTTGTTTGCAACTAGCTTTTTTCTTGTCTGGCTGCCCGAAAATTAACTGTTAAGAACCTGAATTAAACACAAACGCTATAGAACCTATGTCATTGTCTGGACCTCTAATATAGGTAAGGACTACAAAAACAACTTTACAAGGTAAAATACATAAACCTAGACATCGAAAAAAAAAATGACTCACACAAAGTTTTTATCCCTTCAATCTACGACCAGTACAGGAGCCACACGCATTAAAATGACAAAACAATTTAAATGTCTATCAACCTAATAAATTTTTATGTTAAAACAAAAGGATTATCTTTATTTTCACCTCCATCGTTTGACCTCTAACAGACACAAAGATAGTGCTATATAAGGTATTTCCCTTTGTTCGAATTGAGAGGAACCTCGATAAAATTCTATTTCAAATCGTTTTCAATATGTTTTATCTGTATAGTAGCGAACTATTACTTGATAAAAGGATCACCTCTTGTTACTCACTTGATATGATTCATAATTCTTCATATATGTAATCGATCACTGAAATAGATGGAAGTACTGAGTAAAATGTGGCTCATAATTTAATTTCTATAAAAATCAACATACAGGCAATTCCTGTTTTATTACTGCCAATAGAACGCTTACCTTGCCTTTCCAGAAAATACTTTATAGACAGTAATAGGCACTGATTAGTGAAAAAGACAACTCACTAACAATAACAACGTGTTGTATGTATTACTATAGCGAGTAAGTGACCCCTTCACTTCAAATCACCATCTTAGTATTGCAATAGTTACGGTCATCTAATTTAAATATATTTAGATTGCTCGTGTAATAATAGTTCATGATGACTATTTAGATATAATAAATAGGTATGAATCTTTTGTGTTTGTTACCAACACTGTACGTGTTCACATTTATTAATATTCAACGAAACAATCGAACTTGATTATACGTTAAAGGCGAGATAGGGATGATTTATTGAAGCAGAAATAGCTTGGAACGTTCAATTTCGCTCGCGGCGGCGTCCTGAACAACAACTAGACGTTTTGAACAAATCCCAAGTGACATGTTTTACACTGACGCACCTCGCTGAATATTATTGTTAAGTGGCAATGTTCTTTTGCTAATTTGACGTAAAATTACACCCATTATAACTTGTGATTACGCATAATTTGAGTACCCAACCAAATGACGGAGTAAAATAAAGATAAAAATTACAAGAGAGCGAAAGGCGCAAACGTATTTTCTTTTTTTGCTTTATTTATCTATCTCTATTGTTCTAGAAAATGTGAGAAATGTATTATTAGTGTCCAATTTTAAAGACTTAAAAACAAAACATACATTCGAACCTATTCCACCGTACGTTGGTAGCATATTCACTTGAATCGTAATTTAATAAAAATCTTACAATCCATATCACTATCATCATTTTGGGACAAACAATCTAGCAATGTAGCAAACTAGGTAAGTAGATACCTACCATGCGACTCGACTGCGACAAGCAATTGCTGACGCGTATGAGTCCTATGAAAAGAAATAAAAATGCTGTACGTTTACAGTAGGTATAGGTATAAAAATATAATATAGGTGCAGTTGCCGCAACATACAGAAACACTACTGACTTCTCAGAAAGACAACACTGTTGCGTATTTCACACCAATAAGGAATCTCGCTGAATATTTCATATTTTCAGCTACATCATATTATCCTATTCAGCTCTTTTTGGATCATTAAATATTGACATAGAGCGGCAAGAGAATGTATTTTTATTGTGATAAATAGCATATTATTATGCACATTAATCTGTACTTTAGAATCTAATAGCTAAACTCATCTCAGTAATGGCTCCCTATTTTACTTCGAAAGAGTATCTTTTTACGTTAAGAACCATCGATTTAACACTCTTAATGACTGTGAAGGTGATGAAGTATAAAGAAAATTGTGCCAATTTATTTGGTAAAGTTAATTTATCACGCACTGAACGGAGAAAGACTATGGGTTACGCCCTCCTATCTATTCTTTAAACGCTCGTGCACACAGATATGGATGCGACTACACTCGGTCTGTACAGCAACTACAGATCTATACGTACGCGTGTTCTATCTATGTCTATTCTACGAGAAGTGCTTTGAATAACTGTTTGATATGGTATCATATCTAACAATCACATTACGTAATATCTCAGCTGAGTTCAGCCTATCAGCGTACAAGTTCGAGCATTATTTGCTTACACGAATGAACTTTGAATTTTTTCAAATGCCATGAAGAATAAAATGATAATGGCCAGCTTCTTTTCCTATTCAGTCAATCCAACACAACCACCTTAAGTTATAAAGATTGCGTTTGTTTGCATTTATTACCTATACTTGTTTACTATAATAAGTAAAAATACCAAACAAGAAGCTAGTGTCCGTTGAATTAGTAAATAGCAATGAAATTTCAGGCATCATTTTAATAATATGCATGGACTTACCGAAGAAGGGCAGGGAAAGCATCTACGATCCTCTGGATCTCGTAGGCTTCAAAATTTACATACAAAATCAAGTTTGGTTTGATATATGGCTCGACTTTTAAATCTACTATGCGTCTTATACTTTTTAAAGACACACATTTAATTTTAAGTTTCATTTTATACCCAAACTATCTAAGTTACTTTAAGAAAAGAAATGACTATAAAAATACCTTTCATTCTGTTGCTTTGTAACAATAAACACTAGACTAGACTGGGGTAACAATGCTCTAGGTAAAGTGAAAGTAAAATATCATCATATTTGGCGGATTAACCACGCATAGATTAATCTGCATAGATAGACAAGACATGAACATATCTAAGGTATCCGGCGAATCTGGAACTAATCGAAAATTCTTCATACTTATACCATTTTGGCGCAGAGTTGGCTTTAACTCAAAACTGAAATTTAATGATATCTATTTAGTACCTACCTGCTGAGTATAAAAATATACCTAAATGTTACCCGTGATTTCGTTCGCGTGAAAATTTACTACTTGATCTTACGGCAATCGAACATTGGATCAGTAATATAAATCTATGGCAAATCCGTTCGCCCGCTACCACTGAAACTGACGAAGTTTTACACAAACTTGCAACCACTGTTTACTCAACATAATAAAGGTATCCTAAATTTAAAAAGATGATGCCTTACTTAATATAGTAAAGAGTACAATTATGTGAGTTTCGAGTCAATAGCTTTAAAAGCATAAGATTTTTTATACAAACTGGCACACACTATTTCACCCCTTTGTGAGTGTTGTTTAGAAAAATAATTAACTGAATTTCAATTTCTATAAATAATAAATATTTTCTAGTAATTTGTATACTCTACTATTTTAATACACTCACACTTATTACTCACAAATATTCATACAAACTTTGCTACCCTTTTTTACCCCCTTAGGGGATGAAAATTTGTTAAATCCCGTATTCGTGACTACCAACGTCCTAAAAGGTACCTCCATGCAAAATTTGAGGTTTCTAGCACTTGTAGTTTCTGAGATTTCGTGATGACCTATATACATAGAAATCCGGCCTCGCTTCGCTTCGGTATCTCAACGCCAACTGAAAATATTATTGCAAAAGTGTCGTATTGCATTATTTAGATTTAAAAAGGCGCTTAAAATATTGAAATTATGAAAATGTCTGAAGAAATATGTTAAACATAATAAAATATTGCCTATTTTACTCGCTTCGTTTAATTATTTGGCAAGGTGAAAGGGTTTTTAAATCGGTAACGTAAATTTTTAGTTAAATTGTAACAAACGTATAAAAATCAAATATTTTTATTTATCATGTTGAACGTGGTAGGTACGCTATACATGAATGCTATGAAGCACGAATTGTCAGTGGAGTTACATTAAGAACAAAACACTCTCAAAGAGAGATTTTCTTGTTAGAAGGTTCTTGAATTATAATTTTGTAAAAGTCTTAATGGCCCAGTGGTGAAGGCACCCGCTTCGTGAACACGAGGTCGGAGGTTCGAATGCGGGCAAGTAGGTACCGTACCAATGTGATTTTCAGGTCATATGTACTTTCTAAGATTATCTGGACTCACTTATTGACGAAACACTGTGACGGAAACATCGTAAGGAAATCTGGACTTCTGAGTAAGTCTGAAATCGTCAGTTTGCCTTGAGCAAGCGGCTCAGAAGCAGTTGGCGATTAATGCTTATACCTTATCTGTATGAGAAGAGGCCTTTCCCTGCAGTATGATAATAATGGGCCGATATGATGATGATGAACTGCCGAATTGTGGTTGTAATACACTATTGCCTACCACTTCGAGAGAAAACACAGCATAATATAAAAGATACGATATTATAATTTTAAAAGTCTATTTATATTAGATAAAGAAAACATAATATTTCGCTGCCTACATAATTTGTAAAAATACTTTTATATACTCGTACTCAGAATATATTCTGACAAAACAATAGACATGATAGATAACAGCTATTTCCTCGCAAAAAGGGCAAAATGAAGAAATTTCTCGTCATAATAATGTTATAGTCATGTAATGTGTCACGGCCGAGTCGCCCGCGTCCCGGGTTTCGCTCGTTCCCCTCATGACGTCACTTCATCAGGCTTCTTGTCCTAAATCCCCTCACATTAACTCATACTTGTCTATGAGGACTACATATTAAGTATACTTTTTACGTATATAATACTCGCGGCTTCGCACGGTTGGACATTTTTTTAAACATTTTAGGATAAATAAAGATACTTTTGTATGGGAATATAGAAAAGTGTTATGTTTTTTTAAGCAATTTTTAAATTTTTCTTTCCGTAAGAACCATCCTCGTACTTCAAGGAATATTATAAAAAAAGAATTAGCAAAATCGGTTCAGCTGCTCTCGAGATTTGCGCTTAGCAACACATTCAGTGATTCATTTTTATATTATAGATAAAAAAGTGCATATATTTATTATTCATTTCACACATCATAAACAGAAACATGTATAAATGCGGACTTAATACTTGAGGCATTCTCTGCCAGTCAACCTATTGGGTGATGCAGAGATAAATCAAGGTATAAATTTGAAGTTTAGAGATAATGTTAATCGTAAACATTATTATATCTAAAAGTAAAATATACTTAATGTATTGCATAAATAAATATATAAAACATAAATTCTATATAATTAAATATATAGGCGTATATATACAACATACATAATTATATATCTGTATAAATATTGATAATAAGTAACGACATTAGTAATGAGATTCTAATGATTCTGATAATTTGCTCAGTAGGAGCGAAAGCACTTTTGCTTTACACTCAGCAGGACTAATGGACATCCTGATTTCAGGAGGTAGAGCGTTCCAAAAAAGGGTAGACTGTATCTATAGGGAAAGAAGTTTTTTTTAAATTTCATTTAGGTTTATTAAATTAACACTTATGAACGTTAAAAATTACAAAATGTCAGCCAATTAACGTACAGTCAGTTCGCTGACGTGTACTCTTTTTAATCGCCTGGTTAGGTATTACAATTTTTGTAAGTTAAAATTTCAAGTAGCATGCAAAGTGACGCAGGCAATACACTTATCTCTATAGGTAAGTAGTTACAATTACAAGTACAGTGTGTCGTGAAGAAAAAAAAATCAAAAATTGAAATTTTTGTTTTACAGGCTGCCTCAATTTGCATATTGTTACAAAAAGGTAAAGGCAACATGTGAACTGTGGTACAGGTTCATCTAGCAGATCTATTGCCCGTAGTACAGTTCAGTTGTCCAGTCAACGTTAATCTCCCCCAACCGAGGTTCACGCCTTGTCGCAGCGGGGGCCTTAGTAACCGTGGTTACCCAGAACCATGATGGGCGGCACCCCAACTGAGTCGGGCTGCGGTGTTTCTTCGGCGACACTGCGGCTGAGGAGTGGCGGAGCCGCAGCAGGAGAGGAGTGCCAGTATAACGGTGCGCCGCTGTCCCTACCTTCCGTTGCCTCGATTTCGGGAGGAGAGGACTGTCGGTATTGCAACGCGCCGTTCTCTCTATCCTCTCAATCCTCTGCGGCCGAGTTAGTGGCCATTAGGCGGCGATCGGGCAGTCGCCGCCCTAACAGCACGGGCCCGAGACGGCAGTGCGCGTGTATCGCACATGTTTCTCGAGGGAGTGGGAACATGTTAATATGTTATATCAATGATTATAATTATGATATTATGATATATAATTAATAAAAGCAGCGGTGTGAGAAGGATACAGAAGAAGATTGTTAGTGGAGCGGAGATTTCGTTCGTGAGTAGAACACAAATATTAAAACTGAGGAGTTGAGTGGGTAGGAGTATGAGGAGAAGTGAGAATGGAGTACAGGGTAGGGAGTGCTCGTAGACTACGACGTTGACGAATACGAATACGAATTGGAAGCCATTTCAGTTACTGTGAACGATAAGTAGACACATATGGTCATACTTGCGAAGTTTATAAATGAATCCAATACAGTTATTGAGAAGACAATCGAGTTTGTTGAGTAAGTCTGCATTCAGGTCACATCACCTTACTCGATTAGCGGGAAAATTAAAGTCTGCAGAAGTATTGTTTTAGTCTTAATTTGGAGAAAGTGATTCAGTCGATACAGAGCACGCAAGGTACCAGTACTAGTATAGTACGAGTATTATCTGTGGTACCGATGACTTGCCGACTTATTTGTGTGACCTGAGCTACCGAGTTTAAGGTGTAATCGATCTGCAAACCCAGATCTTTATCAGATACACTCGGATCGATGTTGGTGACATTGAATTTTATTGACGGCAGAGACGGAAAGTCGAGTCGGCATAGTAGGTGCTAGCTGCAAACGGTAATGGCTTAGCACTTGGTCGCGGGTTTACGGTCAGGTCAAATCTGTCCGACCAGTTCTTAATATATGCCAAGTCCCTATTCACCATAAACACCGCTAACGAAACGCAGCTAACACTGGCTTGGGAGTAAATCTGCAAGTCATCTGCATACAGGTGATATATTATGTAATGTATTCCTAGTGTACAGTTGTTTTGTGTTTAGTACCAATTTAGGTAGACGTTTCTAGGGTAAGACGGTTGTACATTGTACAATGCCAACAGAGGCTTATCTATCTTATAGGTACTCAAAAATGAAATGGTTGAAGTTTTCAGTATTTTAATGAGTACTTAATTTCATTATTTTTATTAGTAGGTACCGCCGTTGCTATGGCCCGTTGTCTGGTTGTGCAGTACAAAGTAATAAATAATTAGAAATTATCATATTTTTTTCTTTATTTCAATGAGATTCACACTTGACATCGTTTTTTTTTGTTTTAGAAATGTTTTATTATTAAAAAATAAATTTTATTTATATTTTCGGTAGTACCTAAAAGTATTATATAAAACGGGAAGAAAAACGCTTACCGAAACTTCTCTGCAGTTTCAGTAATTTCTTATGGTGTTTAACAAGTTTGTTTAAACAGTAAATTCATAAGACTAATAGTAGCTAATGACGAAGCCACCTCGTTACGTCAGGTTTAGCAGACCGTGAATTTTCACTTTCAGCAAGTTGTTAAACTTTTGTTTTAGCAAAAACGCGCTAGGCACTTTAAAAGTGTTTAAGTGAGTTAGTTTCACAGGTAACGAGTCCTGCAACATTTACGACACGAACATGAGTAATATGCTGTCGTCACACAATATTCATAAAGTTTTTATTAGGTAAATAAATAAAAAAAATCAGTAATAGTAGATAAGTATTTAGGTACCTACTTCAAGAAACAATTACCATAAACACCGCTATATATTACCTACATTTGAACAAAGATCTTACCGTTTCTCTACCGTCGTAATAGGCATGGTGAAAAATTTATTGACTTCATTACTTTTTTGTTATAAGTACAATATATATAATATCTCGTAGCGTAGTAGTAACAAACCGGCGCGGCCGGGCCAAGCCACATTTATTTTGACTAAGTGTAGAATTTGTGAAGTTAGGACTAGGAGTTAGAAGCTTGGCTCTACATGAGATCTAATATATTTTTGACAATGCGAGCCATATTATGGTCTCCTCTTGGCAGCATTTTACATTAAAATGTTTAGGTGGGATATGTACCTACCTAATACAAAGAGTTAGTAGGTATACAAAAGTACCTTTGTGCTTGGGTAAATGAAGCAAGTCTCGGATCGAATTTGCTCGAGCATCTTTCAATGAAATGAGAAACGTTCTGTGTTGTCGACAATTGAACATAAAGCTTCGAGTCAGATACCTTCTTAAATGCTACATCTGGCCTATTGTCATGTACGGTTGCGAAGCATGGACCTTGAAAAAGGGCACTATGAGACGCATAAAGGCATTCGAAATGTAGTGCTGCAGCTTATTATGATAGGGAAGGTTAAAGGGGAAGAGACGGACTGGGCGGAGAAAGATATCTTAATCAGATAATTATGCTCGTAAGGTTCAGGTTTCCGTACCATAGATATATATTTCTTTCTACCCTTGTCTATATTATACACGATAAAGTCAGACATTATTACCTAATCTAGTTGCCCTAGTAATGGACATGAAACCAGTGATGGACAAAAAAAAACTTGTAAAAAAAAGTAGAAATGAGTTTTTTATGTTCAGAATATTCGACTTTAGAGAAAAGTCGTCTAACTAATAAAGTTTTCTTTAAATCCAATCGCCAGGCAGTCTTTTAGGTATTTACATTCATTTAATTAGTGCAAGGTACAAATTGCTCCTTTTAATGAAATATGGTTTTCGCAGCTATTGTTACAGAAATTGTTAGTGTAGGTATTATAGGTAAAATTTTCCTTTGCAATTATTATAGCTTTATTTAAATCAGAAGGTTTTTTGCTGCTTTGATTAGCCATGAAATTAAGATGAAAACACACTGTGCTGTTACTCCAGAAAGGCTGTTTCACGTTTTTTTGGCAATGTTTATTACTGGTAGTCTATCTAGTATAACTATCGATAGACTATCGATAGTGCGGTAATAGTGGGAATATCGATAGGACTATAGATAGTACCGATACTATCAATAGTACAAAATATGTTATTACTATTGATGATTTGCAATAGTATCGATAGTTAGTATAGATAGATAATAATTATAATTAATGAGACAAACTATCTAGGTACTAAATGTAATTTTAATTTAAGTTAAGCGTTGACCTCTAAATGCAATAATTTGACTTCAGACATAAATTGAATACTGAGACACTTTTAAACATTTTTCCCTTAGAGCATTAAACCAACAGGAGTGGACACGCGCTCTATTTCCCTTGCGCAAAAGTCTGCGACTTTCGGCGGGGGACGGGGCAACGCGAGCAACGCACACAAATTGCAATGTTAACTACTAATGCATTTTTAAATCGCGTCGTTATACACGCACATAATAAAATTATTACACACTAGTTTAAACTAAACACACACAATCACATTCACACACAGGGACATCTATCAGTTTAGGCTTCATTTGCGTAAAACAGTTAGAGCTTGACTCTGTCGATATTTAATATCGATGTTTAGGATTTCATATAAGTACGCAAAGGTTTTATCATTTTCATGATTATTATGTTTCCTTATTAAAATGAGCATTATCTTATATTATATAGAATAGTTTTAAGTAATAATAATCTATTATGATTATTAAGGTTTTTTTTAAGCACTTTGAAATAGATGAAACAAGTAATTCTAGTTAATTCATGTTTATTTCAATATTACATGAAGAATAAAACAGTGTTTCTAACTAGCACACTTTTTTGTAATTATTATCAAAAAAGCCCGTCATACAGTCGGGCTAAATTTATTTGTTATGTTCGACAAACAAATCTGGTTATGCAGTCGGGCTCTCTTACTATGTTTAAACTTAAATAATGTTTATTCAATACTTCCGATCCCTGATAGTACGGAACCCTCGGCGCGCGAGTCCTACTGGCATTTAGCTGTTTTTTTAATTTAATTTTACTACTGCGCACAAGGATGTTGGTTCAATAACCACCACCTGTTGAAATTTGTTCTAGTGTGAATTAAAGATAGTAATTGATTATTACGTGTCAATTTTACGTGTATTATTTCTAAGTATGTATGTATATCAAACCAAATAATACTTTGAATTAATTATCTATTGCTATTAAATTTCATTCCAACTAGCAGAGCTTGTATTTTGAGGATTTAGTTCTAATTACATAGCAACAAGACGGTAACATGAGAATGTATGAGTAGATTTTAACTAGAGAGATATTTTTTCTGTACAGATAAGAAAAAAACAACAGAATATATTTCAGAAAGTCTTTATTTAAGTAGGTATAATAAAATACTGAAAAAGACTGTGCAATTTAAATTAGCCTAATAAATCTAGTAGGTAATGCAATAACAGCGAGTTTACTTGCTAAAAACTGAGCTGCCCGCCGCTTGGGGGTAGGGAGGAGTAGCTGTGCTGGCAGCACAGAAGACTGTCTTTTAAGCTGCTAGTCAGATACTTGTACGTTTAGGAACCCACTTATATGGTTCCCACAATATTGGACCCAAGCGACTCGAGTTGCTGTTTCTTTTGGAAATCTAAAACGAACAAAAATAATAATAATTTAATACAGGAAAACCAATATCGATATTTGTGATTAAACTGTCTCATCTCTAATTATGTTAAAGTGTGACCAGTTTCTTAAAAATAAATACGCTTATTTTTGTAGGAAATGAGCAATTATCTTTCGGAATAAAGTGCACTAATCTTGTATAATTAGATTTATAGTCTCATTTTACTTGTTCGTTTAATATTATTTTGTGCATTACTTGGTAAAAAAATATTGGGTATAATTAAAAATAAATAAATATGGGAACGGTGACACAACAATGTACATCCAAAATGAAACATAGTAGATATGTCAACAAGGCGAAATAAAAAAAATATTTATGGGCAACACTTGTTGATTAGTATTTTATTTGGTTAAATTGCTAATTTAATGCATTATTTAATAATATTCGAACAAAATTATACTTACAGATGGAATGTAATGTTATCCTTTTGTAGATTTAATGTTTCTGATCGCTTTAACACCAAGATACACTGCAATTCAGCATTTTTATTGAGACGTTATTACGCACGCACTGATAGATGACGTATGATGCGGAACGCGTTAGACATGTGTAAGTAATGCGAGAGATGCATTACGCGTCATATTACCTATGACTGTATTGTATCATTAGTCATTACACATCACTCGACCGGTAATACCATTACATATTACACTAAACATGACGCGCGCGTCATAACATAAGAGATGAGATACAATAGTACGAGCGCAAAGTACTGCGAACTGTGATGTGATGCGAGGTGCCCGGCGTAATGTAATGTTACCTACTTGTTTCAACTTTGGTTTGGTATCATGACTGTCATGTGTACGAACGAAATAGAGAGAGACGAACACATAAGTGCGAGTGAGTGAGAGATTTTGCAGTGTCAATTTGCGTGTGGTCGCTGAGTATCGCTAGTTTGACAACAATAAATTTCTTTATCTCTTATTATTTTGTTACCATGTCTATAATATATCTTATAATTATATATTACACCCAAACATTTCATTGCAAATGTTACGCAAGTCATGGTAGACCGTGCGTCGTTGGCGTTACAATATCGCGCATCTTGGCATCATGACAGCCATCACGGGTAATGTATATAGTAATGATGTAATGTCATATTACTCGGCACGAAATGTAATACCACATATCATTACTTTCGGAAGTAATGTTTTGCGCATGTCTAGAACGCGTGTCAACTAGTTTTATATAACGGCTATGACCGGTGGGCTGGTACCTTTGGCAGAGGGGTACGCCTGTAAGTGGCCTCTCCGGTTGGTTTAATGCTCTAAGATTTTTCCGTCAGATTAATATTTTTTATAACATTTAATATTAATAAGGGATTAACTTATTTTATGATTTTATTATTCGTGTTTCTTTTATTCTTATCATTAAATTTATGATGATTTAATTTTACTCTTTTTAGAGTTACCTCAAGAGGCAAAACGGAACCTATCGTTCACTTTGTGTTTGTCCTGTCTATTTGTGTCTGACTTTTTCTAAAAGCTGCTTAAAAATAAAACTTCGTATCATTCGATATTCATATTTTATTATATCCACAGCTAGAGATTCATCCAAGGCTTGTCTATTACTAGGTATCCAAGAATAGGTTATTGTCCATTATCGGAGTGTCCATTAATGGGTCTGTCACGTGTACACGTCTTCTGTTTTTGGAAAATCAAATTAATTTATAGGAAAGTCTCCAATAATGGACACTTTTAGCGCAAATTTGTAGGATTTTTGCAATTTCATTATTGACCCTGATTGTTTCAATACAATACGTATTGAAAATTAAAGGTCCAGTGTTTTTTCTACATTTTTGCTAAATTTCAATTAGTACACTGCAATTAGTTTAATGTTAATAAGAAATAAAAGAATATTTTTTTTGCATGAGTGACGGACAGAGCAAACTTAGTCGTAGACACCCAATAATAAATAAATAAATAAAGCATCTACCTATCCTAAACAACATCATAAATAAAAGCTAATTTCTTATTCCCCTGCGAAAAAAAGGGTTTCTGTAGCACTGATCAAATCAAATAGATATAGATTTCAATACGATTTTTGTTTAAACGCATAGATAATCATGATTTATTTTATCGGATATTAAATGAAGGTATTCTGCCAATGTTTTTTTACCTTGTGTTTCCTTAAAACTCGTGAGTTTGTGAAGTACTAGAATACAAACACAGTATCTATGTTGTATAAAAAACTATGTATGATTTAACTATGTACTGAAGCATTTTTATGAACGTGTAAAATTTTTGTCTGCCGGTGACAGTGCATTTAATCACATATGTACAACATAGATTATTAAAATTTGATTTGCGTATTAATAACTGTGTGTGTAAGTACATACGTATGTAGATAGATAGAGTATTATAATACGGCTTACCTACTCGTGTGCCCATGGGTGCCGATCGCAAAGTGCAACTCGGTGCACTTGTACCCTCCTGTCGAGATCTGTTGTAGCATTCAAGATTTCTGCTTATGCAGTCGCATAACACGCGTACCTAATTTGACAATACTTCTGCCTAGACGTACATACATCGACATAAGTCAAGCACATTAGGGTTTTAGCATATTAGAATAATTAAAAATGTAACTATATAATTATTACTAGCTGTTACCCGCAGCTCCGCCCGCGTGTCCGCTATCGCATAAAATTTTAATCTTCGACATTTTCTATGCAAACTTTCGACCCCTTCACGTATTTTTTCGCAAAAGATAGCCTATGTTGTTCTTCCAATGTCTAGTCTATCTTTAAACCAAATTTCATCAAAATCGGTTTAGTGGTTTAGGCGTGAAAGCGTAACAGACAGACAGAGTTACTTTCGCATCTTTATTATTAGTTAGTATGAATTTAACTTTATAGCCATCTAGTGAATAAATGAAGAACTACTGAAAAAGCTTTACAGGCAGACCGGAACGGGCGGCGTGGCGCGCGGCTGTGTAAAAAGGCAATATTTAAATCTGAGTAAACAAGGTTTAGACTTACGAATCTGAAGACTTTAATTGCTATATTTTCAAACGTTGACTTGCCACATTTTTAATAAACATCTATAGCTCTAATGCAACCAAGACATTTATCATCACATTCATCACATTCATCATCATCACCATCAGTCTACAAGATTGTACTAAATCAATGAGGGTGTTCAGGAAAATTTTCGCCACCAATTGGCGCCACTTAGATAAAAGGTCTTCCATTTTGATAGCGCTATCAAAACAATATTTCAGTGTTTATTTCGGAAATATAAATGTTTAATTTACAAAGTACATAATTAATTTACGTGCCGGACAAAAGAACATTGCTGAGAAGGTTTTCTAAAATGGCGCCCCCGAGGTGGCAGCACCAACTAAAAATTTTCCTAAACACCCTCCATTGCCTTTAAAATGACGCTCTTAACTCATGTCAATGATTAAAAAATATTATTATTATTGCTCAATTCCAATGATTCTGATCGTTTCCACATTCGCCTGTTAAGCTACAGCTTTTAGTTTTAATTTTCGTTTGCGCTTTTTTTTGGGCCGGAAAAAAAGCAATACAAATTCAAATTGCAAAAACACAGCTTTAAATAAGTTGAAATAGGTATGTGTTTTTTAGGTTGTAGACGTTTTTTAAACATTCGTTGCTGTTCCGTTAGAAAATGCTAAATAATTAGTGTGGCAGCACTATTATTTCAGTCAACTGTCAAGTGTCATTGTCATATTGTCAACAATCTCCCCAAAGAGTAAATTTGATCTGAACTGAAATGATCTGCCCTGTCAAGGTATCACCACAACAACAAAAGACGAGCTCTGCTTATTCTTTAATATTTTTTCTAGAAAATAAAATAATATCGTGGGGATTATTGTTACACAAAGTAAACAACAACTTTTAAATACAAAATCTAACAGCTATATCAGCCATTATGAGTTTAAGGCCAGAAGATCATCGCAGAAAATGGGACAAAGATGAATTCGAAAGAATTGCTGCAGAACGATTAAAAGCAGAATTGGAGGAAGAAGAAAGAGCTAAGAAAAAGGGTGATTAACTAAAATAGTTCTCTATATTGTACCATAAGTAAATGTATAAACATATTTTTATAACATTATAATCTTTCTTTTTAGCGCCTCCTGTAAAAAGGGAGCTTCTAAAACAACGAGACTACAAGGTTGATCTCGATTCTAAGTTAGGGAAGAGCGTGGTTATTACAAAAAACACTCCAACATCACAATCAGGAGGATACTACTGCAATGTTTGTGATTGTGTTGTCAAAGATTCTATTAACTTCTTGGACCATATCAATGGCAAGAAACATCAGAGAAATCTTGGCATGTCCATGAAAATTGAAAGGAGTTCATTGGATCAGGTTAGTGTACAAAGATGTCTTACAGCAATTTTTGTTTTTATTTTTATTTTTAGTTATTCTAGACTGCATTTATTTATAAAGGTGATCTTCACATTTATGTATGTGCAATGATGTGGTGTAAGCTTGAGCTGCCGATGGGACAAAATATTAAAAAGCAAAGTCAGTGTTATCTTTTGTCTTTTACTCTGCAATTTGTTCTTAACCATGTAGGTATTATTATTTAATTCAGTTTTCACTATCATGGTAGGTATTATTATTTAATTCAGTTTTCACTATCATTTAGTTCTCTGTTGCAAGATAATGCAAACACAACATTTGTTTTTTGTAAAATGTTGAGAGATTCTTTGTATTAATCTTCTTCACCCCTTAAACTCAGTCATGTTAATTAATTTAGACTTGGATTAAATATTTATGTAATGTACAATGTTTTGTTCCATGTGGGAATCTAACCCACAATTTTGTGCACAGTAGTTGCCACTACAGTTGCACCATTAAAGCAGTAATTATATTTATACCTAATTAATTATATCACAGCTTTTACAATAGTAAATTAGTGGAATTAATAATGTACAGATTGTTATTGATAGGTTCCTTTTCATACCTTACTAGCTGCGCCCTGCGGCTTCTTGCAAATGCTTCTTCAAAATTGCTATGTGTTTAAATAATGTTACTCGGGAATCAGAGTGATTTTTGGGATAAAAAGTAGCCTATGACCCGAAACCAAATCTATCTACATACCAATTTCACTGAAATTGGTTTAGCGGTTTAAATATAATATGGTGGTTAAGTATTCTTAAACTTTCTAAATCACAGTGCAATTTTCTTAGTTTTTCTTTCTTAAGAACCTTCTCCTGACAATAACAAACACAACAAAAAAAGAATTAACGAAATTGATCTAGCCGTTCACGCATGATGCCATGACCAAGGGAAATAGGGATTCATTTTTATATATATAGATAATTGTCCTGCACCTAGCATTTAGTGGCATTGTGAGGTTTGATAATTTTACTAAACCATGAATGATTGTAAGACAGTCAAGTCACTGATTGGTCAGCCTTGAACATCAATGGTTCACCATAGGGTCAATAAAGTACAGACATAGAAATATAATAGATATTATTTATTTCATAAAGTATCTTAGGTAAATTTTTGTCCGACTGCCGAAGTCGAGGAGGGTAATGTTTTTCGAGTGTATGTATGTATGTATGTCTATTACTTTGGCATGCTCTACAGCGTAAATGGCTTAATGGATTTTAACTTAATAAAATTATGAGGTGTCATTAGATTCATATTAATTCTGGGAATGACATAATTAAAGGATTTTTTTTAATTTTAATGGGTATGAAATGATTATTAATGGCAAATGATAAGTCTAATCAAATCACACTGGAGATGCTTGGGAGAGTTACATAAATACTAGTATACTACACCAAAGGAATTTTTTTCTGAAATTTTATTATGATCTCTAATAACCAATTAATATTACTTTTCCAGGTCAAAGCTCGTTTTGCCCTTAATAAACGGAAACTCGAAGAAAAGAAGAGCGAGTATGAACTCGACACTCGCCTAAGAGAAGCGGCAGAAGAGGAGGCAAGAGTAAAAGAACTGCGACGTGAAAGACGCCGTGACAAAAAACGTAAGCTTATGGATACTGAAGACGGTGACGATGATGCGCCCGCGCAATCCGAGTTAGCACAGATCATGGGTTTTTCAGGATTTGGAGGATCCAAGAAGTAAATTAATTTTATCTTTAAGAATAATTAATATCTAATAAAAATGTTTGTAATTATGGACAACTTGGTTCTTTTATTTCAAAAACAGTATACAGTATGACTCGTTCATCATTTCGTACTCCTACCAACGTCTACCTAGTTATCTATATCTATATAGCAGCGGCGAAGCGTCCATATAACACGATTCCTGCCGGCTTCCCTTTTAAAATATGCCCTGACCTCCATATACCTATCACTGCTTGAGTGACTACTGAAAGTCTAACTAGCCTTCTGAAACTCTAAATATTTTAGTGCCACCGGCTTCCGTCTTCAGCAAAGTAACTCTTCGCTACTGCTATATAGGTATACGTAGGTAATTATTAGAAAGACGTAATGTGATTTGGCTCCTGACTTTGTTTGACACTATACTATTATCTAAAGCGGAAAACTTTGTCTGCTTGTTTAAACGCGCTAATCTCTTGAACTACCAGACGGATTTCAATAATTCTTTTTGCGTATAAAAGCCTCGTTCTTGAGAAAGGTTAAAGGCTATGTAACATCACGCTACTGGCGACGGGAGCAGAGCAGTAAGAAAAGACGCGGGTGAAACCGTGCTGCGGAAGGCTAGTTAATAATAAAAATAGGATGTTTCCTTGAGCAGTTTAATGTGGTCATCTTGCCTTTCGACGCCCAGTGCGTTGCGATGCGGCCCACCTGTAATGTGCTATATTCCAGATAAAATGTACAAAAGTGATGTAAGAGAGGTAATGTAGGTTGTGTGAAGAGAGAGCGAGTATTTAAGTCCCAAAAAAGGTGCGTAAGAGCAATATGTAACCTTCAACAAATCGACAGCTGTATACCTACCAAATTTATAAATCTGAAAATATTAACTGTACCGTGTCTTTATATTTATGAATTAATAGTGTTTTTTAGAGCCAATCTAAACATGTTTGAAAATTATAATAGTAAACGACATCGTCATAAAGTCTGTTGTCCTCAACATAATAGTGCATTCATGAACAAAAGTGTTTTCCGTATGGCACCTGCTGTTTACAATCATTTACTTACCTAAATCCTATTTAGAGATCACGAGTTTTAATACATTTAATATAAAGGTCAAACAGCTGTTACTGGAATAGGCCTACATAATAATTAGTGTTGATGAATATTTAAAAGATGACATAGCATGAGTCAATTAATATTTAGATGTAACAATATTAATCTATACATATAATAAAAATGTAACCGATCGCTGTCTGTACATGGAAGATATATGAGAAAAAATACTATTGGGACCTATATCAACGCAAATAGAACCCAAAACAATGATTTTTATTATTTTTGTCTGTTTGTCTGTGCGTTTGTGCACGCTAATCTCAGAAATGGCTTATCCGATTTAAATATGGTTTTCACTAATATATTGTGGTAAGCTTCACTTAACATTTAGTGTTTGTTTCATGTCAATCGGTTCATAAATAAAAAAGTTATGCCAATTTAAAGAATCACATTGAACATTCGTTAATTTACTACGAAATCTTATAGAAGCAGATATTTTAACAGGTTGCGGAATAGCTGATAGTGTTTTTATTCCTCGGATTCCTGTCATTCTAAACAGTCTTTTATTTAGTTTTAAACGAGTCCAGTTTCCAGTGAGCCTATGTTTTGCGATTACTAATTAAAGTAATTAAAGTAAAGGTAAGACACTAAAAGTTGTGGGTGTGGATCTAAGTATTAGCTGTTTTTCGGTCAGCTTTATGTGGCTCTATCACGTGTTACCATTACTAGCAGCCTGTATGCTTTGATCCCTGATGGCTATACGTCTAATCCATACATCCATACATATTATAAAAGGCTTTGTCCTGACTGACTGACTGACTGACAGACAACGTAAAGCCTAAACCGCTGGTCGTAGCGACTTGAAATTTGGAGGGTGTGTTTGTCTTAATGTCTAGAAGTGTACAAAGAAAGGGTTATTCAAAATTCAACCCTTAAGTGTATGAAAAGGGATGAAATCGATTGTATGAAACGTCTTCATTTTTTAAGTTACAGCTTTGAAATTTTGTTTTGGAATACTTTTATTTAAATAAAAAATATGCTCATAATTTTTTTTTTTACTGGGGTGGATTTATAGGAGTGAAATAAGGGATGAAATATTGTATGGAATGATCTTTGCTTTTGAAGTTGGCGACTTGAAAGTTGGAGGGAGGGGGAGGAAGAGGAAAGGAAGGGAGAAGTGAGAAGTGAGGGGAAAGTGCGGGGGTAGTTAGGGAGAAGTCAGGGGAAAGGGAGGGGAAAGTCAGGGGAAAATCGACTGCCTCTGTATTTCGGTGGTACTGTGTATGGACTGTGAGGTCGCGGGTTCGATTCTCGCTCAGTGCAAATATTTGTAGCATGAACATGTCTATTTGTATTGGTCTGGGTGTTTATATGTAACGGGTGGCGCAAAAGTAAAGACCCTATTTGGTTCAGCTATAACATTTTTTCTAAATTAGAAAACTAGATTTAGATTTTTTTAAATGTATATTTGTGCCATTAAATTTCGTACCATTAGGATTTAAAGATGATGTCTTTTAAATGGTGACCTCCAGAGTTGATACACATTTGAGCCCTATTTATGACATTTTGCATAACTTGCCGTAACACTTCCTGCGATATGTTCGTTATTTCTTGACGAATGTTTTCTTTTAGAGCTGCGAGAGTCTGTGGCTTGTTCACATACACCCGAGATTTCAAAAAACCCCAAAGAAAGAAGTCTGGACTGGTCAGATCGGGTGATCTTGCAGGCCAAGGCAAATCGCCAAAACGAGAGATAACTCGGCCTGGAAAAGCGTCCCTCACTAAGTCCATAGTGTCGCGCGCTGTGTGTGCCGTAGCGCCGTCTTGTTGAAACCAGATGTGCTCCAGCCCCAATTCGTCCAAACTGGGTATCAAAAACTCACGTAACATGGTTCTGTAGCGTTCTCCAGTGACAGTAATCGCATTGCCTCCAGCGTCTTCGAAAAAATAGGGTCCGATCACTCTGTCAACACAGATGCCACACCATACAGTAACTTTTAGTGGGTGTAGAGGATCTCGGGTGTATGTGAACAAGCCACAGACTCTCGCAGCTCTAAAAGAAAACATTCGTCAAGAAATAACGAACATATCGCAGGAAGTGTTACGGCAAGTTATGCAAAATGTCATAAATAGGGCTCAAATGTGTATCAACTCTGGAGGTCACCATTTAAAAGACATCATCTTTAAATCCTAATGGTACGAAATTTAATGGCACAAATATACATTTAAAAAAATCTAAATCTAGTTTCCTAATTTAGAAAAAATGTTATCGCTGAACCAAATAGGGTCTTTACTTTTGCGCCACCCGTTATAATATGTATCTATTTACAAAAATAAAAGTATTTAAGTATGTTTATCCGTATTCTAGAACCCATAATACAAGCATATAATATGCTTACTTTGGGTCTAGATGGCGTTGACCTCGCAGCATGTGTGGGACCAGCTGAGTATCCGCGGAGTCATTGTGTGGGTGGTGTGGGTCAACCCGCCGGCCAGGGAGACCCGTATAAACGGTGGTGCCGCTGGCCGCAAGCTGGATTTGTACAAGGGCCCAATTAGACCTAGCCAAAAAAAAAGAGACTGCCCCACCAGGTTGCGCATAATCTCGGAGTGGTTCGTCGTGCAGGTTGGTGACCGGATAGTGGAACCCGGCGACCATTTTCGAAACGGTACGGCGGCCTTTTGCGAGCAGTCCGTATCATGGAAGCCCGGAGTCCTAAGACCCTTGAGCCTTTACAGCTGCGAAGAGACATCGCCTCCTCAACGGCCGTCTTCTATCGCCTTTACCACGGAGAGTCTTCTCAACAGCTCTTTAAATTAATTCTACCCTCTCCCATTTTATCCAGAACGACACGTGCGGGACTGAAGTGCTACCCTTTCACAGTGCAATCTAAAGCGTCTCGAACCAAACGGTTCAGCACTTTATACTTTTGTCGCTCATTAAAGCCTGGAACTCTTTACCAGCGCATGTGTTCCCACCTAACTTTCATCCTGGGACTTTTAAGCGAGGCGTGAAGAAGCATCTCACTAAGCCGCCATAGTGGAGGCCACCATACCAGTAGTTTGGCTTTTGGAATGGTGTCCACTACTTCTGAATTCCACTGACTGCTTACCATCAGCCAGAGTAGAGGCACTTTGGCAGGCTAATATAAAAAAAAAACTTACAGCGTTTTTATTCCTCGGATTCCTTTCATTCCAAACAATTTCCCGTTTAGTTTTAAACGAGTTCAGTTTCCAGTGAGCCTATGTTTCGCGATGACAATTAATGAGTGTGGATCTAAATATTAACTGTTTTTCGCATGGTCAGCTTTATGTGGATTTGCCACGTGTAAGTAATCCTAGCAGCCTGTATGGCTTTGATCCGCGATGGCTATACGTCTAATATCGTAGATAGAGAAGCATTTACTGTAAAGATTTTTCTTATTCACCTAAACGAAGATATTTATAATTCAAAACAAACCAAAAGATATATCCAAAAAATGCTGCCCAAAATCACTATTCCACGCGGACGAAGTCGCGGGCACAGCTAGTCTATTATATATTTGATAATAATACTATTGCAATATAATGTATTCGTTTATAAATTATTATTATTTGAAATTACCCAACAAATGTACCTACTCATAGTTGACATTTTTAACTTATTGACATTTTTAATTTATATTTTTTGTACTTAATGACATTACCATAAATTTTATTAAATACTTAACTTCACAAGCACATATTGCATGCCATGCGGCGAAATTTGGAGAAACAAATTATAGTTATTGTTACTAACTTATTGTATGTACCCATTTTCGCAATAAATAAGTTTGAGTTTGACAATGTTTGTTATATGATGCGTTGCGGTGCGGCTCGCCCGTCATATGCGTCAGCCTTTAGTGTGACCCAGAATCAGTTGTTCTAAATTAGATCCTTCATGGTGTCAGAACTTACGCTCGTGAATTTCATGCTTGTAAAAGCTTGATATCAATCCATACTTTCGCAATAAGTATAGGATGAATTGAATTTTATTATCGGGGAGTTGCCTGTCTTTTGACTATGAACCTGCTAAGTTGTGTTGAGTAGGTACCTACCGACCATTAACATTATACTTATCATTATATATATATATATATATATATATATATATACTAGCTTTGCCTGCGGCTTCGCTGACGTGCATATCGTTGTTTTCCAATAGACATTTTTATATTGTTTAAGTACCTACTGTTTTCCATATATTTCAATCTCGTATTCGTACAAACCCTCTTTCTCCTACCTAAAGATATCCCCCGTTAAAACAATATACAATACACTAAGGCAAATTTTAACTACAATAACTTTACCCTTTCCCTCCTTCCCTCTCCCTCTTTTCCCCTACTCCCCCCTTTCTGCTTCTCTCCTCGCTTCCCCCTTCTCCCCTCCACCTCCTTCAGCATCCCTTGCCACCTCCTCCAGCATCTTCTCCCCTTCCTGCACTTCCCTCTACCTTGCCTCCTCGATTCCCACTCTCTTCTCTAGCTCTTCCCCGTCCCTTTCCTATTTTTATTTCAATAGAAGTATTCCAAAACATAATTCCAAAACTGTAAGTTAAAAAATGAAAGTTTAATACAACTGTTTTCATCCCTTTTCACACACTTGGAGTTGAATTTTAAAAACCCTTTCTTAGTACACCTCTAGACATTAAGATAAACACACCCTCCAAATTTTAAGTCGCTACGACCAGCGGTTTAGACTGTGCGGGAGAAAGCCTTTTATAACATCTATGGATGTATGGATTAGAAGTATAGCCATCAGGGACCAAAGCATACAGGCTGCTAGGAATGCTAACACGTAGGTAACAGAGCCACATAAAGCTGACCGTGCGATAAACAGCTAGGTTATACTTAGATCCAAACCCACAACTTTTAGTGTCAGACCTTGGGCTTTATTATTTGTCATCGCGAAGCATAGGCTCACTGGATACTGGACTAGCTTAAAACTTAACGAAAGATTGTATAGAATGAGAGGAATCCGTGGAATAAAAATCTCTACTTCTATCAGATTTCGTAGTAAGTTAACAAATGTTCGACGTGATTCTATAAATTGATGAATGATTAAATTGAAAACCATATCTAAATTGGATTAGCCGTTTCTGAGATTAGCGTGAACAAACGCACAAACAGATAAACAGACAAAAATTGTAACAATCATTGTTTTGGATTCTATTTGCGTTGATAAAGATCCCAATAATATTTTTTCTCATATATCTTTCATGTACAGACAGCGGTCGGTTACATTTTTATTATATGTATAGATAACACATATAAGTAAACTATTTTTAATCAACATGATGATTGTTCATTTCCGTCAAGTCCACGCCTATGCTTCGAGTACCTACCTACATACGGGCCAGTGTCCTATTGTATGTAAGCTTTCATGCGGAACATGCATCTGAATCGACAAGGTCGTTTTACTAAATAACAACATGCACGGAATACAATCATCTTGAAAGTACAGACACTTGCAATAGTGTTTATGATGAGATCCTGAAACATATTTATTAATTACTTGGATATCCGTTTCTTTTTGAACATAGCATAAATAAGTAGGTACGTAGGTACTACTTAGAATAGGTATACTCGTTTAGAAGACGAAGTACCTAGGTACTTACCTGTCTAGGAGACGAAAAGAGGATAGAGGATAACTCTCGCATTAGGAAACAAGTCTAGGTTTTTATTTATTTTTATTCATTGCACACAGAAATATACTTGTATCTACAAAGAAAATATTTATTTAGTTAAGTAATAAAAATTATGTACACAGGCGAGCTTAACTCAAAACTGAGTTCTCTAACAGCATTATGTAACTTAGAGTGCCAGCGTACCTTAGAGTCTCTATATCGCAACATAATATATGTAATTTATTTTTATTTTTATTTAAACTTCATTTAAAGAACATATGTATAAAGGCGGATTAAATGCTTGAAGCATTCTCTACCAGTCAAGCTAATGGGTGATGCAGAGATAAAGCAAGGTAGATGTATAAATTAAGACTAGAAAATTGAAAAAAGTGTAATAATATATATATACAAATATGCAATACGTATATAGATCCATAATAATATAAATATAATTTACAAATAATACATATCATTAATTATACATAATTATACATAAAGATATATAAATATATACATAATATATAATTTACCACCATGAATTTTAACGACACAGGGTAGTAGGTACTTACACCAGAATGTGATGAATCATTTACGGATCATAGGTAAGTAATAAGTTTTCTTACATTTAATCGGTGTAGAAATTAAAGCCATAAACACAGCGGCCACTTATCTACTTGCTGCTCTACCTAAGCAGTCAATAAAATATTCTTTCAGTAAGACAATTAGGTTTTAGGTACCTACCTTGCCTTGGTACTAAACCTTAGTAGGTACTTATGTATCACTATCAGTAAGTTTACATTCCTTACATAAATTTGTTCTTTTTTTGATTTACAAAATTATTAGTAGGTAGATAATAGATTTATATCATATAGATAGATAAATCTACCTACCTATTAATAAGGTGGTATGATTTGCTATTAAGACGTCTCGTCGTGTTAATTAACGGTAGGTAGGTTTAATTATCACAAATTATGAGCTTAATCACTGCAACACAATGGTTCAGTTTATACAAATTATAAACAAGTGGGTACCTACATAGGTAAGACAGTTAGATACTTAGTCACCTGGTAGGTACATAACTACCCTACCTACAATAGAAGGTACCTGGGTATCTACAGCGGTAGCAGGTCCCTACTTCACATTGATGCAATAATGGCTCGTGAAGCTAAATGTTATAGGTAAGTAAGTAGTACATAGTTACATAATGAAGGACTGTAAGCACTTGTCACAACATTGATGATACAGCAAGCTATGATTTTCCGCTACAATCAGGCGAAACCACGCCCTCGTATAAAAGGTAAGTTCACAGTCATGGCAACTCAATGTGATAATTGAACACGGAGACATGAGGACGATAGTGGTGACGGTTGCTTTATTAGCCTTATTTTATTCATGTGTTACCGCATTTCAAGTGAGTACCTAATTAATCCTACATAACTAAAATTATGTCATCGCTCACTTTAACCTTTTTTTTTTCATCTAAGTAGGGATCACTCTTGTATTGTTGCGTAATATTTCGATTGCTTTCGAGGCTTAGTGAGAATTGCGATACTTAATGCACAAGGTTGTACGTTTGATTCTCAAAGAACAAAACTTCGCGTAATTCATAAAAAAATTCTTTCGAGGCTGGGTATACTTTGTGTCCGTTACTTGTATGTTTGTAAAGTAGGTAGGTACTTACCAATCCCGCGATACAGGCATTGTCTACAAATGGGATGGGGTCTTGTTTGAAATAAAATAGGTAAATAGGAATTATGTAGAAATCAAGCAACAACATCTTAAAATTGCGGGATAGCCTCATTTTCCCTGAAAAGCTGAAAAGAGAGCTACCTACGAATTGACAATGTTTACCAGTAGCCAGTCAGTATGGGTTCGATTTTCACCTGGTAGGTAGGTACAAATATTTGTGAAATTCTTGATGAAATATAATTAGCCTACCTACTTATCTTACACAATTTTTTTGAATAATTATACCTACTATCTATTTATATCTATTACTATCTATTAATGTGTAGGTACCTAGGTACCTATTCATTGTGCAACGTTTGTATAAAGATTTTCTCCACTTTTTATAAAATATATCTGCTTGTGCATACCTGTCTAAGTACCTACCAATTTCATTTGTTTCAGATATCTCTAGATCCTGCACGGCTATCAGGTAAGTCGCCTGTTATACCTGCCTATCTTATTCATTAGGTACCTACACTTAAGGTGACAGATAAAGACAAACGAAATATAAGTACCTTAACCAATTTTAGCTATTAAGAGCTTATAAGATGGGAATGAATAAAATGAGTTAATATTGATCAAACGTACCTACTGAACCGTTGTGATGGAGGAAGTGGGGAAGGGCTAAGGGGCTCAAGCCCTCCCAAACGTATTTGCACGCCCAAAAAAATAATATGTGCTTGTAGTGTTTACCTTTATAAAACCTACGCCGGCGTGGTCAAGCCTTCCCCCAGACCCAAATCTCCTGGATCCGTATTTGGTACTGGATACTTTAGGTACCGTACTACCTACCTATGTTCGTAAATACCGATCCATACTCATACTACAGTGCAATTTGTCCTTCCCATTTACATTGTTTTTTTTTCGGGTTAGGGAAAGAGAGTGCGGAAGGTGAGGAAAGAGGAAAGGGGGGAAAATTGGGCCTCCGGCGCTCTCACTCACCGAACAAAACGCAGTAGTACGGATACTTACCTACTACTACTCTTACGTCGATTTTCTATGAGAGGGTAGTACTTTACCGGACGATCCGCCTTATTCTTGCTGAAACCAGCGTGGATCTACTACCGTAACAATTGTAGTATGTTGTATGTCAGTATTCAGTAAAGTCTTATATGTTCAGTAGTATATTGTAATATTATGATTCACAGGTAATCTCGATACTATTGATGACCTAATAAGAGAGAAACGACAAGTAGAAACCTTCGACAATGAATATCCAACAGCGATGAGTCAGAACGAGGAGGAAGAACCAGGCTTTTGGGACAGAATAGTTAAAGTAGCAGTTAAGTTATTCAGTAGATTCATAGAATGGTTAAATTCATCATAAGATAATAATATACAACTTGATGATACGCGATTTCTCATTAATGTCAGTCACGCGTATGAAAAAAAACAGTCGACAATTTTATTTTATTTTTCTTTTTTTTTAACTCCCCGCATTATCTACAATTAAGTAGGTATGTATTTTACAATTATATTTTTTTTATAAATCATATTATCAATCATAATCATATAAAAAGTTTCAAATCTAATTCTCTTGCATACCACGTGCTTCTACTGCACTACCTAGAGTACCGAGGAAGATACGATCAACTATAGTAGAGTATTGGTACCTGAGGGAAAAGGGGGTAATGGAAGTCACATACGCGAAAAATCAAATAAATTCTTAATTTAAAATGCCATATTTATTACAACTGTCAATAGGTACACAAATTTTCTTCATTAAATTTCAACCACTTCGGTAATTAAATTTCGTGAATTTATCAGTTTCAAAAAACTCATTTAACTCCAATTGCACTGACGTGGGGCGTGGGGGCAATGGTGGTCATACTCAGAGCCGAAAATCAGAGTCAAAGAAAAATTTGGCAGACTCCATCCAGTACCTACTGTTCGCGAACCCATAACCCACATGAGGAACATCTATACCATATTTTGGTGTTTTACCCGAAATCGTTGCATAACAGGCAACTGTTTTCAGCTTCTTCTGCGTCGTCATTGTCATTATCCTGCCGCTAGTTTTTAAGATTCGATACTGAAGTTACGTTTGTTTCTTGAAATACTCGTCTAATTGCCTTTACATTGTGCTTCTTCTTTAGTTTTCTTTCTCTGACCTTTACCTTTCCAGTCCCTAAAATTCACCTGACTCTCATTTCCCACAACTAGTGTAGTGAAAATTAAAACAAAAATAAATGGTGAGAAAAAAGTTTAATATTAAAAATTCTATGAAATATTGGCGCAATTTAAATTTTACTTAGATCACTATTTTGTAAGTATGACTAAAAGTAGGTATGTGAATATATTAATCGTTTTAACTGGAGATAATAGACACTTCTTATTCTTTACTAGCTTGCCGCGGCGCGGTTTTACCCGCGTTTTTGTTTACTGCTCTGCTCCCATATTTACTTTTAAACTTTCGCGTTGCATGATATAAATTTATAATCATACGGGAATTAACGAGATCATGCATTAGGTATTTACGTACCTTATTTTGCTTGACGTTTCGACCAGGTTACACCGGCCGTGGTCACAAGCAGACTGCTCTGCTCCCGTCGCCAGTAGCGTGATGTTACATAGCCTTTAGCTTTCCTTGGGAACTGGACTATCATACGCAAAAAGAATGTTTATAATCCGACTGGTAGTTTCAGAGATTAGCGCGTTCAAACAAACAAACTCTTCCATAAAAAAATAAGTAGTAAAGTAGTATAAATTTTAAGGAGACGAAAAATTTTATTGGCGGGAAACAAAAACAAAACCCTGCCGTTTCTTCAATGCGCGGGGGCCTATCAGCGCGAGCCGTTTAACACAGTTCCAGGGGCCATAGGTGTACCTACAGGTAGAGGTCGTTTACGCAATGCTCGCGTGTATAGGTTGCGTAGATATGAGGGTGACTCCCATTTTCCGCTGACTCTTATTACCCAGTTCTCCATATTATAACCTTAAGAGAGATTATACCTATGAACATATGTAGGTACCTATGTAAACTTGTATTCAGAGGCAGTGCACAGATGTAAAATTATGTTCTTTTCAGCAGCATGTCTCCAGGGTTGCTTGTGATCTTAAAATGTTATGAAGTAGGTACTACTTATAAAATAAATTTTATAAGACCCTTTGTTTTTTTTGTGCTTTCTCATACCTACGTATTATGGAACTAGCTTGCCGCAGCACGGTTTCACTTGCGTCTTTTTACGTTACTGCTATCAGCTCTGCTTCCGCCGCCAGTAGCGTGATGTTATAATTATAGCCTATAACCTTCCTCAATAACTGGGCTATCATACTTAAAAATATTTTTCTTTTTTTATATTAGCCTACCAAAGTGACTCCATCTCGCCTGATGGTAAGCAGTCAGTGGAATCCAGAAGTGGTGGCCACCATACCAAAAGCCAAACTGCTGGCATGGTGGCCTGCACTATGGCGGCTGGGAATGAGGTTAGGGGAAGGAAATGAGGGAGGTGATTAAAGAGGAAAGGGGGGAAATTGGGCCTCCGGCACTCTCACTCACCGAGCGAAACGCAGTAGTACGGATATTACTACTCTTACGTCGATCTTCTATGAGAGGGTAGTACTTCCCCGGACGATCCGGCCCATTCATGCTGAAACCAGCGTGGATCTACTAACGTACTATAATTACCGATAATTATTTTAATCCGACTGGTAGTTCTAAAGATTAGCACGTTCAAAGAAACAAACAAACTCTTGCGCTATATATAATACTACCTACCTACTAGCAACGCGGTTTCATCCGCGTCTTTATCTACGCAAAAAGAATTGTTTAAGTAAATCCGATGGGTAGTTCCAGAGATTAGTGCGGTTAAATAAACAAACAAACAAACTCTTCTACTATATATAATAGTATAGATACGAGTATAAATAAGTTGATACCTACCTACCCTACTTCAGTTTAAGTTGTCTAAATGTCTAGCTCAGCCTCAGTGGCGGATTCACACATTTGCCGCCAGTAGGCTTTGTAAATTATAAAATTTAAATTGTACCTAATAGGTATTTAAACGCTACATTATTATAATATTTTTACCCGACTGACGCAGTCAAGGAGGGTAATGTTTTTATCCCTTAATTTGGCAACATGTAAATTCATACCCCATCGAGCTGCGTCGAGGGCTGAGACAGGGGGATGTGATATCCCCCAAGCTCTTCACTAACGCCCTCGAGGACGTCTTTAAGACGCCGAACTGGACTAGACGGGGAGTGAATGTTAACCGTGAGTACATTTCACACCTTCGATTCGCCGACGATATCGTCATAGTGGCAGAGTCGCTGGAACAGCTGAACGAAATGCTGCACAGCCTAAATGAAGCCTCCCGGCGTGTTGGTCTCGGTATGAACTTGGACAAAACTAAGATCATGTACAATGAACATGTCACACTGGAACCAATCTACGTCGAAGGGTCGATGCTCGAAGTTGTTCAAAGATATACCTACCTCGGGCAGGTTATCTAGCTCGGTACGAACAACTTCGAGAAAGAATTCGACAGAAGGATCTAATTGGGTTGGGCAGCATTTACAAAGCTTCGTCGAGTTTTCTCCTCGCCTTTACCGCAATGCCTGAAGACCAAAGTTTTTAACCAGTGCCGTACCTGGTCCTATCTGAGACGTGGACACTTACAGCAGGGTTCAATCACCAACTTTCGCTACGCCGAGGACACCACTCTTCTTGCAGCAAATGAATCGGAAATGTTTGCACTTCTGGACCGAATGGAGCGGATTACCGGGGAGATGGGACTGTTGATAAACAGGTCTAAAACCAAGGTCATGGTAGTAGACAGATCTGGCAAATTGGAACTCACCAGCGCGTTAGACCTAGAAATAGTGGACATCTTTATATACCTGGGTTCGCTGGAGGATTGGCATGGCTAGGAGGGCCATGTCTTAGCTTGGGAAAATCTGGACAGATCGCAACATTTCCGTAAAAACTAAAACCAAACTGGTACTGACTCTAGTCTTTTCGATCTTTTCGTATGGCGCTGAGACTTGGACGCTAAAAGCTGCAGACCGCAAACGTATAGATGCTTTTGAGATGTGGTGCTGGAGAAAGATGCTCCGTATCTCTTGGACAGCACATCGGACTAACGTTTCTATATTGCGAGAACTCAATATCTCCTCGCGGCTGTCATCCGAGTGTCTACGCAGTCTTAGAATACTGCGGTCACATTGCTAGGAAAGACGTAGAAAACCTCGAGAAGTTCATCGTGAGTGACAAAGTAGACGGAAAATGGCCTCGTGGACGCAGCCCAATACGTTGGTCCGACCAGTTCTGCACCGCTCTCGAATCTACTATGAACCACGCCCTCCACACCGCTGGCGACAGAAATGAATGGCGGCAGATCGTAAGGGAGAAAGTGATGCAGAAGGGAGGTCACGACCCCCAGCACTGAGGAGTACGACGCAAGAAGGATGAGAAAACACAAGCCCTCTGCCAGCTCTTTCACTCACCGAGCGAAACACTTTAGCATGAAAACTAATATTCGTACGTCGATTTTCTAGAGAGTAGTACTTCCACGGACGATCCAGCCCATTCATGCTAAAACCAGCGATCTACTACTTTAAATATTATTATTATTTCCAGCGGGGACGCATTCTAGGCTGGCACCGACTCCAAAATAACTGATTAAAAACTATAAATAGTAAAGTATTATAGGTATCAAGGATTGCGTTGATTCCCCTTTAATGTTCTTTGCTATGAAGTAATTAAAATATTATTTTCTACTTTTTAGTTATGGATTGAACATGTAGGTGTTGTTTGAAGTCGGTTTTCATTTTTTTTCTAAAAATAATTTTATTTTTAAACTTTTAGTGGGAATTAATTGTGTATAAATATATTCAATATGGGTAGACCTACTAAACGTGCTGCGCAAATGAGACAGCGCCGCGCCGTTTGAAAGAAAGTAGAGACGAGAGGTAAGATTGTAAATAGAGATATAAGGTCCTTGTCAACACTTTCTCGATCGCTAAACCCTGAATCCCAGAAACCACAAATCAAAACAAAAAAGTGATGATCTACCAACAATAAAGAATCATCAAAAATCATAATTTAACTGACCGAGCAATCGCTCAGATATACAAAAAATAAACAGTGGTGCTGTAAAGGCAGGTTTAAGGCCGCCCGTTGCTGTTGTAATTTCTCACGACCATAAGACCTCCAACTTGGCTTAACGACTACCAAATTATAGTGATAATCATAGTCATCTTCTAAAGAATGAAGACGCTGAAAATGAAATGACGCAAATGGTCACTCATCCAGAACCACTTCGTTTCTAACAAAAAATGAATTTTGAAAATCACTTCGCACTTGTAGCATGGACATGTCAATGTCAGATAATTCGTCGCAAAAGACATCGACGTGTTGCTTTACACGTCTTCACTTCTTGCAAACGTTTTGTTACAAAATATTCAATTGAAGCCAAACTACTAAATCATTTTTCATAAAAAAAACATGGGTCCTCATTTCGGAGTATACCCTTTCAAATAAAAGAAAAATTTTCCAAATTGGTTTATAAATGACCGAGTTCAGTTGTAACAAACATACAACCACTGAACCATTTCTTATAATAAAAAAATGGGACCAATTTCAGAGTATACCCTCTCAAATAAAAAAAAAAAATTTAAAATCGGTTCATAAATGACCGAGATATGAGGTAACAAACATACAAAAAAAAAACATACGACCCGAATTGATAACCTCCTCCTTTTAGAAGTCGGTTAAAAATACAATATAAACTTATCATATGGCCAACAAATGATCTTTATGCCGAAATGATATGTATTCAAAATAATAAAACAAGTACCTGCAGGTTTTAACATTTTGGTTTTATTTTACCATGTGATGATTGTACAACGCTTATAGAAAAATCATCAAAGCTCCAGCTCGTTAAGATGAACAATGAATCCATGCATATGCTATACATAAAATATGTCAATAATTATCAGGTAGACAATTGTATGGTAGTAATCCTAGGTAGCCAGGTTGACAAGAGTATCATCTGTATTTTGTTTGACCAGTAGAGCACTGCAGCCTGATGGGAGCAAGTTTAGATTGGACACCCATTTTCTTGAACAAATATCAATTTAAGAAAGTTTGACCCACAGTATTATTGTTGTACTCCTAATGAGTATCACATGATGGTTCCATAAAATTTTCTGGTACACTTAGAGGATTATAATTTCTCTGTGAAGCTAGATGTCGAAGAACAGTAAGTTCTTGGTTTTCTGTTGGTTTAGGAAATGTATGTGCTTCTTTGTCGTCTAAATCTATAGAATTAATAATATACTTGTATGAGCTAGTTTTTATGAATGCTTTGCTTGATAATGCTGTTTCAACAATGCACTTGTTTAGCACTGCTACAGTGTTCTTATCGGGTAGGATTGTCTTCCCTTCCATAGCATTAGCTATAGAATGATATACCTTTTTGAAGTCAATATTGTCAGTGTAAACAGGATCAGGAAATTTTTCTAGTTCGGCTATCATTCGAACAGCTGTTGACGTCTCCGTCTTAAGTTCTTCTAAGGTGAGGTTGTCTGTTAACAGTTTTGCCCAGCATGTTAATGGTACACGCGGTTTTATGTTTAGCTTTTTAGATACATTTGAATTTTTTTCGAAGAGAGGATGTTTGGCTGCTATCTTTTTATAATGGTTGATGGCCAATGTAATTTGTTGAGGAGTTTTAGATGAAACATATTCATGAATCCTCTCTATATCATTTGATCGAAAGGCTTTCAAAGCTTGCAACAGATAAAACTTTTCTTCTTTCGTCCAGTCTTCGATTGACGAAGGTTTTCCGAAAATATCTTCCATATTATATTCCATTTCCATTTGTATTCAGTGTATATATAAAGAACTGTGCCAAATGAAATAAGTTTGTTTTTATTTCTTATTACTGTAGGTATCTAGTTGAAATAAGCGATACCTATACAAACCTTTCTAGTAAGTACATAGATTACTTACATAGCTTTTCAAACTCAAAGTTTATTAAAAAACATACAAATTGAACAGCTCAATTTGCTCAAAGGACCTCAACTGAACTATTTTTTTGTTATTAAATTTGTATTAAATGCTCAATGCTCTTTGAACACAAAATAATCTTATTCAACAATCAAATCTTCTTCTTCTTCTCCCTTTATTATGGCAACTGAGCCGACGATTGTGTCAGCTATTTCTGCCAGCGTCAAGTGTAAAATAATATACTAGTTGATGATTTTAATGGTATAATACAATGATAAAAATAGAAAAAATGTGATTGAATTAACAATCAAATCAAACTTAGATTAAAGTGACACTAATGACAAAATCAAAACAAAATGTCACAGTGACAACCATAATGTCAACAATCGAATTTTTTATCCATTTCCACAGCCTAGACAACATAAGCCTAGATAACATATAAAGCTAAAAAACATAGTGCGCGAGTGCTAGCCTAACATTTTAATGACAGTGATTTTAAGTGCCACTCCTTTTTATTATATGTGAGCGAGACTGAAAACGGGAGTCCATCTTTTGTTTTCACGGAAGATGGTAGTCATTTAATCTCATCCACATTTTTTCTATTTTTTATCATTGTAATATACCATTAATATCATCAACAAGAATATTATTCTAAACTTGACGCTGGCAGAAATAGCTGACACAATCGTCGGCTCTGTTGCCAAAAAAAAAGGAGAAGAAGAAGAGACTGAAAACGTCGTTCGTCTACCGCCTTTACAAAAAGTTAATGTCGTACGTAGCGAACTATTTTTTGTTTACCCATAGTCAAATTAATTAGTGCTAATTTAAAATCTAGATTTATATATAATGTTTAGAATCACTTTTTATTGTGCTCCTTAGTGTTCTAATCACGAATATGTTTTTACTTTTTTGATAAAACAAATAGTTCATAAGTTATAGCCGAAACAAAATTATATATTTTTGTTTAGGTCACAGTTTGGTCTATAACTTAGGTTTTATTCAATAAAGAATAGTTACTTTGGTGTTTATTTTAGAGAATAGTGTCCCCTAGATGTACGTGAAAACTTTAGGTTCAGTAGTTTAGATAGTATAAACAGATAAAGTTCATAGTACGTCTAGGAGGCACTAGAATTTTAGGTTTTTATTACGATATCTAGGTAACCGTAAAGTTTAGATTTATAGTAGGTATAGATATTTCATGTTAGTGTTAGGTATCGATACCTACCTAAAGGTACCTAGATAATTACTGTATTGCAAAAATGACGTAGATAAAGCCAAAAATGTAATGTTTTGATAATGAAAATTGTGGCGTACAGAGACAGCAGCGGAGCCCTAAAAATACATCGGCGCGTGCGCGCAGCACGCGAGCCAAGTCAATAATGATAGCGGAACTTTTTTTTTTTTTGTTGTGGTGTGGGTTGTTAGCCTCTGATGGCTTTCACAACCTTACGCGGACTGTCGGTGAGCAGAAGGCTCTCAACCGTTAGCCGTCTCAACCGTTAGATAGCGGAACGCGGCGACCATTTCTTAAATAGCGGCACTTATTTTATACTGCACACACACATTCACACTCACACTGCACACATTCACTGTAACCTGTGATATTCGTATCAAGCAGACAACTGCAGCATATTAATGATTTTAGTTTGAGATTTTAATATTTTATAACGCTCCTGATTGGTCAACAACCAAAATGCGCTCATGTAAATACCATACCTGTGTCAGACTACATTTGTATATATAAACCGTGCCATTTTTGTAAATAAACATGGTACAGTCGTCTCTCGAGTATTATTCAACACTA
This sequence comes from Parascotia fuliginaria, assembly GCA_963082885.1. Lineage (NCBI taxonomy): Eukaryota > Metazoa > Arthropoda > Insecta > Lepidoptera > Erebidae > Parascotia > Parascotia fuliginaria. The sequence continues at coordinate 11,798,747 of OY720176.1, read as the reverse complement.
CCTATTAAGTCTACGGTACGAAGGTGGAAACACTGGGCCGGTCTAATAAGTAGCTCTACAGCAGTACCAAGTAAATCAGCTGATACAGTTCATAGGGAAAGTACCTCGGCCGTTGACCCTCTTTATCACTAGTACCTAGTAAATCAGATGATACAGTATATTAGGGACAGTACCTACAGCTGTTAACCCAACAGCTGTCTTCATACCTACCTAGCATACGTACCCCTAAAAAATAAAACTTGTACGGGTGTTTTGCAAACGGCTCTCGTTATGGTAAAGTTTCGAGGTAGCTAAGCGCGCGCGCGCAGGCATAGAACGTTCACCGATAATTGGTAACCCTAGAAGACTCTTCAAGCCTCAACACCTAATGGCCTAAGCAGAACACCTCAAGCATTGAACCAAGACCGTTTGTTTTACTTCAGTATGCCCTTGTAGTCAAGCCCTACACGACGTCTCCGAAGAGCAGCGCTGTATCCGGAACCTATAGGTGTAGGACGTCAGCGGGTCGTTCACAGATTTGCACAACACATTCGTGTTGGGTTCGATTGCCGCCCGTCCAGCACAGATTTCTTACTTTTTGTACAGCTTTCACCTAATTCTAGCATTTAAACAGAACATACTTTTAAATAGAGCTCCGATTATATGATAAAAATTAAAAACCATGAAATATGACACTAAATTGCACTAAATACTAAATAAAAACGTATATAAAATAGCCTTGGCTTGTAAAAGTACTCGATTGAAATAACCGGTGATTATTCGATTAACCACCGATTTTTTTAATCTAGTATTTTTACCGATGAATCATCGGCACCTTTAATTATCTAGTACTCGCCGCACCAGTGCAAACTACTGCGACACTTGACGGCTTGACGGAATCGCCTTCGCAGATCTTCCTCTAAAACAAGGAATTGCTTCTAAAATGACTAAATCGGGTCACACTACGCGGAAGATCAGCTGCGGCATTAAAGGCATAAGCATGTCATGTATTGGCGTTCCGTTGCGGCAGATCTGCGACCGCATTTTACATTAACGTTTTTGAAATTTATTTATCAAAAAAGATTTTAATGGGTAAAATCTCAATTCGGTATTAGCTTCTTTTTTGGATTCTGTTACTGATGGTTGATGGCAAGTAATTACTATAAAGTGACAATGGTTTAGGCGCATTATGGCTAATTCTCATTATGGCAACCGACATTAGCGAGTCGGACTACTTCTCACTTGGGCTACTTCTCATTAGGGCTGATTCTCACATGGGCTAATTCTCATTAGGGCTACTTCTAATTAGGGCTATTTCTCAACATTTGGGAATGTTTATTGAAATAAGTACCGTCTTTATGTATATAAATATGTTTATTCATTTATAAGATATCAATGACATTATTTTAAGAAAGAAATGTGTTCGCTCAAGGAATTGGTATGTACAAATTTAGAACCCACTAAAGGAATGTTTTAAAATAAATTTGATAATTTGACCTATGAACCGAGCCCTCAGGCTGAGAACGACAATTTCTTACAACGTCTAAATTCCGAAAATGTCAAATTCCGAGAATGACGAATTCTGAAAGTGACAAATTCCTAAAATGTCAACTTACCAAGGGATGTCAATTTCGGCTAAGAAAATACAAAGTTCACTTTTCTAAATTGTCAACTTTCCCTAATGATCCACTGGACTAAAAATGTCTCATTGAATTTGAATATTTTAGGTTGAAAACTAGGTGCACACTATTTTAAACTTCATTGATTTTAATATTTTAATTTTTTTGTCGTTTGTATTATAATAAGCTGATAGAACAGAAGTGGGTACTTCTGTTCTATTAGCTTATTAAAATATAAAATAGTGATTTTCTACATAAGTAATATCCCAAGTTTTGTCCTTTTGAAAATAAATAACAAATAAACATCATGAAACAATTGAACAGAGCTTTAGGTAATATTTTATGACGGGTTGTCGAAAAACTAGTGCAAGGAATTTAGGACGAATTTACTTTTCTTTTTCTATAATCGTGGTCAGTATCACCGTGATACGAAAACTACGTCATAGTCATTTCTATTGACAAATGACTCAGTGGTCAATGGTCAATTTTTGGACTATCTTTGGCCTTGGCAGTTGAAAAAAGCATGCATTTGATTTTCGACCATATTGGCTTAAATTTTTAGCTCATTTTTTATATAAACCATCACAATTACTTAGTTTAAGTTTAAAATAACGATTTTTAAATAAAGTCAATTAGGTCGAAAATCGAATGCATGCTTTTCTTACAAGCTATCTTTCTATATATCTATAGAATCTATTTTTTACAAGCTCTATCGATGTCTTTATCACTTTCCGATAGTCTTATGTTTTGGCGACGTTCAACTGTTTTGCTTTTAAAATGTCCAAGCAGTTTGATCATTTTTATCGTTAGTCAGCCGGAGATATCGCACGTATTTTTTTAGTCGGCTAATAATTACGACAGGGATTAAAGGGCAGTAAAGGATTATTTTCAGTAAAGAAATTCGACAATTTAGGAAAGTGGCCTTAGAGTAGGTACTTAATCGATCTTGTTTTCCTTAACCAAGGCAATGTGGTTCATTACAGAATTGTAGTCGAATGGAATTATGGGATCGCAGTCAGTCTATTACAGGAACGAATGATAAATTTATATGTAGCAAGTTCTATTTGACTTGATGTTTGTGTTGTAACTTTGAACTTTTCTTATTCTTCTTCTCCTTTTTTTTTGGCAACAGAGCTGACGATTGTGTCAGCTATTTCTGCCAGCGTCAAGTTTAGAATAATATTATTCTTGTTGATGATATTAATGGTATATTACAATGATAAAAAATAGAAAAAATGTGCATGAAATTAAATGACAACCATCTTCCGTGAAAACAAAAGATGGACTCAACTTGTCTTTGTTTGTATGAATGACAAAGTTGTCACTACAGGAAGGTGTCATTTTAGGAAGTTGTCATTTTGGAAAGTTGTAATTTTAGGAAGAGGTCGTTCTCAGCCTGAGGGGAACCGAGCACATCCAAAGCATCAACGCCGACTTTTCATAAAAAAAAAGATTGTTTGTACCGAGCGAGAAAAATTTTTTTACATGCACATGTGTTCATACCGGAAGCTTTATGCGATGATTTTCTAGTGGTAGATGATCAAATATTTCCAAAAAATTTTTGCGGTGCGCTGGACGTAAACATAACCGCCGATATTTTGCAGATGGCACTTTGAAATCTGTAACCAAGCCGTTCTACCAACTTTTTACCTTACATGTGGATTTATGTTCTGATTCCAAAAGCACACAAATTGTAGCTGTAGTGTCTGCGTTACTTCTAAAATAAAATTTATATTTATATAATCTAAAGTAAATATTACTAACATTAAATGTGACTATGAATTAGTTATAATGAACGCGGTAAAAACCGTGTACCCTAATGCGCAAATAACCGGGTGCTATTTTCACTATAAAAAAGCCATCGGAAGAAGGCGAAAGAATTAAATTTAACTAAAAGAAAAAAAAAAAACAAGACAGATTATAAGAAAAATAGCTATTTTACCACTTTACCCGCAGAGAATATTCCAGAGGGTTGCCAAAAACTAACAGAGATTATTAAAAATGAATCGCTGTTACCATAGTTTTGAAACTTTTTTAAAATACTTTGCAAAACAGTCGAAACCAAGAAGGAACTCTGCGCTTCTTAGTTGCTCTGGACACAGCACTACTAACGCTCTTGAGGGGTGGCACTCTTTCAAATGTGAAAATTCCCAAGCGCGCTAGTTTATTTTTATTCTTTTTTAAATTTTTTATTTATTACAATGGCAGACGTGACAACAGCCCACCTGATGGTAAGTGGTAACTATCGCTCATAGACTTCTGCAATGCCAGGGGCTCTGCGAAGCCACTGCCTACCGTGATATTAATGCTCTCTTTAAGCCTCGTTTGAAGAAGGACATGTCGTAGCGCTCGGGAAACACCGCAGCTGGTAGTTCGTTCCAGAGCCTGCACGTACGTGGGAGACATGAACGCTGAAAACGAACCGTGCTAGACAAGATCGTGTCCAGGTAGTATGGATGAACTTTGCTGCGATGTCGAGTGGTGGGATTCTTACAGAAGCTCCGAAAAGAAGCCAAGCATTTTGACTCACTCAAGAACAGTGAAACAAAAAAACAGCATAACAAGTACATTCATTTCGACAAAAAGTATAAAAAAGTACTTACGAAACTAGAAAATGGTCAAATTATTTTTGTATCGCGTTTGCCAAAAGAATGCAAGTTGACTCTACTTACACAGATTTTTCTAAAGCTTTTGACAAAGTCAATCATATAATTCTGGGTCATAAACTTGAAGCGTATGGCATTTACGGTAACCTTTTACGCTGGATAAAGTCATATTTAGAAAACAGGAGCAAACAAGTAAGCATCAAGGGTCATCTTTCTATACCCGCTGCCATCACATCTGGAGTTCCCCAAGGATCTCACGAAGGCCCTTTGCTCTTTATCGTATTTATTAATGATCTAATTGAGCAACTTACCTGTTCCTGTTTATTGTTTGCGGATGACCTCAAGTATAACTATCTTTAACTTACAGAACGTTTAATATTGTTGCCGCAAGTTGATATTAAATTTGTATCTTAGAAGTGAGTGATGTTTTTATTCAATTATGCGTCATCGTCATCATCAGAGATCGGAGTACGTAGAGTAAGTACCTAAAGTTCGAGGAAGAAAGTATAATAGAGTTAATAATAGCTCCTCTAAAGCCCAGAATTATTAACATGAAGATCACAGATAATCTATATGAGTCAAATAAAGAAAAGTGCTGATGCCATGTCGTTTATTGAGGTCAAGATGGCTCTAGACAGAGAAAAGTGGCGGGAATTGGATCAGTTCCATCGACAGAGTCTAACTCTTAATGGAGGATGGACATGTGTAAAAAAGATAGTAAATTATACCGCATTTATTTGTGTAACACAAGATATTTAAAAAAAATAGACACCGCCGCTACCTGGATAATATTAACCCAATTGTATAACAAAAGGCATAAATTTTAATGTATCTAATTTCCACTTAAAACTCTTCCAACTTAGTTTTTAAAACATTTGAATCTGTCACAATTATATTACGAAATTCTAAAAATTGGAATGCGATTCATAAGTAAATAATTTGTAACTATACTCACAAGTCCAGTTTACGTTATTATACTTAATCCTGGGTTTTAATTGTCATATTTATGATACCGGGATTTTAGAGGAGGTATTTAATCAAACTCTATGTTACCTCCTTCCTCGAACTTTAGGTATTCTGATCTCTGAGGCCCTAGACAAGTGTCAAATATTTCTATTCTATTCATAGAATAGATAATAAAATGTATGAGATTGACATAAGCCCTGGCGTTAGCTTATGTCAATCCCATACATTTTTTAATCTATTCTATGAATAGAATAGAAATCTTTGGCGCTTGTCTAGGGCCTCTGGTCAGCATAGGTTTAAAGCTTATCCACTACAAAGAAAGATTAAGGACAGTAATATACATTATAAAATAATAAATTTATTGTAATGAAGTGGCGTAATTGAAGATCGGTACTTAGTAACAATGTAACATTTAATTATAACTGCAAGGAACCAGCACAATGGCACTTTCGTGTTTTCTATTTATAAAGAAGTTATATGTGCAATCATATATATATATATATAACAAACTTATACATCATATTTTATTACCAATACCTAAAAGCGCGTACTAATAATTAATTATCAAAACAAAATGTCGTATCATGTAGGTTTCTATATACAATCAGAATTAACTCTTAGACTAGTATATAACAGGAAACAGCAGTACATATGAAAACACACTTGATATTCATAATTAATGTTACAATACCTTAAATGCAAGATTTCGAGGACTCATAAATTAGTTAACTCGGGCAGAGCATACTCTTCTACATAAATTATATAAATACTGCGACGTATATTTGACAACTTTTTACACATTTTAATACATTCTATGTGTAATGAAATACTAACTTATTCTATATATTACCCACTATTATTGAACATTAATAAACGAATCTATAACATGAAGTAATATGTGACATCCAGTGCATTATTAATACTTTTAATATCATGTAAAATAAAACATTAATTGTTATTCTGATTGTGATTTCATAAATAACAAGAATGATAGTAAGAGCACAACTACTATTAAATGCAAACATAAGACTTTAGTAAAACATTGAACACAAGTTTGTAATGGGTATTTATAATTATAATAATGATTGAAACTAGGGAACATTTCACATCGTTGTTTTAGGTGGGATATTGAATAGGTACACTATAGACAATAAACTATTGAAATCAGTGGGAATGGTGCAATATTCAGTCAGTGGGTTAACTATTGTCATTATGTGAGACTAGTAAGCTAGACATTTTTGTTATTCCACTAGAATATAAAAGCGGCATATACACTACAAGCTTAACAAGGTGTATATTCTCTCTTTTCATATCAGAGACAGACCCTAAGTCTTGTATGGTGTAGATGCGTCTTTAACATATGAAAAATCTTATCAGGTTCCAGTGTTAATACAAATTAACAATAATAAAAACTTTGTTAGGGACAAAAAACAACTGAAAATTTATGACGTTCGACGTTATATCGAAAGTGCAAAAAGATGTTGATTTCGCAATTGTTAATTTTGGATTGAACTTAAAAAAGAGGTTTACTAAACAATTCGGCAATAGGCGTAAGTTAACAAATAAAACTAAAGCCCAAGTGAAAATTAAAGGGGGCCACACCGCATCGCGTGCGTTGCAAAGCGCAAAAATGCAAGGTAGATAAGATAATACATTTAGGTAGTTAATTTTTGTTCTGCCACATTTATTATTATTTTATATACACATTCTGAGTACCTAAATTATTTCACAAAGATTTGTCCTGAGTAGCGTTCGAACCCATTGTTGTTGCGCCGCGCCCCGAAGCGACTACTACGTGCTTTGATGCAATTTGCAATGCGGCGAGCTTCGGCCTTTCGCTGCCATAGTATGCGCTAGCCTTTGGAGCGCACATGCTTTATTTAATATTCGTATAAAATATACGACAGTGGCAAGACATGAGTTTAATTATGGACAAGGTTACTGTAATTACTACAATAATCTATCCAGTTTATATGCAAGTATATTGTTAATAAGAGGTAACTTACCTACATGCGTTAATTTATTGTAAGGTAATCAACCAAATTAAGCAAACAGACGTATGTACATAATATTACAAAATTCATACTATAAATTTACTTTTCGTTTCTGTTTATAACTGCAATAAAAACCTTTAATACTAATTAAAGACAGGTGTTATTTTTTATGCCATATGCCGATTATGGAACTCTGTACACGCTGATAATACGGTGACAAACTTTAATTTTTTTTTAAATAATAAATATACTTAATCAAATATTTGATTTATTTCTTCCAATTCCGAAATTTTGTTGATACGGTAATTTACAGTAAATGCATATTCTTTCATAAATCTGTTATAAATTGGTGAAAATGCCCTTAAATATCAGCGAATACCTATTTATACTAAGGTGCTAAAAATATGTATTTAAATCCACACATGTGCTTCAAAGAGATTTCATATTAATGTAATAGCATCAATAACAATGAAACGGATACCTAAAACCAAAATCAAATCTGTTTATAGGTGACAGCACTAACGATAATTAATGTAAGGCCGCGAACTGAACACTTAACGGAATAAGTTATCTGTATGTATATCATACAATGTCTAACTATGAAACGAAGAAACTACAACATACAACAACATCAACAACAACTCTGCAATACTTGAGAAGTATTTAAATAAATAATCATCAAGTTGTATACGTTATACGTTAGGCATCGGTAAATTTTAAATGTTGCTATCAATCCAATTTTTATTTAATTACAATAACGTTATTACCTGCGAAAAAAGTGTCATTAATTATGTATCGCGTTCTTTATCTCGCTTGCTTTCTTTGTTCCATAGCCGTAGTGATACCATAAAACACTAACATAATATTTTATTGCTACACATACACATCACATCAACTTGTCAACGTAAACTGTTTGGTAAATATATACAAATAATATAGTAGATCATACTAAATGTTGATTACATGAAATATATTATAAAGACAAATAGAAATGCTAATGTTGTTAATCGAAGCTGCCAACCGTCATATATTATTAAGTCCGGCTTACGTATACCAGAACTGTATGAGTAAAAATATCGGAAAAGGCACTTAAAGTAAATACCTAGACAGTTACGTCTTTATTTATTAGTATTGTGACAATACAATATAGTTGCATACCAGTCACTGCAAGACAAATTAACTCTAATTATAGCAATGGAAATGAAAGTTTTAGAGTTGATAAAGGCCGTTGTAAATTCGTCTAATCTAACTCAGTATTAAACAAGCAAAGGAAAACCTCAGAAAATCTCACACATTTCAATGTATAAAAGGTATTTAAATCGTCATATTTAAAATAAAATAATTATATTAAAAAGGCCAGAGCATGTATTTACAAGTACATTATAATAATATATTTACCACAGTTCGCTGCCTTACGAGTATACGAATCTAAATACTATTGCAGTATAGGAGGGGCCACGGTGGTCGTTGGCGAGGTAATAGTTCCATGTCGTTTGAGCACGGCGGCCGGCTCCAAAGAAAAACAATCAAAACAAGCATCAAGGAATAGTTCTTGAACGAATCTTCTAGCACATAACATGTATGTGTCCCTTGCCAGTAAGGCACACACGTCAGAGTATACACAAGGGCTACGAAATACTTCTGGATGTCGCTGTTTTAGTGATAATAGGACAGACCGCGTCTGAAATAATAAGAAATTGTTAAATATTAATTACTACATAGTATAAAACAAAGTCGCTTCCCGCTGTCTGTCCCTATGTATGCTGAGATCATTAAAAATACGTTTTTTAATAGATAGAGTGATTCAAGAGGAAGTTTTATATGTATAGAACATACATAATATAGTAGAGAAACACTGATAAATTTAGATGTTTTTAATGTGTTGTCGTAAATAAACAAATTTTTTGCGCTTACATTGCAACGCTGGCTAAACCCTACAAGATAGATCAAAATAATGTACTACAGTATTGTACACCTTAAAAAGGTCTACAAAAAAGTCCGCGATAGTATATGTCTATCTCTAAGGGATAACCCACAATAACCATATTTTATCCTTTACGTTTTATGAGAAATAATGGCTTATTTTCGAAGCGATTTTAAGCAATACAGCATTAATCCTTATCAAATTAAGTACCTTAAACACATTGTGCATTTCATATAAATCAATAATGCACTTTGCAGCATGTAATTTATTTTGCTTTATCTCTGCATGCTCATTTTTCATTAAATCACAAATTAATACTTTTTATGATTTACGCCATAGAGAAGTCATATTGATAACCTGATGCAGTCTCTATTTCCTCACTAGCTGACACAAAACAGCCAACCGAAGTGACCAGTATATATAGTGATGTATGTACGTGCGTGCGCATACGTACACGGACATGTAAACACAAACGCGTCAACTTGCTAATGTCAATCTAATCGTATTGTATATTATAAGCTGATCGTGTGTAGTCGGTGAATAATGAAGTATAAAATTGTGAGCATAAATCTGAAACTGTCAACCCACCTTGAACTAGCGTGGCAGAGTTTTTAAGACCTATGCTTTTTCTGTATAAGAGGTCTTTATCCTGAAAGAAAATATGTTGGGCAGGGACGACGATGGTATATTAAGATAATATTACCTGTCTCAAATGTATAGGATTAGACATAAAGTGCACTTGATGCAATAGTTCAGCCTGTGGCCCAGTGCCTTGCTCAGCAGTTGACTTCTCGCTTGTCGGACTACGAGGCTCAATTGCGTTTGCTATTGAGCCATCCATACCTGATTAAAAAATTGAAAAACAGATTAATATAAAGGAAATAATGATACTAGCGCAAAACTGATATCAAATTCTATAATTCTAAAATTACGTTAACTAAATTAAATATAATTAAGCATTAGTAAAGCTGTTTATAGTGTTCATTGCTAATGGAGAGCTTAACCTAGTAAGACCATCTGATGCGTTCCCTAAAATTACCAGTCTTCAATCAAAAACGCTACAGATAAGTGAAAAGTACTACTGCCTCTATGCCTCTACTTTTGATAAATGAAATAACGAAAAATTTATTATTTTACTAGGGTCCTACTAACCACTAACGCATATCAAAAACTGATATAACCTAATGATAACAAAATTATCAGTTTAAAAAATGGGTTACTATTAGTATGCGTGCAATTTTCCTTAAATAGTTTTTAAAGTGTCTCTTTTAAATAACATAGAGATATTCACTATATTTGAACTATACTAAACTTAAGGCCTGCCCAAACGAGGGACTGTTGTCCCCGTGGGACAAAATTTCTGAATCGTGTAAAAAATGTCCACCGAGTACTTGTCACTGACTCAATGCATACGGTGTGCGGTCATTTGTTGCCGGAAATTGAGTGAATATAAGTTCATAGTAGTCATGTTATTTTTTCGGATACTTCCACGTACTTTTGACCAGTCCGGTCTCTCAGTGTCCGCCGTAATTTGGGAGACGTTTTGTACGTGCGTTATTTGATGTAATTTATAAGAGATCTATATGGATGGAAAAAAAAGTACTCGGGGGACAGTACCTAGCCTGCGCAGCCTTTCCTAATACCGATAACATAATAACTGACATAAGCTAAGCAAAAAGACTAAAATATATTAAGCTATGCATGTAAATTTTAACTATAATATTTCAACCACTTACAGTACAACTACTTAAACATTGTCTTTCGTATTCTAAAACAAAGGACGATAAAATAGAAATAGTATCCCGTAAATGACCAATTGACTGTTAATACTTCGTTCCGGCAATGTTTATGAGTTGTATAGTAGCCGGCAAACATCTTGAACCATGACCTTGAATGCGCATAACTCATTTTTGAGTTTTTGGCGGAGGGTTAGGCCCGATGCGGGAACGCACCCTATTGACCACGCTATTGGTAGATCACCAAATGATATTTGTTTGCGTGCCGTACGTTAAGATTGGCCGATTGATTTCTCGAATGCCGAATAATCGCCTCTGAAAATTAAATGCACATGCGCGAACATAAACCGAAAATGTTCAACTTGTTTGCTGGGTACTACACTATATGCTTACCAGCAAAAAATGCCTCACGTAATTCGTGTGAAGAGGGCGGGCGCGTCCGCACGCACGCCAGGCAGTCCGCAGCCGCGTGGCGCCACTTGTTGGACGTCACCGATGCTATACTCGCCACGTTCTCAGAAACTGGCGCCAATGCACTCTGCGAATTTTCTGTTATATCTGCTGGTTCATTGAGTTTACCCACATCCATATCTTGCAAGCTAACTTTTTCATCTTTATTTTCATTGTTAGGCTTCGCATTTCCTTCAGCGCTTTTCGAGACTTTATTATCATTTTCAATTACAGCAGCTACAGCTCTTTTGGTTTTATCTTTGGTTGCACGTGGAGTAGTTTCAATAGTTTCAGCTCTCGTAGTAGATGCATCTAAATTATTAGTGACGCTGGTGTCGGGTTTTTCCGAATTGGAAGCCTTGTGTACATGTACGGCGATAGTACTTGTGCTAGCACTAGAATTAGCGGTCGTTGTAGATTGTGAGGCCCGGGTGAGAGCTAGGATATTTTCCAAACCTGAAACAAATTTAATTAGACAGTCAGCACACCTTACGTTTACGTACATTATGTTTAAACTGCAGTCACGTGTACGTACGTGCGCATTAAGTAACTAATCACCCATATGATAAATATTTTTGTTTATTAAAACCTCACCTCTATGGGAAGTCAGTTTTTGACTGTCGGGTGTGGCACGAGATTTATTTTCCGTACTGGCACTACTCGTGTCTACGAGGAAAGACGGTAGGCGACCACGCTTTGTATGTTCACTTTTATCTGTGTCGTCGTCGTTTCTTTCTTCATCTCTGAAACGTGAGCAAGAAACATAATGTTAGGTTGCAAGTAAATAGGTTCATGTTATTCAGAGAAGTGAGTACTATGTTAAATCGATGCAAAAAATTTTGACGCTGTGAAAGTTATCGCTACCGCGGTAGATACACTTAACATAGATTTGTCGCTCGAAATATCTAAAATCATTTTTTATGTTTCAGCTTTTTCATTGGTCTCATCAATAGAGATAGGAAAAATAATTAAATATCATACCTGGGGAATAGTTCCATAAGGTCTCTTGGTAAACATATCCCCATATACTGCGGCGAGTGCGCGGGAGTCGCGTGCGCGTGTGCGTGCGCGCGCACGAGCGGGCTCGCCGTGGCTACGCTGGTGTGACGTCGCGCCGTCACGCTCGGTGACTGTCGCATACTCTCGCCTAGTGGTAATGGCTTCCAGTCGTACTCTAGTAAGCTGCGGGATAAATACATGTAACACAAGATCGATCTCTGACATTAAGCGAATACACAATCAAATTGTTGAAAATCTATCATTATATCTGTTTTTGTTTCTAACATGCCATGCATCAATCTGTCAATGGACACGCATGTTTACAAATTTATTATTATGTTCTAAATAATAAGGTATTGAACGAAGCTAAACTACAATCAAATTTCTCATTTTTAAGTCTCTATTAACTCAATCTAAAGGTATTGAGATATACGCATTTCTAAACTTAAAGGTCTTTATTGTATTTTAAAATATTGAAAGAATAAATATGTAATTATGTACCTGAGTTTAGCCTTTCTTTCTTTAGTAGACTTTGCTCTGTCTCTCAATGAAGAGAAAGGTTTTGTACGTCGATTAGAATTAGATAATAACCAATTGATATCATCCATTTCGGATGAACTTGTAGCTGCGCCCTCTGACAAATGAGGTCTGTGAAATAGGTACAATAAAGTTAGATACGTTCACTACATAGTAGGTACATAAGATTATTTAAATTCGTTATTATTACAATTTAGCATTTTTCAAACGTAAACTAAAGAAACATTATATAACCTACCAAAAGAAAGAAAATACATTTGTTTGACACAGACAAAAAGACACACAACTGCTTAGAAGGTCAACACACGCTCAAATAAAAATAATAATAACACAAGAGCAGATATACATTTTAAGACGGTCGTATACACTTCACTATTCTAATCAGTCAACCGAGAAAGTGCTTGACAAGTGGCGAAAAAATCATACAAGACACGACTAGCTGTTCATAGTATCATTCACATTATTTAAATGAATTTGACATACCTCTACACTATAAATTTAAAAATTTCTAGTACCTTCTATTCAGTGATTTCAGTGTAGCATAACCAGTCATGTCCATTTGCGAAGGTGGTGAACTAGCGACATCGGGTCCGGTGAAGCCTAATAAAATACAATAATCAACTATATTACTGAATATAAAAATTAGTTATATTGACAAGAATATTTGAAATGTACTATTTAATATGAGGTGTTTCAGAAAGGGTTGATCAAACCAAAATTGATCTGACTTATGCTATTGTATTTTTTTACACTTAAACTGGTAAACAAGCTGACTATTCAAATAATGTTATGCAGTGACTATACTATAAACACATCAAACATAAGAATATCACTTGCGTCAACACATTGTTGAAATGAAAAGAAAACACTTTGACTGGTATGCTGAGTGATGTGCAAAACAAATAGAATAGTGTTAAAAACACAATTTATCAGTCTCATACAACATAAAAGCATACATATAGTACATAAATGTTTTTTTACATATAATAAAAACATATAGTATATGCTTTTATGTTGTATGCAACTGATAAATTAGGAATTTTTAAATCAATAGTACATGCCCTACAGCTATTGGTTTAAAAACTCATTTTTTAACACTTCCCATACACCAAATGTATGACGAACTTAAACTCACTAGATGTGGAAGTACGACGTTGCAGATCAGATATCTTCGGCCGATGAGAGCTGTTACTGCTTTTCATACCGTACAAACTAGACGAGCTCGGTATTGGACTTAGAGTTAATACTCTATCACTATAACAATGTAAACACATAAAAAACACAATATTAACTATAGAAAATGTGTAATAGGCATAACGAAGACGCTGCCTCGGTATTATTATTAGACATTTCTATTGATAAACAAAGATACGGACAAAACTTACGGAATAGCGTATTTCCCAAGAAATGAATCGCAGCTGCTAACTCCACTCGTACTCGATTCACTAGTATTTCTCACTCTGCCTTCATGAGCGTGTTCTAGAGAGTTCATCCTACCTATTATCAGTCTATTCTCGGCCATAGGCATTCGATGAGACGGTCGCTCATAGCTCGAACAGTCTCTGAGTATGTCTACTGTTCTAGATTCAGATAAAATAGGCCGCTCGTGCGAACTAGAACAACTTTGGGATGGAAGCGTGTGAGATTTCCGCTTATCCGGTTCTCTCCGCCCATCAACATAGCCCTTATGGTCAGTAACGTCTTGATCTTTAATATCCGATTGGTCAGCCACTATTAAACTATTTTTCCCTAATATTTTAGCATTATCCGAATGTAAACTTTCCGCTACGCTCACATCCGTATGGTCCGAATGTTCACTCATCTCTGTATCGTAAGCATTGTAACGGTTTTCAGGAGAAGTGAAGTAATAATTCGCGCCTTGTTCAAAATTGGAGTATGTTTCGTCTGGAATCACTGGGAACTGGTCGTGTCTCGTATGTCGAACGCAGAGCCAACCTAAATGAATAGTAGAATGAATATAGAATCATTTACAAAGTAGAATATGCTAAAATATTTTGAAACATACATGAAGTAGTATAGTTAAATGTGAATAAGTATATTTAATAGAATCAAAGGGAAATCAATGTACTGATATCTTTAGACACAAAATCTCAATACACATTTACATTGTAAAAAATGCTGTCATCAAAATATATACAGCCTTCTATAATATTTTGTAGTTAAACAACTGTCGAAAACGAAGAAATAATTGACTACATACCTATATCGGAGAGTAGATTTGCTCCATCATACGTGCTTCCAATAAGTCCAAGAACATAAAAGGCCGTAGCACGAACAGAATACACTGGATTGTATTTAGCCAAACGTACGATATGCACCAGAACAGAGTCTTCCAAATAACCGTTACTTAAACCCAATAGTTGTTGGAGGCCTTGAGAAGTGATCGCGGTATTCCCAATTGCCCATAAGGAAGCTTTAATATCAGCTATTTCTTGTTCTGTAGCACATTTCTTACGTTGTATAATCTGAAAAATTGTATCTTTATAAATATGTAATGCCGGTATTAGCCCATTTAACCGATATGTACTGGGTTTACAAACTGTACGTTAAGGTAATATTCCAAATTATGAGAAATCGCATTCGAAGTTCAATTATCATTATAACAATCCATGCATTGCTAAACATAACATTACAATAATAACGGTTTATTTCTCAGTATGAACATTATATTATTATGGTATATTGAGGTATTATTAAACAATGATTCACACTTATTATCAATACTGATGTAGAAGTGTGAATTGATTTATTTATACAAGTAATATGAGAATGGAGAATGTTACTAGGTGTGGAATATCGCTTGAAACTTTATAACAGTATAGTATAAATGTATAAAAATACACTAGTTTTTGTTTCATTCAAAAATACCAAGTGGTTAAGATTTTACAGGCATTTGAGTTTGTCGTGAATATCGAGTGCCGCGAGCAGGCGCACGACAGCAGCGTAACGTCACAGGGCAACTCGCTATCGCGCTCTGTGGCCGGTAGTACGCAACTTACGCATACAGTGGTTTGATTTTGCTGTTTTGTTCGCACATTATTCTGCTATTCCTTTCATAACTTTGATTAATGGTGTCAGTGTGTATTAAACAATGAAATACCTGCCACGGAAAAAGGATTTAAAAAAGGTCAATCGGATACTTTACTAAAAATAGATGGACATTATGGCTGCTGAGTATTTATCCAAAAATATTGAAATGCGAGGAATAAAAGTACAAAAATTTATCTACATAAATACCGGTTTACCGCATAATGTACTTACCTAACTACTTTTAAAATCAATTATTAAGCTACCTACTGGTACCTACAATATTTAGGTACTTACATACAATACCTAACTATATATCGTTGCCTTATTTAAGTCGTAAATATTTTCTATTATGTTGGTAGATATACTATGGATCCACATTTTTTCTATTTTTATCATTCTATTAATATTAAAAATGAGAAAGTTTGTGTGTATGTATGTATGTATGTCTGTGTGTGAATGTGTGTTTGTTACCACTTAGTGCCTAAACGGCTGAACCGATTTTGATAAAAACTGGTATGTAGATAAAGTCGGTGTCGGAGACGGACATAGAATACTTTCATCCCGAAAATCGGTCCGGTTTCCGAGGGAGACAAGACACATTTTTGGACATTTTCAAGGGAGAGGGGGTTAAGGGGGCTCAAGTATTCTTCAAATGCATAGCATGTTCAAAAAATGTATCTGCTGATAGTGTTTTCTTTGGTAAAACCTTATCCCGACGCCGACGGGACTCTCGTAAACTAATTTTAATACGCCAATGATCAAGCCCGCACCTCGCCCCCTTACTCCAAACTCAAATTCTTTATCCGCTAGTCTTCTACTACTGTAGGTATGTCTAAACATTGACAAAAACGATAGGTATCATCTTTGAAATAAAGTAGATAGATATACTAACTTGGTACCTATACATTATATTATATTTACTCGTTTTATGGAAGATCAGAGCATAGATTTATCATAATATTCTGTCTGTATCAAAGAATGACTAAATACGTAATCGAATGGATTGCGAATACATTGAGTAAACCTGTACAGATAATAGGTAGGTATAAAGAGTTACAAAGAACATGTGCTTAAATAGGCAAATGGGACACGTAAGTAGTGTCTTTTTGAATATTTATTTTTTGCTAAGTACTTATTTTAAATTAATTAAAAACCAATTTTTCTGGTGCACTGATGATGATCGTGTTTGTACATTTTGTGCACCAAAATGTAAACATGATTTTCTTGTGTTTGGATTAGACATAGTTTATCACTTTAACTCCTTAATCAGTACTAATCTACAAACGTCAACGGGAGCGTGCGGGCGGTGTTGACCTATGACGTCACAGCAGCGAGCGCCGGCCGGCGGAATCTTGCCACGCACACGTGTTTTTAAAATTCAATATCTCGAAATAATTTTTTTACACATATTTTTTATTTTCAAAAGAGAATATGGAGAGCTAAAAATTAAAAATAGCTAACATTTTTCATTATGAAAATCAATCATAGTAATAAAATAAAATGAATTTACGTTTGGGCGGGTTATATTTTGATATTTAAAGCTGTTTTGTAAATTTTATTTAGTGGAACAGAATAAAATCAAACTCACACGACATACACTGTAAATTTTTTTGTCACGATTAATAGTGTAGAATATTTGCACACCGAGCGATGAGTCCCGAGGACTGTTAAACCGATAAACGAATTTTATCAAAAATAACTTGTAAAAAAAGCAAGCAACTCTGTTCTTCTACCGTAAAAAGTTGTGAGACCCATGTAATACCAAGTCGGTTAATTTATTCAGTACATATACAGGGACCTTCAGTCTTACATTATTAAGTTAGGCGACAGATTTAATTATAAATAAATCTAATATGGAGAGAATAAATGATTGGATTACCTTATAATGGTCGGGAAGCACGGCATGTAGTAGCGGTCGCGCACGGTGCGCGTGGTACGCGTGGTGCGGCGCCAGCGCGGCGTACAGGTGCGGCGGGGGGCGCGCGGCGCGGCGCGCTCGCGGGGCGCCGCGCCCGCCGCCCAGCTCGCTCACCGCCAGCGCCTCGTGCACGCCCGCCTCCACCAGGCGCACGTATCTGTGTGTCACACCCACACCTCTGACACATTCATAGCTCGAAGCGCTCACTGATTGGTAAACGATCAGCGAGTTGACCAACATAGAGTGCGGCTGGGCCGTGGATGGTTGACCGCATAGTGGTATTTATTCTGAGCGTCTCCGCGCACCTTGAAAATCGACCTCGGCTGTTACAAAGTTGATAACAGTCGTTAAGTCGAGTCGGGTGAATATATAATAAATTGTGGGCGACCTGAACAAATCCTAATACTAGGTTGATCACTAACCACTCGATAAGGAAAAGATCCTCAGAATAACCCTCTAATAGACTCCGCATACAGGTCAACAGACACGCACAGTCGCACAACTCATAACCGGCAGAGCTTAGTATACCAACTCACTGCGGGCACTACGATTGATGCATTTCTGTGGATTTTAATGTTTGACCTTGAAATAGCCAATCACAGCACGGCTCTGATACAGAAGAACTAAATTTTATTCCGGTATCTACTGGGGTAAGCACTTAGAACATCAAAAGTGATCCTAAAAACATGACCTTGAAGGCACTAAGTATGAATTCTCTCTAAAAATTCAATGCATAATAAAAGGCTCAGTACAGAATCATCTATGTAGCTAAAATGTTCAGCTACGCAAATGTACCAAGACACGAAATGCCTCTCGTAGTATTTTGCCTAAGTAGCGTAACGTCTATAACGCAGAATATCATATTAGCCATTAGTCTATGTAGCATAATGTCCAAACCACGTAATGTCAAAAAAGCTAATAGCAGAAATATAAATCTTTTTGAAAGTAGTTAGCCGAAGTAGATTAATGACCATTAAGCAAATCGTAACCAAAGTTTTGACTTTCGAGTGTAGCATTTGCTGTGTCTGTTTTATTTAGTTCCCTATGCAAATGCTACTTTGCACGCTCTCTATACTTACCGCCGGCTTGACGACTTGTGCTGTACAAAACTCAAGTCCGACCGCACGTAGAGTACTGCTCACATCTCTGGGCAGGAGCTCCTAAATACCAGCTCGATCGACTTGGCTACGCAGCAGGGTTCAAAATGTTCTATAAGTTTTGAACGTTTTGCTATTTAGGTGTACAGCTCTATGGTCCACATTACGTATTTTGTGTTTTAGTCTTTATAAATATTGGACATTTTACTTAGACATGTTATTATTTACCCGTTTCGCTTTGTGGACAATATGCTAATTATATATTTTACAATCTAGAAATCTTCACAAAATGGTCAATTTACATAAATTGACATACTTATACCATTTGAAATTTTGGTCATATTAATACATGGATGATTCGGTACTGAGTGAAATAAAATCCATATTTAGTGTCTTCAAGGACGTTTCATACAAATAAAAATGTTGAATTCCAGCGAAAAAGTGGTTTCGTACTAACTTACAACTTACCGATAATTATACGATTTATTCCAAAATTCCAAATGTTTTTTGAGGAACGCGAGAGATTTCGCATCGACGGACTGAACGGCAGCGGCAACTTCTAGACTTAACCACAGTAAGTAACCTCTGTCACTCACTGTAGCGAAGTCGAGAGAAGTAGGCTCAGCATTTTTGTCAAGACGACAATTTTGACAGAGCAAGTCCTTCATTGTTACCAATTTCTCAACGTAGTACTGCAACGAGAAACAAAATGTTGAATACTATTAATATTATTATATAAAGCGGACGAGTTTGTTTGTTTGTTTGAACGCGCTAATCTCCAACAATCCTTATTCCAACCAAATTCTTTTTGTGTATGATAGTCCAGTTCACGAGGAAGGTTATAGGCTATGTAACATCACGCTACTGGCGACGGCAGCAGAGCAGTAAGCAAGACGCGGGTGAAACCGCGCCGCGGAAAGCTAGTTAATATTATAAATGCGAAAGTTTGTGTTCGTGTGTATGTTTGTTACCACTCAGAGCCTAAACGGCTGAACCGATTTCTGTGAAAATTGGTATGTAGATAGATTTCGTGCTGGAGACGGATATAGGCTATATACAGGCGATTTAGGCCCAAAAATCGCGCAGGTTCTCGAGTTATACCAATTTCCGCGCGGGCTATAATCGAAACTATCGATTAGCAAATTTCAACTTTATAATTATGAACATAATATGCAATTAAGTAAAAACAGTATCTCATCTTGCGTTTTTCTTAAATGAGAGTACAACATACTACTAATATAATAAGGTAAATCATTAATGCTTACCGGAACATTATAAGCTTCCTCTAAAATCGTTAGTGCAATTTTAACAACAGCTTTAGATTCATCCTTTATTTGTCCAATCAACATCTGTAATATCCAAGTATCCATATCTACACCGCTATTGGTATCTGTAGTCTCTCTATGGGACGCTTTCAGATGTTCGTGCATCACTGTCTTCTTTAACTTAGCCTTTCTTCGAACTAGCTCACTGGACTTACGAGATGCTCTTAACAAAACGTTAAGAAACTGTGTTGTATATAACCTTGAGGCTTGTATGTTACATGTCAGCGTTTTAGCCAGAATATCTCTAGGATATGAGTCCAATGTGTAGTCCAGACTTGATATAACCAATTTCACATAACAGCTGTGGTGGGTTTTTGTTGATAGTTCTAAGAGACTAAAAAATGAAAACAATATTTAGTATTTAGCAAAGTTGTCAGCCTACCAAAGAGTTAGTAGGCAGACCTGCCAACCTAACAACTTACAACCTATGTATACAAATGCACCAAATTGACCATTTCAAAGAATTTTTTTACTGTAGTCTAGTGTCTGCCTTGGGATTTACAAAAACAAAATTATCTTTTAATTATTTGATACTCACTTTTCATACAATCCAGTCTGTTTAAACAGCATCAAGCCGTTATGTGAATGACATAGTTGTCCGATAAACAGGAAGTACATCTGACACATAGTATTACACATGTGTTGTGGAGAGAACAGACATTCGTGCGCCCTTAAACCTGTCTCTATAGCCTCGATCTGACGACTCACGTCCGAGAATAGATCCTCTAGGAGCCTTTGACATTCCAGCTGAAAGTAGTATTATTTAGTTATTATAAAAGTTGTTAATATTGCAATATGATCGTCGGAGGGTATGCCATCAAACGGAATTCAGCATAAACAACATCGGTAGAATTTATACCAGCCGACAAAACAATACAGGTATGATATTGTGATTTGGAGCAAAATTACCCAAAACCGTTGTTAGACACCATATTTTTTAGGGTTCATTATTTACGTGAGTTAAATATCCCAAGCGCAGTGGAAAAAAGCATTAGTCACGTGTTAGGAGGAATGCCACTGTCATCTTATCGGAGTGGTCCCATTTCAATTTGGTGAAGATCTGATGAAAAAAGTCGAAGATAGGCAACGGAACTCCTCAATAAATGATAGCAAATGTACTGGAATTGCTGAAGTTTCATGTCTGTCTAATGTTTACACCAGTTCATAACATAACATCACGCCGGTACGCCGGTACGAAGGGGCAAGCACATGTGAACCATTAAGAGAAAAGAAAATTTACAAAATAAACCGACTTCAAACAGGATGGAAACTAAAACGAAAAATAAATTATTTACTTCGCACAAAGTAATTCGTATTTTAATTTAGTTAATCAGAAATGATTAAATAAGTATTTTATGATTTTGAAGTTGGTGCTAAATAAATACTACGAACCTTACTATAATAGCAAATTAAGATTGATAATACCTATACCTATACCTAGTTATTGTTTTACTTCGCACCGACTTCAAATTGATAAAACACTTATTTAATCATTTATAATTACCTAATTAAATCAAAATACGAATGACTTCGTACTAAGCAAATTTATTTTTTTCTTTTTAGTTGCCTCCCTGTTTGAAGTCGGTTTATTTTTCTTACAATAATTTTTTTTTCACTTCTAATTTTTTACTTCTAGGAATTTTTTATCTCTCATTTTCTTTCCTGTTTGAAGTCAGCTTATCTTTTATTAAGAAATACTTTATTACAGGATAAGAACTTGCATCCATATATAAATATTCCCTATTACGAATCTGGGTGTGCTTTATGTGCATGTAATTTGTAAGTATGAAACCGCTACAGATCTGTT
Organism: Parascotia fuliginaria; assembly: GCA_963082885.1. Lineage (NCBI taxonomy): Eukaryota > Metazoa > Arthropoda > Insecta > Lepidoptera > Erebidae > Parascotia > Parascotia fuliginaria. The sequence goes on along the minus strand of OY720176.1, from coordinate 11,776,739 downwards.
CCCTGTGTCTGTTATTTTAATTTAAAAAAGGTTGCTTAGACATACAATGAAAATACTTACATCATAGTGCCTTAACAGATGTCTAATGAGTTGACAACCAGCTCGAGTGGCTGAATGTCCATGTCCTGTACTAGATAAGTCTGTGTGCGAATATTTGTTGGAAGACGGCTTCAAGTAATTGACGATACGAGAGACCCACGCTTTGTGCCCACTGTCGTTCAAATTCAACAATGGAGTATCGGTTTCCTATAAAAAAAGGTTGTGTTATAATAATAAAAAATGATTGATTTTTAAACTTGTGCATTGACATAATTATGCGTTATTCAGCTCCGAATGTGTCGGAAACTGAAAACTTGCCAAAACAGTTTTGTAAACCAAAATATTTTGCATGATTTTGCGAAGAGTATTTCCATAAAATAAAAAACGACATACCTTTAATATCGTCCTTATAATCTCCCAGTTCCATGTATTGCCATCCTTGTTCTGCATAACTAAAGTACATCGAATCAAACTGTCGCTATCTCGTTCGAACAAATTGAAAAACTTTGCCGATTTAGTCACTTTGCTCACAGCTGCACTAGTCCGAGAACTGACACTTTTACTTTTCACTAAAGCACTCACATTTCTAGTAGTGACATCAGCTCGCGAGCCAACGCTGTGTCTCTGTTTTGGTTCATTTTCATTGTCCGAATCGTTTAAAAATTCAATGCTGTTTTCTTTATGTAGAGAAACATCGTGTTTAGGCTTAACCATGCTAGCATTGTCTTTTTCTTTCCGACTTTTAGTGTTATCTTCTACTTTTTCTCTAAATGCGCCACTACAATACTGTATGATGTGGTCTAGGAACAAGCTGCTGCTGGCCGGCCTCGCTTCCAGCATGGAGTGTAGCCTCCTCAGCGCCGCGACGGCCGCGAGCGCTTGCGGCTTGCCGGCCGACGCCTGCGACATGAGCGTCGGCAGCGCCGGTGTTATACTACATATTTGTGGAGGTAGATATAGGTGTATTAAATGCAAAAGTTGACCCAATAACACGGTCGCTCGGACCGATATAAACGTATCACTTGTGACGATCACTTCAGCTAAACCGTCCAGTAATCCAGCCTGTAATGCAATAACAATAATTGTAAATCATGTTTTGTTACAATAAAATCTTCTTACTAGAATTTCTGCAGAAAACACAACAACTGAAAACTGCTTACAGACGTTTATCCCTATATTAGCTTCTGGTTTTGACTGAAATTCTAATGTTATGCAAAATTAAATAAGTTCATATTCTATGATAATTACCTCTAGGAAACACTGAAGTAAAAGTGCAAGATGAATTTCAATTATATCAGGGCCCGTAGCACCAAGATGAGGTAATATGGCATTGCCTTCAGCGGCAACGAAACCTTCATTAAGTCGCCATGAGTCCTAAAGTAAGTAACATTATTAGTAAATCTTGAATTTAGACCGCTTAGGGGTAGTTCTTAACAAAGATTTTGTGAGAGGTTTATATTCAGCAATGGACAATTTGGTGTTGGCACAAATCATGATAATAATGATTAATAGGTAAATATTTAAGTCTGCTGGTTAGAGTATTGGCAAAAATTTTCACTATATGCCGCGCAATGGATACTTGCTTCCTTTAATAATCCTGGACCTGGGGGCCTACCACTACCTCATATAGCAGTTTTATTTTAATTTTACTTTGTGTTTTGTCTTTTTCTTTTGTACCATTAAAAAGAAAGATGGAGACAAAGTAAGTGTATAATAAGATTACTTTAAGAGGTTGTGGAACCTGCTTCCAAATATTTTTTGACTCATATTATAGGTTGATTTTCTAGTTCTATTTCCGTTTATTTTCTATAGTAAAAAGCACTATAAAATCAAACAAATACGAGTATAGTATAATATTCTTAGAAAAAATAACTAAAATAATTTTGTACACAAATTAACTTAGCACTTACTTGAAAGTCAGATGGATCAACTGCATCTAAAGCTACAGAAATTTCATCTGTCCATTCAGGTTGTGGTAATCCTACTAGCTCGTACAGAAGATCTAATATTGCTTTCTGTAAAACATATTACGTGAATTAGTTAAGACTTCTTTAATATTATTACCATGTATAGATAAGACATCATGAACAATATTTATTGATGACAAAAGTTGTGGAAAACTAAATATACTAGTTGTTAGTTCGGATAGTTCACTTGACTACGAAAGCTTAGTGACAACAAGTGAAGATAGTGAGCGACATTAATATAAAATAAATTATATTTACTAAATTTGTGTATTAATTCATCCTGAAACCATAAAAAAAAAAAAACCTGAAAAATAAGAATTATTCCTCTATCCTGTAATTTTATTATGAGTACCTACTCATATGCTATTTGTAAAATGTAAAAATGTTTACAACCCCTAACCAATCGGCCGAAACCGAAAGGTAAATATACTTTATTCTCAATCCATTTGGCACAAACTATAGGTTTAACATTCTTAGTAGAATCTAAAAATACAAACTTATTTAACATTTCATCATCTTTAGCTATCATCTTTATAAAAACTGCAGATAATTTTCCATTTTCATTACTGTTCAGGATGTCTTCCCCTTACATAGTGGTAATATAGCCCATAATAAATACAATGTAACAAAAGTTTTACTCACTCGAACCTCTAGTCGCGGTAGGTATAAGGCCGCAACTAAAGCTCGCAAGCCTCCCGTGCTATACGGGTGACAGAAGTGTAGTAACCCAGGCCAACTGCGTAGCACACACAGTAGAGCTAGGCGACTACATGTGAACCGCATCTCACGTTCATCCCTAGTGTTTGTTTTTTTTATATTATTATCTAATAAAATTGGATACTTGATAAGGAATATTGAAATATACCCCTATTCCATATATCAGATTAGAATAAACATTTCACTGTTTTCACGGCATTGCAAATTCCTATATAATATATGCCTTTTGCACATATTTCTTCATTCTTACACTTGACCCTTATCCAACACACTAGATACTTATAGGATTTGACCATAGCGGTAATAGCTACAAGAGATTGTAGGTTAGATTTCCACACGGATTATAACTTTCTATGATGCTAAAAACTTTGGAACGAGTTTGAGTAAATATATTATGTACTTATATGAAAACCGCGTTTGTAAAATCTCAACTAATATACAGGGTCAGATTTTGAGTCGTTTCTAAAAATCCAAAATTTTACGTACCTGCTACTCTCAGTTCCAGCTGGACGGAAATGAAAATCACAGTACGGTGAACTTAGACACATCAAGTCGATGCGAGCAGATCGCCGCGACACGGGGTCATTGAGTGCATGCAATAATACGCCGCATAACGCCTCCGCCATACGGGGCGTCGCACATTCGGCTAGTTGGCGAGTCACCGCGTTTACTCCGCCGCACGATATGAACATGTCCGTGTTCAGAACACCTAAGTACAAATATCTAAAATGTAGGTACTCTATCGAACGAAGTGATTCATGAGTATCATGACCCATCATAAGTTCATTTTGTCAATAAATCTAAATGCAGGTAGGTCAAAATTTAGCTAAAGACAAATATTCTTGGCAACGAGCTTGTTATTATTTTATTGAATCACCATTTGAAAAGACATCATCTTAACTGCTGGTATGGTGGCCTCCAATATGGTGGCTTTGTCAGATGATTTTTCACGACCCATTAAAAGACCCAAGAAATTGAAAAGATAACACGCGCTGATAACAAAATTCCATGTTTTAATTTTAAGCGACAGAAATATAAAATACTAAACTGGTTCAGACCCATAATGGTACTTACAGATCTCCGCTAGCGTAGCAATAGCTGGTCTGGAAAGTCGATCCCCTGTGCCATCTCCTGCGCTAGCCGCTCTAGCGACAGCAGCAAGACATCGCAGTAGACCGTGGTCGACATACGCGGCTCTATGACGTCGCACAGGCTGTCCGGCCGCGCCTACTACTGCTACTATACGACGGACAACGCGTAAGGCTTGTGCACGTTCTTCTTCATTGCGTAGCATCAAATCAATTGATCTGTAAACAATACGTTTTATTTACAATTCTTGAACTAGACTTTTCAAACGTAACAATTTACACACAAAAATACATAGGACTTAAAACAATTATGTATAGATAACAGAAATATTTGACCATTGTAAGGATTGAATTGCGAATCCACGCAGTATCAATAACAATGTGACCACCAAAATCACCACTCGCGCAATAAAACTAAACTATTGAATTTCATGCCGATTTGAGATTGTATTGTATGCCTGTGGTACATAGTACATAACAATTATTGAATAACATGGGCATGTAGTTGACTGTCTGAATTTATAGCTGCGTTATAGAATTACATTTTGTTCAAAAGCCACCATAATAAGATTATTCTAATCAACATTATTCACAATATCATAGCACTACTTTCACCTCAAACAAATTTACAAGAGAATAAGGACAATATTTAGGCACCGTGTGTTGAGGGCAAAAGGCAAGGCCGTGTGCCACTCGCTGAGTATACGTCGCACATTGTATCAGCAATTACTGACGATAGAGATCGTAATATTAATAAAAATATTTACCTTATAACTAAATATGGTAATTTCAAGTTATTGAATGTTGCCACATCACTTTCTGTCTTGATCAAGTAACGGAGGACTCTTAGAGCTGATGCCCTGATGACCATAGATTCATCCACAAGACTAACTCTAATACTGAAAGGTAATATGATTTTTTTTATTATGTTCTGACTGACATATCTTCATACCTATAAAGTCCGTTCTACACATTGGGCCAACGCATTGGGCCAAATTTTCGAAGAACCCAAGTTTGCTGTTTACACACTGGCGTACTGATCATTCTGCATTGACGCTTCAATAAAAATGGACGTAAAATCTCTTGCAGCCGCGGCAATTTATTTATACAGTAGATACGTTTAATTATATTGTAAGTCAGGAACGTTAATTTCCCGCACATGCAACACTACTATCTTTGCTGACGAATAACAACAAACTGAATAAGACGCCAACGTGTAAACACTGTTGGCCCATCGCGCCAAGATCCTTTGATGTGGGCACGAAAAATCGACACTATTCAATTGGCTCATCAGCGCAGCGTTAACACTAAATACCAACATACCACCAAGTACAGCTGTACACGTTGGACCAACATGCTAGCCCAGCACGTTGGCCCAATGTGTAGAGCGGCCTTAACAACTAGGTTTAAGCAAAATATTATTATATCTAAATAGCTAGGTGGCTGTTGTCTAGTTATCGTCATACTTTCTATCCTGTTACTGTTAAAAAAAAAAAAACTTACTAGAATACCAGTCCACTCATTATATTATTATTTTTGTATTTGCATGAAATGTGGTAGTTACATTAATGGCGTACACAAAAAGAATATCGTTTCACATACTCGTCCTACCTTACGTTTACCGAGTCGCGGTTCCCACTCTAGGACCGATGGTCAATGGAGCAAACGGCCCATTGCCACTTCAACGTGCTTAGTCTTCGAGATATGTCGGACACTTTAGTTCTTTGTCGGATGACCTCGTTTTGAAGTTTATCCTTCAAAGAGACTCCAAGCATAGCTCGCTCCATAACTCGTTGTGCGACTTTAAATTTGTGGACTATACGTGGATACGTCTCGGCACCGTAGACTATAACATGTAAGACGCACTAGTTACAAATTTTGATCTTTAGGCGGTAAAGGCGAGGAGAAACTCGACGAAGCTTTCTAAATGCTGCCCAACCTAATTGGATCCTTCTGTCGATAGAAGGATCCAATTATTAATCTGTCTCGAAGTTTATTAATGCTGTATATCGACGAGAAAACCGGCACAGTGGTCAGAACGCTACAAGATGTGTCTCGAAGGTTTCTATCCGGAAAAAGCAAAAACAGAGTGTCTTAAACTCTCGCCCGAGACTATCGAACTTATGAGAAACAGACAAGAGATGCCATCCACGCAGACGTCTTCGTCAAATCGGAGGATCTTTAACGTAAAGATCCGAAAGCTGATACGACGCGACTAAATACTAACATCGTCGAAGCTGCGATCGAGCAAAATAAGGGCACAAAGGTCTTTGACTATCAGCTCGGACGACCCCATCTGACGAAACTCACTGAACACTGCGGATGGCATAACCGTGACCTCAAAGTTCGAGATTTTCGAGGAAATCGAGTTTCTATAAACAACTATAAGCATCACGGATGAATAAACCCACGAGACTTATCGACGAAGACAGAGTCCCACTTACCCCGCCACTATACCGAAGACATCCCTGATGTCGAGCAGGGCGAGGTTAGGACAGCTCTCGAACAACTTAAGAACAATATATCTCCAGGTGATCACGGAATAACTACCGAGCTATTAAAAGCAGGTAGGGCTCCGGTCCTGAAAGAGCTAACGAGCCTTTTCAATTCCGTCATCCACCAGGGCCTAATCCTTCTCTATACTATACTTCTACTACGAGCGTGGAGCGGGAGTGCGGTGGTATTGTTCATAGTAGCAGCGTCGCTGGAACAGCTGAGCGAAATGTTGCACAGCCTAAATGGAGCCTCCTGGCGTGTTGGTCTCGGTATGAACTTGGACAAAACTAAGATCATTTTCAATGAACATGTCACACCGGGACCAATCTACATCGAAGCGTCGATGCTCTAAGTTGTTTAAAGATATACCTACATTGGGCAGCTTACCTAGCTCGGTGGAAGTCATTTGCATAACGTGTGGTCACAATAAAATTGCCGTTATGCAGACTTAGCTGCTAGACCATACAGAGTCAAGTTTAGTGAGAATTATCATATGCTATTAAAATAATTTAGACATTAGTGATACATTATAAATCTTCAAGCAATTATAAAACTAACTAAAATTTAATTGTATATACTGTAAGTACGTGCTAAACTTTAATTACGACGAAAAGTTATACACAACAAAATTAATCGCTCCGAATGTCTATATTCAGGTACACAATCATTATGTATGTATATTAATGTCCAATTCACACCTTAGTGTAACAGAACCGCGACGGCCGAATGCGCAACCACATGTGCATGACCAGTAGTTTCAGTTTATTTGTTTTAGAGTATTAGAGTCCCATAACTATAAAAGTAAAGTTTATAATAATGAACACTGGATGTGCCTTACACTCTTTATTTGCCAATTATTTTGAATAGGACTCATGTCAAAGAAATAGAAATGTTACTACTTAATACGTGTATGAATACTACTCAGTACTCACTCCATTAAGTAAGTTCACTGAACCTCCACTGTCATTAAATACACTACTCTTATGATCATCAGTGATCGGAATTATGCAGGCTAAAATACCTAAAGTTCAAAGAACAGAGGCATAAAAAGTGGAGACTTACTACAATAATTTTTAAAAACAAGTAATTGCAATAGAGGAATGTTATTCTTACTTCGCTAGTAGAATGCAGATGATAATAGACATTTATTATCGTTAGGTAACAGTGTTACACAAACTGGTGTACAGTTTAACACTGTTACCTAATGAAAAAATAGCCCGAAATGTAACACTGTTACTTATTGCAACGCAATAACTCCAAAGTTACAGAATCTTATTGTTCAAGTAAAAATTAAATAGATATTCAAATCGAATGTTCTCTTTTAAAGCAATATGCAAATTAATATGTATAATAGACCCTGACTAACAGAAGGATGTAGGTTTTGTATGACCCCCTCACCCCACGAGGGGATCCCGCCTTGCCGTGGAGTAGAGTAACTTTTTTCACGGCTAACCAAGAGGAACCAAGTCGGGATATCTCCGCATGTCTATTTATTTTTATTTATTTTCTTTATTTAGAGACAAACATTCACAATACATCTATTACATTTTGAGTTTTTATAAGACCTAAACGAATAGTCTAGTTAATTACATGATATGGTTCACAAATTATAATAATTACATAACAATACAAATAAAAAAAATAGCAATTAACATCAATTAACAAATTTATGTTGACAATTCTCTCATTGCAACTTCTAGTTTAGAGAGTGAAGGGTGGACAATGTCAATGTGATCGTTAAGTTTTTCGTTGTACAAACCGCATGCATGTCCTTCTGAACAGCAGAGGGCATGATGAAGAGTCCGTGTGGGGTAAGGCTATGTCAGAGCCTGACTAATATCAGTCCTCCTGACACTACCCTGCCAACTCATAAGTCTGACTTGCCTAGGAGAGTCCGGAACGAGGACCGCCACCTCTAGGGGTGCGACTGCGAGGAAGAAAACCTCTATAAAAAATAACAAGGGAAGTGTCTGGCTACTGCTAGACCCTTCAACTCGTAAACTCGACTCACGTCAGGAACGAGGGCCGCCATTTCTGGCGGCCTCGTTCCGCGTAGCGTCGAGGAAGAAAAGCTCTATAAAAATTACCCAATATAATGCGTTATCTAAATATATCACTAGTTTTAAAAACAACTAATTATAGGCTGTCTTGTTGGCTAAATATATCACTAGTTTTAAAAACAACTAATTAAAGATGCTAACTGATAAGATTTCCAAATTTATTCAAAGATAATTGCGGCTATGGCCAAGGAATATTGGTATGATCCTAAGGATAGCAAAAAAATATATATAACATGGTTTACAATATTTTTTTAAATATACTAATGTAAGTTTTGTTAATATTATCATATTAATATTGTATTGAACTGCACTATAATTTGTGTACATTATAAAATAAACGCACATAATTTGATTGTATATTGTTTTTCTTGTTCATATATCGATTTTGAATGCAAGTCTACCGATATTTGTGAGTAGCTCTACCAATTTTGCATTTTGAAGTTCAAGACCACTGGACAAAACATTCTGTTAAAAGATAGTTGATGACTGCTACATAACAACAAAGTTAGCCAAACTACAAACAAAACTAAACTGACTAAAGAAGTATTATGATCAAGAATAAAATCTTGTAAACAAGCTGAATATCAGTGTTTCTATCACTGACACTGACTGCAATAGCCTATGGTTACTAAATAATGCACTAAAAACACACGCCACGAATAGCCAATGATCACTGACACTTGAAGTCTGTTAATCAGGTACAGCATTTTTGTTAGATTGATTTATTTCACTGTCTAAGTCAGATACACAAGCTTTCAACATATTCCACTATACTTTCACCTCATATCTACTACATTATCTGTGCATATTTTAGTGTCAGTATTACAAGTAGCACTATCACCAGGTTTTGTTTTTAAGTGTTTCCTTTCACCTTTTAAGTATCTATTAAACATGTTGCAACTTCATATTGTTTTATGTTTATCAAAATGTTTTCTGGCATAATTTTATACTCTTAAATCATATTTACTTATTATTAATAAGACTACCTGTTTAATATACAAAATCTTTTCTCACAAGAACAGTTGAACTAAACTTTTAAATGTGTTCAAGTTCACACTTATTTAATTTATGAAACATAATAACATAACCTTGTAGAGCTGAAGTAAAAGGTTCATTTCACTGCTTAAAAATTGGTATACTCACCAGGTCATTAGTTCATCAGGTGTAAAGCCCAAATTATTTCTATCTTCTTTACATAAGAGTGTGACTAACGCATTTAAGTAGGACAGTCTACGACTATCAGAGCTACTTTTCTGCATGCCTCTGAGGCCAAATTTAAACTCCATAGGATTATTCTTGTTGGTGGGTGAGGTATCATTGTGGAATGATTTCTTCAAGTACAGGCCTTGTATGATATCTTTTATATTCTCTTCAGGTGTTTTATTCTTAGTATCCAATTTAAATAAATCACTCTGTTTACCTGAAATGAGTGTTTGATTTGTTAGAAATTATGATAGCTGCATATACAATAAATATATCAAATGTGGCACTGTAATAGTGTATATAATATCTTTGTATTTTTTTGAGATGAATACATATTTGAAAATTACAAATATTTACCTTTCCTGCGACTAAACCAATTTTCGTGGGAGGAAGCCATTATAACATTTTTTACGCAACAATGTGTGAAAATAATGAGTGTTCATATATTACAGCAACGTGTAGAGACATAAATACTTTCAGTAATTTCTTTAGGAATTAGACATAGATCATAAAATTAACCGTAATTCAGTCCTGTTTTCCTCACACACCAACATCACACACATTTGATTGACTTGACTTGTACTTTGACAAGTACTCACTCATTCTGAAAAAGTTTGCTACAGATTAGATTTTCATTGGTTGTCTCTATTAGAAACATGACCTTTAATTTACGACAAGTAAAATTACGTGAATATAATGAAATCAATTTTATTATTACTTTAGAGTAAGTAATGAATAATGATTAGTACGCTTATTCATTTAAAATTACAGACAATAAGTGCCTATTGATATAGACTTAAATAATAACACTGTTTAACTCTTTTGAGATCACTTTTATACGGTAGTAGATCCACGCTGATTTCAGCATGAATGGGCCGGATCGTCCGGGGAAGTACTACTCTCTCATAGAAGATCGACTTAAGAGTGAGAGCGCCGGAGGCCCAATTTCCCCTCTTTCCTCTTTCCTCACCTCCCTCATTCCCTTCTCCTAACCCTATTCCTAGCCGCCATAGTGGAGGCCACCATACCAGCAGTTTAAGACGATGGCTTTTGGTATAGTGGCCGCCACTTCTGGATTCCACTGACTGCTTACCATCAGGCGGGGTGGAGTCACTTTGGTAGGCTGTAATATAAAAAAAAAAACTTTACATTTTTACATTATTAAACACTGGTTCCTTGTTCATGACTGGTGCATTTAACTTATTTTTATTTCGGATATTCGATAGTTACGGATATCCATAACAACACTAATTTGTCTACCGTAATCTTAGAGCATTAAACCAACCGGAGAGGCCACTGACAGGCGTACCCCTCTGCCAAAGGTACCAGCCCACCGGTCATACCCGTTATATAAAACTAGTTGACGCGCGTACCGCATCATAAGTCACCTATCAGTGCATGCGTAATAGCGTCTCAAAAGAAATGCCGAATTGCAGTGTATTTTGGTGTAAAAAGCGTTCAGCGACATCAAGTCTACAAAAGGATAATATTACATTCCACCTGTAAGTATTATTTTGTTCTAATATTATTAAATAAGACATTAAATTAGCAATTTAACCAAATAAAATGCTAATCAACAAGTGTTGCCAGGCTTATCATCAATACTCCAATCTGGGGTAATATTTTAAGTTGAATTAACATAAAAACTAACCTTTCCTTTTTTATATCTCGCCTTGTTGACATATCTAATAAGTTTCATTTTGGATGTACATTATTGTGTTACCGTTCCCATATTTATTTATTTTTAATTAAAACCAATGTTTTTTTTTACCAAGTAATGCACAAAATAATATTAAATGAACAAGTAAAATGAGATTATAAATCCAAATATACAAGATTAGTGCACTTTATTCCGAAAGATAATTGCTCATTTCTTACAAAAATAAGCGTATTTATTTTTAAGAAACTGGTCACACTTTAACATAATTAGAGATGAGACAGTTTAATCACGATAACGATATTGGTTTTCCAGTATTAAATTAATTTTTTTTTGTTTGTTTTAGATTTTCAAAAGAAGCAGCGCCTCGAGTCGCTTGGGTCCAATATTGTAGGAACCATATAAGTGAGTTCCTAAGCGTACAAGTATCTGACTAACAGCTTAAAAGACAAAGCCTTCTGTGCTGCCAGCACTGCTACCTCCTCCCTACCCCCCAAGCGGCGGATAGCTCAGTTTTTAGCAAGTAAACTCGCTGTGCGCTACCTCCTCTTATTGCATTACCTAGGATTAGTTAAACTAGATTTATAAGGTTAATTTAAATTGCACAGTTTTTCAGTATTTTATTATACCTACTTAAATAAAGACTTTCTGAAATATATTCTGTTGTTTTTTTGTTATCTGAACAGATAAAATATCTCTCTAATAAAAATCTACTCATACATTCTCATGTCAGTGTCTTGTTACTATGTAATCAGAACAAAATCCTCCAATTACAAGCTCTGCTTAGTTGGAACGAAATTTAATAGCAACAGACAATTAATTCAAAGTATTATTTGGTTTGAATATACATACATACTTAGGAATAATACACGTAAAATTGAGACGTAATAATTAATTACAATCTTTAATCCACACTAGAACAAATTTCAACAGGTGGTGGTTATTGAACATAGATCCTTGTGCGCAGTAGTAAAATAAAAAAAAAGAGTGGGTACCCATGTACGCACGTAAGAAGTTATACTTCTTTGGCATAACAATCCAAAAATACCAAATAATAATACAACGCATACATACATAAATATTTGAATTGATATAAACGCCAATATATTTTTTATTTATTCACACAGATTACTTGTACTGATACGACACACAAAGATCCGCAACTAACTTCAGTGTGTAAAAGGTTCGCAACTAACTTCAGGGTGTTGCTTTTTCTGTCGGTGTGCGCGCGCATCGTAAAAATTCACTCTCATCATTTTTCCCAAAAGCGCCAAAAAAAGTATAACTTCAAAAAAAAAACGGCTAAATGCCAGTAGGACTCGCGCGCCGAGGGTTCCGTACTATCAGGGATCGGAAGTATTGAATAAACATTAGTAAACATAGTAGGAGAGCCCGACCGCATAACCAGATTTGTTTGTCGAACAATGTTTAACAAATAAATTTAGCCCGACCGTATGACGGGCTTTTTTGATAATAATTACAAAAAAGTGTGCTAGTTAGAAACACTGTTTTATTCTTTCTGTAATATTGACATAAACATGAATTAACAGAATTACTTCTAGTTAATTCATGTTTATGAACTATTTACTTTACTTTCATCTATTTCAAAGTGCTTAAATAAAAAAAACCTTAAAATTATAATAGATTATTATTACCTAAAACTGTTCTATATAATATAAGATAATGCTCATTTTAATAAGCAAACATAATAATCATGAAAATAATTAAATCTTTCGCGTACTGATATGAAATCCTAAACATCGATACTAATTAATATCGACAGAGTTAAGCTCTAACTGTTTTACGCTAAGCAAGCGTAAACTGATAGATGTCCCTGTGTGTGAATGTGATTGTGTGTGTTTAGTTTAAGCTAGTGTGTAATCATTTTATTGTGTGCGTGTATAACGACGCGATTTAAAAATGCATTAGTAGTTAACATTGTAATTAGTGTGCGTTGCTCGCGTTACCCCGTCCCCCGCCGAAAGTGGCAGACTTTTGCGCAAGGGAAATAGAGCGCGTGTCCACTCCTGTTGGTTTAATGCTCTAAGACCGTAATCAATAAAACTTGCTATTCTCTGCTACTTGTTTAATCAGCAGTCATTAATTTGGAAGACAAAGCCAACCTGACGAGAAACAGGTGGGCGACCTCAACAGAGACAGATGGAACTGCATCATCTCAACGGCTTGTCTTATGTAAAGCACAAGGCCACAAGTCTGACTGCACGTAAACTACTTCTCTCACTTGTGGACAGGAGATACTAAACATCAGCTTGATTCACTTGACTCCCTTCAATGGCGAGCTGTTCGAATTATCTGTGTTTCCAATCTCACAGACAAACTGGAGTTGTTAGAGCAGGACTTTAGCCTTCTATGCGTGCTCTATCGTATGTCTTACAGAGAGTGCTCTGAGGAACTGTTTGACTTAGGAGATATGATAGGAAACGCCACTCATAGCACAACTCGACATCGTAGCAAAGTTGATTATTATTACCTGGACACGATCTCGTCTAGATATCCGCTTCGTTTCAAGCGTTCATTTCTCCCACGAAGGTACATGAAAGCACTGGAACAAAATACTTACCAGCTGCAGTATTTCTTGAGCGCTACGACATGACCTTTTTTAAATGAGTTTTAAAACAATCATTAATGTCAAGGAAGGCAGCGGCTTCACGGAGCCCCCGGGGATTGCAGAAGTATATTAGCGACAGTTAAAAAAATAATGCTTTATTTAAGATGCTGTGTTGAAGTTAGTATAAAGAAGGGTTTAACACTGATGTGTTAATCGGACTCTAACTAACATTCAGTAATTAATTTATGTTCTTATGAATTTAACCATTTCGTTGCCAAGGGCTCTCCTCGAGAGTTTAGTAAAATCGCTTACGAGGAGCCTAGAACTCGATATACGAGTCCAAAATGCATGTATGGAAAATTTAAGTGCTGGCGCCTCGCATGACGTGACGCTTAGAGAATGACAGCTGGCAAGGAAAATGTTAATTATAACCTAATCGATGAAAAGTGGCTCAGAACTTCAGAACCTAAATTAAAATGAAGAATGACTTAGCTATTATGGGTTGGCAAAAATTAAAATATTAAGTCATTGTTAACTACAATTTTCTCTAAATATTTAATCCGTTTAGATTGATGGTCTGTAGAAAATTCTAGAATAAATTAGCATGAACATGTTGGCAACCCCATACAACGACGCACTCACTACTCTTTCCTTTCATTGTCTATGGCCCTATAGTGAGGTGGTGAAGAGATGAGAAAATCGGACCAAGCAATCCAAGATTATTCTAAAGTGAAGTGCACTCTTCGAGAAATTGTTTACTGTCATCAGTTCATCACTATAAAACTTTAGTTTGGTTTGGGATAAAATGTTAGACCCAATAGATACTATCGATATGAAATCATGTCGTATATGTTTGACAAACAAAAAACCACTATGTCCACTATTCAGATACAAGTTATCTGGTAATTACGCTGAAATGCTTACAGCAATTGCTGATGTTAAGGTGGGTAATATTGACTAATATTTTTGTGTACACTACACGTAGTGCCGGACGCGGCGTTTTGTTGAATACGTACGAATATAATGTTCATGATATTCACCATAAAATACTTCAATAGTGTCGTGCAAAGTTATCATTATCAGTTATAGGCGGGAAATTAATTTTCACGCATAATGTTGTGTAAGGTTGTCAAAAGTGATTTTTAAGAATAGTAATCGTTTTCAGGTATCATGCAACGATGGATTACCAGAAAAGATATGCCTCAAATGTTGTACCACTTTGGAAAAGGCATATTTACTTAAAACTGTGGCTGAAAGGTAGGTCATAGGCAATCACTTTGTTAAAAATAAAACCTTTTGGCTGTGATTTGCATTCATTTATATTATAGCACTAGCTTTTCGCGGCGGTGTTTGACTCGCGTCTTGGCTCACAACTCTGCTCCCATCACCAGTAGTCTGCATTAAAAAACTGGGCTATCCTACGCAAAAAGAATTATTCAACTCCGACTGGTAGTTCCAGAAATTAGCAAATTCAAACAAACAAACTCTTTTCATAAAGATTAAAGTAAACCAATTTTGAACCATATTTTATTGTTTACAAAACTTACATACAAATAATGAACAATCTGTTTGTTATTTACTTGTTTACATACATAAATAAATCATGATTATATTACATTTTTGGACTTATTAAAAGGTTATTGTCTATTTTGTTAGGTCAGATAAGAAACTGAGAAAAATATTAGCAAGAGAAAAAGAGAATGTACCCACTAAAAAGATTGCATTTGACTCATTTACTGATATCAAAAGTGAAATTGGACCTTTAACAATAAAGTCAGAGCCAAAATGGGAAATGGAAATAGAGGTTCCAGATGGAGGTAGTTCAGTAGAGACAATGGATGGCAAAGATATTGTCATTGCCAATACTGTTATAAGAAAAGTGGATCCCAATGCAGAAGAAGAACCCAAATTAGAGAATACTGATGAAGTGCAGTTAACTTGGAAGGCAACTAAGGCTGAATATTCAAAAAATGATTTAGATGTGAGCATCAATAAAATTTCTATAATATATATCTATAATTTAAGGAATTTTATAGAATATTCCTTGAATATTAAAATACTGCATATTGATATATAGCAATGATACCAAAAGAAAAAACAAAGTAAACACCACTGTGCAAAGTGGCATTTACTTTTGTTTTTCATTTCCACATTTGATATTAAACTAAACAAGATGTTTGTTTCATCAATATCATTTCGTTGAAAAAAACATCTTGTTTAGTTTAATATCAAATGGTCATAGGCTTATGTTTAACCTACAATTTAATATATAATTTCTTTAGACCCAGGTCAGGAGGGTCACATAGCTACTACTATAGTTACAAATTCACTACTATTATTAGACTGCCTTTGTGCATATTTGTTGTCAAACTAGTTTTAATATTCCAAATTAGGTATACACATTGATGGTAACATATCCAATGTTTTGTAATATGCTTAGGCAGATGGTATATACATAATAACTTATGTTGTGTAAGTATTTACAAAAAAAATTATTTAAATATGTATATCTGCATTCTAGAACCCATAACACAAGCTATAATATATGCTTACTTTTAGTCTAGATGGTGTAGTTGTTGTGATAATATTATTTTTAAGTTCTGACAGTTCTAATGGCCTGCCAAACAGCAAATTGCCAAATTGTCAATACTTATTGTACATTTTTGTTGTACAGGTTGAATATTTGGATGATGATGTATTTCAAGATGACGATGATGATGACTATTTTCCACCACTAGAGAAGCCAAAAACTAAATTTAAAAAACCTAAACTATCCGATATCAAAGTATTTAAAGGCAAAACTATTGTTAGAAAAGTAAAAGTTGTGAAGAAAATAAAAGATGAATATAAAATGGATTCTGGACATTCTGGTAGATCTAGAGATGAGAACAAGAAGTCTACAATGATTACATGCTGTAAGTAACATTAGTAATAAAATACCCATATCCATACTAATATTATAAATGCGAAAGTAACTGTCTATCTGTCATTTTGTTTGTTTGGTTATGCTTTCATGCCTAAACCACTAAACCGAATTTGATAAAATTTGCGATGGCGTCTGAAGGGAAAACTTTCTGTAAAAAATTGTCAATGTATAACATTTTCATGATTAGTAAAAATATATAATGCGATAATCGACATTACGCACGCGGGCGGAACTGTACGCAACAGCAACAGCTAGAAAGAAAGAAAGAAACATTTATTTGCATAGAATACAGGTGATACCAGGTATAACAATGACGCATAGTGCAAACTATATTCTGCCTGTATTAGGCATGCAAATATTTATCATTATAATATAGGTATTGTTATCATTTTAATATTGAATGTCAAGGTATATTATTATATAGCGTATTTATTATTATTTGAATTATCAAACAAACTACTAAATATATTAGTCTTAATAAAATTTTATTATGTCAAATTGAATATGTCAGATTATAATATCTTTGCTAATTGTAATTTCGTGAGATGTATTTTTATCCGTGTGCATTATAGATATGTCGTCAGCGAATAGAACACTTTGACAGTTTAATGAATTTGGTAAGTCGTTAATGTATAGCAAGAATTATAAGGGGCCTAAAACGCTCCCTTGTGGAACGCCATATTTATTGATTCAATATGGAGATCTGTGTATACTGCACTCATTACTATTATTTAAACTAGTGATTTCAACATATTACCGTCGATTGGTTGGAATACTTATTATCCAGCTACACTTCCAATGCCATATTTTTCACATTTGTTGAGTAAGATATCATGATCTACAAAATCAAAAGCCTTACTAATATCAAAGAATATGGCTACTACCTGTATTTTCTAATCAATGTGTTCAGTTATATTTTTAATAGGAGAAAATGCTGCTGTTGATTTATTGTGTTGAATTTTTTTTTTATATTATAGGTGCGAGAGTAATACGACGGTAGTTATTAGATTCCTTTCTAGCACTTTCATATACGATGGTTTAACAATAGAATACTTTAATTTGTCTGAATATATTCCCTGAGTCAATGAATTTGTGGTAATGTGGTCAAGAATTGTTGCAATTACACAAGTACTTGTTTTAATTGTTTCTGTTGAAATAGAATCATACCCTACAGCTTTGGTGTTGTTTAATGTTTTAATAATATTTATGATTTAAGTTCCATAGTGGGTATCAAGAATATTAATTTATTATTAGTATCTATTGGAATTATTTTATATTGTTCCTTTGACAAATGTAAATTATGTCCATTACTAACATTAATAAAACAGTCATTAATTGATGTTGCTATTTGTGTTGGATTGTAAATAATATTCCATCAATTTGTACTGATGTTAAGCTGTTTACGGTTTTGATACTATTATTTTTATCTATTATTATATTCAAAGTGGCTTTTCCTTTATTTTTTGAACGATTTAGTTGTTTTCTCTCTCTTAATATTTTTTTTAGAACATATATTGGTGCACTTCTATAATAATTTATTGTATGTATTATATTTTTGAAGTGTCTTGTTTCTTGTATTTATAATATGTAAACCGTAATTGTCTTTTAACGGCACTGGCTTTTCTTAGGCTTTTAGTTATCTATGCAGGAGAATTACTGATTGATGGCATTTTAGATTTATAGTAGGGAAAACATAACTCATAATACAATGTAAGTTGCTAGTGAAAAATACTAAATCATTTGTTTACGTCTGATTCTGCGTAGACTTCTTGCCAAGATAAGTGTGACTTGTGTGTGTACTTTTTTATATTGTGATCACTAAAATCTCGTTTATTAACTTGCCAATATCGTGAGAATATTTCTCACTTGCCTGGAAAGTCTAACATTTGCGCGGTGTCGTGGTCAGACAGATAAAGCCGGTATACTGTACCATTATAATAATAATATGTGGACACTATCACACACCGTCATCTAGTCCCAAGCTAAGCAGAGCTTGTGTTATGGGTACTAGATAACTGAAATATAATACATATAAATACTTTTTTTTTGTAAATATTTTTACAATATATAGAAAACACCCAGACTAAAAACAAATGTTCATCACACAAATATTTGCCTTCCGAGGGAATCGAACCCGGCGTCGCAGTCAGTTATACTAACCACTAGACCAACAGTGCAGTCAAATTCATTATTATTATTATTATAGTAGTTTGCTACCTCCACCAGAATTAATCTTTTGTAGCGCACTTGTTATTTATAGTTCTCTGCTTAGTCCTATATTGTCTAGAAACTCACAGATTGTCTGAGCAGAGAGAGTCTGTATCTCATCTGGTTGCGCCTGGTCCTAAATAGATGCTTCTTTTGTGAATGAGTGGTCCACAAGAGCAGAGGACATTCATTGCAGTCTCCTTAGACTCTAGGCAGAATCTGCATATTTTAGACCAGCTTTGGTTGAGTTTAAACATATGATAGTTTAATTTACAGTGGCTGGTGAGTATTCTCACCACCGCCGACGTTTTGTACCTACTGAGTTGTAGCATCTCTTTGGTATGTTTATTGTCATGGCCTTTAATGAGCGCTTTGGAGTGGCTCTGTCTTGAGGCAGATTGCCATGCTTTTTGCGCTTTATTGGCACAGGTCGTTGAGGAGGATCTGTCATTTAAATTCCTTACGCGATCTTTTACTAGTTTCGAGTTGAAATCGAAAGGGCTCGACTCGGAAAAATACCGTCCTTACCCGCTAATTTAAAGGGCTTCAATTCGCTTCTAGCCCATTTAACCTGGTTAGGCCTGAATATTATGCTGGCCATTTTCCAGTAAGTATTGTGGACCCTGCAGAGTTGAATCTCTTGGTGTTTTATCCGAGTTTTTGTCCGTATACGAACCTGCGAAATGGGTGGCTCTTAGAAGTTGTATGGTTTCCATCTCTGTGGTCGTGTATGTGCTGTCTTGATTTTTTTAAAAAGCCAAGATGGACATTTGGCGTCTTGGCGAGGATTTTGTGAATCCTAGCGCCTTGCTGTGTTTGTGCGATGCCTTCGCAAATCCGCTTCAGGACGCGCTTTTCTGATCTCATTGTTGTACCTATTTAGTCAGGGGCGTATTATACCGGATCCACCCGTCCGGTGTTGTTGCTCGATTGACTAACTTCCGAGTGGATACTCTAAGTCTTTCTGTCTTTCTCTCTAAGTTTGTGTTATATTTGCGATATAAGAGTTCTCTAACAGGACAACTTTGTTCGTAGGCTTTGATTATGCCTTTTGGTTCTAAGTTATTCGGGTAGTTTAGAGAGTCTGATGTTTTGGCATGCTTAGGAAATTCCTTCGCGGCCTCTGTGAGTTCCAGACGGTAACTTTCCCACGAGGTAACCTTAGGGTTTCTTAGTCTAAGGGTTCAGTTGTTAGAGCACCTTGTACTTTAAAAAGAATGTGTTTGTGCTCAGACATCGATGTTCCGCTGCTAACAAGTTAGTTTGAAATCTGTTTGTGTTGTTTTGTTTGTGTTATTAAGTTTATTTAGGTTGTTAATTAGTAAGAAGTCAAAAAGTAGTAGTAGTGTGTATTTGCGTCGCATCCTATGATCAGTTCTGTTTTACCGTTCGTACTGTACCATACGCTTCTTCATGATTACTTGCTATAAGATCTATACAGCTATTTTGTCGTGTTGGTTTGTTTATATGTAAAGTTAAATTAAAGTTTGAGAAAATATTTTTTAACGTAGTAGTACTCTTATTTTTTAATAGCTAATTATACTATAAATTACAAGCATAGTAAATAAGCAAGTTGGTATATAAATATACTTAGCCTTCATAAAAGTAATTAGTATAAGAACTTTTAAATTAGTTAACTTCAACTTTTAAATTTTAATATAATAATGTAACATAATTTAAAATTATTTATTCAGTAGAAATGCGGTACACCGCGATAATAAAATAAATTAGCTCATCTACCATAACAATGGTGCGTGAATATCGTACAATTCATACAAACAAACAGATTAAAATAAGAACTTATTAACAAATTTAATTATTTAATGTTCAATGAGAGTTATTATCCGGCAATTATTTAATTCATCATAATAAAAAAATATATATACGGTCGAATTGAGAAACCTCCTCCTTTTTTTGAAGTCGGTTAAAAATATAGATAGTCAGTATTAATAAACAAAATAAAATGTTAATTGTTAAAAATTGTAATAGGTCAAAATTGTAAAATGTCAAAATGGTAAATGTCAAAATATTAGAATGTCAAATTATAAGAATGTCAAAATAGTAGAATGTCAAAATATTATAATTTCAAAATTGTATTTTGTTGATATTTATCTATTAAATTATCTAGTAAATTATTTAAATTGGAAACATTTAAACATTAATTAATTACATCATTGTCTTTAAATGTCATATGTTCGTTCTAAGCCATTGAAACATTTGTTTTTCAGCTACAGTGTCATTTTTCTTTTAAATAGTGTAAGCGGTAGTTCTTTAAATGTGTTAGGCAGCTTATTGTTAACATCTATTGCCCTCACATAAACATTCTTCGGGTATATATCCAATCGACACCTGGGGCGGTCAAGCTTATATTTATGTCCAGTGTAATCTGAAATCAATTATCACATCTGAGTGTAATCTGAAATATTGTAGGTGATACTTGACGAAAACACAGAGGTCCCTAATGTTCATGCAAGCAAGTGGCAGAATACTCAATCTCTTAAATAGTGGCTTACAGCTGTCTGTAAACCAGACACCACAAATTGCTCTCACGCAGAAACGCTTTCTCAACCTCTACAGAGCCTCCCCATGTAATGAGCCCATATGATAGAACTGAATCTACGTATCCATGTAATCCATGATATGCACTCAGTGCTGCTTCTGTGGATACGGTTTGTCGTAGCCGTTTAATAGCAAATACGAAACGTTTTGGTTTATTGCAGACTGATTCAATGTGCGCCTTCCAATTACAGTGCTTATCAAATAACACCCCCAGAAATTTTGTTGTGTTTACTTCTTCTATTTTATAATCATTAATATTTATGTCTAATTTAATATTTTGTCTTCTATAATTTTGAAATTGTAATAAATGAGTTTTGTCTGTCAAAGAAATAAACTGTCATGTTTATGTCTTTTTCGTATGTTTCTTTGTTTTCACATTTAATAATTAAAGTTGTGTCATCGGCAAATAGTATAGTTTTGTGATGAGTTATATTTAGGAGGTGATTGATATACATCAAGAATAGAAATGGCCCTAGAACGCTGTCCTGCGGAACACCAAATCTGTTTACTAGGAACTCTGTTCTATATCTAATTTTAGTTTTATTTTGTATTTTAGATATTTCAACACATTGACGGTTTCAATGTGTTGAAATATCTAAAATACAAAATGTCTTTGAGATAACTTTTAATCCATTCATTGGCTATTCCTCTTATACCATAATTTTCTAGTTTTTATAGAAGTAAGTTATGGTCTAGAAATATAGCCGTAATCGGTACCCTCTCATTGATAGTTTCTGTAATATTTTTGATTAGTTCAAAGCAAGCTAATGAAGTAGAGCTATTTTTACAGAAACCGAACTGTTCCCGTTTCAGTATTTTTTGACTGCATACAAAATTGTTAAGTCTTTTTAACATGACTTTTACGAAAACCTTTGAAATTACAGGAATCAGGGTAATTGGCCGGTAATTGTTCATGTCCGTCTCTTCTCCTTTTTTATATAATGGTTTAACAATATTGATTGTTTAAGGCTATCAGGGAAAATTCCTTCTTTGAGCGACATATTTACTATAGCTGACCCGGCGAACTTCGTTCCGCCTAACAGTCGATCAACATTACTTTATTTTTCTAAATCAAAAAAAAAAATCTAAAATAAACGTAGCCTAAGTTACTCCTTATTACATCAGCTACCTGCCAATAAAAGTCCCGTCAAAATCGGTCCAGCCATTTCAGAGATTAGCCGGAACAAACAGACAAAAAATGTAAAATGTTATTTTGGTGTATATTATTCATATACATGTAGTAAAAAACGGTTATTTTAATATTACAAACAGACACTTCAATTTGATTATATGTATAGATGAAAGTCAATGGCTCACATATGTATTTGGCGCTAAATTTAAGTATTTTTGTATTAATGTTATCAATTCCTACAGAGTTAGTATTGTTTAAGTTATTAATTATTTTAAACTAGCGAACCCGACAGACGTTGTTCTATCTTAACTAAGGATATTGATTTCGAATTGGTATAATTAATTTAAAAAAAGTATTTCAGAACCAAAGTAAAGAAATAGTTTGATATGGTGGTTAAGTATTTTCAGCACTATTTTCTTAATTTTTGTTCTTAATAAGGACTTCTCCTGACAATAACAAACACAACAAAAAAGAATTAACGAAATCGGTCCAGACGTTTACGTGTGATGCCGTGACCAAGGGAAATAGGGATTCATTTTTATAATAATAAATATTTCCATCGGGTTAATATTGTATTAGAATTACTTGTGTCCATAGTTTTATTTATATTGTCATGTTTGAATTTAAAGTCATTTTCTTTAGTTAAAGTAATAAAATAAGTATTAAATAAATTGCTAATTTCGTCTAAATTAGTATGTTCTTGATCATTATAAATTATTTTATCTATGTCTGTTTTGTTATTCTGATTTATATTATTTATTTTTCCCACACTGCTTTGCATTAGTTTTTCTTTTTTAATAATAATAACAGTATTATGATAGTCAATTCTTTATGGCATTAATGTTTTTAGAAAGGAATGTGTGTAATACATACTTTTTTTGTTTATCTTCTAGATCCAATTTTAAAGAATGGCACCAGAGGCGCGCCTATACTGTTGAAAAGGCCAAAAGACGCGACAGTATTAAAAGTACACCCTGGATATAAACCTAAAGTGTCAGTATCATCAGAAAATAAGAGCATACGACGAGATAAACCTGTAAGGATGGTTAGATCGACTGCTGCTAAGCAGAGAGAGAAACTTGTGTGTCCTGTCTGTGGCATACTTACTTATACACTCGGAAACCACATAGCGACACATCAAGGTATTGTATTATAGATACAGTTACTGACTTAAGACATTCTATTTTTGATATTAATATGCAACAGTAGCCTTTATAGATTTGTAATACAAGCTCAGGTGCGATGTAATCTGGCACTAGTGGAAATCTCTATACTTGCAGTGTAAACCATTGAACTTTCTTATTAATACAGTTAAATGAAGTTAAGATTTGCATAAAATTAGTTAAACTGTAAATAATAGTTCCATTTACAAAGAAATATTTATAGCAGGTTTTGCCATAGTACAATGGTGTCAAGAAAACAAAATGGACCTTAACATTGGTAAATGTAATGCAATGACATTTGCACGCAAGCGTCAGCCAATTGAATATGACTACAAAATAAATGGCACTAGTATGTCTCGTCCCAATAGCATCAAAGACTTGGGTGTGACATTTGACCATAAATTAACCTTCCACAGCCACATCATCGCATTGGCAAACGAGCCTTTTAGACGTCTGGGTTTTGTCCTTAGAAATTGTAAAGACTTTCGTAACCATCATGTGGTAAGGTTAATTTTTGGAGCTTTAGTACGCTGCAAGCTAGAAAGCAGTACGTGCGTATGGAGTCAACACGAAAGTAAATACGCTCTGATGCTGGAAAAGGTGCAAAAAGCTTTCCTTAGGCATCTTTACAAGAGAATGTACGGGTACTACCCTTATATGTACCCTACTAAATATCTCCTAGGAAGTTTAGGGTATAACTCACTGGAAGTCAGACGAAATATGTGCCAAATTGTAGTTATGTGAAAAATCTTTAGAGGAAAAATTGATGCACTAGATCTACATGATGAGCTGTGTCGTTTTTATACTCCTGACAACCTATCGTCGCAATCGGAGACGATTCGGTGTTCCATCATGTCGCACTGAAACGCGTTCCATGTCACCTGTACCGCGCACACTATCAGCACTCAATGCTCCCTGTGTGCCAATCCTAACTGTGATCTGTTTGCGGATGGATGGCAGAAAATATTGTCGGTGTTCTGCGAGCGTGATGCATGAATGTGTTATTTTTTTGTTTTCATTTTCTTCCTTATTATTTGTGTTTATTGTTTTTAATCGTATATGGTGTAATAATTATTGTAATTGGTAGTAATTAACCGTTTTAATTATTATTAAATAAATAAATGTAGGCACTTCATCCTTTAGGGTCTTTTGTACAGATTATGTCCCAAAGTTTTAAGTCACTGTATACCAACAATACCTTACATACACTTGAAAAGTGTTTATGTCTTTAAATAAATCACATTTTTACTTGTGTCACTAAACCTCATGCCTATTTATCGCAAGGTCATCATGATATAATAATTCTATTTTATTTACAGAGAAAAAAAAATACACATGTGCTCAATGTCCAAGATCTTTTGCCCAAAAAAGTAATTTGCTAGTCCATACAAAACAACATACTGGAATTAAAGATCATATCTGTGAAATATGTGGTGCTGGGTTTTATAGTCAAAAATCTTTGGTTAGGTATGAATCTTTTGAATTATCTTTATTTTCTAACCAATGTAGTTGTTTAGTGTTTAGTGGGATCATGTTATGACACGATCATGCATTAGGTATTTACATACCTTATTTTGCTTAATCGCGTTAACTCCCGTATGTTTATAAATTTATATCATGCAACGCGAAAGTTTAAAAGTAAATATAGCTACTACATGTATTTTTTTTATTTCAGACATAACTTAATTCACAAAGGAGAGAGACCATACTCATGTAATTTATGTACCAAGAGATTTATTGCCGTAAGTATCAGCAGTGTATAATTTAAGCTCTTGAAATAAATCTTTAAGTCAAATCGCGCCAAATCGGCAGATACGACTTCGATGCAAATTGTTAAGTACATAGATGTGGTGCCGGAGACGGACATAGGATACTTTTTATCCCAAAATTCGCGCGGGCGAAGCCACAAGCCGCAGCTAGTAACAGTGTAAGTTATAAAAAATATCAACAATTGTTTAAACTTGCGATGTTGCTAGGTATGGTAAGGCCCAGCATGGATCATCCTTTGAACTTTACCTTACGTAAAGTAATAAACTATCTACTTACAGTGTTCTTTGAAGACTTTTGTTATTTATTAT
Source organism: Parascotia fuliginaria (assembly GCA_963082885.1). NCBI lineage: Eukaryota > Metazoa > Arthropoda > Insecta > Lepidoptera > Erebidae > Parascotia > Parascotia fuliginaria. Next base: position 11,750,877 of record OY720176.1, on the reverse strand, counting down.
CAACATAATCCCCTAATATGTGCTTAAAAGTGTTTAAAAAAATAAGTGCAATTGATGTATTTCAGCGTTGTGATCTAAATCGGCACCTGCGAATACATTCGGGTTACAAACCTTACAAATGTAACACTTGCACAATGTCGTTCAATGCGAAACATCAGTTGCAAAACCACGAGCGTATGCACACCGGGGAGCGGCCCTACACTTGTCAGGTGCGTTCATCTGTTATCACTTTCCAGAAGGCCGGTCTACACCGCCATATGGCGATACATACAGGCGACAAAAGGTTTAGCTGTGAGCTCTGCAATAAAAGGTTCACTCAAAGCCACCATCTGCAGAACCACAGGCTCACCCACACTGGCGCTAGGCCGTATACTTGTAAGGTCAGTAGGATTTCTGACGATGACCATTAATCTTTCTATATAGAACTAAGCACAACATTTTATAGGTCTGTAGGTATTTATAGGGTCCTCATGAACGTGAATGTTTATAAAACCCCTCGCGATACAAGCCTTGTTTTATAGTGGGGTAGTCTTTAATTATATTTATATCTTTAGATCTTTGAGATGATTTGTGTTAAAAATAAATATTGGTATGCAATGATACAGCTTTTTCCTGTTTTATGTACTTACATTGCAAAATTACACAATGCAGAACTTTAGGCAAGATAGAATTTGATTTAAATGACTTTTGAGAACCTGAAAATATAAACTTATGCTCATAGCAATAACGTTGACATTTGCTAGCAACTCTTTCTAAATCTTCTAGAATCTTCCTCCTTATGTTTTCTTTTCTTACCAACAGATCTGCTATTTGAGTAAAAATCCAGTTTAAAGTGACCATTTTATAACAATTTTATACCTTCGTAGTTTTAGTTAGTTAAATTTTGAATGGTGACGCTCAACTGTGTTAAGAAATTTATTTTGTTTATCTAAAGCACTTTTTTATGTTTTAGAAAAGGTTTACTTTTTACATGGCTTTTTTTAAAAGAGTTAAGTTAGTAGTATCGTAAGTTCTTTCTAAACTTCACTTAAGAAGCGTTCACAATAATACTGAAAGACAGCATTAAACACATACTAAATACCTACATATTTGTTATAACGCTATTCGTTATTTTCAGGTATGCAATGTGGCATTTAGCTACAAAGTGAATTTAAACAATCATGTATACAAGGTCCATGGTATAAATCTCAAGTTTAAGTCTATTCATACTGTGACTGAAGACGTGTTACGACGGGAGATGGGCATGGCGAACGAGACAAGAGTCGCAATATCACATATTATGCCTCAATTAAGTGAAGTACCTACGCCAGCTGCACACGAAACTGTACTTTCTCTATCGTGATAACATAATAATATCACACACAAATGCAAGTAGCAAAATTAAGTATGCTGGAAATAACTCATTTTACTGAAAAGATACAAATTTCTGAAAAGATACATATTACCAAAAAAGTACATTTTACGAAAGGCCGTATTTCCAAGTCATAGTTGTATATAGAGTGAGTGAATGTAAAAGTGTTGCAATATTGTGAGCATCCATTTCGCAGCTATTTGTGTTCTGTATATAACATGCACATAGACTATTATTACTTTATCTGGCAAAGTCAGTTATACGCACTATTATGGTGTAGTAATATTAGTTTGTCAATAAAATGTAAAATACGAGAAATTTCAAAATAATTTTTAAATTGTTTGTTTTGTCATTAATTCATCTTTGAATTCGGATTGTAATTTTTTTCTGAAACTACAGACTACGTGTTGATTGAAATACGTCTCTGTCAACCTATAGACGTCCACTATTCTCCGACCGAGAAAAAGCAAAGCACTCTCAGCAGTCAGATTGGTAAAAGGAAAAATATGTATTACTTACTAATATAGAATAATTAATATTATGTATGAGAAGAATAATATTATGTTATACGAGAGATTGTCAATCGTTTGATTTTATGAAGTCATCGAGAACAGGGATAAAAGCCTAGTATTGGGACAAACATAAATACTAGTAAGTATTGTCTTCTTGTAACATTTTGTGATGATAATAAGTTTAATAACAATTGAGTACGAAATAACAATGTTATTACATTAGTTTACATTTGTAAATACTTGGATATTGTTATTACTTAATTAAAATAGTTTTTACATAATGCAACTAAGTTTTTGTTATATTGCCATGTATATTCTATTACCTGACTAAGTTAACATGAGCCTTTCGGGACAATCCCACCTACATGCCCATCACTGTGACTCCTGTAAGCCAGGATTAACAGTGATATCCAATAAGAAACACCGAGTTTTGACACTCGCGGAAGTCCCGGGGACTGCTTAACCTACTGTCTTGGACCCCGCAACGAATTTAATCAGAAGTAAAAGGAGGAGTTGGAAATAAAATGTCCACTTTTCTCCATTGCAAAGCAAGAGACAAATTTAATTTGTATAATAATAATAATAATATAATATAATATTCTACCACATTCACGCAGCGCCATCTAGCCCCAAATTAAGCAATTATATTTGCTTGTGTTATGGGTACTAAACAACTGACAAACTACTTATATACATTTTTTTTTTGTAAATACATACATATTATAGATATATTACACCCAGACACAGAACAAACAATCATGCTCATCACACAAAGGTTTGTCCTGGATGGGAATTACCACGACTTCCGGCTTAGCAGTCAGGGTCACTAACCACTATTATGACCTTTAAATGAGATGATTTAAATTAACATGAGCCTGTTAATTTGTTAAATATTAGATTAATGACGTGCGTTGAGAACATGCATTGCTACGTAGATGACTGCAGGGTGGTGCGCGGCGAATCCATGTAGTTATCGCTCAACCAATTACTTCACAAACAGATTGAATTTGGATTAGTTCTCTGAAGTACTTTTTGACATGACAACATTGTCCCATATGAGAATACTTGATACAGCAGAGTTCATCGATATCATTAGGTAATATCGACGAACGTTGCTATATATACCTAGTGACTATTTTGAACAGTATTTCTATTTAAACTTTTATGAAAAACAAGGCAAAATATCTGATACCTGCTGTTGTCTAGCTAGCGACATTAAACATTTATTCAATACTAGCTTTGCGCGGCGCGGTTTCACCCGCGTCTTTGCTTACTGCTCTGCTCCCATTGCCATTAGCGTGATGTTACATAAGCCTATAAACTTCCTCAAGAATTAGGCTATCATACGCACAAAGATATTTTTTTTAATTTGGCTGGTAATCCAGAGATTAGCGCGTTCAAACAAACAAACAAAAACTCTGCCACTTTATATAATAGTATAGACTAGCGCACCGCCTCTCTTCGCATCGGTACTAAAAGTTGTTGCCCGTTCTCACTTGGTTTACTATTATCGTTACTGCTCGGCTCCTATAGGTGATAGGTTTGATGTCTTATTTACCTTAACCTTCTTCGAGAAATCCACAATGTAACAGTGAAAAGTCCTTTGGGTGGGTTTCGAGATTAACGCGTTCAAACAGACAGACGCTTACCAGCGCCTGCGACTTCCTTTCATACTGTTTATAGATACAATACTAGTCTGTATAGCCTAAACAGAAACATTTTAAATCAAACAATATTTTCATTAGAGAGCAGTTTAATGTATTATACGAGTAAACCCCATTTAATTGTGTAATTGATATGAAAAAAACATTAGTCCTTATTCCCTGAGCAACATTACCTAAACCGGCGTTTATTGTTATCTTATTGTTCAATTAAGTAATCTCTTACACAAACACAACCTACACTAATCGGTCGTTTTTCGGCAATCCATTTATATTTCAGTTCGTTTGGCAATTCCATGACTTCTTGTCTTAACGAGTCTCGACCTCTTCTCCTTAATATTGTTAACTGAAACAAGCAATAAATACTTATTGAAGATGTACATATCTTGAAGGCATCTAGATTTTATTTTGTTTTTGTTGTAAGACTGACTTTTACTTGTATATTAAATTGTTCTATTTTTAAACATTAAAAAGTACCTGTACAAATTGTATGGGTAGTTTACCTATACAATTTAGTACTTGCAACAAAATTTGAAGACAGGTAGAACCATTAAAAAATAATAAAATTCAAAAGCGTGTGACCACAATTAAAACTCTAAATTCTGATTTTAAATGCGATATTATCTTCTCATGACTTATTGTATCCTCCACTTCACTCATGAAGATAACATGTATCAGTACCTACAGATATAGAAAATAAAGTTGCGTTGGCTCGCTCATTTTCTGTTGGGTAAAATTCCTTTTAAAACTTGGTAATCAATAACAATACTTAAAAATAATCCTCAATTACATTATATAAATTTTCCTTGCAAACATATGGAGGAAGGCAAGCCTGTTGAGATTTGCTGCAATTTCTTGTTTCTACAAAACGGGGGTATGAGTTTTCACCAAAATCCACTGATTTTCGCTGAAAATAGAAATTGTTAATATTATTTTATTGAATTGGTTATAAACCCAGTTATTTAAATATAGGTTACTAACTTACATTATATTCACAGTTGCAAGGTGGATCCGGTATAGCTTGCTGCAAAGTAAAAAGTTTAAATAATTTACAAATATAGATACCTACATATTATTATGCATTTAATAATGTAATTTGTATAGTGGTAGATAGAGAACCATCTAATGGGCATAAAGCAGGAGCAAGAGGACAGCAAAGTCGCTGGTCTCTCATATCTTAAATTGACTGTATTTAAAGTAGTGCTACGTCAGCCTGGTCCCCAAACAAAATAATAAATACACATTAAAAAAATTCTGAATAAATACTTACATTGAATTTTTTTACTTTTATATTGCCCCTTTTTCTTGTTCTTGTTTCGACCGAATTGTCTAGTAAAATGACATCATTGCGTATCATATTTGCATAATCCACTATAAAAGCCGACAATTCTTCGGGGCTGGTGTCTGCTTGGAAAGGCTCAGTATCATAGCTGGTGATCATGTTATCAGCATTTCCTAATATTTCTTTATCTCGAGCCATTCTTACAACGTAATTTTTTCTCTTTCGTGTTCTTTGGTCTTCTAATACATATTCATTTATGTTTGACGATCTTTTTAGTGCCATGACTTTGGGGACCAATGATTGAAGTAGAATTATAAATCCAAAACATATTATCACTAAGACAAGGGGCCGAGTAAACTGCAAAAAATTACAATTATTTTCTACATTGGCCTACCTAATGTAAAAAGACATGAAACTATTGATTCCACTGTTCGCATTTAAAATTGGCAAACTCACATTCTACGATTTCCACTAGCTACCATGTTAAAAAAATTCAGTGGATCTGAGGATCTACTTGGCTTTTAGTCCAACTGCAGAACAAGTGATCCGTTTAGTACGACATGTCTCCATTTTACCTGATGATGGAGTGTGGATACCTACTGGACAGCATCCCAATTGTTATCATTTGCATATAATTTGTTACAAAAAAAAAAAATGCTAGAATATGCAGTTTGAAACCGAAACACCTATAAATATATTAAGTTCTGAAAATAGACTTACCATGATACTGGTTTCTACAGTTTCCACAAAAGACTGATACCTGTGGAAAATTTTCTTCTCTTATATAGCTCAAAATGATTGATATGTGAATAAAAGAGTCCATTAGACGGAACAAAAGCCTAATATATTGTATTTATAATGATCGAAAAGAGATGATATTGAATTACATTTTTCCGATCACAAAAGAGGTCTGACGTGGATACTAATAGGAAGGTGTGAGTGACATTGCTTAGGGGTTGTTTAGAGGCTCATGTGTTGTGATCAGTAATAGGGTAGGTAAGTAAGTACATACAGTTGTATGAATACATAATAGGTAATATAAAATCATCAGTTTTTCGTGAAGTTAAATTTGTTAACAGTTTTGTCGATGCTTCGACCATAAAATGGTATGGAGTAGAAGCTCAGTTGCCACAACAAACTTCAAAGACTGCAGTTAGCATGCGAGTGATAGTGCAGAAAGCTCTGCTTAACTTCATAGTAACGATGGCACGCTGTAAGTTTGGCAACAGCTTGTCGACTATTCTTGTGACGACGACTACAGGACTCGGCAAATGATTGGTAAGGTAGTTACCTACTATCTACCTATCATACCAAACGTTTGTTTGAATTTTTTTTTTGTAATTTGTACAGATTTATAGAGAAGAAAAACATCATGGAAAATCCAACTTGAGCAGGCATTGTGAAAGCTTATGCCTTGAGCCTTCTCTATATGAGAAGAGTCTATCAGCTTTACATGGGCACTACATAATGGGCTGGGTCAATAAGTGTCAATGTTATTGGATTGAAGGCCCATTTTCTTTTGCTTTCTTTCTTCTGTTATTCCTTTCTTCGACGTACTAAGTAGCCAAATACATCGATTCTGACATTTAGACTTATTCCGCCGCGCCGTAGGGATCATGAAACCACACTTACCACTTGCTTGTCTAAACTTATAAAAAGAGAAAATATTTGTTTTTCGTTTTTTTTTGTTTGCAACAATTTCACTAAAAATCTACGTTACCAATTTGAAAAACTTATACCTTTAGAAATCAATAAACGAAGCTATATTCAAGGCCGTCTTAAGCTGTGATGGGGCCCCAGGGCACTTAAGAATTTGGGGCCCTTTTGAAAGTAAAGAAAGTGAATTAGGATTGAAACACATCTGACGACAAGGAACCGTACTTATCTATGTTTCTATACTTTTCTGTCACTCAGAATTTTACACATTTATTAAAGTGAGAAAGATAGAGAGAACGCAACAGCATGCGACGAAATCGACGAGCAATACAAACAAATTCCGTTAAACACAGAGAGGTGGCGGTCCGCTGACGCCTGCCAGTGTTGTCGTCTCAACTCCGGCAAAACCTTGACGGAGAGTGCATTCCACAACCATATCGTACGAGGGAAAAAAATATCTAAAACCACAGGATAAACTCTCAGTCGATGGCAGAAAGTACGATGATAAAAAGTGACCGTTTGCGCCATCCTAAACAATTCTTTAGAACACAGGCGGTAGAATACATGTGGAGGCAAAGTCTCCCCTGCCAAAGTGATTTAATACCGCCTGTAAGGTTGGAATTGTCATAGTTCTCACAGAACGTTTTTTTGACAAGGGATCAAGGGGTTCATGATGTTCAGGTGCTCCCGCCTAAAGATGGCAGTATTAAGTACTCCAGGGGACGAACTTTAGCTTTGTAAAGCAATAGTCTTTGCCCCGCAGTAAAGTACCGCTTCGCCCTATTGAGCACACCGAGCTTTTTGGGTACCAGCGTGATCTTCAAAAAAATAGGCGGAAAAAAAAAATTCTCTGCGAAACTAGACGTCACTGGAGATGTCGATTCCAAGGATCCCTTTTTCCAAGGCTTTCAGATGTTGTAAGAGAGAACTGTGTTGGAATTGCAGAATGACTACAAATTTAGCTTTCTTAGCGGTGAACGCGCAGACTTGTTTTTTGGTGATCGGGTCTGAGACTGCAGAGTGCACTCGATTTCAGACACAAGCCTTTCTAGTCTTTTCTACACATTGCCACATTGCAAATGGAACGAGGGATATTCGTCCAGCCCGTGTAATACGTATCCTCAGTGGTGTCGCCTGTATAACAATAAATGATAGACTACATATCATTGATATGCAATAAAATCAAAAACGCATCAAGCAGCACGCTGTACCACTGGCGGAACAAATGCGATTTCGTGCTGCCAGACATGGTCATATAATGGGTAATCCTTAATCAAATACATAATAATTATAATTATGTCATATGAATTGATTTCTTTGACAATTGTTTTTATTTATCTTGTGTCAACACTACCGGTAGAGCAATTTTTTTTATACATCCAGCACATAATCTCAACATTAAATATTTCATGATTTTCCCCTTTTTCCTTGGCAAGTTTGCTGGAAGTATTGAAAATTAGTTTGTTTTTAAATTTTGTTGCTCTTTAAACATACATATTTTTTTTTTATGATAAACGTGTTTTTATCGTGAAATGAGCCTAAAAAGAGATATTATCAAAAAACTGCTTTCTGGTGCCATATATCCAATATGAGGGCGCGAGCGGCTCTAGATACGATGAGGTAGCAAAGTAGAAATTCGGCAAGAGCACATCCAAATCTATAAACATTCCAATTTTTAAACACCCAACTCTGCACTCTTTTTTTGTTTTTTTTTTTACGTTTTTGTTTTTAAAAAAAATTAAGTATGTCAAAAAATTCCGTTATTTCGAAGATTATTTGATTTTGAGCTGTAATATTTTTTGTAAATAAAATGTAATGTGCCCGAAAAAAAATGTTTTAAGAATCTGTGTAAAAAAAATTGTGGATCCTTCATGTGCCGGCTATGGTAAGACAGTACTGTCTTTAATATATTATATAATATTATTTAAAACATTTTGGGATTAAAAAAGATACTTTTGTATGGGAATATAGAAGTGTGTTTTTTTGCATGCTATTTTTCAAATTTTCTCCGTAAGAACCATCTTCGTACTTCAAGGAATATTATAAAAAAGGGAATTAGCGAAATCGCTTCAGTTCAGCTGCTCTCGAGATTTGCGCTTAGCAACACATTCAGCGATTCATTTTTATAATATAAAGATAGGCTATATCTTATTGTTTAGCATATTTTTAAGCAATTTTTAGGATTTCAATATTTGTAAATTTGCAATACGGAAGACAGCAAAAGTAAATTTGTAATACCAATAGCAACAATAGCAATAATATTTCGCAGACGGAAATATTGCAATCATATTATATGTAGACGTTTGTTGTGAGACTGAATGAAACTTTTGATACCGAAGCTAAGCAAGGTCGAACGTCTAGTAGGTACCTACTTATAAAATAAATTAGATAAATGAAAATATTTTTTTTACTGATTTATTAGTTTTAATCATTCCAAGCAATATTAAATTACAATTTTAGGTATGTATGTCAAATTGTTTCGTTTTTATTACTTCTAGAGCATGTTTAAATGCCATATAACCCTGTGGCCCATCAAATTTGCTCATTATACTATCTGCTTCTATAACGCCTTGTGCATGAAGTGTTAAATCTCTCAAAAGAGCTAATTCTTGCTGTACAACTTCTTTGTTCAGAACTTTTATAGTTCTACGACAGAGAGATAATCCGTGTTTTTTCAAGCAATGACGCATAAAGTCCCTCCTGTAACTGTAGGGCTGTGAGCAGATCTGAAATTCAATAAGACAATCATTATTTGTTTAATAATCGGTACCTACATACCTATTACAATTACTTAACACTGACTGTCCCAATAGTATTTACTTTTCTATCACTAACTGTCCAATATATTATTTGAAATGCATTATTTATGTAATGCACGGACGTCTGAGCACGTACCACCAACCAATAGTGTTGTATGAAACGTTTTTCGAGTGTGTTTCAATGCCTGATGCATCCGAAAAACGTAGTAAAATGTAGACACAATTTATATCCCTAAAATCTAAAACCTCTTAGAATCTTAGCTACAATATTATCTATACATATAATAAAATTGCAGTGTCTGTTTGTAATATTGAAATAACCGTTTTTTACTACATGTATATGAATATATATACGGTACATTCACCAAAATAACATTTTTTACAATTTTTGTCTGTCTGTCTGTTTGTTCCAGCTAATCTCTGAAATGGCTGGACCGATTTTTGGACTTTTATTGGCAGGTAGCTGATGTAATAAGGAGTAACTTAGGATACGTTTATTTTAGAAAAATTCTTTTATTTTAGAAAAATAATGTAATGTTGATCGACTGTTAGGCGAAATGAAGTTCGCCGGGTCAGCTAGTTAAAAATAAATTGTACGTACTTCACAATTAAATGGTCGTTCCCTTGTATGAATTCTGATGTGGTGGTTGAGTGCGGATTTAGTATTAAACGTCATAGTACACTGGCCACAATTTATAGGTTTATTGCCAGGGTTGTGTATCAATTTGTGACGGAGCATATGAGCATTCTGAAAGAGATTATTTATAAAGATCATATCGAAATTCTTATAAGTATGTAACAATAAAATTAACACCGCCGTTGTATCTTGTAACATTCATTTATTTACTAGCTTTCCGTGGCGCGGTTTCACTCGCTTATTTGCTTAATGCTCTGCTTCCGACGCCGGTAGTGTGATATTATTATTACACAGACTATAACCTTCTCCAAGAACTGGGTTATTATAATGCAAAGAGTTATTCAAAACCGACTGGTAGTTCCAGAGATTAGCGCGTTCAAAGAAACAAACTTTCCACTTTATATAATAGTAAAGATAAAGAATTAATTTTTTTACGACGGTTATGCGAAATAAACAAACCTTTTTGAATGCTTTGTTACAAATATCACAAACATATTTTTTTTCATCTGTATGTGCAAACCGGATGTGGCTGAAAAGAATAACACCTTTAAAGAACGGACATTTAATGTAGATAAAAATAAAATTTTAGCCTAAACAACAGCTGGTTTACTTTGCAAATTGGCAACATTGCTTATGTTAGTGGTTCCGTATTGTTTTAACCAATGAAATAAAATGCATGTGTACTACGGTTTGTGACGTTTGAAAGAAAAAAGAAATGCTAATTCTGTGGTACTGTCATATCGATCAACAGAAAGAGACAAATAATTGAATGAATTCGCGAGTCAATGTTTGCTGGCAAAGGCAAGTAAAATCCTTATTTAGTTTTGTCAACATTTATAAAGATAGAGATTGTAATAGGTACCCACATTGTATGCGTAGACTACCTACTAGTTTTTTGCCTGTAGTATACTTAAAGCACCTGGATTGATGCACCTAGGCGAATTAAATACACTAATAGCAACCTTTATTCACTTTGTGCACCTATTAGGTGCATTAAGATCACTAAAAGTTTACTTGATGCCCTCGTGAGCGGGCATGGGTGCATTAAGATAACTATTTGGTGTACTTTATACACCATAAAATAAAATCCTCGCCACATAGGTATTTTTAAAAAGATGCTTTTGCACACGTGATGATGCACATTTACACACGTGAGTGTATGTAGTTAGTGTTTTATATTCAAATTTATAATAAAATTACTAAGGCAGATGTCTAAAAACACACTTTTTCGAGTTTTCTAAATGATATGATATAATATGTGGACACTATCACACACCGTCATTTAGTCCCAAGCTAAGCAGAGCTTGTGTTATGGGTACTAGATAACTGAAATATAATACATATACATACTTTTTTTTTTTTTTGTAAATACGTACTTAAAATACATAGGAAACACCCAGACTGAAGACAAATACAAATGTTCATCACACAAATATTTGCCTTCCGCGGGAATCGAACCCACGACACCAGGCGTCGCAGTCAGTTACACTACTTAACCACTAGACCAACGATGCAGTCAGTTTGTTTAGTTACAATATTTTTTTAAATGGTAAAAAAGAAATAAAAAACTTATTTGCGTCTTTTTATTCTCATTTCATGGATTAAACTAAAATCAATGGTATTAACAGACAAATCCTAAAATATCTATGAAATTTATTTTAATGCTGATAGTGATTTAAATGTAGGTACTTATAGTTTACTATATTCACCTAGGTGCATCAATCCAAGTGCTTTAGGTATACTACGGGATTTTCAGTAAAATTAATGCACCTACACGATGTACAAAAAGTTCACTTAAAATATCAATGACATTTTTTTTAATGCTGAAAGTGTTTGAAATGTACTATAGTTTATTTAATTGACCTAGGTGCATCAATCCAAGTGCTTTAAGTATATTACAGGGTTTTTTGTACATACACTATCGAACCAAGTGCATCATGACCCACCATAAGCTCATTTTGTCAATCCATCAAATGCAAGTAGGTCGAAATTCGCCTGAAGACAGATTTACTTGGCAACGAGTTTGTTATTTTATTAGACACTGACATTTTACTGAGTACATTGTTGCTATGTAAGTACGTATTAAAAACGTCCTAAGTGCATTTAGACACGGTAGATCTTACAAGTTTGAAAGTTTTAAGCGAAATATTAGCAAAATGGGTCATTTTTTTATTGTCGTCAGTGGCAGACGAGCAAACAGCCCACGTGATGGTAAGTGGTAACTGTCGCTCATGAACAACCTAGAGTCTCTAGCATTGCTCCTGCAATGCCAGGGACTCTACGGAGCCGATGCCTACCGTGAAGGGAGTGGGGTAGGTGAAAGGATTGAGAAAGGTGGAGCAAAAGGAAAGGGGGGAAATTGGGCCTCCGGCATTCTCACTCACCGAACGAAACGCAAGCAATAGTACGAGTACTATTACTCTTACGTCGATTTTCTATAAAAGGGGAGTACTTCCCTAGTCGATCCGGCCCATTCGTGCTGAAACAAGCGTGGAACTACTACCGTAAAAACCATGATTCACTTGGTTCAATAGTACATGTTTGTATCACGAATATGTCTTATACCGCGTTTACACTCTCGGGCGAGCTAACGCAAACATAGGCGAGGTAAGACTAGCACGAGTCTGTAAACAGTACGCTCGTGCAGACTCGCTGCTCGCGAGTGGTGCTCGCCTCGATGGCGGTTTTTGGGTTGAGAGTCAAAGGGCGACAAACGCGAACGTGCTCTTTACACTCTCGCACGACTTTGCAAAAATAATAAGGTAATTGCACCAGTAATGGACATGGAACCAACTTAGCAAAAATAATAAGGTAATTGTACCAGTAATGGACATGGAACCAGTGATGGACTTAATATCTTGTAGAAGATGAGTAAGTATGAGTTTTTATATGTTATCAATATTTCAACATAATCAAAAGTCATCGAGCTATCATCAATCAATGTTTGGCGTTTATTTAAATTCAGTATTTGAGTCAAATTTGGCGGAAGGCACAAGGTGCTCGAGGTATAAAAAATATTTATCTATTCGCGACCTTTTTTACGAAAATTATTAGTGAGGTAGGTAGTAAGTTAGTTTGCCTTTCAATTTATTTAGGCTTTATTCGAACCAGAATGTTTTTTTTTTGTGCTTGAGATGAGCATGAAATTAAAATGAAAACAAACCGTCTTAACAACACAGTGTGTTTTCATCTTAACTGCCCATTAGTGGTAAAAAAATTAAAGTTTCTATTTTATTAAATACAGCTGAAATGTAGAAAAAACACAGGACCTCCAATTTTCAATATGCATTGTATTGAAACAATTACTATTATTAATGATATTGCAAAAATACTACAAATTTACGCTGTCATTATTGGTGCCTTTTCTTTGACGCTGCAACTATTCTCGCGAGCGTATAAAGGCAGTTTGTGTCGCGCTCGTGTAAAGACGTGTACGAGCGTCTCGTCAAAACGTTCGATGAAGCGCATGGCGAGCAGCGAATCGCGTGTGTAAAGGCGGTAGGAGGTAGATACATATACTTACTTGTTTGCAGACCAATCCACCTAATACGAAACTGTATGTAGATCTAGACCCAATGTATACCTATTATGGTACAACTATAAATTAGCATGTACCTATACGGCGTAGGGTTATGCCATCATACCTTTGTAATAACTGTTTATAGGCAAATCTTGCACTGCATTGCTCACATTTGTACGATTTATTTCCATGCACTTTCTGGTGTGATTTTAAAGTACTTTCTAAGTAAAATGATTTAGGACAGCGATCACATTTAAAAGATCTTTCACCTGAAAACACATAAGTATTGTAATATTCAGAGTACTTATTTTTTTAATGAATGAAGTATGGATACATCGAAAGCCTATTTTGCTAGCTACTTTTATGGCGTCTTTAATTTTATTTTATTTCACTCAGCTATGAGAATAGAACTGGGAAGCATGTACGTATTTATTTACTGACGGTCTGACTGTACGGATTTAGTACTCGTCGGTCAATTAGCAAATTCCTGCAGAACTATTACTACTGTAGAAGCCCATCATCATTATCAATCATCGTATCAGCCTTTTTGCACTCTTTAAGTAAAATATTCTTTTCTATTTACTTATCCCTAGTTTTCCAGTTACATCCATTGGATTTCAACAATACTGACAATGTGAATAGCCCATTCGGCAGGGTAACCAACTACTACTTATTAATATACTCAGCGGCACGGAATCTTGGCTAAGCTCTTATCTGGCGATATGAAACATTGTTTCTAACAAATTTTTGGTATGAGAGTGGCTCGAAAAAGTTGTTAGCGTTATTTTATGAGGGTAATTCTAATATATTATGATGTTACTTTTTCATTTTAATCGAATTATGTGGCGCATGGCGGAATGTTCGTACTGGTCCTTATGACCCAACATTTCGTGAGAGTTACGACAAAAATCATTGGTGGCCAAGATTTCGTGACGGTGAGTTTATTTTAACTTGGATTAAAACTATTCCATTTCATAATAGTAAAATGACTTGTATTAGTAAGATCAGTAGGTATCCCAGGCCAGCCATGTATATTCTGACATTTAGACTTATTCTGCTGTAGGGTTATGTGCATATAAAAAAGGCTTAAGTATATCATACTTGCTGTTGCCCGCAGCTCTACCAAATTTGATTAAAATCGGTTTAAGCATAACAGACAGAGAGACAGACACAGTTATTTTGGCATTTATAATATTAGTATGGATAGTATGGATGTAATGCTGTGATCAAAGCAGCGTTTGAGTTTCATAATCTTCATGCTTATACGGCGAATTGCTGATTGCAGTTGCAAGTAACATAGCTACTGTTATCTATCACTTACCTGTATGTTTTAACATATGGCTCTTTATAGATGAAGCCAAAAACATTTTGCCGCAGTAAGCACAAATACGATTTACAGGTTTTCTTTTATTTATTTTGCGATTTACCATTTTTCTTTCCACTTTAGTCTTTACAAGCCTGACATCTCCTAAATAAATTGGTTTAATAGGTTTAGCCATTAATGGATATTCATTAGATCTTGGTTTTTTAGCTCCTGAAAAACATTTTTGAACTGTTGTTAGTACCATGGTGATGATCATTTACAAACTCACTGTGACTGAATAAATAGTTATGTCATTAAGCTGTGTACCTATGCATTTTCTGAGTTTGGGCATGGCAGTTGATCCTTGTTGGTTTCAGCATAAAGATCATAGCTCATTAGAATTCCAGCACTCGCCTCGTGCGATTAGAATTCTTTACATGAACTTCTACGGATGTGCGCTTACTACATTAACTCTATAACGTCACTAAATCGCTTCGCTCGCAATCTACCCATTCGCCGACAGCGAGTAGACCTCTCGGTGAGAACTCGCTTCTCGAATGCTTACCTTGCGTTGACTGTGAATTCTCAACGAACGAGTTCTGAATAGACCGCACTTCCCGCGAATGATTCGCTCGAGAATGTGCCAATCAATGAAAATTCACGTTCTACGATACGTTCATAATTAGGTACGTAGGATTTACTGGGGACAACTCATGTGTGAATCCGTGGAAACTTATTGATAACGAATTGATGTTGGTTAGGTGTATATAATGAACTAAGACCTTTATCAACTTTATGTGTCTTTCTTCTCAAAGAATATATTCGTAAAGTATTTTATATTTAGGTTTTGGTTAGTGAAAGCACTAGATACCCAACTCAGGCAATTTCTTATTTAGTCTCCATATTTAATTGGTTAGCAGAATAAGTCGTTTTCTTGGCTACTTATTCAAGAAGAAGGATGCTGACAATATGCAAGTGATGCTATGGTGTTACATGTATAGGTAAAAAATAGTTAACAGGAAAATAGAGACCTTTGTTTGCTTTATTACTTTCCCTTTTCTTTGAATTTAGTGATACACCATACTCATAATCACTATCAAGGTCTTTTTTTCGTTTATTACTTGTTTTTTTTCTTGATTTTTCTGATACTTCATACTCATAATCACTCTCACTGTCTTGGTCATGGAAACTGTCTGGTACACAGTCCTGTCAAAAGGAAGATCTGATTCAGTATTGTTACAATGAGGTCAATTTCTATCCTACTGTAAGATTTGGCACACAAATATAGCTGTCAATGTTTCTTCTGTATTTTTTAAAAGTACCTCTTTATGCCTAGAGAAATGCACTAACAGGTACCATAAGAAAATATTGTATAGATACTCACATTATCATTATCAGATTCAAAATGAACTGAATTTAGAAACTCTTTTACAGTTATTTCCTTTTTTACTTTCACTTCCTTATTCATCCTGGCATCTTTGGGCACCCTTTTTATAATTACTTCATGGTAGTTTAAGGTATTCAAATTTTTAAACGAGTTAACATTATAATTTTCTATAATTGGCACCATTGTTTTGCAATCAGCTTCTATTTCAATTTGAAATTTAATATCATTAATATTGGTAAAATTAATTCTTTTTGATTTTGAACTTTCATTAAGCATCATTTCTGACCTGAAAATACATCAAATACATACTGTGCATGTATACTTTATATCCCTTGAACAATACATATACTTTTCAGATTAACTTGGGCTGGTTAGCATCTCGTAAGAATTAATAAGTAATATGATATACTGTATTCTATAAATGATTATTTTATTTTATCATTAGAAGTGCTATTACATTAGAAAGTTTAATAATAACAAGACAACTTCTTTACTCATCAAAATATGCTATCAAATATTGTTCTTAAAAAGAAATGAATCTGCAGAAGTTATGTTAAGTTTAACAATTACAATAAATTACTAACTTATTGATAATACAATTCAGACTACCACATTGAGGAAAAGCCGTAATGTTAAGTTATACCCTTACCTTTTTATTTTATTTTATATATACAAACAAAAGAAACAAAAAAACAAAATAAAATCTAAAATTAAAATAATACATAAGCAACTTATTATTGTAATAAAAGAAATAAAATAAAAAAGTACAATTTATATAATACTTGTATGTAGCGCAACTAATTTTTAAATTTTGTTTAAATTCACGAACCTTACCTTAGAAAGTTCATTTTAAAATCATAAACTTCACAGAGTTTCTTGCGACAGGTTATGCATATCTTATCAGGCATGCCATTTTCTACACTAATCTGAGGAAAAATATTGTTAATAATGATGAGTTTATGAATGCACATGTATTTTCATTATAAAAAGTATTGTGTACCTCAATGTTAGCAATAGAATACATCATATCAAGGAATGTGACCCCACTTTCGACTTGGTTTAATAAACGTAAGTGTTTTCGACTTTTTAAGCATAGTCGACATTTATCCATCGTGTTTTTTATCATCTTCTTATTTCATCATTTATCATCTGGAATCTGGGCTTTTTAAAAATCAAATTATTTTTTATTTACCAACTGTCATGAAATTGGTGAAATTCGAAAAGATGTTGACAGTTGACTTGACAAATTGACAATTTGACAGATTGTTTAGTGATGTTCAAATTTTAAATCATAGATTACTGTACAATATAAAGACTGAGATGAATATAAGATAGAAATAGAAAAAATGTGGATGAAATGACCAATGTTGACCGCTTCCATTGGCGACTTGACGCCCATTGAAGGTGCCGTCGAGTCACGTCAAGGGCGCGTGCCACAGTCGCTTTACCGATTTGTGTCCAAGAAAGTCGTCGCTGAAATAAAAATAATTTCTTATATGGCATTCCTTGCCATAACTCTATCAATACCTATCTATAACAAAATAAGAAAAGAAAAACAGAAGATGGACCTTTTAATTTTGTCAGAATACTCCTTACTTTTAACTTTCCATAGTACACGATAATTCCTTAATAGAGAGATATTAACAGTAGGACATAATCACGCTCGGTAATTATGTCGGTGCTTCTCGCCAAGGCTACGTCTGGGTTCAGTTCATCGTCCACCATTCGATGTTCCTGCTACAAATGAGAAAAGTTTGTCAAGTCCAGTCAAGGCGTGTCAAGCACAAGTTCATCAAGTCTTGTAAATTTTTCTGTCAATTGCCATCAAGACGTGTAGCGCATGACGGTAGCGTCAAGTTTACGCGTTATGCGATCGATCTTCTGTTCGCTTCAATCACGGAGACATGTCAAGTGCACTTGATCGTCTCGGAGACTCATTTTATCATTAAAATCATCAACGAAAAGATTATTATAAAGTTGATGTTTTCAGATCGTTGGATTAGTAGCCATAATAAAAGGAGAAGAAAATGGAACCGTGGCTAACAATGAAAGAATCGTCGTTGCAATATTGCAATAACTTATTTATTAACTTATATATTATTAAGTATATTTGGTGGAGCTAGGGCATTTTCTACTAGCCAGCCAGCAGTACGGGTAATGCAGAAAAGAACAAAGTAAGTAGGTGCATTTAAAAGCCATTTCTCAAAAATTTCATGTTCGATTAGTTTTCGTATCAGATGGCAGCATCGTGCAGATGTGCCTAAATTTTTAAACAATGCAAGCAGTGTTGAGACAGCCTTGAGCCGTTAAACGTGTCTACCTTGATTGGGCAGTATAGGAAAATTTAATCATCTCTGTGAATGTGAAGACAGTTTATTCTAAACGAGTAAAATAAAAAAATAACAATTACCTAAACTGCACTTACCAAACAAGTACGTATTAAGTGTTAAGCTGACTTAAAAAAAGTAAAAGGTAAAAAAGTAAAAGATTTATCATAAACCTCTAATAGGGTTATTCCCAGAGGTTTACGATTCTTTTGTTAGTTGTTTCCCATCGGGTCCATGACTAATTAATATATGTTTTAAAATGTCCATATATGCATTCCCATCGGATCCATGAGATTTGTCAATAATAGTACAGTCAGCATGTTACTTTAATATAAATCTGCTCATGCTATCACAGGGAAGAGAGAATTTTAAAATTAGTTAAAATTCTCAATTGGCACTATATAAGCTGAGTGATATCTTGCTGTTAATACACGTCGCGGTAGATCCGCCGGCAAAATATATCTATTTTGTTGGGTGAGACTCCGTGACGTCACACAAGTTAGAACGAAACAAAGTAGAGGTTAAGAACGAGATATAATGGGAGCAGGAATTGGAGCAGCAAGTTGTTATCAGATGTCCTTGGTTCCTTGCAGTGTTTAGTGCGTTGTAACCTGTAAGTCCTTACAAAATATGAGTGCAGATCAAGATAACTTTTGCGTTGGGCCTAGCGTGCCCATAGAATTCACTTTCATCGATGGAAATTAATAACGATATTGTTCAATGCTTAGAATTAAAATGAAACTTTAAAACTTTTAGTGTCGAGGGAAATTTGCATAATTTAATGTCGCCATAAATGTACAATTTTTTGGGAACGCAACGACGGCTCTCGTTCGCATATCTTGTCTACCTAGAAAAACAATATTTAATTGTCAAAGGATATATACTGCGATACCTAACATAAAGCATGTGCGGACTATAAAACAGAAAAGCGTATAAACAAGTTACCACACAACAACAACCTACGTTTCTGTAAACTTCTAATGAACGCCGGTCGGGTAACGCCAAATTATTTTAATTTTAAAGTTTATTTGTATTCAATTTGAACAAAAGAGTCACAAATGTAGGAATTTGTGGAATCGCAACGACGCCGCGACGGCTCCCGTTTGCACATCTTGTCTACTTAGGATTAGAAAACATGTCGTTGTCAAATGTTCTTAACTAACAATACCTACCATAAAATACGGTGCAGGCTTCAAAAAACAAAAGCGTATAATTAAGGTACCTACATACTTACAGCTTCTAATAAACACCGCTCACGTAACGCCTAAATATTTTGATTTTAGTTAAGTTAAGTTTAGTTAAATTTTAGTTTGCTGCTGACTGTACCAAATAATCTTATGGACTCGTTGGGAAACAATTTTATTAATATAAAATGTTGTGGACCCGATGGGAATTAAAGTAAGAAAATATTTTTTTTGGAAACAATGGAATCATGGAACCCTGGGAATAACCCATAAAAAATGTGCCGACTACTTATAAATACAAACTTAGTTAGGTAAGTTATAACCATTTCAATACACAACACAGAACACAGGGCGCAGAACACTTTCGGAAGATTGCCAATTGCAGGCCTTTGCTGATGATATCACACTCATCGCTTCTCACAAAAAATTCACCTCACTACAACACAACATCGATGCATTTTTACGCACCATTCACGATTGGGTTCTACACATAAACTAATCTTCTCACCCGACAAAACTGTCGCACTCGTATTTACAAATAAAACACGATTACTTCACATTACTATGCACAACACACAGACATACATTCCATTCAGCCGCACTGCTAAGGTGATAAGAGTGATCATCGACGACAATCTACACTTCACACAACACGTACACTAAGTATATCACAGACAAGCCACGCACAATACACAACACATTCACCAGGTTTGTTTGTAGGTACATGTACGCTATGGTTTTTACCTGGGGGGGTATTCTGAAAACATTTAAACACTGTACCGCAAGGTAATCGAGCCAATAGTTTGCTATGCCGCCAGCTTTTGGCAAGGCCCACTCAAATATGGAAGCAAACTTATATCCCTTCAAAGAGGTTTCGCCTTAAAAATAATTAAAGGATTCCGCAATATCAACACCACCTATGCAATAGCAATCTCAAACCTCACCCTCTTGAATATCAAAGTAAAAGAGTGCGCCACTGTGAAACTGGCGCGAAACTCAGGCTACACCGATTACCTCCCCGGCATACCACTCGGCCGACCCACATACCCTGCACACCTCCTACAGCCAGTACACCGTATTACACACCATACACACGCCAGACAAAATCGACAACTCACTCACAGACAAACTACATGCACACCACATTTACACAGACGGCAACAAGCACGACGGACAAGCAGGCGCTGTCGTTATCATACACACCCTACACAACACAATTATCACCAGACGTTATAGCAGACTATACACTTCATGCACTATTTTCTAGGCTGAGCTAGTTGCAATAGACTATGCATGCACCTGGATTGTAACGCAGACTCCTCCTATTGCGGAGGCCATTATCATGTCCGCCGATTCTCGTTCTGGTTCTGCCCTGGACGAAATACAAAACACAAACAACACACACCAACTGACTAATAACATCCATAGACCTATACACTCCACACAAATACATATAACGTTCGTTTGGGTTAAAGCTCATGTCAACATACATGGTAACGAGCTGGCAGACTTAGCCGCCCAAGACGCAGCAATAGAAGACACAATTCGCACCTACCTTCGCACAATTCCTATTTTATTTATTATTATTTTATTACGTCAAACGCCAAGCAAACAAAAAAGTCTGGCACTCGCCACAGAAACATATAACAACAACCACTAAGTAAAGCGTAATAATCAAAACCTGGTGTCCCACACTCTATTAATTACACAACCTCATTATAACTACTGGACATACCAGCCATGGACACCATAAACACTACCTACACCAATTCCACATCACCTATAATAACACCTGCCCTTGGGATGACACTTCCACATAAATATTCACTAACCCCATCACACAGTACCCACGCCCACGCCACGGTAATACTATAGGTAGTATTACAGTGCCCACGCCACACACGGACTCGACTGAAACACGAACAACACAGCCACCATACTCAAATAGACCCATACAACCTACACTTCACTACACTAAATCATCAACAATAACGACACAATGGATATACTTATGACATACATCTCTTACTTCGTCAAAACACTCAAATCAAATACCTTCTCGTAACACGCAGATGCACACGCACACCATACGCACACGCACACGCACACGCATACTTTTTTTTTATTTATAAATTCTAATTAAACTGTATTTAATAGCAATTGATTAAGAGCGCAATGATCGCAATATACAGGGAGTTTGTTGCGATCATTGCGCTCTAAAGGGGCAGTTTTACCCTCGAGTGGACAGTAAAAAAAAACTTTTCACTCCTTCAAATGTCGATTTCTAAAAAATGCTAATAGAAATTCGTTTATTTATTTATCTTAAAGAATATTATAAACAAGTTTCAATCAAGTAAATCTCTTTTCATTTCTCATACTCGGAAAGTAGTGTTGTTTTGATTTGATTATTGGGTGGAAGATGCTACTTTCCTTTCATAGGGAGGGAAAAACTCATACAAATTCATCCCTACCCTCGGGCCGGAATGAACTTTAAAAATAGAACTGCTGTCAGATGTGAAGAGTTTTATGTAAAAAAAAAAATCATGCATGACTTTCTAAACAGCCAGTGTGAATTTAGCGCAAACTTCTTTGAGCGGAATAAGCCGCGAGTGCTGCGACAATTACGCGGCGTGCGGCGAGCGGCGAGTTCCATAATTAAAATTTAAAAAGTCAACACAAATTGGCGGGATACTAAAATCTGTTAAGTATGTATCTGTGACGGACTTTTGTGCTAAGATTTGAATTGAATATTAAAAATGAGTTCAAGCGAAATATTGACACCAGATTCCATTACAGACGAGGCAAATTGTGTCATAGAAAATCGTTTTTAATTTCACGAATTGTTCTAATTTGACTATTAATTTTAAATAGGTACTACTAATATATTATTATCAATAAATAGTTTAGATAATGCTGCTTTACTAATTATGTGATTGATCAAATGGAAAATGGTGGTCAGGTCGATGTGGTCTACACGGATTTCGAAAAAGCGTTCGACCGTGTAGACTACATCATCCTCCTCCAGAAACTATCCTCTTTAGGAATTTACGGAGATTTACTAAGATGGGTCAAATCTTATCTAACTAACCGTTCCCAGGCAGTCGTACTTGGAGGCTTTAAATCTGACTATCCATCCCCTCTGGTGTACCCCAGGGTTCTCACCTCGGTCCTCTCTTTTATAATGCCTATATCTTCGATATCTCATTTTACATAAATAACTCCCAACATATCTTATACGCAGATGACAAAAAAATCTATACTACTATTAATTCCGTTTCCGACTGCATGACGCTACAAGATGATCTTAATTCACTATTTAATTATTATAACAATAACAAAGTATGTCAATGTATCTCTTTTACTCGTAAAAAAAAAACATAATTTACCAATATAATTTTAACGGCATTGTAATCGAGAGGGTTGAGGTGGTAAAAGATCTGGGTGCTATGTTGGATTCCGAAATGACAATGCGACAACACATTGATACGATTACTTGCAAATCACTCCGTAATCTTGGATTCGTTATAAGATCTTGTCAACCTTTTAAATCCTTGTTGAGCTTAAAAATCGTATATTTCGCCTTTGTTCGGTGTACATTAGAATACGCCTGTCAAATATGGTCCCCTGTTACGCGATACATAAGGACAGCATTTAACGTATTCAAAAGAAATTTATAGCTCATTTGAACTATAAAATTAATCGCTCTGCCAATGACTACAAAGAGAACTGTAGCTTGTACAATTTATTGACTCTCGAAGAAAGGCGTATTATGACAGATACGGCTTTGCTATTTGACATATTGCATGGACGCCTCGACTGCCCTGATCTTCTGCATAACATACACTTTAACGTCCCCAAAAGACGCACGGGACACACTGCGTTACTTTCTGCCCCATTTCACTCGACGAACTATGGTCAGAACAGTGTATTAACACGCATAGTTAACGCTTACAACAAACAATTTAGTAACATTGATATATTTATTGGTTCTAGAACCAAATACATATATATATATATATATATATATATATATATATATATATATATATATATATATATATATATATGTACTTAGTATTATTTTGTTAGTTATTCATACATATATATATATTATATTATGTTAAGTATATCAATAAAACCATACACACTAAGAAAAAAAACAAATAAATATTATAACATTACATTAAGCATTAGATAAAATTAGCAGAATGACACTCCTGTGTCTTCGTGCATTAGAAACTTTGATACACAAGTTTTCACTGTTACCGTCAACTCAACTTTATATAGGTAGTAATCAAGCTACCTACTATTATTAACATTTGCATTACATTACATACCTATACTTTTTTTTTACCTTTTTTTAACTTAAGTAAGGGAAATTTCATATTAATATTAATATTGTACCTACATTTCTTTTTTTGTACCTTCACATGTTCCACTAGTTAGACATGTAATTGGCTATACGACGTTATTTAAACTATGTTACCCAATTTATTTGTAACAGCTGTTGTTATTCCATAAATAAATAAATAAATTATAAACAACTAGTTTTATTTTCTCATATTCTAAATGAAAAGTAGAGTGTTTGCCACGGGTAAAAGAATCATTCCTACTCGGACTATAGCCGCCCTCGCTATATAATTATGAATACCTCGGGAATTGATTCTTTTCAACCCTAGGCTAACAATCTACTATTAACAAAAATAAAACCGACTTCAAACAGGAAGGACACTAAAAAGTAAAAAATAAATTTACTTAGCACAAAGTAATTGGTATTTTGATTTAGTTAATCAGAAATGTTTTATTTTATAATTTTTAGTAATGGGTGACCTAAATCTTACTTAGGTATTATTTTTGTATGAACTAATTATTTTGGCATATTGAAACGTATGAATTAAGCCCGACATGACTGCTGTTGAGGAATTCCCTCGACTGTCTATGGTCACTTGTACTGGCACTTATAAACCATATGGGTGCAAAGTTCTCATCATTAAAAATGAATTAAGTATAAACACCAAGTAATTGCTGTAAATCGTTGAGGAGTTCCCTCGACTGTCTTTCGACTCCATCATCAGATCGATTCCAAACCTTCACTAAATAGTAGTACCTTAAAATACTTAATAAAAAACATAACAAATGCACTAGTCGCCACTACGATTTTCAAAAGTTCCCCTCGATTTTTTCTGGGACGCCATAATCAGATCCTGGTTTCCTTATAATGGCACCACCCTTGGAATATCTTCTTTTCAACAAAAAAATAATCATCGAAATGGGTTCATAAACAACGAAGTTATTTGCGAACACATAAAAGAATATACGGTTGAATTGAGAAATCTCCTCCTTTTTTTGAAGTCGGTTAAAAATCAAAAGTAAAAGATGACTGAGCAGTGCCGCTCCGACGTCGCATTCAGGGCCGGAGCACACTATGCGTTGCGACGGCGGTGTGGCACTGGAGCGGTTGCGTCGTGATAGAAATATCTGTGGCATGTCACACGATGCGTTGCGGCGCCTCACCGGACTTGCAAACGCCGCATGGGTTTAATAATAATAACATTTAGATTAGATTAGAAGAACATTTTTCAAAAACCTATCCAAAGAAACCCCATGTGATGGGATGAACGAGAAAAAAAAATAACACCCCCATCTTAGGTGTAGGGAAGGAAGGTACTTAGGCTAAAAAAATTTTTTCAAGTTTATATTGTACTACTTTGTCGGCGTGATTTATAATATATAATATCCATGCCAATTTTCAGCTTACTCATACCAACTGTCTCTGCGCTAGGTCGCCGCTGCTGTCGGACTTACAGTCGGATGAACATGGCTAAAACTAAAAGGGTTCTTTGTTGACTACGACACCCTGAAAACTTGTTATTTATTTTATTAACTTTTTATGTTAATGGTGTTTGATGGTAAGAAAATGCAGATTAAACGTTTAATTAATACAAGAGATATATGAAGGCACTTCCTAAATGATTTCAGTTATCAGAAGTGAGCCATTCCAAGACCAGCCAGTTCACGAGCATGACGCACAGACCAGTCATCATTGCCCTCGCCATTTACTAATTTAACTCCAAGAATCATGTTGTCGTGTTACACGACGGGCACTAGTCTCAGCCAAGCAAAAAGCAAGACGTGGTAAGTCACTGTAACGTCGACACGTAATAATTGATGTTAGAAGTGTTGGATGAATTACAGTAACAAAAGATACCTATTTACCTAGTAGGTACTTGCTACCGAAACAGTAAGGGACCTACTAAAAAAACTAAAGACGTGGCTTAGTCTTTTTTAGTAGTGTAAGGTTTAATAGTAATAGTTTAAAGGCCAGCCTTTTAGGTATTTAATGCTTCAAAAATCTCAATCCCAAAGTAAATACTTCCATATTCTTATTTTGTAACTAGGTATATACTGCGACTCCAATCTAAACTAAAAACCTTTTTATTTTGTCCAGATTCCTTAATTTCCATATATCTATCCAATACCTGAAATCTCTCTATTTTTATATTTCACTTGTGAGCTGTCAAAATATTTAGTTTACTACAGAACATAACTTATTACCTGGTCCATATGTTTCTTGTTAAAATAAACGTAGAAAAATTACTGCCTAGAAGAATATTTCACTCTAAATTTATAGCATGTGTTGCCTGCTTAGCAACTAATTTCCTAGATCTCTGTATTTCAAATACCTACTTACCTGACTTTGTTTACATGTATCTATTACGAATTTTTGTTACAAATTTAGCCTGCATAATATGTAGATATCTACCTACCAATCTACCTATGTACATTATACGTAACGTATGATATAATTATTGTTTTATTTATTTATTTATTTATTTATTTAGTATCCTAAGTATTGCTGAAATGCGGTCAATAAAAACAACGGTAGGAAACCGGGTCTAAGAAAAATATAGCATGAAATATTATTATACCAATATGAATGATAAAAAGATTAAAGATAAAATATGAAAATCTGCTAAACAACATTCGTTCTAAAAATAGCCATCATTGTATACAGAAATAATAAATTATGCTATCATTAAATCGAATCTGTATTTATTGCTAAATGTAGGTACGCCATTTAACTCTAAAACGGTGACGTCATCTTTTTCTATTTTAAATGAAATCACGAACAAATACGGCGTTTTGACCGTTCCTATAGATATCAGTATTGATACAGTCAGTTGTCATCATTCCTATTGACGATTAACGTTATCCATATCATAAATATAGGTAGGTAGTTTCTTAAACGCACTGAAAAACAACGTATACCTACTTAATTAGTTTAATATTGAAATTTATAAAAAGCTTTGAAGCGGTTGACCAGGAAGAATAATTCATCACTGAATATAAAAGTTCACTGGGCTGTTAGGAATAGTCACTGATAGGCATATTTTATTAGATTATTAGTAATAATGAGTAGGGCGGGCGGAATGTAGAGTTATTGTAAAGTTAATCAGTGGGTGCATTTTGGTGTGGTTGGCGCCAGCAGCGCTCCCCGGCGCGCAGTGCGCTGGTCATGAGGAGGTGCAGAGGCGAGGAGCCCGCTCCTCATGATGAGTCAACAGGTCAGTCGGCTCCCCGGCGGTGCTCGGCGGGGCGGGGTGCACGTCCCGGGCGCTCAGCGCGCGCCATGCTCGCCGGCGAGCGCGCGTCGTGTGCAGTGTAGCACGCGCCGCCCGCGGCCGCACATCGCTCCTCGCGCTACGCCGCCGCCTCCCCGCTCTGCCGCACCACGCGTCCGCTGGGCGCGTCGCGCGGGCCGCGGGCCAGGCCCGCGAGCCTGCTGCTTCTGGCCGCGTGGCTGGCGGCCGTCGCTGCCGAGCTCGCCTGTCCTCAGGAGCCACCGGCGGCTCAGATCGCGTGCGCCTCCTGCCGCTCATACGAAAACGCGAGGGAACACAGCTTGCGAGTGATCCGCGAGAGCCTGCTGGCGAAACTTGGCTTCACTCAGGCCCCAAATACGACGGGGCGCGAATTGCCTCGCGTACCTCAAGACCTCATGGATCGTTTCGAGCGCCGAAAGCCGCCTCTTGGAGTGCAGGCTGATGCACCTGCTCCGACGCGAACATTCGTTACTCACACGGAACAGGACGACTTCCTCGCACGCACAGACAATGTGCTCATTTTTGCCCGTTAGTACCTTCTTAACTATGATTTTATAGCTAAGTTCGTTCAAACTCAAACTTATTTAGCGACCAATTAACCAGTGTTTAATATTGACATAGAACTAAGTTCGATGCCCCTACTCTTTAGTCTAGATAGAAGCAGTACTCAATTAGTAAATTTCTCAGCGACCACGAACCATTTATGCACTTTACCAAAATTTAATTCTAATTTACTGTCTCATGCATTATAGATAACTTGGTGTTTTAATGTGATATGTATTATCTGATAATAATAAGGATATTACCAGTTATGTTAACATTTGATGTATGGCCGAAATTAGCTAGGAATGCCTATTGGAGGAAAACAGTAGCTACGTCTAGAATTTTGGTTGGTTCAACGCGTGGTCGGCTATTGGCATGGTCTGCGAAGTTCATTGACAGGCACGTGTGCAGCCTATAAGTGGGTAAGGCACTTCGTGGTCGCGTCACGCACAGCAAATTTTAATTAGCCAATGATTGCTTTAACTTCGACGCTTAGACTGTGTGCCATTGTCTATAGAACACGACAAGTAGAGATTGTTATCACGATGGTCTCCGACGACTTTTGAATAATAAAATCTGCAACGGTCAATGTAGAGACGTATTGATCATTTAGGTATTGCGGGTATAATTTAAGTATTATAATTTAAGCTAAAGTTATATGGCCTATGTAGAGAGAATTCGTAATCGAAATGGTTATTTTTGGGTATGGTGAACTATATACTATGAATATGATAGAATTCTATCTACTTAGTTCATACATGTTTTATACAAGTTGTAAGGGTGAAATTATTGTAATGCGAGGCTATCAAAGTTCAGGCTAGCATGTAATCTGGTAACGTTAACGAGGGGCTTCGACCGCTGACGATAACGCTAACTCCACCTCCACTTGCGTATACAGCTTACGATTAATTGAATAATTTTAGCGCAAAAATTAATTGATAATGCATTTCTTGGCTTTATCTTTAGTTTGTAGAGAGTTTGTATATTGGTTTATGTGTGCGTACTGATACTAAATAATATCTACATTTCACAATATCTATTCAAAATTGTAACACTATTTACGACGGAAAGACATGGGAGTACCTACATAAATTGCGACTTTCTATGTAAGTGTGTTAATTTTAGTTGCTAACTCCAGAGTCCAGACACTAATAATAACCACTCGTATGTCGGTAGTCGTGTAAATTGTCATATTAGATACAGATGGTTATTTTTGTTTACTAAACTTAATATAAAAATGTACCTGATTGAATTATCCTAGACTAAATGCAATGATATTCTGATTCTTGATTCTCAAAGAAGGTGCTGTACCCACGATTATTGCCAACTCACAGCTATAGATATGTAGATAAAGGTAGCTACGTTATTTTTAGAATACCAAAGTTGATAAAGACATCACTAGTCGCTACACAATGCATTGAGAAGGTGCAACATAATATATCAATATAATGTTGCCTTATTTGTTATTGATAATATACCACCACTACAACAACAAGTACACATAGATAGTATATTATAGATAGATATCAATAGGTACTACTTAAATTTGTGTGTGGGAAGTGCAACAGTGGATATAAATTTTGTTTGTTAAAGTTATTTAACGGGTTAAGGTACGTGGCCGCCACCACAAAACCTTTCACCTGATCATTTATAAAGTTAACAAATAAAATTGTATCTAGTTAGTAATAATAGATGATTTAATAAGAGTCAAATTAAAAGTGAAGTAGTATGATCAAGTCGATGGTGATATTACTTAATATTTTTTTAATTTATCCTGTATTTAAGTTAAAAGATATATTTTCTTATTGTTTAGATTTATAACGACCCTTACGCCGCGCTGGTCAAAATTTGCTAAGCGCGGGTGTGAGGTAGAGTAGGTGAGTACTGATATGTAGGCGTTTGACGTCTCTCTGTCTACCATTCGCGCTGCCCGAGGAACACTGCCCTCGACTCATAATAATCGACGTGCAAACGCACCGCCTCCGTTTAACTGAATGACACAATTCCTGACACATTACCTAATCTCGACTACGTACGCTACCACGATTTCGGGACCTCGTAGTTCCCAATTTATTAGGACAAAATTGACTTAATTTATTTTTTATTCATTCTCCTTGCTAGTTATATACAATTGGCCAAAATTCAAAGAGGATTAGGCCTATTGGGGAGACCTCTATAAAAAAAGCGCACCTACGGTTCTTACCTCTTAGGTGGTGTGGAAAAAGGACCAGTAGTCCAGCACGTATGTTGAAATAAATGAACAATAATTTGAAATAAATAGGTAAGTACCGAGTTTTAAATATTTCTGGACATAGTAGGTACCATAACTTTTGCTTCCATTGATTAATTTCCCCTTGACCCACAGACCACATCCTGCCAAAACGATGAGCACAATCGATAAATCGGTTATCGCATCTTTACATCTTTGAACATTATTGAGATATATTGTCGAAATATTGGTGTATCGTTCATGAGATGTCATTGTCAAATATCCATTAATTTAATGAACATTGCGCTTGTCATCTTTATAAATAATCATTCGTTATCAGGAGAAGCAAGGACGTGACACTGTTACGAGTTTTTTTTATAACATATTGGAGCTATGTAGAGTTTCTGCATTTCATACAATCTGTTATCATTAATATTACTTTTTACAATTTACTGTTTTCTCTGTGTGTACAACAGTCTGATTATTTTAATTTAATATTTTCTTGAAGCCAAGATTATAATTAATGTTAAGAATAGATCCAGTCGTCAGTGGTTGGCAACAACGCAATTACCTACCCACCAGTGATCAGCTGAGTGGGAACCGTAGATAGAATTGAGAATGGGTAGGTACATGATGTTATTGCGTAGGTCCCTATCGAGGTGTAATAATTATTACATTAAAGAATAAATGTAAATATGTATTATTGGAACACAAAACCTCAATATAACTGTTTAAAAATGTCTAAGTAGATACATCGTTAATATTCAAGTTGCAAATACATGTAGCGTTACAGCTCTTTCTGTTAAGACATAGGCGTATATGTTACTAGCAAAAGCAGGCTTCAAACCCGTATTGTAGATAGACGTGCTTATTGGCAGTATATTTTGTACAATTTCAATCTGTACCGTGGTTGATGCTGAAGCATTTGTTGAGAGTAAAGACCAACGCAACTTTGTTCGGCTCAGACATTGAACCTCAGAATGATTTATTACCATTGCGCGGCGTAGAGATTTTTGTTTTACAAACGACTTTGTGAGCGCAATGAGGTGATACTCAAGCAGGCTGCCCGCCATGTGCCACCTAGAATTTTGTTAGTCGCCTCCTAAATACAGATAAGGTGGTATCATATCCTCAAATCTTTTTTTTTTCATGCAGACTAGCCTACGGCTACGGTTGACAAGAACACTTATAACCTTGTAACAGAATAAGTACTATTTAATATCGTATTGTTTTCATTTTGAAAATACTGTGAATTTTCGAGAGGTAAAAAAACAGTGACCATTTTGCCAAAACGAAAATGTGGTAAGATACTACCTACCTACACTTAAAACTAAAGATATCAAGTTTCTTATCGTAATGCATTATACATTAGGTATTATAATGTTAATAGCTACTAACATTTTAGTAATCTATACTAACATTTTATTTTATTATAAAGAAGAAAGATTTGTATTTTTGTATGCAACGAATAAAGTCGAAACCTTCTGGACCGATTTCAAAAATTCTTTTACCAATAGAAAGCTTATCAGTATCACTGAGTAACATAGGCTATTTTTTTATTTATCCTCGTACTCCCACGGGAACGTGATCCACGCGGGTGAAACCGTGTGACGTAAGCTAGTTGTTAAATAAATTGATAGATACAGAAAAAAACGATTATTGATAACATGCAAGTAAAAGGCCTACTAAAGAATTTCTTCTGAATTTATTTCATTTCTTTAAGTAATGAAAATAGTCGCACGAAACGACGTGTAGCTACAATCAATGGTAAACTATAGTTAAAATATGGTTTTCATTATCATAGAGATTTTCTCTCGGAAAGATTACAAGTATGTATAATTCAACATATTATATTAAAGGTAAGCCAAGAATTTCAACGAATTGTAATCATGTTGAAAAATATAATATTAGTACTCACGTGCGAAGCAGGGTTGGATCGTTAGTAAATGGCAGAAAATTAATAATGAACAGCGTCCCTAGTGTTTACTCTGAAAACTATTCTTTTTCAAATATGACGTGTGCCTTTGGGCCGATTTTAAAGTTTGAGCCAAAAGCAGGTATTTCAAAATATTTAACGCATGATTAGGATTACAAAAGTGGTTGTTACAAATGAAAGTAGTATCTTCCTTTAAATGTATCATTTAAGTTACCTCTCTATAGACACATAAATAAGGATAAAAATAATTTAACTTAGTACCCTGTGTGGCTGTAGGTCAATTGGCTGACTTTATGTAATGTTGACTTTTTATAAGCATCATACTTTCTGATCAAAATGAAATAAATGCTTTGAGTTTGAGTTTGAATTACCTAAGTACTCCATTTCTCATTAGTGCGACATACTTAACCGCCGAAGCCTAAAATCTTGCTACCTATTGGTATAACCATAGAATTTCTTTCTAGTTCAGTAATAAGGTACTTACTTAGTCGTTTATATTATGCTGGTACCCGATCTCAATATGATTAAGAAAAAGCGCAGTTAACATCGTTGATTATGCTTAATAATATTTTGTATAATCCTAGATCCCAAAAGTGACTGATATAATGTTTAAGCTATCTTGCAAAAATATACTGTTACTATGTGCACATGAGTAGGCACATTGTATAAATATATTATAAGCCTGGGTAAGAGTGGGTAAATAGTACTCAGTTGGCTAGTTTGTGTGCGATAATTGAATTTTGTCCTAACGTGACCTAAAAGGTGGTTATCGTTTATCGGTTAATAGAGTTATTGAAAAATAAAGTCTTAACGCTACTAAATAAAGTAGATATTAGCATTAACATATCGTGTAGAGCGAGTAGAGTCTGTCTCGCGCGCGTCTGACAAGTGCGTGTCAACGAGACGGCCATTTGCGAACGATCGATTGTTTTGGCTGCTGGCAGTCACCTTAATTGCTCATGAATCAAGATGACTTGAGTGCTTTTGTATGGAATAATCAGCACTAGACTAGTTATATAGGTACTCTATACATTATATTGATAAGTATGTTAAAGGCGCAAGCTATTCCGTAAACGATATATTTAAACCAAATTTTTGTTTAACGGAATTGTAAGAAGATATATTTGTCCATACAGGTACGTTGTAAGCTTAGACTAGGTAAGTACCTTTTTAAAAAATCTCTTAATATTCTGTCTGTGTAGGTATGTAAAAACTATTACGTATGTAAAGACAAAATTACAACTAGGTATACATAAAGATTATACGTCTTAATTTAGCTGGAAAAAGAGCTACTTAATGCAAAAATATATCAGCTTTGTAACAGTCATCAATTAACCACGAATTAATTATCATTAGAATAAAACGTGCGTTAGGTAGGTGTATGTTATATCTTGAATAATTATTATTGTATAGGTACCTATAGGTAACCAATATAAAATATGTAGGTACCTAACTAATTTTATTTACCAGCATATCATCATCTTTAAATCAGCCGAAAGACGTCCACTGCTGGACATAGCCCCCCCCTCCTCTCCCCAATTTTCGCGGCCTTAACCGTTTGTAAGCCAGTAAATACAGAAAAAAAAATTGCTGTGCTGAATGAAATATTAGTAGGTATAACACAAACATTTTATTCAGCACAGCAAAATTATTAAAATTATTGACTGCACTCCAAAATCATTAAAAACAGGTTTGATACTAGAAATTGTCTCAATTAGTTGAGCTTCTCAAATGAATG
Source organism: Parascotia fuliginaria (assembly GCA_963082885.1). NCBI lineage: Eukaryota > Metazoa > Arthropoda > Insecta > Lepidoptera > Erebidae > Parascotia > Parascotia fuliginaria. The sequence goes on along the minus strand of OY720176.1, from coordinate 11,717,268 downwards.
AAGTAAATGTAGGTATAGCTGGCTGTGTCCGATTGCCATTGTCACTGTTAACATGTGAAGAGAATCATATATATAACTCTACATGTAGCATAAGAAACAAAATTTCTGCAAAGCGGTTTTCTTAGGATGTCTGAAATCTAAGTAGAGGTAGTATTGCTAAGGTCATATTACTGTCAAAGTAGAGGTTCTTCTATAGAAAACTTTCTACCAGCTTCAATTTAAACCAGACAATGTTCTAAAAGATGTCTTGTTTTTCCTGTTGATTATAGTACCAAATCTGTAGGTACTTCATATCTACAGTTTTATCGTTAGGTATATTACTTTGATACTCTACTTTGTATTACACTTATTGATGTAGAGATGATGATTTATATAATTCGTAGAAATGTTGCAAGTCTCTGTCACACATGGCAATGTTGGGCGGATTGCGATTATATTCATCTTACACATTAAATGTTTAAAAATAAAGAATTCATACCGACAAAGTAAAGCGAATGATGCAAGCTCTGGATACTAGTTAGGACGCTTGCATATTTATTTTTACCTCAGACGACATTTAATTAGTCCTACGTCTCACTTATTTAGCTACTCAGGAATTTCATTAAATTGTGGAACTGTACAAGCACTTAACGTACCTTTAAACTAAATTAATATTACACATTGCACACAGATATATTAACTAGTAGTCAAACATAATAATTCTATTTTTCTGTTTTTAATAAATCTATTTTTAATAATTAAGTTTGTGTGATCGCACTGTATCCTATGATGGTAAATAACCTTATTTTTATTTTTTGTATTTATGTGCCTGCTTTATCAATTATACTGAGTGAAAGGTAAAAGCTCGCGAAAACGAAACCTGGTGGTTGAGATGGTAACTAATTTTTGACACAATGTAACTAAAATCTCTTAAAATCGGACGAGTTTAATTGTTTGTTTGTTTGAACGTGATAATCTCAGACACTACCAGACAGATTTGAATCATTCTTTTAGCGTTTGGTAGCCCAGTTCATGACGAAGTTTATAGACTATGTAAAATCGTGCTGCTGGCGACGGGAGCAGAGCAGTTCCTAACTAAAGTCGCAGGTGGAACTGCGCTGCGGGAAGCTAGTAAATTATAAAGACGTGATTTGAAATGAAGCCAGTAGTACTAAGTACCGATGCGACTTATTCTTTCGTACTTTACAATTGAAGTTTACTTAGAATACTAACATACGGTGACAATAATCTGGACTTTAAGTTTCAAATTCAAATGACGGTAGTAGATCCACGCTGGTTTCAGCATGAATGGGCCGGATCGTCCGGGGAAGTACTACCCTCTAATAGAAGATCGACTTAAGAGTATTAATATCCTTACTACTGCGTTTCGTTCGATGAGTGAGAGTGCCGGAGACCCAATTTCTCCCCTTTCCTCTTTCCTCACCTCCCTCATTCCCTTCCTCTAACCCCATTCCCAGCCGCCATAGTGGAGGCCACCATACCAGCAGTTTAAGACTTCTGGATTCCACTTACTGCTTACCATCAGGCGGGGTGGAGTCACTTTGGTAGGCTAATATATATAAAAAAAAAAAATTGCTAATTCGCCTTAAACAATCATGAATTGTTATATGTCTTATTAGTATGACAAGAACTTGCCCTGCATCGGGCAGTAATGGGTTATTAGATGACTAGTTAATGTGCTCATTTTTATTCAGGCAGCACGGAGCTCAAACGCTACAAGCTGCCTAAATATTGAATAACTTAATTTATTCAACTTGGTTTAGTCGACCAACAGTTTCTATAGGTAAACTACCTAGTTTCACTACAATCGCATGTAAACTACAGCATATACCTATTGCAGTGGCACTTGTGGTAGTGGTCGCCGATCTATAACGTCGGTAGGTCGAAGGAGGCTATTATGGAAATACCAGATAACGGGCAACAGTGTTACCTGCGTACAAAATATCACTTTACTGAGTTCATCAACCCGTCTACCAAGCGTGGTAACTATGGTAAACTATAAACTTGACTATATTTGGTAGAAACTTTAGGCTAAAGGTGTGTAGTTCAAAAGTGAATCTGCTTTTTTGTTAGGCACTAGCTGTCCTTAGCGCGGTATTACACGCGTTAACATATGTTTTTGGTTACTGCTCCGCTCCCTTATATCATAGCCTTTAAATTACCTGCCTCAAGAATTGTTTTTTCTTTTCAAGGAAAGAAAAAACAAAAAGGGCTATCAAATGCAAAAATAATTTTTCATATCCTACCAGGGGCACGAGATTAGCACAATAAAAGCTTTGGAAGTGGACGATTTTAGAAATCTATGGGGATTCTATTAACGTCTTGCTGTTGAGATGATGATGATAGTATACCAGTCAGTAAATGTCTGCTAGAATATCGACATTCTATTATTCTATTCGATTTTTTTAGGTCTAAAAAATGATCAAATGACAGACTGCTATTGTATTTGTGTTTGTACTTACCTATTTTTTGTTTTATGTTGATGTAGATTTTAGACTCTTTTTGGGCTTCTTGTCGGACAAATGCAGTTTCTCCTAACTTCAATGTGAGCCTAGTTCATTTTCTATGAATCAAATAGGTGTAATACCTAGATATACTTAGGTAACTACAATATATTAACTTATTGATCAAAAGATAGGACAAGATTAATACGAGTACTTAGAGTACAAATAAAAAGTAAAATATCCACAAAAAATAGCCACATTGTTTAATTCGGTACTGTGTAATTGCGTATATTGATAACGCTCTACACAAAGATAGCGGATATCTCGTGTATGGAAAGCACATCCGCAAAGTTAAATAGAGGTAGGTACGAGTACAAACAGCATACCTATACAGCATTATAATATTATGTGCATACTAGTGTGTAAAGTTATACGCAGCTGAGCCCGCATGTCGACCACCCTCGCGTTTTTGCAACAAATCATGACAGGGATAGGGATGTGTTTAGAACACTGGTTAAGATAGGGTTAAACTTTTTATATAGCGTGTACAGAACGTGTGACGTTTTTATCCACTCACGTGCCCGCGCTTCGAAAAAAACACTTGTAAAGTGCTCACGAAAAAATGTCATCGGGCGCCGGCGCGCATGACCGTAATAAAACTTAATTTACGATCGTTTCAAGAGGTTATCCGTAAAACTAATGACTGATTTGAATAGTTAAAGGAATAAATCATTTATTTTAAGTAGTTTCTGAGAATACCACTTAATATAATAATTTGTAAAAATGCAGGAAGTTAAAACACAAGTTGAACTAAGAAGTTATTAAGAAAAAAATTTTTTTTTACGAAATCTAAATCGATAACATATGTTTTTTTTGTGATAATTATGACAAATATTAATTAAACTTTCCACCTATTTTTTATTACGTACATAACTTAAATAAAATAGGTTAAAATAAATGTTGAATACGGCCACTATTTTCCCAAACACCGCATTCCGATATTAAACATTACGCAATCTTCATGCTTATTCTATGGCAAATATAGTACCCGTAGGACAAAAATATATACTGGGTTAAAACGGTGCATTTCTTGGCATAAGGATTCAGTAAAAACATATATTACTTTTTAGAAATATATTATTGTGATAATAAAAAAACAAAAACGCACCCAATTGTTCTAGCACAATAGTGACATCTTTGTAAACAGATTTTGAGCAACCAGAGTTATTCATATCTTTGAAAAATATAGTTAATACAAAGAACACATTCCCTAGTTAGTAACAACATGCTTATTATGACAATAATTAATTATATTTTTTATAAATTATTAAAAACAACTACGTTCAGAAAACCAAAATTTCGCTTCTTACACTTCTGGTGTCCTTGAACGCGCGGCGCGGAGAGCAATATGGCTGCCACCTAAGGGCCACCTACACACTAGACTTTACTAACTAACACTATTATTTTGCAAATTAGCGTAACAGAATGTTTAAGTAATCGGATTTAATAAAACATATTGTTTGTAAAAAAATATTTATTAAGTAATACATTTTCTACTTAAAAATATTATTTAATAGTAAAACGACATTTTTTATAGAAATAATATTTTAATGGATTTATATCTGAATAAACAATTATTATTATTATTATTATTATTAATATATTATTATTACTTATTATAGTAGGTACCTACTATAATAAGTAATAATAATAATTACCTACATACTTACGATTAAACATAGTTGTAGGTACGTATTATATATTAAAATATTTAATTTAAATTAACATTTTTAAAAAAAATTAAGACCACCTTATATAAAAACTAAGTAGTAGGATAGCAGTCCGTAAACAGAGGCAATTAAAAAACAATAATAATACATAAAAATAAATTGTAAAATGAATTAAGCTTAAATCATCTTATCTTAAAATGATTTAAGAAGATAAATACAAAGATTTGAAGGGTAATAGTTATACTCGTAATAAAATAAAACTCACTATTAAAATTAATAAAATAAAACATACAAATTAAATATAACATTCACCTTATCATTCTACCGTGTGAGATTCCTCGAAAACTAGTTGCAAACAGAGCGCCACATGGCACTGTTTGCAAATATATTTTGCGACTTTTCTTACACCAAACGCACCCGGTGTTTTTGGTTTTGCCTTCTCCAATAAAATGGTAAGCATTCCCTTGGCTTCCATTTTCCTGCAAAGGATAGTTAAAATAAGATACGTATGTCTTTTTTTCAAAAAAGTATATATAATAATAAAGTGCATATAATTTACATGATTTCCCTGCAGCTGCAGTTAGAAGGTAGTGAGGTAATTGGCGTGCCTTCTTACAACCGATAGTCGACTCGGATTGGCGAATATTTTCTAAAACAATGACATTACCTAAGTGAAATCATTCAAATTTTTATGATATTAAATAGGTAGTAAAATATTTCTTACCGAGACGCTTACTGGGAGGCGCATATGGTAGAAGTGAGCGCTGAATTTCTTTTAGGCGTTTCCATTTTCCCCGCCTGTCCTTGTCCTGTTGTCCTTTCTTTTGTTGTCTATTACTGAAAATAACATAAAAATAAGCAAACCAAAATAATATATATATATACGCTTACTAGAACTGATCACCATTTAATTGGCACCCATCAATAAATAACACAATCACCAACCATCATTAACCCATATTCTACTCAACTCACCTAATCTTAACGGATAAAAATGAAAAAGAGAAAAATCCTCAAGTATCAGAGAGAAAAAAAATTACTAATTTTTATTACTATTGTAAAAAAAATAATTATGTATCCTAAATAAAAAAATTAAACAAAAACATAAAAATGGAACGACGCTAAAACGGTAGAATGAAATATGATACTATATAACAAAACAAGTATCATGAAAAAAGCATGACCCAGTTGCCTTTAAGTCATCGTAAAAAAACTTAAAACAATTAAAACAAATAAAAAAATAAGTTTGTAGAGGGCCTTATACCATACAAAACTAAAGTGCTTCTGGTAACCACAGCGACACACATGAACTATAGGTTTGTTTACTTACGAGTACGCGTCCTAATTTGCTCATCCTATGTAAAAACATAAGGATTTCTCTATAATATTATGTTTTAATTAAATATTAATAACTATATTATAACATTTCATACAAAAAAATCTATTTTATTTAATAATATTACGATTAAGCCGCTTCAAAACTGTCACTCGTGATCAGAACTAGCGTATAATAATTTGGAAATATTTTGTTTTATATAAATTTACCAATATCGTTTTATATTAATGTAAAATTAAATAGAGCAATAAACAGAGATTATTTTGATGTATTTCACTTACAAAAATATAAAGAACAAAGTACTTACGGCATTTTTCCAAATATAGGTCACGACGAAATCAATGGCGTCCAAACACCAAACTTTAAAACACTTGTCATAAAAAATGTGCCCACAGATAACGTTCAAATTCACACTCACGGCGTTGCCTAACTAACGAACTTTAAATTAACCATACTTTGGTCCACAGAACGATACTTAAAATCTACATAGAGCCGAAAAACGGAACGCAATCCTCTTGGTAGCCACAGTTACCACAAGCAATACAAGCGAAATTCGCTTGGTAACAATAGCTACCAAAAGCACGTGAGTGGTTATTGACTCTGATTGCTTATTTGGCACAATAGGCGATGAGATCTGCAGAGCGTGAATTTTGGACGCACCCGTTCTTGAGTTAGGTCATGATTGTGATTTATTATACAATAGTACTATAGAACATATAATTGCCTTTGCCCCTATGGGTAGAGAAATTATATTGTTTCACAAGAAATATAATTTACTCAATTTAACATGTTGCGTAGGACTCTGTATAATCGATATCTTAATTTCATAAATATTTAAATATAAGAGACTTAAATTGTGAATGTTTTGTTAACCTACCTATTTAAAAAATATGGAACTCTTAAGTAGGAGGTGCTTAACAAATAAGTTTCTTATGTATCGAATTGTATACTTACTTATTAAATTAAAAAAAAACAATCAATCCTTTTTATACAACCGTAATGATCCATGCTCATGGCTTCTCTGTAGGTATAAAAAAGGCCTTTGCGTTTCAATGAGGCTTAGATAGGCTGAAATTTAACTTTATATTTGTTTATACAGGGTTATCCAAGACAATCAAAAATTGATAGGTAGGTAAGTGCAGCCTACTTAATATGCGCGTCCTACCAATTATAAAATAAATATATTTTATCTTTCACAAACGGTAAACATTACTTACCTACGCGTGCAGCAAAAAAATCATTAAAACTTTGAATTACGTTTTATCTAAAAAGATCTGAAGAAAAATAACAACAGAAAGAGGTATTACACTCTCAAGAGCCTCCAATATTAGGTCCTATGTAAGACAAACCTAATACGGGATAATAATCCAGATTGCGTCTCATATACTCAATATTACAAGTGGAGGGAGATCCAATCTGTGATAGACTGACTGCACTGTACTATGAGGTACACCTAATGGGGAGTTTACATAAAAATAAGTAATAAATAATTTCATTAGTACCTGTATGAAAATGATTTAAAATACGTCATGTTTGCCATTTTGATATTAGGTACTTAAGTAGGTAGTAGGTACAGCGCAAAGAAAGGAATGTTAAGTATGTTGTTAGTGTCCAATAAGCTTGCATGGTTGTATATAGGTACTTACCTACCTACTAATACACGTTTAGTTTTTTATTGTTTTAACAACTTAGTCTTTGCCTCATAGTTTATGTAAGTAGCTGTATTAGATACGTGGGTATTACATGCAATACGTATAAGTAGACTAATAAAAGAGGGTAATAGCGAGTAGATTTGACAGTTTTGAGACTTCCTTTCACTATGCAAACAACACCAGGCACCTTGATACTAGAGGTTGTTAACCGGTGCATTAGATGGGGCACAATTGAGGCCAGTGTGTGAGCGAGTTCAAGAGCAATTTAGGTTCCGTAGGTCAGTTCGCCGAAGGTAACCTTGACATTGACCACAATAGTTGTACCTGAAATATTTATTTTTGTTTAATTATTTCGACAAAATGATAACTTTATCTTGAGTACGAGTAGGTTCAACTTAAATATAATACAGTGATAAATAAGTGTAAGTAGATACTTACACTTATTTATCACTAATGAGTAGATACTCATTTAAATTAAATATAGCAATTGATTTCGTGCGTCATCAATAACAGGTTCAAGAACGGATTCATCACATTTTTCTTAACATAAAATTAATGCGGGCATGCCTTTCTAAATAAATTTTGACCAGATTTTTTTTTAAGATATATAGGTACTAATCTAATAGCTACGTCCAATACCTTCAAACCTTTAATTTTCAGAATCAGAATTCAAAATTTTCACTCGCCGAGCATGCTTCGTGGAAGACTGTAGTTAACGGACTGTAGCATGCCAGTAGGTGTAAAGTAAATATTAAGTAGGAACTTAGCTATCAGTTAAGATGTATTTTTTTTATTACAATTGTCTGTATAAAACAAATTATTACCATTACCTATATTGTTCTTTGTCTAGATGCCTATAACATAAGAGAGAGATGACTTTTCAGCACACAGTCAACAAGAGACATCATTGTAAGTACTTAAGTACCTAGTTACTTTAATAACATGTTATTGATGATTTATGTCCTAAACGTTTAAAAATATCTCGCCAGGAACATTGGTTTGTCGCGACGGATTTCCAGGAGACAGGAGAGACAGACAGAAAAAAAGAAGCTGTTCGTAAATAAGGCGAGCGGGTGGAGACATCGCTCTCCTTCTGTTTCATTCAGGGCTGTTATGGTTTTCATTTATGCCTTTGTGGCTGCCTGCAGTTATTTATAACTTACTCATGACTGACTAGACGTATAGATACCTACTTGCTTATCTTAAAATTAGGATAGGTACGTTTAAGACATTATGGGGCATGTGTTTATACCAAAGACGATAGATTGATACATACTTATCTCTAACATTCACTTTGAAACACAATTCACACTGAAATTTCAGTAATATTGATAAACATAAAAATATTAAATATATTTTAATTATCTATCTTTCTAAATGACAGTACTGTAAGTGCCACTTGTAGGTCATGGACGGTGACGGAGTCAGGTCACCACATAAGTACCTACTGTTGTGTTAGAATACCTAGATTATTGTTATATAGGTAACTATGTTTCTATTAGTTAACTAAGATGCACTTTTACTAAGGTAAGTTTAGATACTAAAAGGTAAGTAAGAAAGCAAGAACACCAAGTGCCGTCGAAAATATCAGTAGATAGGGACTAAACAATAGCTTGATACCACATTTTTTTATAACTATTATCGATCAAAAATAAATATACCTACATAGGTATACATATTAATATAGTGTTAAAAAGTCACTTGTATCTTTAGCTACATTGTAAAGCTGTATTATTTTAATTGTAGATAAAGTTCATGTGACTAGGTACCTACCTACCTACTTACTGATGAACACATATTGTATAGCATATAAGTATTCAGTTCGTTACTTTACTACTAAGAGTAAGGTAAAGCTTATAATATCTATATCTTCTAAGTGGCATCCCTGTTTAATGTTGTTGAGAAAAAGAGGATGTCACGATAATGTGTGACTGTTGATTGCAATAAGCACTTACTTTGCATCAATTCAGTCAGGACGTCGATTTCAATTTGACCACATCCTGCTTTCTCAAGATATTCTTGTTATTTATTGTTATGAGAAAGTTTTTATATTATCTCTGACCCTTATTTGTATAACAATTGTTTGCTAGTGAAGTAAGTAGGTCTTATGACATGCACGTTTAATATTTAGTAAGTGCTACTGTAATTGGCTACTAGTTGTCTAATATTTTAGATGAATCTCAATTTGTATGTCTATTTTGTCATAGGGGCTTGTAGATAATCGTACCTATTAGGTACCTACCTATCTACTGATTATAGGTAGTTAAGTAGATAGGTATGTACTCTAATATGATATCGTCGGAAAATATTCCTGATACGTAGATAATTGTTTGATTGTACGGTCCAGATTACCTCCCCTATTAATCCGTCTTTCCCGACGTTGCTCTCTAACTAGGTACTTTATGATCATCATCATCAGTGTAAAGCAGTAGCTTTACACTGATGATTATAAAGTCACTAGACAAGTTTAAATTTTGTTATGGGCACCGGTGTATTAGTAGCTAGTTGCCTACATCACTTCTCCGTCAGACCGTCTCCGGTCTTGACTATGGAGTTAACCTATCTCTTGTCGTAGATGTCGCAGGCGACTAGGGGAATAGGTACCAGATAACGTGCAAAGCGTTTAAACATCATCATAGTTGTTACCAACCGGCTGCCAAGCATGCTGACTATGACCACCTCCTCCCTGTGAAAGAAACCTACCTATGCCCTGCAGTGGACGTCTTCAGGCTGATGATGTAAATTAAATAATATTATAACGTTGCTGTTCATCTTCAGCGACAGCAGGGATTGTCCAGTTGATCTCTTGTTCTTTTTTTAATATACCTACCTACAACTTTGATGGCAAACAATAATAGGTACCTGATAGTAAATGATAACCGTACCTATTCTATGGATAAGACTGTGTTTTTTAAGCATTGTTAAAAGATTACTTAGAAAACATAACCAAGCCGTTGTCGACCATGTCGAGAAAGAGGAATGAGGAATGAAAAGGGAAAAAGAAAAGGACCGAAGTCTTATGTAATTGGGCTGCCATGCCGGCGCTCTCACTCACCGTGCAAAACACATAATAACATTTTACGTCGATATTCTCTAAGAGTGTAGCTACTAAGTAGGTACTTCCCCGATGGTTGATTTGGCCTAGTTGAAACCAGCAAAGATCTAATACCTGTGTCTAATACCGTTAAATGCTCTGCATATCATATATTAACATGCGTTTGTCTCACCGGTAAAAACGTAAATAAAGATAGGTATGAGAAGTAGTTACAAGTAGGTAGGTACCTAGTACCTAAGTAGGCACTGGGTAGAGGTAAATTTAATCATATGGGCCCATTATTATCCCACTACAGGGAAAGGCCTCTTCCCATACAGAGTAGGTATGAACATTGATCGCCACTTTATTTTTGAAAACCTTATTTCTGGTTAATAATAAAATTCTAAGGTAGGTAAGGTACGAAAGCGAAATTGCATGACAAACGAGCAGTTAGACAGTTAGTTATAAATCAACTTCTAACTGGAGTTACATTGTAAACTTCGATTTTTAATACAAATTAGCTTTCCGTAGCGCTGTTTCACCCGAGTCCTTGATTATTTTTTAAAATCCAACTGGTAGTTTCAGAGATTAGCTCATTCAAACAAACAAACAAACCAAATCGTCCACTTTATTTAATAGTATACCTAGATAACAGAAAAGAGAATGAGATGTGCAGCTGTAGAGAGCTGAAGCAGTTGAAATTATCTTTTATTTGATTCGTTTCAAATTTTAATAACACTACAAAAAAAACTGTGTTTATCTAAAATGAAATAGGTACCTACTGAAACGCTTGCCGTACATTAGTTATTATTGGACTTTTATGTATTAGCGAAATTAAAAGTATATTTCGATCGAATTTTGAGGTCTCAATCTGTCATTTATTACGAGTATCATCATTGCTGAATGCAGTCCACAGACATTAACTCTGAAGATTAAAGGCCATCTCTTACTACGAGTATCTCAAACTTGCCATTTATTTTAAGTTTCCGAACGTCCAATAATTTATTGACATTAGTGACATTTTGACTTGACAGCCAAGTTCCAATTTCTTCAAATTTCTTGAATTCTTGTACTAGATCTAAAAACTTAGGAGAAGAAGAAGAAAGATCTAAAAACTTACTTGATATCACAAAAATTGTTATAATATTACAAAAATCTTTATTACATACTACTTGTAATTAAATGAAGGAAAATATGAATAAAACAGTAAAATGACTTCAATAGTCTTCAAAATAACGAAACAACTACAAATTTGACAAAACTGACAAGACTTAGTACATGTAATGCCCCCTGTGGCGTAATTTGAAATTATGAATTGATGGAAAACCAGCAATATTTGTAGTAAATTCAGCAAGGTTATGTGCTATGAAAGTTATATAATGAAAATATTTTCCTTGTTTGGAACAGTCAGTTGACAATAACGAAAATGTTCGCTCAGAATAGTTCATGTTTTCATGTGTCCTCCCTTGTACAATACCATTGGAAGAGATGTTATCAATGTATGAAGTTGTTATCTTCGCAAGCACAAGAGCAACCTTTGTCAAGTGAAGGTCCTTGGTCAGTGTATTCTCAAAAGGTATCAAGTGGAGTGCTAGCTAAAGATTCACATCAAGACAATGTTGTGCAACATTTACAGCAAGTTTATGATACAGTGTCTTCTTTTGAACGGCCTGCCTTACAAAATTCAAATGCAGGCTCACTATTTAGTTTCTTTATGAGATCTGAACCACAAAAGATAATAGCACCAAAAGGTCTTTATATTTATGGAAGTGTTGGAGGAGGTAAAACTATGCTGATGGACTTATTCTATGATACAGTGCCAGTAAGTTAATTTTTTGAATACTTACTACTTACATAAAAAAAAGATAAACATAATAGTTATTTTAATTAGTATGATAGTAAAATCAAAGTTATCTTTTTGATGTTCTTATCTTTTTGGTAAAATTGAAACTCAATTTTAACTCAAGGATACATGAATTGAAAATTAATTCAGGAAATATTACCTTTGTCTTTTTTAAATACTAGGTATAATAAAAAAAACAAAGGTGATTCTGAATTATGATAATAACAGTTAATGATTTTGTTGTTTTTCTTTATTTATATAGATAAAAGAGAAATTAAGAGTCCATTTCAACTCATTCATGTTAAATATTCATGCAAGGATACATGAGTTGAAAATTAAATCAGGGAAAGGTGCAAGTTCCTTCCGTGATGAGGGGTCAAAGCCATTTGATCCAATACCACCAGTTGCTGCTGACATTACACAGGAATCATGGCTTATATGTTTTGATGAATTTCAAGTAAGTAACTGCTAATCCTTGCAGCATCCAGCATGAATAGCCCAAGACAGCCTAAAACATACTCACTGAGTTGCAACATATAAGGCATTACTTCTGCTACAAGGATGAGTGCATTTTGTTGGCTTGGTTATCACTTCAAAAATAAATCAACAGCCAAGTGTGATACTTAATTTACTTGCTGTAGATCTTTATTGCAATAATTGTATAACTAATTGCATGCTAAAAACTGTAATTCCAAATTTTATAAGTTTGACATGATATCTAATTTCTCTAACACATACAATAACAATTTAAGATAAGGTTCTATTATAGTTACATTTGGTTTATCTCATCTAAAAATACACCAGTAATGAGTGAAACATACTATAAATATATTACTATGATATAAATAGTGGTGTACTGACCTTTGATCCAAATCAAAAGCAATAACACAAGTACATTCACACACAAGTTACACGAATTTTTACACATAATTTTTTTTTAATAATAATAATAATATGTGGACATTATCACACACTGTCGTCTAGTCCCAAGCTAAGCAGTGCTTGTGTTATGGGTACTAGATAACTGAAATATAATACATATACATACTTTTTTTTTGTAAATACATACTTATAATACATAGAAAACAGCCAGACTAAAGACAAATACAAATGTTCATCACACAAATATTTGCCTTCCGCGGGAATCGAACCCACGACACCCGGCGTCGCAGTCAGTTACACTAACCACTAGACCAACGGTGCAGTCACCACTAGACCAACGGTGCAGTCAAATAATAATAATTATTTATAGACAAATTAAGCTATATTTTATTTATGTTCTTTATAGGTGACAGATATAGGGGATGCTATGATACTAAAACGCTTATTCACTCAACTGTTTGACAATGGATGTGTTGTTATAGCTACTAGTAATAGAAAACCTGATGACTTATACAAAAATGGACTGCAAAGGTCTAATTTTATACCATTTATACCAGTTTTGAAAGCACATTGTGATATCATACAATTAGACTCTGGTGTAGACTACAGATTGAGAGGAACTGGTAATAAGTATAGTAAATATTTTATGTAAGTATATATTATTATATATTATATAGAATATTTTTTTTTATATTCCTTAGATGCAAAACCACTTTACTGTTGAATATCAATCTAGGTAGACCATACTGCCTTCACTTTCAAGGGTCGTCAGTCATGTTCATATATTGGTGTTGCCTGCCACTGGACATCTATTTATCCTGAGATAATCCTGACCACACAACATCTTCCAATCAAAGTTTAGTTGTTTGAAGGAGACTTAAACTCTTTTAAAGTTTTAAAATGACGTGTGTGAATGTATAACTTATTGGCTACCTATGTAATTGTTTTTCAGCAACAGTGAGCTCACTTCAGATAATAATGCAGTAGACAATTTGTTTAAATATCTAGTATCTAAAGAAACGGATATAGTAAGACCTAGAGTAATTAACATTTTGGGAAGAAATGTGAAATTTGTCAAATCATGTGGAAGAGTTTTAGATTCCACTTTTGAAGAGTTATGTGATAGGGTAAGTGTTGATACTTCTAATCTTAATAAACAAGATTATGAAGATAACAAAAAGTTTTGTATGCTCAGCATTTGAAGTAGCTGTTGTAGTACTTTTTTTTTATTGCCGACAGTGGCAGACGAGCAAACAGCCCACATGATGGTAAGTGGTAACTTTTGCTCATGGACGAACTAGAGTCTCTAGCATTGCTCCTGCAATGCCAGGGACTCCGCGAAGCCGCTGCCTACTGTGAAGGGAGTAGAGTAGATAAAAGAATTGAGGGAGCTGAGGACAAAGGAAGAAGGGGAAAACCGGCACTCTCACTCACTGAACGAAATGCAATAGTACCAGTACTATTACTCTTACGTCGGTCTTCTATGAGATGGTAGTACTATAAATAGATTTTAAATTGTATGGTTGTTGTGGTATTATTAAATTTATTTATTTATTATTATTTATTTAAAATCGTCTTATAGCCAGCACACATAATATAGTAAAACGCAACATATAGCATTTTTAACTGTTAAAGCATTATCGCTTTTGTGTGCGGGGTTCGCGCATGCTGGCGCAAATGTTTTCCTTCGCACTATCATTCTCCTGCTGTCGCTTCTATACTACTAATTTGTTGTGTTAATTAATTTCCAATCTTATTACAACATTCACAAAAACGACAATACTTTGTTAGTAAAAAATGCACTGCGCTGTGCTTCGCCATATGTGCGACAGCCTCACGATGGTTGTAGAATTAAAAATCGATATTTTAATACTATAAAGATAAGTGTTTTTTTTATGTTTTCAGCCACTAGGAGCTAGCGACTATCTAGTAATATCGAAGACGTTTCACACTGTGTTTATTAGAAACTTACCTCAATTATCTATTATAAGACATAGATCTCAGCTTAGACGATTTATTACGCTTATTGACACGTTATACGATAATAGAGTCAGAGTAAGTAACATTATTCATTACAGAAATTACTTAGCTTTTTTATTTGCTATATTGTTGAAGGTGTAATATATAAATCACTATTATTATTAAAGGTAGTTATAGCTGCTGATTGTGACCCAAAAGAGTTATTCAAATTAGATGCGAAGACAGAGGTCGAGGATGTTGATAGAGCTCTTATGGATGATTTGAAGATTACAAAAGATTCTGTAAGTTGTAAAGAAATATGTACTTTCTATTCTTATTGTTTACTTATAAATGTTTACAATGGCAAGGGCTTAGCTAAACTATTGCCTGCTTATTGTAGTTAAAAAAGACATGTCGCGCTCGGTAACCTGTTGATACACAGAGAGAATAAAAGATAGTCGTAAAATCTCAATCTAATTATTTGAAGAAAAAAAAAACAAGGAAGTATTGCTTTCGGTAATATTTTGGTACAGGATGGCGAAAAAGTATAGCAAACAATTTTGAATATTTACTTATCGGCACTTCTAAATATCCAGTTTTTTTTAGCCCAAGATAGGCCGAAAATGAATGTAACCTTTTCTTTTTCAAATAATGTGATTAAGATTTTACGACTGTCTTTTTTCTGATTTTCTTTTGTTTTATGACCGATGTTAATTTGATTTGTAAGTAATAACGCAGTTTCTCTAATAACAAAGAACCACTGAAGGAAACATAGCATATACATAACTAATGAGTCCCATTTGTTCTGTGGACAGAACGAATGGGAATAAAAATTACCAGTAGTTCTGCCAACAGAATTACTCAAGGTGGGCATTGCATTGCCATTTGTTCTGTAGACAAAACTAATGAGAAAAAAATTACCAGTAGTTCTGCCAAATTACAGAACTAATCAACAAAAAGGTGGGAATAGACGAGAGAATCTATCAATAACAATAATTTTAGTACTATCGTCTTATCGACTTGTTATATTTCTAAGTATGACAATACTATGTTACAGGAAGACGCTAAAGCTGCCATATTTACGGGTGAAGAGGAAATGTTTGCGGTAGACCGCAGTTTGTCAAGAATAATGGAAATGCAAACAGAGGAATATTGGGAGAAATGGGGAAAACATATCTATTAGTTTCTTAGAAAATTCGATTAGTTTTTACTGGCGAAACAGTTGCACTAAAATGTACCTAGCATTTTATGGTAGCAATCTATAGAAGAGGAGAAAAGAGCACTTACTTCTTGGGTAATATTTCAAGCAAATCATAGAGGTTTGAATAAAATTTCGGTGGCATCTTAAGTAAATATTTTTGTGATTTACAAATGTTTATTTCGAGGGTCTTGGTGTACTTTTATTCTTCTTTGCAAAGAACTCTTACACAGGACTTGATCCGGGTCTCTCAGTAAGTTGTCTTTTTTCATAAAAAGATTAGAAACTTGACGCGTCTACGAGAGATAAATAGGAAATTTCCTGTTATGAATGATAGCACGAAGTGTTAGTCTTACTCTCACCTTGCCTTTACCGATTAGTTACTTTTCTGACAATGACAATGTATGTGAATGGGTTTTGTACCTTCCTAAAGCTTAGCAGTCCCTGAGATGCTCGAGCGCCATAATTTCTCGATATGCAATAGATGCAAGGGTTCTACTATTAATTCTAGTCTACAAGACTGATGGGGGTGTGAGAGAGATTGCTCTGTATCATATACAGTGCGACATTTTTATGCAAGTGCTTCGTTTGCCATTTTGTGATGAGATTAGAATACAGTTGGCAATGCTCCGTTTTATAAAGTGTCTAATAATATACACTGTAACTATGTATTGTTACAGCGAGACAATAAGGTACTTAATTGTTACATTAATAACCAGATTGAGGTATTTTATATCGGCCTTAATATCTATGTAAGTATAGTCATTTTGACTTTAGTATCCCCGATGATAGAGCGATCATAACAATATATACTTAACTCCTACCCTACCTATATAGGTAGGGTATTTTGGGAGTTTCGACGTTTATTTCTTATTTTCAATTACTACCGCTTAAGTCCTGAGAAGTCATCTGTCTAGCCGTGAAAAGAACTGGCACTCTGGCCACTCGATTGTTATTCACATGACAGTCACAAAGTTTACGTGTGTAAGTGATTTAGATGGGTTACACGCTCCTTGTCACAAACGCTATTCGTAACATACTCAGTTACTTCAATCGACGTACTACGTACGTGACGAATAGCGTTTGTGACCTGGAGCGTGTACCTAATCCATTGTAATTTCTTGTAAAGTGAGGTAGTTACTCTGTGTACATCACGATTAAGCGTGGTACTAGATGACTACGACATATAGATCGAATAGTCAGTGCGCTTATTTATTTAAAATTCGCTTTTAATATTATAGTATGGACATGTCTTTCGGAACAAATTGAAATATATATAGTTGGGATTGATTAAATGTTAATTGTTTTTGTTATAGACATTCTATGAATATTTTTATGTACTTAATTAAGTACATCATTTTACAATTTTTTTATAAGCAAGTGACTACTTTGTTCAGAAAGAAGTCTAAATTATTTTTTGAGATAGTGATGCGTTTGAATATGCGATCTCTAGGGATGACCTAAAGCCGGATACTGCATATAACAGTATTAATAACATTCTCATGTTATTCAGAACATTGTTTCATGTTTCCATATTGTGTTATTATTATGAAATGTACATAGTCTATAAATGTTTATTTTGTTAGTAATTTATTTTTTTGAAATATAATGATTTTAATTTATATGTATGTGTTTTTTTAATTTTGAGTCACGATGTCGATTCTGGCAACTTTTGCTTTTGAGAGAAAAGTATAATATATTCATAATATTTTTTTTTTCTATTTCAAACATTGCTTGCTTACGTCTAGCGGGTGACTGATGCGCCCGCGGGGGAAAATTTCACAGTAAAGTACCTTAATTCATAATCGTACGACAATTTTTTGTTTGTTTCAAACGACGTAAGTATAATCTTTATTACTACTTTCTGATGACTTAACAGGTAACATTTTTCAATTTCAATTTAAGTAAAATGGTGTAATTACCGAAACTATAAAAGTTTGAACGTATCTCAGAAGGATTATGTAACATTAAACATCAATACCAATAAGCAAAAATGGTTGAAACGTCATTACAAAATAAAACTGGGCCAAGTTGAAATGGTTCAACTGACCAGGCCTCTTATTAAAATGGAAGCAAAATGGTTCAAGCGACATAGCCTATCTTCATTACGTAATGCAAAAATGTCTCAAGCGACAAAACCATGAAGTCGAGCAAAAGGTCAAATGTCATAACGCGCATTGCTCATTCAAAATAGTTGTAGAAAAAATGAATCAACCGACTCATGAAAAATTCTGGGTCTAATCTAAGTTACCAACTACAAAATATTGCTTAAATTTTGTGGCGGTTAGACCATAGACGTCCAAAATGAGAGCAAAGTTAGTGTGGGGTTCAAGCGCCAAAAATATGCTCATAAAAATTTAAACCCTAATTCAAAAGACGCAGAAAAATTCGCTGATTCCAAATATGTATATAACTCAATATCGCAAAAAATGTCGCTTAGACCAATTAGCCTTATAACCGTCGATATTATACTTTTCTCTCAATGTTATGGCATGGAAAGGTATGGCGACGGTAATAAGATGATATTTAAAAATGATCAAGATCAAGTGGTTTTATTCTAGACCGGTAACTAGCCGGCCAATCAAAAGTCATTTCAATCAGTCACAATCACATTACATTTTGTGGAAAAACGATAATATAATCGTAATTTTTTTATATATTTATAGTTTCGTCGATGAAATAAAGAACTTATTACTAGTCAAGTCAAATAAGAGTAGGACCGCAAACTTCACTCTGCCATATTTCATTTTTATTCGATTTTGAAGTTACAAACAAGCATTACAAAACAAGGCGTCTCGACAGTCTTAAATAAAATACTTATATTCAATATTATAGACATTTATTTGTGATTAATTAACTTTCACTAAACACTTATCTAATCATACATGTGACTGTAATATTCTTGGTACACTTGGATGTACGTTTCCTTTTCGGAGGGACTCATTTGTGCTATGACGTCATCGTCGATGCTTGTCAATGGTACTGCTTTGCCGTTTACGAGAACTGTAGGTGCGTTATCGTCTGTTTCAGAATCTTCACTTTCCATCTCGGCTAAAAAAATTAGAACCTTTATTTAGGTATGCACCGTCAAACGGAATAAATAGAAATTCACTGGCTAACCCTCGATTAAATTATTTAAAAGAATACAAATTGTATTTGCTTACTTTTACAGCTGTTTTGTTCTCGTCTAATATTTGATGACTGACGGTTGAGTAAAATAAATTACCTATTCCAGAATTTCTGTTGAATCTCATCATTTCTATTCACCCCTTTTTAGCCATAACATAACAATAACTATATCGATAGGTAGTTACTGTTGTGACCTCTTGATGCGACTCGACTTGAAGATTCTCATTGACGAATAAAAAGATTTTCCTAGGTCTTTTTTACTTAAAAGGCAGAGGACATAGTATAGCTACCGATTACAGAGCAAGCACAGCGGCCAATGTTCTATTGGCAAGAGCTGGGCTTTTAAATAAAGAAGATGTAACTGGTAAGTAAGTATCGCGTGTGCTTGAATTTCGACTATATAAATAACTAAACATTTATTTTGACTAGTTATAACTAACAATAGTGGTCAAGCTACCACATGGCTTCTACTGCCTGATTAGCGAAGAACAAGTCACATTGAATTCACCCTACCCTACATTGGGTGAACGGCAACAAGTCGACACCTACCCAAAATCTCATCTCTATTGATATCAAGGTACAGTAAGACTTAATTTAGCTTAATCTTTTTATTTTACAAGCGTCACTTACCAACAGCAGCCAGCTCATCTTTGAGTTTGTATGGGTCTTTAGACTCATTGTCACTAGAATCTGAACTGTCAGGCTCGATTCCTTTCAATGCGTTCGTTGCAGCGTTACCTGAAAAAATATCCAGCAATGGGTTGATTTCACGATGTAACGATTTTTATGAAGATTTTTAGCGTAATTTTGTTGTCACACGCTCATTAGCTTGCGAGTGGAGAGAGAGAGAGAGAAACGAGGATTCACAAGAACAGATTTTTCATTACATTTGATAATCCTGTTATATAATTTAACTTTGTGATATATTTTACGAAACGTTCGCTACCGTTGAATTCGTCGACAACTGTAGATTTGACTACTTTTGTGGTTCGGTGGTACTGTGTACGGACTGCCATGCAGAGGTCGCGGGTTCGATTCCCACTCATTGCAAATATTTGTGTGCATGAACATGTCTATTTGCATTGGTCTGGGTGTTTTCTATGTATAATATGTTTTATGTAGTTACAAAAAAGTATGTAAGTATGTATATCCGCATTGTATAACCCATAACGCATTGTATGTAGTTGTTGTGATATTATTATTGAGTCTTGCTCATGATGTGCCATAGTAGCCATAGAGCTGATAATAATCGGCAAGGCTTAATTAATAGACCTACCTTAATTTACTAGTAGGTATGACTATCAAAAACATAATTATTTTATTTACATCATAATTGGCGATAACCAGCTTATTTGTGCATGATAAACGGGTTATTGTTTTAGATAATACATTATGTACTCGTACTGTACTAGTAATTTAAAAACAGAAAGTTGTAAACATTTAGGTCGAATTTAATCCGATGCGTCATAGTTATAATCTTTTGTGTGTAAACAACATGAAGTTTGTAATTGTTTGTAAAAAACAGATACCTCTATTTTTTTAAGGACAAAACTGCTAAACAATGTACCCATTTTTTTTACCTACCAAGCAAAGCCATTTTTTTAATGTTGCCGATGGTAAATTCAAATTAGAACTCGAACTAAAGTGATAGGTCAATCAATACTTGGTTATTATGAGAATAATATCTATTAGGAATTTACAGCCGTTACTGTAAGTCGAATTGAGACTGGTTATATTTCTTAAAGAAATCTTGTATTATCCCCGATCTAAGCATTTTTGTCTTGGGCCTTACGATGTTAAACGGTGAGCTCTACGGCTGCTTTTTATTATTTAATCTGAGATTTCGATATGTTTATATTAAAATCAGGCGGATTTTTTTTTAGTTAACGAAGTTAACTATTAGTGTTGCCGTATTAAAATATGTTTGTGAATATACTACCTAAGTGCCTACCTGTGTTTTGTTTCTCATGAGCAAGAAGTACAGACATGATGTCATCGTTCTTCTCTTTGCCAACGTTCTTAGTGTTACTTGCATTACTTGCGGCTTTCTCAAGCGCAGCGTCCGTCGAATGAACACTATCGCCCTGCAAACAGAAAAGTTCATATTGTGACAAAAATGTAAAATGTATGATATATTAATGATAATATTAATAGATATATAGAGTTCAGTCATAGATAACTCTGTAATAGATACATCATTAACATTAATTTAAGTTTTCATCATAATAGTTACCTACTTTAAACGTTTAGGTATATAATTGTTTCTATTATTATTTCGCTATTGTGTAGTAAGTACCTGTTGTTTATTACTACAAATAATTAAGAGTTTAATTACTACCGGTAGACAATGGATGAGTAGCACGACGCCACTATATGATACAAATACGCAGAAATATGAACCTTAAGCATTGAACCATAGAGGCGTTTTTCGTCATATCCTGTTACACCATTTTTCGGAAAATCGGGAATGTAAGTTTAGTAAGTCACATACCTGATCATTTGTAACGATAGTGCTCTCAACCATCCATACGGGTCGTTCTTTTCTTAGAGCACCACTATCGTTGGCATTGTCTGCTTCCCCAATAGTAACATCAACCCTGGTTTCTTCGACCAACATGCCTTGGTTACGTGTTGCCTCGCCCGACCATTGCTCGCCGGATGGACGTTGGAGATTTTGTTTTGTGTTCAAACTGAAAATAAGTAGGTATATATATACGGTCTTGGTTTTATACAAACTAAGAGACATGGGGCGTTTTTTGAAATTTTGGCTTCGTTTTGACAAACCTTAATAAACAGGTATTCTACAAAGCTTTTAACTATTTTAATTATCAATCATTTAATTAACTTGTTTAGAAATAAACATCGTTGAAATGTTTACCAACTTCTATTAAAACGTATAATAAAAAAAAAATTAAATAACATAAATATGAATTCCTCAGATCGATTTGCCATACGACTGAAACTAAATAGCGTTAAACTTCAGTAACAATGTTACTGCTGTACTATGTTTAAAAATATTCGATAGAATTTATATGGATGGAAGTAGGATAACGAAAGTGATTTATGAAGCGGAAATGACTGCAAAAATTGGTAGGGGTCGCCCTAGACGAACGTAAGCGGACCAAATAGGTGATGTGTTGACAAAGGGCACAGTTACAAGCACTCGTAACCGATGTGTGTGTATGATAAGATTAATGAATGTTGAAGAGGCAAAGGAGGTATGTTTGGATCGCAGCAAATGGCGTTCTATAGTCTCTGCTTACCCCATTAATAGGAGACAGACGTGTACTTATGTACTTATGTAAAAATATGCTACTCGAGAAGCATTGATTTTTGAACTTTAAAGAACAATGACATTAATTTATCAAACCTATTCGTCGTTTCGACAGGCCTGTTAGGGGCTAATTAACTAAGGCTTTAAAGCAAATTTAAAAGATTTGACCTCCATTACAACAAGGTGATTAGAGTTCTTAATGAATTGGGACTGTAATCACCACCTGTAAAGGGTTGAATTTAAATCCCGACATACCTACTTTAGTATCATACATGGTAGGTACCTATCTAAGGATAGCAATTAGAGCCGAAACACTTAACAGCGTTGCGTCGGCGTCGTAATTAGATCACTACAAAGTATACGCGAGTATTGCGTACTGCTCTAGTACAGAGTGCAAGACTTTGTTAAAAAAGTAATTTCCAATCTATACGCGATTAGTTTCACACCCTTGCGTTCTAGCCTTGTATAGAATAAAAATACGTAGCGCCCGTACTTATTACCCATCATGAATGATTAGGACATCATACTATATTAAATATAATCAATTACCCTCTTATAGTGTTGATATCCACTGGTTCCGGTTCCAATATCTCCGGTGATAGCTTGATACCTTCCACCTCTCGCAGCAATATGTACAAAGTTTCTAACTGTTCGTTAAACTTGGCCAATAACAATCTGGAATCTTTTTTTGGAAGTGCCGATTGATCCTCTTCTACAACTTGATTACAGAATGTGCAACGGAATTCTTGTGTCATCATGTCATATAGTTGGTCTGCCTGAAATAACATAGTAGGTTTAAACTACGGTTATAGGATGAGCAATATAACCTACCAGGTTAATACCGAGACTAGGTACACAATATTATTGTTATTACAATAATATTTGTTACAATATTATTGTAGTATTGTTAAAATTATACATTGTGATTTGTGAAATAGAGGTACATTGTGAACTCCTGTGGTAAATTTAATTAAGTTCATCTTAATTTAATTTAATACTTATAACAAATATTAACAGTTTATATAATACCTACATAGAAACATTTACCACAGTTCACATGTTGCCTTTACCTTTTGTAGCAATATGCAAATTGAGGCAGCCTCTAAGGACCCAAAAAGCACACATTTTACTGTTTATTTTTTCTTTACAATATAGAAAGCTGTAATTATTACCTATAGAGTTAAGTGTATTGCCTGTGTCACTTTGCATGCAACTTGAAATTGTAACTTACAAAAATTGTAATAACCTGGCGATTAAAAAGAGTGGCCTGAGTTTCTTGCCAGTTCTTCTCATGGCTCTACTTCGTTAGCGAACTGGCTGTAGGTTAATTTGCTGACATTTAGTAAACTTTGACGTTCATAAGTGTTAATTTAATTAACCTATGTGAATAAATAAATTTTCATTTTTTCATATTTTTTTTTTCACAAGTTTATAAATTAGCATTATATTATTCTGGGTAAAATAACAAACTCCGGTTTTATACTGACACTACACAAGTTAATCTATTTATAGCCATTTTAATCTGGGGATACCTTCCCATTCTTTCATCAACAGAACATTTTTTAATTATTTTGTCTTTTTCTTGGTCTACCACGACGTTGATTTGTTGTTATCAGGGTACAACTCTTCAAATAAATGGCAGATAGATGGCTAATCCAATTTCACTTTAGCTTAGACGCCTTGTTAGAGTCAGTAGGATAATGCAGGTTAAACCTCGTGCCAGATATATCTATACATATAATAAAATTTGAGTGTCTGTTTGTAACATTGAAATAACCGTTTTTTACTACATGTATATAAATATATATACGGTACATACACCAAAACAACATTTTTTTCAATTTTTGTCAGTCTGTCTGTTTGTTCCGGCTAATCTCTGAAATGGCTGGACCGATTTTGACGGGAATTTTATTGGCAGGTAGCTGATGTATTAAGGAGCAACTTAGGCTACGTTTATTTTAGAAAAATAAAGTAATGTTGATCGACTGTTAGGCGGAACGAAGTTCGCCGGGTCAGCTAGTTGAGAATAAAGTACATTGACCTTTCGGCCGATATCTTCGGGGTTGTAAACTTTTTTCACACTTAACAAATAGTATCTATACAAGTAGGTATTCATAATAAAATTACAGGAAAGCGCTGTTTAAACAGAAATGAATGAACATTCAACAAGTTGGCGGTAATGCGTGCGTACCGAAACCGTTGGTGACGTCAGGTTCCTTGAATTAAAATGACAAACTCATTTTTTGTTTATTTTAGGGAATAAATTATGATTGCTCAAACTATTGAAATAACGGTGTGTATGTATTTGGAATAAAACAGTAAGAAAAATACCTAGATGATTCGCTTACTGTAACTATAAAAAGACTACGAGTATTAAAGTTAGTTGACGAAGTAAAGCGACGAATGGCTATTACCAGATCGGCGATAGACAAAATGAAAAAAATATGGAGGGACAGAAACATCACAAAAACCACAAATACAAGACTTGTGCGTACTCTTATCTTCCCCATATTTTTGTACGCCGCTGAAACGTGGACACTGCGGGAACTGGAAAGAAAGAAAATTGACGCTCTTGAGATGTGGTGCTGGAGAAGAATGCTTGCGTGGACTGAGTTTCGCACAAATGGTTAGATACTTTAAGAACTCGGCATCAAGCAGCGCCTATTCTCCGTAGTACAATTTCGCATTCTGGCCTTCTTCAGACACGTTTCCAGACGCGACAACTGTTCCATAGAACGCCTCGTCGTCCAGGGAAAAGTAGAAGGCACTAGACTGCGCAGGAGGTCACCCATGCGATGGACCGACCAGATAAAGTCAGTTGTGGGCGGTTCCTTAAACGATACAGCAGGATGACCTCCAACAGGGAGAGCTGGCGAGACATCGTGAGGCGAATGTCATCTGCCCCCTCCAATAATACGACATGCCAAGAGCGTAACGACAAAGAAGAAGAATTAACGTTAGTAGAAGAAAAGTACATTTAGTACCTACTGTGTCGAGAATAACCTAGACATAGATACATAAATCATTCATGTTTCTAGTTTAAGTAACATTGTAGAATTATTATCATTTTTAATAATCGTTTTTACAAAAAAAAATATTTACACACTTACTTAAAGTTTGTTTTTGGTAACAATGACCTTTATTCTCAATCGATCTGGCACGAGGTAATATCAGAATATCAGCATACATGTGTTATGTGTGGCTGTCTAAGTTACAGGTGAAGTATACTTACCTACTTACTTGGTTATCTACTTACTTCCAGATCTGTAAAAGTTTTGCCACAGGATGGACATTTGAAGCTGGCGCGACTTGTGGCGTCTCTCTCTTCTGTTTCCATGCGTTTTCGCATAAGATCTAATTTGTACTTAACAACGTTTACGAATGTTTTGTAATTTATAAAATAATAATTTACTTTCTGTGCTTTACCGTCCGGTCCTGAAAATATAGAATTATATTAATAAATTGCTATATTGTTATCATATTAATACATAAGTATATTTATTTATTCTAATAACAATAATATTTTCTTTATTTTCAAGTCGCTTAGCGATCAGCTATGATAAACAGATACATGTATTATTTAAAAATGTGAACCTATTATAGATAGTAATGTGCGTTAGCTGTGGATTTAGATAAAATTCCTAATATGTATGGCTTTTAAAATGCAAGTTGGTAGGCATACTCGCAGGGTGGGCTCAGTCACAAAATGTGCACAGGGTAAAAAAAGTGCACTTCGCAATTGATGCACTTCTCATAACGAGCACTACTCAAAAGGAGCATTTCGCAGATTGAGCACATCACAAAATGAGCACTTCGCAAAATGTTCTATTAATAATAGTCTTAAAATAAAATATTACGCTTTTTGTTAAATACTGTACTTTTAATTTTTCCGAGAAACAGAAAATAATTTACGATTATTTTCTCATTTAAGAAACGTACAATAGATATAACATTCCGTGTAAACAAAAGAGATGCATATTAATAGTTGATCGCTGACTGTTCACACTGGCCGGCGGGGACTCGTTTCACTAGCGATGCTCGTGCTCGCTTGGCGGTTAGAGTACACACCAAGAGAAGTAACCAACTAGCAGTCATTTCTCTACAGTGCGCGAGTGATCGCCAGTCGCACTCGCGCACTCGCTTATAGCCATATAGCTCAGCGTCAAAACTATCGGAACTCTTGCTTCCCGCTGCTCGCCAACTCGTTTCTAGTTGCTATTTTTGCCCGACTGTCTAAGTAAAGGAGGGTAATGTTTTTCAAAAGTATATATGTATGTATTTATTTATATATATACTTATATGTATGTATGAATGTGAGTATGTATGTCTATTTCTTTGGCACTCTCTTCAGTTTAAATGTCCTAATAGATTTTAACATATTATGAGGTGTCATTAGATTCGTATTGATTGTGGGAGTGACATAGGGTAGGTATATTAAATTTCAAAGTAGCGTCAGCACGGAAAATAAATAGAATTCTTTCTTTTAAATTTGTTTTAGGCAGACGGGCTTTTTGTTTATTAATAATATATTGTGCTTGTTACTCGTAATATTCGTTTATCGTCGGCGGTCGGACAACAGCCTAAAGCTACGTCTAGATTTGTTCGTACCGTAGGTACCTCCGTTTCGTATAAGTGTCGCGATCCAGAAACTCTGGAAGCATAGTCAAATAGCCAGTAACTTCGTAACGTCGCTGCAATCACCACTTTTGTGTTCATTTCTGTGCGAACTGTCGACCAACTGTGTCGTCGTCTGCAGAAGTCTACGAGAAGTTTGGAGAGATATAAGGCATGATTTGCGCATGCCGCACTCGCGTCCATACCGGCGCGTATGCCGTACCGTATCGCCTTTGAACAAAACGAAAAAACGGACTCGCGATGGATCGGAGCGGACCTGATGTATCCGTACCGAGACCCTGTACCACCGTACCGTACTGAACATGCGTCCAAATTAGCGTTCTTGAATCGCTATACGAAACGGAGATCTGGTACGAGTACGGGCAGAGAACATATACCTGGACGCAGAGCTTAATGTGGGTGTAGGTAACCGCACTGCGGAAAACTAGTAATATAACTATATAAGTAAGTAAGTAAGTAGGTATTTTGTTATGACATGACTATGGGTTTAGAATTCCTAGCTGTGAGACTAGAGGCGAATTCGCCAGCATAAAGTTATTAACATTTTATTCCCGCGAATTCTAAAAGATAAATAAAACTAACGCAATATATAGCACATACCTGTTTCCATTTTTAATCTCACTTGGATAAATTTATCGTTTTTGAGCGTAGCTATTCGAGCTCGTAACATTTTTCTTTCAAACTTTAGCAATTCGCAAATATCATCCTCTTTCATGCCTGAAAATACAAATGATTGAAATTACTTATCCATTCACTTATCCTCAACGCTCAGGCATCGCTGCATCGGTCTAAACTGGTTATTGAATTCAAATTTTGATGACAAGTGTTGCGGAAGCGATGAAACATATTTCTAAGAATTAAACATATCATCACAATTTTTTGCGAAAAAATTGTCAGAGGTGCATAACACACATGTTTCGCCAGCTAGTTATGTTAATTCTCATGAACCGAGGGTGAGTCTATTGTTATTTACCGGTTAAAATATCAATAAAGAATAAAAAATATTGTTTCTTTATCCGACTTCACGCGGGATTGAACCTGAGACATCTGCATAACAGCCTATATACGGTACCACAGAGACTACAACTTACTACATGACTATCGCAGTCCTAATAAATTATAAGTAAGTAAGGGCCCAATATTTAATCAAAATTAATTTTTTAGCTATAAATATGAAACAAACATACAAGGGTTGCGAACGAGCATGTCGACTATGAGTGCATCTTCTATCGTATAAAATCCTCTTACAACAAGGCGTGCTAATTGCTTCAAGCTGCTGGGCACTTCCGTCACCAACCGTTCTTCAGTCGCCATGCCTGGAACAGTCTTTCTTTTATTTAACGTCAATAACATGATTGACGTAGTTAGTGTGCCAGACTCCGAGCTAATGCTGAGAATTTCACGTAGAAAATCATTTTTTTACCCGATCCGAGGTTCGAACTCGTGACAGTCCGTATACAGCACAACTAAAGCACTGAGGCAGTCAGTTAATTAGTATTTTTTAGGTTTTTTGTTCAATGTGAGATCAGTTACAATTATTTTCGTTAGGTAAAGTAAGTAATTCCTCCATCTTAAATATTGTAAACGGGAAGATGCGAGACAGCCCCAATACCTATTTTTATAACTTAAGGGAATGCCTCAACTATTTGTAATGAAGATGATGAGGTACAATAAATAACAATTTTATTTATTTTTTATTTATGCGAATAGAAGAAAAGATACGATTTATTTCATAAAAACAAGTTTATTCAAATAAATTCACTTAAGATTATTTTTATAGACAAACTAATAGATATTACATTATATAACTGTAAACCTGTAATTAATAGGTACATAAATAAATGGATTCTAAAAATTAAAACTGCAAAATGCTATAATAGTAGCTGTCAGCGTTACGAAAAATATTACAATTCACTCTTTTGTGTGTATATATATAGAACATTTAATTGTTTGGCAGTATGTACATTTGTTTACTTTGGACATATCACTATAAAACACATATTGTTCAATCACTAGGTAGACATTCAGTCCAATTTTGTTGCTTACCTATCCTACCCCTTAATTTCTACCTTCAATTACATTTGTTGTTAACATTTTTTGTAATAAAACAACAATTATTTTTAAGGAGCATATGTAACCAGATAGGATTCTAGTATTGATTTGGTTATCAACAGCTAAAAAAATTAAGTATCCTCATAACAGTATTTATTTAGCTAAATATAAATCATTATGGTCCTAAATGATGTCATCTTAATGACAGTTAAGTTACAAGATAAAATTTATACTTTGAAGAAGAGCCACTTTATCATAATTTAAGACTTATATTATTAGCAAACAATATGTAGTTACAAACCACATTACTTTAAAACAATAATTCATTTAAGACACCTGTAGTATGTATCAAGTTGGTATAACTTTTTTTTTTTCAATAAAAAGGAACCCATTTAAGTTTTAACATTTAAACTGCACGTAGTAATATACAAGAGAAGGCTAACTTACTTATATAAATTAGGATTAGGATAATTGAGTACTAACCAAAATCAGTCTTGGATTTAATGTAAGTTGGAAACAAGAAGTGAAATTAGCATGCCACTGTGTATATGACAATTACAAAATAATGATACAAATTGACAATTAATTCAAAATTGGTTCTTTATGTGTACAAGATGTAAATAATATCTAGTGACCAAACCTTTTTTGTCTTCATTATTATCAGAATGAATATTCAAGACACAATAAATGATGTTACAAAACAAGTTTGTGATAATTGAAATAGTACTTTTAAAACATAACAATAGATTTTTCGAAGTAATCATTTAACATGGTTTTAATACTCTCTGTTAATTATTGGAAATAGAAACTTATTATATTAGGATTCTCAGGTCAAGACATTTTACATTCCTTAATTGGGACAGATTTAGACAGTTTTGTAACTAGGGCAGATTATTATATTTTTGATATTCATGATCCCAACAAAAAAAAAAAACTATAATAAGTGAAGGTATGAACTTAATTTATAATACAAAATGCAATCCCTACATTCTAATCAATCAAATGTACACTTTAAATTAATCTGGATGACTTCGTTCTAATATAAGTTGAATACTATCCAATGTTTGATAGATCACTCTAAAGTTAGGTCGATCACTTGGACTGTGATTCCAACATTGCTTCATCAACTCATACACACACCTGGGTGTATTATCAGGACAGGCAAGTACATTGCCATCTTTAAGAAATCTGACCACTTCCTCATGGGTCATGCCAAAATATGGCTGTAATGCAAATGAGAATATTTCCCAGAGGCATACTCCAAATGCCCATACATCAGATTCTAAAGTATACTTATTATATAGTATACTTTCTAAAGGCATCCATCTCACTGGAATTGCATCATGCTCATCACCTTTATAATAGTCTTGTAAGTATATTTTATGAGATAATCCAAAATCCGCAATTTTCACCACCATATCATCATTGATTAGACAATTTCTAGTGGCTAAGTCTCGATGGACAAATTTTCTATCTGACAGATAAACCATGCCTGATGCTATCTGCCTGGCAACATGGAGAAGATCTTGGTGGCTAAGAGGGGTTACGAGCAATCTGAGATCTTCTCTATTCTCAACAGCAGGTGTATAATTAGTAGCTGTGCTACATGCTCTCAAATATTCATTTAAATCACCTTTGCCCATAAATTCAAATAACAAGCACATTGGCCTTCCAATAGCACAAACACCAAGTAACTTTACAATATTTGGGTGATCAAAGTCTGCTAGTAAACAAGCTTCTCTTTCAAAATCCAACTTTAGATCATGAGATGCTTCATCTTTGAGCATTTTAACAGCAACAAGAGTAAATTCTTCTTCAGGAACAAGCCCAGGTGCTTTGGCTTGAAACACTCTGCCAAAAGCCCCTTGGCCTAAATCTCTGATGTATATGATATTATTTCTTGGAAACTCTAGTTTTTCCAACTTAGGATTTAACTGAGCACCAGTGGTATGATAAGCTAAATTACTGGGGAGTTTGTCTAAATCTATGTCCATGTTTTGTACATTTCTGCGATTTGACATATTACATTTAGAGTAATGGTTCTTAACAAAATAATGACACAATAGAGCTATTGATGCTATGCCCAATACACATCCAAGGCCACCAACAGACAGCAATAAGACAAATGTTGGTGTAAAATAATTCTCCATAACAATACTTGGTCCAATACTATTGTCAAATTCTTCACTTGTGTTGGCACAAGATGGAATGTCACAGTACTCCCATCTCACATCTGGGTTCATAGTGTAACACCAAGGTTTGCGTTCCTCACCACCTGCATTTCTACAATAGTTTGTAGAATTCTGAACTTCAGGAAATACTAATGGTGGCCTTGTGTGTTGATGAGGTGACTGAGATTCCCAGGCTTGGCAGGCCAAGCCAGTTTCTGTTACATTCATAGTACCTTGGTAATAACGACCATTGTCCTTGTAGCAAGATGTGGTAATTTGGCTGTGATCTATGACTGTTGTTCCAACATTATTGCATGTCACTTGGGATCCTTTGCCTGCAAACCTTGGCAGTTTTTCACATTCTGGAAATCGAAAGTGTCCTCTAGATTCGAAGAAAACTCCACGACGTTTCTGTTCTTCGATAACTATCCAGTCATTGTAACAAAACTGCATTTTAACAGCCATACAGTCTTCATAACAAAGTGGCAGTGCGTAATATCCCACCCCATCTTTATTAATGCACTTGGGGAATGCATACGCACATATTAACTTCTCAGCTCTGCTTCGACATGGCTCTTTAAGATTTGATATCATTTCTTTCCACAGTCCGGTCGTGATCTTCTCATTGTCAATACCTCCTGTATAGTTATACCACACGTATCCAGTTGAATAACTTTTACATACTTGACCATTGTATGGTCCACAGTAAAGATGCACAGATTTTATGAGAAGAAGCACAATAGATATTTGGTAGTAAATGTTCATTGTTTTATTTTATAGGAGTCAAAGAGTCGATGTGTGTAACATTAGTTCGTTGCATTTTACTGTAAAGCTAAATACAACATCTCTAAAAACACGATACTTGTACAATGGCGGACGTAGTTATTTTATTATTGTATTGATTATTTGATTTTAGAACAGAAGCTGGTGAATGAACAATGATGAACATTGTCAGTATTGTCACATTCGCTTGGCACTGATTCGCACCAGAGAAACAAGATTTTTCAAAGACATATTTATGTCGAATACATGTAAAAAACAATATTTAAAAGCATTTAATGTATAGTTATCGATAATTAAGAAAATAAATAATGAAGTAATTAACAAAAAAACTTGAAATATCAAGTTTAGTCGATTTACAGTACAAATTCAACTTCGTTTATGGCAATACCATGTTCAGCATATTAACAATGGA
Organism: Parascotia fuliginaria; assembly: GCA_963082885.1. NCBI lineage: Eukaryota > Metazoa > Arthropoda > Insecta > Lepidoptera > Erebidae > Parascotia > Parascotia fuliginaria. The sequence goes on along the minus strand of OY720176.1, from coordinate 11,684,734 downwards.
AAGTTGGTAATGCGACTGTCAAAATAATAGAAAAGATACTACGAACCGAGTTTAGTTCTTGTGAATGGCTGCAATTGAGAAAGTTAAAGTGGTAGTCCTTGGTGATTCTGGTAAGTTAAAACTTATTATCTATTATAACACTTCCAATAAATATGTACTGGTAAAATTATCAAAAATACATTAAATAGATTGATCAACTTGTCGTTTGCCAACATATCTGTGGCCATGACAGTTTTGAAGGTTAGCCAACATTCAAATTTCAAGTGCCTTACAATAATTTTGGCGGTAAAAACTTGATTGTCTTGAGTGAGACTTGAGTGTGTATTTGTATTGTGATCATGGGTCAATTCAATTATACACATTCAATATTAAGTATATTTATTTATATTTTAATTGTATTTCATCATCAATGCAAATTGCATGCATTCGATTAAGCTCGCTTATTAATTTTATTAAAGATTACATATTTATTATTTTACTAAGTACTAGCTATTAGGTAGGTACTTCTAATAGCTAGTAGGTATCGACCTACCTAATTATTATTATTTTTTTTAAGTATTATTTTTTCTCCGCTCACGCCTCCCACGCCCCTTCGCCGGTTTTTAAGCAAGGACTACCTAAAATACTACTTGCACAAAAGCAGACCTCAATTAGGGATTATCTTAAAACTTTGAAATTATGTATATAATAATACGATCACGTATTCGCATTTCGATCTCAGTTGAACTGGTTACCGATCCTGAAACGTCGCAGTTTGTGGTCGCTGATGACAGTATTGTCTCATCTTCACTCTCCTAACGCTCTTGACTATCTAACTTCTAACTTTCAATATCTTTGCTCAGTCCATGACAGGAACCTACGTTTCGCGAATAATCGTCTTCTTGCTTGTCCTACACATCACTCTGGCTTAGTCCATTCTTCCTTCAATATTCAATCAGTTCTTCTGTGGAACGCGCTCCCTCTCGAAATCAGGATGTGTAATACTAATAAGCGTAACATTTTTAAAGCTAAGGTGCGACAGTTCTATAGCAGATCATTGGCGGGAGACAGTAGTCAACAGTAGTGCAACGGATTTATTTTCTATCAATGCATTTGTAATCATATTGTATAGTTATAAGAAAAAAAAAAAGGTTTATATATATTTGATATATCTATAAATATGTATGTACCTATGCATATAATATGTAAGCTTATTTATATTTTTATTTTAATATAATGTATGTAAGTACTTAAATCATATTTATATCCCTTTTTGTGTTATTTAATTTTTTTCCAATTTTGACTTCGGATTCGTAATCTTCAATAATGAAGGTCGTGTCTAGTTAGAAATGTTGTTGATCTCTTGATGCACTATGCTTCTCTATGTCTCTGTCCTCGGCGGTCTTTATGGCTTTGGGTATGGACAGGCCAGTGAGCGTCTTGACTTGATCGGGTCTCTACGAGCGACGTGTCCAAAATATTTAAGTATACGTTGGCAACAGATGGTAGACAGTCTCGTCGATACTCCGAGCTCCTTAAGAATGGAGATGTTGGTTGCAGTCCACGGAATACGCAACATACGCCTCCAACACCACATTTCGAAAGCGTCAATGTTTGTTCTTTCTTTCTTTCTGATCGTCCAGGATTCGGCGCCGTAAAGGAAGATTGAGAAAACTAATGCATGCACCATTCTCACTTTGGTTTTACAAGATATATTGCAGTCTTTCCATATCTAAGTGAGTTTATTCATTGCTCCTTTGGACATTTGAATTCTCCTATTGATCTCCTTTTCACTGCCACCCTCGTTGCAAATAAGGGGGCCGAGGTAGACAAAATTATCAATTAATTCCAGGTTTCTGAGTTCATTGGAGCGAATCAGTGTACCTGATCTGTCTACAACTAACACCTTGGTCTTTTCTTTGTTAATAGTAAGGCCTACCAGTCCGCTTTCTTTCTCTACTCTAGAAAGAAGTTCAGCCAGTTCTTGCTCGGACGATGCAAAGAGTGTAGTATCGTCTGCATATCGTAGGTTGCTAATTTTCCTACCACCGATAGTGATTCCTCCTTTCCAATCCTCCAGGGCTCTTCTCATGATATGTTCACCATAAATGTTAAAGAGAATCGGAGATAGAATATTATTATTATTATATGCGATCTCCGATTCGCGGTATTTTTCTAAGATCTGCTTGACATTTACAATCTGTTCTCTTGTGCCTCGCCCTTTAACAAATCCCGCTTGCTCTGCTAGAATCTGTCTCTGCAAAAACGCCAATTTTGACAGCTGCCCTATTTATCTCTGCATGACCCTACCTCTGGTTGACTGGCAGAAAATGCCTTAGGCATTAATTCCGCTTTGTGCAAGCTTTATATTGCAGAAAGTTTAAATAAATAAATAAAATAATACATATGTACCTACATGTTAATTAAATACATTATAAATATGTATTCTCTCTATGAAATGCTTTATTTTATTATATTTTACTCTATCATCCAGTAATCCGAAAATTCCAATAATCCGGTACCCTCTGATTTTTAATAGTGCCGGATTAGTTAGATTAGAGATTTTACTGTAATTTCTTTAAAAAAAAACGATTTTCAGGTGTTGGCAAAACATCTTTGACCTATTTGATTGCCCACAATAAGCCACTTGTATCACCAGGATGGACCGTTGGATGTTCCGTAGAGGTTAAGCTGCATAGATATAAAGAGGGTACACAAGCACAAAATACCTTTTTTGTGGAACTATGGGATGTTGGAGGATCTAATGGACACAGAAACACTAGAAATGTTTTTTATCAGCCTACTCATGGTATGTATTTGCTTATAAACATACCTACTTAGAAATAAACAGGGTAATTAACAGCATGACGCAACATAATCATATGCAGCGAGAATGCTGAAAGGCAAGTGTTCAATGCGCGACACGGATTTCACACGGTGAATCTAACGATGCGCCTGCCCGAGTAGGCTTGTGGGGCTTGCGAGTGAAGGCGCGTAGAGGGTATGCCTGGCTTACACAGTGCGAGCTAGCGCGCGAGTCAACTAATCAACATATGAGCAGTAGCTGCGGTGTAGCAACTCGCTAAGCGGACGTCGCTTACGATTTTCATCGCTCATAAAGCTGATAATTCTTTAGCAGTAATTTTCTAATGTTTACAGGTATAATTTTGGTGCATGATTTAACTAATAGAAAAAGTCAAATAAATTTACAAAAATGGTTATCGGAAATATTGAATCAAGACAGTTCAAATCCAGCTCTACAGCACGTAGACGTGGATCCGGAACAATTTTTAGGTTCTACTCAGGTAAGTCAGGTATCTATTATTATATAATAGTACTAGATATATTATACCTATTAAAATAAACTGATATTATTATGTACCTACGTGGATTTTTTTCATACAACTAAGCTGGCGTACCAATCTTATGGTAAGCAGTTACCGTAGCCTATTATGAATCGGGTGTTGCTGACCCTGTAAAAACCCCGTTTGTCGCAAATCCCGTTGTTGCAAAACTTCTTATTGTTGTATATTTCTTATTGTTGTATATTTCGTGATAACCTCAATCGGGAGTCCCACAATCGGAATGTGAAATCTTTTGGACGAATTAGTATGCTCGTGTCAATAGTAGATACCTATTACGAGGTCGGTTGGTCATAAAATTATGAGGATGAAATCATTAGCCGGAACGTCAGATGAAAATTTAATCATCTGACGACGGTCCAGAAATCCGAAATAATCGTCCTCGTCAGTCGGTTGCCCGCCGCTACTAGGTATCTACTAGTTTTCGATCTAGGGATTGCTTCGTCCTTTGGTTTATAGTCGCCACATCAGACAATTTTTGCTTTAGCTTCAATAAGGCAATTCTGCGAGCTATCAGACACTTTAAACCTCCTGTGTGTTTATTCTTTTTCAAACGAATCGCAATAGAGACGCCTCTTTAGCGCAAGAATCACCTTTATTCTAAACCTTTCTAAACATGTCAAGAGAGACTTGCATCATCAGCTTTTCTTTGTCTTTATCCTCCAAACAACTGAAAGGCGGCGAGACGATTTTAATAAATGAGACACAACAACTTTATTTTCAGATCCCTATATTGGTGATTGGGACAAAATTTGATTTGGCGGAAGAAAAACAACGAAAGAATCAATATAGAAGATTAGCTAGTAGTATAGCTGAACAATGTGGTGCTGATGAAATTTTCGTTAATTGCCACCAAACGAGGTTTGTAACACTAGTCAATAATCTAAATAAACACACTGGCATATTTAGCGGAACACAAAAAATAGACCGAATATTGTTTTTGTACCACATTGCTGGCTGGTTTTATTTAATTTAAATTTAGAACAACATATTTTCAAATTAAAAAACAATTGAATGCCTACATCCAAGCAATTGTTTTTGTTTTATTTGAACTTACACTAAATTGAGCTAATTTTCTGTTATTTTAAGTTTTGGCTAGGAAATTTATAAAATTTGCCTTAAGATACAGTTTTGTTCGTTATTTTATTAAGTTTTATTTCTTTGCGAATATCAAGGACATCATTATGCCCGATTTGACCCCAACTGAGATTGCCAGGGCACTTGAGATGAGATGGAATGGTCAAAGCTACAGAATGATCGCCGGAATTTGTCGACCTGTTTTCACTATTCATCGCAGTATTAAAAGATTCCAGGAGTGTAATACTTATGTAAGAAGACCAGGATAGGGCCGAAAAAGGCGTACTTCGAACAGAGATGATCGTTTCATACAGCTTCCTATACGTAGGAACCCCCACCTGACTGCTGTCCAAGCCAGAAATGAGCTTGAGGAAGTTCGAGGTGTAGTAGTAAGTGAGCGTACAGTACGAAGAAGGCTCAAAAGAAGAGACGAATCTCAAAGAAGAGAAGAACGCAAAGAAGCTGGATTTGGCTCGTTCGTGCCCGCCAAAGCTCCAAGACTTCAGGTACACCATCGTAGGAACAGACTCATTTTCGCCCGGAAACATCAACTTTGGAATGTTGACCAATGGGGTAAGGTATTGTTTACTGATATGTGCAGAATTCTTTTAAACCCAGTTGATGGAAGGCAAAGAATATACAGACGCCAAGGGGAACGATATAATCAAGCAAATTTTGAAACAACTATGGCATATGGAGGAGGATCAATAATGGTGTGGGGAGGGATATGTTTGGAAACTCGTAACGACTTGGTGGTGATAAATGGAGAGAATCTGACTGCAGATCGCTATATAAGAGACATTTTAGAAGATAATGGTATGCCATTTGCTCCCTTCATTGGTGACGACTTCACTTTGATGCAAGATAATGCTCGACCACATACTGCCCAATCAACTCGTGCATAGCTAAATGATGTGAATATCAGAGTCATGGAGTGGCCGGCGAGATCACCGGATATGAATCCGATCGAGCACGTGTGGGACTTATTAAAAAGAACAGTTAAATCCAGAATTACAGCTCCAGGCAACATCAATGATCTGCAAACCGCCGTAGTCGAAGAATGGTAAAGACTGCCTCGAGAGACTACCTCTCTAGATAACATTATTCCCAGCATGCCTAGGCGAGTCGAAACTTTAATTAGGTCACGTGGAGAAAACACACGTAATTAAAATTTAGTTATTTTACCTTAAAAACAGTTTCCAACTTACTTTTTTCATTTTAGTTAATTACCTTCAGTAACCTTGAAATGTAATTTTTTACTAATGACGATTTTAATTACAAAATGTGGACCACGTGTGATCTTATTTTGATTTTAAAAGATATAATTTTTAAACAATAAAATATTTATATATATTTATTTTTGAAATAATGCTATAATCTTAAAAAATCTGTGCTTTTTTTGTGTTTCGCTAAATATGCCGGTATGTGTAGTACTTAATCACTATCCGTCGAGCCTTTTTATGCCTAATAAAATGAAATCGATTGCCACACTAATCGGCGACAACTGAATAGCATTTTACATTGCGCAATTGTCATCTGACAAACCCATTACCTCTAATATTAGAACAATCGGTACACGGGCTCTTAGACTTCAGGCCTATCGCTTGTTATTAGTCGCACTTTTCTATGTGACCACCGGCATCGAGGATTTGACGTTTTCTCTTAACATTTTTTAAAATATTTGTTATTGTATTTTCAGGTCTTTAGCACCAGCTACGAGTAATTCTGTCAAGTTAACGAGATTTTTTGATAAGGTACGTATTGGTTCTCTATGTCTTATGTCAATTGCTTTATTATTAATATCTGTTGGATTAATTGAATTAGCGCCACATATTCCTTTCACATTATACATAATACTACATTTTAGTAGATTTTCTTGGACTTTTCAGGTGATAGAACGACGATATTATTCAAGAGTGAGTCCTTTTGCCGACAAGAGGCGCATTCCACCGTACATAATGGCGACTTCAACTCCTTTGTCTAACAACAAACCTACACAGTACATGAGCCCACGGTTCTACCATATGGACTGACGCTATATGTGATGCTTTTACCTACTCTTGTATCATTCCATGTATGTATGTAAATTATAAAATACGCTATTATTATTATCAAACAAAATGTTTATTATTTTAATTCTTAATTTTTCAAGGATTCTACGTATTGTGTAAATAGCGTTACTATTTACATGATGCTTCTTTCGATTAGGGATACCAGGTTTAAAAACATGCATACAAACATCACTGGTGTAGCAAAACTAAAAACAAATTTATTTTCAGTAACTAGGTATGTAATTTGGAAACATGTAGGATGTAAATGTACATTAAATAAATAATCATGCAGAAATTTTCAATATTTTAAAGGGGTCTGTTAGATATTTACAAAGCCCAAATGCGGACGTAGTCAACTTGCAGGGAAGCGTCTTGTCCGTCGTTATGATCCAAGTTCCATGTTGGTCCCCAATCTCCGCGGGCGTTCCAGAAGTCACGTGGAGCCTTTTAAAACATAAATGAATGCATTACTTAATATATTTGACTGCACGTGTGTCTCGCTTAGTATCGTAATTCCAAAAAGTGTATGATCGATTGCCATAAGGAAAAACTGTTTGTTGTCTGTAAAGTCGGTTTACGGACGATAATTTTATGTGATAAGAAAACATTGATGAAAAATTACTTATTTTCAAAAGTTTAATTATATATACCTATAGGTATAATTAAACTTTTGAAAGTATGTAATACATCAATTTTTAATATACTTATTATATAATTAAAAATTGAATTATTATCACTGAATTATCATTAATTTGTATAAGATTTTATAAAGATTTTTGCTCTCGCTTTCACGTGGCACGTGACATTTTTTAGTGGTGTTCATCGATTTATAAGACGTTATCACATCAAAAAATAATTGAATAGTGTTTCAAGTATTGAAGTATTGACTGGCCTGTTGGTCTAGTGGTTAGTGACCCTGACTGCTAAGCCGGAGGTCGTGGGTTCGATTCCCACCCAGGACAAACCTTTGTGTGATGAGCATGATTGTTTGTTCTGTGTCTGGGTGTAATTTATCTATAATATGTATTTACAAAAAAAAAATGTATTTAAGTAGTATACCAGTTGTTTAGTACCCATAACACAAGCAAATATAATTGCTTAATTTGGGGCTAAATGGCGCTGTGTGAATGTGGTAGAATATTATTATTATTATTATTAAGTATGAGGTGGGCAGACAGCCTTTAGACAGTGCCCTTCACAAATATTGAAATCAGGTGCACAGAATACAGTTTATGCCATCGTAGGTACCTAGGCACATTTATTAATTAACGCCAAATATTGAAGTAGTTACTTCTTGTGTTGATGTCGTTGAGCACTTTTTTAAGTATATGATTGTCTTACCGTGGGTGATCCGTTCCACCAGGGTTTGGGCGAGGGGTTGGTAACACCATCAGGAAAGAAACCGTTGGTACCGCCCACAGCAACATTCATGATGAGATGGAACTGAAAGTATGGAATACTGGTATAAAATCTAGAACATTCCATTTAGTTGTAATCATAAAAATAGTCACGAAGTTTTCTTTCTTTATGGGGTAGGGGTTCTTTATATTATCATCCTGTGAGTGTGACTGTTTGGAAAATTACTAATAAAATGTTCCCATGGATTAACAGTGTGACTGGTTGGGATTTTTTTTATTAACATTATCCCAACCAGTGACAGTGTTAAAAATTCTCATTGGCCCGATAGCTACAAAAATTACCTCACTATGTCCCTTAAGAATTGAATCTGCCATAGTCAAAATAAATGTCAAGGGATTTATTAGTTACCTTCTGGTCGAATGGTGCCATTTTAGTGCCATAACGCCATGGGTTTTCAACATTATGCTGGTTGAAACCACCATATTCCCAGAAACCACCAGCGCCAGGTGTGGCACGGCCAATTTCGATGTCGTCAATGCTGAATCTCAGGAAGTCTGTACAAAGTTAATGACTGCTTTCAACATATCTACCTAATGCAGCATTCTTAATAAAACCAAGTTTTATAGAATTAGAGTAAATTTATATTTAAGTTTTAGAATACTAGCTTAAAATAATAAAAAAAATTATCATTCAAATACAAAATGTCGTATACTTACTTAAGTTTTAACGTTCTTCATAAGTTATTGTTATTTATTTTTGTTCGAGCATAAGTTACGGAATTGCTTTACAGAGGCGTCTACGCGCGGCCCTAACTCAGAAAGTTAAAATAATTTTTATTTACCTGGAGTCCACTCAAGTTGATATCTATGAAAATTGCTGTTGTAACCGTTAGCGTTCCTTCTGTGCCAGTTAGCACGTTCCCAACCATTTAAATCAGGGTAAGGGCCGTAGTGAAGAGTTGAACCAGCTTCCTGCGATTGAAAATATTTGTTTTACGTATTTTAGATTCCGATTGCTATTAATATAAGACATAAATGAGGTCGGAAACTAATATTTTGCAGGAATATGATGGATATATTTTTGAAAGAAAATTAAATTAGAGATTTATCGCATTATGCCTATTAGCGTTATGAGTAAAAAAGGGACTAAAATATTTAATATAAAGAAAAAACAAACAGCCACAATATAATGCAGCCCGTACGTTGATCACAGGTAGGCAATAGAGTATAATAACATGGTATGCACTAGGGTTATAAATACATAAATACCTATTTTACGTAATTTAAAATAAAAATTTTAGTTATCATAAACAAAATGATAATTACATGAGTGCCGATGTTGACACCGTTGAACAACATGTTGCGGTTGCCCCGAGACTCAACCAGATCGATTTCGCCAGAAGCGGGCCAGGTACCGTAGGCATTGAAAGCAGGCATCAACCAGATAGCTAAAAAAATATAACTGTTCATATTATACTATCAGGTATTTATTATAATGTATCGTAGAAGTTTTAGATACCTATAATTATGTACATATATTTTAACGTTTAAAATTAAAACCATGAGTCATCTGCATGATAGAAGATGATGTCTGTATCACAGAAAAAGAAGAGAAAGAATAAAAATGACAATATTAGTAAAAATGTTACTAAAAACAACTCCTTTCTCTTCAACATATAGATATTATTTGGTTTATAAAGCTAAATTTACCTGGCCATAACCAATCACCAGCGGGCATCTTAGCGCGCACTTCGACGCGTCCATAACGGAAACTGAAGGAGTTGACAGTGCGGAGACGAGCGCTCATGATAGGGTTCAAGATGTTGTTCGGGTTACCGGTACGCTCACAACCCCACCATTGTGGGTTAGTGCATCTGAAATCATACATATTATTTAGATTTTTTAAATCGTACACAAATATTTTGATCTAGAACGCACTAGATAAGTCATTGCAGGGTCTAGAAAGAATATAGTCTTTTTAACAGAAGCAAATCAAACAATACATAATACTTATGAACCGTTTAGTAATGGAAAATTAGACATTTCGCTTTTTTACTCCTCCAAAATTTGGCTCGTTTAGAGCCAGATCGGGCATCAAGAATTTCACTGTACCTAATTGCATCCATTATCAAATTGACTATACATACCTACCCGAGATTATGATTTATAGATAGGTTTTAGAATAGGCTAAGTAGTAGTTGACCTACCATATTTTCAAATATCAATTTTGCAACCATATTATTAAAATTAAATAGTTACTTATGTGTTTGCAACTCTTCATTTTATATATATTTATATAAAATGTTTATATCATGTTTATTGTATTTCATCCGATAATGAGCTCCACACGTAGGTACAATGAGCCAATTAGATTTATAGGCTACATACAGTAGGTAAATCGTTTTGTTTATCAAAATGTTGCTTAGCTATTATTATTTTCTACTGGACTGTACCTAACTACGTACTGTTCGATCGCCCGAACAACATGACAACGCGTTGAAGAATAGAACTGATCAGGAACTGAACTGTTTAAATTTTTTTTTTTTTTATACGACTAAGGTGACAAACAAGCATACGGCCCGCCTGATGGTAAGCAGTTACCGTAGCCTATGGACGCTTGCAACACCAGGAGCATCACTACTCTGTTGCCGACCCTGTTAAAAACCTTTTAACTCCTTTCTTGAAGAACTCCATGTTATAGTCTCTCGGGAAAACCTCGACGGGGAGCTCATTCCACAACCTTATCGTACGAGGGAGAAAGTTTCTCTGAAACCTCACTGTACGGGACCTAAGAGGTTCTAAGGTGTTCTAAAATGTTAATCTAGTATAAATTTATTGTAGAAAATTTCTACACTCTGGATTAATTCTGTCATTCGGTATAAGTAATCAATAAAGGTTCGCCCCATAGGTACAAATGCCGATCGCGTTTAATGACAATCCCAAAAATGAAACTTAATAAAATAAAAGCTACTGTTACCTGTCGGCTGGAGCACCACCTTCAATGTTCAAGACACCATGAGACAGAAAATGTTCACCAAACTTAGTTGAAGTGTACGTAGGACGAATGAATAAGAGACCACTATGAGTGAAGGAGTTTGAACGGTTGTTGTTGTAGTACTGGAACTCCCAGTTCTAGAATTAAAAAAAACGGATTTAGTAGGTAGGTGCAGCAAAAGGATGTGGTAGGTTTAGCAAAAGTTAGATTTACGGTAGGAGTATCTGCTAAACTATGGAGGTATTAATAGTTCTTTGTAGTTGTGAAAGCTAGTGTGGATATTATCTATTTATTTAGTAATGCTCTAAGTAACCAAATATTCTTCTCATAAATGATTTTACACTACCTATTACCTACCTACACACAGATTTTGCTTATTAACTTTTGAAAATATGTGAAATGTAAAGGGAATAGGAGATTATATAGATAATACTCACACCACCCCCAGCCAGGGTGTTTTCGTGCTCCCATTTTTCTAGATCAAACCAGTCAAACTCGTCAGCGAAGATTAAATCGCCAGAGCACACAGTTGAGGGCGCATGGGTGCCGCTGACCGCCGTTGCACTAGGAGTGCATGCCGCGCCGAGCGACGCGATCGCCAGAACCCCAACTAATACAGACCACATTACTGCAAAGAAAAGATCAGGTGCCTACATTAAATATTATTGAGAATGATATTCCTACTTAAATAGAGCCTAGCGTTGCGATCACAGACATATAACAAGGTTGCGAAGCATATAAATCGGCTACAAATAGCTATTTAAGAAGGATTTATACGGTAGTAGATCCACACTGGTTACAGCATGAATAGGCCGGATCGTCCGGAGTAGTACTATCCTCTCATAGAAGATCGACGTAAGAGTAGTAGTACCCATACTACTGCGTTTCGTTTGGTGAGTGTGAGTACCGGAGGTCCAATTGCCTCCCTTTCCTCTTTCCTCACCTTCCTCGTACCCTTTCCTTAGGTTAAGGGAATAAAGGAGGTGATTCCAGCCGTAGTTTGATAAATTAACTGACAATGTACCTACCTCAAAGTTTTTACTAGAATTAATTGCCTAATCAAATTTTAGAATTAAAATAAATATGAGTAGGTAATAAAATTATAATATTAGCTATGGTTTGCTATGGTATGGCTATATACACAAACATGGTGATATTCGAAAGCCAAGAAAAAGGAAAACTTAAAAATTTACTTTAAGGCGTGTTAGGAAAAAGTAGTTACTCATAAGCAAGAATTAGAGTAAAAGCAATCAAATCGAGATCTACCATGTATTTTTTTTTTATTTCACACGCTTGTATTTAATATCTTATAAAAAATATTAAATACTAGCCTCCACACTTACCGACTAAAATCCTAGTCAAAACTGTGCGCGAAATTCTTATCCGGTTGAATTTATAATAATCTGACAATATCGATAAATACCTACATGCAGTTTGTTTGGTTCCCTGAGTTAAGCACACACGCAAGCGATAAAGGGATAAGGGATTAAAAACAATTGATATCGTTATAAATACCTATATAATATTTACTTATTTTAAATGTTACGTTCCTATGGGGACTGCAAACCACGAATGATCTGTCGCAAATGTGGTCACATCTAGTATTTTGTGTAACTATAAACAAAGCAACGGATATAATATAATTTAACCTTTCTTTTTTGAACGCACTCGTAAGTAGGTAGAGGAACTGAGAGCATAAAATATAGGTTTATTATGTGCAGTACAAATTACCTACCATGCGGGCAGCAAGTAACTTTGTTTGGCACTGAAATTTTAATTTTAATCGCTCTAAGATCTTTGCCTAAACTATGTTTTTTTTACTTTGTAACTACAGTAAAGTTTTTCTGTTTTAAAAACTTCATGCAGTGTTTACTTTTTGTTTGTAGAAAAATATTTAAATATGTATCAATGCGCAAATGAGTCAAATGATCCAAAAGCAAGATGGGTAGCAGCTAGCAGCATCCTGTGATAAGATTATCACCATTGTGCTCGTACCTAAATCTGCCTGCCAATCACTGCCAAGCCGATAATAGCTAGGTCTCCTTTGTCCAGCAGAGGACATATTCTTATAGCTGAAATGATAATGATGAATAAATACAAGTCACTGTGGACTACGTTTTATAATTCCACCAGATTAATAATTATCATCTCTATAAAACGATATCAAAGTATGATTACCTAATTATATAATTAACAAACAATATTTTGTTTTTAATTTATACAATAGGTATCCTAGCTTTCCAGGGCGCGGTTTCAACCGCGTCTTTGCTTACTGCTCTGCTTCCGTCGGTAGTAGCGTGATGTTACATAGCCTATAACCTTTCTGGAGAACTGGTCTATCATACGCAGAATGAATTTTTCAAATCCGACTGGTAGTTCCAGAGATTAGCGCGTTCAAACAAACAAACAAACTCTTTCGCTTTAATAATAGGTAGTAGGTATATAGATACGAGACATGGAGTATTAAATCGCTAAGTGTTTATTAAGGTGACACAAAACTGGTCAAATACAATTGTTTAGTACAAATACAAGGAAATACTTATAGGTATTTGTAACTGTATTTTCTAAGACACGCTTTTCCTGTTAGTGACGGTATTTATTTGTTCATGATTGAACAAAAGAATAATTATTATATTATGTAGGTTAGCCTACGCCATAAATAGCATTTTACATTATGCAATAAGGTCTCTTATTCCACACCGACCAACTAAACTAAAATAGAATAGATAAAAAAATGTATTGGATTGACATAAGCTAACGCCAACGCCTAAATCAATCTCATACATTTTTTTAGATATTCTATGAATAGAATAGAAATCTTTGACACTTGTCGAAATCGAAACTCAGTAAGTAGGTACGTGGTTTTCTTTCTATCGAATCAACTACTCAAGTAAACCAATTATAGAGATTCGTATACAATTCCGAACGGAACAACTACTACTACAAACAAAAGGAAAGGAAAACAAAACTGACATCCAGAGCCATTATTTATTTTTAAAGATTTTTTATCATTTCTATTTTGTTTTTACAAATGAACGCTCACAAAACAAGTGAACGTCGTCACCAAAACAAATGATTATCGGAAAATGATCAGACATAAATATTAATAAAGTGCCTTTTCTTTATTAATAAAATATTAATAAAGAAAAGGCGCAAGCAGTTTTCGACCTTATTGACATTTGTCACAAGTTTTAGGTGTTAAAGCGTATGAATTTAAAAAAAATATGTAGTCTGAAAACTGTCAATAAGGTCGCAAATCGCTTGCACTTATTTTTTATAGGCACCATCGATATTTGATCATTTTCCGCTAGTCTTTCATTATGGAGATGTTAATTTGTTTTGTTGATGTCCCTAACCACCAAGGCAGTCTCTCTTTGTTCGTACATTAGAGTCACCAACATAATATTTAGAAACAAACATAGACAACCATAGTTGTTTCATCGTTACGAAACAAAATTGTTGATTCCATTATTTCATAACTGACGTACTTAATTCATATATTTTTTAGTTTTATTTAATCCATACTTCCATAATAATAAAAGTAACTCTGTCTGTCTGTCTGTTACGCTTTCACGCCTAAACCACTGAACCTTTAAATTTGGTATAGAGATAGACTAGACCTTGGGGAACAACATAGGCATATTTTTTATTGCGAAAAAATTACGCGAAGGCGTTGAAATAGGAGATGAAAATTTGTATGAAAAATGCGATAACCAAAAAGAGACAGATACTCCTCCATAAATGTTTGGGCCCAACATGTAAATGGATGAATATTGTGTCAATTAATAGTTAGTTACCAACATTCTTTAAAACTTCTAAATAATTTGGCAATCTAAATTACGAGTTAAAACATATTTTATGAACATGTTTATTTTCATTACCCGAGGTTAATCTACCAAATATCTCCACTGTCAACATTTTTCAGCATTTAACTTCAGGTTTCAAGATATTCTTGGTTAGACTTTAATATGTAATTGTGATATTATTAGGCAATTTATTAATGAATTGTTTTTCTTTCGGTTTAATTTGTATATTATTATCTTAATTTCCTATTGCTATAGTACAGATGTTTAATTATTTCAAAAACGTATACAAAAACAGGACGGGTACAAGGGCAGTAAATACGTAAATAAATTGATGGGTAATCGAAGGTTAATTGTTAATAGTAGTCCAACAACTAATAGTTTCATAACTTCAATACTTTTGCTTAGGTTTAGGAATACCTGATGAGGAAGATGAATAGAAAACCCAAGCTTTCAATGAATCACTGTGGGCAATTCCTACTTATAACTTTTATCTGGTGTGCAGTCCATTTCCTGGTGCCCGCTTATTCTTACTATGACGTACCTAATAGTTGCAATGTTTATGCCTTACATTGATTTGTATTTGGAGAATTATTTTGAATTACTTGGTTGTAACCGGTACCTTGGTAACCATTTTGAGAAACAATGTGCATGCACCATTTCTACTTCGAAGTAAAGTCGAAGTACAAATACTTCGACTTTATCCTAAATGAAAAATGAAATAGTGCATACCACAAGGTAAAGTGTTCTGTGTCCTGCCTCTGTTTGAATCTTCAAAAATAACACATCATGAGTCATGAAATGGTTCTCTTTGCAGGCGTAGGTACTAATAATATATAATACCTAATATTAAGAAAATGGTCTAATCCTAATGACCTTATTAAATATCAATGTTAATAAACTACTCTCCTTTTGACAGTGTAAATTGGGTAAATAATATAACCTGATGCACTATCAACAAAGATTAAAGTAACTTTTAGATAATAGTGTGAAATACATGAGATTAATATTGCAAAACTTAAGGCGTATTAATATACATAACTTTACAATTTTTCCTCGGAGGCAGGCAAATGTGTATAACATTCACCCAATGTATCTGGCGAGTTATGGCCTAGCTATATTGGGCTTCATGTAACAGAGGGGGAGCCCGTTGCCATTTACTGGGTACCTAGATAGGGTTATTTATTACAGAAAATTTCTCAAAACAAAAATTAAAGTATGTAGCTAGTAGCTACGTAATAATACCTATTGTATAATTCTATACGATAATAACACGCTTGCCTTTGAATCCCTTTTATAATGTTTTTGTTTACCTATACAACCTCCAAGTCGAATATCGATTGAATTTAAAAAGTGTTGTCGAGATGACATGTTCTGCAACCACACGCTCTGTCAAAGTTTCAATATGCGTCTCGTAAGGATTAAGCCAATGTAACATTCAATTCAGTAAACAATAAACATGGAAATTTCAAGTGATTTACATTTAGAAATACATAATACGAGCAATTGAATTATAGGCCGTGAAGGTAACCATGTTGATGACACTCATAAAACGTTTTTTAACAACCTTCTACTAAGTGGATGTATAACGCTCGTAAAAATTTATATTGGTACTTACATGATTGCAACAACAACGCTAATAACAAAATTTCAATCTTGTGAGTGGCCTCAAGCAAGTGCAGCGTCTTACTATTTACCTAATATCAGTGCGGTTGACTTTCTTGATCATTGCATTAGGAGGTAGTAGGAACCTATCGAATCATTAGTTTTTATTATTAGGGGAGCGTTTACCTAACATATTTCATACCTATACCCACTGTAAATTGTGCTTATATCTGCGTAGAATAAGTATACTTACTGCACACACTAGAAGCTACATTCCACATGTTTTTGTCTTGAGCAAAGGCAAGCATTATAATAAACCTTAATGCCGTAAACACATTCATGCCTGTCGATTGACCAACTCGAGGCGACGTGTGAGGATTATGGGCTAAAGTACTTTAGTTCAGCTCCCATAATGGCGGACAGAGATATCTTGCCCAACATAGTACCTACAGGCATAAGTACCTATAAATAAAGGTACTTATGTATAGGCTATTATATATGACACTATAGGAGTACCTCTTCGGTCTAACGATCGTACGTAAATGTAACTGTTGAACAGTTCACTGGTTCGTTTCCAGTATAATATTTATTTTTTTATCAAATATATCTTACTTGCAGCTGGAAGTTACATAATTGGGCATTGTCTAGGTAAGAATTTGCCTTGCAGATTAGACCCAGCATCTGGTACCTATATAAGCCTAAGTTCGGTGTATATTTTTTCAGAAGGATCACAAGAAAAAACCTCAAGTTTTCACGTGATTCCACCAGTTAGTCATTGTAGTTGAACTACAAGAAACGATTCTAATAACTAAATTATTTACACGCTATTTCAGATGGCAGTGGCAGTTAAATTACTGGTCCGACAGATCAGTCCAGTATTAAGATATATACCGCCGGGCAGTTGCAACATCTTTTATTTAACCGGTCGTTTTTCAATTGCATCTGAAATAAGAGCACAAACTATATTAAATTATCATGTTACACCAGACTATCACAGTTTACCTGTTATATACAAACAACTGGAGCCGCAGCGTAAAGGCTGCGGGGATCATAAACTAGTACAAAAATCTCAAAGTTTTCAGGGCTTACAAAAGTCGTTTAACTTTAAGAGAAAAACCCTATCTGAAGATAATCCAAAGAAACATAAGAGAAGAGTACCCAAATTGATCCTAATACAAAATCCTTTTACATGGTTAATGATCAAAATAGATTTTAGTGTGCTAAGAAATATATGGGATCCCACTTTTCATGAAAAGGAATTTAAATATGGGACGAAACAAGTAGGTTTTTTTATTACTTAAAGAACAAATCGCACTTTTAATAAAGATAAAATAATATTACGACACTCACTCAACACTCTTCCAATGAAGGTGCGAAATGTCTGCACCTATACAACTCACATGGCTCACCTGCCATTATCTTGTAGTGCACCGCTACAAACATGTAGTTAAAATCACGACCATACATCCTGTTACCTATATATGTAATAATTTACTCATACGCAATTTATATTAAGTATACTGAGGCTCAATGAAACGATACTTCGCATCTTTGAGATTTCGACTCTGCTACTAAGAATCTATTAGACAGAAAATTTATCTATGCTAGTTTTACTTCTGACCCGAGGTCGGAATCGGGGGTGGCAAACTAAATGCCGTTCTAGATTAGCCAGATAGAGTTCGTCTTGGTGAGTTGAAACTGCTTCTCGTTGGGAAGTTACAAGGTAGCAGGAGAGAATTTTACGACGTGATTTTGGGTATCGATTAACTACAACAACCTCATAAAGCAATCTTATCATACTTTGTCTCTATCCTTAAGAAAAAAACATAACACAAATTGACATTAAAACAATACTGCTTTAAAAGGTAGTAGTAGGCCCCCTGGCATCGCAGGCCAATCAAAGTATAAGTGCAATATAATCAATATAATTATTAAATCTTAAGTAGAATGTAATTCAGTAATCAGATAGGTAAATAAAATTATAATCCCACGATAACTGTGTAAAAGGACTTTAATCGGATAAATAACGAGGTATGAAAATGTACGAGTAAGGGCAATTTAATGCGTCAATGATTAAATTTAATATTGCTTAAACCAGTTTCAAAGAAATGCATATAGTAGGTAAAGTTTTTACTTATTCATAAAGAACAGGCAGGCTGTCTAAAATACCTATGCGGTACCTGAAGAACTTCGTATGCTTTACGTTATGTACCTACATTATCAGTTTCAATAACAGTGACAATCTCGATTCTAAGAATTGAAATTAAAAATTCTCGCCATATATCCATATTACATAAATAAGTCAATTCATGACATTCATCACGGACCCACGACCACCTTGTCAAGAGTGTGCGACTGATTGAGACTTAAATAAGTGCTACTGAAATACTACGTAATACTCTTTTCAGGCTATATCACGGATAACACATGTGATTAGCTCCGGACATTACGCTGAACTTAATGGTTTGCTGACCAAGGCTGCTCGCCTAAGCTTAATGCGCGAATTGGAAAGGAATTGGGGCGAGAAGCAGCGATCTCTGTTAGCGTTAAGCCATGATGATATACAGATTTCATCCCCGAGAAAGGTGTACTTTATAAGAATTGGAGGTATTACCATGTGCTTGTTTTCACTTCATGTAGGTATTTAATAGCTTTCCGCGGCGCGTTTTCATCCGCGTCTTTGCTTACTACTCAGCTTCCGTCGCCAGTAGCGTGATGTTACATAGCCTATAACCTTTCTCGAGAACTTGGCTATCATACGCAATTTTTTTTTAATCCGGTTGATAGTTCCAGAGATTAGCGCGTTCAAACAAACAAACAAATTCTTCCGCTTTATATAATAGTAGGTATAGATATGATCTACAAATTCCTCCAATGACTAAAAGTTGTAAATAATTTAGGTAAGTTGGGATTAAATAAGATAATAAAAATATAAGTGCTATATCATTAAGTAGATAAGTATGTAGATACAATTTTAACTTCAAATCTCAATAATTGATTTGATAGTAATGATCACACACGGTTCATTTGGGTGTGTAAATTATGATTGATTGTGAAATAAATCGCATGCTCAGTGGAATAAAAGCATAAAACAGTAGATCATTCTCGGAAATTTTGAATCTTAGTCGAATTAGCTTAAAACTAAATTATCAGTTTGACGAATGTAATTTAATTTCCTTTTCCACTAATAAAGTAGTATTATATTGTACCTTTGTATTACTAAGATATGGTTTTTAACCCCTCGTTCACCTGGGTCGACTAAGGACTAAGGAAAATCGTCAAATCAAGTGATTTGACGATTTTCTCAGCGAACAAGAAACAACAATGACAGCTTGAAATATGGTTTATTTTAAGGTTCATATTAATAATATTAGTGTGTTGTTGTTTACAGAAAAGAAATTTTGCGATGTTGATATGGCGTTTTTGGCACTAAAATGGACTCCCATAAATAGAATAGATGCCCTACTATTTACCGAAATATTCGCACGGTTTCATCGTGAGTACACACCGCATAGTATTCCCGAATGGACAATAGCCTATTTCAAAGTCACTCGGTTTGAAGTTTTACGTCGATGATAAAAACATAACTTGTAATTGACTTTTTTAGATTAATATACATGTTGGCAGATATAGGAACTGTTTATTTTTATTCGAAAATCGCTATTCGCATGATGAAAATTTCACAAATTAAGTATGTACTTAACTTCCGTCATTATTTTTCACCTATCTTTTTTCATAAAGAAAACAACGGCAGCATTAATATTGCTTTGCAAATGCTTGCAAAAATTTGCGTTTCTTTCGGTAGAATTTCGTCCTTGACTAAGGTGATATTTTTACTTCTAATAATGAAGCTTGTTGACGTTTGCTAACTCTTTAATAGCCTGATTTTAAGCTAAAATTCGGCGAAGCGGTGCTTAATTTTGCATCTGCTTTAGAACACTAGCCATAATCTGCTCCACGTAACGGGATGCAACATCTTTATCAGTATAAGTGTATAATCTATGATCTATACTTTCATAAGGTACTTACTTATATTTTCATACAAACTGAAATATTTAATTGCATACAATGGAAAAATGTACAGCCACGTGTTTGTATACTTTTTGTGCAGTGCCTTTTAGAGTCTGAAGACTTTTTGGGTACCTACACGATCTGATTTGAATGTTTTGCAAAGCAAGACGACATGCATTGTGTAAAGATTATTGCGAAAACAGTTACGATTGGTTTTCTTTATTAGATATTGTTCAATGTTAGACAATGTTCATATACCAATGATTAATTATACATATTTACAAATTAGAAAAATAAAACCAAGTAGGTATAAAAAAAGTGAGATATCATGCTATGTAGTTCAAGGCTAAGCTCACTGGATGTAGATAAATATCAATGGCACGGATAAATAGGTTTATGAAGGTGGGTTTTGTAATGTCTTTCTAGGATCTTAGACAATTTATTTTTATAACAGCGTAAGTATCACGATGATTTCATCGCAAAAATAGAACTGCTGCTCAAAATGGACAAGTAACTTTTTTTAAATTACAGTTGTTCCATCATATCCCTTACTATAGTAATTTTTTTCTTTTTATTTCTTTACACGGACAATAAATAACTTAAAAATTAAGATATTTTTTTTTATTTGATGTGAAAAATATAAATACCGACCAATTTTTTTTTACTTTCGCATCGTAAATGAGCCGGATTAGCTACAAGCATGCTATCACACTTAACATTTTATTCGCCAAAGTAAAACAATATAAAATAATATTTATAAATTCGTTATAAATCTAATAGTAGCGAGTATGGGTTTTCGAGATAGTTCTTCAGGTAATTGGAGAAGCGTGCCATGGTTACTCCGTCTACGACTCTGTGATCCGCTGAAAAGCTTATTGTAAGTATGTGCGCTTTTCTGACATTGCCCTCTGCGTCGAACCTTGGCAATATCTGTAAGAAGTTAATATACAAATAAACAGTTGTATAATAAACCAGAGACCCTAGACAAGTGGTAAAGATTTATATTCTACTAGCGACCCGGCTTCGCACGGGTACAATGCTAATACTAAATATAGTACAGAATGTCTTTTTATGTATACAATGTTCACAGTTTTTTTGTCATTAGACAATACAAACATGTTTTCTTCAGAGGTTACTCTTGAAAGAGCGAAATATAATTATTGGCCATGTGAAAAACACTCAGCCGCAACCGCTATGACCCTGCATTTTAAATCTGTTATATCTTCGCAAATATTCATTTAAATTATATGCTGTAAGCGTTATAGATCAAAGGACGTCCTTTGATCTGTATTAAATGCACAATGTATTTAAGGTACTTAATTGGCTAAGGATTAATGTTGTATTGCTTAAAATCGTATCGTAAATAAACCATTATTTCTCGTAAAAAGTAAAATTTGCAATCCAACTTCTGCAAGCCTTCGCTGCCCCCCTTGAAATGTCCTGATGGATCGCTGGCCCATGAGCCGCAAGAGAAAGCAAACTTGCTTGTAGAACTCTATGCGGCTAACTTCCGAATCGAGGACCGTGGCTTGCACCCGCCGACTATACCTAGCTGCGACTCCGTTATGCCTAATATCCGTATTAGGCATCGTGATGTCCGTGCGGAACTAAGGTCGCTCGATGTCCGGAAAGCCAGCGGATCGGATGGTATTCCATCGGTGGTTCTCAAGAAATGTGCAGCGGAGTTGTCTCCTGCATTGACGCGCCTGTACCGCCTATCTTATTCCTCGGGAAATGTGCCGGAGGCTTGGAGAGAGGCGAATGTTCAACCGATTCCCAAAAAAGAGGATAGGTCCAAGCCAGGCAACTATCGATCTATAGCTGTCACCTCAGTTTTCTGCAAGGTGCTTGAGCGGGTTATAAACTTTCAACTAGTCCGCTACCTAGAGGTTCAGTCGTTAATTAGTGACCGACAATATGGCTTCAGGTCAAAACGGTCTACGGGTGACCTTCTAGCGTATATCACGCACCAATAGGGTGAAGCTATGGACAGGCATGGAGAGTCCTTGGCCATCAGATTTGACATAACCAAAGCCTTCGACAGAGTTTGGCACCGTTCGCTTCTGTCCAAGCTTCCAGTATATGTTCTGCCACCCCAGCTGTGCAACTGGATTGCTGCATCCCTGCATGAGGGCCGCATTAGAGTCCTTTGTGACGGATCGGCCTCCAATTACTTGCAGGTCAACGCTGGAGTGCCCCAAGGGACCGTCCTGTCGACCACCCCGTCTTCTGCATGTCAATGACATGTTTTCCCTTGGCAACATTCATTGCTATGCAGATGATAGTACAGTGCATGTGTGATATCTCCGACATCCTGTGGCTAAACAGACTGACATCGAGACAAACCGCCTAGAACTTGTCGCTGAGTTCGACCACGTCTTATATCGCATTTCTACATGGGGTTGTGAGAATTTGGTCGAGTTAAATGCCAAGAAAACACAGGTGTGCGCGTTCTCTGCAAAAAATCTTCGTTCCTTTCTCTTTCCTCTCTTCAGAACACAGCGTTACCATTACAGGATAGCCTTAGTATCCTGGGTATGGACGTTAGCCGAGATATTAACCCCAAAAATTACATCGAGTGCGTCATTAAAACCGCCTCCTGTAAACTCGGGAGTCCTGAACAGGATGAGGCAGTACTTCACGCCCGAGCAGTTCTGTCTTCTTTATAAGACACAGGTTCGTTCCTGCGTAGAGTACTACTCTCATCTTTGGGATGGCTCCCACAGTACTTACTGGATGCACTCGATAGATTGCAGCGGCGAGCAGTCCGTATTATCGGAAGCCGGGAGGCCACTAAGAAACTTAAGCCTTTACAGCTGCATTTTGTGCCAATGACCGTCTTCTATCGCCTTTACCACGGAGAGTTCTCTGAAGAACTCTTTAAATTAATCCCATCCCCTCCCTTTTTATCCAGAACGACAAGTGCGGGACAAAAGTGCTACCCTTTCATAGTGGAATCTAAATGGTCTCGAACCAAACGGTTCAGCACTTCGTACTTTTGTCGCTCAATTAAAGCCTGGAACTCTTTGCCAGCGCATGTGTTTTTTAGCTAACTTTGATCCTGGGTCTTTTAAGCGGGTGTGAAAAAGCATCTCACCACTAAGCCGCCGTGTTGGAGGCCACCATACCAGTAGTTTGGCTTTTGGAATGGTGTCCGCCACTGACTGCTTACCATCAGGCAGAGTGGAGTCACTTTAGTAGGCCAATATAAAAAAAAATGTATATAAAATGTTTATTGTGGGTTAAACTTCCTCTTGAATCACTATCTATATTGAAAAACCCGCATCAAAATCCGTTGCCTAGTTTTAAAGATCTAAGCATACATAGGGACAGACAAACAGACAGAGAGCGGGACGCGACTTTGTTTTAAACTAAGTAGTAATTCATAGAATAGAATAAAAAATGTACAGAGGCCCTAGACAAGTGTCAAAGATTTCTATTCTATTCATAGAATAGATAAAAAAATGTATGAGATTGACATAAGCGTTGGCGTTAGCTTATGTCAATCAGTACATTTTTTAATCTATTCTATGAATAGAATAGAAATATTTGACACTTGTCTAGGGCCTCAGGATTGACATAAATCCATCGACAATGTTGGCGTTAGCTTATGTCAAACCCATACATTTTGTCCTACTACTTTTACCAGATCGACGGTCCAGCATGTGTAGAGACCTATACACCATACGCTATATTAATTTTGAAGCTTAAATTTCTAGCCGGCACATGTGTTAGCAATTTTAATTTAATTGTTTTTCTGCCATTACCTGAATTTTTCCTAAAGCGCCAATTGCAACTTGTGGTGGTAAGATTATGGGCTTAGTGTACGTGCCTCCAACCTGTAAAATAAATTATAATACATGTAATATAATTTTAAAGTGTGAATGAAGCTTCATTATAGTTTCAGTAGTTAGTGACATGAGATCATACTATACATTACAAAGCTATAACATTTTAATTAGGTACTTAAACATCATGTAGCGTAGCGTACGTAACAGGACACGTCACATTTTCAAAAAGTGTTTGCCATATAAATAAGCACATAAAAACTAGAAACATAAAAAAAAGAATAAAATCTTTTTAAGTCGTTTATTCAAATCAACTATAAAGTGTCAGGATTTGTTCAGGTCACCCATAGAGACATCCAACTTGACTTAACGACGTTATCAACTTGATAGTAACCGAAACCGACTTTTAACGTGCCCTCCGAAGCACGGAGAGGCTCAGAACAATTATCACTATGCGGTCACCCATCCATGGACTAGCAGCACTCTATGTTGGTTAACCCGCTAATCATTTACTGATCAGTGAGCGCAACGAGCTACCAGCGCCTTCAATCGTTTATTAGTGTTTAGCGGTTTGGCGCCTGGCGGCATGTTGTGCTTGCATTGCATTCTCGTTCGCAAAAAAACTGGTGTGACTCAACGGGATTAATGGAACTACAGGGATCGTCAGGACAAGGTTCTAAAGAATAAAAGTCACTTACTATGCCAATATTTGAGATGGTGAATGTGCCACCGGATAATTCACTAAGTCCTAGTTGCCCCTTTGCTCCTTTCTCTTGTAGACTGTTAAGATTGCGTGCGATTTCCAATATCGTTTTGCTTTGTACGTTCTGGAAAGATGAGAACAAACGCATTATTTCCATGTGCGCGTTTATTATAATATTAGGTGCTTTGCTTGGTGGTTCACGCAAATACTTGCGGGAACCACTTGCGGGAACTAATGGACTGTTGTATTCTCTTGTTTTAAGATGGGTAGGAAATAACAAAAAAAAATATTAATTTTTCCAGTACTTAGCAGGTAACAGGTAGCATTGCTAGAGCTCGAGTGGGATATTGCTGTGCAATTTGCGGAGGATAGACGCTAACGCAAGGACAAGGATTACTTTGTATGTTAACCCTTCTAAGTGACGAAATGCAAATATGTGCTATGTGTCGTTATTCATAATGAGCAGGGAGTAACAATAAAAAATATTAAAATACCTACCTTAATAACTGGTACGATTAATCCGTTGGGGGTGTCCATTGCAACGCCGATATTATGACTTGCTTTGTAGATTAATTGCTCACAAACGTTATCCAGACTGCTATTTATTATTGGTAGCTGCTCAAGTCCCAAAGAAGCCGCTTTAATTATGATAGGCATGTAGGACAACTTTACTCCGCGCTCCTTTGCTATCTTTTTCAATGATTCACGCGATTCAACTAACTTAGTTACGTCATATTCGTCACAATATCCAAAGTGAGGGATTTTCTGTAAAAGATAACGTAAACGATGTAATCATTTTATTACTAGTGATTTAAACTATTTGTAAGACTCTGGGCCTAAAGTAATATTGTACTAAATTAAAGGTTTATGCCGTTAGTTCTGTGGACTAATTCTGTTCACAGAACTAGTGGGAACCACAAGTCTCACTAGTTCGGTTCAGGATGTTGCTTTTGCCAACAGAACTAATGAGAGTAAAAAAAGTCCTACTAGTTCTGTGAACTGAACTACCTACTAAACTCATTGATATACTATCAATGACTTAACTAGTGGGAATAAACAAATACCTAATCCGAAAATCTATTAGGTGTTGTAGAACAAACATAATATTTTTTATCAAAATTGTGAATCGGGGTGGACTAATGGTCAAGGCACCCTCACTTTAGTACAAGCAGCATTCTAAAAAGAATTCCTTCGGCCACATTGGCAACTAATATGCAACCAGTTATTAAAAAAGAAGAAATAATCTTGCTACGCAACTACTTAGTTGCTCAAAAAGAATGGGGTAAGTAAGTACAATTGTGATTTTTTTAGTTTACCTAGACCATTGTCCATACGGTAAAGGAACACTTCGACATCGTGATCGTAAACAACTCGTCATAAGCTATCGGAGGGGCACAGCAAGATGAAAATTGTTGAACAGGCGTCTCATAATGAATTTGAAATTCTTTCTTTCTTTAATGAATATTCATACTGAGCTTACGAACTATTCTCTTACCATTGCCTCGGTCATTGACTTCACCATAGCTCTCAAGAAACCAGTGACAGGTACTACTTTGTCTTCCAACAGATCTTCCACTTTGGCTTTTGCTTCAGATACAGGTATTTCTATTGCTCGTACAGTGCTTACATTGGGTACATCATTTGATCCGTCTGAATTTATATTCAAATGTGCTAGCATGTCTTCTTTTAGTACCCTTCCATTCCTGCCAGTTGCTTTTACTGTACTTAAGTCAACCTAGAACAATGACGTACAAATATTATTCATATTGTAATATTGTTATTAATCATATTGTTATACTGTTTCTTGTGATAATAAAATTATTTCATAGTATCGTTTATATTTTTCACTACGAAGGCGTTGATTTTGTCGAATCCGTAGTTTGAAAAACATTCGGTGATTTTAGCAAATGAACATCAATGGCTAATGATAAGTAGCTCTGCAGCCAGTTTAAAACAAGTATTATTTAGCTATCTTTTTCTATGAGGTCTCTGTACTTTGCTAGAGGGGCTAATCATTTTGTAAAACGCAGGATTACTATTTGTGCATTGTAATTAATAAGCTACAACGTTGCACTAGCTGCACGAAGAAAACTTTTTGTTGTCAGTATACTTCAGTCATTAAAGAATTATAGAGTTCGAGAGCGAGTAACTTAGCAATTCCTTTAGAAACATGTTTAGTGAGAGTGAGAGAGTCCCCTGCCTTAGGAGGTGAGTCGAAGGAGAGGGAGAGATTTTAAGTTCCCGAAATTGTCCCAACTCTAATAAATTGTTCCTTGTAAAATCTTTCTTAGATAGCTGCCAGTTGGAACACGAATGTGAGCTATTAATCTTCAGTATTTAAAAAATAACAAACCATATGTTTTTAAAATAAAATTAATCATTCTAACTAACTTTGAACTGCGCAGCAATCCTTCTCACGGAAGGAGTTGTCAAAACTTTTATTCTTTGACTTTTGTCTGCCACTGGGATTTGTGCACTGGTTGCTGGTGTTTCTATATGTGCCTCTGCACCACCTGAAAAAAGATTTTGAATGTAAATAATGGGTCTTGCAATCGTCAATCGACTGCGTCTGTATGTTTAAGCTCTGAGGCCTTAAGTATATTTTAATTGGATCAAAAAGGGGTTCAGTGGTCAATAGGAATTCTCAGCGCCATCTTAATTAAATATAAATAAAAAAAATCCTATTTGGTTGCATCTAAGCTATTTTAATTGCGTTCATTCCAATCCTGATGATTAAAAAGCTTAAACAATTTTTCGATTGAATTGCCTTTTTAGCAAAAAGTAAATACCCATCTAAAAAGTATCTGTTCGTATCATCTGAATTAATAACTTTAATCTATAACATGAAGTTGTAACAATGTTCATAATGTTGTTACTTTTAGACTTTAATTTCATAAATTTTACGTACGTTTGGATTGTTATTAACTTTTGGTACCAACCTTCATCACCTTCGACGTCAATATCAACAAGTGGTTGTCCAACAAATGCGGTGTGATCCACTTCATGATGAAGTTTAGTCACTACACCGTCATATCGGCTTGTGATGGTTACAGCTGCCTTATCACTCTGGACCTCACATATATTGTCGAATTGTTGCACCTTATCGCCGACTTTCACGAACCTGAAGTGGTTACATTATTAAATTGTTAATATCATCGTTATCCGTCTAATCAATAGTCGCACACTTCATCTCACGAAAATATGTAAAAATATGTGACATAGAACTCGGCCGCCTTATGAGAGAGGATTGAGTAAAACCTCCATAGGCTGCTTGAAGTCAGTCATAAGTAAATAAGTATATCTAATACCTAGGTTACAGAAAATTTAGGTGTACCTAAGTAGTAATAGTTTACAAAATTTAATTATCACATTAAAATATAATAAAATCTGTCATAGTTACTAAATAAGTTTATTAGTTTCCTCTAGCAAATATTACATCATGCTTGTATGTTTTGATACTATAATAACACGCTATCTTCATAGATAATGTACCTTCGCTAAACATTTAGGTTGAAATGTGTGTTAAACTCAATGAGAACTTTGATCTTATTTTCTATGACAATTACATTAAAAATCCAGCTTATCTTTTGAAATGATGAAAAAATGTGAATATGCCATTTGTATAACCACCCTCTCTATTTCCGTAGATGCCATAAGTCTGCTATCAGGATATAGGCAGAGCATTACTCGCTTAAAAAAAGTAATTTTGATCTCAAGATGTTCTTACCATTCCTTTATAACGACTTCTCTGATGCCCTCGCCGATGTCTGAGAGTTTGAAAGCGACAACTTTGTTCACAATTTGAGTGGTGTGGAACTTTCTGCGCCGGATAGTTATATCTGATATATTGCGTTTTAAAACGTTACTCGTGCACTGTAATCGTTGCCTTTCCTTTAAAGTAAAATTAAAATTTAGTTTTAAGTCTCATTTTCTTATGGATAAGATGATATATGATATGAATGCTAACATTTTATATCAAGTAATAACGTTATTGTCGTAGTTTGCTCACAGAATTAAATAAGTACAAACATTGCAATGTATTCATGTTATTTAATATTATTTAAGTCAAAGTCAAAGAATTTATTTCATTTTGATCATAAAGTATGATGCTCATGAAAAATCAACATTACATGAAGTCAGCCAATTGACCTACAGCCAGTTCACTAACGAGGTAGAGCTGTGAGAAGAACTGGCAAGAAACTAACCGATTTATATTGTAATGTTGTGTTGTTTAAATTGTTGTAAATCAATTTATATTGATAGCATGATTATGGCTCATTTACATGTGGGCTTTAACATGAAGTACCTAAGCTGCTAACTGCCATAAATTATTTTTTACTGACAAGAATATCTCTGAATCATACTTATGTAAGTCGTTGTTTTTCTCTCTGTTTCTCCGCTAATTTCTTGTAAACCACGCATCGGATTTTGATACAATTGTTACTGTCGTTTAGAGCATTTCCTTCGAAAGGCTTAAACGTATGCAGGGTTTGGCATAAGTAATGGATAACCCTGGAGTTGAGAGTCCTAGTGTCGAGCTTCTTACTACTTGCTCTATTTAAAGAACCTACAATATCGTACCTAATCATATCAATAAATCACGAATTTTGTTATATTTTCATTATTTTTTTTTTATATTTTGTGCATCAGTGTCATCATCATCAGTCAGAACGGACTTGTTTATAAAGTAAGTTCGTGTTGTTCGGGTCGTGTTAGTTAGTAATTTTGTTATGCTAATATGGACAGTCACACCCTTACTGGAAGAGACTTAGGTAAAATTAAAGGCATTTTGGATTTTTTAACTTTATGTCCACAGAAATAAACTTTGTGTAAAGCCACACAAGATACCTAAACATTGTCGAAAAGACATGCTTTGCCATAAATATGGTTATTCGTTATATTGTTTTTGTTCATGCTGGATTAGCTTAGTTGTAAACTATAAAAGATGAGGATACCTACACAGGCCGATACATCTTGACTCTGTTGTTTAATCGAAAACAAAAGTGGAGAAACCAGCCATGGGCTATTTTGCATAAAGATTCGACAAACTAGACGAATGAGTGCCTATTTAGGTATTTATTTTGAAACTAGCGCCTCTGCATCACACGTGGGTACTAATAGGTAATGATTTTACTATAATATTACAGATCGTTGAAATTAATCGGTTTTCTTGACTTTATAATCTATGCTTGTGGTGTTATACTTATAAACCTTCCAAAAGAACCTCTGTCTATCCTTATCAAAAACAGTTTCGTGGTTTAGGATACCTATTATGTAGATATAGGTATACGTTCTATGATTATGTTTTCTAATACAATGATGATCACACTCACTTAATCTACCTTTATTATTTCTTTATCACACAGTTGGTATCAAAGAAATCAGTTTACGCTTGATAAATCCTTGAGTTTGACGGTAAGTAATCGTTTTATAATGTACCTACCCCGATAACTTATCTAGTAACTATACGAAAAATAATATTTTGATTTGTAAACGTCACTGATATGAAAAAATTATATTCATTGTTTAACTTTTACTAACGGCTTAAAGAAGATGTTCCAAATCATGTGATTTGGACATCTTCTGTACCGGCGCAGGTCACTTTTATTGGTTGTGTAGTTTTGAATTAGGCAAATTGAGTAGGTTGTAAGTTGTTTGTTAGATTATTTACACCTACACTTAGGTACAATTAGAGGTAGATATTTCAAAAGTACCTAATTAAACATTTAAGGTCAATAGGTACCGGCGTTGAAGTAGGTACCTAATTAGTAACAGTTAAGTAGGTATTATATTAAATTTATGAACCCATGCATTTTGAAAGAATTTATTTGCTTAGTTTGCTAAATTAGGTAAAAGATGGAGGATATCATGCCCTCATTAAGTAGGTAGGTATCTACTATGTAATGCCAGTCATCTTCGTATAATGTAGGTATCTATGTATAAATAGTTAGTGTTATCACTATCAAACACATTCAATTAGGTAAGTATGTGACTTGATAACCTAATTTGTCTCACTACGTGCCTAATTTTAATTAATAGCCTGGAATAAACCTACTAAAATATGCCTGATTATAATTACAAATTAGGTACGTACCTAATTTGTACTTATAATCAGGCATATTTTAGTACCTAATTTGTTCATAAGTATTCGAGACATATCACAGTGATACCTACTACAGTTCAAATCTGTTGCATGATAAGCATCGTGGATTGTTTACTAGCATGATTAACATTATTGAAATACGAAACATGATTTTAGAAGCGCCAAAATAATATCAAATTCACTTACAGTTTGCATCAAAACACAAACAACACGACAAGTGTTTACATTCTTCAAATTCACTACACATTTTCTCATTAAAAATAACATTATAACTTTTTAAGTTATGAATGAAATAATATTTAGTCGGTGGTACAAGATTAGATACGTAGCAGTCCGGCGCTCCTTACTTCGGTTTAACAAATACTACTGAATGTTATCAACTCATTATCAGCGAGTCGGGCCACGGCGGCGTGCATTGATTAACATTTTAAACAATATTAACATAGTCCAATGTTAAACGGACGACCTCACAGACAATGTCAAGACGAACATTAATACAATAAAATAAAGAACAGCTAACTTAAGCTTGTATATACATTATGCAAATATGCGTTTCCCCCTCTCTACCACGTGCCGCTTTTATACCGGTCTTGATTCCTCCAGTGTCCACAGAGTATATTTATACGGGAACCAGTGTCTGTCCGTAAACACACAAGTAGGTATGTACAGTTATCTTATAGGTAGGTAGTGTCCATCCTTCCATTTCGTGGCCTGGAAATCCCGATGCGAAATAAAACTTGCGGGAAGAATGTTATAACAAAACGTGTGCGTTACCCCAGCAAAATGTTTATAAAAATTGTGCTGAGAGGTGAGAGTATAACAGATAATTAGGTAAGTGTGTATTAGGGAGTAATTTGTTTGCCTATAGCAAAATTTGTTTGCATTAAGTAAGTAAGTAAGTATGTATAGTTTTAAAGTTATACGGGAAAAACAGATTTTGCTGGAGTAATGTTTCTTTTTTTACTGTTTAATTTATTGTTTTTGATGTACTTAACTTTCTTATTAGTCGTAATCAAAAGCTGATATTAAAAGGGTAGATAGTAGATGGACCATATTAATTTGTTTATATATACTATGTTACCCTGCTTTATGGGAACTGTGTATTTGATCACTTAAATACGGCCAATAAAATTTCATCAAATTACTCTTATACTTATAATATCTTCATAATGAGAAAAGTAACACAATCTAAATTTACTTTGATTATTATAGGTGTACCAAGGGTACATGTTACAGCTTTTTGAAGTTATACTTCTTTTGGCGCGATTGGAAAAAATGATGAGAGTGAATTTTTACGATGCGCGCGCACACCGACAGAAAAGAGCAACACCCTGAAGTTAGTTGCGAACCTTTTACAACCTGAAGTTAGTTGCGGATTCTTGTGTGTCGTATCAGTACAAATAATCAGTGTGAATAAATAAAAAATATATTGGCGTTTATATCAATTCAATTATATTTATGACGGTGATAGATCTTTTTTATTGATCATTTATCAGTAAAAATATTTATTTTGAATATTAGTGGTAAAAGTGGTTTTTATATACTGTTTTAAGGGCATTTATAGATTTGAGGTTAACTGTCGGTATGTATAATTTATTTATATTGCAAATTATAAATTATTACATTTTTTTTTTGTTTTCTTTTATTTTAATTATATTGTTCCGCCAAAGAAGTATAACTTCTTACGTGCGTACATGAGTACACACACTCTTTTTTATTTTATTCTAAGTAAGTGTACTAGTTTACTTGCATATTAGTTTTATTCTGATTTTTTGAACCATTTATTTACGTTGGTGTTTATCAAACATATCGAAAACTTTTGATTAAACAAATTCAAACAAATTATTTCTATCAGTAGTATTTTTTTCAAGCTTCTGCGTCGAGCCGTTTGCCGAGATCTTGGCAATCCCAAAACGTTACACCAGCAAAATTTTGAATAGGTAATTTTAAAACCACAACACATACAAATTTTGCTATAGTATTTAATAATGCAACAAAAGCTACCTATTCCTGTAATTGGATCTGGGTAAATCGATAATAAAAAAAAAACATTTTTCTGTTTCACGAATAAAAATAAAAACTAAAATGCAAACAAATTAAGCTATACTTAGGCAAACAAATTTTGCTAGAGTAAAGCACACTTATTAATAGTTATTAACAATAACCTACCATTTTAACTTTTTATAACAGTTTTAATTATGAGTAGATATAATCACAGACCTCGAGCTGACATTGAGTATTTCTCGACAGAAAATATGAAATCATTTTAGTCTAAGACAAAATTATTGTGACGTTAGCAATAACGTAATAAGTGTAGGTATGTACGATTATGTTTTGCTGAGTAGCTCAAGTCACGTTGACGTTCGTGTTCACATTCAAGGTAGAAGTGAATTTAAACTAAAAAAAAACGATGCATTAAGCAATTGTTTTATTAAAGACATAATAAACATGTTAATAAAGTGAATAAATACAATAATATAATCAATAACTGTAATATCGTGTATGACGAGACGCAGCAGGCAATCCATAATGAGAATAACTTCAGATTGCGAGTACATGATATTGAACCGACGACTTCTATTTTATAAAGCTAAATGTGTATCACAGAGGCGCTTTGTCGTTTCTGACACTGAACATTGTTTTAGTTAACGGCATACATACTATGTAACAACATATAGGCACATAAATACCGAAAAGAAGAACTCCTTGAGTATGAAAACTGGCGAAGTCTTGAGCTTTTTTTGTAAATACATACCTACTTAAAACAAAAAACACCACAACAAACAGAAACACCCAGTTTGAAGGCAAATACAAATTTTCAACACACAAATATTTGCCTTCCGCGCGAATTGAATACACGATACCCGCAGTCAGTTAATCATTAGACCATTAACCTTGCGTCGCAGTCAGTTACACTAACCATTAGACCAAAGGTGTTATATTAGGTAAAGCAAAAAATAATAATATTTGAAACATTTTATCAAAAAAATAAACAGTAGGTATAACAGAATAGAATTGGTATAAATTGAGGCTACAGTAGGTAGATTAGACTAACTGTTTATATAATATAAACATTTAACACAGTTCACGTTGCCTGTTTGTAGCAATATGCAAATTGAGGCAGCCTGTATTTACTTTTTATTTTTCTGCACAACAAAAATAAAGCTGTATTTCCTGTGTCACTTTGCATGCTACTTGAAATTGTAACTTATAAAAATTGTAATAACCTGGGGATTAGAAAAAAAGGCTCGAGTGTCTTGCCAGTTATAAAATTATCAACTTTATTATTATAGTGCTATAAAACAAATCCGCCAATTTATTTTGATTCATTACAATTAAATGTTACATTTCTCTAGACATATCTACCTCAGCTGTACTGCTTTAATCTACTTAGTTGTTATATGACGAGGGCTAATGTTTCAGACCAAATTATCTAAAGTTCTGCCTAATGTGTTGAACTAGTCTTTATATCCCTGTGTAAATCTTCTATAGGTCCGGATATAGGTTTTATATTAGACCAAAGTATCAGTGAGAAACATGTTGGTTTTAATTCGTTTTAATAGACCTTTTATTTAATCTTGTAAATGTTTTGTAGAGTTTTTTACTGCTGTTGAATACTAAGCAGCGTTACCACCAGTGTTCATTGTCATGAGAGTTTCTTTTCTGTTCAGTAAATTAAGCCTCCTGACTAAGGAAATGGATTCAGAGTATAGAACAAGAAATTTAACTTCAGCAAAGAAAAACCTTTTAACCCTGCAATGTATGCGAGTCTTATTGGACTGCCGTTGAATCGAGTGATTTACACGACAAAGACAGTCGTATTTACACGTTACCACTGAGACAGTGTAGTAATAGATTTATTTCCTTTCTTTATCTAGACTTCTTGTTATTTACTCCTCATGTATTATCCTTTAAATCTAAGTAACGTCTTATGTTATACGTATAACCATTGCTTTTTTTTCGCTGCATTTATGTACCTATAACTAAAACGTCTAAAACAATGTCTGTGCTTATTGATTCGCACCTTTCACAAGTCTATGAATACGTCAATAATTTATCACACCATAACTGCCTACTGGTATCTAATTATACAGATGAATATATAACGTTACATTTTATTGTACTTAAAATTAAATGTGTTAAAAATAAGATAGTATCCACATCGGCTTTGATTATTATGATACAACCACTAGCACAGCGATGATATTGTCTAACAAAGAATTAAAATAAAATGAGAAATACACAAACTTTTTAGGTTAGTCCCTCTCAAATTACAAGTTACAACAGCCCATCTAAAAAAGTAAGTCCATTCTATAAAAGACCGCAATCATAGGGAGTCAGTTGTTGTCATATTAGGTACAGTTAGTATTATTAGAAGAAATATTTTTTCATGTGTCAATTAGGTAGGTACACAGGCGACAAAGACAGGGTATTTTCAACTATGTTTTTGGTTTTTTTAAAGCAACATACATTTTCTGTTCTGTTATTATGTATGTATTAAACGAATAGTATACAATTTTCAATATAAGTAGTCTTTGTCAAAAACAGGGCAATTTACCTACTACCTACCAAAATTAAACCTCATCATATTATTGAAAATAACGCAGATGGAAGATCTATTGTAACTTTGTACAAGAATGCTTTTTTAAGTGTAAATTACATATTATAATTTAATTAATTGCAATATAGATCATAATTATTTTCTTACACAAATATTGATATTTGCAACTTTTGTAACCTTAGATAGTTGAAGCGTGATGTAAGATTTACGGAGCAAATATTTTGCTATCTCTATTTTTTATGATAAGTATGAGGAAGACAGCTAGCCCGTTAGCAAAATAATTCAAGGCAAGGCGTGTTAACAAATTAGTTAATTCATTTTTATGTTTTCTGTACGGAAGGTACAGTTTAATCAGTCAACTAGCGTGGCTAGGTATACCTACTATAATAATTATGGCTTCGTTTCGGTCCCCACATTATAAACATTTATTCCGCTACAAACTTTTGTGTGATCATGACTGGTTGTTTCTAGTTTGATGTACAAGGTATACCAACTCGGTAATGACTGATGGTTGGTCAGTAAATCATGAACGTTATAATTGTAAAGCAGACGATTTTACACCAACTGTCACTACTACGCCTGCAGTTAGGATTTCATAAAAGTGCCTTACTCAAATAGTTAATGTTACTATGCACCTATTTTATAAACTATAGTTTAATGTCTTAAGCGATAAATAAACCAACAAATTGCTCCCATTTTTGTACAAGCTTTGACAATAAAATATTTCATAACACTATTAATATGTAATACTAATAAATAAATACAATAAAGCGATCAAGGAAGTATACCTTAATGTTGCAGGGCCTTGCTTATACTTAAAGCTGCTAATACATCGTCACTAAACATATTAACTTATTAGCTTCACATCGATTGAAAATACTCCGTAACATAGATTAATTTTCAGTTACTATGCAGGAAGATTCTTGAAAACATTGGAAGACTTAGTCTTGAGAACCGATTACTGAAGTAGGTATACACTTAAGAATCATCAGGTTCCAGGTGAAAGAACATAGGTACTAGGCAGCCATTGGAAGTGAAACTGACGCTACCATGACGTTTCTTCTTGTTTCTTTCAATTGTTGTGATGAAAGTCAAGTCGCGCACTCAATCCTTATAGTTATATTGTATCGAGACACAAAATACACAAATACAAAAAGCATCTGAATATGAAATACACAATGTATGTGAGTTTATAATTAATGTCGTAATGATTTACACCTTATCAATTTATAATTTCAAGTCTAGTTGTTATTTAGTTATCAAAATTTCACTAGCCTTTTATAATGTTATTTTATTACACCATAAGAGCAAGGCCAACATTTTTGTAAATTTGCAAACAACGTTTACGTAGAAAACAATGCGATATTTGCTCTCAGATTTTTATTACATACCTACTTAAGTGGTTTTTTCGCATATAAAATAATCCTGAATAATAGAAAGCTGTTGCAATATCACACTATTCTCTACAAGTTTTTTGCTACTAGTTAAGTCATTAACAAAGCGTTTTACGGTTAAGATGACGGTGAAATTGAGAGAATACTTAATTAATGAAATCTGTTTTGTATCAAACTACTACGTTAAACAAAATTCAGCTCACCAATAGTTTTTACTATACCATTATATAGAAATAACTAACGAGACGAGACAAGACGAAAAACGATATGTATTCGTGAGAGACACCGTACAATCAGGACATATTATTATGACCTAATATAAAGGTGATTAGAATGTATGATGTGCGCAGATAGGCTGCATTACAACTACTCTGTTTTAATTGTACATGTTACTAATTTAAGCTTATACAAATCTCCATTAGAACCTAAGAACAATAATATTTTCGTAAATAAGAATGTTTTATTCAATTCCCTCACAAATAACAAGGCTATGGAGTAATGCCTCTACTGGTACACATAAACAAACAAACGTAACTTTGATATTTTTTTGTATTATTTTTATATGGTGTACCTACTAATGAGTTATAATAAAGTTTATAATGGTCTCTTCTGTATTATCAGAACAGTCAATTACAAAATCTATATCAGTATCATAATGTACCTAAGATTCTCTCTGACCTTTGTCATGTATCAAATTAATTTATCACATTATTATTATTTATCTAATAGTTATGATTTTATCCTCGTTGTAGGGTCTCTTAAAGTTACGTATTTATCGTCAAAATGTATTTTAGACGAATCTTATACAAATAAGTACGAACTACATGCTCATCTAGTCTGACACCGTACACGTATAGTAATGAAGCAACAACATCAACTAAACATCAATGTGAATAATTATCTAAGTACTATCATTGAAAGGTAAAAAGTCAATACCACAAGACCATTCGACAATCATTTAAATTGATACACATTTGTCACTAATTGCAGTTCAAATGCATATGTAGGTATGTATGTAACCCATTATTCTATTCAGTAATGCTTTGAATGTCTCCTGATATCTATTCAGAGTATTCAGATAGAGTGTAAGTAATACTTAAGCATTAATGTAGAGTAAACGATTATGAATTCATTAGATGCTTATTTATTATGAATAAATAGGTATATTTACTAAAAGCTCAGCTCTTAGCATTTATGTAAATTTGAGTACTTTATTATGTGTGTGAGATATTCTAAATGTGCAGTTTGACCATCGTAGCAGTTGTATTTATCTATAAATTCCGTTTTGTGTTACTAAAATATCAATTGGAAATTACAAATGTATGTAAACAAATTTATAAATAATTAGTACAAAAGTTTGTGTACAGAAAAAATGTAGCTGTACAGTATTTAGGTAGACGTTATAAAATTAATTACTTAAAAAAAAATGTTCAAATTTTGTTTTTACATTTACCAAAAATAGAACTAAGTATGATTACATTATTGACAAAAGAATTTGACAGATTTCTAAGAACCTATAATAATAATAACACTATTGTTCTTATAAGCAATCTAATTATCTATATTTATCTATACATATAATAAAATTGGAATGTCTGTTTGTAATATTAAAATAACCGTTTTTACTACTTGTATATGAATATATATACGGTACATACACCAAAATAACATTTTTTACAGTTATTGTCTGTCTGTTTGTTCCGGCTAATCTCTGAAATGGCTGCACCGATTTTGACGGGACTTTTATTGGCAGGTAGCTGATGTAATAAGGAGTAACTTAGGCTACGTAAATAAATTATTTTATTTTAGAAAAATAAAGTAATGTTGATCGACTGTTAGGCGGAACGAAGTTCGCCGGGTCAACTAGTTTATTTATAAAAATGATTGGCTGTTCTTAACGTATTTGAAATATTGAGTACCGGTAACAGTTACCATTTCAAATATTCACTGTGTAAGCCTTGCTGAGAAGAACAATAGCATTTTGGTCACATAGCCTTATGTTTTGTAACATGTGCGTTAAGTACCTACCTACGTGTAACCGAAGTCATTCATTTAGTTCCTAAGTAGGAGCTACATAATAATTGAACATAATGATTTGACTGTTGACCGATTCGAAGGTGATGAGATTTAAAAAGGAAGTTGGTACTTAAGTATCTACTAAAATACATTATTGACATTTGGTAATGCAAATACGTTATGTGTCAGCATATTTACAATATGAGTAGGTGTTTTACAATATTATGCAAGAGGACCGGGTATTAGTAGGAATGTCACATTATTTAGTTAGATACCTAAGTATATTGAGACCCTACCAAATTAACCTTCATTCGGCAACTAAAAAAAACCTTATGAACTGTCCAACCGAAGAAGCAATAAAATAAAAAAAGTGCCGAAAATTGCGTTCCTTTACATTTTATTTTACAACATTTGGTGAAAGCTTTCACAGCATGTCGGCGGTGAACCTTGAAGGAATTAAGTAGTTTCAGTTTGTTGTAATTTCAACAAGAACTCTAACTTATTTAAAGTTTTTCTAACAAAATTCTGTCATCGCCTTTGCAACGCAAACGGACTTGAATCTCACAACCCAATCACTGGGCACCACGTATTAATTAATGATTAGTAAAAAGCCTTTTCACATAAAGATGAGACAAACTAAGTTAGTACCTAGCACCCTAAGCTATCTATCTGTATTTCGTCGGACTTTATAAAATCGCATGGCCATGGTTATCGATCTCAGGCAGAGTTTATTCTAGTAAATAAAATAAATAAATAACTTATGCAATGTAATAGCAATGTTACTTGATCTAGTTATACAATTCGTGTGATCACATCTTATTTATTTTTTGCTGAGTTAAGTATTTGAATTTTTTACCACCTTTATGGAGATAACAGAAATAGTATTACACTTGTTGCAAACAACTTTCAGATTATAAATTTATAGGTAAGTATTTCTTTTTCAAAACATATTTGAAAATGTATGCAGGCAAAAGTATTGTCATAAATAAAAATCCGTTCTCGGTAAGAAAAAGCTAAATTTGAAAATATCAGCCTCAGTTAAAAATAAAAAAACAATAAATCTATTTAGTCTTCGTGTATCGTACATAATTAATTTTTAAGCAAGTAAGTGGTAGACAGATAGAAAAATAATGTATGTATATACATACAGCTAAGAGACCAGGTACAACCATCGGTAATTTGTGAAGGTACCTACGTAAAAAGCAGCGTTGACGTCACCCTACGATTAGTTTAGCGGTGCTAGATGGTGACACTGGGATTTTGCTGATTACACTTTCACTTTACTACTAGTAGGTAGGCACATATTAATATATTGACATTTACTTTGGTAAAAATAATTTAGCGACGCTACAACAACACTATTCAATGACAACACTTTGCCACGAAGGAGCTGGAAATAGTTCGGAATAATACTTAATATAAAT
The DNA here is from genome assembly GCA_963082885.1 of Parascotia fuliginaria. NCBI lineage: Eukaryota > Metazoa > Arthropoda > Insecta > Lepidoptera > Erebidae > Parascotia > Parascotia fuliginaria. The sequence continues at coordinate 11,644,504 of OY720176.1, read as the reverse complement.
TCGCGCAGTAACTTGTATTATTTTATCACGAATTCAACACTTCTTATGACTAATAAACAATTAATTACTTTAACATTTAAATACTTTTAGATTTCCACATTTGAATTATTCCATTGCTAAAAAATTAGGTACTTATAATTACAATTCCTTTATTGTATCAGTGTTTTTAGATTGAACTACGTCTGACGCTGTTTGTATCACTCGTCATTATAAAAAAAACACTTTTTCATACTTAGTATTTCTTGGGGTAGGTACCTATTTGAGCGCTCCTTAAATGTACATCATAGCACTCTGTCAATCCACTACGTTCTCAAGTTACAAAATAAGTATAACACCGCCACTGATCAAAATTAACGTGTTTCACGTTCAGTACCTATTAACGTCAATCATCAGCATAGTTCGTTACCAGTTCCACCGTACAAGCCTCGCTTCGAGCGAACGAGAAAACTTTATATGAGTAACAAAATAAATATTGAGTATTTTATAACAGGAAGCTCTTTTTGTAAGTAAACACAAATTAACAATAAAAATCGTGGGTCTTAATCATTTCACTTAGTCATTTAATTGTAGGTAACGCAATCAATGAACGAATTCGGCTCAGAAGTCTGTGGTGTGCGTCGAGTCCGTTCGTTTAGTTTGCGGTCAGGGTGTTTTGAGTAACGGGGAGGTGGCGGTCGGAGAAAACGTTTGAGGCGAGACGAGCGGCACCAGCTCGGGCTGGAGCCGCGGCCCGCGTCACACGGCCGGCTCTGGGGACGCCGTCATCTCCGCGAACTTCACTTCGCGCCCTCGACGGAATGACGTGCTGCGTCGCGGAGGACTCCGACACCGCGCCGGCGCCGCCGGCTGCAGGCTCGCCGAGGACGCCTGCGCTATCAGCTTCGGGGGACCGCCCACTGACCGTCCGAAAGGAGACGTGCGAAGGAACTGACGGGCTACCATAGGTTGCCAATAGGATGAGCCTATAAAAATATAGGTAATAAGGTATTTTACTCTATGTTTATGAGAAAAATCTAAAAATATATTGAGATAGCCTAGGCAAAAAGCAGTCGGCAAACTTTAGTTTCAGTTCATAAAATATCAAACTAGATTTTAAAATTCGATTCAAAGGTTTCAGCTTTTATAATCTATTTCATAAGACCAATAATACGATTAAATAGCAGTCGCCATGTTATTACGTCATACGGCTATAAAAAGTATGTAAACTTAGAAGTGCAATACCCCTTACACACTCACGCGAGAACCCCCGAGAATACCCGAGAAGCGTGACACAATCACGCTTAGTAGGATAGGTTTCTCTTCTTCTGGTTCTCGCGCTCGCCTGTTCTCCGTTTGGTGGCGGTTTTTTTGCCCGCTTTAAAGGGATTCTCGGGTGAGAAAAGAGAACGGTATCACATACTCATTTTTTCTCAGTACGACGGTAGAAGTGGCATCAATGTAGTGTGTACCTACTAATGTTAAATTTATGCTTTGCATGTATCTGCCCATGTAAATAAATGAAAAAAGCCTTTTTAATGTATCTTACTTTAGTCTTTGTTAGTTTCTTTTACTTTTGGGTTAAAGTATTTTGTCTGTGGACTTCAATGTTAAAAAATGTGGTCTATCGAATTAGAATAATTTAAAGTTCAAAGAATATTTTTATGCAGAGCCCATTTTTTTATAATTTAGTTTTTGGTTTTAATATTTACGCGATTAGAATATGTCAATGGACACAATACCAAAGCCGCTGCTCTGTTATTATGGTCCATTCCGGATAACGGTCGAGAACGCAAGTGAGAAGACCCCGTGAGTGTGAATAGCTTCTCGGTTCTCGCACAATATTTCCGAGAGACTTCGCGCCGAGACTTCTCGTGTGAGTGTGTAGGGGATAATATAATATGTTTTACACAGCCAACTGACGCCATGACCACATAGCAATATAGTGTCCACTGCGTCCAAACCTTTTCGTCAAAATCAATGCTAAATAGAAATGCATTTTTATGGCACTTAACGATTGAATAAAAGTTTTTAATTTTTTGTTGTGGTTCATTAGCACTATAGAATCGCATTGAGACACTTTTCAAAAATGGGTGTAATACCTTAATATGACTGAAAAGATTTGTTTTAAAATTGTTGCAAAGCTTAAGTTAGTTTTAAGGTTCAGTTTTGAGACGCCAGGTTCACTGCCCACCCTAGTGATCCTAGCGCCTGTAGCTACATTGCAAGTTTACTTGAATGCTATCAGTCAAAAGTAGGTACTTAGCAGAGTATTATCGTACTTTTAGCGGTAGTAGTGCCCGAGCGCCATGCGTTGCTGCGCAGACGGCCGCGCGAGCCCTCGTGCACGGCATCGACGCTGGCCGAGCGAGTGAGATGCGATGGCTGACCATCATGCTCCACGCCTACGCCTGCGCTCAGACCTTCACTTACTGAGTACAGTTTGTGAGTTATGTCTTTACCTGAAACATTTGTGTATAAATCTTTATCTACTACACTAAAACTGCACGTAATCAAACTGAATGAAGGTACTTCGATAAAAGGAGTAGGTGTCATTTACTTGATTTAAAATTATTTGATTTGATTTATTCGGAATTCATTTCCCATTGGTTAACAGTTTTACACATGATTTACAGCTGCGAAGAGACATCGCCTCAATGGCCGTCTTCTATCGCCTTTACCATGGAGAGTGTTCTGAAGAGCTCTTTGAATTAATCCCACCCTCTCCCTTTTATCCAGAACAACACGTGCGGGACTAAAGTGCCACCCTTTCACAGTGGAATCTAAAGGGTCTCGAACCAAACGGTTCAGCACTTCATACTTTTGTCGCTCAATTAAAGCCTGGAACTCTTTGCCAGCGCATGTGTTCCCATCTAATTTTGATCCTGGGTCTTTTAAGCGGGGCGTGAAAAAGCATCTCACTAAGCCGCCATAGTGGAGGCCACCATACCAGTAGTTTGGCTTTTGGAATGGTGTCCACCACTTCTGGATTCCACTTACTGCTTACCATCAGGCAAAGTGGAGTCACTTTGGTAGGCTAATATAAAAAAAAAAAAAAAAAAAAAAAAAAAAAGACATTCTGGTGTGACTCAACAGGAATAAAGGAAATCATCAAAATAGGTGAATTTTGGTAGGAGACGTTAGTTAAGAACAGATTGCAAAAGGCCTAAAAATTAGTCGCACTAGAACAGAGCCGACGGCGAACAGCTAAATCCTTTAGAACCATAACGGTTATAAAGTAAGGCACCCGTCATCCAGGTTTCATACAGGATTTTTTTCCTGTTTGTCACACTGTTAATATTGCTACACCATTTATGATACAAATAATAGTGCAGTATATAATTGCAAATAACAGATTTTGTCGATAATTATCCAAATGTTAAACTTCCTACTGATCTCAATAAGTGAGTGACTAGGTATAATTATATTTCCCGATAAAAAGTACCTACAATAAATATGCCAAATCATTAAAGCATACAAGTTTGATTAAATCAGTCACTTTTTGTATAGTCACTTTACATATCATACTGGGTGTGTTAGGGGAGCTTTTAGGAACACAAATTGGAAGTAAATTGCTATACATTCATTCCTTAATTTGGTAGATAAACAATAGCCCCTGGTATTGGTTTGACTACAAGTTCTTTTATTTCGTAGACCTAAAGCAAATTTTAGTGATACCTATAGTGGCCTTATATTAAGAAAAGCAATAACATAAAGAATGGTATGAAATTCAACATAATAGAAAGGGTTTACCAGATACAACCAGACACATGTATAATACGAAACATGCAAATATTAATTCGATTGTCATAGTAGAGTCGTAGCTATACATTTATAGGTTGGCCTGCAACTTGTTCTCTGTGTTTTAAATTATCTGGGGCCAAACAAACATAAATACCAGAAAGCTTAAGATAAATATTAAAACTGATATTATAGAAATTGATGTTGTCACTCTGTTAAATAATCGTTTAAACCACCGAGAGTAATGCCTAAAGTAATAGGCCACATAATATAAGAAGTCTCTCCGAGTTTACGTACTTCTATTTATTTAGGCTAAAACAAGAAAGAAGATTGAACGGTTTCCACACGCGCTGTCTTCGCAACATATTAAACATCACTTGGCAAGAAAACGAGAGAGTGTTGCAAATTGCACAGCTTTCCAGCATCACCGCAATGCTCAAACAGCTTAGATTGCGATGGCTGGAGTATGTGCATCAAATGAATGGCAGTCGCTTGCCAATTCGTTCCCTGTTGAGCGAAGTTGCATACGCAAAGAGTAGAGTGGAAGAGCCCATGTTGCGTTTCAAGGACTGAACAAAGCGTGTCATGTTTGCTATTTTCATTAGCCCCAAATGGGAAGACCTGGCTAGCAACTGAAACTAGTGGTGAAAGTTTTTGGCCAATGGTCGTAAAACACATGATGATACCTGGTTCCAGACTCTTGCCGACAAACGCGAGAGAAGTCTTTAAAATGATAGAGTCGCTTAAGAATGCTTGACATTTACCAACCCTCAGCTGAAATGCTAGTCGTGCGATCGCTACTGCCGCTCTCGTATCGGACTTTGCAGCCATTTCAAATGTTGCCACAAGAACACTGTTTAATTTATCTGATAAAAATGTAAAGGCTGGCGATGATTTATTTAGGCTCTAAACACCCATTTATGAATAGCACAAACTCTTGTTTCATATGAGGATCACCCACACCACAGGCAACAACAGATCATAGAGTTTATCATGCGTCTAACGATTACTAGAAACATTGCAGTCAAATATCTACCTTGCATAATAAAACTAACTTCTGATGATAGGATTAAGATGATAATAATTGTAGAGATGATGGAATTATAAAACTAGGTTCCTGATGAAGATGTCAAAAAGAAACCAAACAGAATAGTAAGTTAGTACTTGATATTCGATACCACAATATTATTAACGAGCACAAAATATCGTTCAAGAGTCTTCTAAAATGCAACTAAGTCACGAAAATTTCAAATTTACACGAATAGGTAAGTTTACTTATTGAAACTTGTGTTACTTAAGTAGCTGAAACAATCTACGGATAAAGTGGTCGTTGAGCTGAGTGTAATGGTCACGTAACAAATCAAGTAAAGTGATTAACATTGGGTGCAACTATAATTGGAGGTGGACTGACCTATAAGGCAGTCGAGGACGACCTTGAGTGCAGGGCGGTGACGCAACACGCGCTCCAGGCGCATGCGTGGCCAGCACACGCACGTGGACACCTCCTCGGCGATCACGCTCACCTGCGAACATTGTTGCTATCATTTGACGATAGCGCTAACGAATTCTTTTTCGTTCGCTTGTGTAAGTTTGTTTTTATTCACTCGGCAATTCTTAAACAGGTGCGTTGTATACTTCCTAGTCTTTCTTAACTTGTTACCTTAATATAAATACTCGGTGACTATTATAACTATTTTGATTTCCCTTTAGCTACCAACTGCGAATAGTTTTTTCTATTTCGTATTACAAATAAGAAAGTGTGTTTGTTTATCGTTTTTGTCAAAAGCGTGTCACGTATTTGCTACGGATATTTTAGTTGTGTTGCATTGTTGTGTGTTTTATGCTGATAAATTTGGCGAACAAGCTTTGGTCTGTCTGTTGGTAAACGGTTGCTACAGTCTGTTCATCGATGCTTCCAATATTGCAGATATTACTCAAACGTTGTCAATTCAAAAACTGTTACTCAAATGCTAGTTAACATTACACTTTAGGTTCGACTCAAAAGTCTATCTGTCGATAAAATTCAAATAAAAGTGACAAAAATAGTTTGAGACTTCAGGACAACTTCAAATTGAACAATAATTTACTATTTGGAGATAATGAAGTTTAATATTTAAAATCGCCGGTATTTTAAAATGCTATTTCTTCAAGCCGCTCGACATTCGTCAGATACACTGAATATACTCATATGAGGCCGAAAATAACAAGCTTTCGAGAATAATTTTATCCGTCCCTTCACTTTTATACCACCACAAAAATAAAAATAAAGATTTTATATTTATTATTTGTTACTGAAGCTTGTTATTGTTTTCATGAAAAGAGGTAACTAATAGTATCGGTGGTGCAGTACTAGTACAAACTGACGTAGTGTAACGATCTCTAGTTTATACATAACTAACTCTAACTACCTCGCGGTACGTTTTCACCCGCGTCATCGGTTGCTGCTCTGCTCCCGTCGCCAGTAGCGTGATGTTTTATAGCTTATAGCCTTCCTAAATCATACGCAAAAAGAAACTCTTCCGCTAAATGAGCCCGCGGGCTAAACGGCCCGTGGGCTCAGTTGACCACAAAATCGTCTATTAGACTACACATTACTGTTTGAAATGATTCTACTCATACTCACCCACTGAAATTTGCGTCAGAAGCTTACTTGATCGCTAAACACAAACTAAAATAGTTTAGTAACAATTCTAACTTGTAACTAGTTAAAAGTATTTCTACCTAAATGAAAACTTTATAATTCGCTTGAAGTTTACAAATTGTTTAAATAAGCTGACGCGCACTTTGTAGTACCTACCTTAAAAAATGACAGCACTTATTTGCATTAGATAGACACGCCATCGATTTGCATTAGATTTGGAATATTGTTCTTATGTAGTGAATTTGTGGAAAAAGATAAGTCCATATATGAATAATTTCCTGTAATTTAATTTAATTTATTTTTCTTATTTCTTCTTTTTTATTCTTAAAAATAACTTCTAACCTTATTATTAAAGAATTTAGTGTTTTACATACGTCACTTTGCTTTTTAAAACTTTTAACGATCTGCTATCTTTCTCATGGCAGTAGGTACCTAGTCAGCAAACCGTTTGTAAGTGAATTGGCCGACATTTTGTTTTTGTGATTTTGACGTTCATATATTATACTCATAGGATATTTCGAATTTAATTTAATATGCGATCCAATAGGAATTTATCAGGAATAACTATTGCTATGTGGAGTCAAACGAACTTCTTGGACAAAGATAATGGAAATATTAACAAAGAGGCCTTGCTTACAGCCTATCACGGACTAGTTGTATCAATTCTACGATACGGCATTATTTTCTGGGGCAATTCTACTGATACTGCAAAAGCATTAAAGGCTCAAAAAAGGTGCATTAGATCAATGTTTAAACTGAAAAGCACTGATAGTTGCAAAACATATTTCTTTGATAATAAATTGTTAACTTTGCCCAGCTTATACGTTTTTGAAGTCGCGATGTTTGTAAAAACAAATCCAATTTTATTTCCTCGTTTAGAACAGACTGTTTCGCGAAATAGACGTGATAATAGTAGATTATGTGTGCACAGAGCTAAAACGACTCTTGTTCGTAAAAGCATCTTATATATATATATTTAATAAACTACCTAAAGATTGGAAAAAGTTGAATAATAATGCATTTAAAAAACAAGATAAGGACTTTCTTGAAAAGAAAGTGTATTACAGCATTACCGACTTTCTAATAGATGAGATCAAATGAGTTCTATTTGTAACCAAATGTTGAGTTGTTAATAATTTTCGTATGCATTGTGATTTCACATTATTAATTTTGATAAATGATGAAACTTGACATTAATGTGGTTCTTATTGCAATTTGACATTTATTTAATTTTCGTATTTATATTAATTTGACATTATTAATCATAGTAAATAAGTAGGTACCTATTATAAATTAACATTATGATATTATTCTAGCTTGACATTGTATGACATTTTTATTTTTTATCATTATTATTATTGTACTATTGATTAATTGGTATTGCTATTGATGATTAAATGACCTGAAACTATAAATATTTGTACGCCTTAACTTAAAGGCTAAACATGGTTGGACTGTAACCACATACCACCTTGCATGCCTATGTATGTATTCCCATGTTTGACAAATAAATATATGATTGATTGATTGATTGATTGAAACAATATATTTATATACAAGAAGTTGTTGACAGCTCGCCACGATCAGACAATGCGATACTGGTCAATGTTTGCTTGTTCTGTATCGTACTGCTTGAGTTCTGTTCAAGCACGTGCACGTAGATAGTTAATATTTAGTGTGTTCATGAATATTTTGCGGAATATTTTAGAATACTTTGTGCTCAAAACTTGAGTGCTTGCTTTAAAGTAACCACGAAACAGGGTATAACCCTCACTCGTGGTTACTTTGCTAAATAATGTTTCTATAAACATTGTAAATAATTAACAATGATAAATTTAAAAGAACATCATTTTTGCTAGCTACATGTATTATGAAAGGGCGGGCTCTGCTACTACAGACACTTGTTGCTCAGCGCTTAATTATTCTAGCGTATTTTAAATAGTTTAATTGAAAATTGTTATCACACTGACCTACTTAGTCTTTCTCCAAAAGTCTTTAGGTTTAAAGCAATCTTAATATTTCTATCGGTTATTAAAGTCAGTATAATCAAATCACATTATAGGAGCTTGAGTTTTACATATCATCACTATATAGTGTAAAACAAAGTCGCTGCCCGCTGTCCGTCTGTCTGTCCCTATGTATGCTTAGATCTTTAAAACTACGAAACGAATTTTAATGCGAGTTTTTTAATAGTTAAAGTGATTTAAGAGGAAGGTTTATATGTATATAACATGCATAATATAGTAGAGCAACACTAATAATTTTAGAGGTCTCTAATGTGATGTCGTAAATAAACACATTTTTAGCGCTTACATTGCAAACGCTGGCAGAACCCTATAAGATAGATCAAAATAATGTACCTACCACAGTATTATACATCTTAAAAAGGTCTAAAAAAGTCTGCGATGGTATATGTCTATCTTTTAAGCATAACCCACAATCACCATCTTTTATTCTTTACTTTTCACTAGAAATATTGGAATATTTACGAAGCGATTTTAAGCAATACAGAATTAATCCTTATTTAATTAAGTACCCTAAGTACCTACATTGTGAATTTAATATAGATCAATTTAAGATGGCCCTTTACAGCATGTAATTTAAATTAAATATTTTCGAAGATATTACAGATTTAAAATGAAGGGACATAACGGTTGCGGCGTTACCGGCCGGTATCGCAAAAAAACATTTGTATTGTCTAATGACAAAAAAGCTGTTATTGTTGTGTTATAAAAAGACATTCTATAGTATATTTACAATAAATAAATAGATTAAGTATCAGCATTGCACCCGTGCAAAGTCGGAGCGGGTCGCTAGTCTACATTTTAAAATATTATTAACTTCTAAACTAAGTATGAGTAATTTTCTGGGGTACCAAAACGTTAATAATTCACAGGCTGTAGGAATATTTTCCGTGAAATGTAGCTTGAACGTTTGAGTAATGATGGGAAGTGAAACGCGACGTTTACTAATGTCGGTCACCTGACATCGGCGGTCACTCTCCGACGGCTGCGGTTCACTCCGCTACGTTAGTAATATTTGAAGAGCTTGTTTTCTTTTTACATGTAGAAAATTAAGGTGCATTAAAGAAGTTTAACACTGATATTTTTTATGCATATTTTAACCATTAATTTGAGGTAGCTGTTGCGAAAATTGGTTAATTAAGTTTTCTTCTTGCATTATTGTATTATTGCGGAGACAAAAAGTAGTTTATGTCATTACTCTTGAAACTTAAAAAAATGCTACAACAATCGTAACGTAATGTAGAGCGCGGCTTTTATTGTTGTATGCAGATAGATGGACTTTTGTATAAAAATCAACATGGTAGGTATGCTCCGTTGCGACTCGCGCAGCACGGTTTAGCCTTATTTTAAGTACGTAAAATTGCTGCCACTGTTACTTTTAATTCAAAAAGTTACAGCAAACACATTTTCTCATTTAAATTTTACTATTGCTAATACTAAAAGAAAGTAATGGTTAATATTTTTACTACTGGATAGCCTGGTTGTATAATTAGATTTAATATCCACATTGGCACAAGTGGTAGTGCTAAAGGGTTTGTTTTTCAAAAACCACTTATTATGCCAAAAGTAACTTGAATAACAAATAAATTTCGATTAACAAAATTTAAAATTCTACTTTACATTTTTGGCAGCCATAGTAACATTTAATAAATTGCAGAAAGTCAATTAGCCGTAGTTTTGTCATGTATACGTAGTAAATACTTTAGTAATTAGTGTATTGCGTTACTCCGTAGTATTATGGAATTATAAAGAGTAATTGTGCACAAAACTACAAGAAGTAAGTAGTCGTATTTTGCTGCCAGCAAACTTGTTTATGCTCATATTTCATGGATAAATGTAGGGTATGTTGTGTGTAATCTACGCGTTTATTTCTAAAAACATAGGTATTACGAAAAAGTTAAAAAAAGAAGTACATTGCAGTTAGAATCCAGTGGGAAAGTAACCGTCACTTTTTTATTCATGAGCTGAGGTGAGAATTCGATTGGGGCAGGTATCAATGTGAATTCCAACGGGCAGTATAAATTAAGAGAAGTAGGGCACAACGAAATTTCTTTTTAGATTTTTCGCTTACACCAAAGCAGATCGGAGAGTTTGAAAATAGTTATTTAAAACGCTGTAGTTGCAGCTCAAGAGCCGAGACCCAATCTTTTTTGTAATCGTTATTCATTATCAACATAACAAAAAACAACATTTTTCAGTTCGTGTTCCTTCTGCTGCAGTTTTCTGTTAGATAACAATCAGCTTGCTTTAATATGATCAAAAACTCTTGTAAGAAAACTATCAACGGTTTACTTTGAGAGCCTGCATCTGAGTTGGGACCATTGTGGCTATTAAGTAAGCAGTATTTGCAACTTTACTAAGGACAGATACAATTTACATTGTAGTTAAGTACTTTATAATAAGCTTCATTAAACAGAGTTGATACGTTAGTGAAATAAATGAGTGACCTACTAGTTATACTCGAAACAATTTCATATACTGACTTGAAATACTCTCAAAGAAATGCAAGAACTGGTAGCGATTAGGTACACTGTGCAAGTTGTAAAATGTTCCTTTACATAATTAAATTCAAATCAGGTGCCGTTTTGACCGACTATGGCGTACCTATCTATAGGTACAGGCGTAAATATAAATATTCATCTAACGATCATAATACAAATATTGGGCAATACCGATATTCAACCGACTGGATACCATAGTACAGTATAGTGGAAATCATATTTATTGTACCTCTATTTTATCTATGTTTTTTTTTCCTCTTTATTTAAGAACTTTTGTTATAAAACATGTCAGTCCTATAGTATCAAAAACATAACTTTATCTTTAAAATATAACTACAATAAAAATAAAAATAGAAGATTTTATAAAATAGCATTTGAAACGTACTTCACGCTTCACACGACCATTTCATAAACTCTTCTTGCTGCGTCAGAACTAGGTTTAGCTAATATACTATTAACTGAACCTAAGTTCGCCTTAACAATATTTAAATCCAAAAACAGTTTATCTCTGGCTCTGCGATTCCGATCACACTCTAACAAGAGATGATGGACATCGTCGATTGTACCACAAGTTAAACAATTGGGCGAGTCAAACTTCTTCATCATATTATTATGTCCAAACTTTCTTGATAGAATATGACCGGAACGCAACCTCAACTCTGTGACAACAACACTCTTATTTAGTTTAGACTCAGTAAACCAAGGACATCGAGGAGGTTGATTTTGTAAAACTTTATACCAAATGCCTTTATCTTTTGATTTTTAATTGAAATATTCTTTCCAAATGTTATAACAATAATTTTTGTAAGTATAGATACGTTTAAAATTTTCGAATATGTGGTAAAATTTGAATAAAAACACCCTTTTATCTATGTGATATTGGATTATTTTAACATAATAATTTAATACTCAGCACGTAGGTACCTATTATCAACTGTTTTTGACACTTGGGTAGGTATCTATCTAGAAAGTATAAAAACTACAATTACAAACAATCTATATGCTACATCAAGATATAAAACTAATTTCATTAAATTTCAACTATCTTTGCACATGATCTTTAGCTAAATTTTACACAAGAGGAGAATGTCTAATATTATAAAAGAAAGCTTTAAACACTAGTTGTTGAATACAGAACATATAATACAACAGATAATAAACTATTTATATGTACTTTATTTACCTGGAAGACATCGTCTGATTGCTCGCGATTGGCTTCCCACTCAGGCGAATCGACGAACTGATACGGCTGTATGAAATGGAGGTGCGTTTCGTCACAGCTCACCCGCATTCTGTTCCAACATAAAAACAAAAATGTAACTATATCTAGATGGTGTAATTGTAATAAAGAAATAATGTTAATAAATATACATGAAAAAACATGCATAAAAGAAAAATACACAAAGTAGAAAAATATTATTCTATATATATAACAACCACCACCATTGGTTGGTTGGTATACATCCGTCCGGCTACGAATTCTATTTAACTATATTATAGACATACGGCTACAGACTAATAGCAGCTCTGACGTTGAGTTGCAGAAAACTGCCCGCTTATACTTACATACATACGTATGGACTTATACAAGTGGAAAATTTGTAGGCTTTATTTTACATAAAGCGACTGCCGTGAGACAAATGAAAATAAAAGTCCTATGACGCAAAAAACCTTACTAAAACATTTTTCGTATAAAATATACACTCTGACTCTATAAACTACGTACCTAATATACAAAAATATGTGGTAGAAATACTTTTATAAGTATTATACACTTTCGTCGATGATACTAAGCCATGTTAATTGATGTGCTTCAATACAATATGATATTCCCTAATATACCTACAAATACTGAAGAAACCGCAATCTGTGAATATTCTTGATAACTAAACTGACGGACTCATAAACTGCATCAAAGTTCAGGATTACTTTGAAATGATTTTTTTTAATAAGTATGCAAACTTTTTAGATTAAATTATATAAATATGGAGAGACTGGCTCTTAATCTTAAAAAAGCAAAATTTAAAAATAGAACTGCAGTAAAACAAATGAATATAGCCGGGAAAAGAAAATGTACTCGTAGTATCAGATTTGCGTGTTATTTAAAGCAAAGTTTTAAATTGATTCGCATTGATTTTTTATTCTTTTGTCAATTGAATTATTGTTACCAGCAGAATTGTTGGGTTAGTTTTTTAACTCATCGAGAGTTTTTGAACCACATTAAGGATACTTTCTCCGAACAAGCGGCTCAAATTGTAGCACTGGTGCGGGAGGGCTTGGATCAACGAACGATTGGTAGAAATTTAAATTTAAACCAGTCTACGGTTTCTAGAATATACAGAAGGTTTGTGGAGACAGGTTCTTACAGAAGGAGACGTGGTACAGGCAGCAACCACCGGTCGTGATGACCGATTTATTGTTACAACTTCCCTGCGAAATCGTTTCCTCACGTCAGTTAACATCAAAACAGAGCTTAATGAAGTGCGTAGAGTAAATGTGAGTGCACGAACAATAAGAAGAAGGTTAAAGGAAGCGGATATCACCCCTTTTAGACCAGCAAATGGTCCAAAGTTGTCTGTAGCTCACAGACAAGCTCGCTTAAGATTTGCGCGTGATCACCTAAATTGGACAGAAGAGCAATGGGCCTCCGTATTGTTCACGGACGAGTGTAGGACATGTTTATATAGTGCAGATGGTCGCAGAAGAGTCTATCGTCGACGTGGGGAGGGATATGCTCAAAGTTGCATTGAGGAGCGTGTTCCTTTTGGAGGCGGTTCGTGTATGGTCTGGCGTGGCATATCGATGAACGGACGAACAAAACTTGTGTTCATAGACAAGGTCCGTCAAAACGGTAATAGAGGGGGTTTGACTGCACATCGCTACATAACAGAGATCTTAGAAGATCACGTGGTGCCTTACATGGGATTCATAGGCTAAAATTTTACTTTAATGCAGGATAATGCCCGGACGCACGCTGCTGCACAAGTTCGACAATATTGCGAAGAGGTTGGGATACGTACAATGAATTGGGCAGCACGCAGCCCGGATCTTAATCCCATTGAGCATGTTTGGGACAATTTAAAAAGAGCTGTATATGCGAGAAATCCTGTGCCCACGACAGTGGCAGCACTAAGAACAGCACTTGTGTCTATTGTTAAAACCATTTTTTTTATTAAACCAATTTTCCTTAAATTTCTGTTTTATCTTCAAAAAAGTCTTAAGGTCCTTTCCAGTACCTACACAAACTTAAACTTAAGGATATGACCCTACGCTGTTTTAAAGTTCACGAACCAATCTAGAGGTTTCAATTTTAATCTGTATAGAAAGTTTGCATACTTGGTTAAAATATTTATTTCAAAGTCGTCTATTACTTTGATTTTTTTTATTAAAAAAACTGTCCAAGTGCGTGTCAGTCCACGTGAAGTGTAGGGCTCCGTAGTAGTATAGTTAAATATGCGTACCCTAAAAGAAGTAAGTTTCCTAAGATTAATTTTAAAAATGTACACGTCGCACGGACTCACATACCACACACTTACCATTTACCTTACCACAACTAACCCACCTCCTGTAGAAGTAAATAATTTCCTTCATTCCCAGGGGTTTAATTATCAGATCAATCAACTGCACTAGTGGAACTTTTTGTCCTATCGGTTAAATAAGTACTGTATAAAAGATTAAGCTGATTGAAAAAAAAATAGTCTAAAATGTTCCCGAGTACTCATACTTTCGTAGGAAAATCTTAAAACCGCGATTCAGAAAATCTATAAAATCTATCAACACCATCTATTGGTGCGATTGGAACTAAATTCTTATTGGACTGATTTAGAAGTACATTTCATAAGTTAATTGAGTATAACTCGTTAACCTGTAAAGTCTACTTAGCCGTGATAGTTATCCTTGTAAATTAATGTTATAGACTATTATTTACATGTCCAAATACCACGGTTGTGCTCGTAGCAGGGGTAGACACTTGACTCCATCAAAAACGAGCACCATAAAGCTAAATATTCCGCAAACGGATCGCTGAATCGCAAAACGATCTTTACAAACCCCTCAATATTTTTCAAAAACCTTTCCAACGACACATTTTATCATGGGGTAACCGAGAAAAAAAATAACATCATATTTTTTTAAAGTTTTTATTGTGCTACTTTGTCCGTTTGTCGACGTGATTTAATGTATTATTCATCGCAATTTCAGGCTTGCTAGTACCAAGATTCTCTGAGCTAGGCGCGGACGGACGGACGAATGGGCAGACGGACGGACGGCTGGATGGACATAGCGAAACTATAAGGGTTTCTTGTTGACTACGGAACCCTAAAAAGCGACGAGACGGTAAAAAACTCTTTTAGATAGTTTATTAAATATCGTCCCCAGGATTTACATATTAGAGGCATCAATGAACTTCAATTAAAAATGCCAAAAGTGCGTCACTAATGGTCAATACATTTTAATTAATTAAATATTTGTTTTCATTAAAAATGTTAATAAATGATTCTCTAGAAAACATTAATGTTATAGGTGAAAACCTATTATCTACTGTTATCTTTGCTATTATATAAAGTAGGAGAGTTTGTTTGTTTGTTTGTTAGAACGCGCTAATCTTTGGAACTACCAGTCGGATTTGAAAAGTTCTTTTTGCGTAGAAGTTCTCCCCGTTCTCCAAGAAGGATATAGGCTATATAACATCACGCTACTGGTGACGGGAGCAGAGCAGTAAGCAAGGACGCGATTGAAAGCTAGTCTATACTAATATATAAAGCGGAAAAGTTTGTTTGTTTGTTTGAACGCACTAATCTCTGGAACTACCAATCGAATTTGAATAATTCTTTCTGCGTATGATAGCCCAGTTCCTGAGGAAGGTTATAGGCTATGTAACATCACACTATATTAAACAAAACAAATAGGTATCGTATCTATGTATGTACTTACAATATTCGAATATTATAATCAATAGATTTATACATATAATATTTATTCACCGACCTGCTGCGATATTTCATGTTACTTTACCTTTAGTGAATAACACTAAATAGCTTACGAGGGAATTGTTAATATTATGGACTCACGTAAGTACTTTAGGATAGTTGTTTGGGAGTGGCCCAACGATGTCTGTGTAGGTATGACTAAGTTTGCTTGTAGAACAAAATTATTTGAATAAATTAAATTGTGTGGTTTTTAAATAAATAATAACTTGATGTGTATATGTAGTTTTTATACAAATTAATTAGTTTTAAGTTGGCAATAATCGTACGGCTTTCCATGAAATGACGTCAATCCAGCAATATTAAACCTACTATTCATAAAATACAAACAGAACCGAACTAAATACTAAAGAATATGAAGTTACTAAATTAGTTACATAATATGAAATGCCAGTTGTTTTCGACGCAAGCCCATAACATGTCAGTTCGAACTTTATAGCATACAAAGCATTGATAAAACAAAGACAAAATATTTGTTCACAAGCAAAACAAAAGGAACATAATAATATATTATTATGTAGGTCCGTACGTATTTTATTTTATATTGAAAGGTTCGTCACTCGTCTTTGAATTGTTTATTTTGTTGCCTTATACGAAGGATATTTTATCTTAATAAAATTTTTCAGCAATTTATTCTGTATTCAATTTATTCTGTAAGAGATGACGCAGTCGTAACGGCAGGTAGGCTTAGTTAATTAGGTGCTCTTAGTACCTAGTTCCAAAACAGTAATTTATTGATTTATTCAGTCCTTCGAAGTCTATCCATTCTATATGTACCTATCTATAAAGAATTCGTGGCTTAATAGCTTAGCAAAGTGCATATACAAAGTATCCTGTGATGACTTTTTCTATTAATTTTATTGGCCAATAAAATCTTTATTAATTACGTTATATTATGAGCGTGTTGGTTAACGTAGAGATACGCCGTTCATAAGACGTAAGATGTTATATAGGTACATTCGATGTTAGCACTCGGATCTGGGATTTATTACCGTCTTTTTTTTCAAAAAGTATTATATTGTTTAGAGAGAATGTTGCACACATAAATGACAGAAATTACTGAAAACAACAGCAGTTAATAAAATACGTACTTTCCTTTTAGAAGTATTGAGAGTCTTTCATCAGCTGGTGTGACCTCCTCTACCGCGTACGCCTCGCCAGGCTCCAGCCGCACTAGCCTTGCTTCGCGCGTCAGTTCTTGGAAGTGCTTCTTGTTGACTTTTAATGGTTTGAACAGTTTCAAATACAAGTCCGTGAGCTCAAGTGATAGGGCTGGTGGTAAGAACCTAAAACAATGTTTTCATTGCAAGAACAAGCGCCTTTTTTTTTCGTATAGACTCAAGAACAGACAATTAGTTTTGCGGTGCCTTTGAGTTAAATGGCTCATCAAAATAAATACAGAGAGTTTGTTAGTTACTGTATCTGTAAGGAAACTACTGCTCAATATTATGTAAATCTTTTTGCTGAATGACGTAATCATAACGATGGAGTAAGTAGGTAATAATTACTCATGATTTTAAAACTGTAGCTGATTTCGTTTATTGAAATTCTTTATTACACATCTATAATATAATATAATAATGATATTACTTTAAAAATATTTAAGTAGAACACATATTCATATTGCTTTTAAATGTAACTATTTATAAAGTAATTTATAGTTGATTCTGGTGATCATGAATAATATATTTTCTGAAGTGTTTGATCTATTTACAGGCGTGCGTGTACAGCGTGTATCAATAAAATCTTTTACAATATAAAAACACATAAAAACTAAAACGTATTATTACGTCATGTATCTAATAATGGAGACTGCAAGACGTGTTAATGTGTGGCCGCAAATTAGACATGTTGCGACAAACCAAATATTATGTGCACAGGTTTTCATTATTTCAGAATTTAATTTTCATGCATTAAAATAAGTCACGTAATAGCTTGTAATTGTTTCGTAAATATAGGCAGATACCTTATAATTAAAAAAACGGTGTGTATCGAGTTAACGAGCACCAAGGCGAGGCTCCACGCGAGTACGTCGGGCGCACACACCTCGGCGCCGGCCCACAACCCCATCAGTATGGCGCCCGTTGCAGCCAACGCGCGCAACACTAGTATGCTCTGCTTGAAGCTCTTCGGTGCTAGAAATGCGATTGCGAAGCACAGGTTTGCAGCCTGATAGCAAAAAATATAAAATTATTGTAATAAATAGTCATTTAAATACGTAAATATACCTTAGATAACTATGAGAATTATAGTTAAATAATTCGAAGAAACTTATAATTGTTTGGAAACTTTTTGTATGTTTTGTAAAAGTTATATCCTCTGTTTCCAAATGTGATATACCTACCTAGTCACGTCTCCATGGTCGACCACAAACAGAAAATATGGTTTAAGATTATGCACTAATTAATGAAGTAATAAAGTAATTTTATTTGTTACAAATATAATAACTGCAAAACGACAAGTGATGATGTTCTTTACACTATGCACTAAAGATTATAATTCTCAGTGGAAAAACGCATAACATTAAGTAGATGTAGAAGAATGTAGATGGCTTCGTAACTTACGTCTTTTTAAGGCTAAAAATTATAAATATCGTCTCTTATTTTTGCTTTACGCTTATTAGTGTACACTGGGCACAGTGTTGGTCGTTGCGTCTTGTTTTCTCTAAGTGTTTGTATAAAATATTTATTTACCCCCAGTTTCTGAAAGTCTGATCAACAAAAAATTAACTAATTACCTGTTAAAGCTCATGTGAAGTACCTAAATGCATTCTAAAAGCATGAATAATTAGTTTATCTATGCTTTTAGTAACCCAATTGGTAGTTTACATGAGATTTAACAGGTGATTAGTAAACTTTTCGTTGATCAGCTTTTCAGAAACAGGGGGTAAGTCTTGTATTAAGCATTCGCTGCATGCTAGCAATTAAGTCTTTGAACTATTTAACCAAGAGCAGTTATTTTGACACCTTCCTTCATTGTTTTTTTTAAACTGATATGAGTACTTTTTTTCATTGTCTGAAGACAGACTTTCAGTTAATGTTTCGCGTACAACGGGCAGTTTGGTCAAATTTGTTTCCATATAGTAATACATACTATAAGAAATTAGGTATGTCATCTTGGTCGGAGGTCTACTGTTGAATGTAATATAACCAGTTCCGTTGAAAATGAATAAAGATGGTTTTTCGTTTTTTAAAGGAACTGGTTGGAAACTGTGATACGCGCAAATGAGTTGACGGATTAGTTAGGTAGAAACTGTAGGTGGATCCTTTACGTACCTATAACTTTTCTTCTTCAGTTGCACAATTCATTTAAGGGTTTTACTTTTAACTTTTCCGATACTATATAGATACTCAAGTATATAGGTATTTAGTTTTTCAATTAGAAAACTCATTATTAAGTTTAACTTTCACTTCTACATCTGCTTAATTTTTGCAATTTCTATTAGGTACTTCTATATATTGGAAAAAAATAGTCAAACTCAATATTATTAGTTTTAGATTAATTATTTTATGACGCAGGAAGTATTGCAGTATTTTCGCCTTGGTGTGTGTGATAAAATATTCAAGAAATTACATCAATACAAATTCAATGAGTGCAAATTTTGTAAATGCAAGCAAAACAACGCACGCAAGTTGGCGTGCAACAGCGCTTAATGTTTGAATAAGAAATTTAGGTCTCGTAATTTTATCATTTAAAGGGACGCTGTTATTATTGCAAACAGCTAAAAATTACCTGAAAAAGGTCTTGTTGGGCGTTAGTCCATTTAGCACAAAACCAGTGGTTGTTGTGTTCATCGGTGCCGTTGGCGCTGAGCAGCTCGTAGTCGGTGTCGAAGGTCGCGTTGAGCGTAGCATGCGTGGCGTTGTAGACGAGCGTGGCGTTGAGCCAGGGCTTAGGCGCGGGCGCGGCGGGCGCCATGCTGCCGGAGCGCGCGCGCCCCGCGCCGCCCCGCGCGCCCCCGCCCCCGCCCGCGCGGGGCTCTGGCGACCTACTCCCTGCACGTCTCTCACCCGACGACACGAGGCGATTCAGTTGGGCTCGAGCTTTCAGTATTACCACCTCCATCACCACACCCTGATGACCACTTCAAGCTAGAGCCCACCCTGTCTAGAACAAAACAAGCTTTTTCATAAGCAAATACTACTAAGCCTGTACGAGGTTAAGTCAAAATTTGTTTATTCGTTCGGGCTCTGGGTATCGTTCAAGGCGACAAAACATGACCTTTGAAGAAAATAAGTCAAATGTTTTGTAGGCGTAAAATATGTAAAGTGAATTTAACGCGAGATTGCCTGCAGCAGTCTAACGCTACTTATTCGTCATGGATTGGATCACTGTACAATAGAGAACATACTATCAGCCGATCGTTTTTTTACAGTGAACAAATGGTTGCTACGCCCCGTTTCTCCAGTGACAGCATGCATTTAAACATTTGCTAGTAAAACGACTAAATTTCTCGTACCAAAGCGACAAAAAATTTAAGTCGTCTTTTGAAATATAAAGGATAGATTCAAAGGTTACGTGTCGTGTATGTTGTGTGTACTCGTATATGAACCTTTAGAGTTTAGCTCGTAATTAATAGCCATATGTGACACACTCGTGGCGAATGAGTTGCTGGCGTTCCTGCAGCAGAATCTGGATGTAATGGACGGGGTGTCCGCTGTCCAGATCTGCTCCACGAATGTCAGTAGCTGCTGCTAAGCTGCTACTGTACCGGTCGCTTAACAAATGCGACAAGATGGTGTCTCATCGGCGCGATGGAACAAAGAAAAGCTTGCAAGAGATTATCACTCTGTTGAAGGAGACCGACCCTGACGACGTGCCGACGTTTGTGGCGAAGGACTTGAATAAGTTACCTCCCGTCACCTTCGATCACGTCGACGTTACCAGCCTTTTGAAAGACATCGTGTTTCTTAAGGAAAGTCTAGCGGATGTGCATAAAAAACTAGAGGCATCCAAAAACACGGTCGCAGAATTGCGCATGGAACTCAGTGAGTTTCGCAATACTTTGGCCGTGGCTGCGTCACCGGATCGTGTTACTAATGTAAACACGCGCCGGGGCGCCTGCTGCCTCGACACATCGCTCGCAAGCTTCGCGTCAGCAGTTAGAACACCGGCGCCGCGGAATGCTGAGTCGGCTGTATGCACTGAACGCGTGCATTGCAGCCCCGCCCCCGTCCCTGTCCCCGCAGCCCCTCTTCGCATCGCTGCGCGACCGAGTTGACGAGCTGACTCTCAGGTAACGCAGAGCATTCGTGTTGCTTCCCCGACCAAGCCCATGCCTGAAAAGCCAACGATCCGGGCTGACGAGGATGGTTTTGTGACGGTGCAGAAGAGGAAGCACCGCCAGCGAACCACCAAGAACTGTTGCGGCACAGCACCAGCGGATGCTAACATGAAGCTGCGTGCCGCCGTACCGAACACCCCTGTGTACATCTCTCGCCTGCACTACACCACAAAGGCAGAGGACATCGAGGAGTACGTGCGCCAAAAGATGAAGCACAGGCCGAGAGTGCAGCCGTTGGAGTCACGTCGCAACGTCAATTTCAAGGCGTTTGTGGTGCGAGTACCAACGTGTTATTTGCACCTCGTCATGGAGGAAACCTTTTGGCCGCAAGGTGTCGTGTTCCGTCGCTTCCGCGGGCAAGTGCCACACGAACGCACAGTGACTTAGTGAATGTGAAGTGTAGTTTTTAAGTTTCTATGGGTCTATGCGACCCAGAAATAAATGATTTATTATTATTATTATTATTATTATTAGACCATTCAGCAGAGCAGATATATCCAAAAATACTGCGATATAATCTTTCTCAACTTTTTAAAGATAAATCATAAAATGTAATAAAATTTTCCTTACAATTTGAATATTTTTGATGTATAAACTAATCATTGTCGTTGACACTTTAATTTGTATTGTCACTCTCGTTATTATAGAATTTCCAAAATTAAAAAATACTTAAGTAAAAAATTAAAATATGGTGGCACTAATTTTGCAATGACAGCAATGAATAGATCTTTTACTGTACAATTACTAAGACACGAAAGATACCATGAGATTGTCTTAGCGCTGCAAGCGTATGGGAGACTTCAATTACCTTTGCCCATAACGCTTTTTAGGGGCACTTCGATTGCACCTTTAATCAGGTGGGTTGTTGGTTTGTATGCAAATCCACCTGCTAAGCGTAATGTGTAAAACAATTTTTTTCTTTTGTATGAGGCGTAAGTTCATCCAAAGACATCCTCAGTCAAATAAGTTAGAGAATAAATTTAAATTATAATATATTACTTCGGCCGCGCCTAAAATGTGTTTTGTCTCCATCGGAAACCAGACCGATTTTTGGGATAAAAAGTAGTAGCACCAAATCTATCTACATATCAATTTGCATTGGTTCAGCTGTTTAAGGCACTGAGTGCTAACAAACACACAGACCTACACACACATACATGCACACACAAACGTTCGTAAATATAATTTTAGTATGATATAGCTAGTCATTATACTGTACTGATGTCTACATAAATCAGGATAAGAAGTAAGTAGTTACAAACAACGAACAATAAAATTATCCTTAGCGCATCCTTAACGAGCGTAAAATTATCTTTGAACACGCAACAAGCTTAATCACAAGCAAACAGAAGTAATAGCCGCTAAAGAAAATCCACTCACGTTATCACGTTCAACGAAATTTCAAGTAAAGTAATATATATCAGAATAGAGTAGTTTTAATAGTTTGTCTCAAAGTTGACAGCATACCTAATCATTATTATTTGTAAGTCAAATTTAGATCTTAAAGTAAACACCAGAGGCGCTGTAATTTCTCATAGAAATATTTTACCAAGATAAACGCACTTTTACTAAGGTTAGAGCTAATGATAATGAATAGGCTAAGGTGAAATATTCACATTTAAGTCAAAACATAGTTGGGTAGTTATAGTATAATTAAATTGTAAAAAATGTCTCTGGCGTCAGGGTAAAAATGATATCATATTTTAACAAATCACAATCCTTATACGAATTCAAAAACCTTAAATCTTCTTGTTATCGTATATTACATATTTACGTATTAGCTTACATAATGTAAGAATTCTACGAGTAGTTCGAAAGCATGTAAGGTATCATGCTTCCGTCTACTTAAATAAACGATAAATTCACATAAATGCTCCATGTGGTAAAATACTAAATCGACTTAGGTACTTTCTTATCTTATTATATATAGATTTGGCCCATTGACCTGTTTTTCCTGTTTATATAAATCCAGGTGTA
Organism: Parascotia fuliginaria; assembly: GCA_963082885.1. Taxonomy (NCBI): domain Eukaryota; kingdom Metazoa; phylum Arthropoda; class Insecta; order Lepidoptera; family Erebidae; genus Parascotia; species Parascotia fuliginaria. The sequence continues at coordinate 11,621,375 of OY720176.1, read as the reverse complement.
TTTTTATTTCACTCGCCTACTAAAAAATTTAAGTAAAGGAAAGTATTTTATTTGTCTACGTACGTATATTGACGTAGCACGCATCGTAGCTAGTTGCTACGCATCGCACGATTTTGACGATATTAGTTTTCTTCTTCCTTAAACTTTCCTGACATACTTTTTCTAATAATATCTCTAATCTCTCTGTCTTAGCTTAGTCTATCCTAAATTATATTTTGAGTTTTTGTCGTAGACTTTAATGTCATACTTTAAGTTAAAATAACTACAAATTGTATTTCGTAGCAGTAGTTTAAGAGGGTTCTGTTTGCACTTTATATGTTAATTTAAGAAGGAAACCGCGCTGCATTAGCATCGCTAACAAAACAGCTACAAAGAGAACAATAACGGTAATTTATTTGAAAAGGAACAGGCGACGTATGAATGCAGCCAGCGGTTCGATAGGCGTGTAATCACGTCGCACATAAATCGCCCAGACAGGCAATGGACTAAGCTACCACTTTTACAGACTAAGTTACCAAGAAATACACATACATATTTAATTTTTATATTTTTCTTAAGTTTTTAGTGGCAGTTTTATTGCCTATGGAAGCGAATGTGGCAACTAACAGCCCGCCTGACAGTAAGTGTTAGTAACGCAGTGACCTACTTTTTAACATAAGTAATGATATTTTTGCACTATTTTTACACCTTCTCACCTTCAATATTTGTAAAATAAATATCTTTATTTTTAATGGCTTAGTTCCATTGCCTTCAAGATGATACTAAATTACAGTCCGTGGCGATTGCGGTTAAGCGGCGTAGAAGATGCGGTAACGGACCGGTAGCGGTGTGGTTGCGGAACGACGACGCTGAGGAAGTTGGCAGCCGCGGTCGAGTTGTAATCGAGGCCAGCGGGACTTGCTTTAGACTTGCTTTCACACCTAAACATTAGCATTAAATTGCATTATTTACAGATCAATCCATTTGTCTTGCAATTTTAAATAATATATTATAATGCAAATGAATGCCCAATTACGAAAAAATATTTACTAACTATTATGTTCGGCTACACGAATAGTATTGTTAAATTAGCTTTAGCAGTTTTTACATTTTTTACATCGAACTAAGTTTTTGTGATTTGTACTTAGAATTTGACTTAATTGCTTTGGTGTTGATTGCATGAATAAACCTTTTTATTAAATAGTTTACTCATATTTTTAATTAACAGAGAATTAAAGTGTTGAGAACGTTGTAGGTACTTTACATCACTTAAAGACAAATCTTGTAATAGAAAACAAGTCCTTTGTCTCGATTGACTTTAAAAACAAACAATTATCTTCGTTAAATATGTATCTTCATTGTTTGCATACTCGTAACATAAAATTGTTAAAAAGGCAAGGTTAATTCTGCACAATACGATACGATAAAGTTCCGCTATCTACGCAACAAATATATTGCTCGAACACGCTTGGCACGGGTCCGGATAAAACAATTTAGTGAGCTGCGTAGGAGTTGTTGACAATTTAACATATTATGTAAGTCAAGTTCAAACAAACTGGTGAGTCCATCTGTATTGATTTAGTAATTTCCGTTTGTCCCAGATATTCACATGAAAGCCGAGACCAGCGGCGCTTTTACATCACCGCAATCCATAAACTGAACGTGACAAGTGCGCTTTACCTCATATAAGTCTATCCACGCGGATGTTACTAAGTCATATACCAAGTTTATTATACAAGCTTAGTAATTATGTGAAAGATCGTAAAGAACGTAAACGTCCATTTCAAATGTGACATAAAAGAATCAAATAAAATATTTAAAGATGCTGCTGCCTCATCTATTTTGTCCGTGTGAGACGAACGTAGAATACTAATCCTTTTTAATATCTGTAATGTACACAGAGAGAGGCGATCTCAATTTTATATGAAATGGAATGTTCTACGAAAGTGTATGTATCAAAGTTGTACGTTGCATTTTATTTATTTTAATGCACTTCAGTAAGTTTACTGTCTAAAGTCGTTTCTTCAAGTTCAGTTACAATTTGGGATATGAATGTAATGTTGAAGACTAATTATGATGACCACCTTGACGGTCAATATCAAAAATTAACTCTTTTTCACTACAAAATAACTAAAAAATATAATAATAATAATATAATAATATTTCAACAACTACACACAACGCTATCTAGACCCAAAGTAAGCATATTATATGCTTGTGTTATGGGTTCTAGAATGCGGATATACATACCTAAATACTTTATTTTTTTGTAAATACATACATATTATACATAGAAACACCCAGACCAATGCAAATAGACATGTTCATGCACACAAATATTTGCACTGAGCGGGAATCGAACCCGCGACCTCTGCGTGGCAGTCCATACACAGTACCACCGAACCACAGAGGTAGTTAAAAAAATATATTCATAATCATCAAACGGAATACGTCTACTGCAGGCAATAGGCCATCCGTAAAGGGAGATAGCCTTTCTTCGCTGGTGGGTTATTACACTTATTACTTACAGTAAGATAGAAGATATTTAGTTAACAGGTAACACATAGGCAGCATGCCTATTACCTGGCATTTATCTAAACACCTCTTTCGTCTCCCACAGGAAGAATTAAGATGATTTCATGCATGGTGGTCTCTTTCCTCTATAGAGGCTTTATGAGATGCTTTTGTACTCAAAAAAAAATCTTAAAATTCTGAATCAAAATTAGATAGGAACACAGGCGTCGGCAAAGAGTTCCAGACTTTAATTGAGCGACATAAATGCGATGAGAATGAGAATCCACTGTGATAAGGTTGAGTTCCGCACGTGTGCACTGGATAAAAAAGGGAGATGTTAGGATCAATTCAAAGAGTTCTTCAGAACACTCTACGTGGTTGCGGCGCCGTTGAGACGTCTCTACGCAGCTGGCAGTCGCTACAACTCCTGGATCTCACTGGCAAAACAGTCAGCCAGGCAGAGCGGTCGCTAAAAAGTCTAGACCGCTCAAATAGCCGACATATTATGGCGAGGATTGAATAGAATAGAAACAATTACATATTATTATTCCAAACGAACTTCGTTGCCGTGAAACGTTTATATACGCAATATGTAATTATTATCTAGCTAGTGGTTAGTAATACCGGCTACCGGTAATGATCTCAAATTATCACCAGTTGTCACGTAATATAGTGAGTATTAACGTCAGTGATATGTAATAAATATGGCATTCCAGAAAAATTTCGTTGATATTCTCGTACGCTTTTCGACCGTTAGGGTGCCGTTATTTATCCGGTCATCATTAATTTATTGTTAGTGGTACGGAATTAATTGTTGTTGAACATTTAGCACTTACCTATCCTATAATTAAATAATATAAATAATTTTATACCAAAAGATGCAAAAAATGCTGAGATATATTTCTTATTAATGATTTAAAAAATTTCTAACTTATGTAGAAAGACTGATGTACGTTGAATGGTCTTTGCCAAAATTTTCCCGTGGATGGATCGTCTTTGCCAAAACAAACCATGAGTGTTACGTGTCGGAAAGCACGATAACACGTCTGTCAACCATCTAAAGTCGTTAGGGATAAATTATAAATCCAAGCATTATGGCAACTAGTTTGACTATAGAGTATCGCTGTTCTCTACTGATTGAAATGTGGACGTCAGACACAAGAATTCGATTGAACAATGATTACATGAGTTTTCAAAATTAGAATAGACCTAAGCATTTTTTTTTATTGATTTATTTACTTTAACTAAAATGGTACATAATCCAATTATATTAATTAAAGAACATATATAAATATTTATCCCCTTTCTATCTATACATATAATAAAAATGTAACCGATCGCTGTCTGTACATGGAAGATATATGAGAAAAAATACTATTAGGACCTATATCAACGCAAGTAGAACCCAAAACAATGATTGTTACAATTTTTGTCTATTTGTCTGTTTGTCTGTTTTTCTGTTTGTCTGTGCGTTTGTTCACGCTAATCTCAGAAACGGCTTATCCGATTAAAATATGGTTTTCACTTAACATTTAGTGTTTGTTTCATGTCAATCGGTTCATAAATAAAAAAGTTATGCCAATTTAAAGAATCACATCGATCAGTCGTTAATTTACTACGAAATCTTATAGAAGCAGAGATTTTAACAGGTTGCGGAATAGCTGATAGTGTTTTTATTCCTCGGATTCCTGTCATTCTAAACAATCTTCCTTTAAATTTTAAACGAGTCCAGTTTCCAGTGAGCCTATGTTTTGCGATGACTAATTAATAAAGCCCAAGGTAAGACACTAAAACTTGTGGGTGTGGATCTAAGTATTAGCTGTTTTTTGCACGGTCAGCTTTATGTGGCTCTATCACGTGTTAGCATTCCTAGCAGCCTGTATGCTTTGATCCCTGATGGCTATACGTCTAATCCATACATCCATACATATTATAAAAGGCTTTGTCCTGACTGACTGACTGACTGACAGACAAAGTACAGCCTAAACCGCTGGTCGTAGCGACTTGAAATTTGGAGGGTGTGTTTGTCTTAATGTCTAGAAGTGTGCTAAGAAAGGGTTTTTAAAAATTCAACCCTTAAGTGTATCAAAAGGGATGAAAACGATTGTATAAAACGTCTTCATTTTTTAACTTACAGCTTTGAAATTTTGTTCTGGCATACTTTTATTTAAATAAAAAATACCCTCATAAAGATCTTTGCTTTTGAAGTTGGCGACTTGAAATTTGGAGGGAAGGGGAAGGGAGGGGGAGGAAGAGAAAAGGAAGGAAGAAGTGAGGGAAAAGTGCGGGGGTAGTGAGGGGGAAGTCAGGGGAAAGGGAGGGGAAAGTCAGGGGGAAATCGACTGCCTCTGTATTTCGGTGGTACTGTGTATGGACTGCCACGCAGAGGTCGCGGGTTCGATTCTCGCTCAGTGCAAATATTTGTAGCATGAACATGTCTATTTGCATTGGTCTGGGTGTTTCTATGTATAATATGTATGTATTTACAAAAATAAAAGTATGTTTATCCGTTTCTAGAACCCATAATACAAGCATTTATTATGTTTACTTTGGGTCTAGATGGCGTTGTGTAAAAAAAAAAAGAAAAAGGGAACTTAGGGGGATGTGAAGAGGCAGTGAAGGGTAAGTGAGCGGCAAGTGAAGGGCAAGTGAGAGGTAAGTGAGGGGGACTTAAGGGAAAGTGAGGGAATTGAGGAGTCAGTGAGTGGTAAGTGAGGGGTAAGTGAGTGTAAAGTGAGGGAAAGTGAGGGAAAGTGAAGGGGAAGTGTGGGGAAAGTGAGGGAGATGGGAGGAAGACGGGAGGAGAAGGAAGGGGAAGCGCAAAAAGGAGGAGAGGAAATGAGGGAAAGGGAAAAGTTATTGTAGTGAAATTTTGCCTTTGTGTATTGTATAGATATTGTTTTACGGAGGATATGTTTCGGTAGGTGAAAGAGGGTTTGTACGAATGGTGATGAAGATGAGATTAGAAATAGTATGCAAAACAGTATTTAAACAATATAAAAATGTCTATTGGTAAAACGATATTCAGCTTCTGCCCGCGGCTTCGCTCTCAAAGCCGCGGGCAGAAGCTATACATATTATATAAAAACTAAAGGTCACTCACTCACTCACTCACTCATCACGAAATCTCAGAAACTACAAGTGCTAGGAATTTCAAATTTTGGAAATAGGTGCACTCTAAGACGGGATTATGCGAAATTTATTTCCCTGGAGTATAAAGGGGAACAAAATTTGTATGAAGCTTCTATAGTTTTTAAACGGGAGTTTTGATAATACGATTTCCAAACTAGGAACTATTCTTATTAAGTGGGAAAAAGTGGCAAGTTTCGTTAAATATCGCAAAATTTCGTCTGTTTTAGGGGTAGCGGGTGAATAGATTTCAATCTGATTCGCCTTAGAGACGGATTATACTGATATTTATTACTAATACAATGCACGAATGCCGTAAGATTAGGTAAGAAATATTCTCATACAGGCACACATCGGAATTTTCACGCGAACGAAGTCGCGGGCAACAGCTAGTTATTAATATTTTTACTAAAATTACAGTAGTTGCGATCCATCAATACAATCACTGTTTATAATATGTTACAAAAATTACGACGTTTTTCTTCCACACAAACACCAGAGTAAATGAGTCATTTAAACAAATGAGATAGCACTTATTTAGTTATGTTCGAGCAATCGAAGAACTTTTGAGATATCCGTGACGTCGGAACAGTTGGAATATATTTTGTTTTATTAATGCCTTTCTAAAGACCATAATGTGCCTTTTAAGAAAGTAGAGCAAATTACTAGACGAATTAATACCACAATTATTATAGTGCCGTACGCGCGTAACGTAACGTCGTAACGCTACGTCATAACATCGAATTTTTATTCAGTATATTTAATTAGAACTGCTCCTATTTTAATCAGTGTTATGCAATTAAGCTCCACGATTAATTAGAATATGCTAAAATAATGATACGTTATCCTCTCTGCCAAAAACAGGTTACCTCATTACATTTGGTGTAGCAAGTGGGTTTAAGGGATTATATTAAGCGGTCGGGCAGCGGGATCTATTTGTACAATACGTCATTGTATAGTACAATGACGTAATATGTACCCGTAAATAGTCTAAGCCTCGTGTCTGACGACTACGGTGTTCGTGAAATTGGGCTCACTGAAAAATCATAATAAGAGGAAAAATAGAAGATTAACCACAGTAAAGAACGTAAGATAGATCAAGATGCAGTTTTGGTAGGAAACAAGTGCAAAAATAAAAATCGGACTACCGTTTTATACAAGCAAGGTTATTATATTGCTTAGCATTATTGAAGAGTTTTTTCTATCTGGCTTTGTGTTTCAAATTATGCTGAGCTAGTATCCCAATACTTTCCGAAACAAAAATAGCAACTTATATGAAACACCACAACAAAAGGGTTGTGACTGTGCACACTTATAATGTGGTAGAAATGAACGAAGTTTCTTACACCCCATTTAAAGGCCCGTCAACGCCTACAACTTGACGGTCCGCAAACCCACAACTTAGAGACAAGTTTCGACTTTCTTCTGAGGGATAGTCTGATGACCGTATCACTCGTTTTGTCACCCGACCTTCAATGCCCATTGTCAATAGCTACCTACATAGGCTTGCCGTATTCGGGTTGAAGAGTATAGATATCTATTGCTACGAATGTAGGTTAATGTTCTCTTCAAACCGAGCAAAATGTCTTGATATTTAAGCACTAATATCATGGATGTATAGCAACCACTACTAGTGATTTTAGACTCCGGCAATCATTTACTGTCAAGTTCCTTATGCACTTTTATCAATTTTTACACAAAAGAACAATGAATATCTAGAAAACTTGTAAAAATCTATGTTGAAGTTTACATATAAATAGTAGGTAATTTAATGTATTTATGTACACGTGTACTTCTTTATCTTGTTTTGTATTATTTTTGTACACAATAAATATTACACAAAAGACAGAAAATACAATTTAAATATATCTATGTACAATGGGTGGCCTTATCGTTAAAAGCGATCTCTTTCAGACCTTTGGATGGACTTTGTGGTTGAGTAAGTGGTATATATACCCAGTAATTATACTATACTTTCGCTTAAGAATGTCTCAATATACCTACTACTGGTATTAAAATATACTGTGCAATATATACAGGGTCTGTCGTAAATAATGGATAACCTGGGTATTGGGGACGTCCTGGTGTCAGGCTATAAGAAAGTCAGATTTTGTCAGCAGTCAGGGTTGCTAACGGTTTAAAAATTATGAGCACTTTTATGTTTTTTTAATATTTTTCTATTTTGCACATACATTCGGCTGCCATTTTAACAACTTATTTAATTTTTCAATATTTTCTTTTGTACCGTTCTTCTAAGGACTTGTACTTTTTTATAAAATTGCTATTGTAGACGTTAATACATTAAAATATGTATTATGAAAATTGAGATTTTAATTTTCTTTCGTAGATTTTTTTCCTTTAGCTTAAATTTAACCATTGAATGTGAAAAAAAAGTACTGTACTATAGCTGCCCATTATCTTTACAAATGTGTTTGTGTAGATTTTAAAAAGATATACAAAGTGTGCATTACAACACTACTCTAAAGGGTCGAAAAACAGCAGATTCGGAATTTGGATTTTAACCAAAAATGTTGCAATGTTATGACAATAATTGCAATGTTTTATAACTCCAGGATATGATTTTATTTAGTTGATATCATTTGTTTTAATATTATAAGGAGGTTTAACAAAATAAAAGAACATCATATTTTAATTAAAGAAAAAGGTTTTTGTTAGACAACTTTGGTGGCCAACAAGCATTACGTTCCACTTGATGGTACATGTGCGCTATCTATGAACATGGCTATATTTTGTAAGCATTACAACAATAATTATTAGAAAACACAATTAAGCCGTCGTCGACAATGGAGAAGTGGATGAAGAAGGAAAAGGACAAGGACCGAAGGGGTACCTAATTGGGCTGCCGGCGCTCTCACTCATCAAGAGAAACACGTTAGTATTGAAACTAATATTTTACGTCGATATTCTATGAAAAGGTAGTAATCTCCCGGTCGATCCGGCCCATTCGTGCTGAAATCAGCAAGGATCTGCGACCATAAACGATGTCCAACCAGGACTATCTCCCGGGTTATCCATTATTTACGACAGATCCTGTTTATAGACTTACTAAGATAAGTTTTATTATCATTATTCTTGGAATAGGTATACACATAGTTCCATTTTTGAAATATCTCTAAAACAATTAACAGAGAGCCAAGCATTTTTCCGTTGCCGTCGTTAATACGAAGGTATGTCTATGTTTTATTATCAGAATATTTTCATTACGGCTACGCTTGACACCAAAGTTAATTAAAAGCTAGTCCGCATAGTAGTGGGTTATTGGCATAGTTGTCTTTGTCGGCTGCTCGACAATACTGAAAATTTCCATTAAAGCAAAATTGTTGTTGTTCTATAAGGATTTATTATGACTCCTACGGCGTACTACAATACGATTCACGAGAAACAAAGTGAACAAGGCAACATAAGTTACGCAAACTGAGAAAGTCATCTGCACTTTAGAAGATATTTACTTTGTGGTAGTCTTATTGTTGTTATAAGAGTCATTCAAAAAGAACAGGATTATTTCTACAGTATTCTATTATGGTGTCACTTGCTAGAAGATAACCCTTAGTTTGTGAAATATAAGTCTAATTCTACTATTTTATTTTACAAAATAAACAATAAGTATTCGGCTAGTTTGGCAATTAAAATAAAATCAAATCAAATCAATTTTATTAATAAATATTAACACGTTGAACAAAAGGCGTACTAGAAAATCACCTACCCCACTTCCTTCACGGTAGGCAGCGGCTTCGCAGAGTCCACGAGCGAAAGTCACCACTTACCATCACGTGGGTTATTTGCTTGTCTGCTACTGTCAGCAATAATAAAAAAAACGTACTTACAGTCATTAAAGTAAAATATTTTAAAACGCATTTTGTTTTCTAAGACTTATCATTTGGTTTTGTTCGTTTTATTATTGATATAACATAGATATCCAGTTCCCTTAGGAATCACTGCCGAATGAAATTTTCACCGACATTGCCAAATTTTGTTGAAATTGTTTAAGTGACTTCGACGCCAAGTAACAAACAAACAACTAGACACTCTCCGAGATTCAAATTGAGATTTACGTTGAACATTTGATATAATAGGAAGAAGTGTGTTTACAAGAAGACAGCGATCCTTTTTCTTATTACAAAAAGAACTGTGTACTTTCTGAATTGGCAATACAATTTGTTTAGTCCTTCTTCTTAGAATTTATATAAGGAATTTTGTATAGTGTGACATAATGGATTATATTACAACAAACTATACAAATAAATACAAGAACGTGTCGTCGTCAGTTACGACTTACTTACCATCATGTGGACCGTTTGCTCCACTGTCACTGTCGGCAAAAAAAAGTATGTACTTGTTTCGCTATGATTGTTACACTTTTACGACTAAATCACCTATTCGATTTTCCTCTTATAATAGCATTCGGCGACAGGTTGTCGATGACAATACTTTTAACCGAATTCAGTTTACATCTTCGTTTTATGATATTTTCTTATTCTATGAAGTGAAGTACCTATAGCTACCTTCTCATTAAATATTGACGAAAAATAAATAGAACAAGTCGAAATGGCCCTGTGGATAAGGCACCCGATTCGTAAACACGAGGTAGTGGGTTCGAATCCGGGCAAGTACAAGTGTGATTTTTCAAATCATATGTACTTTCTAAGTTTATCTTGGACATTTCTGACTGACGGTGAAGGAAAACATCGTGAGGAAACCTGGACTTAAAAGTCTGAAATTGCCAATACGCCTTGAGCAAGCGTGGTGATTAATGCTCATTACTTCTCTATGAGAAGAGACCTTTGCCCTACAGTGGGACAGTAAACAGGCTGGTATATTACTTTTACACTTTGTTCGCTTAGTTAGACCGTTGCAGTCAAGTACCCTCCCCGTTCTTTTCCTTTTCCTTTCTTATTCTCTCCTTCCTCAAAGACCCCGAAAACGTTTAGCTGTATTTTTTAAGCATTTTTTCTACAATACTTAAGAAACATGTTCATGTACTACGATAACCATTTACTATCAAGTTACACATAATTTGTATAAAAAAACTTTACTTGTACAACTACGTCACACGGAAACAGGGCAGTTTTAAATTATTAAAAAAAAATAGGAAAACGAAGCCACGGTGGATATGGGAATGGACACTGTTGTGTGCGTGCATGTAGAAGAGACAAATCACAGGTTTTATATACTCGTACCTTTTGATAATTGGAAACGCGCACACTTTTTTATAAAACTTTTTAGGATGCAGGCATCATTTTAAGCAGTTACTATTGTCATTGTTGCTTGCAGCGTCTAGAGTGCCTAGGCCATTATTTGCGCATTGCTAAAAGAAAACAGTTATTTACTTTGATGTGATTGTGCTCAGTTCGAACACAAAACATCCCTGTATACTCTGATACTAGACGTCCGCCCTCGCTTTGCTTCGGTAACAAAAGTTTCATTCGGTCGCACAAACGCCTATGGAAAATATCATAGCAATAATGACGTATTGCATCATTCAAATTTACAAAGGCGAAAATTACCTATTGAAATTTTGAAAATGACGAAAAATATGTTAAACAATAAAATATCTATAGCTTATGTACCCGTCATATGTCAAGCTTTCTGAAGGTGAAAGAATTTTTTAAATTGGTTTGTTCCGATTTAACTCAAGATCTACGTAAGATCTTGAGTTAAATCGCAACAAACATACAAAAAGTAAAATCTTTTCTCTTTATAATATTAGTTTAGATATTTCTTATTACATTCAAAACATGTTGAATTTGATTTGCTCACGTTCGTCGATGTATCTATGCCCAGCATCAGTTTGGTCTCATCAGTCCGCTTGCCAAATGTTGGATCAATAGTGAGTTATGGGAACTGTTGTGGCAATCTATTAATGATGTTTCAAAGGTGAATATGTAGACTACTAGTATAGTGTCATTCGTATTCATATCATCAAAGCAAAATAAACTAGGAGCCGAGTAAAAATAGGCCGGATTACTGACCTATTATTACCTAATCGTACGTACTCGTAATGACCTTTTCATAATAAACGTAATGTGTCAACTTTAATTCACGCACCTTTGCGGTGTGACGTCGAATATAAATTTAAAACGCATAGGAAACCGAGTGATCAATCTGTACGTCGCAGTTTATAGTTAAATAAAGGTCATTCATCTTTTATTTTTATAGTCTAAGTTTACTCCAGATTACTTTCTTCACTTTAATTTTGAATAAAAATACAGTAAACTATTCTAAAGCCACATCATTATCATGGTTTTAGGAGACCAAGCGACAAGATGACTATTGTTATAAAGCTCTACAGCGAATTAAGGTCTCTCCACAAACAACCGGGCCGTGCCCGGGCCATTGCCGTGCCGGGACCGTGCATCCGTGTCCCGTCAGGGACTTTCTGTTCACACGCGTCAGAGCCATGACCGTGCTGGGACAGGCCGCAGCTTTACACCTATGCCCCTCTTTTATTGCTTTCGTATCTGCGTCAAATCAGCGTTGTGAAAAAAGATTAGAACAAACAATATTTGGTACATCATGGTAATCTACATCATGTATTCATATAACACTGAGGAGTTAATTATGATTGCAATTGGTCTGGATGAAGAAGAAATGGGAGAGGAGAGACATGAAGTGATAAATAAGGTAATACTGGGTATCAGAGTTGAGGCAGGATAGAGAGCTACTGGGAGAATTTCAAACAATATACACAAAACTAACAAAGTGTAATATCAATACGTGCACGCCACGGCGTGGAATTAGAGCACTTGCACACGTCACGGTGGCGGCGTCGGTCCTGACACTGAAGCTCGACATGTGTGAACGAGTCCATTGATAATGTATGCAACGAATTTTTTTTCACTACTGCCGGAGCATGGCCGGGTCATATCTCGGGCATGATGATGTCTGTAGAGAAACTTTTACAGTGTCTAACACCAATTTTATGTTAGTTAACTTGATTCGACTTTACAAACACACAGGTATTTATAGGAATGTTTTGCATCTGTGTGTTTGGAAAGTTAATTGTTTTGGACGATTGATAGAAACGTTAATGAAGGTTTACTAATTGGTCTAACCTATCAACAGGTTTTCTCGTATTATACTACTTCCTCATAACATAATTATTACTGTTGCTTTCGAAATAAAACTAATAAAATGCATACATACATATTTTTTATTACCCATAGGGGCAGTTAAGGTAACGCCCACCTGATGATGGTAATCACCGCTTGTGGACCTTGAAATCGGTAATCATAGTTGGTTTTGTTTTAAGCACCTCCTCTTTCTGGTTATTACCATACTTAAACGAACAACAATGTCTGAACTTTTAGCTATACATAACCTATCCTGCTAATAGCAAAAATGACATTAAATACATTGGGATATTTTCGTTCTACCAAGAATTAAAGAAAGAAAACAACACTATCTACTTAGGTGGACTATGGCTATTTTATGTAAGGTCAAAGGTGTAGATATTTCCGCAGTTAAACATGCTAATTTCAAGTGGCAATAGATTTTCTGCTTTCAAACTACTTCTTTACATGAGATTAAGAGCAATTTGCATGATGAATGATGGATGACATACATGAACTACATACTTAATTACACTTGTTGTTCTGCGATATACTTTTTTCTTATACTACTAAGGTGGTAAACAAGCATAAAACACCATGGTTACGTGTTGCCGTAACTATTGTGTTCTTTAAGCTTTGCAAAATCAATGTTGAAAACATACCCAAGACGTTGCGTCATGATTAATATAATGAACTGAGGGAGAAGGAAAAGTAAAGGGAAAGATGGGGTCATTGAGCCGGAGGCACGAAACCCAAAAGAGCGTATACTATTAGATACTTTACGTTGATATTCTATGAGAAAGACACACCGACTTAATAAGTTTGTGGTGGGACACACCTACCCGATCGAGTCGGCCTATTCATGCGCAAACCAGCAAGGATCTACTTCTGTAAAACTTTTACTAAACTCGTTTTGTACATATACTTAATTATAGTACAACAGTAAATCTTGCACAACATAATTTTATACTATTAATTTGCTTTTGGTTTTTATTAATAAGGTCGTATACATTAACTGGCTTTGGACTAATCACGTGGAATTAGTTGATGCCAACTTTTTATCGTCGCGTTTCAACGTGGATCATTATTTTATTTTCAATATAATACCAATATTAACTAATAGAAAAAAAACAAAAAAATACTGATGTATTAAAATACTGATGTATTGGTTCGGCCGCTATTAGACTATCATAGAAATATGATCAAAGATGTGAAAGTCATTTTTAAATGAAGAACATATGACGGTATAATAACTACATACATATTATGATTATCTATGATCATAGTTTGAGGGGCGTTAAACTATGATCATAGAATTTGACAAATTTAATTAACTTTGGTGTGTAGTAAAAGCTTCCACCACTCAAAATTACTTAGTTAGTTTACTGGACAAATGAAGTTATAACTGACCTTATTTTAAATAAATATAAAGTTCCTTTGCAAATTAAAGGCTGTCAAACAGTTTACTATAATTATGAGCATTGTGGCCCTCGGAATGGCAGCTATATAAAATGCTTTTTACCGCCTCATAAAAAGGGTTTAACAAAATAATTGCATATTCAAGTTAAGACATTACCTATGCTCTTAATGTTGTATTGGGTCTGCCTGTCGAAAAGTCTGTTCCGACTCGGAAATGTATGGCGGTGTATCGCAATAGACTGGCCCTTTATTACATGAGACTTAACTGGCGAAACGTGAGCCTAATACACATACTTGTTTCCCGTTTATGGAAATAGGCGCGATACTGCATAAAGTATGCTGCCTTAAATTACTTTACAATATAAACAAAAGTAATATTTTCTACGAAGTTACGATTTAATACTGACTGGTGATGTAAAAATATCTTTTACTTAGCTACACTAAAATTCGTGAGACAAAGTATTCAACCAAGATAGTATTCATAAAAGGAATATCGTAATCTTACTTCTAAACACTATATCAGAGACATAATAGGTATATTAAAAATCCTTCAGGCACCGCAATCTGCGATAAGGTCACTTTCTTGCGAGGACCAACGTATTTTATTAGCTTATTCAACGTGCATGTAGATTACGATACCAACCAAATAGGATTTTTTTACGCTTACTAAAATGCCTTGTTGTAAAATATAATGCAGTTATGTTACACGAGGCGACCTGTTCTTACTGTTTTTTGATATTGCGATATGGTTTATTGCATATAAGAATATTTTTCTAACAGGGTAATAGCCTTAAATTATGATGTAGCTGAAATATGCTGGTATTCATATTCATAGTCGTTTCGTCTGTGGGTGTTTTTATGAAACTTATATTTTGATGAAATTTAAATATCTAAACTATGTACGTTTGTTTGTTTGTTTGTTTACAACGATTTAACTAAAAATCTTCGTTACCAAAAAATTCTTTAACCTTTAAAGATCAATAAATTCAGCGGGTAACATAGACTATACTTTATTATGTTTAACATATTATTTTCAGTCATTTTCAGAATTTAAATATTATAAAATATTAATATTATACAGAGTGTATACGACGGTATGATATTAAACGCAAATAAGTATAGTTTGTGACATTATAAAGCGAGACAAAAAAAAACAACTAAATATCTTCAATAGTTTAGACACAGGACTACTTGTTTTATTTCTTTAATTCTAAACACTGTAAGTACATCAAACGGTCTCCACGTCGAAGGATAAACGTTGCCGCTTATTACAAGTCAGTGACCTTGTCATAATAAATGGTGTGTTACTTTGTTACTACTAAAATATTATTTATTTTGTTAGAAAATTTAAAAATTTTGTCTTTGAAACTTTTGATACCGAAGCGAAGCGTCCTCCAGTCTAAGAACAAAAAGAATTATTTTAATGCATAATTTTGCTATAGCAATACTATGAGTTTACCATGGGTTCGGTTCACTCGTGACAGCATGAATATTTGTATGAGAAAAAGTGTTGGTCTAGAGTAAAATTTTCTTATACAATTTGTACGTACTCCATTACCCGCTAGTGAAACAAACGGGCGTTAACCCATGATTTAACTAGGTAGGTACTTTTTTTTTTTTACCTAATACGCTCGATTCGAATATATACTTTGAACATAAATCAATTATCCCTTCTGGAGGTTTTTTTATTCGTTAAAACCCATAACATTTTATACATCTACGATATAATACCTCTTACTGTCTATGTCTTAAATATGATCATTGTCAAGGGAGGGCAAATCCATTGCCAACTAGATATACAAATTTCTTGTTATACTTTCAAGATACTCGTAAGTTTAATAATCGATTCGTTCGTGTGTAGCATAGTTATTGTTGGAATATTTATAGTGAAGATATTTGTATACATATAGTGTGTGTAAGTGCATAGGCGGTTGGCACAGGCATCAAGCATGGCGACGTTGAGTCGCGACCGTCTCGCCCGCCTACAGCCAACAACATCGCCCTTTAAAGCCGACTATACAACATGAACAAATGCAATTTTATCGCACTCTCTCAAATTAATAGCCAATAAGTCTCTACGGATACAAATTTCATACCGAACTCAACAACCATGCCACGTGGTTGTTGAGTTCGGTATGAAATTTGTGAATTTATTAAACCATTGATATAAATATGAATGAAATTTATTGCTTCGAAAAGAATGTTAAGCTTTTTGGCAACGTATATTTTATTTAACTTTGTACGTGTACCTATGTTTTTGCCATCACGAAAAAAACAGCAATACAAAATCAGAATTTTGTATTTTGGTACTTGAAATTTGACGAAATTTACATTCCGAGGCAATGATGTATCACAACATCATTGCTACAAAAGAGTAGTTGAAATAAAATATTGTATTACAGGCCTTAATAATGACTTATTATCATCAATGTCATTATCAATACCGGAGTTGAAGTAGTCGCTGCACCCTGGTCAAAATCGGTCGGATTATCATCATCATCATTTAGTCAAAAAATCTTTACCACTAGAATATCGTATTATATTTTTATCGTATTATACTTAACTTTTAAAAAAGAAAGATACAAACCAAAAAATAGGAATTAATTATATCCTCGTACTGCAACTCTATGTCACCGTATGTAAGACGTACTTAACGAGCTGTCGTGTTCAGGCTCGAGATTGATGACGGTTGCTCGAAGCCATTCCGACTGCAAGATAAGCTTTATTATTATTCCCAATATTGCTTGACAACTCACAAGTCACGATTCATAGCCCTGCTTCCAATATACTCGTGTATGCTTTTGGAATTTATTAACTTCCAAGCTTGCATTACATTTTGTTACACGAACGTTATATGAAAATTGTCTTTTAGAAATATATGTTGGGCGAGTCGCCATCCAAACGGGAATTAGTCTTCATTCATAATATAATCAGTAAGGAAAGTGAG
This sequence comes from Parascotia fuliginaria, assembly GCA_963082885.1. Taxonomy (NCBI): domain Eukaryota; kingdom Metazoa; phylum Arthropoda; class Insecta; order Lepidoptera; family Erebidae; genus Parascotia; species Parascotia fuliginaria. Next base: position 11,604,317 of record OY720176.1, on the reverse strand, counting down.
GAGAGGTAGTTGTTTATTTACATTTATTGGTTACCCAAACACAGCGATAAGTACACGATAGTAGTAACTGTGCCAAGTTGTCGTGAAACACTAAGGGGTTCAGACCGGAATGACTAAATATGCAGGGGATCAGAACGGAATTAAAGAAAAATTATAATCTCAGGGGATCAGATCTGGGGTACAGACCGGAATAACTCGACTGTAGGTATTATTGTATCTCTATTTGTCAACCAATGGTTTAATTTAAGAACTAGCAATTAGCCTAATGAATTTGTTTTCCATTTTTAAGCTGTACTATATTTTATAAATATGGCATAATATCTTTGTTATAAATATGGCATTTTAAATGAAATCAAACTTTTCCCTACGTTATCGTCCGTATAGAAAGTTGATGAAAGAATAGGTAACCTACAAGTATGTTGTATCTACTCTCTGTAGAGAATGAATAGAAATGAGGAAAGATAGAATAAATTTTCAAGTAGTGAAATAATCCAATAAATTAAATTGATTGTTCATAAGGTAGCGCGTTTAAACATGCAAATCCTTAAACTTTATAATATTAGTTACCGAAGCATACATGTATATTTACACATATAATGTTTGTCATAATTACGATTAATAGACTATGGCTTATTAATAAACAAGTAAGTAATTATAAATAAAACAATGGTATGTGTATAAAACAATAAACTAAAATCTCAGGCAGGTGCTACAGCTAAGGATCATGTTGCGTAGTACAAGCTACGAGACTCGTAAAGGTACGTAATGGTAAACTTAAATTTACGAATGAAGCTTTCATTCGAGTATCAAAATAAGCAGCATAGTGCCTTATCGACCCCGAGATCGCAGCATCTTTAGCCAGCGTGCAGCCGCGTGAGATGTGAATGGCCGCTCACCTGAGCAGCCTAGGACGCGTCTGGTCTCTCCGCCCACTTGTAGCGGTGGCGAGTTCAGCAGCACGTATCTCACGGAACGTCCGCATATCTGGCACTCTCATGCCGTACCATCATAAAGCACCACAACACGAGTGAGCGCGGCACGCGAGTCGCATAGTAGGACGCGAGTGCGTGATAGGTGCTCAGCGCTCAGCGGCGGTGGAAGCGCGGCGCCGCGCAGCACTACTGACTGCCGCTGCTCTCGCCGAGAGACGGGCGCGGCGACGCCGCACGCACGCGCGCCACTCCCCCTTCACCCTCCTCGCCCCGTTACTACCCTCCAAACCATCTCGCTACTACCTACTTAGATATTATCAATAAAATTATTGTACGAAATTAACTTATCTGATTCACGCAGCCTATCAATTGTTTTATTTATTAAACGTCAAACCACTGATTTGTAACAAACATTTGAACAAATCTCTAAAATTACACTTTAGTCTTGACTGACGTGCGTCGTCCAGAACCGTCGATATCAAAGCTCAAGAAGGTTGTAAAAATGTGCGAGAATTAAATGATGGTCACATTTTATTTGTAAGTTTTTCAAGTCTGCTACAACTTATATTCACTTATGGCAGAGTAGGTATTCACACTGGAGCCGAGAGTCGGCAACGATCGAGAATTTTTTTCGTCGAAATATGCCACTGTTAATCATAGGAAGTAAAACGTTACGGGGTAACGGCTAATTTTTTTGATTAATATATATAATAAAAATAACAAGCTAATGGCTTGAAACCAAAAAGTTTTAAGGGAGTTTATAAACAAACTTTAGAATTTTAGATATTCCAAGTTGGTTCATAAAAATTTTAAGAGACGAGGAAATAGTAAAATAGAATAGAATAGAATAGAACATGCTTTATTGTACACCATATGTAACTTAAAATAAATAAAAATTAGAATATAAAAATTATAAAAATAAAATAAAATAAATAAATTAAATAATAAAAATTCTTAAAATATCTTAGTAAAACGTTTGCGATGCGGCTAAGAATAACCTGAAGAGTTTGATCTCAAACAAAACTCAAGGCAGCAAACTAATAGAGAGATCGATCAGAATATTAGAAATTATTGTTTAGAGATTTAATATTTTTTGTTTATGTTTTAATTAAACAAATGGATTTATTCAACCCTTGGGATTGAATGTATAACTGCGCGACGATTAGTGGCTGGCAGTGGTCCAACGTGAACAAGATGCGAGACCTTGCAGCAACGACGATGCCGACTTCGCGTCGTCGTTGTTGATTTGTTGATACACTCCCCACTACGAGTATACCCGCAATTCACAATATCACATTACAAACATGACAAATACAGTGCCTTGCTACGATGAAAGTGTGGACAACGGCGTTCATATTCTTCTACGTCACAATACCTTTGCATTTTATTCTGAGTATTCTGACTATCTTGACGTTTGTAAATATCATTCACGTGATCTAAATGGATAAATAAGTTTAAATATGACATGCTGAACGTGTATATTTGAACTCTATTAAATGAAACCTTGTCATAACAAATTAATTATTCATCAAGCTACTTGTCCATAAAAGCGGAACGAGGCTGCGGAGCGGAGAATAGGATTGCATTAAATCTCCACTCCGCTCCAGTACACAGAAAATATTGGTTTATGTGCCTGCGTTTCTTCACTGGCCTCACTCCGCTTTTATGTACAGACAGCCTAATCATCGAAAATGATTATTACGCAAAAACAAGACTCGGTAAAAATTAATGAATATTTGCAGTGGTTTGTTTACACAAGACATTGCCGATAGTCGATAGTCATAGATTTTGTCGTATTCTGTGCCGAACCGTCAAGCATATAAGTATAGGTACCTATAACACAGTTCATTGAAGGTCTGAAGCACGGTAATACTGAAGCGCATTTTATTTTTAAAATAAATATTTATTACCGCCAGTAATACACTCCCAATAGGGTAAAAATATTTACCCTTCTTGTTTCGGTAATCGATACAAGGTTATCGTTAAAATTAACGTAGACGTACTTTACATCTAAAGCTAATAGAACAAAACCTGAACGAAATGGTAACAAAAAAGGTTAGTTTAAATTTATTTTTCTAAAACCGACTTTTGCTTACTATCACGGTACAATCAATCACTGTACTCGTAACTTCTGTAATTATTATAAACCAATACTAACTCGGACTCTTATTAGACTTTATGATACTTATTCTTATTATTATTACCTAATATAAAGACTAAAATAATAAATAAACTTAAATACAAAATGATGAGGATACTGCTAGGATGTACTTACCTACTTAGATACATAAATTATGTGACGCTTTGATTTTATTTTAATTAAAAAAATTTATTTCACCAAAAGGACTTATCATTCAGGAAAAGTCAAGAGAGCAGTGCATATTAGAGAACTTGCCCCTCATGCATGGTAACTATGGTAATTCTCTCCTTTTACGAGAGGCCTATCAGCCTAGCAGTCGCATCTTCAGACTGTTACATAATTTTTACTTTTCGACACATTATAAATGTTTAATTATTAAACACTTTAAAATAACATATATAATGTGCCTACATGTAATTGTTTTCACGATTAGATTAGTTTAGAATCAAATGTACGTTATGCGTGTCGATTAGCGTGCTTAAAATGCGCTTGAACTATTTCCATATTGGATCAGACGGTTAAGAATATCGATCTTACTTCACCGTTATTCCAAGCTCTTTGTTAGCGGCATAGGCCATCAGATAACGTTTGAAATGGTAAATGGCATGTAATGCTCAAGAATAGTGTGGTGTAGCCATGGTGGATAAGAAAGCTTCGCGAGCCAAGCTAGCCCAGCCTTGACCACTTCGGCCTGCAGGTGATCAGATCGTATCTCTGTTATCGCTTTGTTGAGTCACCTTTGTGCTATAAAGCTAAGTGCACATTGTAGTTGCACCGAGCTAAACCACTTCGAAACATAATTCATAAACTTTGGAACACATAATTTTAGGTGACATAAAGTGCAGCACATATTAGAAGTTTTATGTAGCCTATATAACTAGGTAATGTTATTAAGTGTTATGTCACTATGTATACCTACATAAAACTCATAAGATTTTCTTATTTATTTATTTATTTATTTATTAGGATTACCAACAAGAGAAACACATACATAAAAAAGTAACAAAACATAGGAAATGCATGCCTGGTGCTCTCTCAATTATAGGCAACCACATTTAACTTAAAATATTCTAAATATTCTTGATATTTCTTTATTGTTTATTTGAGTACAAAATACAATAGCCCGTCATATTGGGTCCACACTGGAGTGAAGCCGCGAGAGCATAGACAATGCCTCTATAGTCTCGGACTTACTATAGAGTACAATACTTATCATAGTAGAGATACCATAACATTAAGTAACAGGTTTTATAACTTAGAAGAATACTTTATTAGTGTGGTAACTGTTTATATCGTATCATATATAAATCGTTATATTATCTACATCATATCAGAGTATCATATAAATTCAACAACCAAACTTAAGAAGTACGCCTGCACTGTGAAAAATCCGTTACAAATAGTAAGCAGGTAAGTTTCTTAAAGAATTATGATTGTTGCAGCACTAAAATTCATTTAGAGGTTTCAGGCTACCTATGACCACAACGGTTTCCCTTTTAAGCGCATACAAAATATTTAAATTATGCCTAACATATGGTTTATTGTGTACCAATAGGAATGAAACTCTTATCACAATGAACTGTGTAAAACTCTAATTGCATTGAAATAATTATGTCAGTTTGCTTTATCTACTCATGAATTGAGATAAGTATGCATAAAACCCAGTCATCTAAAATATATACGTACACTATGAAAAAAAAAATAGTTTTTGTAACGAGATGTGTAGAGGCTGAACTGCGGTTACGAACAAGAAGGCAAAGACATAACAAGAATTTTCTTTTTTAAACTGTAATACTAGCATTTGTTTATTTGACTGCCTCAGGGAATCACATCAAATCAAATCATTTATTTCTTCATTACATTTTGGGTATCACATAGGGTCACATATTCAGCAGGTATCCCCAAAATGTACCTACCCGGTTGGGTGTATGAAGTAACTGTTAGATCGGTCAAGTAATATTGGTTTTTCTGTCTAGAAATCCTCAGATTAGCCCGGGGTCGGAAAATATACAAAGTAAAAGCTAAGAGCCTCGCCCACAAGTAGGTTCATGAGATCGTTCGCAATATAACTGGCAAAACGTGGGTCTCATAGACACACCTCTCCTATCATTTCGAGGAAAAAGCATGATATTCTGTTTATGTTTCACAGCATTAACTCAATAGTACGTCTTGTAAATGTTTCAATACAAGATTTGAAACTGCTTTTTATTTCGCCACACTGGCACTGAGGCGTTCTATGCTTTTGGTTTACGCCGACCTTTAAGTTGTTCATTTATCTAGATAAAGAAAGACGAAGGTTCCACACAACACCAGCGTGGATAGACGTTGGTACGATTAGATTACATTAAACGAAAACAAACCCATAAATATTGATTACAAGTTTTGCGTTACTTATTCGAGAAAATTACTCTTTCCTTTAATAAATGAAACGACTTTTGACCTTTCAGATGTATGCAATCAGATAATAATATATGTAGTAAACAGGTATTACATTATTACTACCTACCACCACCCCCTTTGGAAATAGGTGAAGCGTGATGTCACCAAGATACTTTCCCTACTTTGCTTTTCACTATTTCTGTTTGGTTTCACACATAATTGTTATCGTATTATATGTTTCTTATTGTCGTGCTAAAAATTCTTATCTCTATTTCTTTCTCAACACAAAATCACAAAAAAAAACAAAAAAAATACCTTTGTTCCGTATGTTTTCGACCACATATTTTACCACTTTGACAAAAAAAATTATCAAAACTAAAAATAAATAAGACTCAACTGTCACTGCACTGAGCTATCATGCAAGCAAATCTAGACATCATTGTTTTGTGATATGCAAACGATAATCGGTGGTAAAGCGATTTTAATTTTATGGTCGACTACCCATACATTGTACATTGTGCACACATTAATATGGCGGATATGTCCCGATTGCGACAAAAATATTAGGTAAGTAAGTAAGTAATAAATACTTTAAATTAAATTAAATTTAAAATAAATTAGATAAGTAAGTAATAGGTACGTCAAATATAAATCATATAAGTTTATATTTATAGAAACCTTTAAAAGCTTAGATTACTACTTAATAATGCTACTGCTAAAGTGCTAACTAATGTTAAACTATTTTGTTTGTCATAGTCTTAGTTGAATTACTTCACATATAATTAAGGTTGTTCAAAATAGGTATGATATGATACTTACTCACGCAATCCTCGACGTATTTATCACCTTATTTTATAGCACTATAATAATGAAAACTAGGTTTATTTTAATAGTTTCCTGATGCAATGAGCAGTCTGACTAACTGTGACATTATCAAAATGTTTTAGCAAATATTGGCAATACGTCTTTAGATTCTGGCAATAGTTATTCATTTATGGACTGAACCCAATAACTGCTGGTTAACCTTACAGATCTTTCAATTTGACCTACTAAGCTTAGTCGTTAGCACAATGCTTTTATTTTTATTCGTCATGCAGTTAATGATGGCTTAATTTAAAAGCAGCAAACGCTTAAACCTAGTAAAGCGCTTAGCAGTTCCCTCACGAGATCTTGAAATCTAAGAAAACGACTACGGCGGCGGTCTTTAGTAACACACCCGAGCGTTAGCACATTCGTCAATCATGAAACAATCATACAAGAATTACGTAATTTAGTGAAATAAGGAAACTACTCAAATACCGTAGGTTGTTTCATGATTGGCCAACTTTTGATCTAGGCCGTCTATAGACCTACATAGAATGTATCTACTCAGACGTATAAAATCGATCGTTTATGAGGGTAAAGTCTACCATTGTAAACCTTAGACGCGTTTACTTTACCTACTTTACTAATGAGTAACCTTGCCTATGTAATACATATTGAGCTGACTCTAAGAAGAGTCTTAGTGTATGGTATAGGTACAAGCTGTGCCTCATTGCTTTCCTGTTAAATACCCGCGTCACCATTATCTGTTATTTTTGTTAAACTACTTATGTAAACCTCGCCTAAGCGGCGGGATACAACAATTAATTAGTTTTAAAATTTCTTTGTATAATCTTCTTTTCTTTGTACAGCATATCAATACCGCTAGGGACCTATGACTGGTGTTGATGGTTGCTCAGGATCAAGCAAATAATAATGATGATGAAGGTGACTCAATAATAATATTTGTTCAGTGAGTTTAGATATCGTGGCATGTCAACAGACACAAGCTAACTACACCTTACAATATAGCGCACTGTTAGTGATACACTGTTGAAATAATGTTGTTAAATGCATGCCGTAAGACCAAAGAACGAATTAGTTGGTAACTAAATAAGTACTGGTCTAGTCTGATTAGTACGTTGGTAACGCTCGAGTTTTCAATGTCATCAACGTAAAATTTTCTAGAGAAATTTTGGTAAATTTGTCACTTTCTTACATCAACACATAAAATTTATTCTGAAACTAATTTATTAAGTATGAACCAAATAAAACATAATTATTATATTCTAATAAAAAAAACTATAAGTAGATAAAAAACTTCATTCAGAATTATAAATATTCAAAACCAATGCAGAAGAAGGATTAAGATGCCTACGTCGTGCTAATTACATCTGCTTAGTGAAAACACGCACAAACTTTGGTAAGAAAAACATTACGTATGAGGGATCACAAATGGTTAGTAAATTACCACAGAAAATAAAAAACTCTAAAACTTTTAACACCTTTAAAACTAATTTAAAATCTTACGTTTTAATTAATGTCTAATTCCGACCCTGGTTTTGGCGACTTATTCTACCCGCTATAAATGACATAACTAAATAAATTTTGCTTTTAACTTTTACTGCTACCTGAAAATGTCCGACCTATAGTATTAAGCATCGTACAATTAAGTACCTGTTAATGTTTAGAATGTTTTAAGTTTTATTACAAGTTTTGTATATATATTTGCTGATTACCTACTTTCGAAAGCTGTGCTTATAATATTAAGCTTATATTAAGTAACTTAAATAAGTAAATCAAAATATGTACGTATCTCAATAAATGAAATTTTATAAATTTCTTTTGTCGTCTTTAACCAGAAGAAACTTCTTCTCTGGTAAACTCATAAATTCTAGTCGTAGCAAAACTGCTCTCAAATTCTAAACTCAACAAAATCATACAGTGGAATTAGCATATTCCCTACACATTTTAAGTCATTTAAACCTCTAATAGGAACGTTTTTTTTCAATCATTGCCTCAAAAGATGGAGTCTATCTGTATTATGCAAATTTAAAATTCTCGAAAAAAATAATTAAAGTCTGTTGCTTGGTTGGTCACTATCCGCAATTTATCTTCGCAAAATTGTTCTAGGTACCAAATTTAAATTTAAATCTTTATTTTCACTATGCTTCAAGAAAAATTTTAAGTTGAGTCAACAAATCAAAAGAAATTAAATTTTATTCGCTGTCATGTCACGTTTTATAGTAAATACCTACAAAAAATTGCCCAAAGAATCAATAGAATTGCAAAAAGGATATCTAAAAATATTTCAGCACTTCGAATTAAAAATCAATTTTTACTTACATTACTTACGTTAAGTAGGTACTTCAAAATAAACGTGATTTACCTACTCACGTTATTACATATATTTATCAGGTAGATTACTCGTAAGAAAACTGTCGTAACCTAAAAATACAGAAATATGTATGTAAACTCTTCAGATGAGTACTTGAGTACTTACTACAATCAGAACAAATTGCTGATTGTTTAAATAAAAACTAACAAAACAAGCAAAGTATGTAAATCAATAATGCTAGCTTAAACGCTCTCTAGCTTACTACCTAACTAGTTTTGTAAAGTGCTTATGTTGTCCGATAGAAGTTCGCTGAACGAGTAAAATATTATGATGTCAGAATTATCCGTTAATAATGGAAGTATAAGTATAACTTCATGCAACAGATAGAAAAATCTTTATTTTAAACACTTTTAACTAAAAGACTAGTTGTTTTAAGTAGGTACCTACACATTAAATTTATTCTGAATTAGCTACCCACCTTACCTACTTCGCACGTGCTTTGCTTTTTGAGACATGATTCAAATTCTCGGTATTCGGCGCTATACCTAAATGCAATATGCATGTATTATACTTAGAAAACTTATTATAAGGAATGTTTTAAGCTATAGGGAAAACCGTTACCTACGTGGTTTACAATAAGTTAGCGGAGAAACAGATATCCTTAGAATAAAACAGCGATTTGTAAAAAAAGGTATAAGGTAAAATTGGCTTTCTAATCCGCGGTCATCTGAAATTAAACACGTTGAAGTCGTTTGGCTCCTAAAGGCGGTCATGATGCCAGCAAAGGCAGCAGATAGTCGTCCTTCGTCTGCCAAACATAGTCAGCCACAGATGCTGATCTTGTAGCCAAATGAACCTCATCTAATTAAAGTAGTGTGTTGGCGATGCTTTTTGGCGGCAACATGTAACGTGGGTGCGATGCAGCTGCACATAGTAATTAACTCTATCTTGTCTTCAATGTATACTATTTCAATGCTCGTTTAATCAATAGTGCAGTATTCGAGTAGATACTTTACAGCACAATGACTACTAGTTTACAGACTAAACTATTGTTATTGTACAATTAATATCTGCTGTAGGTATAGGTACCTCCATGATAACGTACAAAAATAGTTTTTCTTTTCTATTAGATACATTTAGGTACTAAGTACCAAGGGTATATGTATTTAGGTAGATACAACCTATTTACTTTTTAACTTTGATCGTCCAGCAGAATTAAATTACGTCACACTATTATCAGTCATATCAAATCAGTTCAAGAGATTACTACTAAATAATTGTTAGAAAACTACCTAAAGAACGCTTTGATAACATCTTGTATCATATATACCTATACCTAATTAAGGTATAGGTTCTCTATGTATGTACCTACACAATAATATGTATTCTGTTACGTTCTGACGCATAATGACCAACACGTAAGTGATTCCAAAGCCTTAGCATAGGTATTAGTAGAGCCAATGTCACTAGAGAATATTGTGTTTTAGATGTTCCTCATCGAACTGGAAGTGCCTGAGGTCGGAGTTCTGTTATAATAAATCTTCAGCTGTACACTAAGAATTGATACTTCTCTTTATTATCTAAACTAGACATCTGCCCTCGCTTCATTTAGTTTAGGTATAGCCACTTATCCCATTAAAGATGTATTTTTAGTAAGTAGATGTAATACTTGTTGAGCCCATAGGTACCTATCAAAACTAGGAGTAAGTAGGTATCATAATTGTAAAACTACCTCCTTCAAAGATCTTTTCCTCTGAGGACATTCTATTTAATTTTCATGTTCAATTTCAGTTTACTTTCTAATCTAGATTTCGACAAGTATTCCATCATAAAAATTAATATTAGAACCTACTCACAATATGAAGGCAATGGTTGCCTATATCCGTCAAATTGTAGATATTGACGCGATAACCGGATTGGTTCCATTGATTGATTAGCCGTCCGCGCGTCGTGGGGAGTGACCACTCGTAATACAGCTCGATTACTTCACACCTACCTGCCGCAAAATTCACACCTATCACTTAGGTACTTCGAACTGACGTGAATAATGCATTTAATACTTAGTATAGCAAATGCAAAGTAACTACCTTTCACAGTGCAACAATATAGTAGGTACCTACGAAAATATTAGTGTTACATTTTGGATAGAAGTATTCGCCTTTTTTTAAAGCATACAGACACACAGGGTTATTTGATGTTACCGCCGTACATGGGCCTCATAAGCACTAAAAGTGCAGTACACCCCCGCTGCCTGATATAAAAAAGAAAACAGTCCACTTTCAACTAAAGACATAATCACTTCAACTACCGTATCTTTAGTAGCACTATAAACCCTTTGTTGCCGGAATACAGCAACCTAGGTAATGTTGCTAATGGTAGCGTTGTCAGGTTGCTTTAATTTTATATGTGGAAGAAATTTGGCTTAATAGGTAGCATATAGATTGATTATAGATAGCATAATTGGTTGAAACTTATGTTTATAAATCATGTAAATTGGTGTCACGTGTGGGAATCGAACCCACGATATTCGTCGTATCGGCATAAACAGTACGTATAATAGAGTTAAACAAACAGATATTATATATATTACCGCATTGTCATAATAATGACATGGGTGTAATTTATTTATATTAAGTATGTATTTACAAAAAAAATGTATATCAGTTGTTTAGTACCCATAACACAAGCAAATATAATTGCTTACTTTGGAGCTAAATGGCGCTGTGTGAATGTAGTAGAATTATTTTTATTATTATTATTACAATCCGATGTGACGGCATTGCCACGCAACCCAAGACATACGAGTATCCGGCGTATAACAAACAGCTTTACAAGTTTGCCGAGACACAACGGGAACCAATGTTGTAAACACTGCCAATTCTATTACATTTTCAGAATTATTGACAGAAAAGCCAATAACAATCTTTGGCTCTACCCGAGTATGGACCTTTGAGCAAACTACGTAATATATCATATGGCTTTTTAAAAGAAACAAGATCAGAAATCATAACTTTTCTATCTTAAATTATGGTATGGTAGTGCGTACGACTGTCGTACAATGGCGCATCTGTCGATCATGAATTTTTCTTCTCTTAGAATTAAATCTTCTATAAGTAACTTATAATCTCGTCCATCATACACCCAACATTACTAACGCGCATAGTTGTTTAGTGCCACCCCTAAATTTCGACAACATGGCCGGTCGTGAGCCGTTTCGCAAGAAATTGTTTTCTTACATCGTTATAAGAAAGAAAGAAAGAAAAAACATTTATTCAAGACAGGCACAAGGTTCACAGATTGACTTAAAATTTAGCAGTATGTAGGTATTCTAGTGTGCCAGCCTGAAAGGGTGACATCTCAACTTTGTGCTGCGCACCTCGTATGAGGTCCGCAGCGTTGATATTCTGATGGCACCCAAAAGGATGAAGTCACAAATATCAAAATAAACTAATATACAAACAAATAATAAGGATTGTTATTTATTTTATCAAATAATACAAGCAATAGTAATAAGAAAATCATTATATTTTTTGATCCTCATGAAACATAATGTATAATCATTAAATATAATGAAATTAATTCCATGAGACAATAACGAGATAATAACTCAAAACCTTTAAAATTGGTACCTATTTAATAATATAAATTAACATCTTAAATTTATTGTGCAGGTAACTTTATCATAACAATAATTATTGCTAAATGATAATTTTTTATTCCTCACTAAAGGAAGAGATAAGGCAGATAAGGAATAGGAAGACAAATAAAATAATTAATAAACGATAAGAGATGAGAGAGATCTCAACTCAACAAATTCACTAAAATATTTGACACAATTACTAACGACGCTGTATTTATACATTGTTTTACATATGGCGTATAGTAATGAAAACAATATAACTATTGAGAATTAAATCTTTTAAAGAATCCAACAACTTTTTTGCAATTGCACTGACCATTATAATAATAATAAAAAATAATATTTAATTTGTACGGTATATTTAATTTGTACGGTAGTAGATCCACGCTGATTTCAGCATGAATGGGTCGGATCGTCCGGGGAAGTACTACCCTCTCATAGAAGATCGACTTAAGAGTAGTAGTATCCGTACTATTGCGTTTCGTTCGGTGAGTGAGAGCGCCGGAGGCCCGATTTCCTTCCTTTCCGCTTTCCTCTTTCCTCACCTCCCTCATTCCCTTCCCCTAACCCCATTCCCAGTCGCCATAGTGGAGGCCACCATACCAGCAGTTTAAGACGATGGCTTTTGATATAGTGGCCGCCACTTCTGGATTCCACTGACTGCCTACCATCAGGCGGGGTGGAGTCACTTTGGTAGGCTATAATATATATAAAAAAAAAAAATATGTATTTATTCACACAAATTGTAAACAATTTGAAAAAAACAATTGTACTAAAACTAGGTCACACTAGTGGTATGGTGAGGTAACAACAGTAGTTTAACTCTAAATGTCAAACTAGGTATTCCTGTAACAATATAAATTATTATGTACCTATTTTCCAAACAATTTCGTCTATTTTTTATAGAAATGATGAGCGATAGATAGATTCTTATAAAATAAATGCTGAATAACTATTCAACGGAACTTATTTATATATTTTTTTCATACAAATTAGTATTTAGGGGATGATGATTATGATACAAGTGTATGGGAGTAGGTAAACTTATATTTTACAATAAGTAATTCATTTTTAGACAAATAACAAAAACCGACTTCAAAACTATACCTAAGTACTTACATATACAATCTTAAACTAAAAAGTATTGTAGGCGCTTTTACAAAATATAAAACTCAAACCAAACTACTGAAGCATTTTTTATAAAATATTTGATACCAATTTTAAAGAAGAATTTTCCAAATCCGTTTATAAATGACGGAATTCTGCTGTAACAACATACAAAAAAACGATGCAAATTGAAAACCTACTTCTATTGAAGTCGGTTGATAAGACAGAGATATCATTAATGCCTAAGTTCATCATCAATTTCGACAGCCTCACAGCTATGATATTTAGACGACGTATCGGGACAACTATCCGCGACAGACAGATCATCAGATGAAGCCGCCGGCGCTTCATGAGCCGCTAAAGGCATCAGTTCTTCGTCCCCTCCGGTATACCCCGGACTAGATGTACAGTTGCGTTTGACTACTGTTGTTATAGGTTCCGTATCGCGAGACCAACAATCTGTGAAGAGTTTCATATATTAATAATAATAATATAGGTATCATAATAACTACACAACGCCATCCAGACCCAAAGTAAGCATTTATTAATAACTTGTGAATTGTAATGTGGGTATATTAGTAAATTAGTGCTTTTATATTTGGGTTTTGATTTCCTTTGAGGAATTAATAAAGGTTTGTCACACTAAAAGTACTTTTCTCTGTCACAAAAGCATTACAAAACTAAAGAACACGCTGCTTTATTATGTATTCTTCTCGAAACCTGCTACATTAAATTGTGTCCTTTGTCATTTGTAGAGTAGTATTGCAATACAGTACCAATAGTAAACTTATTTTAGTTATACGCCGTAACACAGCTTGTAAATTAATTATGGTAATAATATTTGAAACTAATAAAACTGATTTCTAGAAGTGTTGTAGTTGTAATATTTCTGAAGGATGAGAAGTATGCAGCAGGGTCTCCTTCACATTTTACAATGCAGTGTTATTATATATTCAAAAACTTACTTGGACGTTTCTCGGGAGGCACTGGCTGAACTGTAGTCGGTGGAGGTAGCTTGTTCGCTGCACGGAGCCTCCTGGGACTCCGAGCTAGAGCATGTGATATACTCGGAAGTCTGATATCTAAATGCGATCCTCTCTCCGTGACGATTTTATTGTTCATTGCGTATAGTTTTGTTGTTACATCGCGTGCTATCAGCGTGGTGACTACACACGCAAGGTAAGTCTCCTTAATGAACAAATATTCAAGAGAACTTCGTTGCCAATAGACGTAACGACACGATGACGCTGCGACTATCGATACCTAGTAAAAATAGAATACTACATTAATAAAAATATACTAGGCATTATTGTTAAAGAACATAAACGTATCGTCAATTACAGAGTTCAACAACAAAACATGCTTCGGGAGTTTGAGGTTTCTAGCAGTTGTTAATTGTTGATAGTTGTCAGCCCCGGATTTACGAACTCCAACGAGGGTCGTAATATCGTTCTGTAAAATGCTCCGTATACCTACTTAGCAGAACAGTATATTAGCTACACCGACGCAGATTTAAGAAAATGATTTAAACTCAATGAAAGAACAAGCGTTAGCTAAAAATATTAACTTTTGTTATAAGTATAAATATGTTCACAATAATAGGTATGTGTTCACGTAAATTAAATTAAACTATTAATGATATTATTTTGGCAATGTTACCTTATACTTTGAATTGATCGTGGAATGTCAATATTCTTTTCTACAAACGTATCTATCGATATAAACCTATTTTAACAATATTTATTAGATATGTATCTACGAATGTCGTGCAATGAAGTGCACGCAGTGTATAATAGGAAGGCAACTGCGGCATTTTCGTAGAAATCATAAACACGCTATTTATTTTCTTTGTTGGAGTAGTGACAGCGAAACGAGCCGCGAAATACCTGCTCGCGGACGACTGGCATGTGATTTGGAGTTTTAGCAGAACTTATCCTACTTCGTATTTGCCCCTCTTTTTAATCTGTATAACCGGATTCATGCACAGACTACGCTTAATTTATGGAGTATTCTGTGAGCCAGAATGGTCAAACAAACGTTTTTAACATCTCTTTTTCTGAATGAACTCGTTTAACTAGATCCTCGTCAGGATGTTTTCGAGTAACATAAAACAAATAAAAGCATTTCCTGATTTGAATTGAATCTGCTAAGATTTAGAAAGCATCAACCCAAACTAACAGAAATAAGCTATCGACATAAATCATCGATGCTTTGTGGAGTATTGGTTACGGAGCAACTACACCAGACACGTCGCGGCGACATATCACCCAAAATTTACGTGCGTCTTTGCTACTTTGTAGGAAATTGTCGCTCAATATTTGCCTTGTTCACACTACCCAGACTCGCGAGGAATAAAACCCCGGAACACAAAGCGATACGCGTCTGACAGCGCGTGACTCCAGACAAAACATATGACTGACGCAACAATTGGCTTTAACAACTCAAACAACTGAACTTATTCATTGAAGCTAATAAACCAGACGACAAGTCCATTATAATAAATGCCTTTATTTCGGATTGATGTGCAAAGTACTCATTCCACCAAATTCTGTATTATTCCACAAGACTGTTTAGTATTTCATCGATATTTAACCCAGTTTCTGGCATTTATAGCCACTTCAGCGGTTATACAGCCATATCACCTAACAATTAGGTCAACGAAATGGGGGTAGGTAATGCTAGAGCACGATCAACGAACGAGTAAACCGATTGCGAAAATTTACAGTATGGCTTTTATCTATACTCAATCTATACTTACTATTAAATAAAGCGGAAGAGCTTGTTAGTTTTAACGCGCTAATCTCAGGCACTACCATTTTTTTTCGTTTGATAGCCCAGTTCTTGAGGAAGATTATATAGGCTATGTAACATCACACTACTGGCGACAGGAGCAGAGCAAAACCTAACCAAAGACGCGGGTAAAACCGCGCTGCGGGAAGCTAGTACCTTATAACAAGAAAACCATACCTCTATATAATGGTATATAGAGGTATGTAAACAAGTAAATGAACATACTATTACGAACTGATGAGATGAGCTCTTTAGTAGCTATTTTTTATCTAAGCCTACATTCGTATTGTTTTGATGGCTCATAGATGTGCAAACTTTAAGCAATAAATTAGATACACGAGAAAGAAAAAAGAAAAATAAATGTTTTCATCTACATTAATTTATTTTCTATTTTATCATTGTAAAAAATATTAACAAGAAGACTCATTATGCACCTTGATGCTGACAAAAATAGCTGACACATGGCTTGGACACGGTGGCTTAATTGCATAATTAAAGAAGAAGTACGTAGGTACTCGTATTTATTTGCAGAGCCAGAGGTCATTGATGTGATTGACATGAGAAATTATGTACAAGCACAATCAGTACAGCACTTATAGCTTGGAAGTCGTATTCGTTCAGATTATTCCGTAGATGTTTACAGTCTATAAAAATAAAGCTTTAAATTTACTAATATATCGGTCAGGTATAGTTATATCGCTAACTCAAAAACATTGTTTTAATTAAAGAGTAAAACGTAACTTCATATCTATGTTAGCTTCGTAAGTTTAGTTGCTCATGTAACATTCATTATCCTCTGCGCCTTTTCCAAACTACATTGGGTCAGACTTCTAATTTAGCGGCTGAGAGAGTATTCATCGAGAGAAAGAGTACATATTCTTTAGTACCTATTACATCGAGCGATTGTCATCTGACCACCAAATTTCCAGTACCAGTAGGTCTGGTTTAGCCATTAAATATCGGAGAATCAGGAGTTTTTACAGCCTAACTACTTCTTCGACATCGTCGGAGTCTGAGTATCCGTAACGATTGACATAGATATTTGTATGGTATAAATGGTCAGCAAATCACGAATTGACTATCTAGTTACATTACACTTAACCTCACAGATCCGCATTTCCGTTACAATACAATTCGCTCTAGCCCCTATTTGTGGAAAATTTGGTGTTCAATTCCAAATGTTAATATTTTACTACTGATTCGAAAACACAAGTAATTGTGTAATTGCCCTCTCGGCAGTGTTTGATCAACAAGGTACCTGAATATGGCCTACAAATTTCAACAATATACCTAATTTGGAAGTACTTACTTGCAACTTGTCTCATGGAACTTCAATCTAAATAGCTAAAAATAACTACTTCTGACTTACTAACTCGCAAACAATTAGGTACTTAGTTAGAGCAAATGTTTTCAATAGGTAACTAATTATTATCTTGTCTTTTTCATGGACGTTACCTAAACGTAAAAAGATAAAAATATGAACTTGTTAGTACTTAGTACTACTAGTAGAGTTCTTGAGTTAAAGCTAGCATTGTTCACTATTAGTAGTAAAATTGGTTATCATGTTTTTGTTTATTCAGTTTTACTATTTTATCGTTGTCGATACAATAATGCAAACCTTTGCATTCCCGTATATATTTGTTTTTACTTAAATAAAAGTACTCCTATATTGTCCACAACAGACAGATCTCTACTAAATCGCAAATCATTACAGTACTGCAGTAAAGGGTTTATCACTGTTTATTACAAAGGGTTACCTTCTCGTTAATTGATAAAGCAACTTAATATTAAACTGACCTTTTCATGTAGACTTTGGTAACATTTTGTTTAAATAGGTTAGTAGATTCTAGGATATGCTCGCTTCGGTTTCAAGAACTACGCTCCCTTTGAATAATGAACTCATCAGTCTGCCGCTCAACCGTGTTAGTTAGCACCATTGCCTTACTTAACAAGCTGACGCTTTTGCCAAAGCATTATTGCGTGAAATACGATCCTTTTAGCTAATGTCAGACTGCCTAGACGAACCCTCGTTCATATTACAGTCTATATTAAAACGATAAGAAATGTGGTAAATTTGATGCGGTTTATTAAATTGGATATGAACAATTTAATAGTCTTCAACTCATAAAAAGTTATGATGATATCGACTGACTTGGCTATTTGCATAGCCAAGTCAGCCTTTGAATATTCTTACGAAAATTATGTCATTGTCTTGATAGTTCTGTCAGGTATATAATCAAAATCGGATGCTGTACCCGATCGTGAAGTATTAATAAAACAAAGCTTCTGCATATTACTACATTACTTAAATAAAAACTTCGGCAGCATTTCGTAAATATAGTTTCATGATCACAATTATATCTGACTGCTAGACATAGGCCTCCCCTAGTTTTTGCCACCTTAGCCGGCCGTGAGCCGCCTTCATCCATTGCAGAGGTATGTAGTTCCAATGTAGTTTACAAATTCATAAAAACATTTTTTTTTTTTTTTTTTTTTTTTATAGTATAGCCTACCAAAGTGACTCCACCCCGCCTGATGGTAAGCAGTCAGTGGAATCCAGAAGTGGCGGCCACTATACCAAAAGCTATCGTTTTAAACTGCTGGTATGGTGGCCTCCACTATGGCGGCTGGGAATGGGGTTAGGGGAAGGAAATGAGGGACGTGAGGAAAGAGGAAAGGGGGGAAATTGGGCCTCCGGCGCTCTCACTCACCGAACGAAACGCAGTAGTACGGATACTACTACTCTTAAGTCGATCTTCTATGAGAGGGTAGTACTTCCCCGGACGGTCCGGCCCATTCATGCTGAAATCAGCGTGGATCTACTACCGTAATAAATAAACATATTATATTTTATGAGAGATATATATTTATTCATCATATATAAATAAACATATTATATTTTATGAGAGAGAATTTACCTTGAACTTTTCATCTATCGTCGCTCGACTTGATTCAAATTCAGGAGAATCCAGAAATTCACAGGGTAGAATTGGGTGCAAAAATTGATGACCACTCATAACATTTACCTGGTGAATAAAAATTATTTGTTATATTAGTAAATTTGTATGTCGACAACTAAGCAAGCATGAAATGGAAGGATGATAAAAGACGTAAGTGTGTCATTTTCAAATTTATATTAAGTAAGGACCTACATCTAAGTTTACTTTGGACATTATTGATGTATTTGAAGGAAACCAATGTTACCTAGGCTATGAAATAATAATAATAATAGCCAATCTAGAAATCAATATTCTTGTTATAGGTAGGTATGAGAGGAGGCCCTTGGCCCAGCAGAGAAATAATGGGCTGGCACAAAGTCAAAGTTATGTAGCTTAATATAAACGATTATTGTACCCTATGATATTTAGGAAAAATATGTAGATACGATAGGCAAGCGCATAATTATTAGGTACCTTATTCAGATGTTTCATATGCTAAAGTTTCAATATATAGCTGTATATAGCTAGTATGTAGCTTCAGAAATAAGAGTTCTCTAATGCGTAAATTTAGATATGATTCTAGTATTTTCCTGGCCTGGTGCCATGATTCCATTCCCGGTTCAACCATCTTTAATTTACGGTGTTATGACATTTACAGTAAACTTGGTTTTAAGTAAAGGCGGACTAGATTTTGTCTATTTTTATTATTATTTATTACTTAGATGCCGTAGAAATAAATCGCAAAATAGAAATTTTAATATTAAAGTGGAGTAATTCACATCACGCTATTTTGGTGTACTCTGTACATTAATACACGTTAAGTACCTACCTATTATATACATAATAAAAATTAATAACATATTAAAATGAAAAAAAAAACATAATACAATGACGTACTCTAGAAATTCTACCGGTGTCCCAGTTCCCGTACACCTAGCTGACTTAAAAACTTTGATACGTAAGAAAAGTAGTTACTGGCCTTCTTATGAAATGCTTTGGAGTTTTCCTTGTTATGAAAAGATAGTTACATTTCAGCATTAAAACGACTTTAATTCGAAATTAAACTAACTAAATTTAAATTTAATATTGCAGGCATTGCTAGATAATTATTTGTATAAAAATATTGTAAAATTACAAAATACTTCAAGAAAATAAATATTAAGTATGTAACTAAATTAAGCATAATTCCTTATTAACAATAAATAACGAGAATCCATGATAACATCTCAATTAGCATTATACCTTATAATTACATCTTAATGTGTTTCTCTTAATTCGACCGATGTCCCATAAACATAATATTATTATATTATTAGGCCCGCATTATTAGTAAGCAGAATGTATTTCAGCCTGAATTTTAAGTAGCTGTATATGTGTATTCTCTATTTTGAAGCGTCATTATTAAACAACAACATAGCCATAAAATCTACGTACCTACTACCTGAAATTGCTCCGGCCCCGGGGCGCCCACGTTATACCTACTCTATTATACCGAGTTTAAAATGACGTAAATTTTTAAGAAAAATAAAGGATTATTGTGCAACAGCGTCTATAAAATACCTCATTTATTTCTATAAAATGACGCTTCCTATAGTTGAAATTATTAGAAAAGTTAGGACTTATACCAAATACTTAGACGTCAAGGATAACATGGTTTATTCTATAAAAAATATAAAATAAACAACTACTTTGTTGTATTTCTTTAAGTTGGTGCTGAATTTAAAGCTCAAACACCCATTTGAATGCAAGGTGTACCTACGGTTGATGGTGTTAGTATTTCTTGACCACATTCATATCTTGTATAGTCAAGATACTGAAGTCTCCTATAATCCCCAAGAGTAATCTTGAAGGGTAAACGTATAGTCCGATATCTATATAGAGAAGACGATCTAATAAAGCACCGCTCCACTCGCAATCACCCTTAGCATCACAACAGGTGTTCATAATAATTCAAAGAAAACTTGGGCACTTAGTTACGTAGGTATTTCCTTCCGTAATGTTATCTTACCTTAAGTATTGTGTAAAAAGCCACTAAGTGCTCAGTAAATATTAAGAAAGGTAAAGGTATAACATTAATTCTGTACTTAAGTGATAGCAGAAACGATGTGTTTGTAAGACGTTCTCATTCTTCTTAAAATTAGGACTAAAACATTTTAACTACCTATAAATTAGCTATCTACCGTACCTACGTACCTACCTACATGCCTATGAATGATAGTTTATAATAAAATACAATGACATTAAATAAAAAATGCATTTATTAAAATAATAATAATAAATTTCTAACCAAGTTTACCTTTCCGTTTTTAAATCTATGCTACTATATAAAGCGGAAGAGTTTGTTTCAACGCGCTAATCTCTGACACTACCAGTCGGATTTCAATAATTCTTTTTGCGTATGATAGCCCAGTTCTTGAGGATGGTTATAGGTTATGTAACATCACGCTACTGGAGACGGGAGCAGAGCAGTAAGCAAAGACGCGGGTAGCTCTTAAAACAATATATCCCAAGTTGTAGCAAACCGTGAACTATGAATTACGTTGTTTTTCGGTAAGATTAACCAATCTAAACCTGTGTTTGAATTTATATTCCTTGCTTTCCTGTTTGTAATATTTCAATACGGCTTGCACTAAGCCGTTACACAAATTATTAAAACGTTTGAAAATTGTATTCTGAAAATAATATTTTCACCAAACTTTTAGTAAGTGCTTGTAGAATATCTTTAGAGCTACAGGTAAAAAAATATTTCTATAAGTACTTATAAAACAATTTACTTAATAGAAAATATCACGTAGAAACCTGGATTATAACAAAAATATGTCACAAATAATCTTAATTGTAATTTCTTGACAATCAGAAACTTTTCATTGATTGATATAAACTGATAAAAAAACTGAAAGGTATTGTTATCACACGACATTCGCCATTTTCAATAGGTATCTATTCAATACATAGGAAGATTAGGAAGTCAATAAAAAGTAAAAACTAAATTAATATTAAATAATTAGTTTTTTTAAAGTTATTGTTTAATTAACTAGATCAATGTCTGTATTTTGAGATTCTGAAAGTAGAGAATGTAGAGTCGGCGGTAGTTTATGTTTTGTGCACTATTCAAAATTTATTTCTCATAGCAAGATTAAGATTACACAACTTAAAAGGTGAAATTGAAAACAATAAATTATTAGCAGCGTACAACATGTAACATTTTCAGTTTCCTGAAACATTTATTTGCTTTAGGTCCAGTTAGTTTCTGTTCCGGTTGCATAATTTGAGATTATGGATACGGTGTCATCCCAGTCGGCGGTACGTGTAGTTCTTTTCAAGTTTAGTCCCTTTCCCCCCCCTCTAAAATGTACCTACAATTTTTGATGTCTACATATTAAAGGTATTTCTAACCTACGAGTATTTTATTAGTCGTGTTCCCGCATAAAATAATTTTTTACAAACTTTAAGGGCGAAATTTAAAACACTGAGTTATTATTTGCAGTATTTTCAATTTGCCGAAACATTAACCTATTTGCGGCAGGTTGTTACGCATTCCGTTAGTTCCTGTCACGGTTTCTTGTAGGATGTAAGTGGCAAACAAGCATACCATGCATAATATTAAGTGGTTACCGTATTACCGTAGCCTATGACATAAAGTTACATAATCTGGGAACATTTCACATAATAAACTTACCCAATATTTATTATAGCTTAAAAGTAGGTTCTACGAGTTAATATACTTACAAATACGAGGGTATTTGCTCTGATATTTGAATGTATGTACAAATTTACCTAGTTATACTGGAAGTAGGTATTTATAATTTATAGTGTTTTCTACAAATACCTACTGTTCATTGTACACCTAATTTCCTTGGTGGACATATGCTTAACATAGTTTCATAACATCATAACTGTAGGTAGTGAAGATATAAACTTAAGAATAATAAAAGTAGACTTTACATACATAACTAGAGCTTTTATTAGGGTTCCGTACCCAAAGGGTAAAACGAGACCCAATTACTATAATTTCGCAGTCTGTCCGTCTGTCCGTCTGTCACCAGGCTGTATCTCATGAACCGTTATAGTCAGACAGTTAAATTTTTCACAGATGATTTTTCTGTTGCCGCCGTAGCAACAAATCTATACATATAATAAAAATGTAACCAATCGCTGTCTGTACATGGAAGATATATGAGAAAAAAAATTACTTGGGCCTTTATCAACGCAAATAGAACCCAAAACAATGATTGTTAAAATTTTTGTCTGTTTGTCTGTGCGTTTGTTCACGCTAATCTCAGAAACGGCTTATCCGATTTAGATATGGTTTTCACTAGTACATTGTGGTAAACTTTACTTAATATTAAGTGTTTGTTTAATGTCAATCGGTTCATAAATAAAAAAGTTATGCCAACTTAAAGAATCACGTCAAACATTTTCTGATAGAAACAGAGACTTTTAACAGGTTACGGAATAGCTGATAGCGTTTTTATTTTTCGGATTCCTCTTATTCTAAACAATCTTCCGTTTAGTTTTAAATGAGTCCAGTTTCCAGTGAGCCTCTGTTTCGCGATGACAATTAATAAAGCCCAAGGTCAGACACAACTAAAAGTTGTGGATATATATAGATATCTTGCCTGGATCTAAGTATTAGCTGTGTTTCGCACGGTCAGCTTTATGTGGCTCTATCACGTGTTAGCATTCCTAGCAGCCAGTATGCTTTGATCCCCGATGGCTATACGTCTAATCCATACATCCATACACCCATACATATTATATAAGGCTTTGTCCTGACTGACTGACTGACTAACAGACAACGCACAGCCTAAACTGCTGGTCGTAGTGACTTGAAATTTGGAGGGTGTGTTTGTCTAAATGTCTAGAGGTTGTACTAAAAAAGAGTTTTTTAAAATTTAATTCCTAAGTGTGTGAAAAGGGATGAAATCGATTGTATGAATCTTCTTCATTTTTTAACTTACAGTTTTGTAATTTTGTTTTGGAATACTTCTATTTAAATAAAAAATATCCTTATAATTTTATTTTAACAGGGGTGGATTTAGAGGGGTGAAATTAGGGATGAAATATTCTATACAAAGATCTTTAGCTTTTGCAGCTAGCGACTTGAAATTTACAGGGAGGGGGAGGGAGGGAAAGGAGGGAAGAAAAGGAGGTAGGAAAAGGAGGAATTGGGGAGAAGGAGGAAGGGAGGGGAAAGTGAGAGGGAAGTGATGGGGGAGTGAGAGGAAAGAGATGGGGAAGTAAGGGGGAAGTGAAGAGGAAGTGTGGGGGAAATGCGGGAGAAGTGAGGGGAAAGTCAGGAAGAAGTCAGAGGGAAGTCAGGGGAAAGACAGGGAGAAGTGAGGGGAAAGTAAGGGGAATGTTAGAGGAAAGTAAGAGGAAAGTGAGGAGAAGTGAGGGGAAAGTGACGGCGAAGAAATGGGGAAGTGAGGGGGAAGTGAGGTGGGTGAGAGGGTAGTGAGGGGGGTGTGGGGGGAAGGGAGGGGGGGTGAGGGTTAAGAGAGGGGTGAATGAGGGGAAAATGAGAGGAAAGTGAGAGGGAAGTGAGGGAGACAGTAGAGGAAGGGAGAAGAAAGCAAGGAAAAGGAAGATGGAAGAGAGGGGAAAGCGAGGAGGCAAGGTAAAGGGAAGTGGACTTATCACGAAATCTCAGAAACAACAAGTGCTACGAATCTCAAACTTTGCATTGTCGTTCCTATTAGGATATAGGTGCTCACTTAGACGGAATTTTGCAAAATCCATCCCCTAAGGGGGTATAAAGGGGTAGCAAAGTTTGTATAAAATTTCTATAGTTTTTATAGTAGGATTACAAAATTACTAGAAAATACCCTTTTTTTATTATTCAGCAACCCCCCTTATTAAATGGGCAAATAAGATCGCAAGTTTGTGTTAAAGTGGTTTGTCAGTTTTAGCGGTAGCGGGTTTAAACTGGATTCGCCATAGAGACAGATAATACTGATACAATGTACGATTGCCATAAAACCAGGCACGCAATATTCTCATAGAGGCACCCATCTGAATTTTCACGCGAACGAAGTCGCGGGCAACAGCTAGTAAGTACTAAAAACAGAATACGAGTAAAATAAATATTTAAGAGGGCTCTCATACAACAAACTTGATTTATTTGCTCGTTTTTGCTCGATATTGACAACGACAACAGGTAGACGCTTGAAATATTCACAGAATATGTAGTCATATATTCACTTTAAAATAAAAAATTACATTAAAATATAACAAATATTTAAGGGGGCTCACATACAACAAAAATTTTTTTGCTGTTTCTATAGATAATGGTACGGAACCCTACGTGCGCTAGTTCGACTTGCACTTGACCGGTTTTTTAGAAAAGAATATTTCAGCTTTTGACACAATTCGCAAGTGTAGTCTGTGCTCAAAAAATAAAAAATTGAATTGATTTTGGAAATATGTTTTTCGGTGATTTTATGGTTTATTCCTGTTCAGTAACAGCCAGATATGTAACAGTGTGACTCATTAGGAATTAAATTCCCATTGAGTAACACTTTGGGGCGGGTCTGGGCCTACGCTTTCACGGTTTCCTATACGACATGCTAGCATGGTAGCATAGGTGCAGGCCTACCCTACCATCTCCTTCTGAGACGGTAGGGGGGCGCTGGTCTTGGGAGTAGCGCAGGTCGCTAAGATCCCCAAGGCAAGTTCGGTGGACTAACCTTCTCGAGGTTGCCAGCCCTGTTGTTGGTCTAGTTCACTCTGAAATAGACATAACTGAAACCACCGAGCGCTTTTTAGATATATTACATGCATGTATGTCTATTCATATCACTCATTTATATATGTATTAATATATAACCAATCTAAGGTGTGATCCGAACCGTGCCAAGAGATGCATGGCTGAGGGTGTGCTCAGTCGTCAACGGTGGCTACTCGACACCAGGACGAATCGGGTAGTATTTTAGTCCTCCCTTCGGCATGCGGGGCTCTGCTGTTGGGCATTTTTTAGTTCCCTAGCTACTCGTGGGAATCATATGGATGAAACCGCTAAAAAACAATTAAAACCGTCTTCTCCGGTTAGAGAACAGTTCTCTCCTTTATTAGGGGAGACTATAGTACTTATGGAGGAGGTTCTATTAGCCTCTCCTCAAAGTACCAATATGACGTTGGAAGGGACTAGTCCGGCTAAGGCAGGAGGCTCCTGTGACTCTGCTCCAAAGACGGAAGAGAACCCGAAACGTCATACCAAGCTAAGTGGTGCAGCACGGAAAAGATTCCGAAGGCTATTAGCAGCCAATGTGCAGGTCGACGACGCCCGCAAATTGGCTATAAAGCCTTGGAAGGAAATTCCAATCACCAACCTACCTCCAGACCCGAAGGCCAAAAAAAGGCCTAGGTCGGAGGAAGAATCTCCAAAGGAGCAGCCGAAAAAAGCTCTCCGTGCGGAGGAGCCCGTAACCAAGCGCAGCTTCAAATTGGTCGTTGAGCAAACGCGCGTGGGTATCAGAAATCTGAAACCCATGAGCGAAGACCAAATGAAGCTGGTGCATTGCTCCCTGACCCTGGCGATGTTAAACATCGCTGACAAGGGAAAGGGGCCTAAATTTACGGGCTTTACACACAGACCAGGGTTTATTATTGTCACTTGCGAGGACCAGGCTAGTCTCAAATGGCTGTCTGACAAGGTCCCCAGTATAAAACCCTGGGATGGGGCTTTGCTCTCGATCGTTCCGGAGGGGGAATTACCAAAGCCGACGGTAGGGACCATCTTCATCCCCAGCACTGAGGCAGAGTCGCTAGACGAAGCTACCCAGCTGCTGGGGATACAGAATGAAGGGCTAAACACCGAGCTTTGGAGGGTCGCGCACAGTAGGGTTGAGGGAAATGGACATGTGGTGTCCTTCTTCCTGGATGAACCCTCTGTCTCGGCTCTCCGGGCTAGGAACTTTGAGGTGGCTCTTGGTTTTAAGAAGCTTATTTTTAAGATCAGGAACGACCCAATGGTTGGCCCTTCAACAGCTGCTCCTGTGGGACCTCAGCCTTCTACATCGAGGGGCTCTGAGAGGCAAGACAGGGCGAATCCTGAAGTGCGGTCAGCCGCGGCCA
Organism: Parascotia fuliginaria; assembly: GCA_963082885.1. NCBI lineage: Eukaryota > Metazoa > Arthropoda > Insecta > Lepidoptera > Erebidae > Parascotia > Parascotia fuliginaria. The sequence goes on along the minus strand of OY720176.1, from coordinate 11,577,175 downwards.
AGGAGACGCCCAAACCAGCGCCTCGGAGCAATGAAAGGCCTGTGGAACCACAGCCGAGCACATCAAACAGGTGCCCAGTCCTTGTGAGGCAGGAGAGAGTCGCGACCACGCCGCAGTCTGCTGTGGCTAGGGGGTCTCAAAGGACAGTGCATCGGGGTAGAGGCGGACATAAGCCTAGGGTAGCAGTTTCCCAAGGCGAATCAGAAAACGCTTGGCGTACGAGCCGAGGACGGTCGCGTCCTAAGCCTGTACGCACCAAGCCGGCGGGAAACTGCTAGCGGCTACCCAGGTGGGAGTGGTGAGGGTCCTGCAAGCCAACCTCCACCATGCTGTGGCAGCAACTGCGGTAATGGAGTGTTGTCTTGTTGAGGGCAAAGCTAGCCTCGCCTTGATCCAGGAACCTTGGGTAGCAAATACTCAGGTTTTAGGACTCAGTGCTGCTGGTAAGATTCTCAGTCATAACAATGGCAATAGACCTAGAGCCTGTATTTTATTCAATAACCTTGTTGACTTTTTACCGATTACAGAAGTTTGCAATGACGACTTGGTAGCTGCTTTTGTCAACCTCAAAGGATGGAATGGGGCTAGGGTGATAATGTGCTCTGCCTATCTATCTGGAGAGAGAGACAACCCGACAGAAGATTTGGCGAAAGTGGTAGATTATGCCACCAAACACAACGCCGAGCTACTAATCGGATGTGATGCCAACGCCCACCACACATCTTGGGGCAGCACAGACATCAACACAAGGGGTGAGTTACTTTTTGACTTCCTTATCTCTAACCATCTAATAACGCTAAACGTAGGTTGTAAACCAACCTTTGTTACCCGTACTAGGCAGGAAGTATTAGATATCACGATCGCTACGACTAACTTAGCCAGACACATTAAAAACTGGCAAGTCAGTAGTGAAAACTCAATGTCAGATCATAGGCATTTAAAGTTTGAGATTAGGGCTGCTCTAGACACCCAAATCACAACATACAGGGATCCCAAATTAACAGACTGGGTTGACTTCAGGAGTCAACTCAGGCTTCATCTTGAATCCTTTCCTAAAGCCATCAGATCAACTGAGAGTCTAGAGACTGCTGTGACAATCTTGACAGAAGGCATACTTAAAGCCTATGAAGAGAGTTGTCCGCTCAAGACAAAGACCTCAGTAAGGAAGGTACCTTGGTGGAACTCAAAGCTGACGAAGCTTCGAGATAAAACCAGGAAATTATTTAACAAGGCTAAACAGACTCATATGTGGGAGATCTACAGTAAAGCCTTGACGGAATACAATAAAGAGATTAGGAAAGCGAAGAGAGAATCTTGGAGGAAGCTCTGTGAAGAGATCAATAGTCTCCCACAAGCAGCAAGACTTCATAAACTGCTCTCAAAAACGAAACCTAATCAGATTGGGCTCCTTAAAAAGGACGATGGCTCCTTTACGAATAACGTAAAGGAGACCTTAGAGTTGCTGGCCACGACCCACTTTCCTGGGTCTAGTGTAAGGGACTCGACATGTCAGCAGCCAGTGCCTCACAGTAAACCTCGCAATGAGGACTGGCGCATGGCTGCAAAAGTCGTAAGACCCAGGCAAGTCCAGTGGGCCGTTGACTCCTTTAAACCAAATAAAGCGTGTGGTGAGGATGGAATAAAACCTATGTTCCTACAACAAGGGATTGACATCCTTATCCCCTATCTGATCAAAATCTACAGGACGAGCCTCGCCTGGGGATACGTACCAGAACAATGGACTTTGGTCAAAGTCATATTTATACCTAAAAATGGAAGGAAAGATTATAGCCAGCCAGTCTTTCAGACCAATAAGCCTCTCATCATTTCTACTAAAGACAATGGAGAAGGTTATAGACAGGTATATTAGAGATGTAGCTTTGGATAAATACCCAATCCATCACACCCAACACGCCTATCGCAAGGGAAAGTCGACAGAGACTGCCATCACCAGCCTCATCGACAGGGTGGAAAAGGCTACAGAGGACAAGGAAATAGCACTATGCGCATTCCTCGACATTGAAGGAGCTTTTGATAACTCACCAACCACACTGTTGGTGAATGGGCTGATAAGTAAAGATGTCGACCCTACAACGGTGAAATGGGTGAATTCAATGCTTGCACATAGGAGTGCAAAAATAGCCCTTCATGAAATCGCAATTGTAGTATCTACAGCAAGGGGTTGTCCACAAGGTGGAGTTCTATCGCCACTACTCTGGACCCTTGCTGTGGACGAACTCCTAGTTGATTTGGCAAAACTTCAGATTGATGCGCAAGCCTATGCAGATGACTTGGTAATTATAGTCAGAGGATTTTGTCAATCAACCATCTCATGTATTATGCAAAAGGGACTGAACACTGTTAGCAGGTGGTGTGTCAAAAGTGACCTCTCCGTTAATGCTGACAAAACAGTAATCGTACCTTTTACACAAAAGAAGCGATTGGATAAACTAACAATGCCAAAGCTTAATGGTAAAACGATTGCGTTTTCCACAGAAGTCAAATACTTGGGCGTCACAATCGACCAAAAGTTGACTTGGAATTCACACTTGGACAATGTACTAAAGAAAGCCAAGATGACGATGGGAATTAGCGGCCGTATGATGGGCAGCAATTGGGGCATAACCCCTAGAACAACTATTTGGCTGTACACTGCCATTGTGAGGCCGATCATTACGTACGCATCAGTTGTGTGGTATAACAAGACGCGTCAAACGACCACCATAAAGAAATTAGACAGCTTACAGAGAACTGTCTGCCTCAAGGCCTCGGGAGCTATGTCGACTAGCCCCGGAATGGCGCTAAATGCTTTGCTTGGATTACCGCCTCTTCATGTATTCATACAAAAAGAGGCGAAAGCTAGCATGTACAGGGCTCATATCCAAGGCAGAAGCAATTGGATCTCCCAGAAGTTGAGGACTATACAGAACTCAATACTGGAAATACCAATACTTTGCATGCCTACGGATGCCACCCTACCCCGGTTTGTATTTGGAAAACAATACACAATAGAATTGCCATCTAGGGAAAACTGGCTCGAAGACCAGATATCTTTTGAGTCTGGTTGCCTAGTATGGTATACCGATGGCTCCAAAATAGGACAAAAAGTAGGCTGTGGAATATATGGGGAGCGACCAAAGCTCAAAAAAAGCGTGTTTTTGGGACAAAACGCCTCCATCTTCCAAGCAGAAGTATACGCCATTGTGGAATGCGCGGAAGCCAATCTGCAAAAGCGCTACACCAATCAGACTATATATATAAATTCTGATAGCCAAGCCGCTCTACTAGCACTGGATTCGAACGTAGTAACATCGAAACTAGTTGAAGAGTGCATGGATCGTTTAAACTCTCTAGGTAATATGAATAGAGTAGTTCTCAGATGGGTACCAGGTCATGCAGGTGTCATCGGTAATGAGTGCGCCGATGAACTTGCGAGAGCGGGAGCTAATGGGACTCAGCAGGGCCCAGAGCCCTTCTGTGGAATACCAAAAAGCCTAGCTCAAAATGCCCTTACAAACTCATGCATCGAAACAGCCATCAAACTCTGGTCGGAATCGCCAGGAATGAACCACTCTAAAGCCCTGATCAAAGGCTTTAACAGAAGGTACAATAACCTTATCCTTGCGTTGAGTAGGAACAATCTACGCATTGTGTCAAGAGCCTTGACAGGTCATTGTTGCTTAAACAAGCACATGCATAATCTAAGGCTAAGCGAAACACGCACCTGCAGGCGATGTAAAGAGGCAGATGAAACGCCCCTCCATCTTCTGGGGGAATGTGGCCCGCTCATACACAGGCGTCAGTTTCTTCTAGGGAAACACACTCTGGGCCCTGAAGAAATTAAGGAGCTCACCCCTAAGCAAATACTGCAGTTTATCATAGCTGCAGGGTTTAGTGGTGAACTCTAGCTTGATAAAGCGGCGATCACAATAGACCATTCATGGTCGCAGTGACATTACAGCCGCATCACAGAAATAAAAAAAAAAAAAAAAAACACTGTGAAATATTGCGACTTTTTGTTCCTAATAAGTCACACCAAATAACACCAATGTGTAACATATAATTCATACTTGAAATGACACCTCCTAAAACGAGTTTAGAACCTTTAAAAGACAATCTTATTAAAAAATATTATTTGTATTGAAAAGAATGAGACTATGCCCACTAGACCGTTCCGTCATCGACTAGCACCGTCGCGTGCCATGCACGGACCGTCAATAATTGTCGGCGAGAATATTTTACCGGCGCCGATACGCTTTGTACATGGCACGCGACTTTGCCAAGCCAGTGCGCGCAAGCGGCGAAACGGTAATCATACGGGTTATAACGGCGTATGATGGCCGTAGTAAACGCGTTCGATGACCGTTATAACGCGTCAAAAATAAGGGCTATCTTTGCAATCAATTCCCTTATGGTCAATTTTTTAATTATCAACATAATAATATTGTATTAATACTCATAACAAAAGTGTACTCTTTCTGACGCGTCTGCCTCACATGGAAACAGGTAAATTACTACAAAGGATATTATGACATTCGGACGATACGGTGATGGTATGTGGACGCTACGGTCACTTACACCGTCACGTAGGGGTATGATACGCGGATGATAAGCGGACGGCACGAGCACGTTAATACTATCTATACAGTATTGTGACTAGGCCGTATTTCTATACATATAATAAAAATGTAACCGGTCGCTGTCTGTACATGGAAGATAATATATGAGAAAAATATTATTGGGACCTTTATCAACGCAAATAGAACCCAAAACAATGAATGTTACAATTTTTGTCTGTTTGTCTGTGCGTTTGTTCACGCTAATCTCAAAAACGGCTTATCCGATTCAAATATGGTTTTCACTGATACATTGTGGTAAGCTTCACTTAACATTTAGTTTCATGTCAATCGGTTCATGAATAAAAAAGTTATACCAATTTAAATAATCACGTCATACATGTGGTATGTATTTAGCTTAGGTTAGTGTGTTTTTAAGTTAGGTTAACACGTATTATTTCTTTATTAAAATGTAAATACTTTATCAGTTGAAATGTAAATAAAAGTTAGATTTATATTTTTTGGACTTATTTTATTTTTATTTTTTGTGATAAAAACATGTTTGTTAACACGTCTCATTACGGAATAGGTGGAATTAAAGTGAATTACAAAATAGTAGTAGTCGATTTACGCTGGTTTCGGAAGATCGTTGTAAGAGTAGTAGTATCCATATTATTGCGTTTCGTTCGGTAAGTTCGAGAGCCGGAGGCCTAACTGATGCAGAGATGACAATCCTCGCAGCATGTGTGGGACCAGCTGAGTATCCGTGAAGTCATTGTGTGGGTGGTGTGGGTCAACCCGCCGGCCAGGGAGACCTGTATAAACGGTGGTGCCGCTGGCCGACCGCGGCATTGTACAGGGGCCCAATTAGACCTAACCGTAGTATTACGGTAGTAGATCCAAGCTGGTTTCAGCATGAATGGCCCGGATCGTCCGGGGAAGTACTACCCTTTCATAGAAGATCGACGTTAGAGTAGTAGTATTCGTACTACTGCGTTTCGTTCGGTGAGTGAGAGTGCCGGGGCCCCAATTTCACCCTTTCCTCTTTCCTCACTTCTCTCACTCCCCTAACCCAGGTTGGTGACCGAATAGTGGGACCCGGCGACCATTTTCGAGAGGGTACGGGGGCCCTTTGCGAGCAGTCCGTATCATCGGAAGCCCGGAGGCCACTTGAGCCTTTACAGCTGCGAAGAGACATCGCCTCCTCAATGGCCGTCTTCTATCGCCTTTACGGAGAGTCACCTCAATAGTTCTTTAAATTAATCCTACCCTCTCCCTTTTTATCCAGAACGACACGTGCGGGACTGAAGTGCTACCCTTTCACAGTGCAATCTAAAGGGTCTCAAACCAAACGGTTGAGCACTTCATACCTTTGTCGCTCAATTAAAGCCTATATAACTCTTTGCCAGCGCATGAGTTTCCATCTAACTTTGATCCTGGGTCTTTTAAGCGGGGCGTAAAAAAGCATCTCACTAAGCCGCCATAGTGGAGGCCACCATACCAGTAGTTTGGATTTTGGAATGTTGTCCACCACTTCTGGTTTCCACTGACTGCTTACCATCAGGCAGAGTAGATTCACTTTGGCAGGCTAATATATAAAAAAAAACCTAGCGTTTTTATTCCTCGGATTCCTCTCATTCCAAACAATTTCCCGTTTAGTTTTAAACGAGTTCAGTTTCCAGTGAGCCTATGTTTCGCGATGACAATTATTAAAGCCTAAGGTCAGACACTAAATGTTGTGAGTGTGGATCTAAATATTAGGTGTTTTTCGCATGATCAGCTTTATGTGGATTTGTCAAGTGTAAGTAATTCTACTAGCAGCCTGTATGGCTTTGATCCCCGATGGCTATACGTCTAATATCGTATATAGAGAAGCATTTAGGTACTGTAAAGATTTTTCTTATTCACCTAAACGAAGATGTTTATAATTCAAAACAAACCAAAAGATATATCCAAAAAATGCTGCCCATAATCACTATTCCGGACGAAGTCGCGGGCTCAGCTAGTTTTATAAATAAATGCCTACAGCCGCGAGGTACGTAAACATGCGATAGGGCTGCCCGCCTCCAGCACTTTAATAACATTTGCCTACTTTGTGTTTCCACACACTTTGGTTATACAATAAGCTACCCACAGAGTTTAAAAAGTATTTATAGTGTGAATTTATTTAAAAATAAACTAAAAACATATTTATTGGGGAAAGGCTATTATAGCATTGACGAGTTTATTAATGACAAACACTAGATTTTAATAACTGCTTTGAAAATATGGATCTGTATTGAAATGGAATTAAATAATGGAATTGAATTTGTTGTTATTATTATTATTTTTTAATTTACTATTATATTGGACATTTTATTTATCATTATATTAGACATTTTTATATTATGTTAGACATTTATTTTAATTTAATTTATTTTAATAATTGTTATGAAATTGGTACATATATTGTGAATTTTAATAATGTTAATTTCAATAGAATGTTATGTAGTTATTATTAATTTTAAGTCGATTTAACAGATTTTCAACACAATGTAGTATTGTTATGAAATAAATACTTATGACTTATGACTTATGACCATTTAGTTTTGTGATTGTAAATATACTTTTTTTATATAAACAAATAAAATACTTTGTGAATTTAATAGGAAGTGTTCAATAAAAATGCGTGTTGTTTTTTGATTGGAAATTTATTTTTACTTGTGTTATTCATACACACAGTACAATAAACAACTATTATTAATAAAAAAAAACCCACGTCTTTACTTTGAATCATACAAACTAACAAAAAAAACAAACATGCCCCGTATCATGATTCATGAACCGCCTATAACTACCTATTTCACTCGTGTCAATCGCTTTCCTTTACTCTATTCACTTTATTTATTAATCCAGATATCTTTTTTTTCGGGAGATAAAAGGAAATACTTATCCATTAAAATGACACTCATTATGTACATACCTACTAGTAAATAAAATTATTTTATAGTCTTACCTTTCAGAGTTTCCAGGTAATCTAAAAAAAGTTATCTCTGGATGCGATAACGAATTCATGCAACCAAAAACAGCACTATATATCCTACTCTATATATTAAATATGTACCTACTTAAACTTATTTTTAGTAAAAAAATCGCGCGCTTATTATTAAAAAAACAACACACCGTCTGTTCGTCACTGCGGCACAGTCGCGACTGTCTACATGCCGAGCGCATGTCGAGTTCGAGGCGCGTAGGCATGGCTTGAGCTTCGTCCGTTTGTATTAAGATGGATTACTGTATATAATATTACCGTGGTATTACCGTGACACGGGTTTGTTATGTAAGTTATACGCTCTAGTGGGCATAGTAGAGCGTATAGTACTGCATGCCGATCCTGATAGGTTCATAGCCCGGTCATAGTATGGTACGGTGTAGTGGGCAGACTCCTAGAGCTATTGCGTAAATGGCAACTTACCTTTCCAGAAAGAAGTAATCCAAGGCGATCTGTCTTAGTTAGATTCTGCATCGCATAAGCCTCGCCTGCATGTAATGACATCACATTTGCGAAATCCGGAGACACCATACGTTTGAACTGTAGTCTTGAGACCTAGTACGTATTATAAACAGCGGATTTATCCTTTTCTATTATTTTTTTCTGTGTAGGTACCTATACAAGTCAATGTTTTTAAATGGGTCAGTAAAGGCAAGCAGCCTTTACCCTAGTTGCATAAAACTACTGAGAAAAAGAGACATCACGTTTTATTTTTATTTATTAAAACTTATTTTCTTTAAGTAAGTCGACTAAAGTAGGTAACAGTCAACCGGCTCGTATTAAGTTATCACTATTTAACAGTCATTTACTTTTATACCTACTAGAACACGGGCAAAAATATAATCTAATAGTCTACAATAAACATTATACTTAAACAGGTCGAAGTAACAACAAAAGATTATCCTCCCAGATATCTACACACACCTATTATAAATACAAGTTTAAATTGGATTTAGCAGAGTATTCTCACAGATAGCTACTTAGATATATATACTTAGAGATATATATTTGTGTAATATTTACTTTACCTTGAACGGTTCAAACAGCGTGTGATAAACCTCTTCAAGTTCAGGGTCAAATTTGACGGGTCTCATCTCATATACGAGGTAGACGACTTGTGCTAGGTTTAGAAACATGAATCCGAAGTTCCATGAGAAGGCATCCGGTGAACATATAACATGCCATGCCCATATTGAGTACAGCATGAAGGCTGTTGACAAACAGACCATTACAGTCCATTCTTTTAAAGGATGCTACTGCTACCTGATGTACCTCAATATTTCTCTTATTGTTTTGTTCTAAAATTAAACAAGCAGCTCGCGAGTTATTAAATATTATTGCCAGCTATTGAAACAATTTTAATTTATTTTATTATTAGACACGGCTATTACCTAGTTATGAAATTAAATGGGGTGTTAAGAAAACCGAATTGCTGTGATTGCCTTGCACAAAGGTTGACGTCGTTAAGGCTTGAGTAAGAAGACGTCATGCGCCGCGCCGGTCATCTTTATATATCTAGCTTGTTATCTGAAGAGACATGGAATGCAGTTACCCAATCTACTGATATTGTTGCTAGTACTTATAGTTTTTACGATACTGTTTATGAAATATTTGATCAGTGTATGCCTAAAAAGGTAATTAGTCAAGTTAATTGCTTTTTATGTAACGAACAGCATGGCTTTCGATTTAAAAGATCAGTTATTACTAACTTAATTACTCTTACTGACTACATTTCCACACGTTTAGATTAAGGTCGACAGGTTGATGTTTTGTATTTTGACTTTCAAAAAGCCTTCGATCGAATTAATAATGACATTCTGTTAAGTAAGTTACGTGCTCCCAAGCTGCTTTTCTTGCTATCAGACTATCTACGTGATCGATAGCAGTACGTGCGTTTATGTTTGTACAACTCCCGTGCGTATCACACACGTTCTGGCGTAAGTCAGGGATCTGTTTTAGGACCTCTACTATTCTTAATCATGATAGATGACCTTCCACAGGTTCTACGAAATTCAAAGTGTTTACTGTATGCCGACGTCCTGAAACTGTATACCGAGATAGAGTCACAATCGGATTGTATATCACTTCAGCGGGATATTGATGCACTTTTGGAATGACCAGTCTCAAATAAAATGGAATTTAATCCTTCTAAATGTTGTGCTATGAGTTTTGGGCGAATGAGAAATCCTTTACAATACATCTACAGTATTAACCATGTAGAAATTGCAAGAGTAGTTGCAATTAAGGACGTTTGATTACAAACTCACCTTGCATGAACACATTATATTTTTAGCCAAGGAATCATTGTTCTTCGAAACTGTCGTGAGTTTAACAACCACCAATTTATCACTCTTCTTTTTAGCACGCTTGTGCGGAGTAAACTTGAGTGTAGTTCTAGTTTATGGAACCCACATGAAAAATTGTATGCATTGATGTTGGAAAAAGTTCAAAAGGCATTTTAACGGTACCTCTATAAACGTAAATACGGTTATTACCCATTTATGTATCCAACAAGCTTTTTGTTGGGCTACTTGGGCTACAATTCGCTACAGGTAAGACGGTAATTCGATCAACTTTTGACTGCATGTAAAATCCTACATGGAGCTATTGATGCACCTGATTTACATGCCGAGCTGTGTCAATTTTTTGTGTCTGATAATTACAAGAGAGCTAGGCAGCATCCTTTGTATTTAATCCTTTATCCTTTGTATCCATTATTGCGGTACCACGCTGTCGCACGGTTGCGCGTTCCATGTCTCCAGTACCGCGTATGTTAAAGGAGCTCAACGCCCTGCTGGCGTCAAGTTATGGGCTGGATCTGTTTGCTGATGAATGGAAGTTGATCTTGTCTGAATGTATGAGGTATTGTGAGACGTCAGAGTAAAAGTTGTTATTTTATATATTTTAAGTTTTAACTGTGTAATCAGTGTAATTGACTGTAATTTTTTCGTTCTGATTATAAACTATAAATAAATAAATAAAATAAATTAAATTATTCAAGAAACGTCAACAGCTTGTTTAATTTAAGTTAATTTAAGCACAAATATAAGCTCTCTGCCGAAGTAAAATTTTTCTCTCTTCGATCATTCGTTTAGAATTTTCGTGCTAGAAAAACGTTATCCTAGCAGGAATCGTTTTTTACGTATTATTACAAAACAACAACACGCACAAACTTTTTATGCGACGCACATTTACAGCAAATTAGGCACTAAGTATTCGTGCTACTCATATCACTCTAGGAGACACTTTCTTGCTAGGGTAACGCACACCCGAAGTGCACTTGCGAGGCACTATCGGAAAAGCGTAAGGATAATTAATCACACACTGCGTTAGTCATGGTTTGGTAAAGAATATCTTATCAAGTAGTTCCAAAGCTTCCTTTAGTGAATAAAATAATTTTAAACAAAAAAAACCGACTTCAAACGGGAAGACAACTAAAAAGTTAAAAATAAGTTCACTTAGCAGAAAGTAATTCGTATTTTGATTTAGTTAATCAGAAATGATCAAATAAGTATTTTATAATTTTGAAGTTGGTGCCAAGTAAAACAATAACTACGTACCTATAAGTATTATCAATCGTAATTTGCCATTGTAGTAAGGTTCTTAGTATTTGCTTGGCACCAACTTCAAAATTATAAAATACCTACTTATTTCAATTCCAAAGAAGTTCATTACGAAGGTATTATATATACTCTTGCTGTAGTAATTCCAAGAATTTGTTTTTCGTATTGCCCCTCACAAGATGAACCAATGGATGAAAATGGCTCACGACCGGTCAAAGTGGTGAAACTTGGGAGAGGCCTTCAGCCAACAGTCAGACGTCTTTCTGCTGATATAGATGACTAGCTTCCCGCAGCGCGGTTTCACCAGCGTTAAGTTAAAAAAAAAGAAGAAGAAAGCAAAAGTATTAGGCCCTGTTTCACTACTAGCTGCTAAAGTGTCTGATATATATCTAACGGATAAAATATCTTCTAGTTAAATCTGTCTCATATTTTTAAAGAGTTTAATATTGTCAGTTAAGGTTATCATATCAGGCACTTGTGGACCTGAATTTTGAGTACTATCTGTCAGATAAGATTCTAATAGGTTATCACGCGATTTAACAGCAAGTGGTGAAACAGGGCCTTAAAATCGAAATTGCATGTAACGTCAATTTGGGAAGACAAAATTTGGCTAACGAATCTAAATTGACAAGCAAATAATTGACGCCCTCGATAGAGGTCGGCAGTACTACAGCAGGGTATCTATTGTATAAACCTACATCCTACATAATCAGTTTACAACACTAGTCCTACCAGTTATCTATAAGGTACTTATTTATAATAATTTACAAATTTATTAATGTACCTATATACCTACAATACAATAAACTTGAAAAAAAATTAGGTATGCTATGAATATTTTAATAGTACTGGTACTATGCTTAATATTTTTTATTACGTACCTACTTACCAAATATCAAAATAGTATGCATCCATAATTGGCCCTTCTTGGTGCTTGGGGCACAATAAGAGGCGACAAAAAGCATATTGGACAACTGAAAAAAATATACAAATTTAATAACTCTCATGAAATCATCACAGTTACGTCTATAATGAATTTTCTTACCTGAAATAAAGGATGTTGTGTAATTTTCCATAGTGGACACCAGGGCCAATACCAAGGTCCTAAAAAAATATATTAATCTCAATATGAGTATAAATGAAATATGAATGAAATAAATATATTTCAAAAACATTTGCCTACCTGACGGCATTGTATAATTTACAGAACCAAAATCTTGAAAAGTTCCATTTTCACCGGGCCAGGAAAAATTATATTCTCCAATTTCTAAATAGTCACTCTTTTTTGCAAAAACGCCGGCGTGGGTCATTATTATCCTTATTTATATGTATAGCGTTTACAAAGAAGAACGCAACGCCCGTAGGAATAAATATTAGTCTATTTAATTATGTGAGACACATTTTCCACATATTCGCGCCAACGCCAAATCAATAAACTAAAATGTACTCTGTGTCAATAAACCCTGAACATCCGCTCTGGCTCTGTCACGTTCACGCCACAGAACAAGTACTAAAGCATTAGAAGTACTAATATGAGAATAAAGCGTACACGCTCAGAGACAAATAGAAGTTTAATAGTGCTACGATACCTTCCGACAGTTTATCGATATCGATAGATGAAATTTGTCTATGGGCTATGGTAAATTAACAGACATACTAATATCAAATGAGGTTACATAAAAGCTCTCGTAAACGAACTACCTACAAGAAACAAAGGGCCGTTTTACACCTCACCGGAATGGCATAGGCCGGCAGCGGCGCCAGGAGCACTTTCAATGTGAAATAATTTTGAAGTTTATATAATATATATTCATGTTTCATGCTGTAAGTTCAAATACAATGTAAATGAATAAATAAATTGTATATGAATAATAATACCAGCCTGTTTACTGTCCCACTGCAGGGCAAAGGCCTCTTCTCATAGAGAAGGAATGAGCATTAATCACCACGCTTGCTCAGGGCGGATTGGCAATTTCAGACTTTTAAGTCCAGGTTTCCTCACGATGTTTTCCTTCACCGTGAGTCAGAAATGTCCAAGATAAACTTAGAAAGTACATATGATTTGAAAAATCATATTGGTACTTGCTCGGATTCGAACGCACTACCTCGTGTTTACACGAATCGGGTGCCTTATCCACAGGGCCATTTGAATAAATTAAATAAATTGAAAATTGAAATATACATGATCGGTCCACACACTGCCTCGCCTCACGGAGCTTAGTGCGAGCGTGCGTGTTCTTGTATTGTTTGTAAGTATCTCTCTTTGTATAGAAATCACGCGTGGTGCAACACACTAAAAACGCATTTCAGCGCTGTGTTACTGATCACACGTTTACATGCAGAGAAACACGTACTCACGCGTGTGGGTTTGGGGCCAGACAGTATAGACACCGAGTTCTGCAGTAACGTGCGTGTTTGAATGATGATGCAGACCAGCACTCCCGCATCCGCACGCGTGGCACCGTCGCCGCGTCGTCGCCACGCTCCCGCAGCGTAGTGCGGGGCAGTGTGAATCGCCAAAATACCAGTATCGGCCCTCTGTTCTTTTCTGACTGTCTTAGTTTAGCATCAAAACTGATACCCTAAGGTAAAAATAAAACACAGCTGTATGATTCATGTCACAAATGATATTGAAACACATTATTACTGCTCCTTAAAATTACAGTTTGTTTAAGAATGTCCTGGTTATTTGTGCATAAGCAGAAATATTTTTTGTTATGTTATGAATTGGTACTTTTAAAAATTTTCTCGATCAATTTTATCAATAAATTTCTGTAGTCATCTAGAAAATAATTCTCTCTTAATTTGCTTCATGGATCTTCCGGTCTGATCTTTCGGAAACCTGCAAAAGAACACAATGTATGAAACACTATATAAGGTACAAAGATAGTTACCACAAAATCGTTAACTACAAATTATAGTAATATTTTTGTCATCGATAAAAATGCAGCACAAGTCACAACACTATTGAGCATGACTACACAAATTGGTAAAAATGTAAAATACTTAAAAATGACTGAATCTAATGGCAAACAGACGATTATAATATGATTGCAGTATGGTAAAGTATAAATCACTTAGGTATTTTGCACGTATGTATAGGTTTTTAATATATATTATTGGTTTGTTATCTACTCACCGATGGAAGTTGACGATTTAAACTTGATTTTCTTTGCGAAAAGAATGTAATTTACAACCTACAATAACGCAGGACATTGCTTATCCAATGGGCTTAATTTTACTTCACAATAGCACTATGTAATTATTAAATAACATACATTATTTCACAAAACAGCTACACAACAATGAAAATTACGAACGGCGGTTTAACCCGACTAAATTGTCTAGAGGCCTTGACAATAGTTGACAAGTTGAAACATTTGACATTAGTTCGGCATCCAAAGGTAACCATAGGTAACCAATTTGACGTTTCTGCAGTGTACACCAGCCGTCCTTAGCAAAATTATTTGTCTCTTTCCTTTCAATGTATCCGGCTTATTTGGAAAAAAAGGACAATTAGTATATGAGGGCAATTAACACTCCTTCTATGCTTTAGTACTTAATCTAAGGTTCACGCACTAGGGTTCTGTCAGTGACACTTTTTTTAAATTTCTACCTAATGCCATCTATTAATAAAATTTAGAACCAAAGCTAGGACTATGTTTTATTGCCATGACAAAAAGCTATTGATAATGAACTTCTTTGTTTTTCATAATAAATATTAGTAAATTATAGATATATTACTAGCTTCTGCCCGCGACTTCGTGCGATTTAAAGTAGTATTTGGTGCAAATTTTGTCCAATTAACGTAATCCAAATCCTAATCCTAATAATACTATAAATGCGAAAGTATGTGTATATGTACGTGTGTGTTTATATGTGTGTTTGTTACCACTCAGCGACTAAACGGCTAAACCGATTTCAGCAGTTTTTGCGTGAACAGTAGCAAACACCCATACATTCATTCACACATCCATACAAACGTTCGCGTTTATAATAATTCTATTGATTAAATGTTAAGATAAAATAATACATATTTTTAATTATTTACTTCGCCTCGTATAATATCGGATCTATAAATTAATATTACTAGGTATTGGGATTCTGCTGATAGAGGAGAGGTGACCACTTGACCAGAGACACGAGGCTGTAGCCGGTAATACCAACCCAACACCGAGGTGCAATCAATTTGACATTTGATTTCGTGTTGTCTATGATTCAATTCATTCGCAACGCAAGGTGTGATGTGAGCAGTGCGATTCAAAGAACAAATATTTTGCAATGAGGTAGCAGCGGTTACTTAAAAACTACTAAACAACATCTGAGTAATATGCCTTAACTTTTTTGTGTTATAAATATTTATAATAGTTTTCGCGGGAATGCCGAACATTAATAATGCCACCGTCGCCAATGGTAAGTCTCGCACACTTAATATATATCGTGTGACTCATTATAACACGAGAAAACATTGCAAACGAAATAAAAATAACAAAAAATTGTACTTCTATCTTAATTACATAAAGCTATATCAAGAAAATTTAATTAAAATGTTACTACAAGTATAATCTTGCCAAGGGAAATTATCTCTTAGTATCGGCGGATTTTTGCTTAGTTCAGGAATATTGTGCGATCTTCAAGATTGTTAGGGTCAAGGTTTACTATAAATTTTCACAACAGAAGTCAATAAATAACATAAATACCATTTAGGGACACACAATACACTTAAACATCATTCTTGAAATTAAACATAATTTATTTTTAGATGATCTTATAATTAGTATGATCATATTATTATGTTATATTATGTCTAATAAGTATGTAATTACTCTGAACATGAAGTTATCATCATCATTCTAATAGTTTTTATTAAAAAAATATATAAATGTAGAATATAAATGTTAACTTATTAACCTTTAGTTTAATCTTTTTACTTTCAACCATGAGCATAATTGCTTAGTACTTGAAAAGTTTGTTATTTTAGCAGAAAAATATTTCATGACATGACCAAAAAAAGAGAAAATAAGTTTATTTCCTTGTTGATTCATCCAAAAATATAAAAGCCGACCCATTAAAGCAAGTGTTAGTTTAAATTAGTGATTCATAATGTTGCTTTCTTGTTTCATATTATTATGAAATCATAACTCACTCGTAATTAAAGAATTAAATAAGTATTTCTTTTTTAAACATTTTAAGTAAGTATAGATATCATTCCATTCCACTGTTAACAATCAAATATATCCACATTATAATTGTTTGTTTATTATTGAGACCTTTGCTTGATTTCTAAGCATTCATTTGACAATTTTAGGTTTTCCTGTCTGTGCCTGCATTTTAATATTAGTTTAAATGTAAGAAAATCTGCAGATGAATAGAATTAGAATTTTTCATCACTGTAAGCCAGTCCAAGGAAAACTTTGAGGATACAATATTATGACTTTAAAAATGGCATTGATACCACATGGTTAAGTTTATAAGGTTCCATTTTTCACAGTTGTATTTCTCTATTATTATATCTGTGTGTTCCCAAACAAACATTTAATTGTCAAAAAAATGTCATTATTGATACAATCATATATGATTTAATTAAACATTAAAATTTTATCTTGATTAATTCAAAATTATGTAGACTTAAAAAGTATTTAAAGATTTCATTGTAACAGTAATTAACTGAATGTTATTTTTCTTTATAAGGCTAACTTAACTAACTTTTCTATTAAGTATTTCATTCCATTAAGTTGATATCATTAAAATTTTTACTGCCTTTGTAGTTTGGTGGTACTATGTATGGATTACCATGCAGAGGTCAGAGGTTCGATTCCCGGGTATGTTGAAGTGATTGTATGGTGTATCCACACATATTTTTACTGATTATGGTATTGGTATGAGATAGAGATGTATTAAAACTATTGTATTGTATATACTTGATTAGAACACTGTTTATTGAGTTCACCCCCTAACTTATATGATTGATGAATGATGTGTGTATGCAACATGATCTTAATGTGAACTGAATTAAATGCAATGCGAAACAATGTGTAATAAATAATAATAATAATAATAATAATAATAATATGTGGGCACTATCACACACCGTCATCTAGTCCCAAGCTAAGCAGATGTGTGTAATATTTTCAAATGTAACGAATGTGCATTTGCACTGTATAGTGGGGTTTTCTGTCAAATATTCTCAGTATTAGCTCAGAGTCTGGAATTATACCTGATAGATAATTATTATGGCCCTCTATTACATGGGACCTAAAATAAAAAATGGAGAAACGTGAGGGTTTAACACCTCTGACTAATCATTCGGAGATAAAATGTGTAAAGCTATGTATGTATGCATCAAAATCTTTAAGGACCAAAGCCAAAGATATTTATTGTTTGGCTTTGGTCCTTAAAGAAAAACCAAAACATATTTATTGTTTCTTTTACCATCTTAGTGTGTTGAGCTAACACTTAAAATAAAATAAAAACTGAACACTGAAAACTGAGTCCGACACAAATTAACACAAATTAAGCACAAATAAATTAATTAATTATTAGTTACCTACCTATACTTATAAAAAGGCAAGAGATTTTTTTTTATTCTTCGTCATAAATCTAAAACTATATACATCATGAAAATAATTACAAATTTGTTTAAGCTTGTGCCAATGAAGCCCTTTCATATGATACTCTACATGACACGGTTAACTTAATTCAAAATGTGGACCGCCGTTCCTGGCATACAGACCCAGTTTTTAATGATTTAATTACAAATGTGTCAGATTTTATACTTTTTTTGTAGTATAAGACGGAATTACTTGCCAAATTTCATAGTTCTAGGTCAACGGAAAAACCCTATAAATTTTGATTCCCTTGAGAGTGTCGAAATATAGGTTCTTTGCGGCATAAACGGTCGTAAGTATCCTTTTTACGTTAACTTAGAAATTCGATTTTTTTACAGGTTCAAGAGACTGTAGACCTGAGTACCTTTATCGTTTTAATTTCAACTTGATAAACAGATAAAGGGTCTTGACAGACAGACAGACGTACAACAAAGTGATCCTTAATGGTTTCCGTTTTATCCGTTTGAGGTACGGAACCCTAAAAGGATTATTTTTTTATAAATTATTATTCTTAAATATATTAATCACAACATGATTGATAGACTTTTAAATAATTACAGTATAATAAAAAAAAACTTTAAAATGTATGCTGACGCTGGTGTACTTATTCACAGAGTGAATGCCATAAACATATATTTTATGTAACAGTGTTGTAGATTTATGTGTTACAGCTTCTGCCCACGGCTTAGCTCGCGTGGATATCGTTAATAACACAGACATTTTGTGCTAATTTAAAATAAATGGTTTTTCCATACAACTTTTCATCCACAATTTCACCTTTCTAAAGCCACCCCCTGTCAACAATGTGTAGTACCCCAAAATTATTTTTCAAAACTATACTTAAATGAAAAAATAAAGAAGTTTCATTTATTCATTTTCATCACTTATAATATAACATTCATAGGAGAGGATTTTTAAAACCCTTTTTGCACACGCCTAGACATTAAGATGAACACACCCTTAAAATTTCAAGTCACTAAGATCAATAAGATCTTTCAATACAATGTTTCATACCCAAATTTATAACCTTACGTGGACTGTCAGCGACTGGAAAATTGTTTTGCATTAAATAATTTTTTTTTTTATTTATATTACACACATATAGGCATATACATAGGTTATACATAAGTCCTCAGAGTATAACCAACCCCTATGCTTAGCGTTTGTGGACTATGAGAAAGCCTTTGATTCGATCGAGACCAGTCTCTCCAACGGTGCCATATTGACTATCGATATATTGAAGTGCTGAAGTGTTTGTATGAAAACGCCACCATGTCAGTACGAATGAATGCTCAGAGCCCAAGACTTATCCAGTTGCAACGAGGAGTACAGCAGGTAGATTTTATATCACCAAAACTGTTCACCGCTGCACTAGAGGACGTGTTTAAGCTTCTGACTTCGAATGGATCTGGCATCAACATAAACGGCGAGTACATCACTCACCGTCACCATTCGCTGACGATATTGTGTTCATCGCTGAGACCGTGGAGGACCTCAGTGCAATGCTCGATGACCTCAGTAGATTATCTCGACTAAGTGGGCCTAAAAATGAACATGGCCAAGACTAAAGTCATGACCAATGTTCATGTTACACCTCTACCATGTTACACCACTCCTATTACGGTCGTAGGTTTGATACTCGAATTCGTTGACGAGTACCTACATATAGCTAGGAATAGTCCGGTTCGGCAAGTCAGATTTCGAGAAAGTCACTCGTTGAGTCTAACTGGCAGCTAGGCACTACTTGGCAGCGTTCGAGAAGCTACAACATATCTTCTCGTCCGCTCTACCGCAGTGTCTCAAGTCAAGTTCTCCGACTAGTGTATATTGCCAGTAATAACATGCGGAGCAGAGACGTGGTCGCTAACTATGGGTCTTATCACAAGGCTCAAAGTTGCTCAGAGGGCGATGGAGCGGGCTATGTTAGACGTCTCACTGCGCGTTCGTTTAAGAAACGAAGAAATCCGCAGGCGAACTAAGATACCGATGTGGCTCGCAGAGTTGCTTCTCTGAAGTGGCAGTGGGCAGGACACATAGCTGGCAAAACTAACGGCCGTTGGGGCAGAAAGGTTCTATAGTGGCGACCACGAACCGAGTCCACAAGGTGGACCAACGACCTAAGGATGGCGGGCAATCATTGGATGAGAGCGGCTCCCGACCGGCCAAGGTGGCGAAAATCCGGGGAGTCCAGCACGTCTTTCGGCTGATATGATGATATGATGAATTTTTAATTGTGTTGTGATTGCACCATGTGTTTGCACTACAATATATATAATTGTGTGATATTATATGTTTTATGTCAAAATACTCAAACATCAGATATCAAGTATTTCTAACACTAAATTGTTCTTGCTTTATTAAATTCTAGTTGACAGAAAAGGATAGAAGCATAGGAAAGAGCGATTCTATGTCGCCAGATGTAGTTCAACCTTAAAGTAATGTTTCAGTATTTGGGAGTCTGTTGTGTTTAATTAACTATCATGTGTTTTGTGTACACTTATCATATCATTCATCCAACATCTATAAAAACAGTACTTTGAAACTAAACTACATAGCTTTAGTATACTGTTATGCTCATTAACCCTTCGTGTGCTTAGGAGCAGATCTGCACGAGACACAATGTTATTTCTATTGTGTCTGATATTGTAGCATACGAGTGGTTAAATTGCACTGCTTACTAGCATATAGCCCCTATGGATTATAATCATCTCACACTGATTTCATTTACGTTTTTATATTAGGGCACAACAATACACCCATTACCTGTTATTAAATAAATAATAATTGGAAAATGTACAAATTAACTGCTCATCAATCTAAAGTCGAAAGTACCATAACACTATAGGTATGTTTTTATCACTGGTCCTTAAACTGTAAACTATGACCATAGTTACAATCATGAATACTTATCACTCTGGCTGTCGTCTGTCTGAGTTCATGACATTTGGCAGAAGTTCTATGTTAGAAATATTGCATTGTAAAAATGAAGATATTGTGTGTTTTGACTGAAGGAATGTGTCCCTCAGTCAAAACCCTACTCATATCTTTATCTTACAAAACGAAATATATAACAATGGTATTCCTTTGCTAACAAATTATATTTTTCTTATTATTCTAAAAAATAGTTTTTTTCAGTATTACCAAAAATATTTAATTTAGTTATCAAATTTTATAATACTACTAGCTTGCCGCGGCGCGGTTTCAACCGCGTCTTTGCTAACTGCTCTGCTCCCGTCGCCAGTAGCGTGATGTTACATAGCCTATCCTTCCTCGAGAACTGGGTTATCACAAAAATAATGTTTCATATCCGACTGGTAGTTTCAGAGATTATCACGATCAAACAAACAAACAAACTCTTCCGCCTTTTAAAATAGTATAGTTATGATGGTAAAGAAACTTGTAGCAAATTACTAAACGAACGATAAGCAATTCTAAATGTCGAGCATTCAATCATAACAATAAGAATCCTTCTCATTTCTTCAATTAGGTACCTCACAGCAAACTACTAAAGTTTAATTGTGCAATACAGTCAATAAATCAACAAGTACCTACTGGAATCGTCTTTAAATGGACCAGTATTTAAATAAGTTTGACTTTTATATCTCTCATCTTATTGTACCTTGAGTACAAGTAAGTAATTATAAATAAGAATAGGCATCATGCTATTGGAATATTCATACTACAGCTAGACTCATTCGGCCAAGTTTTCGTGTACGTCAGTAATTAGGGCGAAATAAAAAAAAACGGCAAAACTACAGGTTTCATTCATTGAAGTTGCAATTATTTTGAAATATCGTTAATCCGTAAAGATCGACTCAAAACATAGTAAACTCGTATTTAAAAGAGTAGGTTTTGATATACATTCACTGAGCTATCCCCGGTAAGATATACAGGCCGTTTGTTTTATGTTCCAGACGAATACGAAGTTATCGGTGAAACACAATGGCAAGTGTTGGAAAACAGCGGCGACGAACAATCTATTAAAATATACGGCTTCAAATATTCAAAATTACGCGCTACTTTATTTCACACCGTATGCATATTACTATGTGGATTACCCTATTTTGCGTTGGCTTATTACCCATCATACAACAGATTCAAGTACATAAAATGCAGTTTAAAATCGGCTGACGAAATCTGCGGTAAGTCTCATAAACTTATTATTCAGTATCAAATGTTTACTTACAACATTTATGTTGAATATCATGCGTGAAAGATTTTTCTAAATGCGCACTGCGAGCCCTGAGGTACTCAAGTATATAAATTGATCACAATTGGTAACAATCGAAACTCAAATTAAATATTCCGTGTCATCAATGTATCTTAAATGGAGTTTGATCTTAAAACATTATCAGAATTCAAATCAATCCTTAGACTCCATACTCTTTCTGTACAGACATGCGTCGGAAACATTTTAAAAACACTAGCGGAAATTTCTTGCATTTGCGTAATTTGTTAAGGAGGTAATATTTATTTTCTAGTAACCGATGCAGAAGGGCTGTTTAAAATAGAAAAAATCCACGTGGTTGACCTGAATCTATCCAACCACCGAGACAACAAATTACGATATTTTATTTATCAACACAGCCGCTTTATTTGGCTTAATGATCAAGGAACTTTTCTTAATGTACTTGCGCTTAATGAAAAACTAACTATCAGCCTGCTTATGGAAAATATCAATGGAATTAACAAACGCCAACAAAATGAATTGTAAGTATGTAGTCAAAGAAATCGAACTCTGTATTTCGTTTTCATTACATAGAACTTCTAATTAGCATTTTAGTAAAGTTCCCTTGGCAACTATTTTATATTTCGTTGCTATTTTTGTAAAGTGATATTAATAGGTATCTCGTTAGATAACTACAAGAAGGGGCACTTTCCAGTACGTCATATAAACATACTCGTACATTACATACATAGTATTATGACCGAAATATAGCTTTTATTTTGCTAAACAGCAAAACTAACCGTATTCAGAAATTTGTGGCATTACAGAGCAAAATGGACTTTATTGCATATTGATCATACTACTATGATTTGGAACAATGTTCTAAAGTAATCAATTTACTCGTAACTATGGATTGACTGCTGGCCCGAACAAACCAAACCAAATTGTGGCTGAATGACAGGTTTTTACACAAGCGATTCAGTTACTGGTTACAGATAGTGACGTTTAGAAGTTTGACTCTCAGGCTTCATATTAGCCCTACAGCATACCAGAGATATTGATGTTACAAGAAACCGCGGCTAGATTAACGCTGCCTCCAAATCACGACTTCGATTATTTAGCTTTTTGAGAATCTATAAGTTTTACATTTTGATTTAATTCATTTTCAGAATGAAATTATATGGAAATAACTCAGTGGAAGTGGAAGTTAAAAGCTATTGGACTCTATTTGTGAATGAAGTCTTCAATCCTTTTTATTTATTTCAAGTCTTTTCTATTATACTTTGGTCGTTGGATGAGTACTACCAATATGCGACTTGCGTTTTCCTGCTATCAACTGCGTCTTGTATGCTGGCGTTATATCAAACTAAACAGGTATTATTTTTATTGAATTGCAACATTTTAGATTAGCACACGCATACTAATTTTGTTTTTACAATTTCACTGTTCATTTTTTCGTGCAATACAAGTGTTTAAAGTCATTGTAAGCAATAGTAATTTCTATACAATTTTACCGTACTATCAATTTTATTACAACATTTTTTTAAATTATAGTTTCGATACTATACCAACTATGGGTACTTTATTTTAATTACAAAGCATTTATTACAAACCTTTATGGCTCAAGACCCGTCAAATAGAAGATGCTGGCTGATGGAAAAACTATAGCAGTCCAATGCCTTTTGGCTGAAAAGATGTTGACGCATTTAGAAAAAAATAATACAAAATCTTTTAAAATGTTATTAATAACTCTTAATCAACACCATAATATAACTTTTTATCTGCGGCCTTTACATTTTTATCAGATGATTTAAGCTGCGTTGTTGCGGCAACTTTTGGAATGGCTGTAAAGTCCGATACGAGAGCGGCAGTAGCATCCGCACGACTGGCATAAAACTATTATCCTGTAGTTATTTCACCTACTTATCATAATTATGATATTTAGTACTTAAGTTAATTTTTCTTTTCATTTTACTTAGATGAGCATAAACCTGCACAAAATGGCTGGCTCTACAAGTGCGTTCACAGTAACGGTGCTTCGGCCTACACGTATGGGCCGAGAGGAATGCGTAGTGAACGCTAGCCGCTTAGTACCCGGCGATGTGTTGGTGTTACCTCCCGACGGCTGTGTGATGCCCTGTGACGCGATGTTACTTACTGGCACTTGCATTGTCAATGAAAGCATGCTTACAGGTACTTACATACCTTTTATAATTTTTATCATAAGAGTATTTTATCATATGTAATAAATGTAATATTCTAACCATAGAATGGTACATATTGACATTGATTGATACTGTAAACTACATAACAGCCAAATGGTATTATTTTTTGAGACATTATGATGTGTTGTTTGGTTTATGTTTATTATGTATAGAAGGTGGTACAAAATCACACTAAAGGTTATAAAAGTCAAGAGGTGTGTCATTGATACGTATAATATATTTGCGTAGTTTTATAATTTCTTCATTAATTTTCTTGTAAAGTAGTAAATATACAACATAGGCATTGTTGTGATATTTTTTTTGCATAAATACATACATAACCTAACATCTGTGTTTCCCAAAAGGGTAGGCGGAGGTGTAATACTCATACCCATGGATGACATCCATGACGAGCATGTTACCATTTTGCAATAAATAACTTAGGCCAGAATTACGACTACTACGAGAAACGTAGTTTTTATTTAAGACTGCTAAAATTGATAAGAGTCATATAGAACAAATACAATAAAATATTCGATAAGAAACGCAAATATTTAATTGTAAATTGTTTAGCTTGATATAAATATGGAAAAATTTCAAACTCAAAGCGGGCTCCGTTTCCGCGCCTCAAGCCTCAAATATTAAGTTGCTAGACAGCAACTTGATATTTTTTTATTATTAGACAAGAAAGCCTACATTATTCATCCTACCATCCCTAAGGATGTATTTTATTTTATTTTTCTTTTATTTGCAATTTCAGGTGAAAGTGTTCCAGTTATGAAGGGTCCCCCGTGCATTTCGCCTGAAGTTTATTCGACAGAAGGTCATAAAAGACACACATTGTTTGCTGGTACTCACGTTATTCAAACCAGATTCTATGGCAATAATCAAGTAAGAATATCATTTAGAAATAAATGCACTACACGAATAACATCGAGAGCTCGTTTCATGGACATCGCGTGAAATCGATGTACTTCGGTGAATATGCAATGTTCAACTTAGAACTTTCGTTGAGTGAAAACTAATTTTATACCTGTGTATTACTCGTAATGTCTCACCAGCTATATCAAGTTCTCATATAATAGAGCTGTATTCGGCACTGCAGTCAAAAACCTAAACGTTTTATCCACGCTAAATACTGATATTCAGTTTCAACCTCTTAGGGTCTAATTATATGCATCGGCGCGGCCGCTCGACTCGGCCGCTGATTATAGATTTGTATGGCCATGGCTAGTTGTGAACCAGAGATTTAGTTAGATGCGCTCTGCGCTTTCAAAACCGGTCCACGTTTTCCAACTTTTTCAAATGAGTTGTCCTGGAGCGATCTCGGAGAATGACAACTCCGGCTTCTATATCCGCGCGCGACATGCATAGGGACACAACATACTGGTATCCTTGTTGCGCGCGCTCGCTATATTTTGGAAAGGTAAGGAGTGGTGGTAAATCCATTCCGGGATATATCAGTATATCTGAAGATCTGGATATGTCCGGAGTTACTCATGCCTACCATGTAAACTTAGCAGTGTATTATTGTGTTTTACACGTCGTGACCACGTCATGACCATAGAGCAATATGGCGTCCACTGCGTTCAGAGTTTTCGTCAAACTACGCACGAAATTTAAAAATTCAAAATTTAAATGTATTTTTATGGCACTTAACGATTGAATAAAAATTTCATGATTTTTTAGCGGTTCATTAGCACCATAGAATGTAATTAAGACACTTTTCTAGATTCTAGGTACACTAGGTAGATTTTGTTTTATATTTACAGGTTTTGGCTAAAGTCGTACGCACAGGTTTCTACACAGCTAAAGGAGAATTAATTAAAAGTATATTATTTCCCAAACGTTTTGGTTTTCAATTCTACAAAGATGCCGTCAAGTTCGTCATATTTATGTTCTGCATTGCCGCTATTGGAATGGGTTACTCTATCTGGCTTTATGTTGTAAGAGGGGTAAGTGCAGTATTATTTAATTAAAATTTATTACTAACGAAATACATTCTAGTTATAAATAAAACCCATTTTGGGTTTTTATTGCTAACTAGCTGCGCTCTGCGGCTTCGCCCGTGCGAAAATTGCTATGTGTTTAATGAATGTAACTCGGGAATCAGAGCGATTTTCGAGATAAAAAGTAGCCTATGTTCCGAAATCAAATCTATCTACATACCAATTTTCAACGAAATCAGTTTAGCGGTTTAAATTTAATATGGTGATAAGTATTCTTAAACTTTCTAAATCACCGCGCAATTTTCTTAGTTTTTCTTTCATAAGAACTGACAATAACAAACACAACAAAAAAAGAATTAACGAAATTGATCTAGCCGTTCACTCGTGATGCCATGACCAAGGGAAATAGGGATTCATTTATATATATATATAGAATATAGATGTGACAGATGAGCAGCTGCTTGACTGCAGTTGCTCGTCTGCAATCATAGTAACAACCGCTACTCATTGCCCAAAAGG
Organism: Parascotia fuliginaria; assembly: GCA_963082885.1. Lineage (NCBI taxonomy): Eukaryota > Metazoa > Arthropoda > Insecta > Lepidoptera > Erebidae > Parascotia > Parascotia fuliginaria. Next base: position 11,550,577 of record OY720176.1, on the reverse strand, counting down.
AAACCCATTTTAAATATTTGCGATGATTCATTTCAACATATTTCACTTAAAAAACTGTTTTCTATGTTTTAGAGTCTAGTGGGTACAATTGTCCTTCGTACGTTAGATATTATCACAATAGTGGTACCCCCAGCGTTGCCCGCCGCCATGACAGCTGGCATTGTGTACAGTCAGCAACGATTGAGGCGAAATAAAATATTCTGTGTGTCGCCTCCACGTATTATAATATGTGGTAAACTACAAGTGATGTGTTTTGATAAGGTAAATAATTTTAACTGTATTAATAGCTTTTTTTTACATTGGGTTGTGTAAATCACAACATGAGTTATGATGTCATATCTCTGACTAGATTTTTATAATTTAATAGAATATCATCTTTACTTATCAATTCATCTGATAGACGTCCACTGCTGAACATAGACCTCCCTCGAGTAGCCGCAGTTATTCATTACCCGCCGCCTTTCACATAAATAAATATAAAATAGTTTCTATAATTATTTTCAGACGGGTACTTTGACAGAGGATGGACTAGACTTTTATTCTGTGATACCGTCACATTCCGGGGAAAAGTTCGGGGATTGTGTTGTTGAAGTCTGTGCATTGCCTGCTACCAGCCCGCTCATACAAGCCCTCGCTTCATGTCATTCTCTTACCAGCATACAGGGACAACTGAAAGGTGATCCATTGGACTTGAAAATGTTTGAATTTACACAATGGGTAAGTGATTACGTAATTATTAAGCTTTATTACAAGGTGTATAGATTCAAAATTCTTCATTCACTTTTGTTCATCTCGAGAATGTTGCTTTCGACTTGAGAATCGAAATCCTAATGTATTTTGCTAAGCTGACATTCATTTTACACCTTAAGGTATTCGTCTGATGTCAATTACAAGAAAATTATAATTTCGATGGAAGTCATGATTTAATAGATTCATAGTTAGTGAAGTGCCTGGAAAGTTTGACCTAGAAACCCAATTACTTTGAATGTATTAATGTAAGACCAGCTGAAACATGTTTTATAGGTCAAATACTAAAATGTTTGCCCATTCTTTAGAGTTGCTTTTTTAAACCCCTGCCGGGTGTAAAGTTTTCACTAATATTTCCAAAACGGTGCATCCTAGAGAATGGTGTTCTTATATTGAATGGAAGCTTATAAAATTCATCTCTATGACTCATCAAAATGGGTACATCAAGTCAACTCAAAAGAATAGGTAAACATGTTAGTATTTGACCTTTAAAACATATTTCAGTTAGTCTTACATTAATACATTCAAAGTATCAGGGTTCAGAAGTTTCTGTGTTTCAGGTGCTTAAGGCACTCCACTAAATATGTTCAACACGAATCTAATAAATCATCATAATTACTAACTTCAATAGTTACCGCGTTCCTAGAAAAAAAACACTTATCACATTTGATTTAATCTGATAAAAAACTGTATTGTAATAATAGTTTGTTATCTTGACAGGTATTAGAAGAGCCGGGGCCAGAAAATACGCGATATGATAACCTCACGCCTGCTATAGTTAAACCCGCGACGGCTCAAGGCGATGATAGTCAAAATTTGGATAATTATGACCCTTTTACTATGGAAATACCGTACGAGGTACTTTATCAATTATCTATACTATTATATAAAGCGGAAAAGTTTGTTTGTTTGTTTGTTTAAACGCGCTAATCTCTGGAACTACCAGTCGCATTTGAAAAAATATTTTTGCGTATGATAGCCCAGTTCTCAAAAAAGATTATGTAACATCACGCTACTGGCGACGGGAGCAGAGCAGTAAGCGAAGACGCGGGTGAAACCGCGCTACGAAAAGCTAGTTATCAATATAATTAAAAGATTGTTTTAAAGTTAAATAATCTTATTTCATTGAATTGAATATGTTTGGTTATTGTTTTAGATCGGTTTGTTGCGGCGATTCCATTTCTCGTCATCGCAGCAATCTATGGGGGTTATAGCGAGAGTACTTGGTCAGCCGCAGATGGTTTACTTTGTGAAAGGGGCGCCTGAAAAGGTATAGTCTCCATTTAACTATTACCATTCCCTTCTGTGAATATTTCGGAATTTTCACAAGTGCATTTCTAGTGAGCTTAATTCACAATCATCAAAATCTGAGTTTCCTCCTCCAAATTTGTAATATTAGTGTTCATCTAAATAATAAATTCTAGGTTGCCGGTATGTGCAATCCCGAAACTCTCCCAGAGAACTTCAGCACAATCCTAAACGATTACACATCAAACGGGTTCCGTGTGATAGGCCTCGCTCACAAGAAGCTAGACCGCAAGATGAAGTGGGTCGACGCCCAGAGGATCAAGAGAGAGACCCTCGAGTGCGACATGGTATTCCTAGGCTTTCTAGTCATGCAAAATAGCCTGAAACCAGAAACGACTCAGGTCATCAAAGAGCTTCACGATGCTAACATGAGACTAATCATGGTCACAGGTTTGTATACTTTTACTCCATTGGTATAAGGTCTAAAATTGTAAGCAAAATGTTAGTTTAATATTGATCTGTACTTTGGCAGATTTATTACATATTTAACATTTGGACAGGGGATAACATAATGACGGCAATGTCGGTGGCGCGGGGCTGTTTCATGGTGCAGCCTCATCAGAAACTTGTACTTATTACTGTGGGGCAGCAACAGACTAATGACTCACGACCCCTGCTTTCTATGGAAGTAAGTATTATTTTAATAAGGTCAAGCTTGGTATTATTGATCACTGTAAATAATAAAAATAAATAAACAGATAAAATAAAATGATTTTTATGTGAGCAAAGTTTATGTTTTGATAATTTTTAGGTTGTAGGTGAGGGTTGTCCTCCTAAATTATCATTTGATGCATACATACTGGCGCTGGAAGGTAAAACTTGGGCTGTGATACGTACTCATTATCCAGAATTGATGCCAGTAATTTTAAGCAGAGGTAAGGTCATGCACAATCAATAATAATTTATTCTTCCTTCTTCCTTCTTATGCGTTGACTTGATTTATTAAAATAATCGTAACAACGAAGGTTACCCAATCAACCCTCCAGCGACGAGCTTAGGGAAGTGACATTCCACCCACTAGCGGTCGTATATTATATACTACTAGAAGTTACCGCCATTATTCAGTTGACTGATTATGACGAATCGAATCACGAATTATTAGTTTGGGAGCCTGCGACTGTATCTTTTATATTCATATAGAAAAATATTCAATAGTTAAAATAGTTAATTTAAGCAATAAATACTTTACCTTTTGCAAAATTTTCTCTTTATTAAAAATATTGTCAGTTCAATGTTATCGTACTTTGTAGGTATGGTATTTGGTCGTTTCGGTCCGGACCAGAAGACTCAGTTGGTGACCGCGTTGCAAGGCGAGGAGTTGATAGTGGGCATGTGTGGGGACGGCGCTAATGACTGCGGCGCGCTAAAGGCGGCGCATGTTGGTATATCTCTGTCTGAAGCAGATGCCTCGGGTATGTACTGATTGTTATATAGCTTAGGAATAGCTTTCTTGTGACATGGTGTGAAAGATTTTATGTTATTGGGATAATTTCGATTTAGTGTGCACAAAACGGGACACGACGTTTTGTGTTTTAGCTAGTGTAACGCTACGAATTACGTGATAGTCAACACACCTATTGAAATGACCAAATGCACGTAGAGTGCATTGCGGTGCGGCGCGCATAGAACGCGATGATAGGGGAGGACCCCTTCACGATTCCCGCGTACGTAGAACAGAGTAGCCGCGTCGGATCTCATCGCACATTAAATTTGTTACCGCATCGGTTCGCTTCGTTATCAGGCCTAGACAAGAGGCATGAGTACAATAGATAAAAAATGTATGGGATCCCATACATATTTTTATCTATTCTTTTCTTCTCCACTTGTCTGGGCCCTTAGGTTCGAATTGAGTCGCCCAAGTAGGACACGGCCTCATGGTGTTGTGTGCTGTACGCCGCGCCGCCCCAAAATTGGCAGACAAATTAATGCCCGTCGAAAATTTGAAAGCATTTCTCTTTATTAATAATTTAATACTTTAAGTAGAATCTAGTCTAAATATTCACATATTTTTATGTTATTTTGTTTTTAGTGGCGGCTCCATTCACGTCTCAAGAACAGAACATTCGATGCGTAAAACTGCTCGCTCTAGAAGGACGTTGTGCTCTTAGCACATCTTTTGCTATCTTCAAGTATATGGCGTTGTATTCACTGATACAGTTCTTCTCTATTCTTATTCTTTATAATGTAAGTATTATTTTTTAAATCTTATAATATTATGTTATTGTCAAAATTTGTTGTCTTATATAGACGGACATATAGATGAAGAATGCTTTAAAAAACAATTTTTTCTCTTATAAATATTGAGACAAGGAGATTATTAGATAATTATAATGTGTGAAGTTGCAAAATACGGTCGTAAAATACATGCAAGTTACCAATAAGGGTTGAGCATCTAATGGTATATACCAAGTAACTTTTTTTATTCAAATATCTTCTTAAGATCATCGCACATTATATCAGCGCGACACGGCAAGCACGGAACTTGTAATCAAAATTACGACTTTAAATATGACACGTTCAAGTAAATTTTACAATGACTAGATAAAATAGCGACGTCGCATTGCCGAAGCGTCGTTCACGCGCTGTTCCCGTCGCCCGTCGCGCTGCATTTAGCAACACTCGCGGACACCTCTCGGCGGCCCGAGCCCAAACAGCTGTGACCTCGCTGATTGCGCGCCAGCGTGCGCATAGTGCACGGCTGGTTGAATTTATTTTTGGCGGTGCCGCGCTGGAGATGTAAACAAGTTAAGAGTAAATCGAGATGTTGATATTTCAGTTCTACTCGATCCTGGGTAACAACCAGTTCCTGTACATCGACCTGGTGTTGACGACGCTGCTAGCGCTGTCGCTAGGTCGCGCGGCGCCGGGCCCGCTGCTGACGCGCTCGTCGCCGCCGGTGTCGCTGGTGGCGCCGGCGTCCATCCTGCCGCTCGTGCTGCAGGTCGCGCTGGTGCTGCTCACGCAGTTGGCCTCCATATACTTGCTCTATACGCAGCCTTGGTAAGTCACCTAGCACCTATGTATATTATATGTCGCTGCTGACGCGCTCGTCGCCGCCGGTGTCGCTGGTGGCGCCGGCGTCCATCCTGCCGCTCGTGCTGCAGGTCGCGCTGGTGCTGCTCACGCAGTTGGCCTCCATATACTTGCTCTATACGCAGCCTTGGTAAGTCACCTAGCACCTATGTATATTATATGTCGCTGCTGACGCGCTCGTCGCCGCCGGTGTCGCTGGTGGCGCCGGCGTCCATCCTGCCGCTCGTGCTGCAGGTCGCGCTGGTGCTGCTCACGCAGTTGGCCTCCATATACTTGCTCTATACGCAGCCTTGGTAAGTCACCTAGCACCTATGTATATTATATGTCGCTGCTGACGCGCTCGTCGCCGCCGGTGTCGCTGGTGGCGCCGGCGTCCATCCTGCCGCTCGTGCTGCAGGTCGCGCTGGTGCTGCTCACGCAGTTGGCCTCCATATACTTGCTCTATACGCAGCCTTGGTAAGTCACCTAGCACCTATGTATATTATATGTCGCTGCTGACGCGCTCGTCGCCGCCGGTGTCGCTGGTGGCGCCGGCGTCCATCCTGCCGCTCGTGCTGCAGGTCGCGCTGGTGCTGCTCACGCAGTTGGCCTCCATATACTTGCTCTATACGCAGCCTTGGTAAGTCACCTAGCACCTATGTATATTATATGTCGCTGCTGACGCGCTCGTCGCCGCCGGTGTCGCTGGTGGCGCCGGCGTCCATCCTGCCGCTCGTGCTGCAGGTCGCGCTGGTGCTGCTCACGCAGTTGGCCTCCATATACTTGCTCTATACGCAGCCTTGGTAAGTCACCTAGCACCTATGTATATTATATGTCGCTGCTGACGCGCTCGTCGCCGCCGGTGTCGCTGGTGGCGCCGGCGTCCATCCTGCCGCTCGTGCTGCAGGTCGCGCTGGTGCTGCTCACGCAGTTGGCCTCCATATACTTGCTCTATACGCAGCCTTGGTAAGTCACCTAGCACCTATGTATATTATATGTCGCTGCTGACGCGCTCGTCACCGCCGGTGTCGCTGGTGGCGCCGGCGTCCATCCTGCCGCTCGTGCTGCAGGTCGCGCTGGTGCTGCTCACGCAGTTGGCCTCCATATACTTGCTCTATACGCAGCCTTGGTGAGTCACCTAGCACCTATGTATATTATATGACGCTGCTGACGCGCTCGTCGCCGCCGGTGTCGCTGGTGGCGCCGGCGTCCATCCTGCCGCTCGTGCTTCACATTGCTGCGTTGAATTTTGCTCAGAGACAAAAGTCCGTCTCAGAAACTTCTTCAACGTTGTCTCACGTCCGGGAAGGTCACAGCAAAGCAAGTGGAACTGATACTCCTGCTCAAGCTTGAGAGAGCTCCGGATTCGATCGCAGCCTTAGGGTTGCACGCACGCAGCGCGCGGTAGCGTTCTGTCGCGCTCCGTCCGCTTCCTTCATTGACGCGAAGAGAGTCCCGCGTACTCCCGAGTGACAGAAAACGATATAAGCACAGGAAAGTGCGGTTTCATGTGATTCCGTCCCGTTCTGATGTGGTTCAACCCTTACAGGTCAATAGTATTGCTATTGCCATCGTCTAACATTTGAACCAAACCGTCACCGATTTGCCGAAAGCCAATTTGGTTTCCACTCTAGACATTCTACGGTCCGAAGGTGTACTGTTGGCGTTTTCGTTCATTTCAAATTGCAGTGTGAATTTTACAATTCTACTTTTCTTTTGCAACGTACCTTGCAAGTTTATTCATAAATGTTATTTATTACTGATGACCAAATCTGTTACAGGTTCAAAGCTGTGGAAGGTGGTCCAGACGTGGAACAAGTACTTTGTTGGGAAAACACAGTCATATTCATAGTTAGCGCATTCCAGTACTTAATTATGGCTTGTGTTTATGCGAAGGGCTGGCCGTTCCGCCAACCATTCTGTGCTAATTGTGAGTACTTTGGAATAATAATACAAGTACAAATACTGTGAATTTTGGTCCTAGCAGCTAAACTCAATTGAGACTATCAAAATTCGTGATATCGTAGTGTAGTATATAGTGGAGTACCTGGGGAGTTTGACCTCGGAACCCAGTTACTTTGAATGTATTAATGTAATAACCTTCTGAAATATATTTTATAGATCAAAAATGTTTAACCATTTTTTGAATTGCTTTTTTTTGTAGTAAACTCAAGTAAATTTTAATTTTTTTTTTGTTTGATCTCTATATAATATATTTTCTCTGAATTTTTACAATTAAACCATCATCATGTAACTGAAATATGCATTCCAGAGCATCTTTTATAAGTGCCTGGGACTCGAACTGGATCACAGAGTCCGGTCAATAAATGGCTAAAAAGGGAGTGTAGGTGCGTGGGCGAGTAAAATAGCAAATCCTTATTAAAAAATATGTAATAAAGTGTAGTAATTTTGGTAAAGTAGCCAAAAACATAGTAACAATAAAATTAAGGCAAAAGTAATGATGATTACATCACTATAGGGTGAAAGAATTAAATTATCTGAGTCTAATTTATGCAGGTCAGCCAATAAGCGAGACTTTTTTAAATTTGAAAATTTAAGTGAGAAAGCAGGACATCCTATTTTTAAGATCCTTCACAATCATCTTGTCATGATAAAATTCAGTGCATGATAGGTAAAGTCCATTCCAACTCCAATTTCGTACAATGTAAACAATCCGCATTATTGCCATTGTCTATGGTTTGATGAATTTACTAGTGATGGGGACAAGGATAATAAAAATAAAATTAATGACATCAATACATTGTTAAATAATTATTTTTCGTCTTTTTTCTTACATTTTTAAATAATATTACGTTTACGAATACTCAATTTGCGTAATAGATTAATTCTATTTAATTTAACACTCCAAATATTAAATAAATGATGAATTACAAAATATTATGTACCTATGATATGTAGGTATTTGTTAAACTTATTTCTTCTAATAAATTACAACATTGGTTTTCAAAGACAATAGAGAGTACAGAAAAAATAAAACTGTTAATCAATTTGACGTCTTTATTCGACCGCAAAAACTGATTCGCAATTTTATTAAATAATCTAGATTTGATTATTAATTTTATTAGTAAAAATATTTGCAAAATGAAGTATATAGTGAACAGAATGTGTATAAATTCATGTGTCATTGGTTATGGAGTTTTTGATAGTAAAATATTGAAAAGACTGTTTGTTTACATTGTCCGAAAGTGGATTTGGACAAGACTGTAGGATGTAACTTGCTTTCATAATCATGAATCTGAGTCTAAAAAGAATCCATGCAGTGACATAAAAATAGTACACCAAGGCAAATTGCAAGCTAAACGAACCAATTTAATTTTAGTAGGTAATTTTTATTAACCAAAATATTAATAATTTTAATAATTTTAATAACTTTTTTTATTGAAATCAGTGTTTTTATTTTTAAGCATTAACATTATAACGAAAAAACTAATTCGGAAACGTTTTCTACTTAAAATTAATTTATTAAACTTCAACATATTAAATTATCTATACTATTATATAAAAGTTTTTATTGTTTGAACGCGCTAATCTCCGGAACCCCTGAGCGGATTTGAATCATTATTTTTGCATTTGATAGTTCAACTCATGAGAAAGGTTATAGGCTATGTAACAATGCGCTATGATCCACGGAAGCAGAGCAGTAATCAAGTAAAAATATGAGTTAACGCGGGTAAAGCCGCGCTAAGGACTTCTAGTAAATAAATAGCACCTAAATTTAATAGGTAAACTTTGTATTATACCCTATTAGTAATACAATAAAATAGGTTTAATAATAATACGTTCAAAGTAACTAGGTTCCGGGTTTACTGCATTTTAGATGCAAAAGGCACTACACTAATAGTGATATATCTATTTTGCTTTCAGACTGTATGGTGATAGCATTATTAACACAGGCAGTGTTTGTGATATTACTTCTCTTATGTCCTTGGGATTGGCTCGCGGATTACATGGAAGTTGAAATAATGAGGACAACGGACACTGAACAAACAATGTTCCGAGTATATCTGCTACTCATACCCATGTTACATCTTGTATTGGCTATAGCTATTGAGGTAAGTTGATGTACTTATTTATCAGATTTCGTGATTTATTGGTGCTAGTGATCGATGCAAGCTGCTATGTGGTGTTTACGCGTTACATGTCAGCGATCCGACAAAAATAATAATAATAATAATAATAATAATAATGTTTATTGAGCAATAGTACACAGTTACAGTTGAAGTTAACAATGATGTAAAAATTAGGTAGGTACATTTATGATTTTAAAGCAACTATGTTACAATAACTTGATGAGCCCTGTCACTTAAACTAGGTAACACCTGTATCTTAAGTGGCAGTGTTCGGTCAAAAAAGTGTGTATCGTTGAGTCAATCAAGAGGACGAGTGTACCATAATTGTGTGTTAGTCACTAAGAGTATGTGCGTGTGTGTGTGTGTGTGTGCGTGCGTGCGTGTGCGCGCGGGCGCGCGCGGGCGCGCGCGCGTGTGTGTTTGTGTGTGTGTGTGTGTGTGTGTGTGTGTGTGTGTGTGTGTGTGTGTGTGTGTGTGTGTGTGTGTGTGTGTGTGTGAGAGTGTGAGTGAGTGTGTGAGAGTGTGTGTGTGTGAGTGTGTGTGTGTTTGAGGAAATATATGTATTATTATGCAATGTAGGTTAGAATTACCTCAGTACTAGCATAGTCTTGTTCCAACAGCCATTCTGTTAATTTAAGTTTAACCTTGTGTTTATTTAGATCTAGTAGGTTAAGTTTAATATGAAGTTTTTTATATATATATGCACTCAAAACATAGAACTGACGACGAGCAAACGAGGTTCTGTGGTAGACAGCGGCTGGCAAATTTGTGCGCTTGTTCGGATTTGATGTAGTAAGACTAGTATGTTTTCTTAAAGCCGACCGAAGGACAAAGAGCTGACGAACTCTCAGAACCTTAAAGTCATCATAAATAAGTTTAGTTGGGTATCTAAAAGGCCTTTTCATGATAACCTTAAGAACAGCCCTCTGTGCCCTCTCAACTCCAAGAAGACTAGTCTTATTTGCACCACCCCATGTAGTTATGCAATATCCTATGATTCATTGACACAGCGCTAAGTAAGTCAGTTTCAGTGTATCAAGGCTTGCGGCTTCTCTAAGGGACTTGAAAACATGAATTAGACGTAGGACTCTGTTTGTTAGTGTCTATATGTTTGTTCCATCTAAGCCCATCATCAATTATGTGCCGGACGGGCGGTAATCGAACCCAACACGAGTGTGTTGTGTAGATCTGTGAACGACCCGCTGTCGTCCTACACCTATAGGTTCCGGATACAGCGCTGATCTTCGAAGACGTCGTAGGGCTTCACTATAGGGGCATACTGAAGTAAAACAAAACGGTCTTGGTTCAATGCTTGAGGTGTTCTGCTTAGGCCATTAGGTGTTGAGGCTTGAAGAGTCTTCTATGGGTTACTGATTAACAGTGAACGTTCTGTGCCTGCGCGCGCGCGTTTATATACTATTTGCCTCGGTTAGTGCCGTGTGCAAAACACCTCGTACAAACTTTATTTTCATTATCAAAACATTACATTTTTGGCTATAACTACGTCATTTTTAACAATACAATAATCATCTAGGTACCGTTAGATAGGTATCGATGTTACCTAACATGAAATATCTATACTATAACTCTAAACTTTACGATTACCTAGATATCGTAGTATAAATCTAGAATTTTAGTGCCTCCTAGACGTACTTTGAACTTTATCTGCTTATATTTTCTAAACTACTGAATCTATTTTAATAAGATTTCACGTACATCTAGGGGACACCATTCTCTAAAATAAAACACCAAAGTAACTATTTTTTATTAATTAAAACCTAAGTTACAGACCAAATTATGACCTAAACATAAAAATAATTTGTTTCTGCTATAACTTATGAACTATTTGTTTTATCTAAAGGGCAAATACATATTCGTGATTAGAACACTAAGGAGCACAATATAAAGTGATTCTAAACATTATAAATCTAGATTTTAGATTAGCACTAAATGGTTTCACCATAAGGTAAACAAAAAATAGTTCGCTATTAACTTTTACTAATGGCGGTAGACGAACGACGTTTTCGTTCTCGCTCTCATATAAAAACGTGTGGCACTTAAAATCACTGTTCATTAAATTTTATGCTAGCACGCGCGTGCGATGTATTCTAGTTTTTAAATCTATCTAGGTTCTGTCTATCACTGTATGCACTGTTTTAACACTATTTAACACTGTTTTCACAGATGTCGCGAACAAATTAGTACACCTAAATATTTTACAGTGTCAGATTTTGTGAGTGGCTTGCAAGTACACAAATGTGATGGATCAGAGCATGAATGCGCTGTGATTGTAAAGTTAATAGGAGGTTTGTTAGGGTGGCGGATTGAGAAGGGTATGAATGCTGTTTTCTCAATGTTTAGTGTTAGAAGGTTTACTTTCAGCCATCCCATTATATTACTGAGAGCCGACTCAGCCGTTCTTTTAACATCGTCCCATGTTGTACCGTATACCACTATGGCCGTGTCATCGTAAATTTTAGTATATGGGAGAGACATCTTGCAAAGATCGTTAACGTAGATTTGAAATAGCGAGGGGCCCAATACACTTCCCTGGGGAATACCACAGGATACAAAAAGTTCATCACTACAGTAGGATTCGACCTTAACGTACTGTTTTCTGTTATTAAGATAGTCTCTAAAAATGTCCAAGGCTATACCACGTACCCCAAGGTGTTCAAGCTTAGCAATGAGTAGGGGAACAGAGACTGTGTCAAATGCCTTTGAGAGATCCAAAAATATACCTATACATTTCATTTTACGGTCCATGTTTTGTGCTACAAACTGTGTCAGATCCAGAACGGTATCTTCTGTAGAGACACCAGGCATAAAACCATATTGATTGGTGGCTATAATCTTATTTTTATCTAAGAATGATCTTAGGCGTTTGTTTAGAATTTTTTCAAATATTTTGGAAAGAGATGGGAGGACTGATATTGGTCTGTAATTGTTGACACAATCTCTGCTCCCCCCCTTGTGTATTGGGTGAACCACCGCTCTCTTTAGAGCATCAGGAAAAACACCACAATTCAGACACCTATTAAAAATGTGACAGCGGTGGGACCAATGTATCAACATTCTGTCGTAGCACTGAGGAAGGTATTCCGTCCCAACCCACGGCACAGTTTGTGCGTAAGTGCATGATAAGCGTATGGATCTCTGTCTTGTCAACAGGTAATAGAGCTAGGGAGTTGAGAGGTGTCTGCGTGCTGTTGGGGATTGGATGTGCATTTTGTTCAGTGGAGTAAAAATTATTATTTGCAAGTAATTGAGTCGTCATATTGTGTCCTATGTTAGTGAAATATTCACAAACCACATTTAAAGACGTTTTAAAGTTATCACTTAAATTAAGTAGGTCAGATGGACTGTTATTTGTTTTCCTTGTATTGGTGATTTCCTTAATAGTTTTCCAGAGGGCTTTAGGGTTTCCTTTCGCCTTCTCAAGATCACCTTCATCATGTGCTCGCTTTAAATTATGGATCAAGTTGTTACAAAAATTTCTGTATCGTGAATATGTCACTTTTAGTGTCTGATTATCCGGTGATTTTCTAGATTTAGTATGTAACCTGTCTCGGTTTCTAATACATTTTAATAAACCTGGAGTCATCCAGGGTTTAATTGTTCTTAGTCTTTTTGGGATATTTACCTGCTTAGTATGTTTAGCTATAATAGATGATATTGTTTTAATCATTAGATTCATAGCTTCATTTACGTCCGGAAGTAAACAAATAGCATTAAAATTTGTGTTTTCTAGATCAGTTTTAATAGATTCATAGTTAAGTTTAGAAATGGTTTTTCGAGTAATGATTGGACTTTTTAGATTGTCCATTATAAGCACAATAGGTTTATGATCGGTGATGTATGTATCCAACACCAATGTAGTACTTGATTGAGTGCTCTTAAGCAGTACGTGATCTAAACAATTTTCTATCCGAGTCGGTAAAAGATGTGTTGGCAGTAATCCGTGGGTTGCATTTATTAGGAGATAGTCCAGGCTTTGATCGTTTCTATTGGCCTGTTTTATGTCAATGTTCAGGTCACCTACTAGAGCGATGTTTGGATAAGATGAGAGTTCAGAATACAAACTATTTAAGCTATTAAAGAAGTTGTCAAAGTTTTCCTTTGTTTGATGTGATGGAGATCGATACACAGAGAGTACAGCTAATTTATTATCTATCAGACATACAAGGCAGTTGGCGTTACTAAACGTTGGCTCTCTGAAAGCAAAAGATAATCCTTCCTTATAAATATTATTATGCCATCGTTTTGGTTTAAGTTGTGGCTAGTTGCCTGAGAATAGTAACCTTCGAGAGTGGGCGGACTAGTAACTTTGCTCAGCCAACACTCCGTAAGTACAATGATATCAAAAACTATGTTTGTTGTATGTATTAGGATTTGTAGACTGTTAAAATTTTTGTTTACACTACGAATATTTATATGTAAAATTTTAATGTTTCTATCACCTAAGGAAATGTATTTAAGACAATCTTCGGGATTGCATAAAAATGCGTTACCCGTGTTGTCATGATCAAGATCAAGATTTATATTATTTATAGTATCCATTTAGAATAGGTAACAAAAGACAAACCATAATACAATCGTTATTAATATGACAATGTGTAGAATTGTAATTTATTTTCAAATTATTTCGATATTGTATGTAGACTAGGCAAGTTACACAGTAATGGGATAATCTGAAAGGTATAATGTTGTTGGAGAGAGATGATATGCTATGCGTGTGTGAGGCTATATTGTTGTTTTAATATGTGTGAGGTAGTGTGGTATATAAATAAATCATTATTTGGTTGAGTATAGTATATGTAAAGTTTTAGTATGTGTGAGGTTGTGTGAAGTATGAATAAATCATTATTTGGTTGAGTATAGTATATGAATAGTTTCAGTATGTGTAAGATTGTGTGAAGTATGAATATATCATTATTTGGTTGAATGTAATATATGTATAGTTTTTGTATCATGTGTGAGGTAGTGTGATGTGTTAACAAATCAATATTTCCTTTGACAAGGTAACTTAAAGTAGATTTTAACAGACATACCGATATTTTACATACAGAAAGCTTAAAAATAGCTATTTTAGAGCAAATTTTATGCAATAATAAGATTTGTACAGTAACTAGTCACAAGTTATTTATAATATCATGAAGGCTTTTTTCGTTTCTTATTAGGATTTGCTTCTCACCTTCTTTTTTTCGTAGAAATATATTGCCATTGGAAACCCAGCAAAACTTGAACTCTTGTTTCTGAGCAAAATCACGCGAGATGTAGAAAAGTTGTTAAATCAAATTAAAAAATAGAATGGAAAATTGGCTAAAGCCAATTGGAAGTCTTATGCACAAGCGGTTGGCGACGCCCTTTTGAACATTTTGCCGGTCCCGCAAAACTATGATAGCTATGTCAAAATTATAACAACTACATCTCGTAAGCACATCTCACGGGGCTGTAGAACGTTCTACATTACAGGGCTCTCGACAGAGTCTTCTAAATTGCTAACACAGTACGAACACCTATACCAAGAAGACCCGTTTTTGGAAGAGACCACGCTGGCTGGAAAGGTTCTGCTAACCAAAATTGTCGAAAATAGGCGAGAGACATGGATTAATACTGTTACCAACATCGACATGATTCATAGCAGTAAAAAAGCATGGAATACCATCCGTAAGCTGACCAGTGAACCACTATCAGCCTTCGCCCCAAGTCAAATTAATGCCAACCAGATAGCACATCAGACTAGACTTTAGCTATTTTTACAGCGTCATGTCCTAGAGCATATTATTGTGCGGCAAAGCTACTGACATTGAAACCATTTTTGTAATTCAAAAACGAGCTATACTTTCTATTTACAACTTAGGTTCACGAGTTTTTCTGAGAAAGCGATTTAAAGAGATAGGTATATTGACAGTTGCATCCCAATATATATACGCTAATGTTGTTTAAGATAAAGAGTAACATTGGCCTATATACTAAAAATTACGACGTCTATAACACCAGGGGTAAGCATAAACTGAATGTTCACACTATCACACACCTTAACATCAAGTCCCTTAAACGAGTCTATAACTCGCTTGAGAGACTTAATGTTCGTTTCGTTATCGACGTAACGGATAAACCCTTAGACAAATTAAAAACAAATTGAGTAAATTAATTTTACTCTAAATTTATTCATTAATTTTAATGACATTTTTTATAATTATTCTATGAATGACCTATTTTGTGATTATTATAATAATGACATGTTTTTACAAAAAAAAAACTGACACTAAATTTATTGATACAATTTGACATATTTTATGATGATTAATATAATTATTTGTTTTTGATTATTTTTTATTAATGACATGATGCCCGAGCCTTATTTGAACAGATACACATAATTAAGGCAGCCTGTTAAGCATACATTTTATTTTTTATTTTTCTTCACAATATAGAAAGCTATAATTACTTACGAGTTAAGTGTATTGGCTGCGTCACTTTACATGCTACAAAATTGTATTAACCTGGCGATTAAAGAGTAGCCTGAGTTTCTTGCCAGTTCTTCTCATGGCCCTACCCTAACGTCAGCGAACTAGTAGGTTAATTGTGTTAAATTTAACGTTTATAAGTGTTAATTCATTTGACCTAAATCTATACATATAATAAAAATGTAACCGATCGCTGTCTGTACATGGAAGATAAATGAGAAAAAAAATTATTGGGGCCTTTATCAATGCAAATAGAACCCAAAACAATGATTGTTACAATTTTTGTCTGTTTGTCTGTTTGTCTGTGCGTTTGTTCACGCTAATCTCAGAAACTGCTTATCCGATTTAGATATGGTTTACACTAATACATTGTGGTAAGCTTCACTTAACATTTAGTGTTTGTTTCATGTCAATCGGTTAATAAATAAAAGTTATGCCAATTTAAAGAATCACGTCGAACATTTTCTGATAGAAACAGAGACTTTAACAGGTTACGGAATAGCTAATAGCGTTTTTATTTTTCGGATTCCTCTCATTCTAAACAATCTTGCGTTTAGTTTTAAATGAGTTCAGTTTCCAGTGAGCCTATGTTTCGCGATGACAATTAATAAAGCCCAAGTTCAGACACAACTAAAGGTTGTGGGCGTGGACCTAAGTATTAGCTGTTTTTCGCACGGTCAGCTTTATGTGGCTCTATCACGTGTTAGCATTCCTAGCAGCCTGTATGCTTTGATCCCCGATGCCTATACGTCTAATCCATACATCCATACACCCATACATATTATATAAGGCTTTGTCCTGACTGACTGACTGACTAACAGACAACGCACAGCCTAAACTGCTGGTCGTAGTGACTTAAAATTTGGAGGGTGTGTTTGTCTAAATGTCTAGAGGTTGTACTAAAAAAGGGTTTTTTAAAACTTAATTCCTAAGTGTGTGAAAAGGGATGAAATCGATTGTATGAATCTTCTTCATTATTTTATTTAAATAAAAATATTCTTATAATTTTATTTTAACAGGGGTGGATTTAGAGGGGTGAAATTAGGGATGAAATATTCTATCCAAAGATCTTTAGCTTTTGAAGCTAGCGACTTGAAATTTACAGGGAGGGGGAGGTAGGGAAAGGAGGGAGGAAAAGGAGGAATTGAGGAGAAGGAGGAAGGGAGGGGAAAGTGAGAGGGAAGTGATGGGGGAGTGAGAGGAAAGTGATGGGGAAGTGAAGAGGAAGTGTGGGGAAAATGCGGGAGAAGTGAAAGGAAAGTCAGAAAGAAGTCAGAGGGAAGTCAGGAGAAAGCCAGGGAGAAGTGAGGGGAATGTTAGAGGAAAGTAAGAGGAAAGTGAGGGGAAAGTGACGGAGAAGAAACGGGGAAGTGAGAAGGAAGTGAGGGGGAATTGAGGGGGAAGTGAGAGGGAGTGAGGGGAAGTTAGGGGGAGTGAGGGTTAAGTGAGGGGTGAATGAGGGGAAAATGAGAGGAAAGTGAGGGAGACAGTAGAGGAAGGGAGAGGGAAGGAACGCGAAAAGAAATGAGTTCTCGAATGGTGGAAAAAGGGAGGGGAAGGGATAGGAAGCGATAGGAAGGGAGAGGAAAGGAGGAAAAGAAAGGAGAAGGAAGGGAGAAGAGAGGAGAAAACGAGGAGGCAAGGTAGAGGGAAGTGGAGGAAAGGGCAAGAGATGCTGGGGGAGGGGCAAGGGATGCTGAAGGAGGTGAAGAGGAGAAGGGGGAGGGGAGGAGAGGAAGGAGGAAACTGTGGAGAGTGGAGAAAAGTGCAATAGGGAAGAAGGGGAAGGGGAAAGTTATTGTAGTGAAAATTTGCCTTTGGGTATTGTATATTGTTTTTACGAGGGATATTTTTAGGTAGGTGAAAGAGGATTTGTATGAATGGAAGATTAAAAATAGTATAAAAAACAGTATTTAAACAATATAAAAATGCTATCTATATACATAAAAGCAAAAGGTCACTCACTCACTTATCACGAAATCTCAGAAACAACAAGTGCTAGGAATCTCAAACTTTGCATTGTCGTTCCTATTAGGATATAGGTGCTCACTTAGACGGAATTTTGCGAAATCCATACCCTAAGGGGATATAAAGGGGTGGCAAAGTTTGTATGAAATTTCTATAGTTTTTATAGTAGGATTACCAAATTACTAGAAAATACTCTTTTTTTATTATTCAGCAACCCCCCTTATTAAATGGGCAAATAAGAATCGCAAGTTTGTGTGAAAGTGGTTTGTCAGTTTTAGCGGTAGCGGGTTTAAACTGGATTCGCCATAGAGACGGATAATACTGATACAATGTACGATTGCCATAAAATCAAGCACGCAATATTCTCATAGAGGCACCCATCTGAATTTTCACGCGAACGAAGTCGCGGGCAACAGCTAGTGAATAAATATGTTTTGATTTGATTCGATTCAATTGGGTTTTGGTTTTATGAATGAAAAGAAAAAAATTACTTACACTACTAAATACACTAATAAAGCTATTAGTCTCAAAAGGTTTGTAAAAAATATTAGTCGAAACTATTAGTTTATTACCATTGTTTTTTTTAATGTTCGGCCAATAGGCATCCCTTACGTATGTATCCTTAGTGGCAGAAATCACCCCAAGAGAACGACACAGATTTGTGCCTCCTTTACATTTTTCTGCGTCTCTTGTTTTGTCAAAATGTCTGAAGAGCTCTAAAACGGTTTTGTACGGTAGTAGATCCACGCTGGTTTTAGCATGAATGGGCTGGATCGACCGGGGAAGTACTAGATAGACTCTCATAGAAGATCGACGTAAGGGTAGTAGTATCCGTACTATTGCGTTTCGTTCGGTGAGTGAGAGCGCCGCAGGTTAAATTTCCCCCTTTTTCCTAAAATCATTAAATTGAGATCAATTTTAAAATATTAATAAATAAAAGCAGCAATCCTATTTTACCGCCAATGTACAAACGTCAAAAGAAATAAAGAAAACAAATACAAAAGTGGCGGTAATTTTTTCAGCCTTTTTTAATGGGTAGAAGGTGCATTCAGTCAAGCCAGACTAATATTTTTTATTAGTCTACCAGTATTATTTATCTGTCTAATCATTATTTTTCAGAAACAGAAAATATTAGAACACGTATTTTTTTTACTAACGACTAATACACTAGTACACTAATACTTTCGAGAAATAAGGCGATTGAAAATAGGGCTTTTAGCTCAGCTTAGCAGTTGAATTTGTGGGCTAATATTCATAAAGTTGGAGGCGCGCCACAAAACTAATTTTACATCGTTCGTGGTGCAGGCTCCAACTCCACAGTTAGAGACCTTCCTCAAGGAGGAGTTCTGGCCGAAGGGTGTCTTATATCGCCGTTTCCGCGGCCGGCTACTTGACACCCCGCAGCGAAACACGACGCCGACCTCTCGTACACAGTAGTTTTTAGTTTTAAATTATATAAAATATGTATTAGTTTATAGTTTTTATTTTGTTATTTATGTATTGAAATTTTATGGGCTCTAAATGCCTGAAATAAATGGTTATTATTATTATTATTATAAACATGTATTATTTTCAGGCTACTCTATCAGATACTGAAAAGTTCTCCCGCATACTAAACGTTATCCAACGCCGTTGTGGCAAGAAGGAAGAAGTGACAGGCGACGCGTCGTGTCCGCTGTGGCCGCCCAAAGATGAGCACATCTGCTGACGCGAGACTGGCGCGAGCACGATAACGCGCACGTATACCAAATTATTATTAGTAATTTGCTGAAATTATGATATTTTAGGTTTTAAAAGTAAAACGAATTGTGTTTCCGCCAAGATCATGAGGCTAGAGCTTGGCTGCAGAGCATTGCTCTTATGAAACTATAACGATGGCTGATATCGTCATATCACGCCGTATTAGAAAAAAAGCGTAACATGAGCAATGTCATTAACTCATTTCCTTAGTAGTATGTTTTTACTTAGCAAAGTAATAGCATGAATTAATGATGGACTTTTCCATGTATTTTCTTTTTATTTAAACCATCTACCTCAGTGTCACCGTAGTAGTGTTTGATTTCCTATCAAAAATGTTTAATATCAGTCTGGTTTTAGATTTTGCAGTAAGTTTGTGGCAGCAGTATTTATCTCGCATTACTTTTCCATGTAATATGAAGTAAGCTATTGCTATAATAAATAACAATACTGTTGAAACTGAATACCACATCTCTGCACACTCTGTCGATAATTTACAAAGAACCCAGTCTTATAAACACAGGGTAGCGAGGGAATAACTTTTTTAGTGATAACTGATAATCCTTTTATCCCTTTTTATAAATAATAATATAAATAATTATAAAAAAATAAACAAAACACGAAGTAGCCAGCCAATCGGTCGTTATTTTACGTTTATTGGTAAGAGGGCTAGACTATACACTCCACTTGTAGTTTGGCAGTCTGTCCTTTAGCATTAAATTTGAAAGCAAATAAAATTGTAAAAATTCAAATTATCAGCGAATTACGATGAGGTTTGGTCTACGGCAGCATGTTGTGTACTTATATTTGTGTTCGAAACTGTCCACTGTAGTTACCTTACTTAACTATTTTAGCGTAATTACCAAGGCTAGGTCCCGCCTATTTTGGTACAAAATTTTATATTACTGGTTAGCGTTCCTGGCGGCAGATATTATTGCTGTAACTTAATTGTAGGACCATATTTAGTGACGTGGATTGTCCCTCAGCTATGCGTTTCTCGATTTGTTTCGTTGGGCCTGGCTCTGTGAATTGACTTGACGTGCACCTAGCTATAACATAAGGCTTTCACTAATGTGGCTCTATTTGGACCGTACTTAAACCTTGAGTGCAATCTCTTTATGACCATGTAAAACAAAACATTTGGAATTATAGTGCTTATCAATATTCGTTCCCGTAGTTGCACATCGTCATTGCCATATGGTACTACTGTAATCGAGTTATTATCCTTTTACTTCTAAGTAATTAACACCAGTTTGCAACAGACATTCAAATTATTAATTACGAAGCTGTTTTTAAAACTTAATATTTCACACGGCCGTATCGAATTGGCTATATATGTGATCATTGTGCACGCTTGCACGGCAATAAAATTTTATCAGTTATATATCTATCGATAGCACATCGATATAATTGTGTGTAGTGAAATTTCAACCTTGCTGTTTTTCGTCAAGTCTGTATGTTTTGACCGTGACAATATTGAAGGCGCGGTTATCGCCATGCGGCAATGACAAAATTATTGTTTATTTATTGCTGAAGTTATGACCCGCGCCTTAACGGTTAATGTCGAAATGTACAAGACTTCTACTGTGATAAAATATTTCGGGATATCTTCCTATACTGTATTGTTCACGTGTTATCATTGAAGTGGCGTAACTGTTTGGAATATAATGTCAAGACCTTACTTTTTAGAGGTTGATAGAGACATCATTTATTAAGTATTTATTTAGTAGTGCGCATATAAACTTAAAGTTTATAGCTATTTAGTTTTGTTTTTTGTTTATTTATTGAGATTAAGTTTGCCGGTTTCTGTAAGATCAAACTAAGGTTGGTCGATTTAGTACTTTTTTATATTTTAGTGACATGAATTTTTTAGTTACGCCACTATCTTATAGCATTTTCCTACTATTTTGTTTTAAAAGTAGTTTTAATATTGAATTCACAATGTAATGTAGGCATAGGTTTTTATTGTTGTAGCGAAAAATTTATCTTATTACGTTTATAGCTTATTTAAGTATATAAACTTTAAAAGTTTCATTTTTATTAAATAATCATGTGAATTTTCATGAAGTAGGTTGTGTCATTTGAATACATATTGTCTGTCAAGAATGTTACTAAACCTAATATAATTGAGTCTAAAATAGGTAGTAAAGAATTTTGTTCTTATATGTCTACTCCACGTTTTTAGCTAAATAAGATCAGATAAAACTAGAATTATTGGGGTTATTTAAAATAGAGTGCCAAAAATATCTTGACAGACCTTTTCGCACGATAAAAAGTATTCTTTTTTCTCATTTTATGTGATTTAAAAAGTTGATCGTATTTAATAATACAGTGATAAAACAGATCCAATGTTTCTCATTTCTATCCCTATAACACAACAACTTTTATAATATTTAGTAAATTGACTAATCTTTGTACAATTCCGTTATAATTTAAACATATTTTACAAGTATAAGTAAAATGTTTAGGAATTGTAAAGAGTTTTTAAAAAGTAAGCTTTATATTCATAGGTATATTCACCGGAGTAGTACCTATAGATTTATTAGCAAATATTAGATTAGACAATTACAGTTGCATACGTGACGGGTTTGGCTAATGCCTCGGACGGAACAGGACGAGAGAATTTGGAAATATTGCTTCCCTATTAATATTATAAATGCGAAAGTTTGTGTGTGTGTTTCTCAGCGTGAACCGATTTCGATGAAAATTGGTATTTAAATAGATTCGGTGCCGGATACGGACATAGGCTACTTTTTATCCCTAAAATCAGCCTGGAATACAACAAATCATATTTTACGCGCGGGCGAAGCTGTGGGGCGCAGCTAGTACAAAATGTATGAAAGAACATAATTATGTCACAAAGAGGGACGGTAACGTAACACAGGGGCCGAGCGAACAGGGGCCGAGCGAACAAGGGTGACGCGTGACAGTGACGTTTCTGCCCCGTTCACGTCTCGTCTGAGGTATTATCTCGTTACCTTTACTGTTAAAAAAATAAAATTATTAAATTAAATTACGTGGGTAAGGTGTGTGATGTGTAGATGAAAGATCGTGATTTTGCAATTTACGAGTACTTATTAGTAGAACAGGGTGAAATACAAAAAAAAAAGGTCGGAGAAACGACTGGTAGGACTTTCCGGAAAATAGTTCCTGGTGATCTCACTTATAGTAGTTAGTGGTACCACGAAAAATATCACTAAAGCAAATTATAAAACAATATAATCTGAATCAAATGGTTGTATCACGGGGCAGCGATGCTCCAGTGGGATACACATACAGTGGGACGCCAAAACCTTTAGGGGCATTTGGTCCACTCTATCAAAATGTCCACTATATTAGAATGGTCACTTTAAAATGTCTATTATCAAAATGACTACTGTATCAAATTGTCCACTGTATCAAAATGCCACGAGGAATTCGCATTTGCTTGTGGCCAAACAATAGGTCAATATATATATATATATATATATATATATATATATTAAACAAATGAACATCGACAAAACAAGAAAAAAAAAGAAAGGAAAAATAAGTACAAGCGATTGAGATTTAAATAAGTAGGTATTATTATTATTTATCCATTAAACTTAAACATTTTACTTAAATAAACTAAAGTATACGGCCGCTGGGGCAGAATGGTTCTACAGTGGCGACCACAGCAGCGTGGGCAGATCCCTCACAAGGTGGACCGATGACCCTATAAGGGTGGCGGGCAACCGATGGATGAGGGCGGCGAACGAACGGCCACGGTGGCGAAAATTGGAGGAGGCCTATGCCCAGCAGTGGACGTCTTTTGGCTGATATGATGATGATGATGATGATGAAACTAAAATAAATTATAATATTGTTTATTGTTTTTAACAAATAATAATAATATAATATAATATAATATTTCAACAACTACACACAACGCCATCTAGACCCAAAGTAAGCATATTATATGCTTGTGTTATGGGTTCCAGAATGCGGATATACATACTTATATACTTTTTTTTTGTAAATACATACATATTATACATAGAAACACCCAGACCAATGCAAATGTGATTTGAAATTTTTAACATTTAAGTCTTAAATAGATAATTTTCCTTAAGAACTGTAAGGGTAACATATCTTCTGATTGTAGCTTGGTTAAATATCTCTTATATTTTTTGTTGAAGTAAATTTATTTATTTATTTATTTATTTATAAATAGGTTTAACAAAATGTATTAAATTTTATAATCATAGTGAACAGATTCATTCAACCTTGTGAAGAGACTACAAAATGTGACCAAAGGGAATAAAGTGACCATTCTGATACAGTGGACATTTTGATAGAGTGGACCAAATACCCCTAAAGGCCCGAGAAACGACTCAAAAATATTTCTTTAACAATTTATTTTACAAGATTCAGTTATTATATTTTTCTACGATGATGTTGGACAGTGTCCCCGAATATCGTGATCGATGATTTTGTAAAATGGATTGTTCAAGATTTTGAATAACCACTATTTTCTATTCACCCCTGAGCTTTAGATTACAGTAAGTTGCTTTCTATATACAAACTTTAATCCAAGATTCTTGAAAATCTGATTTTTTGTTCGACGCAGAAGCGCTAATAGTAAACATATTGACATATTATAAAAGCAATTCAGCGCTGAACGATTCATTGCATAAAATCAAGTATTCAAATAGACCGTATATAAGCTGCTGTAACCAGTTTCTCCTCGTACTGCCTTCAAAACGTATCGTAAAACGGGTTGAATTGGCTTCTAGTTCACTTGAAAGTTTTTATATTACATCGTACTCACCTACTCGACCCGTTCAACATTTAAATAAAATAATACCTAGTGACAATTGCTGTATTAAAATATCGCAAAATACATTCAAATATGCACAAAAGTTATCAAAGTGTAATATTATTGGTTGGAAGAGAAACACTCGAAAATGTGCTGGTTATTAATGAA
Organism: Parascotia fuliginaria; assembly: GCA_963082885.1. Taxonomy (NCBI): domain Eukaryota; kingdom Metazoa; phylum Arthropoda; class Insecta; order Lepidoptera; family Erebidae; genus Parascotia; species Parascotia fuliginaria. The sequence goes on along the minus strand of OY720176.1, from coordinate 11,526,293 downwards.
ACAAAATTGGTAAAAACGGTTACAATAACACTTTGCTAAGCAATCCAGTACAGGTGGTGGCAGTGCAGTGCATTACTAGGTTAGTATAATAAAAATATTTAGGAATATTTTATTACATACAAAACAATATTAAGCTGCAACAGTGCCAGTCGTTAAAGAGAAATAGTACCGTTATATTATTAGACGCGGGTGAAACCGCCCCGCGAGAAGCTAGTATTTTATTTATAAACACCACAGTTACTGTACCAATAGAAGCAACGGGCAAACTAATCAGAGATTAGAAGCAGATTAAAAACATTAAATTATTAAAATATCTGTTTAATACTAAGGGACAACGCCCGATATGCATGCCGTACCGAAATAAAGTTTGTGATTAAGTAGTGATTACCTACTTAAAATTATGTTCCTCATAATAATATAAATAATTTCTAACTGTATTGTTACGCCAAAGTTTTTAGACTAAACTTTGTATAGATATTCATTATTTCTTTTTACGTTATATTTTATTAGGGTTGAATCAACCTAATACTACATTTCTGCACAAATATTTGACATGCTGGTTATATTTATACCGCATTAAACAAAGCAATAAATGGCAAACATTTATATTCATTCAAATTCATATAAATGTTACATTCAGGTCATAAGTCAATGAAAAATGTTTTTCTAAACTTATGACCTGTTTAAATAATTACCTACTTATTAGCGCATTGCTTGATCTGTCATTAAAAATATGTAATTTAACGAAATTAGAACTAACAAATTTGAATGAATATAAATGTTTGCCATATAATGCTTTGTTTAATGCGGTATAAATATAACCAGCATGTCAAATATTTAATATTTATTATCTATTCTATGAATAGAATAAAAATCTATGCCACTTGTCTAGGGCCTCTGGTCTAACAAATTTGTAAAAATACTATAGAATACATAGTTCGCAAATAATGTTTTGTAAATTATATTTTTTTTGTATTGTTAGTTATTGAAATGCATTATTGTGATCGTTTTTTTAGACTTTTCAAATTGGAAATTTCTCGAATTTGGAACTTGTTGACTATTTTTGTGTCCAGATTGTTACGATAATTTAGTTCGATAATTAATTTACTAATGAGACATTAGAATGGATGTGACAAAAAATATTGTAATAAATATTAATTGAACTAGTTGTTTTGTCTCGACTCTTACTTCCCCTTAATTCTAAAAATAAATATATGTTTAATTCTTCTCAAATATCACAACAGCAATCAGTTTCTCTCGTGGCCAAACCTATTTCTATTTTGAAACGAGTTTGGCCACAAGGAAATAGTATTCCTCGTAGCCAAATCAGTTTAGCGAAATAGTATGGCCACGAGGAAAAAGCCATAAAAAAATACATTGGAAACTTCCATGTCTTTATTGTCATAGTAAAATAACTATAAGCATTATGATTAAGCACTTTTTATACAGCTTTCACGTAATTCTAAAATATGTTCTAAAAACATTTTCAAAATATAGCTGAGATTAAATTATGAAAATTGAAAACCACGAAAATATGACACTAAATTGGGATGTTGCCACTCTTATGTGTGAACGCTCATAAATGACCGTACGCCAAAAAACCCGTTTCCCGTAACATCTGTTTGCAAAAGTACCCATTTCTCATAACATACGTAATATGCTAAAAAGATCTGTTTTTCATGATACCTGTATAGATAGGTACCCAAAAGACTCAATTCTCCATCCGTTTACCAAAACATACGATTAGATTCGTTTCTTGTGACAACCGTAAGGAAATCCTAATTTCTAAAATCTTTTGATAATGATTAAACAATAATGACATAATGATAATGACAAAGATAATGAAATTTGTGACTATTTTCAGTAATATATTGTTAAGACGTTATATTCATACACATATCTCGGGAAGGGCGTTTTGGGAAACGGATATCAAGCCAAATATATACATAATATATAAAATCTTATGGGGTAAACACAGTCATTCCGGGGAACGAATTATTAAGGAAACGGCACTAACGGGAGTGGTTGTTTTGGGATCAGTTCTTTTTGAAAAACTAATATCAAACCAAACGTATCTTTTGGCAAAATACATTGTGGAAAACTCATATATCGGTAAACTGATTAATAATAAATGGTATTATTTTATATTTTATTTTATTTTTTAAGGAACATAAAACAGTTACACACTGAAGATGTACATAACAACCAAAATGGTATACATAAAGTTTGTAAGAGTGTAACTCACACCAATGTTCGCGAAATAATATCAGCAATGATAAAAAACTAAAAACTCGCGCATAAATAGAGAGCGATAGTGGATTACTCTAATAAGTAATAAATAACACAGGTTATTTCAACGTTTCAATAGCTAGTCTACGAAATTTAGAGTATGGAAGTGCAAGTATGCCCAATTCAAATAGATGTGTGATAAATAGTTCACAGTGGTAGTGACGGGAACGGAGGTTTTGGCAACGGGTCTTATGGTAAACGGACAGGATGTGCCGGAAGGCACTAAAATCTATCAGTACTTATTATATAAAACAACAACACTATGGTAAGTAAGTGGGGTAGGCAGGTGGAGGCACGTAGTCGGGCGGAGGCGCGTTCTTGGCGCGCACTACTATTGGACGAGCACTGCGAGGCACGGGCGGCTGCTTCCACCTAAATTGACAAAAACCTTTCAAATAGCACATACTTAAAATTAATTATGTGTATCAATAACAGTCTACCAGAGAACGTCTTTTGGCTGAAAGATGATGATGTATTAGAATAACATTGTAGGTGCTTAACAAGTAGTCGCCAAGTGTGTTCCTACATTTTTAGTGATCGCCTATAAAAGAGACTACACACGACGCATGGGTTAATTTTGCAATCGAAATTATTCTCAGAGATAATAATAATAGATGATGAGTTATACATCATAAGTCAACAACCATTTTCAAACTTGCAACGTTTCTTTTCGAGCCCTATGACATTTACATCTTCAAGCGTGGTTTTAAAGCAGTCCTATACAGTTTCTAGCCTCGATCTCTAGTTTTGCACAGTCAAAGCTACAAAAAGCCGGTTGGCGTGATCATCGACACGACTTCCATAATGTATAAATACATATTTAGAAATAATATCATACCAAGGAACAAGGCTCAGATTATGAGGCGGTTTAGGTTTGGCTCGTCTTTCAGCCTGTTCTTGCTGTAGCATTTCTGCGTCACGCACTGCAGAACACCAAGCTCGCAAAGTGAAATAGTACAGTAACTCCACACCAGATAGTAGAGAAAATCCCAAGAAAAGTCCCGCGATACCGCCAAACGATACTAGAAACAATTTTATGCATTATGAAAAGTAGGTAAAAAAAAAGATGGCTGGTACCTACTTCTAGCATAGATCCTACTTAATGTTAAATTGTTACCGTAGCGTAAGTGCCCTGTTTTAAGTTCTTGTTGCAAAAACAATGCTAAAAAACACAAACACGTTGATGCCATCGTCTGGATATTTTATTGTCTTAACTTTCTTATATCTAAGTACAAACTTCATCGAATTAACAGATGTTACTTAGCTCCGAGCCTCAACTGTTACTATCTATACATAGTATAAAAGGAAGTAGCTGGAAAGCGTCCGTCTGTTTAAACACGCTAATCTCGAGAAGCACCCAATGGATTTGAATGCTGTTTTCACTGTTATATTGCAGGTTTGTCCAGAAAGGTTTAGGTATATAAATACATCAACCTGATAGGTTGAAGAAAGGAACAAAACTCATTAAGTACTTACCTACCTAATCTGGTTGAAGGAAACCATAATATATGCAGATAAATCTTGTAAAAGTCGTGTCGCGATTACTACGTACCTACCCATACACATGTTAAAAAAAAATGGCTCACCCAACAAGTCTACCCAACCGAACAACACTTCACGTTTGTAACGCACCATCGGCCACGAGACGAACTCAGTCTCTAACAGAGTGTTATCAACACTACGTGTTGTGCTGAAAAAGAAAGTGTACCGGTAAGTGCCACGGCTCATGACATCTCTGTTGTCTCGGCGAGATAAGTACAACGTGAAGTTAAGTGTGGTAGATTTGCATTGTGAAAGATTGTTAAAACAACTCGTCTACAATTTAGACAGGTTGGTACCTACTCGCGGTGTGCGTTACCCTAGCAGGAAAGTGTCTCCCAGAGTGATATGAGTAGCACGAATACTTAGTGCCTAATTTGCTGTAAATGTGCGTCGCATAAAAAGTTTGTGCGTGTTGTTGTTTTGATATAATACGTAAAAAACGATTCCTGCTAGGGTAATGTTTTTCTACCAGGGAAATTCTAAACGAATGATCGGAGAGAGAAATATTACTTTGGCAGAGAGCTTATATTTGTGCTTAAATGTGCGCCGAAAATATAATTTGTGCGTCTTTAGGTTTTCGAGATATTTCACTTCCTGCTAGAGTAACGTTTTGCAGAATCGCGTATTTCGAAAACCATTATATGTGCGACTGTAGAACAAACGTACCTCGAGTAGCCCTTCGTTTGTGCCTATTTGTGCAGAATTAGATTTAAGAAAATATCTATAGTTTTTAAGAAATCGCGCTTTCTAAAAACACGAAAAATAATCGTAGCAAATAAATGATGAAACATAAGCTCACTGAAAATTGTATTCGTTCCTGCTTGACTCATAGAATAACCACAAAAAGTTTCAGAAGTGTAAGTACATGATCTATTGAATAATAATACTAAAAGTCAAAATGACGGTGGCAGAACTTTGACGTCAATATACAAGAAACTGGCTCATCCAAGAAAGTGTGGATTTATACCAAAAGCTTGTGCGTTTATCTATACATATAATAAAAATGTAACCGATCACTGTCTGTACATCGAAGATATATGAGAAAAAATACTATTAGGACCTATATCAACGCAAACAGAACCCAAAACAATGATTGTTAAATTTTTTGTCTGTTTGTCTGTGCGTTTGTTCACGCTAATCTCGGAAATGGCTTATCCGATTTAAATATGGTTTTCACTAATATATTGTAATAAGCTTCACTTAACATTTAGTGTTTGTTTCATGTCAATCGGTTCATAAATAAAAAAGTTATGCCAATTTAAAGAATCACATCGAACATTCGTTAATTTACTGTTAAATGTTATAGAAGCAGAGATTTTAACAGGTTGCGGAATAGCTGATAGTGTTTTTATTCCTCGGATTTCTGTCACTCTAAACAATCTTGCGTTTAGTTTTAAATGAGTTCAGTTTCCAGTGAGCCTATGTTTCGCGATGACAATTAATAAAGCCCAAGTTCAGACACAACTAAAAGTTGTGGGCGTGGACCTAAGTATTAGCTGTTTTTCGCACGGTCAGCTTTATGTGGCTCTATCACGTGTTAGCATTCCTAGCAGCCTGTATGCTTTGATCCCCGATGGCTATACGTCTTATCCATACATCCATACATATTATAAAAGGCTTTGTCCTGACTGACTGACTGACTGACAGACAACGTACAGCCTAAACCGCTGGTCGTAGCGACTTGAAATTTGGAGGGTGTGTTTGTCTTAATGTCTAGAAGTGTACTAAGAAAGAGAAGGGATTTTAAAAATTCAACCCTTAAGTGTATGAAAACGAGTGTATGAAACGTCTTCATTTTTTAACTTACAGCTTTGATATTTGTTTGTGTTTTGTTTTGGAATACTTTTATTTAAATAAAAAATACGCTCATTTTTATAAATTATTTTTTAAATTATAAACAAAAATCAACTTGTAAACAACGGCAGGTTAACTGACCGAATTCGAATGAATAGAAAAAAGCGACGGTTTCATACATATAGATGACCTTCTTAATTTGACGTATTACACCTGAGTTGTAGCCCGTACAGTCGCGATCAAATGTTTGTTTGCAATTTATGCTTATCTATATGATGACTTAATTTTAGGGGCTAATTGTGACCATATCAAATCAAAGAGGTTATTGATGTGAAAATTATTATCTTTATTCTGAAAGTAATTATGGTATCATTTCACAAATAAAATTACTTACCTATAAATCTTAAAACACTAATAGTGTAATCAAATTATTTGTACTTATTGTGTAGTCATTATTACCTACATACTTTTTTTTAATGTACATTTATTTAGGGGTTTTTATCCGAGCGGACATGTCAACCCCAATCACAGATTAATAATTTTCTTGATTTGACTGTAAACATCGAAGGTTCACAAATTATTAAAATGACATGGTATTTGGCTGGTATATAAATGATAATATAGTTTTAAGGTAGTTTCTTAACAACATAATTATGAATACGTAACAACATTATCATAATTCATCAGACTGTTGAATGACACATAAATACATCCAAAAAGCCGCCAAATTAAAGTAATGTCATTATGCTACATGACATAACCTTTAATATTTAGGTACCTAATGTACTTACGTAGGATGTAGGTTAAATAATATATAAATATCAACTGTAAATAACAAACATAGCACGACGTAATGGTAAGATTTAGGTATCTTCTTACAGTTTTGATTGTCAGACTTATTTACAACACGATACGATAATGCGATATTTTTTACAGGATTATGATATATTAAGCACATTGTATGGCCCGAATATCGCATTAAATATCAATATTACCATATATCGTATCGTACTGGCATCCCTAGCAGTAGCCGGGCGGCGGCGGCGGTAAAGCCGCGGCGCGGGGCGCGGCGGCAATTGGAAATTTTCTATTATCCTACATGGCTATAGCATAAAACAATAAGTTACTTAAATTAATTAATTAATTAAGTTAGTTAACGGGTGCTACTTGGGATGACTGGTCAATCTTGGCATGGCATACATTTAACATTCAATCCAGTATTACCTCGTCGTGCAATGTGACCAGGAGGTGCATTTACCAGTTTAACTAAAATACGTTGTCAAATTACCATACTAGATGAAACTAAATAATTACTGAAATCCTCTCTTTTCTTTCTTTAATCTTAGTAATTATATTAATTTGTAATAATTTACTTTGTATGGTTCTTTGGTTGCGTTGAATGTTTAAATTGTAACTCATACAAATAACTGTAATTATCTGGCGATTGAAAAGAGTGGCGTGAGTTTCTTGCCAGTTCTTCTCACAGCTCTACCTCGTCAGCGAACTGGCTGTAGGTCAATTGGCTGGCTTCATGTAATGTTGACTTTTCATAAGCATCATACTTTATGATCAAAATGAAATAAATTCTTTGACTTTGACTATGTATGTAGGTATTTTGTCTTTTTTTACCCTAAATCAATTTATTGGTATTTGTAAATAGACAGTTTATTCTATTAATATTATAAATAGATAAATACGTATGTCTTGATATTTGTTCTTCGTTCACACACAAAATAGGTACCCACTAGGTAAATTTACTTCAATTAAATATGGCAATGAAGATACCTTATTAGTTATTTATTACCTTGGAATAGCACTTACGGTAAGCACATAATATTATAGTAATTAATAATGTGCAAATTCATGATAACAGCTAGTAGAATATTTCAATGCATATAATTAATTTTTCACTTGTCATTTTCTACATCAGTGTACTAAGGCCCAACATGTGTCAACCGGTTTGTGAGTAAAGTTATGAAGGTTATCGATATGTATGAAACCGTCGCTTTTTTGTATTCATTCGAATTCGGTCGGTTAACCTGCCGCTGTTTACAAGTTTTGATTTTTGTTTATATCTTTTTAAATATAAAGCATTCCAAGCTGAAACTTTGCAATATAATAATTGAATAAATGCACAAGGTTTTGGTATAAATCCACACCTTCTGGGTTGAGCCAGTTTCTTGTATATTGACGTCAAAGTTCTGCCACCGTCATTTTGACTTTTAGTATTATTATTCAATAGATCATGTACTTACACTTCTGAAACTTTTTGTGTTTATTCTATGAGTCAAGCAGGAACGAATACAATTTTCAGTGAGCTTATAAGTTTCATCATTTATTTGCTACGATTATTTTTCGATTTTTTAAGAAAGCGCGATTTCATAAAAACTATAGATATTTTCTTAAATTTTATTTGCACATTTACAGCAAATTAGACACTAAGTATTCGTGCTACTCATATCACTCTAGGAGACACTTTCCTCATAGGGTAACGCACACCTACTCGCGATCTTACAGCCGAATTCTGTTTTCGGTCTATCCTATTAAATAGATTGCAAGCAAACCTCGTGTTTTATAACAAGATTCGGAGGTAGGTACATCAAGACCGGGGCATCTTAAAGTCCGCACAAAGACTTGTTCCATGTAAGTAAGAATCGAATCCAACCTACAATTTCTTGCACAGAAGTCGCAAGTAATCAAAAGGCTAAGCAAAAGGAGGCTAATTCAAAATTTGTTTGACTTGAGTTGCCCTTTTATTGGTAGGTACTAGAAGAACACCCTTACATTTATACAACTTGGTAAGTTAGGTACCTAACTATAACAAAGCTGAAATTTAGTAAAATACTAATCTGCTAGTTTCTTGTACTAGTATATAGGTAGGGTAGGTACCTACATAGTATGTTTGTCAATACACAAAATACATAAACAAAATCTTACTCGACATCGGAGAGTTTTTCAACTTCGTAGACTGTGTGAGAGCAACCTAGTTCACAACTGCACCGTGTTACATCCATAATGGCTGCTGCGTGTTTTGCTATACAGCTTAACTCGCGGAGAGTGCATTGCCTGTAACCCTCTACAAAAACATAAAATATGACATTAGTTTTTTGTAACATAAGTGGCAAATATCCTTACCATAAGTCCATTTGATGAGAAGTGGTAGCCTGTGAGCATGCACGCCTGTTCTCTATTTGTGTGATGTATTCATTATATTTATTTTAGGAGTCTGCCATGCGACATAAGTTTGTAAATTTCTTTTCATTTCTCATACTCGGAAAGTAGTGTTGTTTTGATTTGATTATTGGGTGGAAAATGCTGCTTTCCTTTCATAGGGAGCAAAAAACTCATACAAATATATCCCGACCCTCGGGCCGCAATGAACTTTAAAAATAGAACTGCTGTCAGCTGTGAAGAGTTTTATGTAAAAAAAAACTAAATTAAAAAATGTCATGCATGACTTTCTAAACAGCCAGTGTGAATTTAGCGCAAACTTCTTTGAGCGGAATAGGTAAGCAGCGAGTGCCGCGACAATTACGCGGCGAGCCGCGAATTCCATATTTAAAATTTAAAAAGTTACCAAATCTAAATGAAAAGTAGAGTGTTTGCCACGGGTAAAAGAATCAATTCCTACTCGGACTATAGCGTCCTATACCTCGGGAATTGATTCTTTTCAACCCTAGGCTAACAATCTACTATTACTACATAGAACTTAATCTTACTTAAAGGCGGATAAAAATGCGGAACACATTTGCACAATGCTCGACTTCTTTGCATACGGCATTGCCTCATACACGCTGAATAAGTATAAATGTTAGAAGTTTCTAGATGAAGTTCGTCTGTAAATACACATCGACGCTGGCGAATAGAAAGCTGGCGTGCGTCCTCTGTAGTGTACGTGTGTTTCACGGAAAAAGAAACCTTCTCCACACGGCGATCCCAAGCGTGTTGTGCGCTTTGCTCTATACCAGCCATTTCCTCAGTAGAATGTATGTATATCTGTATAGAAAAGACATCAAAAAAATATTTCTTATTTATTTTTCAGCATTCGCAATTATTAGCAAAGAATCTTTCATCATTAGGTACTTACGTTGAATGTGGTGTTCTTACGGTCAGAATTAAACATAAAAGACCATTTCGCATCTGTTTCGTGGATAAACGCTTCAGCAAATTGTTCAGCTTGGGCTTGAGATTGCCTGTAACAAAACCAATTAACATATTAAAATTAAATTTTAACAATTTCGTAGATAAGTATAAATTATTTGAATTATATTTTACCATGGCCAGGTTTTTTCCGCATGCTTGGAATTAAAGGCATAACAAAAGCCCATCTCAGTGAATACTGGCATTAGCATATCGCAGCATTCCTCCGAATCTCCCTTCCATTCGCAATCGTAAAACAATGAATCGCAATGTCGAACTATCTGTAAAAGCAATCTTTTTAATTGAGAACTAAATTAGATAAAGCAGTCAGGAAAGGGCGCGACAGTGAGTTTCCATCTCTTATTGCAATAATTGGTATGTTTATAATTGTAGATAACAATCACTTTAATCGATTTCGGTACGTAGGTACTATTACAACAAGGTAGGAAACTAAGTAGAAACTTGAAAGTATTGCTCATCTTAGCACAGTCACCATCGCGAACTGAAAATCAAAATACATGACGAATTAGTCGGTATTAAGTCAAAATTGGTCGCAAAATACCCAGAATTAGTCCGTCCACCGTTTAAAAGTTATAAGGGGTATTGGTGTCAAACAGCTGCAATTAGCGGCAATGTGTGAGTGAAGACTGACAAGAAGAAAAACTATCTCTAAGTACCTAATGCCACAGTAACCGCTTGTAATAAAGCGTGTCGCATAATTTGTTAATAACTATTAAGAATTAGATGAGTACCTACTTGAAACACCGCATCTTTTGGATCTGTAGCTGGTTTAGGTATATCTTCGCCGATCCCGATGAATGAAGGGTCTGAGAAAAACTGTGCAGCTTGTGCATCAGTTATAGATCGATAGCTGAGCGTAGCTAACCATCGCAACATGTCTTCAGCTTTGTCCGGTGGTTCCGAACCCCAAACACTGAAAATAATTATTCAAATTCATAAGTTTAATAGGTACATACCTACTTAGAGGTTTCTACTGTTTCTAATGCAATACCTACCTACTATTATAGTAGGAAAGTATAGAAAGTAATGTACCTATATTACAAGGACTTCTTCCTTCGCGTTTAAGTACATTACGTATTCATTAGATACATTTACACCTTTTATTGATGCAAGTAAGTATTATAATTCAGTGAACCGAAAATCACCGTTTAAAAAATATAGCCATTTACATATAATTATAATAGTAATCCTAATATTATAAATGCGAAAGTTTGTGTGTGTGTGTGTGTTTGTTACCACTCAGCGATTATCTTGTATATTTTTATCAAAAAATAAGTTTATGTGTGCAATTAGGGGTTGAGTCGATTTGCGTGTCCGCGAGTGTATATTGTATGTAGTATTAGTACTTACTTTTTTTTTTGTAGATTTGTTTAGTTTAGTTATCAATATTTAATTTACCTACACACTGTGTCTATGTTTCGCATCAATTTTCCTGTCGCAGGTCTGCTGGAAGAAATTTCTGTTGAAATAACCTTTGTGATCTCTATATAAATATGTTGTGTGTGCATATAAATAAATTAATAAATTCCGCCGTCATTTGTGCTAGTACAATTTTGTGAATCAAGCTTGACGCCCTCCCCGCCCGCTAATCGCAAGAAGTCACCCCGCGCTCCCTTTTTACAGCGACATTATTATGCCTCTGTAAACTTAATTATTAAAATAAAAGAAATGCTATTTTTTTAGTATGTCTAATCTAATCATACTAAAAAAATAGCATTTCTTTTATTTACTCAAATAATTACAAGATTATTTTATGGTTGTCATTCCAAATTTATAATTTTAATTAAAAATTAATATGTTCTGGAGAATATAAGTTTATGTCGTCAAATTAGTCTATACTCGTTAAGCCCTTACTCGATTTAGGCCACCCCTACGGGCAAGACGTGTAATTAGATAGTGTTAAGATTTTAGTATTTATAATTAATAAGTAGTTAAGTAGGTAATTAAGATATTTTTTTATGTTTGTCACTTATTTTATAAACTTTAATATATAACAGATTGTGTATGTAGAAAAATTATTAATTTGAATTTAAAACGTGTTTTTTTTTATTGTCATCATTAGCTTACCTTGCCAATTTGGTCTTACCTGCCCTAAACATACCTACCTCTCGATATAGCTTTCTAATAATTCTTCATCGACAGGATTTACATCACATATTGTTACTGCAGGGAATGGCACGTCCCAGTTGTGAAAATCCGTATCTAGACCTAATAACAATAAGCTGAAGTTAAAATTACTAAAATGTGTGCCTAAATATTTGTTAATTGTATATTTTTGTGGGTTTAGTACGGTACGGACACAGCCAATGGTTGAGCCAACTGTGTCTTGACATTTCAGAGGCACAAGTCACCATCACCTGATGCGGGCTCCATACACCTAAAGAGCGACATAACATTGGCTCAAAAAGGTAAGTACTTACCTACTTATTGGATTAGTTGATGTAAATTACCTGTAATAGTAGGATTTGTTTGAAACTTTTCCCATAAACTGACTATTATTATACACGTTGTAACTGCACCAACAGCTGTAAAACTGAACCACATAAATCTGAAACCATAAAAACGCAAATTCAGACTATTTGCATGAACAGCAAAAGCGCAAATAAAAACAATAATAAAAGAGAAGAAAATAATACATCTAATATGTAGGTGTACCTAACTAAGCTCTCGAGAGTCTACGAGATACCTTTCGCGAGATTCAGAGAGCCTTCGCGTCAGTTACAGTCAATGGTACTTAGTAATAATACCTAATATAATTCATAGATAGAATAAAATAGGTACTAACTTCTCACAAAATGGTCTGTCTTTCTCAGCGATATACCGGACACCATGTAAAGTTGAATTGTTAAAGAATTCTGTCGTTTGATGACGAAGGCTCGCAGCCAGCAACGATATACCACCAACATTTGAAGGTGATCGGTCCTTTTTCGAACCCGAATACACATGTTTTAATTCAGATTCAGGATACACTCTCATGTCCTTTCACATTTTCATATGAAATGTTTACTTTCAGTTCACACAAGATCGGCAATGAATAGACTAAATCACGCAACGTGTACAATGATAACATCGAATTTATCGACCACCCTCGCGTGTTATTTGGTATTACCATTCTCTAATAGGAACATTTTAAAAGTTTCGAGATTTATTTCACTTTTATTGTCTATAATAAAGTCCCAATATTACCTGCCTATTACTTATTATCTGCGATTTTGATTATAGTGGTTCGTGCTGTGGAAAGTAAGTAGCGAGTGAAATCAGTTATACTTAGCTGAGCTGATAATCAAAAAAATAAATATACGGAAAACTAGCTTCATTTACGAAAACATATTTCAGGGAACAAAATTAAATTAGATAAGTACTTAGATGTCTACAAGTTTCTCAACTAGGAAAAGCATCTTTTATCTAATAAAAATGTGACATTATTTTTATACGAAGTAGAAAATATAATAATATAGTCGACAACATAGGTATTTGCATTAATTTTGCTTTACAACTTTTAACAAATATTTCCATCAAAACTAAAATTCATTCTCTCATTTATGAAAACTAAAATTCATTCACTAGTAATCACTAAACTCATTACACAGTGACAAATGTCACTGTACTGAGTTATTTTGCAAGCAAAACAGCAAAAATAGACATTCTATACAGATTTGTGATATGCAAACAACATTTACTCTAAGGGTGGTAAAGCAATTTTATGGTTGACTATAGATAAAATATAGATTTGTGGGAAACCTTAATTTTGTATCCTATTATAATAAAGGTTGGGCAAGTAATTAGTGTCATGAAATCGATTATGTAGGTACGACCTAAACAAACACATAATAATTATTTTAGTAAAAGTATTGGCCTTAATTGCTTTACTGTGATTTAATTATTAAAGTAGGTATATTAGAGTACCTATCTATATAGAATTATAATATCGTTCATATCAATGGTTTTATATGTAATTACATACATTAATTATTTAAGTCGATAATAGGTAGGTATGCTCGCTTTTAGATATTTTCGTGTCCTACAAAAAAAACATGCGAGAACGACAGTAACTGCAGAAGTATGAGAATAGTAGATAGTTAGCCTAGGGTTGAAAAGAATCAATTCCCGAGGTTGCGCTCGGGCGGCTATAGTCCGAGTAGGAATTGATTTACCCGTGGCAAACACTCTACTTTTCATTTAGAAGATGAGGAAAATAAAACTAGTTGTTTATCTAAACTATTTATTGATAATAATATATTAGTTACACCTATTTAAAATTAATAGTCAAGATAGGACAATTCGTGAAATTAAAAGTTACATTTCTATGACACAATTTGCCTCGTCTGTAATGGAATCGGTGTCAATATTTCGTTTGAACTCATTTTTAATATTCAATTCAAATCTAAGCACAAAAATCCGTCAAAGATACATACATAAGACATTTTAGTATCCCGCCAATTTGTGATAACTTTTAAAATTTTTATTATGGAACTCACCGCTCGCCGCGTAGGGTCGTTTTGCCGGTATCGCGACCACTTACACACATTTGACGTACTAAGTTTCTTTAAATCAAGATAATAGAATTTGTAGAGGTAACATAAATAAAAAATAAATCTAACGTGCTTTATAAATAGTTATGAAATAAGAATTTACACAGTTTAAAACAAATGAGTTAACCCAGAGCCGGAAAAAAAATTCTCAGTGCGCGTCTTGATTCAGCGGTGCGTAGATGTACCGCCATTTCCAAAAAAAATAACAGAGCGCGTGGTGCTCAAAGGTAAGTTTTATTACTTATTTCATGGTTTACGCACAAGTTAGACGTTAATTTGTACAATCGATAAGTTTTAGTTATTATTTAATTGTATTTTGCAATTTTTAAACTTATTATTAAGATAAAATGAAGTGGAATGCTTATTTAACAAAAACGTTAGATAGCGGCCACGTGGACGCAAACCGACGAGGACTGAATTATTTTGTTTTGATTAATATGAGCCTAATGCTTCATTAAGGACTGTTGCAATTTTGAATGTAGCATTGTAAAAGTTTTTCCTTGTAGTTCTTTAGTAGGCGGCCACCAGTTTGTTTGAAGGAACTTTGTTTAATTTTAGTACAAAATTAGGTGCTAAAGAGGTCGTAAACCAAAATAATCGAAATAAAGCCTTTGGTTTCCGACCACCGTAATTGATTATGAGAGAAATAACGGCCGCTAACAAAAATAAGTACCTATATTAGGATATTTTTAATTGGTTGGTTATTGTGGTTGTACCTAATCTGTCAAAAACTAAAAATTACTTACTATTTTTCAGTTTAAAATAAAATTATTTTATAATAGCTTTTCACGACGCGGTTTCACCCGCGTCTTTGCTTACTGCTCTGCTCCCGTCGCCAGTAGCGTGATGTTACATAGCCTTTAAAGATTAAAGGCTATGTAACATCACGCTCAAGAAAGAACTGGGCTAACATACGCAAAAAGAATTATTCAAATCCGATTGGTAGTTCCAGAGATTAGCGCGTTCAAACAAAAAAACTAACAACAAAAAAACTACCGCTTTATATAATAGTATAGATTACTTTTTTTAGATGGAGCTCCCAAATAATTCAAAGTCAACAAAAAAAAGAAAAAGACTGTCCAGTACACTGAAGAAGCCCTGAATAAGCTCTCGATGACATCCGAAAAGAAGGGAAGGAATTATGGGATTTAGATTGTATCAAATAGTTATTTTTTAAATATAATAAAATATTCCATCAAATTTTTACTATATTTGTTTTTATTTTACTTTGTTATTTTAAAGCGATTATTATTATAATAATAATAATAATATTAATTCGATCTGGCAACACAAATGTAAGACAAGCATTTTTCTATCTCAAAATATTTTATTGCTTTGTTTCAGGATCTTGAACCATCTACCAATGTTACAGCTCAACGATTGTCGGATCAAGTGCGGGCCATCCAACGTTGTCGAATATTGGATGATACTGTACTTGATGGGCTGCGCTTAGAGTATGTGCAATCTACCGCTGCCATCTCCACCCAAGGAGCTCAGAATGAAACTAATACTCCGCGGACTCTGCCACAAATGCAGAATGTTATTAGCATGGATGGAGATGACAGCGCTCCTATTGTAGACACTCAATGCAATGAGGAGGTTTGGGACGCTTTGAAATGTGCGATTGACAATTATCGATTCGCACCTCAACAATTTAGACCACGGCTGCCTCGGTTACCGATGCATAGAAAGAACCTAATGCTAGTAAGTACCCTTGACTCACTTCTACCGGACTACTTCAATCAAAGTCAAAGTCTGAGTGATAAGCATTCAATTCTGTATTTTGCGGCTGTCGCAGTGTATCGATTGGCGGGTGTCAACTTTCCAGCTGCTGACACCCCTATGCCACGCAGGACTTCTGCGCCAGTCTGGCAGTACAGGATTGAACAGCGTATTGCTAGAGCAAGGGTGCTTATTGGCAAGCTAATCTGCTTTAGGAATGGAAATACACGTCCGAGAGTGATGCGCTTTGTGAACCAAGCATTCTCGGGGACGGGAGTTAGTCCCCACGACTATTTATCTCAGGTCACAGAGCGCATCGACTTCCTAAAGCAGAAGGTATATGCATGGGCTAACCAAATTGGCAGATATAGAAAACGAGTGGATCGATTTAAGATCAACCGCATATTTCAAAAGGACCAAAGGTGGGTATATAGGAGCTGGGAGCAATCAAATTCTGAGACCCATGATGGTAAGCTGCCGGATGCTACTGCAACAAGAGAGTTTTGGAGTAGCATCTGGTCGGTACCAGTCAGCCACTCTGAAGGTGACTGGATACGAGATGTCAAGCGAGCATGTGAGCAAATTGCAGAAATGGATAGCGTAGTCATCACAGCTGAAGATGTAGCTGATGCAGTCCGTCCTATGGCTAACTGGAAGTCACCGGGAATGGACGGACTGCACAACTTCTGGCTGAGATGGCTACGTAGCTCACATGTTCGATTGGCATCTCAATTTCAGTCTGCACTGGAAAGTGGATTGCTACCACAGTTCCTAACGACAGGTTATACTCACCTGCTCTATAAGACAGGTAGCACTACGGAACCCGGTAATTATAGACCGATTACATGTTTACCATCGGTCTATAAACTTCTTACATCCATTCTGCGAACCAAAATTACTAAACATATTGAGTTTAATTCGGTTATGTCAATTTCTCAGAATGGATGTAGGAAAGGGGCCCGTGGTACTAAGGAGCTCCTCCTTATCGACGCGACTATTAGCCAGCAGGTTTGCCGCAACCGGAAGGATTTGGCGACATGCTGGATAGATTATAAGAAGGCATTCGATTCCGTGCCGCATTCATGGCTCCTGAGGGTGCTGGAATTATATAAAATAAACCCTACAATACGCACCTTCTTGGAGACATGCATGCGGCAATGGAGAACGGTCCTTACCTATCCAGAGTGTCGACAAACCCCAGGTGTTAACGAACCGCTATGGATTAGGCGGGGTATCTTCCAGGGTGACAGTCTGAGTCCCTTATGGTTTTGCCTAGCACTGAACCCTCTTAGCTCAATACTGGAGAGTTCAGGGTTGGGTTATAGGCTGCGTAGAGGTGGTCAGATAATATCCCACCTGCTTTACATGGATGATCTTAAATTAATTGCGCCAACTGAACCCCAGCTGAAAGAGTTACTGAAGGTAACTGAAAACTTTAGTACTTCTATCAACATGGCTTTCGGAGTGGACAAGTATGCAGTCATGTCATTGTATGTAAAGCGAGGCAGGGTAGTCGAATCTGATGGAATTCAGCTATCTGATTCTACTCATCTTAGGTCACTTCTAATCGCTGACGCCTATAAATACTTGGGTATGTCGCAGTCGCTGGGCATTAGAGAGACAGATATGAAACATTCATTACAGTAGCGCTTTTTCAGCCGCCTTAAAAGAGTATTAAAAAGTCACTTATCAGGCGGCAACAAGGTGCGCGCCTGTAATGGTTGGGTCATGCCTCTTTCTATTATTCTATTCTTTCTTTCTTCTTTTTATTGACACAAAAAAGTACAACAGTATATGACATTGAAATGTGATAATATAAATGTGTTGCACAGACGGTACTAATACTGCTTCCCAAACTAAGCATTGCTTG
Organism: Parascotia fuliginaria; assembly: GCA_963082885.1. NCBI lineage: Eukaryota > Metazoa > Arthropoda > Insecta > Lepidoptera > Erebidae > Parascotia > Parascotia fuliginaria. The sequence continues at coordinate 11,508,383 of OY720176.1, read as the reverse complement.
TATTTTGGGTAGCAGTGTTCAGTCGTGAAAAAAAATAGGTACACAAATTATTAGTCGCATTATGCTGTTGCCTTACACTATGCAGAATATAAACAAAAGGGTATTTTTATCATTATTAAAACACGTATTGTTTTATATATATTATGTGTGTATGTATGTATGTATATGTGAGTGTGTGTGTGTGTGTGTGTGTGTGTGTGTGTGTGTGTTTGTGTGCGTGTGTGTGTGTGTGTGTGTGTGTGTGTGTGTGTGTGTCACAGACAGGACTATTATAGCTAACAAGCCTGATATCGTGGTGATGGATCGATCCGAACGCCTTGCAATGATAGTTGATATTACCGTCCCTCATGACGAGAATCTCATGAAGGCTGAGAAAGATAAGCAAATAAAATATCTTGATTTAGCCCATGAGATTGTTGACATGTGGGATGTGGATTCTGCTGTCATTGTGCCGATAGTCGTTACCGTAAATGGTTTAATAGCAAAGAGCCTCGACCAACACCTAAAGAGGCTCGCATTAGGTGGATGGGTCAAGGGCCAGATCCAGAAGGCAGTGCTGCTCGACACGGCACGTATTGTTAGGAGGTTTCTCTCTCTGGAGCCCTAACCGCCGGTAGCTTGGACTTTGTCTCGTTGCCGGTGGTAATCTATTTTTTATATTTTTAAATGTGTATTTTTGGTTTTTATAAGTATATATTTGAAAATGTAATAAATATGAAAAAATATGAATAAAGGAAATAATATTATATTATTATAATAAAAAAATATGCCATTAGAACAATTATTATAATTGTTTTAATGCCATATTTTTCATATTTAAATAGCGGTCGCAAACTGGCTTACTGGTGGTCATAAGCTGATAAAAGTGGTCGTAAACTGACGTTCTCGCTACATTTTCACTTTTTCAGCATTTTATAAATATTTTTGTATAGTCTGTCAAGAAAGTCGTGACAATAAATGAGGGCGCCACTGTTATTTAACTGGTATCATTTGTACTAGGACTAGAATAATTAAGATAATTGTAATGTTATTGTTAAATTTAACATAAGCACATAATTTATCAATTATTTATAGGTAGATATTATAATCATAATTGAGCTTAAAATTAAGTACATCATAACAAATTGTTGTTTATGTGCCTTAAATGTAAAAACGGCAGTGAAGCTGTGAGTTCGATCCCCGCCGGCAGAAGCAATGTGAATTTCACTTTGTGGAATTTATAAGTACTAGTCAAACGATATACCATCTGCTGCGGTGAAGGAAAACGTCTTGAGGGAAACCACATGTCCTAAAAGAAATTCTATGGGCATGTCAGATTCACCAACCCGCATTAGGCTGTGTGATTATTTATAAGGTGAAACCCGTATAAATATTATTAAAAGACTGATTCTAATTCAAAAGTTAAAAACTATATGCAACAGTAAATTTCAGCCACTTTGAAATAATAATGATGCATTAATGATATCAACATTAGAAAGAAAATTTTGCTGAAAGTATAAAATAAACAGATTTAATCAAAATAAAACAATTTTTGTGCTCTGATTTTTATTTTTTGTAAGAAATACCAATCGATGTAATAATCTGCTTAAAATGCTCAAGACTGCTATCATAACCCAAGTCTTCTTGACAACGGCAAGCAATTTTCTTAATGAAGGAACTTCCTTTCGTACCGTATGAAAGAATTGTATCTTTTCAGCATTCAGCATTTTTTTGGATCGACCATTGCGATGTTTTCCAGGTGTGGTGAAATTGCCATTGTTGTTGAAACATTCATTTACAATACGAGGGACTTTCTGATTTGCCTGAAATCATCATTTTAACATCGTTCAGAAAAGAATATTTCATATTATATACTTATATACAAGTGTAATAAAAGTATCAAAACCATCAAATTGATCTATAAACTGTTGTAGATTATGTAATACTTAACCTCAAAATATCGCATTGTAAACATTATATGTATTTATCTTAAACAACGATTTTGTTTAGCATCTCTAATTACAATATGTGTAGATATAAGTAAAACACTATTACATACCAGTCATTTTATCTGTACGTGCGTACACATCATCTAAATTCCATAAAACTAGACCGGTTTGGTGTATTCAGTAAAACATTGTTTGTATACATGGAAAATGATTTCTCTACCAGCACTTCGAATAGATTTACTCATGGTGACAGTATTTCTGTTAATTCATAGTACAAACATTACTAATTTGTAACTTTAAATATAATTTTGTTGTTAATACACAATAAAATTATCAGAGGTTGACATTTAAACTACCACCATAGACATGTAAATACTGGGTTGCCTAATTAAGAAAAATATTAGTTCCGATTTTATTCTTTTCACGACTTTCTTGACAGACTGTATAGATGTATATTATTTTATGTGTTTGTATCTAAATTAGACTATATTTGGGACAAATTCACATTAACGTGTACTGTTTTGCGTGTAGACAACATTTTTTTTCCTCATCTTAAGTGGGCAACCCAGCTAACTGGTCGCCAACCGGCGCAATGACCCTAATTGTCGCGGTCATGTCACGCATGACATTTTTTAAATTAGCTTTTTTTTTACATAAAACTCTTTACAGCTGACAGCAGCAGTTCTATTTTAAAAGTTCATTCCGGCCCGAGGGTCGGGATGAATTTGTATGAGTTTTTCCTCCCTATGAAAGGAAAGCAGCATCTTCCACCCAATAATCAAATCAAAACAACACTACTTTCCGAGTATGAGAAATGATAAAGTATTTTTCTCATTTATATACAATTAACAGATTCAGATACTTATTGCTTCCTATAAGCGGCTTCGCAGAGCCCCTGGCATTGCAGAAGTCTATGAGCGACAGTTACCACTTACCATCAGGTGGGCTGTTGGCTCGTCTGCCACTGTAAGCAATAAAAAATAAGTCATAAAATTCCAATTGATCGAAAAAGAGATTGCTCACTTTTTCTTGCATTGGTCGTAAATGGCGCTTCTTAAATGGCAAGCAATGGCTTCAATGTTCACAAGCTGTGAGGATTTTGTCCTTGGTCAGTGTTACAAGCTTCCTCATTGGTATTTGTAATCGAAATGGAAAATGTTACTAGGTATAGAATACCGCTTGAAACATTATTACAGTATAATAAATAAATAAAATAAAAAATAAAAATAAAAAAGCCTATATTTCTTACAGAATTACAAAATGTTTGTGTATTGTTAGTATTGTTAAATCTAGAGTGTTAGTAACTATTTATATTATGTATTTATCTTCTACTTGTATTTTATGTTCTATATTGAATTTATATCCATAGTAATTTATTTATTCTGCAAAAACCCCTCTGCAGGTAAAGGCCTCCTCCAAAGTGATCCAGTCTTCCCTGGATTTTGCAGATTGCATCCAATTGGGGCCCGCTATTACAGTATAGGTACCTAGTATAAATGTTTACAAAATACACTAGGTTTTGTTGCATTCCAAAAAACCAAGCAGTTAGGATTTTACAGACAGTGCCTAATCTGCTGTAAATGTGCGCTGCATAGCAAAAATTGTGCATGTTGTTTTGATATAATAAATATGTAAAAAACGATTCCTGCTAGGATAACGTTTTTACAGCAGGAAAATTCTAAACGAATGATCGAAGGGAGAAATATTTTACTTCGGCAGGGAGCTTATATGTATTTGTGCTAAAATGTGTGCCGAAAATATAATTTTTAGTTTCGTTCCTGTTTAAAGTCGGTTTTCTTTTTGTTAAAATTATTTTATTTTACCGTTTTAGTGATCTTATTTAGGTGTTATTTTTGTATAGGTACACTAAAGTAAGCCCGACATGACTGCTGTTGAGAAATTTCTTCGACTGTCTATGGTCACCTGTAATGGCGCTCATAACCCATATAGGAGCAAAGTTCTCATCATTAGAAATGAATTAAGTCCAAACACCAAGTAATTGCTATGAATCGTTGAGGAGTTCCCTCGACTGTCTTTGTGCATTATCAGATCGACTCTAAACTTTCACTAAATAGTAGTGCCTTCAAATATTTAATGAAAAACATAACAAATGCACTAGTCGTCAGTACGATTTTCGAAAGTTCCCCTCGTTTACTTTGGGATGCCATCATCATATCCTGGTTTCCTTACTATGGTATCACCCTTGGGATATCTCCTTTCCAAAAAATATATATACCTATATACGGTCGAATTGAGAAACCTTTTTTAAAGTCTCGGTTAAAAAAGTAACAAATACTAAATAAAAATAAAGTAAATAAACATAAGTGATAATAAAATGAATATCTTAGGGCTAGGTAGGTTGTGAGGTGTGCGTGCGCGCGCGTGTGTATGTGTGTGTAAAATGATGTATGATGTAATGTTGATAAATATGAGAAGTGAGAATTTTCTAAAAATTATGGAATGTAGGTATGCTAGCATTTTCTCTGTGTTATCATAGTTAAGCTGTTGAAGCCAGCTACTTAACTTCCTTTTGCACTCATTCTTTGATAGGCCGTAAATGTTTAAAACTTTGTTTGTTTTATTATATAGAAATCCTCCTAAATAAAAATAAAAACGTCTACTAAAACTAAACTGACGGACTCATAAATTGCATCAAAGTTCAGGATTACTTTGAAATGATTTTTTTTAATAAGTATGCAAACTTTTTAGATTAAATTATATAAATATTGATAGACTGGCTCTTAATCTTAAAAAAAGCAAAATTTAAAAATGAACTGCAGTAAAACAAATGAATATAGCCGGGAAAAGAAAATTTACTCGTAGTATCAGATTTGCGTGTTATTTAAAGCAAAGTTTTAAATTGATTCGCATTTATTTTTATTCTTTTGTCAATTGAATTATTGTTACCAGCAGAATTGTTGGGTTAGTTTTTTAACTCATCGAGAGTTTTTAAACCATAATATGGATACTTCGTCCGAACAAGCGGCTCAAATTGTAGCACTGGTGCGGGAGGGCTTGGATCAACGAACGATTGGTAGAAATTTAAATTTAAACCAGTCTACGGTTTCTAGAATATACAGAAGGTTTGTAGAGACAGGTTCTTACAGAAGGAGACGTGGTACAGGCAGGACTCGAGCAACCACCGGTCGTGATGACCGATTTATTGTTACAACTTCCCTGCGAAATCGTTTCCTCACGTCAGTTAACATCAAAACAGAGCTTAATGAAGTGCGTGGAGTAAATGTAAGTGCACGAACAATAAGAAGAAGGTTAAAGGAAGCGGATATCACCCCTTTTAGACCAGCAAATGGTCCAAAGTTGTCTGTAGCTCACAGACAAGCTCGCTTAAGATGTGCGCGTGATCACCTAAATTGGACAGAAGAGCAATGGGCCTCCGTATTGTTCACGGACGAGTGTAGGACATGTTTATATCGTGCAGATGGTCGCAGAAGAGTCTATCGTCGACGTGGGGAGCGATATGCTCACAGTTGCATTGAGGAGCGTGTTCCTTTTGGAGGCGGTTCGTGTATGGTCTGGGGTGGCATATCGATGAACGGGCGAACAGAACTTGTGTTCATAGACATGGTCCGTCAAAACGGTAATAGAGGGGGTTTGACTGCACATCGCTACATAACAGAGATCTTAAAAGATCACGTGGTGCCTTACATGGGATTCATAGGAATGCCCGGCCGCACGCTGCTGCACAAGTTCGACAATATTGCAAAGAGGTTGGGATACGTACAATGAATTGGCCAGCACGCAGCCCGGATCTTAATCCCATTGAGCATGTTTGGGACAATTTAAAAAGAGCTGTATATGCGAGAAATCCTGTGTCCACGACAGTGGCAGCACTAAGAACAGCACTTTCGGAAGAATGGGACAATATTCCGCAAGATCTTTTAATAACCCTAATAAAATCTATGCGGAACCGATTAGAATCCGTAATAAGGGCACGTGGAGGTAATACACCTTATTAAAACATAAATAAATCCTTGCATAAAGTTTGTGTCCATTGTCAAAACCATTTTTTTTATTAAACCAATTTTCCTTAAATTTGTTTTTCTTCAAAAAAGTCTTAAGGTCCTTTCCAGTACACAAACTTAAACTTAAGGATATGACCCTACGCTGTTTTAAAGTTCACGAACCAATCTAGAGGTTTCAATTTTAATCTGTATAGAAAGTTTGCATACTTGGTTAAAATATTTATTTCAAAGTCGTCTATTACTTTGATGCTGTTTATGAGTCCGTCAGTGTAGTTCTACTGGTAATTGCTTGTCTATCAACAAGGTTAAACCGTCTTTTGCCATAGGATAAAGCCCTTTTGATCGAGTTACCTTAAACGCAAGATGCCAATGAAGGCGTTATACCTAAACATGAAATTTGCCTAAAAACTGTTTGGCCTAAATGAAAGAAGGCGATAAAGCAGTATGCCTGAAATGTGAAATTGACTTATTAGCAGATTGCTTAAAATGTGGTTAAATATCTACAAAACAAAATGCCTAAGTGGTTAAATGCCTACAAAGCAAAGTGCCTAAATTTGTGAAAAATTTTAAATGTGTTCGTGTACGTGTACCTAAAATAGCGTTTTGTGGATACCTGATTATAAATTATATGTACATAATATTTAACATTTTGTAGTTGATACATCAAATCAAAAGGGGGATAAAGTAGGATCATAGGTTATTAGATCATGTTGCATTAACACGATGTTTAATATTGTTACGACGATTACCTATGCTAGAACGTTCGCAAGTACTTACCTACACCTATAACAATAGCTCATCGGCGGTAGGCATACCTACGCGTCGCAGCTAAATACCTACATTCATTGTTTTGTTAACGAGAATTGTCGGCAACTTTGTAGTGATAACAGGAAGGTTCTGGAAATCTATTGAATGACTATGAAAAGGATTCGAACGTCGCACTTCATTCAAACGGTTGAGAGCCTTCTGCTCACCGACAGTCCGCGTAAGGTTGTGAAAGCCATCAGAGGCTAACAACCCGCACCACACAAAAAAATAAAAAAGGCCCTTCATTCAGTTGTGAATACAGCGATCTAGAGCGAACATCTAAGTGATACGGAAGTTTACGAAGAGCGATATACGAAGCGTTATAGTGCAGTATAAGTGTTTATTGCTTTAATTTGTTACTGTTAGTGTATTGTGTGAGTCTTGAATAAACTCAATAAAAAATTAGTTGAAGAAAAAAATACAAAATTTGGAGATCTATTTTCTTCCAAAACAGAAACATTGACCTAATCCGCACTACTACTTAGCAATTTCTTATATTTATTTAAATTGTGTTAAATCATCAATATTATTGAATTTTGCGATAATAGCAGCTGCAAGCTCTTATATTATCCATCTTATAATCCATGAACGGTTCTGGCATAGGGAATTACAAAAGTGTCGTTACAGCGGGATGTCGGTCTTGCACACCGTAGACCAATATTACTTAATAAATAGCGCCGTATCCCAGTAGTTCCATTCTCTAGTTCCATTATGGAACTACTGGGATATTTTTCTCCCAGTAGTTCCATGGAACTAGCATCCTGTTACCGGCAAGATGAAATTAGTCTCATTAGTACCAGTACACTTAATAACAAAAACGTTTAACTAAGTATCCTTTTATTTTTCTATGAGAATTGCGGACGATTCTTCTCTAAGAAATGTGGTACAGTACTTCTCCACTGAGAAGTGACATTTGAGAATTTTGTAAAAGCATGTCCTTGATAACAAAATTAAAATCTCTTCTGGTGTCAGGATTTAAATTATTTTGTATTTTCTTTGTATGTACTGTATAAAACATAGCGTCATTTAATAAAACTTGCAATAGTTTATATAGAGTTATTACAGTTTTCTTAAACGACTTATTTAATCCGCCGTGCCATGCCTCCACAAAATTTGTTGTTCTGTGTCTTTCGCCAAAACCACACCATAGATTAATAAATTCAGCGTCACTCAACCAAAACCGTTCCATGTATAGTTTAAACCTATACAACTTTCGTTTCTCGGATTCTGGTATGACCTTGATTTCGTGTAATAATTGTATTTCAGATTTGATATACTCCCAGCCTTCCATTATTTTATTACTAGGTAGCAAGTGTAGTGCATTACATAAGGCCACGGGTTTTCGAGTATAATTGGTTTTATTAATGCCCAATTCTTTGGCTTTTCGCCACAAACACCTCGTATAATGATAATAACACCCATGGTTTTCTGCTAGTGGGAACATATTCTTAAAGAAAAAAATTTACAACAAATTTTGAGTTACCAGCTGGTAACTCAAAATCTGTTGTAAATTTTTGGGGTGTCCAATCTGGTATTTGTGACTTAATTAACGAAAATAATAGGTAAAGAAGGACTCTACCTCGTCTGCGTTTTATAAAAAACTAGCTGACCCGGCGAACTTCGTACCGCCTAACAGTCGATTCTTTATTTTTTATTTTTTTTCTCTTCATAAGAACCATCCTTGTACTTCAAGGAATATTATAAAAAAAGAATTAGCAAAATCGGTTCAGCTGCACTTGAGATTTGCGCTTAGCAACACATTCAGCGATTCATTTTTATATTATAGATATTTCGCGGCTCTCCATAAAAATAATAAAGCATGCAGGTTAAACACATTATTGACAATAGATGTCTAATTTCCTTATAATATGTCAAATGCACGTAACAATAATATTATGCCAGTAGTATGCAAATAGGTAATTTTATATTTAACTGTACTTATATTCATATAATGGAACTAATGGGATTAGATTGAAAAGGTATTCTAGTTCCATGGAACTACTGGGAGAAAAATATCCCAGTAGTTCCATAATGGAACTAGAGAATGGAACTACTGGGATACGGCGATAAATAGGATTAATCTATATTATTGCAGAGAATTTTATATAAGAAGATAAGGTCTCTAAAAAATACGCCTCTCCTCCAAACTAAAATTCTGGATCCGCTAGTCCGCTTGTAGGTATGCCTGAACATTGACAAAAAATATATAAAGTAGGTAATAGGTATGTATACTAAGTATGCATTAATCTTTACTCGTTTTATGTAAGGTGAAGATCATATAATAAATCTATGATCTTCATACTACTATTCTGTCTGTAACGAGCATTAACTAAATAAATTTGTGTAATAAAAGCTAAGTACATAGAGTTAAAATAACTTTTGCCTACGTAGGTAAATGGAACACGCGAAGCGTCTTCTTGAGTATTTTTTGTTGCTTTAACATACATTAAAAACCAATTTTTCTGGTGCATTGATGCTTCACGATCATAAGGTCTACGTAGCAAAATGTCTAACTACCTTAAACGTCCAATTAGCAATACGTCCAACCCGCAAATCGACTATGTAGCAAAACGTCTAACTATTGAAACATCTATGAAGCAAAACGTCTAATTAGCAAATCGTCTAATTCTCATAACGCCTGGACACTTGGGTGTAAAAACATTTAGATCTGTTTTTACCCGGCTGCGAAAAGTAAAGGGTAATGTTACAGGTAACCTAATACCTAATTAGGTAGGTATAATTTAAATTGGCAAGTAAGTTGCATAGGTTGAATTTATATTCTTAATCTTTAATTTAATTTAATCTTATCTTTAATTTATATTATATTTATATTCTATTAAGGTTGGCATAGACGGTTAAATACATTTATAAAACCAAAACCAACCCTACTGCTTTTCCTTCATGCTCTCAGGAAAGAAGCCCGTTGGCAAGACCGCAAATTTAAAAAATTATGTTTGAATGCAATAAACGAAAAAAAATTGATATATTGTTCAATGAAAAGTACAAAAGAGAGCTGAAAAAGCTAACAGAAAAAAAAATAGTCCAATGCATTTTTTAAAACATGTTGGACATATCAAGCGGATCCTAAATTCTTAGATAGTAATTTAAAAAATAAAAATAATTGGTTTCATAATTATCCATTCTAAGTTAGAAGAAGAATAAAACTTCGTTATTTTTTTTGCTTTCTTTCTTAATACTTAATACGTTTTTTTTTTTAATAAAACATGTTTGTGACTGTACTCGTTTAATTTTAGACGATTTGCTAATTAGATAGACGTTTTGCTACATAGGTGTTTCAATAGTTAGACGTTTTGCTATATAGTCGATTTGCGGGTTGGACGTATTGCTAATTGGACGTTTAGGGTAGTTAGACATTTTGCTACGTAGACCTTATGATCGTGAAGCGCATTGATGATGTTAGTATTTGTACATTTTGTACAATCACTACCATGCACCATTCAGTTTTTAAAGAAGGATGATGTATTTTTACAATTTAAGGATAGCAAATGAAAAGACTGCATTATAATAATGCAACACACTCAGATTTATTTTTTCATAGGTACCAAATACAAACAAAATATGGAATAACTTAAATCTCTACATGATCAAAAGTGGCATAGGTGGGTATAATAATAACACACAGTACCTACTTGATTAAAAACCGCTCATAATGTTAACGACCGTGTCGGATTGTGAGCCAGATATATCATCATCATCCAGATAGCCAGGTAGAAGAGGATCGATTCGAATGTCAAGATCCAGGATAGCTTTGTCGAGAATTTTAATTTTGCCCAGTAGCTTCTCCGCTTGTAGATTATATCCAGGTTCAAGCATCTTGCCGTCCGGATTCAATTTGAACAGGTATTCCGCCTGATGATTATAAAATAAAACATCATTTGAGTCATTTTTATTACTGCCTATATCAAACATGAGAAATAATACAGTTCCATTTTCTACAGTCCTAGAATTTTCCAGACTGAAAATATTTGAATATTTAAATGTTCAAGATTTTGGTAGCGGTTATAAACATAGACAGACGTGGGCATGATTCAAGTCCGGATATACCTAGTTGGAGCAAACGAGGGCACTTGCCGGACGCCATAATCATAATATATATTTAAAAAAAAACTGATTATGCAAAGCCACTTATTTTTCTATTCACAATCATCAGCCGAATGCCGACCGCCCACCTCCAGCTCATCATTAGCCGAATGATAAACGCCCTCTCCCCAGTCGCTACTCTACCTACTCGTTGGAGTTAGGTGGGCAATATTCCTATATTAATAAATATAGCAGCCAGTTTTGCTTTGATTATAACATTGGATATATTTTACAACAAATTTTAGAATAAACCCATGATGGGTTTTTAACTGGGAATGTACTTATTCTACACTGTAATCATGTATCAATTCTCTTCTATCAGCCATCATCTAAACACATACACTTTCTCTTTGCTTTCATGTTATCCTTCACACAATATTATTACAAACCGAAACGATTTTTTTGGTCTTCTTATTTCTCTTAGCATTATTTATATTAAGTACTTACTTATTTATTAATTATTATCATTTATTTAATTTTTTTATTTTATTTGTGCATACCATCCATTTTATTTTGTCTTTCGTAACATTTGTATAATTATGTGTTTTTGTGTACCTATATGAAAAGTGGGCTTTCGTAAGTCAGTATTAATTTATTTAAACATTACATTTAACATGCATAAAATCTCAAAACTAATTCTTACGAGATTTTTTATTGAGTAATGTCAGTTTTCTACATCATATTGGCACGTGAAGTACTTTCAGGATCAAGTTACTTAGCGGTAGGGCTCATTTTGAATAGATGATTCCCCTGATGATTGCCAAATTTTACAACTTTATGACTGGAATACATGACATAAACGAGATATAAACCACATGTATAGAGTGGGTGTATACACACAATTTTAATATTATCATTTTGTGATCAAACATATCGAAAAACAAAATACAAAAACTGAATAAGAAAATAGAAAGGGTCTATTCTATTATTTTATAGAATAAACTTAGGGGCTGTTCCATTTACGAATATCTCTATTTCATTTATCCCATAGAAAATAATCACAATCACATTTAAAGCTCGCATTAAAGTAGGTACCTACCTACCTATAGGTATGACTAATAGGTATCACATATCGCGAAATACAATATATGTAATAATAGCCAATCGCAAGTTAAAAATATAAAATATAGGTAGGTACTTACAAGAAAATCGACTGGGTCCTCTGGACGCAGTTTTGCAACTTCAAGCAAAGCCGGTGTAAGCGTGGGGAAGATATGTTTGACGAGATAGTTCCTCATGGGCTCGCCGGCAGCCGCTAATGCCGCTTCTTCCTCTTCACGAAGTGTGGCATACAACTCCGTCTGTAGTTATCGATATTTACAATTCTTAATTGATTACTACATCATATACAATCGCAACTCTACATAACATTATTTCGAGGAACTGGGGAACAGGAGTCACGTGATGCATCGAAAGGGGTAGGCAAGGTGTGTGACACCCACATTTTGCTCGCTATGTAGAGTCCCATATAACAGAGGGCGACTCTGTTGCCATTTACAGGGCACAATCCATCCAGCCCGTACACAGAACTACCCAATTACACAGTTAATTTTAATTTAAATGAAATATTTTAATTTTAAATGCAAAAGTAAATATTTAATATTGAAAGTAAATAGAAACGTACATTGAGAGACTTATTCTTTAGAAGTCAACCATGACTACATGTGTTAGTCCTTTTAAGTCACAGATAACACCTAATTTAAGTTTTATGTATAATATGTGCTGACCACTACTAATTTAGAATTAATTATAATTACCCAATACTCCATTTTCTCTTCACGTTCCTCTCGTAGCTTACGTTCATATTCCTTCAAAGCTTTCGCTTCTTTTCTTCGCTTTATCTCGAGTTCTCTTTGTTCCCTTTGTTCAGCAGCTTCAATAAGAGCTATACATAATAAAAAAAAACTAATTATAAGTACTAACTAAACATACCTAACATAAACGTAACTAAAACGTAACTTAATCATAATATATTGGCGACTACATTTTGATTGGGAACATCATAGAAATCATACGCTTAAAAGAATTAGAAATTAGATTTAGAAATCCCTCTCAGCAATTTTCTTTTGTCCTTAAGCACGTGAATTATCCATTTCGTAAATTAACCATTAAAATTTCCGAAATGAGCACTGAAAAATACTTATTTGTTTTGATAGCGCTGTCATCGAAGACCTTTAACCAAAGTGGCGGCAACTGGTGGCGAAATTTTTTCTAAACACCCTCATTAAATGCTTTGAACAGATTTGCCCTACCCATACTGTCTCTTAAATATGTAGGTTAACTAAATAACATAAAACGTCTGTAGACTAAACGATATCAACGCGAGCAAAGCCATGGGAAAAAGCTAGTATTTTATAAGAGATTTTGCTTTTCATTATTAAAACATTAAATTAAAAAAATATTAAATTAAATTACCAATTAGTTTGCCATAGCGACACGGACGACCCATACGAAGTGAAACGGCCGAGTATGTTTGTTTCATTGCATAATCCTGATGATTATTGACAGACACAACTAAAGGATGTATATCTAGTTCGTCGAAGAAGTTAAGCGGTGTAATGTCACGGTGATCAGAAGCACGGAAATCCACAAGCCGTTTCAATACAACTTCTTCGTCCAGTCGGGGATCACCCTCAGGCTGTTTCATAGCTTTCTCACAAATAAAATCGTCAGTCGCCTCTAGAGATACTACGACATCTGCAATTCAAAAGTACTGTAGTAAAGTATTAGTATGTCATACCTGTTTAATTTATGCCATACCAAATGTAGTAACAACTACTGCACCGTTGGTCTAGTGGTTAGTGTAACTGACTGCGACGCCGGGTGTCGTGGGTTCGATTCCCGCGGAAGGCAAATATTTGTGTGATGAACATTTGTATTTGTCTTTAGTCTGGGTGTTTTCTATGTATTATAAGTATGTATTTACAAAAAAAAAGTATGTATATGTATTATATTTCAGTTATCTAGTACCCATAACACAAGCTCTGCTTAGCTTGGGACTAGACGACAGTGTGTGATAGTGTCCACATATTATTTTTATTATTATTATTATTACTATCCTCCCTTAAAATAAATTATTTTTAACCGACTTAAAAAGAGGAAAGTTTCTCAATTCGACCCTATATATTTTGTAGCTTAGATTACAATACAATGAATAGAAGACTAGAAATAGGATCAGGTAAACTCAACCTCTATGTGCTATGTGCTATTCCAACCTCGGCGTCAGGCTGCGGATGCAGACAGCACATGCGGCGGCTGCATGACTGGTTATCTATGTAAATGTATGCAAAGTTCGCGCCGCGGTAGCGCGGCTTCAGCGCTGCGGCCGTGCGGTTTCTTAAATTGTTATAAATCAAATCAATGAACTGATGCGCGGCCGCAACGCGAATATAACGCTGAAATCGCGCGTTTTTTGAAAAAATACTTTTTGTTTCTTCACCATAAGCTACCCACCGATTTATCACTCCAGACCAGTCTACCTAACGAACAAATTAAAGACGATTTACAATATTTTAGATTATAAAACTTACTTTAATGTCAAAAGCAGTTTTATATCAACGTTGATTGAGTTGTGCTTTTTTCCGTTTAAGTTCCTCATAAATAAGACTGAGCACAAAATTAAACTGTCTTTTATTTAATCGACAATAATTCCTAAACCGATCGTCATCATACTTTGAAAGTTTCTTAATTAGTATTCAATAACTTCCATCAGTGGGTCAGCATTTTATATAGGGACGTGTGGCTACTCTTTTCTTTCCTAGTCACCATGACAACAAGGTATAAATAACATTAAAATATTTCCACGTCTATTCCACACGTCCGACATTCTAAAATATTGGAAGCGACTAGCCGCAACCTGCCTTCTGACGTGCACGTGCACTTCAGCACGTGCAGCCGGCCTCGGAATCACTCGGCTGCAGATGCAGGCAGCGGCTGTGTGTCATGCGTGTGCTTCTCTGCATCCGCAGCCTGCAGCCGAGGCTGGAATAGCACCTTAAGGCCCCTACGATAACTACGTTTACGTACCTAGCAAATTCTAAACATCATCATCATCATATGAGCCAAAAGACGTCCACTGCTGGACATAGGCCTTCCCAATTTTCGCCACCGTGGCCGGTCCTGAGCCGTCCTCATCCATCAGTTGCCCGCCACCCTTACAATGTCGTCGGTTCACCTTGTGAGGGGTCTGCCCACGCTGCGTCTTCCGGTTCGTGGTCGCCACTCTAGAACCTTTCTGCCCCAACGGCGCGAGCTATGTGTCCTGCCCATTGCCACTTCAGAAAAACAACACCGCGAGCTACGTCAGTTACTTTGGTTCGCCTGCGGATTTCTTCCTTTCTCAAACGATCGCGCGTTTTTACACCATATTTTTACACTTTTTAGTTATAAGTATATCCAACGGTGAAATTTCACTAACCTGGCAATATTTTTTTCAGGACATTGCTGTACAAGTCAACATCTTCGTCAAATGTTTCATGTGGTTCTTCTGATTCGCCTTCCTCATCTTGTTCCTCGCCCTTTTCGAATACTAAAGGCAAGGTAAATATAGGTATTTAGGAGTTACCGTTACGTAATAGTATAGAATTTGCATAGGACGGTTTAAAGTATTTCACTTTATTCATCATCTAATTTAACCGCATGACGTAGTTTGTATTTGTATTTTATTAAATTAAACAGGAAATCAGGACAATTACAAATTCCCAATACGTAGGAAGACAGGTATTTACGAACAGAAATTACCCTTCTGTCCACAGTCTTTTAGAACAAAAGAACTCCGAAGATTGTTTACAATAGACATAATTATATAAATAAACATAATTTCATATAGGTAGGTACCTACGCTGAACGAAAAACGGTTCGCGTATTGTGATAGGTATAATTAGGTACCTAGATATATTTTTGTTTTATATGTTAGGTTTGATTTTTTATGATAGGTGTGTACTCATATACCTAAGTATGTAATTTTATGGTGTGTAATTATTATTTGGTGTAGGTAACTACACTATTGCATTATTAAGGTTTCCGTATATAGCTGTAAGTATGTGTGTAAAATAAATAAATAGATAAATTATTTAACGCAAGAGAATTTTCTAGTCGCTGACAGTCCACGTAAGGGTCACTCATATAGGTAAGTACACCTAATAAGTATGTAGATAGTAGATAGTAATAGGTACGTATTGTATGAATAATATAATATATGATGATTACGTATACTTACAAGTAGCACATTGCGTGAGGTTTGTAGGAAAACCGTCAAGCACCCATCCTTTATTCAACGCTTCACGAGCCAACAATTTCGTTCGTAAATATCTACATGCCAGAGAATTATTATTAAGTAGTTCAGAAGTGGTGGTTCTAAAGCTGAGATGTTTTTATTAGAAAATATACGTTATCGTACTTGTTACATAAACTGATACAAACATTCACATTAGTATGCATAACACACATTTCATTCACCGCACTGCTCCTTAGCACCTTTGCTGGGAGTGATCATGATCACCTCCAGCACCTTAACAGTGCGGCTGAATGCGCACACACGGCACCGGGGGGTAATCTAGCTAATAATTTGCTATGCCGCCAGCATTTGGAAAGGCGCACTCAAATATGGTACAAACAGTAGCAAATTTCTATCTCTACAAAGAGGCTTCGCCTTAAAAATAATCAAAGTATTTTGCACCATCAACATCACCAACGCAATAGCAATCTCAAACCTCACCCCCTTGGACATCAAAGCAAAAGAGTGCGCCACTGTGGAACTGGCGCGAATCTCAGGCTCCACCGATTACCTCCCCGCAATAACACTCAGCCGACCGAAACATCCTGCACACCTCCTACACCCAGTACCTACACAGTACCACACCAATACCACACAATAGACACGCAGAACAAACTCGACAACCTACTGACAGACAAACTATATAATTATATAATATAATGAAAGCTTACCCAAATATCTCTTCATCAGTGAGAGGTCTTCCGGATTGCAATAGAGCGAGTGTTTGTCTCGCTGTTTCTTGCGCGCCCTCCTCGTCACCTATATCGTCTTCGTCGTCAGGCTGAGCCGGCTCTTTTTCTTCATTATTATATATCATCGTCGCCAACCCTGCTGTTTCTCCTACATCCCAGTGCTGGACTCGCCAAAGCTGATAAACAAGGTTAATTTGTCAACAGATTTACTGATAATAGCCCTTTCTATATCGCTATTAGTTAATTGCTATTGTAATTTATAAAATATAGGTAGGTACCTATTGTATGTTCGGAATAAAGTGTTAAAAAATGGAAAGTTGAGTTTTAACAGTGGCGGATCCCTGCTGTGGGATAATAACGGGCTCTTATAAAGAGGAGAGGTATTTATTTGTCCTATTTAGACAATTTATAATGACCTAGTAATTATTATTTGTAATATAAAACCGCATCTAACCCTTCACGATCGTTTCATTGTTTAGTTAATTCATGTAAGTACTTCTATTGTTGCTTATCTGTACCCATCAATAACTATTATATAAAAGGCCATGTGTTTTAATTTGTAGTATTGATTAGTGTGTGTCACCGCTCAACACAGATATATATTAAGTACTTGTAGGTACCTCCGGCAATGTTTGGTGGTCAGAATAAAGTTAATACAAAAACAAACTCACTAAATCATTTATCGTCTCTTGAACCACTGTTTCTGGTGAAATGTAAATGAGACCATATGCTTGGCAAAGTTGCTTCGCTAAAGTAGTTTTGCCCACAAGTGGTGGGCCGTATACCAAAACCTGTGGACAAATTCATTCGAGCATTTCAGTCGAGCGATTTATAAAGCGAAAAGACAGAGCTATAAGCTCAGGGCTAAGCATTGACATAATGACGAAATTGTCAAGACACATGGTTATCAGGTGTCGGAATTAAGTAGAGTGATTTATATTTTTCTAAGCAAGGCGTGAGAAAACATCTCATAAAGCCGTCATAGAGAGGCCAAAGTGCCAGCAGTAAGTAAGTAGGTATAAGTACCTATACAATTTGTCAACACTTCTGGATACCACTGACTGCTTAGCATCAGACATAGTAACATCATTTTGTAGACTAATAATTAGGTACTCGAAAAATACAATGCAGTCTTCCAAAACAATAAGCAGGCGCATTAAGTATACCTACCTATATCCTTTCCTCAAAACGAACGTTAATAGTAGGTCCGACCTTATAAGTACCTATACTACTGCGTTCACAGTAATAACTTTACACCTCGGTAACGCTAAATGCTCTAATTAATACATAAGTCGCTTATCACATAACTTTGTTATTTTCATACCATTTAATTGTGTAGGTATTTAAGTACTATTCTTTTACTCTTTTTGTTTACTCAATTAAAATGAATACCTAGACATTATGTTATTTTAGGCATAATATACTAATACAGTGTCAAAGAAAATGTTCATAAATCGGAAGCTTTATTTATTAAGTATGGCGTCTTTATTGGTCAAGGCATTGGGAAATGGCTTAACTTTTTATGGTCTAACCAATCTAACTAACTATAAATAAACCATACTTTGGCCCACAAAACGATACTTAAAATCTACATAGAGCCGATAAACGGAACGCAATCCTCTTGGTAGCCACAGTTACCACAAGCAATACAAGCGAAATTCGTTTGGTAGCTACAGCTCCCAAAAGCACGTGAGTGGGGTGTAAAATTGAAATACCTAAGACTCATAGAAATGTGGATGTGTGGTGTATCCATCTAGTTAAAGCCGCAATAATGTTTACTTCTTTAGACTGATTATTATGTAACAAAATAACTCTCTAATAAAGTAGACACCTCTAATACAAGTGTATTAGAGGTGTCTACAATTAGCTACTACTATAGAGCCTTGCTTTAACTACACAATAGCAGAATAGATGTTGCGTTACTTATCAGTTATCACTAACCTTAAAAGCTTTCAATCCCCTCTCTTTCTTGAATTGTTTCATAAGAACCGGTACATTCTCAGCAAAGGTCAATTCCGAAGTCCATTGTAATCCCATAGTCTCAACTATGAAGGTTGGCTCCATATTCAAATTTATAGTCATTAGGTCAAATACCTTTTGCTAAAATATTAATTTAATGTTATTAACTTATTAAGTATTTTCTATTTACTAGTAGGTAAGTCCTAGTATAAAAGGAGAAGGTGGATAAAAATTATAATTAAAATGCCCTTGTTAAGAATCTCTGGTAAGTTATGGAGAGAATATTCTTGTTTTTTTTATTGAAGCGTGACAAGAGTAGGTGTATCTATCTATTTGATACATAATTAACTAGCTTGCCGCGGCTTGCTTATTGCTTTATTTGCTTACTGCTCTGCTCCTATCGCCAGTGGCGTGATGTTACATTGCTTATAACCTTTTTCGAGAACTGGGCTATCATACGCAAAAATATTTTTTTAATCCGAATAGTAGTTCCAGAGATTAGCGCGTTCAAACAAACAAACTATTCTGCTATACATAATTATTAGGAAAAGGTTTATAACAGAGTCGGCAACGCGCTAGTGATGCTCCTAGTGTTGCAAGCGTCCATAGGCTACGGTAATTGGGTAACTGCTTACCATCAGGCGGGCTGTTATGTTTGTTTGTAATGTTAAGTAGGTACATACCTATACACTATTGACTATTTCATGTCGGTAAAATTCCTACGCTAAGTGCATCATACCTTCGAGGAAAAGACGCAGTTTTCCTTGTGACTTGTCATACGCATTTTAATGAAGATGTTACGAACGTCCGTCCTAACACACCTGTCCTCGAATAGTATCAATGCTTTGAAACAGAAGCAGAGTTAAAGAATGGAAAGCTATGAAATGATGACAGGAATCACATCAAAGTAAGGTTAAAAACAATTTTTCTTTAATAGGGGTTATGGAAACTAAGTATACCTAAACATTGCTAGTTATAGGCAGGCGCTAGGTAGGTACGTACCTACCAAATATCTAGGTTTACTATTTAAAGATATTGGCCGTAGCAGCCTTTAAGATGTCTTTGGAAAATACACCTGCACGAGTAAGTACCATACAAATGGCGCATAAGACTTGTGAAAGGGTACCTACCGCCACTGAAGTATTAACATTACTTACATCCATTTCTGGTATCAAAAACGCGTCATCCGGGGAGATACATTTAAACATTCCAGAACCAACCGTTCGTCCGAGTGATTTAATAATCTGCAAAAAGAATTTATTTATCATACCCACGTTAAGATAAGAATACAATTAAGGAGCAAAATAGTAACTATTACCTGTCTTTGTGTTGCAGGGTTTTGTTCCACAGCTAATATGTAAAGCTTCTTTGGGAAGTCCCCAACTAAATTGTAAACGATTCTGCAGTTTGAACAAAAGTAAAAAATAGTATTCTGCATAATATGTAAATGTATAACTTGTATTACTTATCCTCTTTCTACAGCTAGTAGGTACCTACCTATATACCTATAGTCCACAGAATGCTTAATAAAATAACTACCTACGATTTCAGGAATATCAAATTAGAATACCTAAGTACCTACCTGGATAAAATTATACCTCCTCGAAAACATTTTCTATAAACATATTTACTTAAGTCAAACTTAAGCAGTAACAACATTAAAATTAGATTTTTAGAACCTTACCTACCTAAGTACCTACCTATTCCAAAATACAGCACATATTGAAGCTATAATTATAATTATTACAATTACGAGTTTATTGTGTACCTACCCATTTATTTAATGTTGATAATTAAATAAGTACCTACTAACTTTGCTAAATCTGTGACATTGATCAATGGCACCGAGTTTGATCCACGTCCCAATATTGGTAGTAATGGTTCACACTCCCAGGCCTTCTGGAACCAATAGAAAAGCACCTCCTCTCGACCACCATAAGTGACTCCGGCATTTACCACCAACGCTCTGTTAGGTAATAGGTAAATACATTGAGATTAAAAGAGATGAAATGTACACATTAACATGGTGTGAAAAAATATAATACAAATCCGAACTTTGTAAATTACGTTAGAAATTATTAAAAAAAAAATAAAAAGGATTTTAACACATCCAATTTTGAACTAAAACTAAATAATAAAATTAATAATGCAAATAATTTAGATGTAGCACAAACGTTTAACGATTTCTTTATAAAAATACCGGTTAATAAAAGTCCATAGATTCTTGCCCAGTCAAACGCAAAACTTCAGGTAAGGACAGCGTGGGGCAGTGCAGTGTTTACTTTTGTTTCCAGTATATTAACCCAAATGATATTATTTATAAAAGTCTTTATATCACTTAACTCAAAAAACACTGCTGACTTATGAGGTATTTCAGTAAAGCTAATCAATAATATAATATCTAGTATAGCTCCACATCTTGCTACTATATTTACCGAATAGATGTTTCGATACTGGCGTGTTTCCTGATCTGATGAAACACAGTGAAGTGATACCTTTATTTAAAAATGGATCAAAAAGTGACACAAGAAACTTTAGGCCTATTTCTATATCGCCAGCTATAAGAAAAGTGTTTGAGAAAATAATATTACTGCACCGTTGGTCTAGTGGTTAGTGTAACTGACTGTGACGCCGGGTGTCGTGGGTTCGATTCCCGCGGAAGGCAAATATTTGTGTGATGAACATTTGTATTTGTCTTTAGTCTGGGTGTTTCCTATGTATTATAAGTATGTATTTACAAAAAAAAAAGTATGTATATGTATTATATTTCAGTTATCTAGTACCCATAACACAAGCTCTTGCTTAGCTTGGGACTAGACGACAGTGTGTGATAGTGTCCACATATTATTAAAAAAAAAAAAAAATATTGCAACAATTAGAGTCACTTTATCTCAAATAACTTATTACGTAGTGAGCAATGTGGTTTAACGAAAGCTCGTTCTACAATAGATGCATGTGTTACGTTAATTAAGCATATTCATATTGCCTGAGAAAATTCGAGGAATACTATTAGTGTCTTCTGCGACCTTAAAAGCCTTTGACTGCGTCGAACACAATACACTTCTACGAAAACTCAGTCATCATGGTATCAGGGATGCTGCACTCAATATATTTGCTTCTTATTTGGGCGATAGAGTACAATATGTTGTTGTAAAGGGAAGTAGGCCTACCGGAGTACCTGTAGCTATGGGCGTGCCACAGGGTTCAATTTTAGGCCCTTTTCTTTTTCTGGTTTATATTAATGATTTGCCATTCCATGTTCAGAATTTTTGCACCATTGTACTATTTGCTGATGATACGTCACTTTTATTTAAAGTTGATCGTAAGAACCCGAATATTGACAATGATGACAATGACAATAAATAGTTCACTAGTGAAGGTTCTGGACTGGTATAGTGCGAATAACCTATTGCTAATTCTAAAAAAACTAAATGCGTTACGTTAGTTTACTATGCCCAATACTTTAGGTCTAGCTATAAGCCTATGTTATTGCACAGTTGGTCTAGTGGTTAGTGTAACTGACTGCAACGCCGAGTGTCGTGGGTTCGATTCCCGCGAAGGTAAACATAAGTTAGTTGGTACATACCATGCATCGCCTACATAGATTAAACAAATCATTTGCGGTTCTTAGTGTACGCTTCTATAACAAACTACCCAGTGACATTACGAATCTACCCTTAAACAAATTCAAACAAACTGGTTAAAACCGTCTTATTCAAAAGGGTTATTATAGGTCCTATTAATAACTACTATTATACATGTATTTTCGTATAATGTGATTTTTCCATCTTCACAAAATTACACAAAAAATAGAAAGAGTAAGAACGAGTGACAGTTTTCTTTTTTAATATCCCTTATCCTCTATACTTTATATTTCATCACGTAGTTCCTATTCCAAGCAGACCAACCTACATTCTAAGTTGTTTAAATGGATAATCTTATGTTGTGTTTAAATAAATAATAAGTATCAATAAAATATATTAAATACTAATAAAAACAATAGATAGGTACGCTACATTACCTTGTCGTTCAATATGAACAGGAAATGCACATACTATTTTAATTAAAATACGTAGTCAAATTATCGTACTAGAAACTAAATAATTGAAATACTCTCATTTTTTTAAAATGTTGGTTTATAAATTAATTGGTTGATTTTTAATAATTACTTTGTATGGTTCTTTGGTTGCGTTGAGTGTTAAAATTGTAACTCATACAAAAAACTGTAATTATCTGGCGATTGAAAAGAGTGGCGTAAGTTTCTTGCCAGTTCTTCTCACAGCTCTACCTCGTCAGCGAATGCTGTAGGTTAATTCTGTATGCTGACTTCATGTAATTTTGACTTTTCATAAGCATCATACTTTACGATCAAAATGAAATAAATGCTTCGAGTTTGAGTAATAGGGTCCCGTTTTACCCTTTAGATACGGAACCCTAATAACGGGTTAAGGATTAAACTTCCTGGCTTATGTACAGCAGTGGACGTCTTCATTCAAGCGATAAATAGGTTATAATAAGGTAACAATTTTACCGAAACACTACAATACTAGCATACTTAGTGTAAATGGTACATACAGGCAAGATGTCTTTGATCTCTTTTTATCCCCGACGCAAATACAACGGGGTGTCATAAGCGACGTGTCTGTGTGTGTGTGATTTTGATCTGACGTGATCGAGATGGTGCCTAGTTGACGACGGCATAAATAATCTTTTATAGGTGCGATTGCTTTGAAATTTGGTGTACTGTGACTTCTGTATATTTCCGTGACACGGTAACCTTATCCTGATGCCGCAGCATCAAGAACCTAGTCTGTGAGATGCCCAACTCCTCAGCAACTTACAGCAGATATAGCGTGTTTGGATTTATTAGAATGGTCTCAATGAGTATAAATTACTTAACATCAAGGCTAATATTTAAAAAAGTAAGAAATAAAAAATACTAAATTATAAACTACAGCATGACGTCTTTGGTGGTAGCTAAATCACTATGTAGGTACCCACTTACTTTTTATTTAGTTAAGACAAAACTTCCGAGAAGAGTAACATTTTTTTTACTTATTAAAAATGCCGTAGGTACCTACTGTGTTCACATACCCAATTAATGATCTGTACTTCCTAGCTATTCCAACGACTTCATTTTCAGCATCATAATGCATTTTGTAGTTTGGATGTGGCTTTCTCTTACGAAAATCCATTTCAATAAAAGGCATTTCTGGGTTGTCCTGTAAAATACATTACCTAATATCACAGAATAATTCTACACCATATTAGTAACCGTAAATACCTACCTTTACGATTATGGTTTGAAAAAGTTCTTAAAAACGCTGTCTTTGTTCCTCTACCGAGAAACACCTAAATACCTAACTACAGGCAGGAACGGGGATTGTCTGACATTTTATCAGGGACGTCGTCGCGTCGTCGTGAAAGACAGTGTGCGCTATATTTTTCGGTTACATACTTAAGCACCTAGTTTAGATTTTGTAAATCCAATATCTAAAGTAGGTGAGCACTTTCACTCAGCAGAGTTGACAGTCAGACGCTGATAAAAATGACAAATAGGTACCTACTGCTGTTTAACATATGTATTGTTCAACCACATGCTGATAGTTGTTGAATGCCATGTCATTATTTCTATCTTCTTTTCTCTTTTTTTTAGGTAAGTACTTATTCATAAAAATTGTGCTGTTGAAAGAGCCTTCTGATTCCAATGTCCAGAGTGGTTCAGTATCTATTTGGTGCCATTATGGCCTAGGTAAATATCTACTCCATAATTGTTGTTACAGTCTGCTCTAATAATGTCTAATTTTGAACCATTGAAACTTTTTAGATATTATTGCAGACATTTAGATTCCGTACGTTGCCCATCTGCTACTTTTTAGATAATAATGAATGACTATACTAAATTAATTACCGGATCCAATGGTTTAGTACAACTCCATGTCATCACGGTAGAAATCAGTATTAAGTATCGCCTTTTGATTTCGAAAGCAGGGGCGTCAGCACGGGTATCATCGTCATCATCTCCCTTAATAGGCGGCTTTAGTTTTTCTAGTAGTGGTTTCAAAACTGCAGACATACAGTTAAGGTTACATATACATAATAATATATATAATATAATAATATATAATAATAATTATGTATGTTGATTTATTTATTCATTAAAATAAATATTAAGTAGTTATCTACATAAAGACTTAATGTACCGAATGTGATTAAGTCGCGAAACAATGAAACGATCGGAGTATACGATGAGCTTGAAGTATTCTTGAGTGGTAGGTACCTGGCTGGTGAAACGTGGGTGTAGGTAACACACCACTGCCTTCCTCTTTGGAGAAAAACGAAAAATTCATAGGGCATAACGCTCTATGAATAATTTATTTAGGTATGTGGGTACCAGACTATATCCAAGTACATAATTATTATTTTTAAATTGGACAAAACAAACAAAACAAGGCTTTCAAAAATTCATAATTTACTTAGGTAGGTAGGTAGGTACATTAAGTAGACGATACTTTTAGATTTAGGTACTTACCCTAATTATTTATTGCATGTGTAACAGAGCTTTTATATTTAGTACTGTATCAAATCTTACCTGTCAAATATTCTGTAGCAAGTCTCAGTTCATCTCTATCGTAACTTATGTCAAGAATAACAGTTCCACAAGTCAACATTTGAGGTATGCATTCAGTTTTAGGTATAATCCTCGCTACGTTGTCTAAAGTCTTAATCTTTGGGTCGCTAACGGTTCCTAAAATTGCAACAGTAGGTAGCATAGATATAATTACTAAAAACTTCTACATATATGATCGACCTATGTTCTCGAATAAGTACGTACTTAAATAGACGGCCCATCCCGTATCTCTCATCCAGAGTGCAGTCGTTGGCATCGCGTCAACATTCTAGCATTTGTGGTGCGAGTCCCAGATACTACCTGAACCTTTTTATGAAAAGTTTGCTCGTGATGATCTGCTTATTTTTAAATTCTGAGGCAGGATCGATTATCATTACTATTTATATACTTAAGTACCTACTTTTAGGTAAAATTTTAATGTTTTTAGTATATATTGACATATTATCTACTACCTAACCTGTTTATCTACCAATTAACAACATTACTACCGAAATCAAAGCTATGTACTTACCTATAATTTCATATGGTAGTTCAGGTGGTGGTAGCGGTGGTGATGGTGCAGCCATCCCATCTTCGGGTATTAGGATTGAGCGTGAAGATGCTTTTGTAGACACATCATTTCTGTCCAATACCTTTGACATTTCCTTCAAAATATACTCTCCATGATAACTGTCTAAGCTGTTTATAAAATAACGCTTGTGACTGAAGAGATGGCTATGCTCAGAAGATTTAGGTGACTCCACACTCATTTTTGCTAATCCTCTATAAAAAACTATTCTCGTGTTTTAAAAAATCTATATCAAAGATACTTATTACCCGTACGTCAAAGCAAAACAGATTAAAGAATTATTAAATGAATAAAAGGATTTAATAGGTACCGAAGTCTATTATGTCAAAAAGAATAGTTTTGAAAATGAGCCAAATCAAAAAGGTTTTGTATATGTAGGTAAGTACCAATAACTACAATAAGTAAGTATGTATGATATATTATTATATATAGCCTATACCTGATAATTGGAGGTTTCTATATTAATTAATCTACCTATTTAGCTTCTAGCTGTTGCCCGCAGCTCCCCCTTCGTAAATGTTTTGTAGACCTCAGTTTACATACTATTTTCCATACCAACTTTCATCCCATATTTCAACCCCTTCACGCCATTTTTCGCGGTAAAAGATAGCCTATGTTGTTCTTCGAGGTCTAATCTATTTCTATTTCATCAAAATCGGTTCAGTGGTTTAGGTGTGAAAGCGTAACAGTCAGACAGACAGGCAGAGTTACTTTTCGCATTTATAATATTAGTATGGATTAGATCGGCAAATAACATTAGCTTTATTTACATAAATACCAAAGGTCCTAAGACGCTGCCTTGCGGTACTCCACGGTAAGGCTTACATAAATTCCTCATAAAATATTAAAAAGAAAACGGAAGAGAAATATTCTACGCCTGTTTTTTATTTCAATTTAACATTAACATGAAAAATTTTGCATAATTTGAGTAGAATTAGCAAATGAGTACCTAGATATAAAAAGATTATAAGTACCTACTGAAAATAAATAAAAAATCTTTTACAAGATAATTTCGACTTAAAATATTTTAAACATCAAGGGATCGTTTATTGATTTTGTCTTAAACGATTCGTATGAAATTACATATACAGGGGTGTTTGGAGGGTGAGTAGCCATAGGAAAATGATTGATGAAAATGAGTTATAAGTATATAAAAATTATGGTTTTTACGACAATGGTCAAGTCTGACATAGGTCAAATTGGTCAAATGCGTCAAGTTTTCTTTTCGACAAATTATGAAATTTGCCAAACATGCCTTTTGTGAGAATTAAGAAGATCATTCTGCTACCTACAGCTGCACAGTGGTTTCTATTGTAACTTTTATATGCTACTTGATTACAGAATGGGGTTAATTGTAGACTGTTTGCAGCAACTGTATATGAGTTACAGTAGCAACTATTACACTACTACAAGTTTGATTAAAGAAGTAATAGATGCTCTTATGCACATTATAGTTAGAAAAAAACATCAATGTAACTGAAGACTATATTGAATCCCTAGATAAGCAAGATGAGCTGCCTTTAGTATTACAATAGACATAACATGTTCCTTAACGATGCTTTTCATTTGAGTCCATTCAGGTTATTTTTATGGCTACTCACCGTCCAAACACCTGCATGTATCTACAAAGGTGCGGATTGATTGAGATTGTTACAGTACTAAAAAATAAAAGACATAAATTAAAATAAATATTTTATTGAGTTTATTATATAAAAAAGAAACAATAATTAAGCATAATAATAAAAATTCATACAATAATTTTTGCCTAATACTTATAAGTAATAAAAATGTTAAGTACTATTTTTTTTTTAAATAAAATACATTTCATAGAAGTAAAATTAGAGTAATTTTGTCATGCAAGACACATCGTAGAATTAATACCTATTATTTAGGCAGACGTAGTAAAAACATTAACTGATTCATCATTGGTCATAATAATAACTATTCATGTGACTGCTTTGTACATTTTTAATAATTGTAAGCGTATATGATAAGATTACAAATGTCACGATTAATACCTATCACCGAGATTCTATTACTCTAATCGATCATTGTAAATTGTTCCCAAGCACCTTGTTAATCTTCAATATTGGCACGATATTTGTAATATTCGAACTTCGTTAAAATATAACTAATATAAATCTATAAAATTATACTAAGAAATCGTAGAGCTCTAGAAATTCTAACAGAGTATAAAAATCTAAGATACAATACATTTTGCAATGTACTAAATTTAAATTTTGCTACATACGTTCCTCTTATTTAAATAAAACAACACTAAATCAAAGTTTTATATCGCAATGCAAATATCATTCATCATTACCTACGCACTGTCAGTGTTTAGTTAGATAATTTATCTAATGAGTCGCTCGATGAAATTGCGTTGAAAGCGTACCTAACTATGCTTGTAACAACAAAATAATGTCACTAAAAGAAAATATGCAACTTGGTTTTAGGAAAAGAAATAAAATATGTACGTATAGTATTGGAATGTGTGATTTTAATCTCTACTGGAATAAAGTCACTTAGGAATAATGTCACTTTTTGTTCGTAGGTAAAGACGGCTTAAAGAAAAAAGGGCCAGTTTTTCAAAAAAAAATAAAAATATCTTTAAAATATACCTCTATTTTATACCTACTTATCATACTATTAGTCGTGTTTTCTATAACCATTTTCTATATTAGTTTGTTTCTTTCTTTATTTGCACTTTCCTAAATAGTTTAAAAGACTGCCACGGGTGCCCTTCGTATGTACTAGAAGACATACAAAAAAAACGCAAACTACTGAAAATCGCTCTCATCAAATGTTTTAATTAAAGTTATGTCGAGTAAATTTAATTTAATAAAGAATGAAGTTGGAGTGGATGGCTTTTTAATAACGCTATGGCACTTAGCAAGCTATTACCTATTTTTTATATATTTAAATACTGATAAGTTGTACTTATGCCACACAAATTGTAAATCTGGTTATCGGTATAACAGTATAATAATAAGGACGGTTTCATAGTTTCACAAATTTTATGTTATAGTTTGTTAGATATAGAAGATACGTCGTCCTGAACGTAATTTATAGTTCAGACATTTTGACACTAATTTAGATGTTAATTATTTATTTGTAACATCAAAAAGGTACAGAATAGCAAAAGATGCAAGTATAATAAGTACCTATTAGATATTTAGCTGACCAGACAGAGAACGGTATCGGCTTATGACGTCATTTACCGCGGTTGTCATATTATGTGCACGATAAAAAGGTTTTCCTTATATGTATACATAAATTTAAATGGCTAACTTTTATATCAAATTATTTTACCCTTAAGTTTTTTGCTATTTTGCCTAGTTATATCCTTTCTCGAAATTATGAATAAACAAATAATATTTCGATAGTAGTCACCCTAACGCGTAACGTCCTACGATTCATGGGAACACAAGGCAAGTTGGGCATTACGCAAAACACTTACGTAAACATGTTAAAACAGTATTCATAATATGATGAAAAACAATGTCTGAAACACGATTTTACTTATTTAAATGTTACATTGGTACACATAGTATACACGAGTGCATAAAGAAAAACTGTAAGTTTAAACATAAGCAAATAATGTCGACGAATGGCCGAAATTGTAACTAAGTACCTAGTTATGTTTCAGAAACGGCGCAATTTGCGTCTGGTCCAATTCGTGTATGGTCCAGACTTCTAATTTAAGCTTGTAATATAATATTGTATATTCCTAGAACATACTTAAAAAGGAATATTCGTTGATATGCTTACGACTCTTGAGCTTGAAATTGGATTAGAAATATAAGAATGTACATACGCCTTTAACTATCAACATATTCCTATTGATGTAGTAAATAATAGAAGTCTTATTTCCTCTTACAAACTTCAATATTTAGAATTTGAAATGTGAAAGTTAAGTTTTTTCATAGCTTATGCGATCCACACACTGCCCCACATCACGCAGCGTAATGCGGGTGCGGCGTGCGTGTTCTTGCGTTGTTTGTAAGTACATATCTCTCTTTATATAGAATTTACACAACACATTGAACATGTAAGCCCGCGAGTGGGTGCGGGGCCAGACGGTACGGTACAGAGTTCTGCAGTAACGTGCGTGATTGATGATGTATATCTGCACTCTCGCATCCACACGTGTCGCTCCGACGCCACGCACCCCGCAACATAGTGTGGAGCAGTGTGTGGATCGCCTTATTATTAATTTTGACGACTAGCGATTTTGCGAAGCGAAAATGGACGGAAATGATCTCACTACGGACGAATAAACTTCAGTGAACTTTATACGATAGAATTTTCACATTTTGAGAACAAGTTTCGTTGCTTCGCCTTAATTTCTAGTTTATTATATGCAGTAGTTACCTACATAAAGGCGAACTGGTCCACAAGTTAATTAAATCCGTTAGAAAACCGTTCAAAATGAAACGTTACTCGGCCATATGACCAAAGTTACAAATTTTAGTGCACCTAAACATTTTAGGTCATTGATAAAACTCATTGTTTTTTTTTTTTATTTTCGACAGTGGCAGGCGAGCAAACCGCCCAGAAATGAGAAGTGGTAACTGTCGTTCATGGACGACTCAGAGTCCTTAGCATTGCTCCTGCCATGCCAGAGACTCTACGAAGCCGCTGCTTACCGTGAATTGATTGAGAGAGGTGAGTTAGTTTTTTCCTGATCGATCCAGCTGAAACCAGCGTGGATCTCACTATTGTACAGACAGACACACTGTTAAACACAAACAGAAAGCGGGGATACGGTGTATTGTGAATTGATCGCATATCAGGTAAATAAACGCTTCATTATGTACGAAGTGAGTTAAATTGGCAAAAGACGGACGACTACCAGGACCAAAACATCCTAACTCTTATGTATATTTCACAAGTATGTGGTGTAACATTCTTACTCGAAAAAACATCCTTGCCTAAAATCTGCTATACATACATACATATAAAATAGTATTTTTATTTAATGCAAGTAATCTAATAGAAAAAAATCTATTTATTTAAGTACATACCTTATACTTAATGTATATTATATTCGCAAGTCTTACTGCTTAAAGAATAACATAATTCTAAGGCTTGTCAATCAATTCATCAATTAGTTATCTCAAATAAGTATAACATAAAATATTTAAGTACATAATATCTGTAAGTATTCAAATTCTTTAAATAATATAAGTATTTATTTATACCAATTAGTTTACACAAAGCGGAATGAAACTTGATAATCTCACATATAATGGCATGTAATCTATAGGGATCATCTCGCTTTAGGTTTCCTACGAAACTTAGAAAGCGAAAATGATAATTAATTAAGCGAATGGAATGTCAATAGTGTAGAAACAGTGTCCATGGAGAAGAAATTGAACTGAAATTATTGATAAATTTCAGGGTTTCTTCATAAATTTAACTAAGATATTACAGATATTATAGCTTGACTTAAATCTATAGTAGAAAATAGGTGAATTTCGTAAGGCACTTAATAATTACAATATGTAAGTTTTTTGTTTAAAAATTTAAATAACATAAAAATCTTGTGAAACTTAACTATAAACATCAGTTAAATACTTAGAGTTGTGTAGTAATGACAGACTTACGGTGAATAATAGTTATTTCTTTCTCACCAATACCAGATGGAGAGCTGGGTTCTGAAGTTACAAGCCATGGAGATAGAGATGATATTGGTTGGGACTTTGGTGTCACATCCTCTTTCTTCTCAGCGGGTTTCGGTGACGTTAACTTCGGCTGATTATGAGGTGGTTCTACTACTACAATAGACACATACTGAGAATTAATTGGATTTGTAGGTTCATTTAATATTTTTGGTGATGGAGTTGATGGCATGGCAAGATTGATATTAGTGGACTCATTTATTATCTTCACTTCACTTTCTCTAGCTTTTAAAATATTGTTGCATTTCATTTGCCCAGGTGGGAGTGCCTTAGTAGAAGAGAGATAGCATTTTGTCTGATTGTTAGGTACTTCTTTATCACTTGCAGAATCTAATTGATCCCTCTTTGCTTCATTCTTTGAGTCATCACTGTTCAATTTTTCTTTAACCAAGCTCATTAGAAGGTCATTAAGTGGATTAGACTCTGTAACAGGTGAACAGCTACAAGCTGGTTTATTAATTACAAGTTGTGTCAAGTTATTTTTCTTGTCTTCATTAATGGACTTATCCATTTTGAAAAGCACTTTGTTGCTAATAGCATCATCCTTTGAAATCAATACTTCTTCGGCTGATTCCTCATTCAAAATGTTTTTGGTGGATGGTTCACCAATCTCAACTTTAGAGTCCAATTCAATGACAGTTGATTTCTGTGATTTGGCACTGCTCTTTCTTGATAAAGTGTCAATATCAGGGACTAGAACTGCTGTGTCAGAAGATGTGCTTGGAACTTCAACAGTCGCCTCAGGTTGTGATGTTTCAATTTTAGCCACACTTTGTTTCTCACGTTCTCTTAACACATGACTTTGTCTACGAGCAAACCTTTGACTAGGCCGTCTCTCAAATTGGACTGTACGTCTGGCACGATTTTGTTGAGTGGTCTGGTATTCAGTTTTTCCAGAATATTGGAATCGGGAACCCATTCTGAAGAAGTTCTGTCGGGCAGAGGGACCCTTCACAGGTGCTCGCAAGCGGAAGAATGTGTGATGCTCAACAGCACATTTCCAAAGATGTTTACATGCTTTTTCATTATGTAGTCTAAATACAAAGGTGTGTTCTTGTTCACGGCCTTGGTCATCATCTTCAACGACAACCAGTGTCAGTTTCTTTTTCTTGAAATCCAATTTACTTATTTTAGGCCAAAAGAACAAGCCAATTTTTTGAGGTCCCTCAAAAACTAGTATCCCTGTAGGTGTCAACCCAAGGTGATATTCACATCCATCTTTTCCTAGCACAATGTGCATGTCTACACCATACATTTCAAGCCACTTTGCTTTATTCAGGTAGTTAACTTCAGCTTGAGCAGGTGTCAAACCCTTGCATTTCTTAAATTCTTCCAAAATTTCAATTTCCATTTCTTCAGTTTGATTGGGTACAAATCTAAACTCAGACACAGTGGCAGGTGTGTGAACATTTTCATCAAAATCACCCAGTTCAGACTGTAAGGCAAGTGCTGCAAGTTCCACTGCAGTGGAATGGGGGCACTCCAGCTTACTCTCTAAAATATCCTTCTTCAATTGTAAAAAGAATTGATATCTAGTGAGCTCTTCCCTTAAATTATTGGGCTCTGATGAATAAAACTTTACTTTAAGGCGCAATGTATAGGGTGGTCCTATTTTGACTTGTTTCTTGATAGTTTTAGTTGGGTCTAACCAATGCTTGACATTGTGTGTGTCAGTGAATTGCAAGCCAAAATAATCTTTTTCTATTAAGTCTAGAGAATAAAAAACTTGTTCATACAGATCACCTGCACTAGCCTTTTTAGACAAATTGATAGATATATCAGTTTCATCAAGCAAAAGTACTTTACATTGTATCAAATTTTTGTTAATAGATGCTTTTTGAGTTTGTTTGTTGCGGTTTTGGCTTGATGAACGCCCCCTTCTGCTGAGAAACCGCAACATCGTTCGTTATAATAAATGCAACCTGAAAAATAATAATAGTTTCAAAAACCGAAGTTTATAATCAAATACCTACGCAGATCTATATCAAAATACTAAAGATAACAATCAATATTAGGACAAATCTGTTATCATGACATGTGTTAAGCTAAGGTAGTTTGATGCCGATTTAGCGAGTTTTTATTATTTATTAAGTTTTTTAAATAGATAGAGAAAACCGAAGTTTATAATCAGATATGTACATAATGCAGATCTATCAAAATACTAAAGATATCATTTCAAAATTAGGAAATGAAGTGTTAAGCTAAGGTACATAGTTTGATCACGGTTTAGACCGTTTTTATTTTCTATTAAGTTTTTTAATTTAATTATCTAAAACTAAGTGTTATGTAGTGAAGTAAATAATAAATTATATGAATGAAGCTATCACGTTAAAACGTATTCTATCCAATACAAAGTAAAATATAACACGAGGAAACTGTTTTTTTTTTATATTTTAGATTGAATCAGATAATTCAATTAATTTGCGAAGAACAATGTTTGAGAGGTGGTGAGGTTTGTAAGATTTGTTCTCACAACTTAAGTACCTACGTAACTCACTAATTTTATTAGTGAAGTAAAGAATCCCTCTCTTATCTATCAAAACACATTCACTACGTTAAAATCATTTGAAATAAGTTTTTAGCTATGTTTTAATATTCTTTCATTTTGATTTACTTACAATCACACAATAATTTTAATATTTTGTCCACACACACAACATAAAACCATAGATTAAATATAAACTTGATAGATATAATATATATTTTATAGGGATGAAACGAAATATCGGAAAACCGATAAATATTGATATATCGACACCTAAAACATCGAAATTTATCGATATCGACTATGAGCCGATATATCAAAATCGATCATGCACTCCGATAACGATATATTATTATCATCTTACCGAAAAAGAGAAATCTATGCTGTTTGGTTGGCACATTGTTAAAGTTACTGTTTTTAAGTTCTATTGCTGGTACAAAATACTGGAAATATAAGTCGGATTTGAATAGTTCATATTTTATATGATAGCCTAATTCTTGAGGAAAGTTATAGGCTATTTAACATCATACTGGCGACGGAGCAAAGCAAAGCAGTAACGAAAGACCTGGATGAAACTGAACCGGAAGCTAGCACATAGTTGCCTAGAGCTTAAAAAGAAATGCAATTTTAGTCGATTAAATTTGAAACATTTAATCGATTTGTCAATTTGAGCTTACATCTTTCGTTTCGCCTCTCTGTTCTCTAATAAAATTGAAGGGAAAGGTCTATTGGTTTCTATTGACAAAATAAATCTCTTAAAATTACTTTAAAATATTAAATCGTTTTGAAAATACAGCAAACATATAACTAAAGGAAAACGTAAGTTTGCAATCTTAGTTGAAAACTAACCCGCAAGAAGAGTTTCACGTTTTATAACCAACAAAAGTATGGGTGCCTTCGTCATTACTATCAATATTTTTTTACCTTTACCGTATCGTACTTAAATCAAATTTATGGTCGCAGCACAATTAAAAATACGTTGACTATTAAATTTATAACAGTAGTAGTAGCTGGTTTTGATACAAATAAAATTCTGTTAATGTACAGTACATAAAATTCAATAATGTATAATTTTATTACTTGCAGTAAGAATACATATTAAGTGTATTAATTTGTGTTTGTCTAACTAATTTCGTAAAAAATCTCTATTTTTAATCATAAAAGATGCCTGTTGCTGACGAAATACAGTCCTCATGGGCTGATGAAGTTGAGATCGATCAGGGAGCACTGCCACCGCCATCAGAAGTTGTTGAAAATGGGCTAAAAATCGTCACTGAATACAAATACGACAATGACAACAAGAAAGTTAAGATTGTACGCACATATAAAATAGAAAAACGCGTAGTCTCAAAGGTATGGTACCTAAAAGAATGTATATTTTGTTACTTGTAAGAAATGAAAACTCAGTTTTTATATTATGACTAAAGTAAAATTACCTATAATTTGTTAAACTTTAATAGCGTCTGGCAGAGGTTTGCCAAGCTAGTAAGTGTCTGGAAATGGATGGTATGATATTCTAGTAGTATCCTGTAGAACAAACCAAAAAATATGCTGTTTACTGTGATGTTTTTGGGCAGCAAATATGCTCACCTGTAAAAGACACCATGGTTCGAGATTCGTAATATCCAAACCTTCTTACCTGCTGGTGCTTGCACACAAAAAAAATTTTTAGTCTATACTATGAGGTAGGTTTGGCTGTCACGGGCTATCCCTATATTATTTTCCTGTACTATTTTAAAGGAAAGGTAGAAAACAAATGCTTTACAATCTATCTATCTATATAAATATATTTAAAAATGAATCCCTATTTCCCTTGGTCATGGCATCATGCGTGAACGGCTAGATCAATTATTTAGGTAATTCTTTTTTTGTTGTGTTTGTTATTGTCAGGAGAAGGTTCTTATGAAAGAAAAACTAAAAAAATTGCGCGGTGATTTAGAAAGTTTAAGAATACTTATCACCATATTAAATTTAAACCACTAAACCAATTTCGAAGAAAATTGCTATGTAGATAGATTTGGTTTCGGGACATGGCAACTTTTTATCCTGAATATTCTGATTCCCGAGTTACATTAATTAAACACATAGCAATTTTCGCGCGGGCAAAGCCGAAGAGCGCAGCTAGTTGTACAATATAAATTACAATTGTGGCTGTAGTAAAACAGATACTTATGATAATATTTTAGTTAGCACTTAGGTATTATTTGCATTAACCACTACTAAATTAATAAACATCCAAAAATTAATAGGCGTTATTTTAATTGTTTTCAGAGCATTGCAAAGCGTAAAACTTGGAGCAAATTTGGTGACTCTGTCAATGATAAACCAGGTCCGAATCCTGCTACTACTAATGTGGCTGAAGATGTCTTCATGCAGTTCATTACCAGCAAAGAAGAAAGCCAGCGTCCTGATGATGAATGTGTGGATGGTCTTAAGGTATTTCTTGTTTTGCATTATTTATGGAGTGTGCGATACTTCTTTGTTACCATTCTCTTTCTCTCTGCTGGCTGCATAAGCACTACACTAAAACAACTGTTGTTTTGCAATAGTTGTTTTAGTAATGATTGTATACAACCTATTTCTATAGTCACCTTCAAGTATCAGATCTTGCAAGTGCTCTAAAGGAATTTCTATAATTAGGTGCTTGTATAACAACAAGGTTGCTGTGCTAATCTAATTATTCATCTTATCTTTTCTTTCTTATTAAATAAATGTCCTAAGTAAACAATTTTGTCCTAAACATGA
Source organism: Parascotia fuliginaria (assembly GCA_963082885.1). Taxonomy (NCBI): domain Eukaryota; kingdom Metazoa; phylum Arthropoda; class Insecta; order Lepidoptera; family Erebidae; genus Parascotia; species Parascotia fuliginaria. The sequence continues at coordinate 11,471,525 of OY720176.1, read as the reverse complement.
ATATTTGATTAAGACTGTATTTTACAGCCACAAAGCAGCAGTGTGATTGTGAAATGCCGAACATGTCATGGAGAGCACTGGACCACAAGCTGTCCCTTCAAGCACACTCAGCTTGCTCAGACTAAAGCTAGCGAGGCAGCCAAGGCTGCAGGTAAGTTTTAATTTTCTCAATATTCTAATTCAGATTAAGCTATAAAAGAATTATTAATTTCAACTGCATGTAATATGCAGCAGTGGACATCATTCTGCTGATATGATGATGATGTAATATGCAGTGTGCTTGGTGGTTTTACATTAAACTGTGTCCATAATAATGCAGGACATTATCAGTTAGAATGGGAATGATAGCTCACAGTAGAATTAACACTTTCTATAATATACACATTTTCCCACAGCAGTAGTCTGTGGATCAAATATATGCAACATATGTAACAGTAAGTTTAAGAAACTATGACTAACCATTAGAAATTGAATTCTATATGTACTGACCTATGATAAAGGCTAACATTCTGCGCAAACTTGGGCTAGACACAGTCAAAGTCACACACAGGTCCAATCTTTATCTATCTACTAATATATAAAGTGAAAGAGTTTGTTTGAATACACAAATCTCTGAACCTACACTACACTGCTGCATATTACATGCATTTGAATAAAAATTTTGCATATGATAGCCCAGTTCTTGAGGAAGATTATAGGCTAAGTATACTACTGAAGACTGGAGCAAAGCAGTTACCAAAGACGCAGGTGAAACCGTGCTGCAGCAAGCTAGTACTTTATTATATAAGATGAAAGAGTTTGTTTGTTAGCCCAGTTCTGAGAAAGGTTATGGATTATGTAACATCACGCTACTGGCGATGGGAGCAGAGCAGTAACTAAAGATGTAACTTAACGCGACATCACACTGTGGGAAGTAAGTAATAAAGATTCCACTCAACTTGTTTCTTTGCAGAAGCAAAATCCACCACTACTAATAAATATGTGGCGCCGTTCATGCGCGAGGGTGGTGCTGGCCGCGGCACTGGCCGTGAGCCCCCAGGTGCCCGCCGTGATGACGTAGCTGCCATTCGTATTTCCAACCTCAGCAACTTTGCCGTTGAGGCTGATCTTGACGACCTAGTGAAAGGGTTTGGGCCAGTACAGAAGTTATACCTTGCTAAGGAGAAGGTACAAATCCATTCAGTCTTACATTAATTTATATTTTGATATAATTGAACCAAATATGCTACTCATAGTTCATGCATATTTACTTCAATTATTCATAGTTCATGTGTCAAAATCCTAGTGCTTACAAGTAGTATAGTGAACCTTGACAAAAATAAAATTAGTTTGTTTTTTCTCTCATTTTCTTGTACAATGAACACTATTATATAAAATTTCTTTTTGCATCTGCGCAATTTTTTTTATTAGCATTCAATCACATAAATTTGTGCTTGATCACTGTCAAAATAAAATTGTTTGCATAAAGTGTTTAGTATCTACAGAAACCAAACGTAAACATAAATATATGCAACAAGGCCGCGTCGTAAAACTGATTTATATTCGAGGTGATATTGTAACATGTTGCTGACTGCTGCCTAGTTTTTTTTGTTCACTTTACCATAAATATCTCTTTTGTCAACAGTTAGCTAAAATAGATGCATGTGTATGCTTTGTTTCTATGTCCCTAGTATTGTGTCAGTTTTCTTAATTGGTACAAACATGATAGTGTAGAATATTTTAGATCCTGTTTAAGTGTCCATTGTGTGTACTAACACATAACTTTATTTCATGTGCTATTTTTGTTTCAGAGTACTGGTCACTGCAAAGGTTTTGCCTACGTACATTTCAAGTTCCGTGCTGACGCTGCTAAAGCTATTCAGACTTTGAATGGACATGGTTATGATCATTTGATTCTAAATGTAGAATGGTCTAAGCCTCCTCAGAACAATTGAACATCTGTAACATTTCCATATTGTATACAAATTTTGAATAAAGCCTGTTATTAAAATATATACTAGATGTTTTATTATTAGGCAGCACTTTAATTGCTAATAGTGATTGACAAATCATGAAATCAGTACAGGATGGCATGTTGGCTATCACCTGTCATGAACCTTGAAAGCACCAGGTTCTTATTTAGTTTGCACCTGTGCAACCCCCTGCAATTGCCATTAATATAAAGGTAAAATAAAATACTTGCAGTCAAGACATACATAATATAATTATATTTTTCATTAGGTAATAATTCAGTTATTATTACATAGGTAGGTACTTATATACATCAATGCTTACAAGCAACAACACTCACTTCTACTTTTATGTTTGCCATAGCTTCCAATTTAAACATTGGAAATATTAGAGCATTCTCTTTATTTATTAATGAATTAAATATTATACATCAGTGCTTACTATTAGCGACAATCATGTTCACTCACTAGGTACTTCTACTTTTGTGCCATTTGCTGAAGTTACTTAAAATTTGCAGGTCAGACACATAATATTGGCAGTGCACAATTTTAGATGTTAAACTTTTCTTAATCGAGAGAACGAAAAGAAAAAAACAGTTGCATCACAACCAATTTTGTTATACAGAAAATCATTGCTTTCCTTGACAAAATTTTTATGTGAGAATGACTGATTTTAATATTTATCAATAGGTACTTACAGTGTGAAAATTGAGGCTTATGAGTTTATATTACTTTCATGTGTCAGTATATACCGACTGACAATGCCTTATTAATCTCTTATATAATCCATATGAGTAAAAAACAATATGATTTTAACTTTTATTCAAAGCATCTGTGTAAGACTAAATAAACATCAACATGCTAAAAGGTGCATACATTATAATTTAAGTAACCTCTATTAAAAAAGTACATTTACCCAAAAATAAACTTGTTAGAATTCAAATTTTACAAGCATCAAAGCAAATATGCATGACATAAGTTTAATAGTAATAACATAACTTAAATATCAATATCATATTTTTCATCATCACTATTGGGAGTGTATGTCTCATCAGGCAGTTGCACTTCACCACAAAACATCAGTTCTACATAATGAAAATAATCTAATGCAATATTAGTAAGCATGGCCCCAGTAGTAACACCTAATACTGTGCCTATGACAGGTCGTTGTCCAACAGAACTTCTTAATATTGCCCACAAGAAAATAGATCCCAAGGGCCATAAACAGCCACCTAAAAATGCCCAAGAAAATCTTCTAGCCGGTGCAGCTGCCGCCATATGTGGTCTGGCCCAAAGCCATAACCCTGCACCACCTCCAGCAGTGAGAAATAAAATATCTGTTAAATCTCTTTGAGGAAACAGCCTGTTAACAAAATGATTTTAAATTGTAAATACCTATTTTAAATACATTATTATCTTAACAATGATTATAATTAATAAATATTTATTTTTAGATTGCTTACCTGACCATTAAATGTGGGTTCATTACACTTATTGACAAAGTTGTGTAACTAACCAACCCTTGCAGTGGTAAGTAATAATACAACACATTATCTTTAGTTATAGGCGGTAGTCTCAAATTCACCACAGATTTATTTATAATATCCACTGATTTCGGTACGGTACCCGGCAAGTTAGTGATTTGCCGCCTGATGTTGTTAATGATCTTTTCTAGAATATCCATTTTCATCTGGTTAAAATATTTTTATTTAAGAAAATGACCCTATAATCTAGGGCATCCGTAATATTGTTACGTCGTACTACATTATTTGGCAACTGCCAATGATAGAGACTATAATTATCTACTATTGAAATTTAACTAATTTATTTATGTTCTGAATTGCACAAAGTCATTTCAAAATTGCAAAATGTCCCAGACGTCAAAGTTGTATACAACAGCAACAGATAAAAAGAGTGTTACAGAATAAATAACTACACAGATTATAAATTTACTGGTAATAAATCAGTCGTTTTTGGCGGTACCTTAATATGGGGTGATTAAACAACATCTTTCGTTATTCCAAGAGCCACATTATTTTTATTTCTTGGTTTTTAATTGAACTAATGCTTTAAATGAGTAAGTCATAAGTTCTTCTTTTTTTGGTAGGTAGATACCTCAGAAAGAGATAAATAGAAACTATATATTATTATAATGAAACAAATATGTCATGTAGCAAGTTACACTAACTCAGGGATGAAAAATAACACTTTGGTTGACTTTGGACAACTATATTAAAGAAATAGTTGTAGTGTTTTTATTTAATTAATGAAGGTGATTTTTCCATGATATATAGATAGCCTATGTTGTTCTCCAAGATCTTTAATAATAATCTTTTATTTCATAAAACAACAGAGAAAAAGTAAAGAAGTTACATTAATATAATTTTGCAGATGGTGGGAGTATGTGACAGAAAGGGTGTGTATATGTGTGAGGGTGTGTAGTGTGTGTGTGTAGTATGTGTGTGTGTAAGTGTGCTGTACAAGTGTGTCTATGTCGAGCGAATATTGGTACTCGACAGCTTGGGTGTCCTTTAGGCGCAAAATGTCCAAGTTGCAAAATGTCCAGTGGTTGCAAAATTTCCAGTTCTTTTTATTACTATTTTGCGACCTGGACATTCTACAACCTGGACATTTTGCAACTACTGGACATTTTGCAAGTTGGACATTCTGCACCTAAAGGTTTGGGTGTAAGTTAGTAAGATGCGTAGGATGTGTGGTACAATGCATTGGGTGTTTAGGCATCTCGCACCGCTCGCGACTCGCACCGCGGTGCGACTTGCCTAATAGCTCCTTTTGAATGGGTCACATCGCATCATATTGTTAGAGCGGTGCGAGTGGCCTAAGGTACTATTTGAATGGGTCATGTCGCACCACTGTTTGAAACAATGGGTTTGGTTTCATATCAACACTTTAGGGGATTATAAAAACAAACACAAATCTTTAATGCTGCAAAAACCCGTCGATAAGCTCTGTGTTAAGGCTGAAGGTGCTCTCTCAATGTATGTTGCAGAACACACAGCTATACAAGCAATTGATCACCTTACCGAATTGTGTAAGAATACATTTTCGGATTCTAAGGCTACTACAGAAATGAAATTGCACCGAACGAAATGTACAGCAATAATTCAGGAAGTATTAGCACCTCATAAGCAAGTTAAAAGCAAGTTTCGAAATGCATTGCATTGCATTGTATGGGCCTTGATGCCTGAAATAAATGAATTATTATTATTATTATTTAAAAACTATTAACGCCATCCTATCAAGAACAGGATTAACCGCGGTTAACAGCAACTGTTATAATTATCAACTACCAGCTGATATTTTAAGTAAGATAGGATCATCCGAAAAATATAAAGTAAATACTACTGAATCTAACCAGCCTGGACCCTCGAGTTCAACCATGATGGAAGAATTTTAATTTCTTTAATTACTTGTTTTTTACTTAAAGTTGACTTTAAGTACTATACCCAAACTAGGTATAGAATAATATTATTATGTTTTCTCTTTTAATTTTTATTATTGTAATAAAAAGTTGTTTTTCACTACAATCGCTTCGTATTTTATTTTATTTTTGTCGTGCGTATGACGCTATTTCCACGATCAATGTGATTACACAATCTACCATACTAAACACATAGAGCAAAACAACGGAGCCGTAAACGAGATGCGTTTATACACGTCTCGCTTCCAAAACTTTATTTTTGATTTTTTTTTTTGGAATTTGTCTATTTTAGAATAGACGTTGTAGGAAGTTTTCATTTTATGGCAGTTGTCATTTTAGGAAGTTGTTGTTCTCAGCCTGAGGGCATTTTAGGCGCGGGGGTAGCCGTGGGGCGCAGGTAGTTAAAAAAGAAACTACAAAATACTCAACATCAATTTTCATTTTTATTTTAAGTGCTTTCATGGGAATTTTTGCTGCTATTACTTTTTCTATTAAATTTTTTCCTAGCGGACTAGATGATTCTATATCCAAAGATTTTATATCCGTTACTATATGTAAGCCTTTCCGCCATTTTTCTAAGCCATTCCAAGCAATCATGACTCCATTATCTGTACACAGCTTTGGCATTGGTCTATAAATTTGATACAAAGCTTCATTGCATAACATTTGTAAGGCATTAAATATATAATTGTTACAAGCTACTCCTCCTGACACAACTAACTGTTGATTATCCTTTGGTATGAGACCATTGTCTTCACAAAATTTCATAGCTCTCTGGGTTCTATGTACCAGATGCCTTGCAGTTGTCATTAACATTGCTGCACACAAATTATTTAATTCTGGTATTAGAGCATTGGCTATAATTTGATGTTCCACTTCTTTTTTATGTAAATGATAAAGTACTGAAGTTTTTAAGCCATTGAAGCTAAAATTACAGTCTTTGTATTCTACTATTGGTAGGGTTAGTTGAAATTGGTTAGGGTTGGTTGCTTTTGATGCAGCTGTTTCTATTGCTTGTCCTCCACACATGTTAGAATATTCAGGCACATTTCTCAGCTTCATTCTTCGAGCTACCTTGTCAAATATTTCCCCAGGAGCACAGTCCATACTCTCACCAAGCAGTAGGAATTTGTCAATGTCTTGAACAACTGCCAATAAACAGTGACCTCCAGATATTAATAAAACTAAATATGGAAAAGATATTTTATGATGCATTCTTGGAATTAGGGCGTGTGCTTGCATATGATGGATGGGGATTATTGGTTTTCTGTACTGGCGTGCTAAATGCTTTGCATACTTCATGCCCACAGCTAGACTAAGTGGCAGCCCAGGTTTTAATGTGACAGCTATTGCTGAAACATCTTCCATAGTTAATTGTGCTTCATCTAAGGTTTTATCTACAGCTGGTTTGATGTAAGTTTTATGAAGATCCTGTGCTATGTCTGGTATAATGCCGCCATATCGAAGATGTGTTAAATTCTGATTATATATTGTTTCTGATAATAGTTTGCCATTTCCTTTAATGATAGCGCATGCTGTGTCATCGCAAGAAGTTTCTATTCCAAGCAAATTAATATTTGAGCAGTCCTCATTGCTGTAACATCTTGAATTTAAATTTTGTGAAAACAACAGATTTTTAACATTAATAATTTGTGTAAACTTACATTGCCTTAGAAGCATAGTTAAAATTCTATATTTCAAATGCTGCTGATACAAATGAGCTACTCTTTGATTTATTAATGAAATTCGTACGTAATTATACTGATACCATTCATAATGTACCTTTAAAAGTGTAATCTGCTATACTTTCCAGATATTAATTATGTTGTATCCAGTATTAATTAACTTTTTGAAAGAACTCCTTTTTGTCTAAGTATCTTTTTAGCCACAATAAGTTACTTTTGTAAGGTAAAAAATTGAATAATCTCAATCACAATCACAACACACACGAAACGAACCCACAGAAGTAGTCAGAGCAGTATGTAAAATGTACTCTGTGGTCAGAGCACAGACTAAAGTAGAGAGTCAGAGAACAAGTTCACAGATTATTATGTAGAGTGAACAAGTACACGACGAACCGTACTGGTATTGAATAATAATCGTAAATATTATATAATAGACGAAATGACATATCTAGGGATGGGGTGTTTTCTCTTTTTGGTTTATAATTACTAGTCGATGACGTTGGTTACATTTCAAATAATATTTATAATTGTAGTTGGTCTGGTAAGAGGAGAGGGAAAACATCTGCCGAATCATGGCTGTTCACATCACAAAACGTACAAATGGTTCGATAACCTACTTTAAACAATCGTACGTTCAAACAATTGTAATAAATAAAAAAGCACCTATATGCTTATTTATTTATTAAGATTGTTTAAAAGTACGATTGGTAAAAGCACTTCTAGTCGTATAATATTTTGTCAGAATGAGCTAGTGTCAAAAAGTTTAACTTGCTAAAGTGCAAATGATCTATCAAACAAGTGTCAAAATGTGTAAAGTTCATCACGACATCATTGCTAAGACGAATGAGTCAAAATGCACAGCTTGAATAAATGTAATAATGACTAATACCTACTCTTCAGTGGCGTGCACAGAGATTTTTGACAGGGTAGGCATTATAGATTTTTGACAAGGTAGGCATTTTTTAAATACGTTGCTAAAATTGTGATTTCAGGCAATTATTAAGGTAGGCAGTGCCTTTCTGCCTATATAAAGTGCATGACACTGCTATTTTTCACCATACTTATAGCATTATCAGCATTATATTAGCCTGTAGCCGTCCACTGCTGAACATAGGTTTGCCCAATCTATTTCCAGCGCGACCAGTCCAATGCTACCCGCATCCAGTAAGCCCCGGAAATCCTAGTCGGGTGCGGCCGTCCCCACATCGCGCTTGCCAGTACATGGGGTTACTCCAGGATCTTGCGGAGCCATCGCCCATCGGCTAACTTTCTTGTTTTATAATTAGTCTGTGCATCATAACGTGTCATGTCAGAGGTAAGCCGTAAGCCGAAATTCTATTTTCAATCGAAAAACTATGTTGACCATAAATTCTAGTATTGTGTAGATGGTTGAGTATATTATTTTTATTTTCTCTTATTTTGATGAAACTAATATTATTACTGTAAAGTTTCATTTCAACCCGTTCAGTTTGTACTTGTTCAGTTTTTGTGTGAAAGAGTAACAAACATACTATATCACTACAATTACACAACGCTATCTAGACACAAACAAGCATAATAACATTATTAAAGCTTGTGATATGGGTGTGGATATAAAATACATACCTAATTATTATCTACAGAAACACCCACACCAATGCAAACTATAGCGCAAACCATTTTAAATTTGTCTCACTTAGTAAAATTCTTATTGTCACCCTGTTAGAAAGGGTACACGGCCTCTGTACTACATGTCTCGCTCGGCTCGTTTTTTAGCTGCAAGTAGTCAGTTCTGTATAATAAATTACGTCCATTCGGTCCATTGTAAAATGTTTAGGTACTTACATTCTGACTCAATTTCGCACGCTTATTATTAGAGAGACCTAAGTCAAAAAATGGGTAAATTGCTCAGAACAAGGACTAAAGCAGTAAATTGAGTTAAATACACTAGTATACCTATTTCAACGCCCTCTATGAAATCACGTTAAAAAACTCATAAGAAAGTTGTGCCTTACCGCTCGGACATTTCCACTTGTTGGATCCGGATTCATCTTTTGGCATAACACAGAGTGACGTAACGTAATCATTAAGCGTAAAAGTGCTATATCTTTGTGCTATAATGTACACATCGGTTCATTTAATCTAAATGTAACCTATTAGTTATTAAGTCTGCCTATTACAAAAATTGGAGGTTGAATTTTTATTTACGTTTCGACCTAATGCCACAGAGTAGCCGTACAGAGGCAAAGCTTCCTAAGAAAGTGCAAAATTGTTACTATTCTGGTAGGATTGTCACAATAGGCTAAGACAAACAAAACATTTGTTAAATAGTTTATACGGAGTTATTCCGGTCCGATCCCCCAGATCTCATCCCCTAGGGTTATAATTATTTTTTAATTCCGTTCTGATTCTCTGCAAATTTAGTAATACCGGCCTGCTGCCCTCAGAGGTTTTGATAGGTAAGTAAAGTAAGTTTATAAATTATTTATTTTTATTAAATTATTCAGTTTATAATTTATTTATTTTTAGTTTTTTATAAGTAGTTTTATGTTTTTAAGTTTAAGTTTAGTAAGTTTTCAAGAGAAAAGCAGTTTATGTAACAATGCAATAAAAACATAAAAATAATAAACACACTTGTATAGTCTCTGCTTACCCCATTAATGGAAGGCAGGCGTGAAGTTATTGTACGTATTTTCTCGAAAATCTGTCAAAGATAACTAGGGGATACGACTGGAATAAAATATTTAAATATATTTAGGTTTTGTTTCTGATCTCCTACGCGATCAGAACTGAATAGAAAATAACAAAAAGTAAAGCAATCCCCAGTGTAAGAGATTCAGGGGATCAGACCGGAATAACTCTATATATGTACCTACTGATTTTGATATCTCATTAAAACGAAAAGGATTAACATAGTGAATAGGAAAACATCTATCGTTTTGCCTTTATAAGTAGCTAAATTCGATATATTTTAGTGTTTTATGCTGATAATATTATAAAAGATTTGTTGCCAATGTGATTTTTCATTCGTGATTGTTGAACATTTTCATTCGTGTATATTTCAATTAAGTAGGTACAAATCTAAACCTACCTACAAACTTCGAAAGAATTTGATGAACCTGTTAAATATGAAGGTAAGTTCACAGAGGTAAACTTATAACGCGTTAAAATAAACAATCATTCTTATTTAATATCATTAACATTATTTAATTTTAATCAAACTTTTCATGAATATAAATATTAAAAAATTTGTTATAGTTTCAACGATTAAAATTAACCGATAAAATAATTAACAATTAACTTTAACGTGCGTCGCAATGACCCTGAGTTTGTCAACTGGCTGTGCCGGCGTCAACCGGTTTCTTCCAGTCACGTCGTGTACGCGACAAGCGGCCAGTGGACACGGACACATGCCCCGCGTGCTTGTAGTACTGCCACCGATTTGCGCGTTTGTAGGAAGCTTTCTCTCTGTACGTATCTACTTTGTGCTAATGCGTAATGAGCCTATTTAATAATAATTTGTTTCTCCGTTAAATTTAGTTTTGTCTAGTTAAAAATAACTGTTGAAGAAATTTAAAAAAACGCTTCCGTTATTAAAGTCTATTTTTAACTGACTTCAAAAAAAGAAGGAGGTTTCTCAATTCGACCGTATATTTTTTTTTATGTTTTCGCGGATACTTTGTCGTTTACGAACCGATTTCGATGATTATTTTTTTTGTTGGAAAGGAGATATTCCAAGTTGGTACCATGATAAGGAAACCAGGATCTGATGATGGCATCCTAGAGAAATCGAAAGGAACTTTCGAAAATCGTATGGCGACTAGTGCATTTGTTACTGTTTTCATTAAGTATTTTAAGACACTACTATTTAGTGAAGGTTTGGAGTCGATCTGATGATGGAGTTGAAAGACAGTCCAGAGAACTCGACAACGATTTACAGAATTACTTGGTGTTTGGACTTAATTCATTGAACCCATATGAGTTAAGTGCCATTTCAGGTGACCATAGACAGTCGAGGAAATTCCTCAACAGTAGTCATGTCGAGCTTACTTCATACGGTTCAATATGCTAAAATGTTTAGTTCGTACAAAAGTAATACCTTAGTAAGATTTAGGTATCACTAAAAATTGTAAAATAAAATATTTTTTAACAAAAAGAAAACCGACCGGCATCAACTTCAAATATAAAATCATTTTTTAATCATTTCTGATTAACTAAATCAAAATACGAATTACTTTGTGTAAAGTAAATTTATTTTTTACTTTTTAGTTTCCTTCCTGATTGAAGTCGGTTTTCTTTTTGTTAAAAATTATTTTATGTCAAAATTTTGTATTAAATTGCAATTTGCCAACAAAATGTTTATTTTTGAGTTAGGTTACTATAATATTAAGCGTGCAATTTATACGTTTAGTCGTGTAAAAAACCATGACCTGGAAGGGAATTATAACAGCATATTTGACTGCATGTAAAATCCTACATGGAGTTAGTGATGCACCTGATTTACGTGCCGAGTTGTGTCAATTTTTTGTGCCTGATAATTACCACAGAGTCAGGCAGCATCCTTTGTTTGCATGTCCAGTACCGCGTATGTTAAAGGAGCTCAACGCTCTGTTGGCGCCAAGTCATGGGCTGCATCTGTTTGCTGATGAATGGAAGTTGATCTTGTCTGAATGTATGAGGTATTGTGAGACGTCAGAGTAAAAGTTGTTATTTTATATATTTTAAGTTTTTTACTGTGTAATCAGTGTAATGACTGTAATTTTGTCGTTCTGATTATAAATAAATAAATAAATAATAATAACAATAAATAAATAATTGTATATCATCAATTATATTAAAGGTAGTGGGTAACCGAATAACCGATAGATGATAGTGACTCAGATCTCTAAAATCAGTTATAGTACCTACCTCTAATATACAGTAGCAAAATTGATGTTTTATTTTTCCGTCTGTTTTTCACTAACTCCTTCGTACCTAGGTATACCATGCAACGGATTTTGGTGCAATTTTCACTATCATTTAGAGCCTTTCTTTTAGAATTTTGCTATTTAAATTTTTTTATGAACTTCAGTATCTTTTCTTGGCGATAGTTAACATAGAACCCTTTCGGTTTCGACTGAGTAGGAGAAATGATAAATTGCGAGGCCCCAAAAGATTGCCGTAGCACTCATTGCAATCAGCTTGACTATACACATTAACAACACACATAATGACTACACTTGATACAAAATAAGTGTAAAAAGTATAAATCTGTTAATATTATCCTATTAAAAATATAAATGCGAAAGTTTGTGTGTATAAAAGTGTTATCAATATGCGCCTTAAGCGGTTGAACCAGTTTCGATGAAAATTGGTATGTAGATAGATTTAGTTCTGAAGATGGACATAGGCTACTTTTTATCCTGAAAATCGGTCTGGTTCCCGAGGGCGACAAAACACATTTTAAACAAGGGCGAGGCCGTGGGGTGCAGCTAATATATAAATAAATATATTACAATGTTACGGATAAGGAGAGGAAATATTTTTATATCAGCACTATTAAACAATAGGTATTAGATCGTTCGTTTGAGCCCTGAGGTTACTTATAAAAATATTGTGTAAAAATAAATTAATAATAAAATAATACATCTTTCATAAAAACTGCTTTTAGTTCATTTGCTTGTTTGGTACTTACCTGTATGTATAAAATAAATAAACAGGTATTTTGTACAACTATTGGCTCTAATTAAATATAATTATTTTATGTTATATTTTTATTATTTTTGCGTAATTAAAATACTTTATATCAATGCAACGCATGCGCATGACCGCTCCCTTCGGACACGAGCACAGACTGAACGGTCTAACCAAACCAAACGGCAATTTTAAGGGTCTAACTGACTCTAACTCATAATATACTACACGTTACTCAGACCATAAGACAGTACGATCTTACTGTCTGAATTCAGATTAAGATAGTCATATTTCGTGGTTTTCAATTTTTATCATTTAATTGGAGCTATTTTAAAAAAATATGTTCTGTACAAATGCTAGAATTAGGTAAAAGCTGTTTAAATGTAAGTAACCATAATGCTTACAGTTATTTTACTATGAAAATAACGCAACTTAAGTTTCAAATGTATTATTTGCTTAAAAATAGAACTGTAAACGCAATAATTTCTTATTCTTTTTACAGCTTTCACCTAATGCTAGACATTTGTACAGAACATATTTATATTAAAGGTCTGATTTAATGATAAAAATTGAAAACCACGAAATATAACACTAAATTGCGACGTAAACGCTGTTCATATTTTTGATTCGGTGGGTATTCGAGCTTGCCCCGAGCGCATACTCCTCTGTGCCTATTGCTAATTTAAGTAAACCTCACATATAGCTATTTACATGTGTTTATACCAGGTAGGCAATATGAATAACTGTTGTTTCTTTCTACATCTTTTGTTTATGTTATGTGCATAAATTTGTGGCGATCGTATCTTTTTGTAATTCGATGATTTTGTTCAGTGACGTCTTGTGATCTGGTTGCGTCGTTGCATTATATTTTATTCTCCTATCATGTTACTAGTCTATATTAAAAAGAAGCTTGCAAGATATGGCAGTTGTGTTGCATCAACGTCTCATTTAATGACATCTTGTTGTAAAAATGTTGGTGAACAAAGTAAGAAGCATATTAAAACTAATCTAATGAATTTTGATCAAATTCCGGGTCCCGTGAGTTACCCAATCATGGGCACACTTCATAAATATCTACCATATGTTGGTGAGTTTCACAGTTATTTTGTTATCCTTATTATTTAAGTATTTAGTTATTTTATACGCACTTAAACTCGCTGTGTTTAGAACAATGAGATAAGTTATTTCATACCTTAAGCACGATTTTACGAATTTTAAACCTCACTTCGATCTCACAACAGATTCCTTCAGAAAATAAAACAATACCTAATCGTATTGCATCATTCAGATTTACGAAGGCGCCTAAATTCTGAAAATGTCTCAAAAATTTGTTAAACCTAATAAAACATAGCCTACTAGCCGCGTCCAACAGCTTCGCCCGCTCGAAAAATGGTTATGTTTAATTAATATAGCTCGGGAACCAGATCGATTTTTAGCACCGAATCTACATACTAACTTTCATCTAAATTTGTTTCGCATACATGATATTAATTGGATGTTATTTTTTTAAAATTCTAAATGTGAAAGAATTTTTCAAATCGGTAACGTAGCATTTTAGTTAAAAAAAAAATTAAAATAGATTTGAATTTTTGTATGTTTGTTACATACAAAAAATCAAATCTTTTCTCTTTGTAATATTAGTTTAGACAACATTTTAATTCTATAGGTAAGTTCTTGGTGTACTATCTGTGCTACGTGTGGTGTTCAGTACTTAACACTTTCCTTTTCACTGGCTTGACACTACATGATATAGCTAGCTATGTATAAGAAATTGGTGCATGCTACTCGGTCAACGATCAGAGAGCGAATGTCTGTTTTATGCACGCACCGGAAGGAGAGTGAATATCCCCTCTTCGCCCACATACACGACACTTGATACATGGCGTTTTAAGAGATCCAAATTGCTGTCCTGTAATACTCGTAATAATAATAAAACAACAACTGCATATACATTTTAGCCATAATTTTTATTAAGCTTAATGAGAAGAGGCCGTTACATTGCAGTGGGATAATAAAGGGGGCTGGTATTCTTTTTATTATTACACATATAATTTTTACTATAGGTAGCTGTTATTTAAATCACTATTGTTCACGATTGTCTGGGTCGTGCTGTAGTCTGACTCACTATCATTAATATCATTGCATCTCCTAGACACAGAGGTGCCCAATCTTTTTCAGCCCATTGCCCACTTATAAGTTTAAAATTTTATCACGACGTCCTATCCTAGCTAGCGATTTGAAATAAATACTTACTATAGAAAGAAAATATAGGTTTGCAAGTGCGTAGGTACTTATCAGCGAGTGAGCGACGACGACGTGACGTGAGTACCTACCTAGGCTGCGAGCGCTCAAATTATTGTTGATTTATTGGAACCCAATAATACTTAAGGTATCAGATAAAGCTAGAGGGTCGACACGGCGGCGGCGCACCAGAGCGTCGCGGCGCACAGTTTGCGAACCCCTGTCCTCTAGACTATTATTTCTAATAAAATAACCTGAGCTTTTATTATACTTAGGTGATTACGACGTCGAAGCTTTGGACAAGAACTCTTGGCTGAACTATCGTCGGTACGGTACCCTGGTCCGCGAGTCACCGGGCGTGAGGCTACTGCATGTGTTCGATCCTGAAGATATAGAGACTGTGTTCCGACAGGATGACCGCTACCCAGCGAGACGAAGTCATGTAGCTATGTTCCACTACCGTTTGAGCAAGCCCCACGTTTATAATACTGGCGGATTGCTATCCACGTAATGTGTCATTTCATTAAAATTATACCATTTACCTGTGTTTGTTTGCCAACAAGGTTGTTAAAAAAAAGTTGCTATTACTAGCTCGGGTTGCAGCAATGAATGTTCTATATATTTGGTATAAATAGAATAAAATACCCACTTCTAGTACTTGGAACCTGTAAAACAATTTTACGGTTAATACCTATCATGACTGTGAGATGTTCTTTTGTTTTGTTCATTTGTTGATTAAACAAATATATTATATTATAGAAATGGCCCAGAATGGTGGCGACTGAGAAGTACGTTTCAAAAGAATTTCACGAGTCCTCAAAGCGTAAAAGGTCATATAGATAGTACTGATGACATTGTAATAGAATTCATACGATGGATAAAGGAGAAGAAAGTAACACATGAAGAAGACTTTTTGCCATATTTGAATCGACTTAATTTGGAAGGTAAATGCTTCATTTTAATTGTTATAATTTAAAAAACAAAGCAATACTATCATATAGGTAGTTAACTATAAACTGAAGAACTTATTGCACAATTGTAAAATTACGCATACGAATTTCATAAAAAGTGAACAGCGCTCCTAGTGTTTAACCAGAGAATAACCTTTACTTTTGCAATTTGCTTGTCAGCAGAGGGATATTCGGCGCTTTTGTACTGTTACTAGTTTCCCGCAGCGCGGTTTCACCCGCGTTAAGTTACATCAGTTACATCTTTGGTTACTGCTCTGCTTCCGTCGTCGTAATGTTACATAGCCTATATTCCTCAAAGTCAAACGCAAATAGAATTATTCAAATTAAGAGGGTTTACGCCTCATAAGTGGCAACGTCGAAATTTAGTGTCCTATTTCGTGGTTTACAATATTTTGTCTTGTCTGCGTCTTCTTTATGTGCTTCAATGACTTCAAACTCATTTAACATCATCTTAGGACTTTTTAGTTGTTGGGCTTGGCAGATAAAAATAGTGTTTAATATTAATAAATATTTAATGGTTTCTTTTGTAGTTATCGGCGCTGTGGCATTCAACATGCGTTTCCAAAGCTTTTCTCCTTTAGAACAAGACCCTAACTCACGAAGTAGTAGAACCATTGATGCAGCTTTCGGCTCAAATTGTGGCATTATGAAATTAGATAAAGGTTTCTTATGGAAAATATTCAAAACACCTCTGTACAAAAGACTTGCTGATTCTCAGGAATATTTAGAAAAGTACGTACGTACCTATTAATTTTAAGAATTTAGACAAAATGATGGAATTTAATTAATTATTGTAATCTTCATTTGATACGTAGCAAATTGTGTTCCTTGGCTTTGGTAGAGTTTATTTATCAATAAACTTTATACGGTAGTAGATCCACGCTGGTTTCAGCATGAATGGGCCGCATCGACTGGAGAAGCACTAGCCTCTCATAGAAGTTAGACGTAAGAATAATAGTTTTCATGTTAATGTGTTTCGCTCGGTGAGTGAGAGCGCCGGAAGCCCAAATACCTACTCGGTCTTCTTCCTTTTCTCTTTTTTTTCCTCATTCCTTTCTCCGTTGTTGGCAACGGCTTGGTTGTGTTCTAAGCATCATTATTTCTGCAATGCTTGGAAAACACAGCCATCTCTATAGGTTACGGTTACCACTTACCATCAGGTGGACCGTATGTTTGTAAATAGATATAAATAGTATATCTGCTTAATGTAAATTTAATGATAAATATTCCTTTAATGTTATTATATTAAAATTCTCATTAATGTGAATGTTCTTTGATGATCATTTACATTAGCATCATTACTATTTTAGATTATCTTTGGATATACTTTTAAATAAAGCACAGTTCTTTGAAGCAGACGAAACTGATGATAAATCATTGCTGGCATCTTTTTTAAAGCAACCTAATTTGGATTTTAAGGACATAATCGGTATTATGGTGGATATTCTTATGGCTGCTATAGACACTGTAAGTAACAAATATATTGTTAACTAGTTAACTTTTGGGAGTCGTGTAAAATGTATTTTGTAAGAGAGACTTGTTACATCAGAATTTATCTTACTTGCCAAGCTAGCCTTTAGAATTTGATTATTACCATAGTCTGTAGAAATCAGTTTGCGATTTTGTACTTATAACCATGTATAAGAGACGTAGTCTTTAACCACTAGACCATCACAGCTTTTTCTATTGTGATAACAAGTAAAAGTTTAAATAATAAATGCATAAAATATTAATTTGCAAAAAACAAAACCGCCGCATTTTCTTGTTTTAGACATCATTTACGACCAGCTTTGCGTTGTACCACATTAGTCGCAATCCTGAAGTTCAAGAGAAAATGTTAACTGAGATCATTGGTCTTCTGCCAACAATAGATACTCAAATAACGCCAGAGGTCTTATCCAAAGCTGTGTTTGTAAGAAGTTGTATTAAAGAAAGTTTGAGACTTAATCCTGTGGCCATTGGAGTCGGCCGCCTGTCGCAAAAAGACTTTGTTTTGAAAGGATATCTAATACCAAAGGGTGTAAGTATATTATGAAAATGTCATTTAATGACTACTTAATCACATTAATTTATGAATTGGTGAATTGCGACACGCACCGGAGGTAGATATGACAATTGATGGTTGAAAGTGGAGATGCTTGCTAACATAGGTTATGATCTTCCGTAGAAACGAACGACTTTTCGTATAAAATGATGATGATGATTTACTATTCTAGTAATACGTACAAACCTATGATAAATACTACCTATTCTGCCTGTATAGTTAATGTATATGTCAATAGATAGTAAGAAAGTAAATATAATACCTACTTCATACTTTGTATTCATGCTAGTTAGAACTGCCCAGATTTGTAATATCGCGTAAGTAATTCGCACATATTTTTTGCAGACAGTGATAGTAACCCAAAACATGATAGCATCTCGATTGCCACAGTACGTTCGTGATCCCCTGCAATTTAAGCCTGAAAGGTGGCTGAGAGGTTCTGATGGCTACGAAAACATTCATCCTTTCTTGAGCTTACCGTTTGGATTCGGACCACGATCATGTATAGCCAGAAGATTGGCTGAACAAAACATATGCATTATGTTGATTAGGGTAAATATTTAGTTTTGTTGAATACTTATTGAGAAGCTGCAATATACTTATTATTAGTGTATTGCAAGATTGTCAAGATCATATTGTAAAAACTGTGTTTTGTGTATTTTAAATGAATATATTGTATGTTTTATTAAGATTATTATATTGTATTTTTATCTGTATCAAACAATATTATTACTTTGTTTAGATTTATGTAAAATGCCTTGCATTAGTTATGTTTTAATTAAGATAAAATTTGTTTTCTTTTGCAGTTGATTCGTAACTTTGAAATCAAATGGATGGGTGGTGATCTTGACGTGCAAACATTGTTGATAAACAAACCTAAACAACAAGTGTCTTTAAATTTCACATCAAGAGACTTGTAATTAAAATGACATTAAGTAAATGATATAATAATATTGTGATGTAATAGGTTAGAATGCGTAAATAAAGAGTCATAATATATTTTGTATTTTATTTCTTGTTAGCAGATGTATGAAATGTATTAACTTTTATTAACTGGGGCCTTTAAAGCAGTCTGTACGGGTACTAATTTGAAAAATTCAGGAGATTGACCCTTCATCATTATGTTTGGTGCAATTCGTTTACTAACAATATCACGTGCACAAGAAGTTGAAGACGCAATTCTGTTTTTCTTTTCTAAATTTGATTTCGGTTGCATGTTAAACTTTGGAAGTGGTACTAAGGACAAATGTTTTCCATTATTTTGTAGTAAATAGGGTAGATTTTGAGTAATCTGTACAACTTTTGGCACATAATTCTGTATAACTGGCTGAACCACGTCAGTCTTCAAATTCAACTTTTTTTGAATTTTAGAAATTTCTGGTACAACTTTAATAGGCTGGATTGGTTGTTTAGTGATATCCAACATAGTAGGAAAGACTGCCATAGACTCTTCTAAGAGTACTGGTTTGCCGGTGATTTTAATAGTATAAGGTACTACGACTTCTTCAGATTCAATTTCTTCTTTAATAACTGCAGGTGAGCCAGTAAGTGACCATTGTGGCAACACCGGTGCTTCTGGAATAGTTACTAATTCCTGAATAAATGTTTCTGATACGCCATGTGTAGTAGGTATATGAAAACTCTCTTCTGCTATTACTTCCATTGGTTTAGCCAGTAATGTCTCAATCACTTCTTGTTCGACGACAGTAGGCGAGAAATGACGATTTACTGACAAAGATGGTAATTCAGATACTTCTGGAACAGTTATTAATTCTTGAATGATTACTTCAGGTTCATTATATATTGTAGGCACAGAGTTTGCAGATCCACTAACATTTTCTTCTACAATTACTTCTATGGGCTTGGAAACTGGTAATTCAAGTAGCTCAATAGGCTCAAGTGATTCATTTACTTCTTCTGTAATGATAGTTGATGGTACATTTACAGGCGTTTCTGGAATAGGTACTAATTCCTCAATAACAGTTTCTTGATTGTTATAGGTAAGTAAAGGTAATGGTGGTAGGTCAAGTTTATCTTCTACCGGTACTTTAATCATCGGTGTTTCAGCTGGAACTTCAACTGGCGCTGATATTAACATCTGACGTATTTCTTCTTCAAAAGCAGGGGAATGAATATCAATAGTCAGTGGTGGTAATACAGGAGGATCTGGAAGGGCAACTAGTTCTTGAACAACTGGTTCAGGCTCGTTAGGTGAAGGTATCGGTATGTCATTTTCTAGTTGTGTAATAACAGAAGGTGAGACGTTAATTGATAATGGTGGCAGTATTGGCGGTTCTGGCATAGGTACTACTTCTTCAATAATAGTTTCAGGTTCATCATGTACAGGAAGTACACTAAAGTTATCTTCTTCGACCTCTACTATCGGAACTGGATCAGGTACTTCTGTTAACATTTTAATTGGTTTCGATATTAGTATCTCATTTATATCTTGTTCAATAATATGAGGTGAACTATTTACTGATAATGATGGTAAACCAGGAGCTTCGGGAATAACTACTAGTTTTTGAATAACAGCTTCATTCTTATTATGTATATCGTAATTTTCATTTACGACTATTTTGACTGGCCTCGGTTCTAGTAACTCAGCTTGAATTTCAATTGGTTCAATTAACGGTGTTTCATCTAATTTAACAGTTTCAAAAACACCTTCATTAATTTGTACAGTTTCAAGAGGTACAAATATATCTTTTTCAAACATAATCTCTGACTCAGGTACAGGATTTAGGAGCTCAACTGATTCCGGGATTTTAGAACTTTCAACAACATTTACCACGTCGTTAAAAGCTGGTCTTGATTCGATTGGTTTTCCTATTCCTGTTATGCTTTCTCCCCCAAGCATGAAAACTGAATCACTTCCTTGATGAATAGAAGCTAATAAAGATGAAATATGTGGCGGGAGAACATCCAATGGTAGCTGTATTTGTGGGTTAAGGTAAATCTTAGACCCTTGCCGGATATACTTTGGTGGAAGCGATGACATTCTTTCCGCTATTTGATACGGTTGAACATTAAAATTTCTATTAAATGTGTTACTAATAACCCGATGCGACGTTGCGATTGCAGACAAAGATATTACAAGTGACAAAATAAATATGTTTGTTGTCGGACCCTGGAAAAAATATTTATTTGAATATTACTACATTAAAATTGATTGTCTATAACTGCACCATAATGTCTTATAAAGGCGTAAAATATGCATGTATACAGCAATATTAATGATCTATCAACTGGCAAACAGAAAACAATGTGTCCTACTCGGGCGATGTCCAAGTGACAGAGCAACACCTTACTTCTTCTGTGTTGTTGTATGTCAGATTTAATAATCAGATTTTTGGGTTATTTATGAAAGGGTCATTTACAAACATAACCATAAGATTGTAAGGAAAGTTTCATTAGTATCGGACTTAGACCATAATATCTTTACATTTCAAATTATTTAATCTAACTATTGAAATATTTTAAATAAACTGAGCAACTTACCATGATGTTAGTTTCTTCTAAAACTTTTAGAACACTAAAGGTACTTCAATTTAGGGTCATTTTATATAGGTAATAATATAATGAAATAGTGTAATAATGAACATGTTATTCTGGACTACGTAAATGACATCCAAGTTTTAATGGCAAGAAAACTGGTGCTTAATTATAAATAATAATTTGTTATTGCCAATATGCGTCATTATTTAAAATGGCACTCGTGCGTTAAGCAATCACTCACCTAAATTATTTATTATATTGATTAGCGAAGTACTTACAAAAGAACTACAGGAATTGTTTTATTTCAAAATCATCTATAAAGCTTGAGAGATGCATTATACAAATGGTTTTTAATGTTGATAGACTTTTGAGAATTATAGCGAATGTTACATAACAGAAAAACATCGGGAAAGTTTTCGTTCTTGCAGTTGTCATTTTTGCCAGCATTCAGACATAAAATAGTTCTAGCGATTATTCCAGCGAAAGGACAGTAAATTTCCTACAAACATTGTTGTGCCAATACCAAGAATTATAAAAATATTAACAATAAAGATATTTTTACAATTTTAAAACGCATTTTCTAGAGCGTTCGTTCATTATTCTAATGTTTGTCTCTGTTCATAAGTTTGATAATTAAAAAAACAGTAAATGCTCAATATTTTATTACAAGTGAATGTTCAAGTCTATCGGCACCAGTAAGAGAATCGTAGTTTTAGTATAACATACATAACAATAGAATTGAAATAATAACTTCACATTCCATATGTAACAAATGGGTAGTGGTAACCTTTCAAATGCAATAATTTTGAAATGAACCCAATGCAGCTATCCGCCTTTATTTTTTTTGTCCTAACAGTAATAAGTACATACCTTCATACTAGTTTGTCATTATTATCGTTTTATATCAAACCACAGTTTATTTTACGTCACACTTAAGTACCAGGAAGGAGTATCATTAAATACCATACTTGAATTAATGGCTATGAAGTACCTGTTTGTTGCTTTTGTTACGGAGTAAGCAGAAAAGCCTCATAGTAGAATAATTTATATCTCAAATTTTTCATTTGGGATTATATCGCATCTATGGTGACCAAGGGTCACTTCTGCATGCTTATGGCGGGCACTTATGAAGACAGAGATAAGCAGAAGAGATAAAAAAAATAACATACCTACTTATATGCATAGGTACAACCAATTTTCTGACCAAGATGGACCATGGACCATAAATATTAAACACTAGCTGCGCCCCTCGGCTTCACCGGTGCGTAAAATATGTTTTGTTGTATCCCTTGGGAACCAGACCGATTATTGTAAATAAAAAAAGTGTACTTACCTTAATTACATAACAATTTGCCTGAAATTAAGAGCTGGCGAAGAACTTTTACTAAAATGTGATAAGATAATAATATTGAATTCATTAATTGGCTGACATTTTGTAAATTTTAACGTTCACAAGTGTTAATTTAATTCACCTTAGTATATGAATAAATATATTTTCATTTTTATTTTTATTATGAAGTGAGTGTGTTTACATGTAATCATGTTAACAATGAATAGAAGTGTCTAGTTTCTTATCATAAACACGAACACAATTCACAATATTTAATGATCTACATCATTAAACTAATGGAAATTTCTTTATAATATATTGTTATCTTAAAATATGATTTTGTAGCAACTATTTTAACCACAAAATGTGTTTATCTTCCTAAAGGGTTTTTAATTAAAATTCAATAGTCTTAGCATTTAATACAAGTATGGATTGGAGGTATAAAAGACGAGTGTAAAATGCAGATGACAGTACCATTGAAACAGCAACGAGCAAGGTAAGTTTTAGTTCGTCTTTACCTTAGAGATAAATAGCATAAGCTGCAGTATAGGAAAGGCACCAATAATGGACACTTTAAGCGCAAATTTGTAGTATTTTAGCAATTTCATTGAAAATTGTGATTGTTTTAATGCAATAGGTACATATTGAAAATTGATGGTCCCTTGGTTTTTCTACATTTTTGTGTATTTAATGTAGGACACTGCAAATGGTTTTAAATATAATAAAACTTTAATTTTTAGCACCAGTGATGAACAGATAAGATATAACTACAATGTGTTGTTAAAACAGTGTGTTTTTATCTTAATGCGTTAAGATGAAAACACACTATGTCAACAACACATTGTGTTTTTATCTATCTTAGAATAAAGTTGTAATAAATTGAAATGCAAATTTCTACCTACATCAGCCACGAATATAATTTTTCAATACCACGAGAACACCTACCTATTAAATTAAAAAAAAAGTCAAACAGTGATAGCTCAACGACTTTTGTTTATGGTCAGCAATAGTGCTAACATATAAAAACTCATTCCTACTCTTATTCTACAAAATATGTCAATCACTGGTCCCTTGTCCATTACTATATCAAAATAAATTTATCACTAAATTTTTAACTCAATATTATTTTATTATACAATTTCTAAGACAGTTCAATTTTAATTTTTGGAAGCTCTTAATCTTGATTCTAAAATTAGCCTGGGCACGAAATATATTTATATTAGTGTGTATTTTATTGCATATCTACTAAATATTACAAATTACTAAGCGTACCTAATAAAAAGATAAGATAATTAAAATTGGCATTTATTTTATTTTAGATGTATTTGCTAGCGCTATTGTGTTTGGTGTCAGCGGCAGCTGCAATGCCTGCAGGGGAAAAATTACCAGAGCTTAAGCATGAAGTACATGAGATAGCACCGCCTAAAGATGAACACAATGTGAAAGTCTCTCCTGTACACCCGCCTGTCGCAGAACCAATTAGAAAAGATGTGAACCCTTCTCCTGAGCCGGCGGAAAACGTCATTGTAGAAGAGCATGATAAGGAAAAGGAACCAAAAGAACCCAAAAAGCCAGGATTATCAAAGGAATCCGAAAAAAAGGAATCTAAAAGGCCTGAAGAAGTAGGAAAACCCAAAGAACCGGAGAAAATTGAGAAACCTGAAGTGCCGAAAAAAGAGGAACATGGATTTGATCGGGAACCTGAAGAACCTGTTTTAGTGCACTTTGATGATGCAAATGGCCGTGGCATTCTTTCAAATATATTTAGTTGGTTAATTAATAGAATCCCGAGACCATCGTTTTTTGGCCGTCGAGCAGGTGTTGATGAAGAACCTCCATTTGTCGTCGAGGTGGATCCTGACCAAAGATATTAATAGTATACTTTAAAAAAATCTTATTTGATTATATATAGTACCAATTCAATTATATTATGTATACTAATTTGGCCTATTGATTTTTAATTATCATGTTAAAAAATATAATAAACATATTATATTACAACAAATTACTTTTAGTGTGAGAACCTTTTCATAGCGATTGTTGACGCCTGGGATGCCTGCCCATGAGCCTAAAGAATGTTTTTGATATTGAACGCAAAAGATTCGCAACAAAAATACTCTTTTAAATTATTACTAATAATAATTAAGTCCGAAAAATAGGTATTCATGTTACGTTCTGTCTAAAAATAGAATAGGAATTTTTGAACGTTTGAATCAACTGCCCTATTTGCCCCCTGTCAGTTGCCCTGTGTTCTTAAATAGTGGTACTGGCTCACATTATCGTAATCATTGGTACAAATGAAATGATTTTCGAATTTACACATGTGTGTAATGACAGATTGCAATAGGTAAAACTTTTTTTACCATAAAATAATTTAATGATTTATTTAATTATTTTAACATTGAAACCTTTGGTTGCATTTCAAGCTGCCACCATCTCAATTTTCGCAGCTATATAGCTAGCTATACGTTTTGATTCCACCAGAGGTCTAGAATTGTACATGACATATTCTATGAAAATTTTATACTATGTATTTTCTTTTGTCAATTGTACTTACTTGTTGGTAGCGGAATTACAATAACATATGGTAAAAATATACATACATTCAGTGTTTAAAGTTTTATTGAAAATAGTACATTTAATTGAGAGAAATAAATTTTCTGACAAAGGTGACACAGTCGAAATTTATTTGACTATATAATTTGCGTGATCTGAAAACGCACGTCACTGTTCACAGCTATTGAATCATAGGTGAAAAAAAATACGGCATAGAAAAATTGTTTTTTATTTAAATTTATTTTCCAAAACCATCATACCAAGGCGACAATGTAGGTACTGGTGGAGGTGGTGGTAAAGGGGTGCTTGAGATCGTAGGGTTTGGAACTATCGTCGACGAGCTATTGTTCCAGCTAAATTTATGATGCCCTCTGTGAATATGTTGCGTCGTAATATGACGTGTTGAATGAGTATGATGTTTCTTTGGTTTTACTGTATTGGTACTCAAAGTCGATTGTACCGTCGGCTTGTTTTGCAATGTATACCCTGTGATATGATGTGGTTTAGACAAATGGTTTACATGTCGATGATGAGAATGTTTTAAGATTTCATTTATATTCCACGTAGGTAATGTAGGTGCCGGGGGCATTCTTGCTGGATACATCAACTGGTTATTCTCCAAAATGTAAGGAGGAAGATGAGGATGCTTATGCAGATGGTCTTCTTGCTTTTCAGGCACACTTAAGGTTGAGTCTACTGTAGCACTTGATGGTTTAAAATGGTGATAGCGATGATAATGATGATGACGATGTTTATGTTCAATTTCTGTAGGATAGTTGTAATTCTGTATGATTGGCTCAGGTGTGGTGGTTGTCGTCAATGGAATAGGGCGTACGTAGTTGCTTAGATTATCTTCCCTTCGATCAACTTGAGATGGCTGGCCATTTTTCGTTTGCTCATAATTATATAAAAACTTGATGTCAGGTATTGACTGATATTTATTTTGAACCTTATCGGTTTGATTGACGACATTTTTAAGAGAATGAGTATTTTCGTTTTCCAATCTAGAGCGCGGTCGATTTCCGTGACGTCCGAGTCCATGAGCTAAACATTGTGTTATTAACAATAAATAAATTGCGAGCGGCAGCATAATGCTGAAATTAAAAAGAATTATTATTGATATAAATTTACGTATTAAATAAAATATTATGATAATTTAGCAATGTGGAGTAAGTTACTCACCTGTTGAATCTCGTGGACATCACTAAGACTAACCTTATTCATTAGTAGTGTCTATTATATAGGTTAAAATAGCAGTTATGAACAGGATACATTATGACTGATGCAATCAACGGCAACATCATTTGATTAACTACCTACTTCATAATGTTGTAATACCTATTAAGCTTGCAGAAACTTTTAAAAGAGATACACGGTGGAAATAAAACCACACTTGGTTAACAAATTATTTATGTAGGTACAAACTTAAATAACAATAAAATTAGTATAAATACAAGTTGTGCAAATATTACTTAATTAAAGAATTAGGTACAGCAATTAAATAGTAAACAAATTCATATTAAATCATAAATTATTAATACCCGCAGTCACTGCAACAAGTTGTCATTATTACACGTCGTTTTTTTATATTCATTAAAATGACAAATTATTCGCAATGACATTTTGAAAACATGCACCAGTTTTAGCGTATTTTATTAGGTAGGTATTGAATATTTAGTTTGATGAATCGGCAACAATGAAGGCGTTTTGAAATACATATCACTCAGCCGTTACTGCTATAATTTAGTTGCTCGCTTTAAAAGGCGTCACGTTATGGTTTATTTTGTTAAACCCACGCGTGCCCATTTGCAAGGCAACACATTAAAATGACGGCCGAGATGAGTTCAAAGACCTTCTCGTTTTTAGACATAATGAGCAACAACTAGTGCTGCTTTATATATAATGTCCTAATTTGGTATTTCAAAGCTAATTATTTATTTATATGCATTAATTTACGGTATTTTTGTAATAAATTAATTCTGAATATGAATCTGGAAATATGAATAATGTAAATTTATTTTGTTAAAGTAGCACTCTTTTGATAAGAATCTGTATATTTATATATCTATTTATAATAAATTTTATGTAAAAATCTTTGTGCCTTTGATTAATCATTCTACTCAGAAAGTTAATTTTATTTAGATGCATCCAAAACTTGTTCAATATTTATTATTAATAATTATTATAATGTAAATGTACCTACCTATGGCACTGAAAATAAGAACAAAATGATTTTCGTCCATAATAAACTATAACAAACAAAAATCATTGGACTAATGATTTTAAATATTTTTTTTACATTTTCCTTATATTTACCCTATCATTTACTTACATATCAAGTTAATGGCTAAGACTTGTTCGCATCATCGCATCGTTCGATTAAATCGCTTTGTCTGTACTAAATCTAGCCGTTGTGAGCTAACAATACTGATGAATAAATAAATAGGTAACTTCAATTTCTCACACGTTCATTATACATAGATTTCCTATATTAATTTACTGGTCTAGGATCGTATGGGGTCGCGTCGTGTCCTACATATCTATTGTTTTTACGTATATGGAAGCCTCCGCCTGGCGCTGTATTGTAGTATATCACTCGACGAATACCGAACGGATCTACATAACCGAAACTGCCAGTTCTCTCATGAGCATTACTGGTCTCTTCCTCATGGTATTGTTTAGGCAGATAATAACGGAATCCATTTCTGCTAAATGTTGCACCGTCATATGATGAAAATTGTGGTGTATATCCATCGCCTAGCTTGGCGCCAGCTTGTTGCTGCTGTTGTTGCCTTCGAAACCAGGCGTCAGCGTGTCTGTACGAATTAGGATTGTACACGTCATATCGTTTACTGTCACTGGTGTAATATCCATCATCGAGAGTGTTGGTGTTCGATGAATCGTAGTCGTTAGGACTTGGTGTGGTGGGCGCTTCGCTAGCTGTGATTGGTGTTACTGTAGGTCTTAAATCGTAGATTTTTGTAGACGAATCGATGGAGTTAGGTGAGACGTACACTTGAGGAGTAGCTGTTGGGTGTGGATAGGTAGGCGGTAGCGGTGTCACTGATACTTCAATGGGGTAGGAGTTAGGAGGCTCGTACGTAGACGAAGGTGGTGGAGCTTGAGTAGAAGAAGAGACGGACACTCGTGGTGGTCCGCGGTTGCGCTGAATTGATCGCGCTGGCGCTGGTGTTACTCCAAAACCAGGATCAGTCGGAGCTGTTTTCGCCATTTGTATTGACTCCTGAAATCAAATCAAAGAAGATGTGCTATATAATAACATAATAAAATTTTAGCAAGCAGGTGTAAGTATTTTTGAAGCAGAGAACTACCTCTCTTGACAGCCAAACCAATTTACTGCTTTTTAGATTTACTACAGGTACCGCACTAAAGCACATATATAGTCAAAGTAATTATTGTAGATTTTATATAAGTCTCAAAGTCAAAATACTCTACATCAAACACTTTTCACTCGCCTTAGTTTTTACTGGTTGAATGAAATTAATTAAATATTTTTTTATTTTGTTTGATTAAGGTTACTTAAGTAGTTATACTACCTACGTCTACTAAATAAAATATTTTTTATTAAAAAGAAAACCGACTTCAAACAGGAAGAAAACTAAAAAGTAAAAAATAAATTTACCTATATAGCACAAAGTAATTCGTATTTTGATTTAGTTTATCAGAAATAATTGAATAAATAATAATAATAATAATAATAATATTCTACCACATGCACACAGCGCCATTTAGCCCCAAATTAAGCAATTATATTTGCTTGTGTTATGGGTACTAAACAACTGATATACTACTTATATACTTTTTTTTTTGTAAATACATACATATTATAGATAAATTACACCCAGACACAGAACAAACAATCATGCTCATCACACAAAGGTTTGTCCTGGGTGGGAATCGAACCCACGACCTCCGGCTTAGCAGTCAGGGTCACTAACCATTTATATATTTTATAATTTTGAAGTTTGTGCCAAGTAAATACTATAAGAACCTTACTACAATAGAAAATTAAGATTGATAATACCTAAGTACATAGTTATTGTTTAAGTATTAGTAATTTTGACAGTTGGTGCCAAGTAACCAGCTTCAAAATTATAAAATACTTATTTAATCATTTCTGATTAACTAATTCAAAATACGAATTACTTTTGTGTTAAGTAAATTTATTTTTTACTTTTTAGTTTCCTTTCTATTTGAAGTCGGTTTTCTTTTTGTTAAAATTATTTTATTTTACAATATTTTAGTGATGGGTAGACTTAAATCTTACTTAGGTATTATTTTTGTACGAACTTAACATTTTGGCATATTGATTTCCTCGATTGTCTATGGTCACTGGCACTTTATAACCCATATAGGTGCAAAGTTCTCAGCATTAGAAACCAATTAAGTTCAAATATCAAGTAATTGCTGTAATTCGTTGAGGAGATCCTTCGACTGTCTTTCGGCTCCATCATCAAATTGACTTCAAACCTTCACTAAATAGTAGTGCTAAAAAAATTAATGAAAAACATAACAAATGCACTAGTCGCTATTACGATTTTCGAAGGTTCTCCTCGATTTCTCTAGGATGCCATCATCAGATCCTGCCCTATCTTTATCATGGTACCACCCTTGGAATAGCTCCTTTCCAACAAAAAAAGAATCATCAAAATCGGTTCATAAACGACAAAGTTATCCGCGAACACAAATAAAAAAATATATATTTATTCTTTTTTTTGAAGTTGGTTAAAAAATATACGGTTGAACTGAGAAACCTTTTTTGAAGTCGGATAAAAAGGTATTGAAACTTTTGTTTGTGTAACTACTTTGCTGACCGTAGGTAAGTAATGATCTCAAAATTTATCTGAATGTTTACAAACTGTGTAAGATCTTTATCCTTAAGGTTCTTAAGTCCATAGTAGGCTGGAGCGCAATGACCCTTGATATCTTGCGCTACGTTTTTGTTATAGTTCAGGTTTTTTACGATGTTTTTCTTTACGGCATGAGTATGTCCAAGATAAACTTGGAATGTACTATACATATAAAAATAGAAAACTTACGTTGGTGTTTTTCCGGTAAACCATGGTAAACCATGAAGCCTCAGCTACATATAATATGGATACAAATTTATATATCTAGTAGATGCTATTTTTAATATATGTAATGAGTTTAAATACATAACTATATACAGGACATAAGCCTCTCCAAAAGTGTAGTCTTAGCTATACCTAGTTACCACACTTAACTTACCAATTGGTAACTTCGGTTAGGTTATAATTATTATGTACGCAGGTAACGATGCTGCAGGCGATCTGGTATTCAAATAGTCGTCTCTTTCGACACTTATGGAAAGAGAGAGAAGACAAGCGACCGGAGACCACATGTATACACATAAAATAATTTAAATACGCACACTAATTGGCCGGTTAACTCCGACGTAAACAGTTTTTGATTTGTAGATTCTATATCCCTCGTTGTCGGCGATGTAATCTTGAAGTCTTAGATAACCATCAGCTCCAACCCAGCCAGTCGTACCTGAAAATTAGATTATGAGGGATATGAATACATGATGACTGCCTCTGTGTTTCGGTGGTACTGTGTACGGATAACCACGCAGGGGTCTCGGGTTCGATCTCCGGGTCAAGTAAAGAGATATTGGGTTTTTCTATCGAGAAATTCCCAATTTTAGTTCGGAGTCTGGAATTGTGCTCGATATATTATGGCAACAGGCTCGCCCCCTGTTACATGGAACCCAAAAATAAAATGGGTGGGTGTTAAAACACCTCTGTCTACCCGTTCGGGGATAAAAGGCGTGAAGCTATGTATTTATGAATACATAATTATGTTAAAAAAGGAAACAAAGTATATTGAGTATAGGAAAGAAAGGAAGGAAAAAAAATTGTTATAAAGCTAGTTGTTTAGACTGCCGACAGTTAAAGACATGACGAGCTACTCGATGGCTAATAGCCTATTCAACATTGCAGTTGGCAATACATTTCATATAGCATCAAACCGTTGTCACGGAAAAGATAGGTGATTCTTTCATATCCTGTATCGTAGTACACTAAGTACCTATGTAGTTACTATATCCAGTACTTTCTAAAGGCTATAAAATAATTTACTAGAAGCAGTATTAAATGTAAGTGTCACTGCATTCGACTAACTCGACGGCGCATTGGAAATGATTGAGACTATTGTGTTTTATGGTTTGATCTCCAAGACAAAACTTTGTGTAAATAAGTATTTCTTTCAAGTCGGTGTATATTTTATGTCTGTCAAAAATATTCTGTAATATTATTGTAAAGTTGATCGTGACACGGGGCTTGTTCCTCAGTTTTAGTTTTAGTAGTATTTAGTTATTATTTTTCATAGTCTTCAAGTTTTAAGTTTCGTAGGCTTTAGTTATTAGTTTTCATAGAATCTATTTTTAAAGCGGCAGAAAATAAATGCTACACGGCATAGCAATAATAAAATTCTCAGTACCAGATGACCATTACAGCAATAAACACACGGAAGTACAGATAGAAGTATGATAAATAGGCAGATAAAGTGGTATAGGGTACTGAAGGAACAAAAATTAAAGGTAATATTTACTGCTGCGAGCGTCGTAATGGTCGCAATGGTTACGGTACCTGATTGTACACGAGATTAATGGTTTAGAGCCTGTCAAATATCAATGCGACTATTTCAAAGCATAGCCATTACTGACATAGGTACGATGGAAAAACATCGCACAAAATGTGCCAAGAATCAGAATTCTCCAGCTGCCACGACACAATTTTTTTTTGTACATGGACACACAATTTTATTCAAATTTATGATAACCTCGTATTTTATAATTTTACTGTTCATTTACTCAATTGCAATTTGCAATATCATCATAAAATTGAACATTGAAACATTGTATTTCATTATGTTCTGTCACCACTATCTTATTGTTATATCCTTATTTTATGTACTTACATACTAATTACTACATATTTAGTAGGTTTGTCTATGTATGTATTATATTGTAAGTAAGTATTCATTTTATTGTATTCTAGATATCCGCGGCGCGGTTTTACCCGCGTTTTTGCTTACTGCTCTACTCCCGTCGCCAAGAGCGTGATGTTACATAGCCTATAACCTACCTCGAGAACTAGGCCATCATATGCAAAAGAAATTATCAAAATTCGATTGGTAGTTCCAAAGATTAGTGCGTTCATATGATAGTATAGATATGTAGCTGTAGATATCTTTTTAAATTGTTCTACAGTATATTTTTAACATATTTTAGAAATACCTGTGCGCCTTTAACTACCCATTAACTTCTAACTTCATGTCCAACCAAAGGGTTGCCTGGAAAAGATCGCTTTTAGCGGTAGGACTGCCCATTGGCACTATTTATTGTCACATAATTTTAATATCTAATGTAAGTTACATAATAACGCGTACAATAAAGCATAATATTCTATTCTGTTTTATTCTATACGTGTCATTTACAAACATGTATAGGAAGTTATACGCTACAAATATTTTTAATGACATAAAACCACGTAATCCAGAAATGTTCGTCGCGAGTCGTATTCTCTATCTCTAGAACGATTAAACATATCTAATTTAAATCTTTTTTGGAGATCCTAATAACCATAAAAGGAGATTGTTATTATCTCTATTAACCACCTACATATAAAGATAGGACAACGAACTATAAAGTTTGTGTAGGCCTGAAAATAAGTATTTTAGGCAGAGAGTGGGCTTTATTTTGTTGACAACTGTTTCGCTGAAGAGGTCGCATTCGGTAAAATTATAATACGCACAGGCTTTGCTAGCTTTGTTATATGGCACAGTGATACTGCGTATATACATTCATATTCATATGTATTTATTAATTATTTTTGAGTTGAAATCAGATTTCTCTAGTAGAATTATTTCACTTTTAAGAGTTTTACTTAGTACTCGTTAGCTTCGCACGTGTGCGAAATTTGATAATTACCGCTTCGATTACGTCATAGGATTTAACGAAATAGCTTTTACTAAGTAGGTACATATCTAATAATTAAGCGCCATTTATTGTCATTATGGTGAACTTGTTGGTAGTATGTGGTGCTATTTTAGTAATTTCGAAAGATTTAGTACAAGTCTGTTTTGTTTTGTCTACTAGGACTTTTTACTTGATGGTAAAAAGTCAGTAGGATCTGGAAGTAGTGAATACCATCTTAATATCAAAGTGGAAGCAAGAAATAAATCTCAAAAGATATTCTTTTTAAATATGACGAGATTTTGGAATAGGGTTTCTTAAAATTCTGAATACAGAATGGAGCAATTTAGATCAACAGATTCTTACCAACAACTGATCCATCCTTTAGCCTCCTCTCTTTCCGATACTGTCCATTGTGAGTCTGATAGAGGAAGTATCTCTCGTCGTCTTCATCGGTCTGTATGTGGAACTGGTCTGGATCCTGTTGAGCGCTGTAGCCATCCAACGCAGCCAGCACGCTGCATGCAAACACCTGGAACAAAACATAATACAGTTTTAATACATACATTCCATGTATTGCGTAGGTTAGCTCTGTGACAATTATAATAAAATTGTGTACTTGGTTTGGACTGATCATATTATGCTCTGGATATCATTTACCTTCAGTACGTGGTGCTAATCCGATCTTAATATATAGGTATAGATTCGGCTTAAAATAAGAGTTTCAACGAACGTAGCATTTTTATCCTTTATTAAAGAAAGAAGTACGATGCGATTTTAAGATATGATTGAGTTTCTTGCAGGCAATTTTAAAATGGGAAGTGCTCTTTGTTTTGACATTACATTAAATGCGAAGTGTAGTCTATTATTAAAAAAGAAAGGTAAGAGAATGGAAAATACATACAAAAACGTGATCGTAAATATAGGAGTTTTTCAGTTTTGTAACTAGATTGAACATTTATTGAACGACTTATGTTTTTATCCTTTCCATTTTTTTATCAGAATACCTACATGTTTTGGTAACAAATGTACGTGAAATGTTAGTAAAAAAAGAACCACCTAACTATTCTAGTTTAAAACAGCAATATTATATATGTATACAAGTCTTATAACTCGGTAGAGTTGATACTTCTATTAATAATAACACAGTCTCGCTTATTGTGGGCTTAGACAAGGCTGCAGTAGTAGATTACTGATTAGTGTACGAAGTCAGTTTCATAAATCGCAAGTTAGACGATCGTGGGAGTAGGGATTGTTCGTATAGTTTATTAGGCTGTGTCAAGGACCGCTCGTATAAACTAATAATATATTATTATTGCATTATTATCTTATACTGTACACGTAATTGGTCATTGTCGCACATGATTACCAGCATTCTTTAAAAAATGATTACGTAGATTTTATGTAATGTGAACTTGAAGATTTTTATGAATAGATGTACTACTTAGCAGCTTTTTTTCTTAGCCTTCCAAAGTGACTCCACTTTGCTTGATGGTAAGCAGTCAGCGGAATCCAGAAGTGGTGGACACCATTCCGAAATCCAAACTACGCCACTGGAATGCCACTAGCCTAGTGAGATGTTTTTTCAAGCTTCGCTTATAAGACTCAAGATCATAATTAGATAGGAACATAAATAAGCTGATAAAGAGTTCCAGGCTTTAGTTGAGCGACAAAAGTATGAAGTGCTAAATTGTTTCGTTTGAGACCCTTTAGATTTCTCTGTGAAATGGTGGCACTTCAATCCCGCACGTGTCATTCTGTATAATGTAGATACCTACATACTTATTCTTACAACGGTCAACAAAATTTTATCTAAGATCTGTATACACATCAATGATGCACATGAATATTGCGTAGGTAATGTATTCCTTGCGTAATAAACTGTTATTGCACGTGTAGGGGAACAGTTATAGTGATCGAGGTGATCAACAAACATTTATTTGATGCACAAATATTTATTTCCAGAGCGTGAATGCACTTTGTGTTAGTTATACGTTTGTAAAATCTCAGTGTAAAAGCTGTATTTTTAAAACGAAATAATAAAATAAACTGAATATTAAATCCAAGACTGACAGTAAGGTATTAATTGGTTTCTATGGTGGTAATCGTCTGCTAAGGTTATCCAAGTTTATCATGACTCATGTATATTAGTCGGATAACATATTTCTAAAGGAACTAGATACTCGACTTAAAGTTCCAGTAGCCAGAGAATAAATGTCTTAAGGTTGTCAAAGTGTAAAGTGGCGCCTTCAGCATCGCAAGTGGTTGCAAAACCCATATTCTATGATAACCCATACAATTTGTTTCATTCTTTTCTTAAACGAGACTTAAATAAACTGTAGAGTTTCTAAACACTTTTTTGCCTTTAAAGAATGCTATAACAATCTGCCTGCCTACCTATCTGAATAACAAATATTAACCTACTATTAAAGCAAGAGCAAAAAATAGACAAGTTAATTATAAAAGAAGTGTTTCAGAAAAAACTTAACAGACGACAGGTATTAACGCCTAGTGATTAGTTGTAATCAATAATACAACATCATTTGTATTCATCACGCAATCTATCGGCCTAAATCGATGTGATGTGTTTTTGTACCTACGTGGTTCTTCGTGATGCGCACTACCCGTAAAATCGGGCAACTGATTGTGAGAGACAATGGTTCTACCACGAATTAGAGACGGAATCAGTAATTTGTTGAACAATAGATGTTAACTCATGCCCGAAGGTCGAGATGTAGCAACAAAAACACACAGAACTTACATTAATATGGAAAAATTACAATGAAAGTCAAATAAGTCTCGGATGTCGTGTCGTGCCACACCGTATGTTCGCATATTTTTAACACGTCAGATCGATCCTTGGTGTATTTCAATCTGTCATCAGCTTAAAATATTCAAAAAAATATTCTATTAGGTTTCTACAAATAGTAAAGTGAAACATGATTGGTACAGTAAAAATATAATAATTCTACTTTTTCAGTGCTTCTGAGGCAAGTAATATTTGAAAATGCAAGCTATTGTACCTTTGGCGCATAGAGCGTTTTCTTTTTGACTTTTATTTGTCGAGGGTTGGTTCAGTGGGTTCTAATTGTTAAGTATTGAGATCAGCGGTGAGATGTATTTTACAACAAAAGAGAAATACAAAGTAGTGAAGTAGCCACATTCTTAGAAAGCCTTGTAAATGTTAAAGGCGTGTAGCTGGATTGGTTACATTTCCCATATAAGGAAATGTTCAACACCAATGCCAGAAGGACTAATCATGTCAGCCTTACTCACAGATAGTGACATGGAATATCAATGTGTTGTTACTTGCCTACTTCGTTGTGCTTACAGCATCAACCTCGGGACATACGTGGGTGGTAAACTGAGGACCTACGCGGAAACGACCACGTGCATATCTAATTAACACTGTGTATCGTACAAAAAATCTAATCCATGTTTGTCTTTTTCGTTACAAAGTTATTTGTAACCATTTCCGCCATTCCAAACTATTCTTTAGGTGGAAACGTAACTTGATGACTTAACAAAATAAAACAAAGCTGTTCTACACTCCACGGTTTGGTTGCGCGATTACTTATTTGCATGTCAAAACCCATGACTGGCTATTCGCCGATTCAGATATTTGTCAAAATGTTAACAGTCGCGAATACCATTTGAGACTAAATATAACTGGGTAACTGATAAGATTTAAGTACATTTCATAAGCAAGACTGTAATTATTTTTGTACGGCTAACTCAAGATCCAAGAACATTTTATAGATGTAATTTTGTTTTCGGCATTAATTTTGAATCATATGAAAAAGGCGTCACTAGACATGTTAAAGCTACTTTGGCAAAAATAGATGTTAACTTTGTTAGCTAAGTTAATTTATTTAAGCTGATCATTACAGACAATTCTGTCGTTACATTAGGCGATTCAACATTTGTTAAGATCTTGGTGGATAAGCTAATCAAATTCTTTAAATATTTATGAGTATATGCAATATAACTTTTTGTAAACACATAGTTCTAAGTTGATTATTTTGTTAAAGTCTAGGCTTAAAACAATTTGGCTATAAATTGTAGTAAACAGTTATTAGATAGAGAAAGTATTGTTCAGAAGCATAGTATTAACCCAATTTTGATCCTATTTATGTATAAGTCATCTAAAATATAAGTTCTTCGGGGAGCATTACCTACATTCTCTGTTCACGGTAATTTCTTTTTGTTGCTCGATTGGTCGTCTTGATAGAATGATGTAAATGTTTCCTGTATATTTCGTTGACGAAGTTGACAATGCTACAGTATAATATTATTTATATATTAATTAATTAATTTTGTTTATAGTATTATATATATTATTTACTGACACAATTATTCAAAGTTGATAATATATTAAGTGGATAGCAGGAAACATCATATGAATTAAAAATAATTATTAGTAATAATACCATAATATAATAACATAACTATTAATTAATAAAATCATGTTGTTATGTAATCTATTTAATTAATTAAATTAAAACCAAGAATACAAATGTAAATAATAGTTGACATTTGTAATTTTTGTTTTAATTTACCTTGTACAGGATTACATTTGAAGAGAATTTTATGTCATGAACGAAGTGCGTATAATAATAACTAGTTACAGCACAAAATGTACCAGAAGCAAGAAAACCTGAAAGTCTTATCATTTATTAGGTATACATAGTTTATTTAACATTACTGTTCTTTTATAACTCTTTAACCTAATCAAATCAATAATACGATACGTTCTTACGATTTATTTTGATCCTAAGTTATCGTTACATTACAAGTACAAGAAGATAAAAAAACCTAACTAAAAGTTTTAGCGTAATTTGGTATATAATTAAGTATATTAATTCTTAATCATGGAAAATTATCTAAACAACACAACCATGAAAGTGGTATGAAAAAGTGATTTAGAAGAATAGCCGGAAGAATTAAAATAATTTAAGATAAACGCATCATGTTGACATTGATTGTGACATTCTAATTATGGCAGTATGTTTTGCAGGTAATTATACAAATATTATACATGCCAACATAATAAGATAAGCGCATCAAAAATATATAATGAATGCCAATGTGTCTGCAAATCAGTAAAGTAATAAAAATATTACAACTTTTTAATTTTTCACAATGCTAGGCTGTAATTTAAATTTGGGTACAACTTATTTTTGACTACTTATAATTTGCTATAACAAGTGGACGGTTTTATGAGCGTGAAACGTATGGGTCCTTACCCGTGGTCTCGCAAAAACGAACTACGCTGAGAACTAAATTTAAAGAATCGTCACTGATTTACGGACTGATGATAAATTTTAGTGTGCTTGACAGATCTTTTTGTTCTACCAAAGAACGAACTGTTCAGTAGAACAAGTGGGCACAAACCGATCTTTTCTGTTTTATTAAAAAGTTATTTCTTAAAGTTTGCTGTAAAAATAAAAATGTAATATATATTATCTAAAGAACGTTGTGGGTAATTAATTTACTACAAAATTATCGAATGTGTAATAAAACATAATATTTTATATTTCCTTACATTGTTAGGTAGGTACTTTGCAATAATTTTAATATAATTACCTACCCATATTACTAATACGTTTTAATAGATTTATTGCTTAAGGTCCCATTTAATGCGATTGTCGCGAAATAATAATAGCAATATGATTAATGAATGACTTACGTCATATTATGCAATAAAGTCTAATAAAGATCATTAATTAATCGTATCTAATGAATTTTTTGGAAATATACATTATGTGCACTATATAACCATGACATTTTAATACCAATGTATCAGTTTGCGATTAGTGCAATTGCCATCATCTTGCAAATCTAGTAAAGTCATTTTCAAATTCAATATGAAATTTGTAAGTAATTTATTTTGTAAACCAATTTTGTCGTTCGACGCCTATTAATGTTTCATTGGTGCAGATATTTTCAATACTGACACTTTTCTTAAACGAGAAACTTAATTTTGTTTTTTTTCTATTCCAGTTCGTGGTATCATTGTGTCTCTTCGCTGCTGCTGTAGCAGCACCATCAAGCCCTTCCACCGAAGTGTTAGCTAGGAGAAGACTTCCAGCCCTTGAACATGAAGAAGTGCACGACGAGTTCGGCCAGTATGCCCTACGGTACGTGACCGCCGAAGGTACAATCGTCTCAGAGCGTGGTCACCTCGTACCTAACAAAGAAAATACTGGCTACGTCATGGTAGTCGAAGGCGAGGTCTCTTACATAGGCGATGATGGCAATACATACATCACTAAATACTCTGCTGGACTCGATGGAGTACACTCTGACGTAAAAGTTGCAATTCCTCGCGGACTAGAGCCAATTGAAACCGTCTCTGTACCAGTTTAATAAAAAATGTCAATGATAAATCTTATTTGTTTTCCTCAATCCTTCCGTTCTATTTAAATTGTTTAGTGGCATTATTCATGCGTGGTGACGCTATGGTTACTCATAGCCTTGTTTAAAGCCATATGGCCATATTTAGATACAAAAGTGCTGGTATAATGTACCGATCGTGTTGGTGTAGTGGCGCCCAGTTTACCCGCCTACTATAAACGTCTGGTGCACAATCATTTTCGGGTCAAATTACAAGCTCAGTTCTGATACAAAGATAATAAGTAACAATGTTATACTATGGGAAAGATCTTTGATAATTATAAAATTCATACACTAATTTTACGCTGTACTTATACTTACTTATACTTACTTTCACGTTTTCAATGTTTCTCCGGTTGTGATGAAATTTGCAATAGTCACGACATGGGCTGAATAATACCCTAAGGAATTCTCAATATATCAATATTATTGGCCGGTCATCAACTTCCCTCTGATATGGCGAAGATCAATAATCCCTCTAATAGCTGGTCCGTGCGTCATGCTCGTGAATGAGTGTTACTTGGGATGACTGGTCAATCTTGGCATGGCATACTTCTAATACTATATGCAGTATAACCTTGTCGTTCAATATGACCGAGAAGTGAATTTACCATCTTTCATTAAAATACGTAGTCAAATTAACATATTAGATAAAACTAAATGTTTTAAATCTTCTATTCTTTTCTTTTTTTAATCTTGGTAATTATATTACTTTCTTGATTTTCAAGAATAACTTTGTATGGTTCTTTAGTTGCGTTGAGTGTTAAGATTGTAACTCTTACAAAAAACTGTAATTATCTAGCAGTTGAAAAGAGTTTGATGTTGTTTGATTAATGAGTTTGTTGCCAGTTTTTCTCACGGCTTACCTTGTCAGCGAACTGCCGATTAATTGGCTGACTTTATGTAATTTTTATAATCTTAAGCATCTTAATTTATGGTGAAAATAAAATAAACGCTTTGAGTTAAAGTTTGACTTTGAGTATATTTATATTGACTAAAGGTGTTTTCTGACAGTTAAATCAGTCTTGGTATTAAATTTATAGTTGGAGCATTAATCGCGATACTCGTAACATCCACATACCTATTTGATGTCAAAACTTTAGAGACGATGATATGATTTAATACAACGTAAAAAAATGGATTCAAATAATTGAAAACTTCCGCATTGGAATATTTTTTGCTTTCTGTTTTTATACATTTAATTGAGATATGGATATCAATTTACAATTAAAATATCAATCAACATAATAATTTTGTATTGTGACAGGAATGTTGAGCTATGAGATCAGCAGGCTCTAATAAATACTGAATGTAATGCGTGGGTGATAAAATATTTTATTCACGTGTAATTGCGTATTGAAGTACTAAATGTGGTAGGAATACGCATTTGAACACCGAGGTCTAGTTTATCTGGCTGCTTGATGGTGACCGTACATGTCGTGGGTGTCACCAAAGGCGTCGTGTGGGCTCAGAGGGCGCGCAAATCCGCATTCTAAGAAACACTAGTAGCCTTGCAAATCACTGTTAATTTGCATTCCTTATAAGACCTTCATAAAATTGTCCACAAAACGAACATGAATTCATTCCATTTACATCTAAAGCTCTACCGTACGCTAACGTGAGTTTTCTCACGGTGACAACGTAGAATAATATTTTTTTTATTGAGAATATTTAGTTCTCAGAGTAAATACCAGAGGCGCTGTTCATTTTTGACTATTCTATTGAAATCGAAATCCTATAATTCATTTATATTTCTTTTAAGATTTTGGATGACGAATACGAGTGGGGCTATTGCGGTAATGCTACAATCAATTAACTTTCTGCTAATAGGTAGTCGAATACAGTTCTTATTTTTCTTAGCAGTTGCTTAATGCAACATCTAGGTTAGTAGGTTTGTATAAATTTGGTGTTCTTGATGTATTACGTTTCTAGACATTATACTGTTGTAGTAATCTTTTACTACTGGTTTTTAAAACTAGGCTGCAGAATTTACATCATTAAACTTTAAGTCGTTAAACCCTTCAACTTAGCATAATGTATTTGTATAAGTTGATGCAGAGCGTCACTACTCTGGCATTAGTAGGTTATATAAGGTTTTGTCATGTATTCAAAATGATGGCTTTTTGGGACATACAAATATTTTCCACAAAAATGCATGCTATTATTTTAACATTTGCGGACACTTGAAATACATTACGCACATTTGACTAATAGGAAATACTTAAGAGAAAGTTGTTAGGAAGTGTCTTTGAAACCTTTACAAAATACGTACTTAAAAATGTCATTACACGGGTTGGTTCAGTTGTTTAAAACTACACTTGTGGCGAGTACTGCCTTGCGTCGGTCTGTCGCCAATGCACTCACATTCCATACCATATACCGCTACTAATGCTTATACCTTTATAACAGTAATGTTTTGTTGCTAGTGCTGCATAGGAAACTAAAAATGAAATTATTCTTATCTTAACGTCTAGACAATGCTGTAGAAAGGTGAAAACTGAGTTACTCTGCTTGTTAGGTTGTCTTGTTTATTAACGCATGAACGATGATTCTTTTGTTAACAAACGGCGTACGTTGCTTATGTAGGTAAAATATTATACTTGCCAATATAAGACTTGTACTATCAAAAAGATATCAGATCTCATGTAGACCTAAGCTTCTAATTCTATACGCCCTGACTCTATAAGCCCTAAACTTCACAACCTCTACACGTAGTCAAATGTGGCTACCAAATAACGGCTTGACCATTGTGTTTACGGCCAAGCCGTTAATTATTCCGCAACAGTGCCAAGTGTAGTTTCACAAACTTAAGTTAATACAGGGCAAGCGTCATTTGAATAGAATAAGTTGATATGTTATATCGTTACTAGATCTTGTTACCGTGTCACCTAACAACATAACACGGTTGTTAAAAATAAGTGCTCACGCATATGTGCCCGACGTTTATTGTTCCGTCTCGTGTGCAGAGTTCCGTATAAATTATAAACAATGAAAGTGATGTGCGACTCGCGAGCCTCGATGTGCGAAGGTTCTCACGCGACGAAAGCTGAGTGACGTAATCACAGGACAACGTGATTGCTGTGGGCAACGGTGGTGCGATCCGCAATGTTAATTCTTCATTATTATTTTCAATAGATAAATTGCAGCTGATTAATGGGAGAAACAAAATAGCGGCAGAAATAAAGACTTCAAGTTATAGAAAACGATAGTAAGGGAAAATTATTATTGACTGAGAAATGCACGCTTTGTAACAGATAATTGTATATAAGCTGTTTTTATTGCCTACGATGTCAGACAAACCTACCTAGTAAGAGGTAATCACAGATCTTAGACTTCTACAATGCCAAGTTAGCCAACCTGCCACTTATTCGTATACCGTAGTTCGTGCACTATGTTAACCTCATTAAAAGAAAGCGTTTGTAGTTTGCCAAAGAGTACTGATGGAATTCTGTATGATACTGATTATTTTTGTAAAGTCTTCGAACTGTTAGTCTATAGTAAGTGATAATGCGTAAGTGGTACAGAAGCCATGTGATCTGCAGTCTTAGATAAAAATTAATAATTTTTATTTGCCTTCTTTGAGTCGAAATGGTCCAGTGGATAAGACACTCGCTTCGTAAAGACGAGGTAGTGGGTTCGAATCCGGGGCAAGTACCAATGTGATATTTCAAATCATATGTACTTTCTAAGTTTATCTTGGACATTTCTGACCGACGGTGAAGGAAAACATCGTGAGGAAACCTGGACTTAAAAGTCTGAAATTGCCAATCCGCCTTGAGCAAGCGTGGTGATTAATGCTCATGCCTTCTCTATATGAGAAGGGGCCTTTGCCCTGCAGTGGGACAGTAAACAGGCTGGTATTATCATATTATTATTTGCCTTCTATTGGTTCTAGGTGATTTTTTAACCGATTCTTTTCGCAATCAATGGACGAAGCCTATATTCAACAGTACACAATCTACAACAAAAGCACACATTACTCGTATTTTAATAAATGTACCTAACACACTAATAACGTCCCCAGACGGCGGCGCGTCCTTGCTATGCATTTTGTTTTATCGAACACAATCAGTCGAAGTGGCGAAAC
This sequence comes from Parascotia fuliginaria, assembly GCA_963082885.1. NCBI lineage: Eukaryota > Metazoa > Arthropoda > Insecta > Lepidoptera > Erebidae > Parascotia > Parascotia fuliginaria. Next base: position 11,427,714 of record OY720176.1, on the reverse strand, counting down.
TTGGGGAAGGCCTATCTCCAGCAGTAGACGCCTTTAGACTGAAATGATGATGATGATGATGTCACCGATACTTTAAGATACTACTGTTTGTCAACAGTTCATTTTTATTGTTACCTAAAACACCTGTTACCTAACTAATATGTGGAAGAGTGTATTTTGACCTTCCTAAAATACGTCTTTATGCTCGTCACGCTATGAAATTATGAAAAATAGAACACATTTACATAAAATATCTACTTTATATTATTGTGTTAACAACGCAGACAACTATATATATAAAAGTAGTATAATGATTTTTTTAAGTATCTATACTTATATCATCTTTTTTAATTTTGGTATTATTACGTCTTTTAATAAAATTACACATAATATTACAATTTCATTATTCATTTTTTTTTTAATTAGACATTGCGGAATATTCCTCTGAAGTATTTCATATTATTTTCCGTGTGTTGTATGTAATTAAAATACTTATTACTACATCACAATTAAATTTGCATTGAAAGGACAATAAAGGAAAACAAATACATGCCTTAATTAATTATTTAATACATGTTACTTGTATTTTCGTCATTATAGTTAATCAATAAAGGAAAACAAAATTATATTGTTACATACAATATCAATATCTATTATTATATAGTAGTTTTTCATATAAATAAGTTAAAACGGGACATGACAAGTAAGTACCTACTACTATGTGCACCACTCAGTAAATAAGGATCATTATCATCATATCAGCCGTACGTCGAAATACGGATACTTACTACAGTCAAAAACAAAAGGAAGGATTAAAGAGTCCCCAGTTTTTCGTACTGAAACCAAGGCCACAAACTGTTGTTCATGTTAACAGCGCCTGAAATCTTTTGTAGAACCATTTTTAATTTTATTCGGTCGGTTTTTCGCTGCAATTTAAGCAATAAATTTAGTTGTGTGCCCTACCCTTCGAATGTTTGACGACTTGACCGAAATATAATGTAACGTGTACAAGTTATGCATTATATAAACATGATTCATGTTCATTTATCGTAATAGGTAATTGTTTTAAAGTATGCAACCAATGCAGAAAATATTTCTTGTTTATTAGTTCAACATCAGTACCAGGTGTCTAGACTAGATATTAGGTAATCATATGTGTGGCACTGAAACATAGTTACTTGTAAAAGCCTAGGGTTGGTACCCAACTATATTTATGTAGATTTTTATGTGATAGTTTTAACGTATTTTATTTTAAAATAACCGACATATGCGATTTTACGATGGTAAGTAGTCAGAGGGATCCAGGAGCTAAGATGCCACTAAGTAAAAGTATAATATCTAATAATAAATAATAATAAAAAATATAAAATCATACTTTAAAGGTTGTAAAAATATTTAGTGTAGCATACGTTTGTGAACTTTTCTCACTTCGTGACATTGTTGAAAAGCTAATAAACAACGACTCTGGTGTTAACTCAGAAAACCAAATTAACGCCTGCCGTCAACGGCCTGTTTCGCGCAACTATTTTGAATCTGTCTATTTTGTTCTCAATGTTTTTTACTATTTTAAACTAACAACCACCACACCTGGTTAATACAACTATTGCTCGGCCCTCACCTCACTCGCCGTTCTCCAGTGAACGTATTTCAACTCATACAATCAGTCATTTCGTTCCAATTTAATAATTTTTTGTTCCGCACCTCAAACATTTGATATAATGCTTGCAAAAACTTGTAATACACTAGCAATTTATAATACGTGAAATATAATTTAGTAATTCAATCGTTTGTATTAAATTACATTTGCAGACCTCAATACATGTATTTTTAGTTACATAGTGAAAGATTAATATTTGTCCCTAACTTTATGATTGCAGTACTAATTAATTTGTCCATTAAAACAAGCGATATATAGCTGACTGAATTTTAGTGGTAAGCAATCATGTTTACTATTGAACGATGTTAACATTTTATCAAATTCATCATTCATCAATCCAACACAAAAAAAAGTTAAGTTAATACTCATGATCTATTTATCTCGTCACTGTATTGTGTGTCCTTTATAGGTATTTGGATTTTTTATTTTGGATGAACGTGGGGGTAAGGAGATAACTGGACCCGTTCTAAAAGTGGGACCGCGGGGTCAGTTACCCAATTGAATATTCGTGATATTCTTTGGTCGACTGGCACCACTTAAAATATTATTAAAAAATGTATTGTTTAAATTCCATCCTTGTACAGTCAGCAGCAAAAGCATTCGAATAAACTCAAAGATTGGTATTAAAATCATTTGTTTTTTTATAACAGAAAGTATAGTGTGGAGGTGACGATGCTGATGATCTGCTCCGTGAAGGTTGCTTGCAGACAGGGTCACCAATGTGGAGGTAGCACAACATATACCTCCACCCAAAGGGAGGATCCTCCGACCAGGCTAGGTGATCGTGCCTGGCGGGCTACTGCCCGACAGTTGTTTTTTTTTTTTTTTTTTCTTTCTCTCTCAACCGTTAAATATTAAAACAACGTTGGCTAAGGGCACCCCCTACGTAGGGTTAGGGCCTCGGCTTAGGGCGTTGTTGAAATCTAGGGCCAGCCCATTATTATTGCGCGACGACGGCACACCCCTGCGGCGGGGGCGGTACCGTGAACGGTTATGTGTAGTGTTATATTGAGTATTGATGTTGCGCTCTATCTGGAGAATAGTGTGATGTTGCCGTCCGGCTCATCGAGAGCGTGCCGAGGTCGGCGTGTGCGTGAGATCCCTGACGGAGTGTAGTTGACCGCTTCTACAACTAACGGATTAATGTATGTGGCGGCAGAGTCCGGCGAGAACAGCGTTTGAGAAATTGCCTGATGGTCGGCAAACCTAGGTCTAGATGCAAGTTTTCATTACGCATATACCACGGGGCTCCCGTGGCTCTACGCATGAAGCGATTCTGAACTACCTGAAGCATATGGGTTCCACATGGCGGCACAAGCGCAAACACTGGCGCTGCATACGTCATAATCGGGCGTATACAAGTAGTGTATAACCGACAGTTGGTAGTCGAGAACTTGTATATATAGTTAGTTGGTGTGAGAATGTTAATATCGCGATTTAGGCTTCTATACATCATGTATGGAGAGGTCTAAATTTGTTGACAGCGCCATCGTTGATTTCTATGCTGTAAACTCGTAGTCAGTCGTCTTCACTTGAATTTTCTCTCATTATTGGCCAGATAGATTACGCCACAATAGTAAATAATTAACAGAAATCATAAAATCAAACAACAAAATGACTACGCTTTTCAAGAATCACAAAGAGAATGGATCACAATATTTGAAAGTGTCTTATAATAATATTTTGGTGAATATGAAGATGTAGGTCATCTTAATAATGAGAATCTATTATGTACTTATGTAATTAGTATTTATATTCAAAAGCTAAAATATAATTAAATTTTGTATTTTAATTTACAGTCATAAGAATATTAAAGACTAGAAAATTTGGTATTTAAAAAATCACAGTCTGAAAGTATTAAAAAATATTAAATTTTTGTATTTTAAATCAGTCTTAAGAGTATTAAAAGCTATTAAATTTGGTATTTAATATCACAGTTTCAAGAGTATTAAAAACTAAAATATAATAAGGTCTAAATATTGTACCTATCAAAAAATATATAACTAGTTTATCATTGTAAAAAAAAATCAATTGGCGATTCAACTACCTGTTCTAAAACAAAAGACCTCTTGACCATAAAATTCGCTCCCTATTCGGCTCTCTATATTTTCGTAATTTCGATGCGATTTGCATAATTTTAGTATTTTCGTATGGACTTAATTAAAACTGTTACGTACGTATTTAAACTGTTACTAATTATAAGTAATTACTATAAAGATTCAATATGAACCAGTTTTTTCTGGCGACGGTACATTTTACGTCAGTTGCTTGGTGGTCCCAGTCATCAGGTCAGCGACTAGGACCGTTGTTCCAGTTCCTTATGGTCGCCCAATTTACTCGAACGTGGGATGTGATATCGGCCAACAATTGGAAACAACTGACCTGATAAAGACTACAAGAAGATGCTTTATGCAAGCTACTACTTCCAATTTACACAATAAGTGTCTATTCTTTCTTTCGTTCTTTCTTTCAACCAATTTCTACTACCGTACTACCTACAACTAATAAGATGATGACGGCCGCTTATAGATAAAAATAAAGCTCAAGTCTGTCAACACTTGTCAAGTTTTGATATTATTTAATTCAATAGAATAGTGATATAAAATCACATAAATTCAAATTAACACGATACAGAACTACATTCTATGCTTAAATTTATACAAGTGAATATGAATATTCAAATATGTTAGAATTGCAACCGATACGTATATTTTCCCCATATACGCGAACTGCTAACAAAATTGACATGTCCGTTCGGAAGTAAATACATTAGCATGTATTGCATCGCCGTTACACAATCATTGTTGCTCAAGTACCTGCGACACATAGACATGTGCTAAAAAGTTACATGCTTTCTAATTGTAATCCGTATCACGTTGTCCAATACATAAATAAAAATCGGAAGTAGTCGAATCCAAACTTCTTGAATGTTCATGTTCTAGTTTATCTTGAATTATTGGTTGCAGATGTTTGGTGTTACTTTTATGTCTATTTACAAAATTATATTGCTGAATATAAACCACAAATTAAGTAATTTTAAAATTTGAATGTTAAATATTCAAATGAAATATAGTGAGATTATTATATTCAGAAAGCTAAAATTTAAATAGTAATAATTATGTATAAATGTAAAAAGAATATAAAGTTGATTTACAGCCACCTCATGCTATTAACGCCTTCTGTGTTTGTGTGTATGAAGTTTAAATATATTAATATAATTGAGGAATATGCTGGAGCTACTTATTAATGTTAGAAGAACTTAAAGAAAAAATTACTCTTTACCGTATTTTTCTGAATAATGCCACAGTTTTTGGTATTACTGTTACAATTAGCCATACATTAAAATATAGTAAAAATCATGATTACGCAGCTAGGTAGATTGTATAAAGGAGTTAAATATTGATTGGTATACGATTGTACAACCAGTTTCAGTTCCAATCTGTATATAAATAATATTGCTACAGAAATCCAAAATAAAGAATACTAAACTGATGATACAAGCTCGACAAGCCTGTGTATTACATTATTTATTACCGTGTTAGCATTACTGCAAAATCTATTTATATCGGTAGTTAGCAATGCTTTACTTGTTTACTAGAATCTGTAACAGTTATCCTCATTATGTCATTGTTATTATAATATTTGCTCTTATTTATAATACCTTTTTACCATTTATGTCTGCATTAATTATAACTAAATGCAATCTTAAGGATATTTATATAATAGTTGTTATTGTAAAAACAATGTTAATGTTTTTTGATTCTAATTTATGTAGGTTTGTCCACACCGAGAAGATCTTCTTGTTGTTTTAGTCGTATTGATTGAAATACAATAATATACTACGAACGATTTTGCAATAAATTTACATTACGATTCTATTGAAAACTAAAAAACTTTAGCTGTGATCGTTACCTTCTAATGTTTTATGTGGTTATTCATTAGGCGTGTATTTTTTCAAATATTACGCACCTACTTCCTTAAATATATTTTAGCTTATCAGTAGTTTCGGTCCATCTCTTTCAATGTGTTCTTACACTATAATACGCAACTACTATTACGCAACTAACTAACTATCAAATAGCTTGAACATCTTCAGTATGAATTTATAACATTCATAAAAACCTATTATGATATGTCCGCTTTAAGATTGTTGTTCAATCATTCTGTTGAACCAAACTAGAACATTAAATCAAATTTTGATCGTTATAGCAACTAAATACAAAAAGATATGAAAATGGTTGTAAATGTCTATTCGATTTTACAGAGTCGTTGTACCAAGAATCATCATATTACAGTATAAGTCATAACACGAATAAATGCAATCATAGTTCTTTAAACCTTAAATTTTCACCTTTGTATACCAATTATGTATGCGTATTGCGTTAACGAACGCGTAACAATGTTACAACTAACTTAACCGCGAACAAGGCTCAACTTTGACAGCCGTTATACGGTTAATTATGAAAGCATTATTATATAATTCTTACTTTTCTATTTCAAGTGTAATATGACTTGTTGCGGAATCATACCTTGTAAGGGTAACTGTTAACAGGAATGCAAAGGTGAAGACCACTTTCTCCGAGATATCACGATGTCTAAGTCAAGTGATGTCATGTATGTAAACATACAGCGAAGTCGTGACTTGACTAGATCGACTTGTTTTGTTACTGTTTTGAGACAAAATACTGGATTTAAACTAGTTTATTGTCATCTTCTTGCTTCTTTAATATTAGACTACAATGTGATTTATTTAATACATGGTTATAGTAATTCATATCTTTCATTATTGTCATTCCACGCAAAGACTTTTACTTAAGACTTGGACCAGGTTTTGCAAGAATTTTTAATTTCTCACGATGTAAAAATAAATAAACTACATTGAATTAGATTTAGTTCAGATAACTATAATTCATTGAATGCATTCAGTATCTTGTATCTAAATACGTGTAGAGAGAATTTTAGTACTAATAAGTCTATAAGAGAAGAGGCCTTTGCCCTGCAGTGGAACAGTAAAACAGGCTGGTATTATTATTATTAGTTCAGCGTACAACAATTGCTTCAGAATACAAATTTACATACGCCTAGGCTGTAAACGCCTTTAGTCACGAAATTGTAATCTATAGCATTGGCGGCTCATAAATCAATTGGTTGATGAAATGACATAAAGGTTTCAACTTTTATTAGTTCGAGTGACAAATGATTTCACTATAGAGTTCGATGGTGTAATCGATACCATTGTAGAGTAAACCCATAACTAGTAGGTACCTGCCGAATCGTGATTTAAAAATGCTCAAGGTATATGATATTGTTACAAATACTAAGGATTACTAAATAAATACATCGATAAGATAGTGTATCGATTTTGATTGAGCAAGTTTACTTTATGCAAAATCAATGTATTACCATTTCAAATTATTATCAACTAGCTCCGCCGGCGTGAATATCGAATTTTTCATAAAAAAAAATTATCATCTATTTCAACCCCTTTAAGCCTTTTTTAAAAAGAGCCTATGTGTTGTTCCTATCTCTATACCAAATTTCATCAAAATCTTTTTCTTTAAAAGGTTTAGTAGTTTAGCCGTGAAAGCGGAACAGACAGGCAGACTCACTTTACTTACTTTTAGTTTTGCATTTTTATTATTGGTATGGATAATATTTTATAATATTATAAACAATTTGAATAATATTCTATAATATTATAAACAACAATAATATTATAAACAATAATATCTTGATTAAAATTGTAGCAGGCGTATGTCCAGCAGTGGACATCTTTCGGCTAATATTATAATAAAGATATCCTGATTTAACTTATGAAGAACATCGATGACCAATACGATTGTTTTTCCAGGCGTATCTCTATGCTTACTTACTTCATCGGGTTTTTCTATTACGTTAACAGTATAAGTTGTGCATACTAAACAACACTTTTACACAAAAGAAGTACGAATATAGTATATATATATTTTTTATAGGTTGTACTTAGAAGTATGACTAAGGTTTGGCAACGGACTAAATCCTCTACCGGTGAGGCAGGCGCGCGCGCGGCGTGGCGTTGCGTTGACTAGATGCAAAATTAACACCTGTCTATGTATAGGTTGCTTACCTTGAACAGTGTCATCTGTGATTATATTTTTGTAAGAAATATTTTAGAGAATATTTTTAAAACTTGTAGTGCGTAAGTGTATTGTATGCAGTTAGTTTATAGTCAGGTAAAGCTATGAGATAAGCAGTAAAAACTTAAGAATTTTTTTTTAATCGCCGTATATTATTATCAATCTTTTCTATTATAATTTTGAATTTGCATGCAATTGACGATATTCATTAGTCATCAATCTGAATATAGACTGACTCTTTTTCTTTTTTCTAAAGAAAAAGTGCGTATTTGAGAATCATTTAAAAAAATATTTTCCATTTAAAAGGTACGTTATGCCGCTTGTAGCTAGACTGTATTGTTCAGCGAGAAGAGTTCCTTTGAGAAATTTACGACTGGCATAATGGATCGTGTGGAAAAACCTGACTCAGTTAGTGGGTAGTTTATCTGTTTTGGTTACACAAACATTCATTACTTTCATTGTATTACTTTCTTAGTATGAATTAACGTTTAAAGATAAACCTCACATAACAATTTCACTATTTGGCTGTTTAATAAGGTCAAAACACCTGAATAGTGAAATTGTTGTAGACAAAAGATTTAAATCTAAATAATACCTATATTTTTTATACACATTTTAAATAAACGCATTTGATATATGCAAGTAATTTATCAAGTCAACCAAATCGTTAATTCACTCTAAGTGACATTGAGCAACGTTCACACTTAGGTATGTATGGAGCCTTGAATGTTGGATGGGTGAATTTACTGAACAAGGCTTCAGTATTGTTTGTAGGTGGCCGGTGACCTACAGCTGCCGCTGATAACATTGTTTTGGTCCAGATAGGAATATTTCACATATTGCCGTATGGTCTGTTTGTTTTATATTTGCCACCCGAAATTGCCATTGTTATTTTTGAATGCGAGTAAATACATATTGTTAAAAACGAAGGACAGATACTATCATATATATTTTATATAAATTAAGCTATTGTTTATTTAAATAAAATATGCCACTGTGTCCGACTTGTGCGAGGAAGGCGTCAGCAAAAAGGTTCACTTTATGTTCTTGCAGATAGTTAATGTGACTGTATAAATCCAATGTTTATGCCGATACCCAAAAACATCAAATTAATTTTATTAACCGTCCTATACTCAATACTCAATACTCAATCGTTTATTGCTTCCACAATGTATTAACAGATGGTAAATAAATCTTAATTATGTAACAATCATGGACCCTGTCGGGCATAGCATAGTCGCTATAGTAGGAGAGAGGAAGATGGCTTGTTATACAGTAACGGACTTTACATGCACAATATTATTGCTTATTGATTTAAAAGATTTTGTAGTCAATAATTTTTTAAATAATTGTAATTTAATAAGTTACTATTTATTAATTATATAGATGTTAAGATAAAGTTGTGCTAAGGCAATGATTGTTATTTAAGCTGCCAGTACCTAATTGTATAAAGTAAATATACATTGTTTTTTTCTATATGTAATTCAAATTTTTGAAATGTTGAGCTTCTTGCTTAAAACTTGTGGTATTTTTGAAATCTCTACCGAACTATTCGAGACTTAACATTGTATACCCCAATATTTTTAATAAATGACTGTGCGTAGTGTGCTTTTCTACTCGTAGTTGTCAGTTTGTCAATCAATACAATATTGCTGGGTGCTAATAAATTGCATTTGTCGCATTGATTTCGATTAAACGTAGGTACTTTGAAGTAGACCTTGTTATTGAGTACGATCCTTGAGGTGTTTGCATGCGAGCAAATTTAATCCGAAGTATAAATATTTTTATTTGTTATATTATGTAAATTAAGCGTAACGAACTCTACTCGACCATAAAATGTATTCAAACTGGTCATGATATTAATTCCATTTGTTGAAAATTAATAATTAAAAAGATGGAGGCTGTGAACGGCCCAGCAGGATATTGCTGTTGTTGATTTTTGTAGAGTTTCTTGACCGCGGATTTAGAATAGGGTATATTCCTGTTTTATCATTCTTATATTAATTGTTTGATCTTATCTTTAATACACTCATAACTGCTAAACTATCGCGAGTTGGAAGGTACATCATGGAACAACACTCATTACGTCTTTGTGCAAATTATCGGCATTAGCTTGTGTTTGGCAAGATTACGTCTCCAGATTTATGATGATGCCAATTATCAGGTTTGTTTCGGCCTACCTAATACTAATTAATACGCGCTGGCCATGAACCTCGAAAGCATCAGGTTTATACATGACTGTCTGACTGTATTACTGTTACATTATTACAGTTAATAGATATATAATGTGCAGTCACTATACAATAATACCTACTTAGTCTCGTGAATCATGCATGTACGTAACTTATTGTAAATATATTAAGTATTTTCAGTGTATAATGAGATTTTACATGTCATGTGTGAATCTTTTTAATAGTACATATCTCTAAAATTGTTTCATATTTTGTCCAAATTAGTTGTTTCCTTGTAATTCACACATTAAAATTTTAAAATAAAACCGTGAGATAAATCTTATTGAATAAGCAACAGGATGAGCTTTTGTCATAAGCTACTTTTTTGGATATGAATAAATAAATTATCATTATAATATAATTACAGTAAATTGAGGTTTTTACATACAATACATCCGTTTGCGTCACGGTAAGTACCTACCTACCTACCATCAAGATAAAACAATTAGCATTGTGATGTAGGTAAGTATATCTGTCAAATTTAAAATTGGCAACTTTATTGTACCATGAGCTAACCCATGTCTTTTCCTGGGCTTATACGTTTCAGTTATACGTATATATGAACGGACACAAAATACACGGTAGTAGATCCACGCTGATTTCAGCATGAATGGGCCGGATCGTCCGGGGAAGTACTACCCTCTCATAGAAGATCGACTTAAGAGTAGTAGTATCCGTACTACTGCGTTTCGTTCGGTGAGTGAGAGCGCCGGAGGCCCAATTTCCCCCCTTTCCTCTTTCCTCACCTCCCTCATTCCCTTCCTCTAACCCCATTCCCAGCCGCCATAGTGGAGGCCACCATACCAGCAGTTTAAGAGGATGGCTATTGGTATAGTGGCCACCACTTCTGGATTCCACTGACTGCTTACCATCAGGCGGGGTGGAGTCACTTTGGTAGGCTACAATATATAAAAAAAAAAAAAAAAAATATTAAGCACAAAATTTCGCCTTTACTTCGCCATGAAAAAATATGATTTTCTGTGCTATAAACTGCAACTTTGTGAATGAAATGCTTCAGTAAGTATAGCATAAAAACTATCAATACGGCTACTAGCGAGTTATTGATCTTCAGCTTTATACTAAGGCTTACTTTAAATTATTGTAAAAAAGGTCTAATTAAGATTTGTTGCGACTTTTCTATCCGAGATATACTTTTATACTTTAGGCGACCAATAGTTTCATTTATCTTTTACTGATTGGTAAAGATAGGTGGTATAGGTGAAGTGTATCGACGTTTTCGTGGAAGGCTACACAACACCACGCAGCGTAACATGACGCCGAAATAAGTCGTGTTAATTACTTATAAGTTTCATTGTATAATATGTATGTTAGTCTGTAAAGTATTTATCTATGGGTCTATGCAACCAGAAAATAAATGGTTTATTATTATTATTCTCATTATTTAAATATTTTTCTTATTAATTACATTTTTAAATAGGTACATATTTATATAAAACAAAAAATACACATTTAAAAATATTAAACATATATTACCACCGGCAACGAGACTAGAGTCCAAGCTACTGGCGGTTAGGATTCCAGAGAGAAGGAACCTCCTAACAATACGTGCCGTGTCGAGAAGCACTGCCTTCTAGATCTAGCCCTTGACCCATCCACCTAATGCGAGCCTCTTTAGGTGTTGGTAGAGGCTCTTTGCTATTAAACCATTTACAGTAATGACTATCGGCACAATGACAGCAGGATCCACATGCCACATGTCAACAATCTCATGGACTAAATCAATATATTTTATTTGCTTGTCTTTCTCAGCCTTCATGAGATTCTCGTCATGAGGGACGATAATATCAACTATCATTGCAAGGCATTCAGATCGATCCACCACCACAATGTCAGGCTTGTTAGCTATAATAGTCCTGTCTGTGATGATGGAGCGCTCCCAGTACAATGTCGCGCGACCATTCTCGAGAACTGGCTCAGGGTCGTACCTGTAGTACGGCACCTCGACATCCAGAAGCAGATCGCAGAGCAATTTGCTGGTGGATGATCCTGGCTACTTGGTTATGTCTGTGCAAGTACTCTCCGTTAGCAAGACGCGAACAGCCGGAAACAATATGCCTGAGGGACTCACCAAGGCGATGACATGCCCGACATATGTCAGTAGTGCCCATCCTCATGATATTATTATTATTATTATAGGTAGTACCAGAATAATTAAAAGTACATAGTTAATATGTAGGTAACGCTGCCCCAATAGAACAGGTTGGGGATTTTATATTCTAGACCGGAAATCACTAGATTTTTTAGAAAAAATCATGTCCATAATGATAGGTAAACTTGAATGTATTTTATCAGAAAATAAGAGCATGTTGAGACAGATCGATTAATTGGGTTTAATAAAAAAAGATTCCCGTTCGCATCCGCTTCATAACAAACCCTTAAAAGGACATCATTATGTCATTACATGTAGGCATTTTTCAAGCTTTCCAGCTATAATTGCTACAGTACTACAGCTTGTATTGGTTTTGCATTAAAAGGCGAAGATACAGACTTTAATTTTAACGTGAAGCAACGACAATATAAACAAGCACTCTAGTCTATAAGATGATAAAGATCTTTCTTCGGTGCGTATTAATATGATTCAAGACGTGAGTGGTATGCAAAACGAGTAATAAGTTATCAAACCTGTTGGCGACCTTGCGAGCATTCTTTCTGGGTCCCTTGTCCCGTGGGTCTTGTCCAAACATTACCAGTTGTTAGATACCATTATGTGTGCAAGATCAAACAATTAAACAATTGGTGCAAGTCATAAGCGAAAGTCTAAAAGAAATAAATATGCACCTTTACATTTTTCATAGAATACTTTCTTTCTTATCATATTTATCATCATTTTGTTTCATTGTATTGGGGTCGAATGTCAGTCTTAACTATTTCGGATTTATTTGTCAATATTTTACAAAAGAGTCACCGAATCACTAGATGATACTGATGTTAGATTCCTTAGTCTATTTCTAGTGCCAGTTTGCATTGTTGCAAGCATTTCTCTACTACACAGTATTACAAATATTCCTGTACAGGTAATCCAAAGTCAAATTGCATGATGTCTATTCAAGCATGAACTCGAACATTATGAAAACTTTGTGACTTCATCTGTGCTTATTTTACAACGCGATTATGTTAATTTGACACATCATTTTACAGTAATTATTATTATAAGTGCAAAAAATACTAGTCACATTAAGTTTTATTATTATAACACTGATAAAACACATTAAGCGCTGATGTTAATGATTTTATTTAAACATTATTTTTACAATAGGTGTTATGCCGCTCGCGTTTATGTCTTACGTCGTACGCGTGACCTAGACCGACATGCGATGGTCATCGCTTTCAATTTAAATAGGGACGACAACTCGACTTCAAGTGCAAGTTTATAACGAATTATCTGATATACATACATGCATAATCATAGGTCATTTATGTATTGATTTGCTAGTCATGAGCTTTATTAGTTTATAAGACTGATTACTTGTAGTTAAACCTAGTTATTGCATGGCCGTCTAAATTCGAACCCAACTGGTGTCCTTAATCATGACTCATGAGCATGAGGCATTGCGATTGAACGTCTTATTTGGGTGTTCCAAGGGCAGTCACAACCATATGCATCCACATGATTTCACAGTATTCTTTTGTTTTCGTCTACCTCGGATCCTGACCAAAAATTAGTGCAATTATTTTATAACACTCAATTGTCATAAGAGGTTAGCGGACTGTAAAATATATAAATAGAAAATAGTTTTTGTACACGTTTTTTATTTACATTATAGGTTTAAGTTGTACACTGTTGTCGGTAACTGTACCTATTCAATAAAATAGAATAAAATATACTTGGATTATGATACTTAAGTAATTTTCTTTTCATTTTTGTTTTGGTAATAGGCATTATGATAGGTACAACAGAACTGTTGAATCTTAAATGAGACTGTGCTCTCAAATAAGATTATATTTATAGATCTCTAAACCTATTCGTGATTATAGTTAAGCCGAATGCATTTAAATAAAATGTCACATTTGCCCTTTAATTTTACAGTAGCTCGTAAAACAGCAAATTAGAAGCATAAAATGATAATATACCTAGTTTACTATAGTAAAAACGTCAATAACTTTTGATTAATGTACATAAAATGGCTGATATCTATTGCAAAAATTATATTTTTGGTTGTACATTATGTAAGACATCCATGTTGCGAATATCATAATAATTTAGTATTAAATATAAAAATTGATTGTTATAACAATCTAGGTCAGATGGTTTGTAAGGCTGTGATTCAAACGGAATGATTGACACGGTCTCTATGCCGTCGTATCAGAACTATATGTTATAGTAATTATATGCAATATATATTAAGCTCATGCTTTTCATGCTTAAACGAGGGTATAGCCAATTCGTCCATTATATGCATGCATCGCTACGACCAAATTAGACTGTTTTTGGTACACTGTAAACTTCTCCGGTTAATTTCTACCTTTCTCTAGAGTATGTTGGGATGATGGCCACCAATTCTATAGATCCTACTGACTTTTTACGATTAGGCAGAGTAAGGTTTTTGGTAGGCTAATATAAAAAAATGTTTATACAAATTATTGCCTAAAGGTCGCAGTAATTATAAATGGCGTATAAAAAGAATAAATAATGTGCATGATTGAGGTAAATTAATCACACCTAGGTACGCATCGCATTTACATTAGAATTAAATTATTGTGCCACTTCTCGCTTATTATATGAAATAACTGATCACAGTTTAACAGTCGATAAGAATCTTCAGCGTCAACGGTTTAACAAAACGGTACCTACGTATACCAATTACACTTTATAGGTACCAATACATCTATTGTGTTGTAAATATAAATAATAAGACAAAATAATGTAAAGCGCAAGGCCAAATTGGTGTTTCATTAGATAATAAAATTATTGCAAATGTCAAGAATGTATACTACATAATGAGGTTTTTTGTGTGAGAAAACGTATCCTTAACTGTTAATGGGTAAACTATTAAAATACTTAAAGTCCTATTAAGATACGTCGCAACAAACCAATCGGAATTGACGGCATACGTAAGTTTTTTTTAAACAAGTCTGCGTCTAAGTTTAGTTACGTTTTCTAATCAAGTTCGCTGTTCAGGAAATAAACATAAGTAATGAGGAACTTCGGACGTGCGTCGCGTGAACCCAGTCCCTACTACGTACGAGTACCTACTAAAGTTCCTGTTTTCACTTTTCTTCTCTTGAGATCTTAAATCCGTTAATTAAATATTTGTATATTACGACACACTGATATGAAACCGAGATTTGCTTTCGTTCTTAAGAGATTTATGTCAACGTTTACACAATTTATTTGAAATATTAAACATCCGACAAAAGTGTATCGACCGTTGACCCATTAGTTATCCGAATTTAAAAAAATACATTTTATGTTATAAAATTCTATTTTAGAAATCGAATTCAGCTTTTAGATTTTTTGGATTCCTTAGTGTCTTTGTATCAAAAACATTGTTTATTCGTATTCACAATATCGATTTCGTGACAGAGCATACTTTTTTATAATCTTTGTGCAATCTACAGAAATCATTGTGTCCGACTATAAGGAAGAATGCAGAATAATTGTCACTTTTAACAATGTTTTACTTATCTAATCAAATAGAAAAGTTGAGTGATTCTAGGTACATTAATTAGATCTGTAGGGCATATTCCATATCTGAGTATAAGAATATCTACATAACAAAATATTCAGTAGATAATAAATTATGGTAAATACACGATGGCGTTGATTACTTCATAAACTGCCTATTATATTGGGTTTCTCAAATAAAAGTGGCCATGAGAACATTTACTTGTTTCATTGCAATTTGCGTTTCACTCAAGGCATTAGTTTTTTGCTCAAGTTTCAAACTAGGAACAGACGTCATCTTTTATTGATAAATGACGGAAATAGTATTACAGAGTGTTTACAAATAGTGTTTGTATAAATTAGAATATCTGGTAATGTCAATGCCCGGTTAAAATAGACTTCATCGAAACAAGTAACCACGTGCACTAGTTAAGAGTACTTACTTTAATTGGTATATTGGCTGAACTCATTGTATTGCCGAACGTCATGCGCAGAGCCACCAGAGGTTACCATCTAAAAGTTCGTTCTTACTTTTGATGAAACATAGGAGGTATACATTCTCTAGACTTTTGTGTAATAATTTCAAGCAGGTATGACTCAGTCTCCGTATTTAGATTTTAGACTATTGATTGATTTGATTATAAAAACCGCAAGAGTGTTAGTACTAATTCATAAAAGTTATGTTTGGCAATGCATTATGCTCCAGGTATTTTAAATGTTTTAGGTTGCAACGGCTCGCCATGCGGTTATAGGTACAGGTTGTCAAATTTTTATATTAAAATATAAAGTCGAGTAATTCTCAAATTATGTGTGTAACTGATTATAATTGCACAGCAGATAATCTTTTCAATATCTATCCATATTAATATTATAAATGCGAAAGTAACTCTGTCTGTCTCTGTCTGTTACGCTTTCACGCCTAAACCACCGAACCGATATTGATGAAATATGGCATAGAGATAGAGTAGACCTCGGGGAACAACATGGGCTAATATATCTTTATAGCAAAAAAATGGCTTCAAGGGCTTGAAATAAAGGATGAAAGTTTGTATGAAAAATCGTCAATGTAAACAGAGATATAACCGAAATTCACGCAGGCCGAGCTGCGGGTCACAGCTAGTATCTAATAATATTACCAACATTTTATCAAAACCCAATTTGTAGTGAGATTTGATTCACGTTTGCACAACGGTTGTTAGTGCAATGATATACATAAAATTATACAGCTATAAAATTAATGCGTTGATTTCAAATAATGATGTAACTATCATAACATGTATAAAGAAGCAGTGATTCTGCACAATATTTTTTTATACAACTTTGGTAGCAAACAAGCATAGGTACGGCCAACCTGATGGTAAGTGGTAACCGAGAGATGACTGTCTTTTCCAAGCATTGCAGAAATAATGTTTAGAAACATACCAAGCCGTTGTCCACCACGAAGAAGGGAATGACACACACACACACACAAAACACATAAACTAATATTTTACGTCGATATTCTATGAGATAAATGCGTATAATACAAGGGCCCTAGAGCTTCAATAGGTTTTATAGTATTTACATACATGAACGAAACGAAAAGTCGTATAAAGTCGCATATTTACGGTTACAGTCGCTTTCAAAATTGAGGTGGCAGAAAGAAAACGTAAATGGCAATTACGTTTTCGTAGTAGCCCATGTTTCGAAACGTATTTGACACATAGATAGGTACCTATCTAAAGTATTATTGTGATTAGTTTAAAACTATTATTTCAGAACAATACCTAGTTATATAGGTACAAGTATATAGATTTCACCTGACATTGAACATACTTATTCACTTATGTAGAGGGGCGCAGTACTCTTTTATGTACCTACTGTATATCTTAAATTGTTGTTGGGTATCTGGTTCATATTTTACGTAATAAATCCATATTCGTACGACCTTGTAATATTACGATTTAACTTGAACACGGGACTATATTAGTTGTTTTGCAACTGGGTTAGCGCAATAGATACCATAGACACTCGTTTTATGTTAAGTTAGTGGGTGTATCCTAATGGTCAGCGTGAGATTGTCGGAGTTAGCGAACTGGCTCAACGTTCGCCAGGGTCACTACACAGTGTGAGAAACACGTGATAAAATACTTGGTTTAAATTGTAATTTTTACTTTTTACTTTTTAATTTTTCTTTACAATATAGAAAGCTGTAAGTAATTAAGTATCTATAGAGTTAAGTGTATTGCCTGCGTCACTTTGCATGCTACTTGAAACTGTAACTTACAAAAATTGTAGTAACCTGGCGATTAAAAAGAGTGGCCAGTTCTTTTCATGGCTCTACTTCGTCAGCGAACTGGCTGTAGGTTAATTTGCTGACATTTTGTAAACTTTGACGTTCATAAGTGTTAATTTAATTAACCTATATGAATAAACATATATTTAATTTCATTTCATTTCATAATTTATTTAATTTTATGAGAGAAGCGAGATTTCGGGTTCAATTCGACTAACTACCCTACAAAAGATTTACCGTAGCGAGGAAAATGAGTAGTAGCATTCTAATAGTAAGATAGATGGCGTTTTCGCAAGAGCAGCGATTTTCTTCTATTTGACACGTGGTAGCGGTAGGAAACGGCGCATAAAATATTTGCATTTGCTTTGAGCTAAAAAATGTATAAGAATGTAAATGATGTGTATTACCTTACGGGATGTTGTGATATCATGATTATTTACGTTATCAAACATCTATTAAGAACTTTAAAAGTTATTATTTTAAAAACGGTTTGTGCACCAGGAAATAACGAGATAAATCGCGTAGGCTCGATAAATATTGTAATCACGAATTAAAATTCCTATTTATTTAAAATTCAAAACGTATTGTGCATACGAGTAGTGCTAAGGTATAAATAGAAGACAATAACAACATGTATGTGTGATATTTACATAAGCCTTTGCTATCAAACAATACAACACTAAACCACTTCCTAGCTTAGTTGATGACGAAAATAATAAAAGGTATAGATCAAGCTAAATTGTATTCAATATTTACATATTTCTATGGAATTTGGTAAATCAAAAGGTTCATTTATTTATATAATGTTGAAGTTAGTTATATTGCAACAATAAATTAGACCAATATATAATTATAATATGAAATTTATCTTATGTCATTAGGTCATTAATTTAGCTAACTTTAAGCTTCAAGATTCATCAACACAATGTTCTGTCAAAATTAAACAAAACACACAACAATACTTCGCTTATATAAAAATCGACATTTAAACTCAAACATAATGCAAACAGAAGGTATGGGTATCATGTATTAAAATAATGTATTAATATAAGACAATTTGTTTTAACTACTTACTATATTTTTATAGTGACACTAACTCTTGCTAGTTCAGAGGTCGTGACTGATTGAGGAATGTGAAAGTTCCTACTCTTATTTGGCAGTACATAGTAAATGTATTTTATAAGTGATACAATGTATTAGTGCAAATTACTCTAAAGAGTTGATAGTGACAGTATGATTTGAACTGCGTCGACAGCCCTGCGGTCGTGCGTTAGCGTTACGCAAGCATTAGTTAGTTGCTCGATAACTTGCTCCACATTCGTTCTTTGTCTCAAAGATCTCTCGTACAACTACTGTCCACTTGCTACTACTGGCCACTAATCCGTATAATTCTATAAGCTCTTCTATAACACAAAGTTTTCCTCATTTTTGTATACAATTATATTATATAACATTCCATTAGGGCGTATTTAATTCTCATAATTATCTCGTTGATGCGAACTTTGGTTTTTGTATAGCATATGAATTTTAATTAATGTATTTTAGTGAAGAGTCATTACCTGTATCATTTGGAATATTTACTCTGTAGCTTTCACACTGATTAACTTTGTTAGTAAAATTACGTGTCAGTGAAATTTTTGCGAGTTTTGCGGAATCGCCCTCATACAACACATACATTCCATCGTTAGGTAATCGACCACGCCTTTTATGGTAACAAATAAAAGTCTTATTAATTGTGGTTACGTTTCTTATAACTAATTTAGAATAATTTTAAAAATTGTTAGGAAACCAGGCATATACGAGCAGGTGAAGGATTTTGTGAATATTAAGTTAGTAAGGAATTAACTGCGAATAAAGAAAATAAGTTTAAAGCCCTTGCTAATTTCGAATACATAATTATAAATTTCGTGGAACATCCCATCAACAATTTTTTTTTAATTTTTTGAGCTCTTAAATTACCTTAAAATATAATGCGTAATATTATTTTTAACTTCATCAAAGCATTATGAGAGAATTTTGTAAAAAAAAATCTGCATGTTAATATTTAAATTTACTTCTTTTTCATATTTTTTTGTATTAAATTTCACTTACAGAGCGGTCATTTCTTTAAATTTTTCCATTTTGCAATCACGTACATAAGTCTTATAGATATTATTATATTTTGCTTATATAAATCCTTATTTCGCATGTCGCTCTCAGATTAAATCTAAAGCATCGAATCTATAAACCTATATTATAAATACTTAAAATTTAAGCAGGTTGCAGGTACATTAAATTTGCAAATTACGGATATTACATACTAAGTATTGCGTAGCGAAATTATGAGAAAGGAGTAATCAAAAACAGATTGAGTTTCAAATACTTAAAGGGGAAATTGCCATTGTACACATACATGTTACATAATTATATCCTAATCAGTGGGCGATTACACGATTAACTAAATGATGAGTTGCATATATTATACTTGTATGACCGTGAAGTTCCAATATGGCGAATCTACCGTAATTCGTTCTACATATAATATCTGACAGAATATATTTATCGATATTTAAATATTAAAGCCATATCATTAATTTATAAATCTGTTTAGGTATACTGAAATGCGTAGATAATGTGTGAAACTAATGAATGAGATGAATCATTACGATAATATTCTATTATCATCTTTGAACGACTAATAACTACTAATTTTATTTCATCAGTGTTTTAATATTTTGTAGTATATTTTATCGACAAGGTTGATTAGATTTTTTTTTTTTCTAATAATAATAATAATATTCTACCACATTTACACAGCGCCATCTAGTCCCAAATTAAGCAATTATATTTGCTTGTGTTATGGGTACTAAACAACTGATATACTACTTACATATTTTTTTTTTGTAGACAAATACATATCATAGATAAATTACACCCAGACACACAACAAACAATCATGCTCATCACACAAAGGTTTGTCCTGGGTGGGAATCGAACCCACGACCTCCGGCTTAGCGGTCAGAGTCACTAACCACTAGGCCAACAGGCCTGTCAAATATATAGATATATACAGCTTTCATTCAACTAAACAACTTACTTGCAATTCCTTGTCAAGTTAAGTTTTATGACGATTTTACTAAAATGTAAACTATGTTTTTATTCTTAAGTTTGGTTGAATTAAGTAACTTATTGTTAGATAAAAATTAATCGCCAGAAATTAAAATTTTGTAAATCTTATTACTTATTACAAGTTCTTAATTTTATGTGAGAATGTTTATTATAATGGGTTGTAATTAAAATTTAAGACGATCTCCAGGTAAAGCTAAAACTTCAAGATATTACAATAAAAACATAAGACGATTCTTTGTTAATATTGGGCGACACTTCAGTATAAAGATAAGTAGGTATTTACATTTATTTTATCTTGTCCCATCAAATGCACAAATTCTGTTTGGAAGGTCACTAACCTATACAAGGGTAGACACTAACTAATTTGGTCATCTCTAAACATAAAGATGTTAAATATTTAATACTACTTACTAATTACTGAAGTTAAATGTTTTAAAAGAACTTAAAAATTACACAGAAAAGGTCATTAGTTTGTACCGCGGTCAACTTAAACGGTAATTATGTAGGTACTTAGTGACTGCTTGTTAATTAGTTCATTGCTTACGACAAACTAAAGTAGAGCTAAGTATAAATGTTAGTAGGAAAATAGTTGCCTTGATCTAGTAACAGTATGCTTGTCTGACGCTAATGGGCTATTGTATTTGATCTACGGGGCGCAAAGAATAACGAAACTTAAGTTAACTAAATTCTATTCGCAATACGGAATTGGAAATGAGGATCTGCATAAAAACTGACACTCTTTGAAATGGGAATATGATGCAATTTAAATATATTTTCGTAATCTATACTATTATATATAGCGGAATTGTTTGTTTGTTTATTTCTTTGAACGCGCTAATTTCTGGAACTACCTCAGATTTAAACCATTCTTCTTGCGTATGATAACCCAGTTCTTGAGGAAAGTTATAGGCTATGTAACATCACGCTACTGGCGACGGGAGCAGAGCAGTAACCAAAGATGCGGGTGAAACCGCGCTGCGGGAAGCTAGTAAGTAATAAAACATTTAGTTAGCTGTGGGCTTGAGAACAGCGAAGATTCTCATTAGAGTATCTCTCTCATAGAAGATCGAAGTAACAAATACAAAAAAAAAAAAAAAATCTTTATTTGACTTTAATTTATTATCTAGGTTACAGTGCCGATTTTGGCGACTCCTTTTAGGTAAAATATAATTTCATAGCAAGGGTAGATTATAATAAAATTAAGCCAAATACAAGCATGAGTACATGAGGAAGCACATGTGTATGTGTGTGTTTGCGTGTGTGTGTGCGTGTGTGTGTGTGTGTGTGTGTGTGTGTGTGCGCGTGTGTGTGCGTGTGTGTGTGTGTGTGTGTGTGTGTGTGTGTGTGCGTGCGTGTGTGCGTGTGTGTGTGTGTGTGCGTGGGATCCAACACGCTGCCCTGGGGCACGCCACAAGTTATCTGAGCTGTGTCATTGAAGAGACCCCCAATCTTCACTCGCTGTTTGCGAAGCGATTATGCAGGTAATCTATAAAAAAAATTGCGGGATTCTCCGAATACCAATATATTCAAGCTTGTGCACAAGTATGGGTACGGAGACGGTATCAAAAGCTTTCTGAAGATCTAGAAAGACAGTTAAGCATTTTTTATTTTTATCTAGTTGGTACTAGATAAAACTAATACCTAGAACTATAATTATATAACTAGAGAGGTTAAATCAGAGACGGCATTTTCCGTAGAAAGTCCTCGTCTAAAACCATATTGTGAACTTGACAGTAAATTAAAGGAATTAAGATATGATACAAGTCTATTATTTAGGAGTTTTCAATAATTTTCAGTCAGGACGGATATTGGTCTGTACTTAGCGGCATTATCTCTGTCACCACCCTTGTGCACAGGTGTGACAGTAGCTAGTTTAAGAGCGTGTGGAAAAATACCCTTGTTAAAACATGCATTAGCATGTTGCATGCCAGGTGACATATAACTTGTACAACTATATCCCTTACAAGTTTTAATAACTTTGAAGGGATGTCGTCCAAACCAAGGGCACTCTCGGTCTTATGACTCATTAACACAGTGTGCACTTCATCATTGGTGGTTACTGTTAGTACAAACGAAGAAACCTGTGAGCGACTATAGGAGTAGGCATTATTATTTTGCAATGTAGTATTATTTGACACTATTTCACTAGCCAATTGTTGTCCAATGTTAGCAAAATAGGTATTTACCGCATTAATTGAGTGATTAGGAGAAGACTTTATGCCTAGAAATTCTGTGCTCTCTGTTTTTATGTGACTGCGATGAGTAGCTTTATTAATTGCCTTCCATAATTGTTTCGGATTATTTTTAGCTGTAGAAATTTGTTCTCTTTCATACTGTCGTTTTAGTTTTTTGTTTAATAATAATAATAGTTTATTTTCATTTTCTTAAGATCTAGTTTACATGAATTAATGGGGGTGCTCCTTTTAAGTAACAAAATACTTGTGTTAGGAGACCCCGCTTTTCACATTACATGGGATAAATACTAGACAGGTAAGTGAGCCGAGATTAGATTATAAAAAAACATGTGTGTGGATATGTGTGTGGAGGTGCGTGTGTGTAAGGGGTGTGTGAATAAATGAGTGTGATTGTGTATGTGTGTGTGTATGTGCGTGTGTGTGAAAAAAAAAAGTATGTGTGTTATATGTAATTATATACATATGAATGAATGAATAAAATAATGTAATATAACGTGAGAGTATTTATATTATTTTACAGTAGTGATCTTAACAACCAGAAAGCTGTTATGTTATTACATGCATCAGGTCTTCTGTACTGTAATAAGTTAGCGTTTTTAATTTATTTTTACAGTCATAGTAAGTCATGGGGTATATTTTTAAGTTAAGCAGTTACAATAATTTCGGTATCGCTTATAAGTGCGTTTTAGTATTAAGTAAGTATGTGGATCAGATTTTAGTGTCTTTTGCATATTATTCCGGTTTATTTATAGATACACTTTTCTTTTCAGTTGTACCTTCTATTGTCTAACGTAGATCTAAAAGATGGGTACCATAGCGGGACTTTCTGATAGGTATTTTAAGAGGGTGCCATACCGGGACCATACCATAGCGGGACTAACCGTCTGATACAGCGTAAGATACCTAGGGTTATACAGGGTTTAATAGTACGATTTCTTCTCGGTATTAAAGTAGTAATAGTATTACGCGATAGACTTTCTCTTAATATATTTATGAACATGTCAGTTAAAAGATTAGGATAGTTATATGTCATTAATTTCTGGAAGTTTTCAGATGCCAGGTCCTTTAAGACTTGGTGGTAATCAATTCGCGTAGATGTAAAACATTTTGCCTGAGAGTTATCTACTTTTGAAAGTTTGAGAAAGATCATACAATGATCGGTTACTTTAATGTTTAGAAAAGTTACTGTGGCAGATATCTTTTGATGTAACTTTAAAAGGAAGTGGTCTAAACACGCATTCTGTCGAGTAGGTAATATATGTTTAGGCAGTAGACCATTCATACTTAACATATTAAGGTAATTTTGTCTATTTAACCGTTCTTGTGTTTGCTCGTTAGGCTTTTGTATAATATTAATATTTATGTCACTTGTAAATATAATATTTTTATAAGATTTTAAAGTGTTCACATAATGATTTAATGAGTTCATAAAACTATCCGCACTGGTGTTTGATGGAGAGCGATATATACCAAGAATAACCAAGTCAGCGGTAATGATTTGTTAACACGAAGCGTTTGTCAGGATTATGTCTTTTAAATTAACTACTAGTGTCTCTCTGATATAGGCTATAACACCATCACATTGATTTAGGTGATTGTGTACTGAATGATGCGTATTGTTCGATCTGAGGGATTGCTTTGCTTAGGTGTTTAATCTACATTCAGTTAACACCCCTATCTATATCTACATTAAACTTAAAATGACTTAGGGTTAAACATAAGTCGTCCACATTGTTTCAACTGTAACAGTAATAGTATCCTTACTATCGCGTTTCGTTCGGTGAGTAAGAGCGCCGAAAACCCAATTTTCCCACTCCCCTTTCCTCTTGCCTCAATTCCCTCATTCCCTTAACCTATTCCATTCACAGCCACCATAGTGGAGGTCACCATACCAGCAGCAGTTTGAGACGATGCGCTATGGCGTTTGGTATGGTAGCCAGTGGCTACTATACTAAACTCTATCGCGTGTCCTCTCACTGGATTCCACTGACGGCTTACTATCAAGCAGAGTGGAGTCATTCGTAGGTTAAAAGAAAAATGGAGAATTCTCGCCTAAATTGGAGGAACGATATTATCGCAGTAGTCATATTTTACTGATAAGTAGTAGATAGTCCCATGCTTCTGAAAATGTTTTATATTTATATTTGCAGCGAAATGGAAACAGCAGAAGTATTAAAGTTACTTTAACAGGATAGTTCTAGAATAGTTTACTATTAATGGGGAAATTGACAATTCAGTTTTACTATGTGTAATTGTAGCTGATTAAGTATGCAATTCTTCGGAAGGAAGTAGTCAGGAACGTGGGAACACTAAGTGGTTTTGAGTCACTTATGAAAGTGAGTCATTTTAAATGTTTGTCGATTATTACTAAGCGTGTTTTCGCATTTAATTTCTCGAAATCTCTGACCACCGCTGTGAATAATCTAATTCTCATCTCGTAGTGCAAAATTTATAGCCTCTAAAAGCCTTTAAAGCAATAGAAGTAAAATCTAAATTAATATTCGAATGTTAATCGAAAATAACACGTAGTTACGTATTAGTTAGGATGACGTCATTTTGATTGTAACGATAACAGATCGGAATTGTAATTTGTAAAAGAGTGCATTGTATTCGAAAGTTCCTTAATAATAGGTGTGATTTTTCACATCCAGCAAATTCAAAGTAATCTTACATCTACGGTACTGAGAAAATTATCAGATAACTTTATACTTCTGCTTTGAATATAGATGTAACCTATGTAAGTAGGTACGGCAACTTTATAAGATATCATTATAGAGGGCGCCATTTAGGGAAAGTTGTCGACTTTTCTAGGGTAAAAAATTATTATTAAAGAAAAATGTTTCCTCTAAAGATGATTTCAACAACAGAAATATATTCTGTTTTAATTTATATTGAAAGAATATCTATACTATTATATAAAGCGGAAGAGTTTGTTTGTTTGTTTGAACGCGCTAATCTCTGGCACTACCAGTTGGATTTGAAAAAGCTTTTTGCGTATGATAGCTCAGGTCTTGAGAAAGTTTATAAGGCTATGTAACATCACACTACTGTCGATGGAAGCGGTGTAGTAAGCACAGACGCGGGTAAAACCGCGCCGCGGAAAGCTAGTATTCTATATAAGCATAAGAAAATAATTAAGAGATACAACATTTTCATACATGAGGAAGAGAAATAAGAAGAAAGAGATAGAGAGATGAAAAATAATAAAATAAGATAAGTAATAAATTTTAAAAGTAATTATACTTATGAGTATGTTTTATTCTAGAAAAAGAATTTGACTTGAACATACCATAAAAAAAGGTTTATAAATTTTTGTAACAGTCGTGTATGCCTGTAAGTAGCAGCAGTATCACTCTGTAAAATAACTGTGTAAACAATCTAAGAAGAATGCGCATTGTGTTATCAACTTTGGACCGCTGACTTCCGAATGCATGTCGTCGCCGCGTCGTTGAGAGTAAATCTGTGCGAAAAGTTTTTTAACTCTATTGTATTCGTGTGTACTAACAGGTGTTGTTAATTGGTTGTGGGTATACGTAAAGTATTATAAAATGTATGTTGTTAAGTTACTTGTCGTTTAAGTTCAAGTGAAGGCTACTATAATTTTATACTCACTAAAATTATGGTGGAATTGCAAATTTGAGCAGAGTCATTGAAATCAGCAGTTAGCATGAGTTAACGTTCGCTTCTCGTGACAGCGCGCTTCATTTTGATGTTTATCAGCGTTCCCGGTGTTTGCTCTGAGAACTATTTTTTTTACGCTGTCACCGAACAAACGTACGCTGACTTACAAGTACCTAGTTATGGTAGATCTACTCCTAAATTTACATTGTCATTATTATTCAATCTTACCTGCCACTTACTGAACTTTGTTTAAAATAAAAACATGTTTATTTAAAATCTGGCAAAACCAAATTATTATCTTGTAGTTTAGTATTCTAATATACCTATCTAATTATTATATTTTACAATATCTACTTAAAAGTTGTTTGGTTTTATTGAGTTTTTGTCAAAAAAGATAAAAATGTCTAAGAAGGTTTTTGTGATGTATTCAAGAGTATGGCGTCTTGAACAAATTTATGCAGGCATAAACAAAACAGGACGTTTAATAATTGCTGCAACCACAAACACCTAAACGACATTTCATCATGAGGATATTTTGACATAATAGCCGCACTTGATCAATCGGAATCAGATACGAAATGTTGTTACTAGTAGGTAATGTGGGCGTCGCTTTTTAGCCTTCGGATTTAATCTTTGAATTATGTGACACAACGCCCACTTAGTGTCACAGTGCGGTTTTTGTCCACTTATTAAACTTATGAGACTTTATGATCAAAGATAACCTTATTAAGTACTTTTTCTGTAGCTAGTTTTAGGTTTTTCTATCTGATTGCTTCTGTCGTAGTTTGATTGTTGTGTTGACTTGTGTTACCCTACTTTCCTTGTTGTGGTATAGGGTTGAACAATCATATTATTCGAGACTCACGTAGGCAACTCCTTACTAACACATCACATAAGCGAACATATGATTATAATTTAGGTTATTTGATATACTTAAATCATAGCGATGGGTCTAGTTAATATGTTTTTGGTCTCGAGAATTTTCTTCACTGTGGCATTTACTTGTCGCTAGAGTGAACACATCGTGCAATTATTGGTAGTAGGTAAACAGATCTTTAGAACGAAACACAAACTGTCATGAATCGTACATCTGTGTCTCAAATGAAAAGCGATACAACTAAATTTCGTATTAACTATTCTATTTTTTGGATTTATATTTTATATCTTACAATAATAAAGTTCAAATTGCGAAAACTGTGGTCGACTGTTATATTACTTACTAGTTCAGATTTTATGTATATTAATCAACATTGCGTTTAAAAATTGCCAATTTTATAGGTAAAAATAAAACTAGCTCGCTATAAGGCCAAATAGGGAGCTAGAGCTAGCTAGGACGAATACTTGGTCCCCTTCTTAAACTTCCAGGGTTAACCGCGTAAAAATACTGTATACACCATACGGTTAATCGCTATGTCGATATAGTGTACATTTTCAATTAGAACTATTCTGATTTAAAATAGTACTAAGAGCTTATTTACTTGTTGTTTTGAAATTGCTTTTACATTTTTAATTTTTCTGTATTATTAGACGGACCTTAAAAAATTCAAGAAAATAATCTGTTGTTTGCTGACGTCTCTATGGTATTCGCATAAATAGCCCTGAATTTAATTGCTAAATTTACGACCAAATATTAACTAATTGTTCACATGGATATTATACAAACATTTTTTAACCTTAACAAAACATCAATACCACGAAGTTCAGTTTTTTACATCTCACGTTGTAATATTTTATATCCTCTAAATAACTAAAAGCCATAAATTAGAGCAAAAAACTTGGAAAATATGTTTCAAAGAAACTTGCAAATAAATCAAGGTTATTGATCCATTAAGGATGAAGTCTATTTATTATGTTTGTTTGTAACAAAGTTTTTAACCAAACCATTCTTTACATGGTTAAAGGTTAGGTTAGTAGGTACACTCAAATAACTGTCACTTTTTTATTAAACAATAGTCATTACGCGAGACCCTTATCGTACTTCTACTTATTTACATTCTATACACTCCTTAACATTTTATCGTTTATTTTTATTTAAACGAAGATGTTATAGAATATACCGTTACATAATCCGCTTGCATAATCCCACCAAAATCAAGTTATATTAAGTGGAATTGGGTCCTGTATGTGGGTAATTGTAAGTAGACATTGTGACCATTGGACCACTCTTACTTTCACTCTCAGGGCGAACTACAAATTATAGTGTAGGGTTACCAGGTACGACATTTGAAAAAAATAATAGTAATTTACGTAATTTATTTAGTAAATTACTATTGCAGTCAGAATTATTACAAGCTGCCTTTTATCTAAATTTGATGAGAGGAATTAGTACAAGAGGAGCTATAATAAGAAAAAAATAATCTATTAATTTTGATATGTATAGATTCTTATTATTTAGGCATTCTCTATCAGTCTAGCATTCAATGATTCAGAAAACTAAATGAGTACCTACATTTGAATAAACGAGGTTACTACAGAATAAAATAATAAGTATATTTACTAATTAAGTGAACACTGATCAAAAAGAGAAAATAATAATAGTTCTTATGCTTCCGTCAAGCCCTCACTACTTGAACGGACAACCCTAGATATAACTAGAGATACTTTATAAATACGTTATATGTTATGGGATTGCACAAGCAGTAATAAACGGTAGCGACCAGTCAAATAATTGATAGATTACTTGCTCGATTTAGTGAAAATCTTGATTCTAAGCTAGTTTTATAATTTTATATCATTTTTATCGTATAGTTTTCGAAAGCTAATGGTCATTAGACTTTTAATTGATGTGTGACAACTTCTCACTTTCGATAATTGATGTAATGTGTTTATAAAAAGCAGTTACGTCACTGTAAAAAAATATTTGGTGGGATTGTTGGTGGGTTGGGCTTTAGACGATCCTTGAAATTTAATCATCAAACACTACAGACGGTGTTGTTTTGGTGGGAAAACTATACTAACGACATAAACTATACAATTTTTTTTAGTAATTATAATGTTCTTGAGCAAGCGTGGTGATCAATGCTCAAGCTTTTTTTGTGCGAGGAAAGCATTTTAACCTAGAGTGAACCATAATGGTGATGTTCTCTAACTTATGTTTTATGTTCGACCCTTGTAAATTTGCCCTACATGATATAAAAATAGATTGATATCTCTTTTCTCCCATAACTGATAAACGCGGTTACGTAAAGAATATTTATTAACTCTCAAAACATTTTGAGAAGTATATTTATCTTAAGCTTCCTTCCTCTTAAATTGACATTCTCTTGCATTTTGTCATTACATAAGTCAAGATCGATTAACTACCTCGGGCTTTGTATTTCATTAATACGGGCTTTGTATTATCTGTTTTTGCATTTTGAAGCAATAATAATTCTATATAATCATCAACCAGATATTGTTTTATTATACACGTAAGGTTATTTTCTTGTTTTTAGAAATATGAGATCCTGGCAAGGTCTCAAGGTATAAAGGAACATGAATTTAGCAGGTAAAACCCTTACACAGTTTTAACTTATAATGAGGGGAACCACGCGCACGTTTTAGTTTTAGTTATTTACCTCGTATGCTGTTAAATAGTTCAAAAATAATCTAAGATATTTCGGATAGAGGTTAAGGTACTTTTAGTTTATTAAGTTAATATAATGTATTATTTAAAATTATGTATATATCTCTTTATTTTTTCACTGGGTTATGCCAATGTTGGTTCTCTCTGTTCATTACTGATAACGTGAGCACTACCTATATTACTAGTTTTATAATCTTCACTACTACGAAAACGGTAGGAATCGTATTTTTCG
This sequence comes from Parascotia fuliginaria, assembly GCA_963082885.1. Lineage (NCBI taxonomy): Eukaryota > Metazoa > Arthropoda > Insecta > Lepidoptera > Erebidae > Parascotia > Parascotia fuliginaria. The sequence continues at coordinate 11,397,109 of OY720176.1, read as the reverse complement.
CTTTTATTTCATCTCAATAAATGGTATAGGTACTGGATTATATCAATATGAACTTTGATTAGTAGAAGTAAACCTTATTTCACAGAAGTCACTTTTATTTTAAAGAAGACTTCTGTCACTTTTCCGGAGTAGATCTATTTTAATCAAAAAAGTGAATAAATTTAGTTTGCCCATAAAGTTTATAGCAATTTAATTATATTTCCGTTCAAAAGTACGGTCAAGGGCACTACGCCAGATACATAATAATCATATGTCCCTAAATGGAGCAAAAATGAGCAATCCACGGGTTTATTACATTGATTACTAAATGTTGTTTATATTGATACCATTTACAAATATATATTTTTTGAAAGTTGTATGTTTTGCAAAGTCATCGGGGTTGACTACATTCTGTATATTTATGGGATCAATGTTAAGTAATACTGTAATACTTTCTGAAGATTTTTTTATGTGAATAGCTTGTTTGTTCAAGTTAATAAGTAATTACTTATTAATAATTACTTTAGAAATAAAATAATATTTTTAAAGTAATGTTAATTATATGCTGATGCCGTTTTTTAATCGTAACAGGTATAGTTCTCTAAGCTAAGCTAAGCTCGGGTATCGGCATCCACTGGCCGCGAAACAGTGCCAAAGCTTGCACGAATTGTACCTAATTAGCACATTTAATTCTTTAAAACTAAGAGTGCTTTCATAACTCATGCTAATATAGCAAAGGGTATACTTATAGAAAACTGTTAATCTTCAAATACGAAATTTAAATTAAGAACTAATTATAGTGAATCCGCTTAAGGATCTCTGTTGCGCTTGTTACCACATGATAATTAACTTTACCTACAACACACTACTGACTATAGTTTAACTTGAGGAGATGCCCTAACACTTGCCTGAAAGACATTGTAAATTTAAATTACTTTGTTAGTAACTTAAATGTACAATAATTGAAATTAATAATATACATAATATACGTATGTACAACCGATGCTAGCTCGGAAAAGACACCGATATTCTTCTATAGATCTCTTATTAATTATGTTGATTCCTGTTAGTTTAATCTTAGTCTAAACCTTTACATGACAAATTAATAATTGAATTATATCTAAGATTGCATCTAGCATAACCTGTTCTAAACCGTGTCCGGTTGGCTACATCCACTGTAACTGATCTTGTTGAGATAACAAACGCTTACGTCTTAGCAAAGAAGCATATTACGTTATTCGATTTATTGTTCCAACAAAATAATGGTATACGAACATACATCGGTCCTAATTCGAAGACAATAAAATTGATTAATTCAATTGTTCACACTGGGTCTCGTATTTGTATGGACATGGTACGGTTAAGGTGTGTTGTACATAACAAAGCATCACGCCTTTTTGCTCTTCTAAGGTACATTAGTATAATTAGTCCTATTACTGTAGTTCTAAGTCAAAGGCAATAGGAGGTATTCTAATTGCTGCATATTTATTTAATAATAAATATATAATATTCTACCACATTCACACAGCGCCATCTAGCCCCAAATTAAGTTACAATTAATTAATTAATTACCGAAAAGTCAGAACTATTTATTCTGATATGCAATTAAATGCTAGATTTCATCTGTTGCTTCTCCATTTAATATTACTTTTCTGCGATTTTATCCCTGTCCATAACTTTACAACTAAAAATTTTGTGCTGAATTGATTAACCTATTATCCTATCGTTTGGAGGCTTATGAAATAATTTTTGGTCAAAATAAAATCTTTTCAAGAAACGAAAACGAATAAGATTATTTTGTAATACCTGCCTACTTTTATTATCATGAACTTATCCATCCTCGTTGGTTATATATTTCTTTCTCTGACTTTGTATACCACAATTTGCAAACTTGTTGCTTCTGAGCATAAAAACATCGGTATACTGATCCACCTGGTGGTCTGTACATCTGTCTTCTGGTTGGCGTTACTTTCCCAACATATCCACACCAGGAATCTATACACTGGCGAGTTAATATGATTATATAAGTACCACTCTTAAGAAGAACGGTGTCACCAAATTTAATTGAATCTTTCAATTTTAGGCCATCGTCAGACGGTATGTATGGATTTAAATCGCACCTTACTTCTTTATCGCTATTTTCTTCACATATAAACTCATCTTGTGCCAAAATACTCTTTTCTTTTGGTCTCGCTAATGTGCCCGTGTCGACCAAATTGGCGTGTGACTCAATAGTCTGGTCCTTCTTATGGCATACTCTTTCGCCGCTATCATAAATTAAACAATCAACAATATAAAACGTTTTATCGGCAATAGTTTTAGATAAAAATAATACTTTGTCAACGTTTTTTAAATAATGATATCGTATGGGCTCACAATCAAATTTATCTGGTGCTTGTGAAAAGCATGATTTCAAATTATAGTTTGGTGAAATTAGGTCTACCATTGAATTAGAGTAAGCTATGTGACATTCTATGGAACAATTTAGTAGCGTAGCATGGTTTCTAGGTATGTAAGGGTCATGTGACGGTAGTGAATTTGAACCGCTTCTACGAGTAATCCGTGGCGTTAATTCACAAGCAGGATCTTTACCCTGAAAGTTGTAAGGTTCTTATAAAATATATTAAATTTAATATAATATTAAGAGAGCCTGTATAAGTTTAGGTAGCTATTATAACAATTTTGAAATATACATTTTGTACTAATGTTAAATAATCAAATGAAATATTATTATGAATTAATATTACTAAGGTCCAGTTTAAAAAAAAAATTATGGTTATTACCGCATCAATTATGCAAGTGACATCTTTGTTATAAACCTGAAACACATTAGAAACACGATTGTCAATATATACCTAACGTAGTTTCTTTCAAAGGTTTCATTACTAAAAGAAGTTTAGCTTCTGTATTTTGGAAAGCTTATTTTAAATACCTCGTTAAAAGTATTGCTTTTGAAATATAATAGAATAGATATCGTTAGAAACATTGTAGTATTGATGATATGCATTCAATAAATACAATAATTAACCTTACCGCATTAATTCCTCGCAAGAAAAGAGACTGACTAATGACTAAACAAAAAAAAGTAAAATTCATTTCTGTTTTTATGTAACACACGTAAATGAAATCACCAAGGAATCAAAGAAGTCCACGGGCAGTAAAATGTTAACTATGGTACGGTTCATTGCACATTAATGGTCAAATAAATTGGAAACTCTTAGTGACTGATAACAAATTCAAGTTAGTATGTTGCAACTTTATAGAACAATGTTTGAACAAAAAATGAAATCAATGTAGTGGTTTTCGATAAAATTTGCATAATGTTAAAATACTTATTGCAGATAACGTTATGTAAGTAAAATCATAATTTTTGAGTTTACTTAGGTATTTAATAGTTGTAGTAGATGAAATATTCTTCACATATCAAACAGTTATAATTTAAATACAACCAAAGTTTTGGAAGATAATTTCAGTAAAAAATTTGATCTAATAACATACACCAAATCGATTCAGAAATTGATTTAATAGTACCTACACATTGAAACTTAAAGTAGATGTAATTTAGTTAGAACATAAGCCTGAAAATAAAAGTAGGTACTATCTTTACTGAATATTACTTACCAGCAGAATAAAGTTTTGTTTAATCATTTTTCATCACCACGTGGAGTTCCTGCAACAATAATCATAAATTAGTGTTAATGAATTTTGAAGTGTGAGATGATTTACCAAAAATGAAAATTTTGCCTACACTATGACTAAATATTATATTGTTTATTCTAGTTTTGACTGGTAAGCTGCGGCCTAAACTACGCATCGTTTTTTAAATGCTTAGAGAACAGAAGAATCCTCTTCATAATGTCTTTAAAATAATGTTTTAATTCAATAATATAAATTTAAATCGTCGGTTCTGCTAAAGTTTGGCGATATTTGATATATCTGGTAAGTTAAAGAGTACCAATTTGGTCACAGTGAGATTAACGTGCTCTAGTTAAGGCAAGGTTGCGCGTGGGTGTTGCTCAGTGTTCGTGAATCGGCATTCGGCATACCTGTGTTGCTTCCAACATCGACACTTGACATTGAGATGGCACTTGAGACTCGCTCCGGTGCGTGCTCGATTAATTATACAGTACTTAGATTTGCAAACTTTGTTTATTTGCATATCTATTTTTTCACGCCTTGGTAAATTATTTTTAAAGCCTGTTTGCAGATAAATATTATTGGTTATGTATATATAACGAACGGGATATAGCAGATATAGCTTAGAACTGGAAGTTTATTTTTATTATCAAGAAAAAAAAAGTAAACTTCGTTTAAGCTTTTACAATGATTAAAGTGACTGACAAAAAGTACATACAAATGTGGTTCCTTTATTTTGATAAAATGACCTTAATGCTGTGTGATTTAGTCTATCATACTGTATTTTAAAACCGTGAGTGAATCATATAAACAGATAAAGCCTTAGTAACCACATACCAACAAGCCCAAATTAGAAGGCTAATAGTCGTTTTGTTCGACATGTCAACCACATGCTTATTACACGCCTACATAGCATTTACTAAGGAAACTGATGGCTTACGGCGGAAAGAATTATATTAATTAAGTAACAGCAGTGACATCACAATTTAGCATGTCCGTACAATGTTCATACTTAATTACTTATAAATTCTATCTATTATGGCGTTGTTTACTATAGAAAGTGTCAGTACAATGGGACATTGAATGATAGTGAAAATGCTGGTGTCTCTCGCATAGCAAGTAGGCATTTGGTGTGTTTTATGTGATTGGTCATGATCCACGTCGGAACTAAGTTATAGTGCAGTGGCCTTATTCCGGTAGAAAATTCGCGAACAATTTGAAGAAATATTAGTTATTTGCAATACTACGTTTTATACGTTGGTTATTAGTTACAAAAGAAGGTTAAAGGAAAATAAAAAACAACATAATATCTAATTATTCGGAAGTAGTAAATATAGGTCTATAATATGACCTTAAATTATTTAGAAAATAAAACTGTCTTGTTTTCAACATAGAAAATGTGCAATGTTGCCTCTAATCTCTTCTATATTTAAAATATTCGAATATCACCAAGTAGTAATGAATAGCTAATACTACAGTAAACAGGAAACGCAAGAGAAGTAATTTAATAATGTAAGGGAAGCGTGTCACCGTGGTCAACTCTAGCCGCGATAAACCGCATTACATATATATCATTTATTTATATTTATTGTAATACTTAATTATACCAGCTAATTCCTTAAAGTTATAAGTCTAACCCAACTATTTTAGGTAATTTATTAAACGACCCCGGCACTGGCAAGCAAGCAAACCCAGTCTTGGAGAAATATTAGTAGATGAAGATTTTTCTGTGTGGAAAGAAAACAACCACGCCGCTAAGTATATAAAGGATGACTATAGGCCACGATAATGTTCGTTTCATATAATTTATGACCATCACAATAGTTCCTGTACAATTTTGTCATGTAGTTTAATGACAAATCTATCTTGTGCAAAATTTTCCGTGTTCCAATCTGAGGCCAAATGTTATCGTTTGCCTAAATAAAAAGCGACATACATTTTATAGGTTTCTCAGGATGCCAATTTGTTATTTACGATGTAAAAAATCGACAATAAACGTGTTTATAAATTAATGACAAATGTAGATAAGAATTTAGCATTTCATTTGGTTTTAGAATGACTCATGCAAAAGTTAAACGGTCAGCTTATGAATTTGTAGCAGATTTATTGCATACTTAGCTTTCGGTTAGATTAAGGTTGAAGTATTTACTCACGAGAATGTATTACCCGCATGAATATATTCTATATGTATTAAGATCATTCGGTCATATTGTTATCCAAATCAGTTCATCGGTTCATGAGGGATAGAGAAAACAGTCGAACTTCACAAATGTTGTTGTTCTGTTTGTCATAGACGTTAATGTATCTATAATACCTATATTTTATCATCTAAGTAGAAAATCTGTAGTGCTACCGTCCATGCTAGAATCATAGTTCAGTTTTCGTACAAAAATTATACGGCAAAGATAAAGCCATGCATGATAGAACTAAAGAAAATGGACATCTTCATTGTATTGGTATCTTGCACTGAAGTACGATTTAAAACATTTTTAAACAAAAAATAATAAAGATAATCATCACACCGGTCTCCTTAAAAGGGTAAGCAGAGGTGTATTGCACCTACGTTTTACCAATTATGCAAACTCTCATGTACATCATCACGAGAGCACGAGCTTAGTTGCTATATAACGTGCATACCATTGACTGACTTTGAAACGAATTCTGTTTTTACTATTTATTTTTGACCGACTGCCGAAGTCAAGAAGAGTAATGTTTTTCGAGCGTATGTATGTATTATGTATGTATGTATATATGTATGTATGTATGTACTATGTATATATTTTGCTAGTTTATTTCTTTTTTTTTATAAGCAATATAATATACAAGACTGAGGGGATATAAAAAATTACTTAGTTACGTTCATCAATCGGTTACGAACGAAAAAGCTCTTAAAATAAGTTAAGCCATTACCAAAAATTAAAATATTTCTGGTTATAAATAGCATTAAACAATTTAAAATTATCGTTAACTCTACCTCTTCAAAATATTTAATACATAATAAAAAAAAAAAACAATATAAAATCGGGAAATATTGTAAAAGAAGTGCAAATCGTAACATGTAAAAGTAATTTCCTTGTAGGTTCTTCGGTTTCGCGATTAATTTAAAAAACTTCATTTCCTTCAGTACGGACGTGATTTCTTGTGATGTAACGTTGTACCACGGATACTTACCCGTACACCGTACCGTAGTTTTTATTCGATATATTATAATATCGCCAACTCAGACGGATAGTCAGTAGTAAAATATGCAGTAGTGTTAGTATAAAATGCATAATTAAAAAACATTGTGAACTTGTTTTTCTACATAAATATACTGTACTAACCAAAAACTTTGCTGCCGCACTGTTAAGTCTAAATTAAATTATTTTTAAAAATGTTAATAGATTTTATATTTTTTAAGTAAAGTACAGTTTAATTTTATATATTTTATATTTTATTTTAATTTTATTTTATTTGATTTTATTTGTTTTTTTTTTTATCTATTATATTCCCTAATAGCTTATTAGCTTAAGGAACATAAATTTACTTTTTGTTGTAAAACCACACAAATATATAATATTATAAATTGAAAACTCGATAGTGTTTTAAACAGGTACTTACCCACAACGATGCGATTTTAATGTGCCACCGTAACACCTTAGCTAGCTAAACAATATAACAAGTTTTTTCTGGAGTATTTTAATTAGTTTATGATGCGTGGGTTTAACCAAGTTACATAATGAAACTATAATAAATTTATTTCTGAGAGAATTATTCGTACGTAATTATTAGCTACCACCTTATTTATCTTATAGCTTGATAACATAGTATGTAGTCAATTATTATGATACCTGTTACGTCAAGAGTGTGGATCATGTAACAATTTAGATCTGTAGCGATGTTAGAGTTCTATATCGTTGCTAATGTGGTAAAGTTTTGAGAATAATGTATAACATTGCCTATAGTGTCTAATTTAATCACGGTATGTAACTAAAAATGTAGAAATCACAGTTCGTATGATTTTAAGACTCTGATGAATCATACGTGGTACGTCATTTTTTTTTTTAAATAAAGTATCGGTCATATCATAATAAAATCAATTTCTCACATTCTCAATCGATATTTATAATATTCTAACAGCGAATATTACAACTACCTACCTATACAACTCTATGTTCACATTTGGTTGTCCCAAATGTCCCCTTTAATCTTCCCGGAAGATGTTTTACAAATTAAATGCAGTCGTAAAGAGGTTTTATTGAGTACACAACATAGGTATATGCTTACGGCCTGTAGGTAAGTGCATTTTGTAATCATTGCAAGTGCACTTTCTTTGTTTCTTTTAAGTATATACGTAGTTCCCAAGTGCTCGTATTTAAGACGGACAAATTGCACAATTTAAGAATAGTTAAACCGTATCACTGTAGACAATATAGTTGTAAAACGCCCCTATTTTAAATACAGCAAGCGCCTAGATAAGATAACAAGAGTCTAGATAAGATTATTAGTGTGATTAATAATATATTGATACATCATACTATTAGCTTTGATCCAAAGTGAGGTAATTCAAAATAAGGTAACTATATTCATATACTTACAAACGTCCGGCAGTAGAGTCTACTGCCCACTAGTGAAGCATATAGGTACTACAACCTAGTACTTGTATAAAGGTACTTAACATTGGTTATTCAACCGAATGATGACAGTCAAACTATCACGTGAGAATGCGGTAGGAATTCATCCAACACAGATCGGGCAGTAACGTCCTGTGATAACATTGTCACAACTACGATCGCAAATCCGTCAGCCAAGCGTAGCAAATGTAGCAGATATCTAATTTTATTACACTAAGAAAAACATTTATGCTCATTGAACACTGGATCCTTCAAATATACATTGACTGGTAACTCAATCAAATAAGTTTTTTATTCAATGTTGTTAATCTAATCAGACAAAATAATAAGCTCGTCCGTTCTATACAATGGATTGGAATGATACACTCATATTATTTTTTGCTTTTGATTGAAAGATTGATTGATTCATTATGAATATTTGAAAGTTTTTGTTAGATTAAGACCGCCCTCTCTTTTAAGGTCAATAGTATTCCTAGTCAGAAGATAGGTAATTAAAATCAAAAGTAGCCCAAGCCTCGCATAGCGATAGTAGTTTTATAAATTATTTCTAAGTTTTTTTAGGTTATTTGAAATTAGGTATTTTCATGCATAACATAGTTCTGCTGTGTCTAATTTACATAATTCTTATATAATTACGTTCAGGTAGGTATTAAGTGATATCAGGGCTATCAATTTTGTCAGAATAAATAGATAGGCAAGAAATAATATTTTAATACTGAAGTATTATGAGTTTTCTGAAACCCACCTTACGTATAAAAAATGTGTCGTATTTTTAAAATTTCATTGGAATAATTATTTTAAGCTATATATTGTTATTTTTGCACAAGTGACGGATAGGAACAAACCCAGTCTTGGATACCCTATAATGGACAGACTCAATAATGGAAAATAACTTAGTCACGGTCATGTAGTAATTGTCAAGCCATTGATGAAATTCTAGCTGTGGATATATTAAGTTAGTTGGTAATATGGAATTGTACAAAATTTGATTTTTAATCAGCTTTTAGAAAAAATCAAGGGTTCCGTTTTGCCTCTTGAGGTGCGTACCTAACCCTAATTATAAAAAAAATTATACCTAGTGCAAATAAGCATATAAATAATTGGCTTTGATTATTCGGTATATGCGCTTTAAACACTTTTTGATTTACACGTCACTACACCACTACATAGTATAAATCAAAGTCGCTGCCTAATGTCTGCCTATGCCTATGTATACTTAGATCCGTAAAACAGTAAAACGGATTTTGATGTGGGTTTTTTTAATAGATAGAGTGATTTAAGAGGAATGTTTATATGTATATAACATGCATAATATAGTAGAGAAACACTGAAAATTTTAGAGGTTTCTAATGTGATGGCGTAAATGAACATATTTTTTTTGCTTACATTGCAAATGCTGGCTGAACCCTACAAGATAGATCAAAATAATTTACTACAGTATTGTATACCTTAAAAAGGTCTACAAAAAAGTCCGCGATAGTATATGTCTATCGCTTAGGGATAACCCACAATAACCATTTTTTACCCACTATTTTTTACGAGAAATAATGGCTTATTTACTAAGCGATTTTACTCAATACAGCATTAATCCTTATTCAATTAAGTAAATACATTGTGAATTTAATATAGATCAATATGGCTTTTTACAGCATGTAATTTTAATGAATATTTTCGAAGATATTACATATTTAAAATGCAGGGACATAGCGGTTGCGGCGGTATGCGGTACCGACCGGGGGCCAGCATTCTGTAGTAAATATACTACGGATTGTCTATATACAAAGTTCACAGCCTATTTTCTTCGCACGGGTGCAATGCTGATACTAAATAATAATTATAATATCAGCATTGCACCCGTGCGAAGTCGGGGTGGGTTGCTAGTATAGGTATAATTACTCAAATACAAGTGGTTACATACTTGAGTAACCAAACGTAATAAAGATCTGTTAAAAGTCGGTCCTAGTTGTTACTAAGTTGATAACAGTCGTCAGGTCAAGTCAGAGGCATCTGACTTGACCTGACGACTGTTATCAATGGGCGACCTGAACAAATCCTATATTCATTTCATTCATTTCATTCATTCATTCATCCGATATTCATTTTTGATAAAGATGTATCAAACATTTTAATTACCTATGAGTAGGAAATTGAAAATGAATTACAAACAGATTGAGATGTAAATGCACACCCTCAAATTACTATACTTAGTAAGTAAGTCTGAAACGTAATATATTTATAGCTCTACAAAGGTTTCAAAATATGTTCTGAAGATGTAAACATCTATACGAATGTGTATGAGCAAAAGCTAATGTAGGCACTAACTACACATAAAGCTAAACTAGCAATGAGTCAGCAAGGCTATTCAGCTATCCAATTTAGACCTGTCACTTACTGATAGACAATCAATCAATGATAGAAGCATGTTGACATAACAGAACTTTACATATTATTATTAATACATGTAAAAAGTTGTAGGTAGAGATTTGCATTGGTAACGATCCCGACATCCGTCTAAAGATGTAAGAGAACTGATAAGTTTGTTTGCTTGTATTTTGATGAGAATAGAAACGGCTATAAACTATGACACGTGCTTAATCTGATTGCATTGACATAAGAAAAATTAAATTTTTAACTAGACTTTCCTGTTAATCTTATTCTATTTACGGTTCGATAATATTTTGCTGGTTCATGGTCGTATGTGTATGTGTTAGTAATAAAAATGTCATAATGTCAAATGTTAAGTGAATTAGCATTACCACCAAAACAATATTGCAAAAAAATTAGTTATTTTTGTTTTGTATTGCATACAATTTTAAGTAGAGTTTAATGGGTTATGGTGTTTTATAAAGATAAATAGAAGACTAGTTTTAAATGTGGTATGAGGGCTCTGGATGCATTGCGGGTCCAACTACTTCGCATGAAAATCAACGGGATTATGGACAAGGTTAACGTTCATGTCCCGAACGTACAGCTGAGGTGATAGAATAGTTTCTGCTATCTATATGCTATAGTCAATAAATATAGTAAAGTAAGGTGTAACTTTGCAATGCCTAAAGCTTCTAAACTTAATAAGAAGTTTGTTTGTTATTGAACGTGATTTCGCCTCAGCATTAGATTATAAGAAGTATTAATCTATAATTACTTTAAATAATATTTTCGAAAAGTAAATTGCATAATGAATCAAACAAAGTGTTTGACGTTTAAAAAGCAGTCATAGTTAGAATATAACCATTGAATGTAAAATTAATATTACCTTCACCAATGTGTTAATATGTTGGATTAATAGGACTATGATGATTTATTAGTGTTTCGGTACATGTTACACTATGTTGTGATAATTAGTCTGAATTAGTGTAAAAGAAGATAAGTATTCTGTTCAATATTTTACTATAAAGTAATCCTACTTACTTATTTTATTGGAACGTCTTTCGGTTAATAATGTCCAACATCAAAATATACTCAATTAAGGTTTACTTTGTTATAAGTTTAAGAAAGTTGAACTAACACTTCTTTTATCGTTTAACAAAGCATATTCACACCATTTTAAATAGAATTGATACAATAGAAAATGAGGTGTGTCCTCAATACCTCCATTTAAACAACTTAAAAAACAATAAGACTAGGAAACGAACGTCGCGTTCGCGATCGCATTGAGTTTGAAATTTGAATAACGAACGCGTGTTGCGCACGCGCCGGCTTTGGTACGACTGGTGGAGATTTCCCGCCAAAAGCACGCAATGATAATGATTGTAAGTAATTCCAAGATTCATTGATGAATGCGAATGTTATGCAATTTTCTTGGTATTGAGATTATTACAGGAACCATTGAATCGTTGTGGTTGGGTCACGATGACCCGCTGAGGTAAGGCAGGTCATTTATTGTTTTCTACAATAAAAGTAGTATTGTTGTAGTGATACTATCTACACGTACAATTTAACTCCGAGTTTTTAATTATTGTTGAAAAACTAGCACTATGCATACAGTGTTTCAGCTCAGTGTGTTTTTATACAGTCTGCATGAAAAATTGTATAGACCTTATGATGTTCTTATGTTATTGTTATACAAAAATTGTACAGTTAAGAATCTATTACTTTAAAGGATATCTATTGGGTGGTTATCTAATGAGAGTATAGGTCCATACCCATAACTATACCACTACAACTGCAGGAATATAATATTTTAATTTATTTCTATTACTACCATGATACTCATATTAATTTTATTGTAATGGTAGTGCCAGCAAAGTTCTTCTCAAAGCATTTTCGTGAGATTTTTTTTAACTTCGAGGAGAGAAACATGTGTAGAGCTTCAATTCAAATGTAAGATCTATTATTTTTAATGACATCCTGTATGTATATGCATAATTTTATTTTGTCATCGATTCAGTTTTGTCGGTCACATGGCCATAAATTCGCTGTGCTACAGAAGACGTAATAAGTGTATAATATGACTGGCGAAAGTGTTCTTCCTGATTACCCTTTCAGTAATAAAGAGCTGCTGTGCTCTATCTAGAGGTACTAGATCCTTGGTATCTTTTAATTTTGACATATTTATATTAAATGCTCCTATAAAAATATTTTTATCACGTAATAAATATAAGAAATTGCTTTGCTATCGGGTTATAATCAATAGCGCGCAGGGTGCGACGGATTGATGCGCGTGTTCGATTTTTTTGTCATTTACTTACATTTACATAATAATTGCATTGTTCTCTTTGAAATGAAATTTTAATCATCACCTTGAATTAAATTTGAACATATTAGTGTTTAAAAGCTCAATTTGTTGTTTTAATAATTAAAATAACGAAATGCTGTCCACCACTCTTGGAGCCACAGCGCCCTACGACTACAATTAGGCAGAATAGAGTCATTTTGGTAAGTTAGTATAAAAACTTTATATTCGTCTCATACCACGAAGATGACTCAGAAATATCAATAGTATCTAGAAAAACAAGTGATCAAAACATAGTCGTAATATACATACAATAACACATAAATATTATTATTAGTCACAAGTCACAATAAAATAAATATCTGTTATAGATGTATTAGTATATTTACCTAAAACATCTTAAGTATGAGTAAGGATGAACATTTCTACTTCCAGACTAGAGATAGCAATATTAATGTGTTTAATAAATTAACTACATATATTATAAGTACGTACATACACACCGTGAGAATTAATCGCTTTGTTAATTGACATTAAACTATCCGGTCAACAAATATTTGCTCTAGTTTTAATTAAGTTATTCATACATTTTACATCAGCGGAAACAATAATAATATATTTGTGAATAAAACGCACTCTTGAAGTGAAACTTTATTTAATTTAATTGCCTATGTTATAAACACGTTAATTATCATGTTGAATCTTATCCTATTAATATTATAAATGCGAAAGTTTCTGTGTATGTATGTGTTTGTTACCACTCAGCGCCTAAACAGCTAAACCAAATTCGACAAAATAGGTATGTAGATAGATTTGGTGCTGGAGACGTACATAGGCTACTTTTATCCCGAAAATCGTTCTGTTTCTCGAGGTATAGCCACGGTCAAGCCGTAGGCTGCAGCTAGTTACTTAAATATCTTACATCATAGAACAGCCGCGAACAAATAGGCTGATGTAGGTAGTTTATTGTCATGGTGAACAAGCAAGCGACGGCCTTATGTTTAATCGCGTCATATGTACAGTTGGTAGTGCGACTGCCTGTGGACACTAAAGAACAATACTATATTTGCAGACGAGGTTTTGCGGTAGTAGATCCTTGCTGGTTTCAGAATGAATGGACCGGATCGACTGAGGAAGTACCTGCTCATAGAATATAGACGTAAAATATTACATTTCACAAAACCTCTAAATGAATACGCTAGGGAGTCTCCCACCAGAGACAAATGGAGAACGGCAACGAGACGTTACTTGAAGACACGCATGATCACGACTACTCTGTCAAAAGTAAATGACCGAGAAGAATAATTAATTATTATTAAATTAATTCTTCTTAGTCTTCTAATTCACAATATTATCTATATCACTTAATTCTGTGAGTGTGTTAATAATAATGGCTTTTTTGACCAACTTATGGACTAGGTAGCTATATAACTGTGGTAGGTGGTTACTGTCACCTGTGGATATAGATAGCTAAGTTCTAAAAATGCTAAATGCGGGAGGAATAGAAAGCAAACTGAACCGAAGAGATATTTGGAGCTTCGGCATTTGTGCTCACCTTAATACACACACAATATGATAATTTTACGAAAGAACGGATACTTTGGCTTGTGATCGCGTCAATATATGGTGAGATCAGCATGAATCTAATACTATTGTACAAGGACCGGTGTGTTCATTCATAAAGCTGTCTATTATTCATTTTTATTACTCTTGACAGCAAGACCTTTAGAACCAAAGAGCTTAGTGTGCTGCAGGATATTTTACTGTTTGTTTCTATATTTTTTTGGGTATTGGTGGCATATTCTTGATCTTCTTAACTAGGTCGCCTATAAGTCATATTTATGACAAATATTGTTATAGAAATAATCTTTAAAAAAGTACCTACTGCCTAAATAAATGGTTCTAATAGACCGCACAGCACTTAACTTCTGACGAATGTATCAATTCAATCGGCTTATTTTAAAAAGTACAATTGTAAGAAGCAGCTATCCACAAAAAACGAAGAGCAAAGCAGTTTGGCAAGCGGCATGTGGATGACACTTTTCAAATTGTATACATAACAAGTCACGGGCACTTATGACAATCGGAATGAACAGTTACTGTTGATATCTCCGTACTTTTCGCTGCACCTGTGGTTCGTGATATGCATATTGCGTCTCAGACGCTTCTACGCGACTTTGGATTTAAACTGTGGCTTTGTCTGTGTCTCGTCCACGCTCTGTTTTGCTGCATTTCGCAATAGTACAACAGGACAGTAAAGTGTAACGACTGCGCCCCGTCCTCTCTATTTTGTGCAAAAGTCCATTTAAAAAATATTTGTCTCATATAGGTATCTACTATGCGACACTCGGCATAACAGTAACTAATCGGTACACATTCTTACTGTATGTCATGGTCGACAATGAGGCGACGGCGACTATTTCTCATTCTATTAGTGTCACAAAACCTCTTTAATTCTTGTTTTTAAATGAGATCTTGGAATGTCCGTGTTAGTTATTATAACTTAATAAATAATAAAAAATATTTACGATTACCGAATGTGTTGATTACATATTAAAGACCAATCCATTTCACCGCTATCGTTCTAAATCTTATGTCCACTATTTGCCTCCAACAACGACCCAGCAAGATTTAATCTTGTGTTTGTAATTAATTTAAAAAGGAAGGCGTCTCGAGTTAGATTAGGAAACCATTTAATATAACAGCTTATACCTAAGTATATATTTTGCAATGATAACGATATCCGTGATTGCTTCGGGCAAACTACGTAATGCCTGATTATAATGATAGCAGATCCGTGTTTCATAAATATGTTTCTAAATCATATAATGCTTATTCAGAGTAATGTTTGTCAGTTTATGAAAAAGATTTTTAATATAGAATACGAAGAGATTTAGCAGCTTGCATCCGTTGAGGCTAGATGCCGAACAATTCACCAATGAAACTTTCTGAAATATGATTATAATGCCTCTTGCAATGTAAACTCAAGATGTCACTTTTTAGTGGGTACTAGACCGAGGAAGTAGGTACCTCCCTCGTACCCCAGACCATCTCATAGAATCGGTAAATGAAATGCGTCTTGCTCGGTGAATAAGAGCGCTGAAAGTCCAATTACCACCTACCTACCCTCTTGGTCCTCTCCATGTTCCTTCTTCCCCACATGGGCGGCAATGGAAAAAAATATGTCTGTTCGTCTGTGAATAGTAGATCTATTGTAGATACAGACATTATGTTTCACACGATCATTCCAATGCCATAAGTAAGCAAAATTGACTTTTCCCTAATAGATAGTGAGCTTTTATTTTAAACTAATTGAGTACTACGTTTACAATCAAATGATGGTAATAATAGAAAAATAGTACTTAAGTTAAAAGTAAGCTGAACTTATTTGGAGCTTTTCAATATAATTTTACGTGAAATCTACCATCATACCATATTATGAAATGTGAATGTGACTTTGTGCTCTGGGTTTAAGACTGTGCGAAAAATAATAGAGATTCTACGTTTGGAGTTTGATATAATGATAGCGTAAGCGACTGCTATTTAGAATTTCAGATTCCCCGAATAAAATATTGTGTCATCCAAAAATATTTATACCGGATCTGGGTGTAATTTGTGTTCGATACATGCATGTTTGTAAGGTCTCCTATGATACTCTATGAGGACTATACTTTAGTGCAGGAATTGTTTTTAAAAATAGACATGTATTGTGTGTATATAAGGTACTGAACTGATTTTGTCATAGTTATTTTGTCATGATAGGTGGAACACTGTTTTAAACACAGTTTCGTAGAGCAACTATTTGTGCAAGCAAATAACGCCGATGAAATCCTTAAAAAATATTCACTAACTATGAATACATTAGATGGTGTGCACGTGAAATTAAAGCTACCGAGTAGTTTTCACTGTTGAGAGACTTTTGACTATCGAGACACCTATCGACTAACCGTACAAAACAAAATGTAAAAGTCGATACTCAATGCTTCAACTGGTTGTTTTGATTTGGCGATTTGTACATAAATGGTTGCCTTTGTAGTACACCCAAATACAACTAGATGGCATCAATACCAGCTTTTGTGATCTAGTAAATAATAATAATAATTAGACATCAACTACACAGTAGTAGCTAGACCTAAAGTAAGCATATTGAAAAATAAATGATATTATTTTCATTGAAATTACTGAATTTCATATTGTCTAAATTATATATAATTTATTTAATCTGTATTGCCACTACTTTAATTCCGATATTTATTAATGGGTACGGGTCTTGTACTCGTAGTTGAATACGGCTATTTCAATATCTTTGTAGGTTTACTCCATTAAAATTTTAAGAAAGTTATTTTACAGTTTATGTTTTGTGAATGCGAATAAATCCATTAAAACAATATTTTAAAATTGTGCACCAAGATGTCTTAAATTGTATTTTTTTGGTTATTAAGCAGATTTAATTAGTAGTGATTACTTTTAATTCGTTGATAAAAAGACTAAAAGTCATCCCATAAAATAAGTTGTATTTATTTATGAAATTTGTTATTAAAAAAATGTAAATTTGATGTTTCTATAAATATTTAACATGATATTTGGTCACACTTATATTGATCCGTCTATAATAAATTACTGTCTGTTTTTTAAAACATAATATGGTGGTCTGTTTCTGTTCGTAAAATATGTTAAATTGCAAGCATTATGGTTACTTAATTTTTATACAGCTTTTACGTAATTCTAAAAAGTGTTCTACTAATATTTTTTAAATATAGCTCTGATTAAATGTTAAAAATTTAAAACCAAAATACTATTAATTGCGACGTTGCCACTCTTATGTGTGAACGCTCTTGTGAATGTCTTATCTACATATTAAATCAATTTTAAGCTATTCGATTAATATTTATGGCACTTGTCTAGGGCCTCAAGACAGTTATCAGCTATGACATATAAACAGCTATGACAATCGTTCCGAATGATCAAAAGCCTGAAGAAGCTGCGCCTGAACCTAAGCCATCAAATTGACGATATCTATAAGTATTTTGTTGTTTCATGTAAAATATGGATAGTCGCAACTCAAAATACTGAAACTACACCTAATTAATTATAGGTGGCCGTCGATACTCACGCTAAGTATGATTCTGATATGAATGTTAGAAACAGAAAAGTTAAGTTTAAGTATTTTGTTATCAACTGATTAGACTTGCAAGCAACTCTAATATAATAATTAATAATATGTAGTTTGACAATGGCATGGTGAAAACATATGTTAATAAATTAGGCATATTGTTTACTTTTCATCTGTATTATTATACTTGCTTCTTAACAATTTGTTCATGGTGTTAACAACAATGTTTACTTATTTTCTACGATGAAACATGTAATTATAAAAATTTTGTATAAAACCCTCTAAAGTTTTTACTCCTTATATGTTTCATTGGCAGTAGTATGGCAGTGTGTTACTTTAAACATAAAATAAGGAACAAATGTTGTAATACGTTTAAAGTCTTAAACATAAAACTATGATAAAGTTAACAATAAAAAGATAAAGCTACAAAATTTCGTAAATCTAATACGATCAGGTCCCCTAAAGCTTTAAACTTAATTATTTACAGTGTAACATATTTATCGCTTCTTAGATCCAACAGGATAATACAACCATTTAAATTCATAACCCTTGAGACCGTATTTTTCATCTTTCTCTGTTTCTGGTTTAGGTACGTCCTCGGACAATAAATCAAGAACTTCTTGAGAAACTTTTGGATGGAAGCCGGTGTCATCAGCTTCATAATCGATTCTTGTTCTAACACCATTCCTTCCAGTGACGAAATAGTAACCTTTTTTGAAACCATTTGTATAGCCTTCTTCAAAATGACCATGGAAACCAACCGTGTAGTTGAAGGTATAGAGAAGCTGACTCATATAATCTTTTGTCAGACCAGGTGGTAGTCCTCGTGTTTCCCCAGGACCAAGTGCGTTAACGTCTGTGTTTTTATCAACTATTTGCATTTGGGCAGAAACTAATGTGGGTTTTACAGGACCCAGTTGACCCGGTTGCACGTGATTGAAGCCTTGTGGGCCATTAGACCCACCATTTGAGTCAAATGGTCGTTGTGGTCCATTGTATTTCTTTGAAGTTCTACCTGGGGAACCACCCTGAGGATATGAATTCTGCCCTGGTGATAAGTTATTTGAGTATTCTTGACCATTAGATTGAGGATAATTTTCTTCTGGAGATTTTACAGGGAAACCGTGTGGTGTACTGTGACCAAGTATACCCTGTGATGGACTTTGGTCAGGATAACTTTGCGACGGATTTTGACCGGGATAACTTGATGATAGATGTTGACCAGGAAAACCTTGAGCCTTCCCTTGTTCCAAGGTAGCAGAAGGTCCTGACTGAGCATTGTTATTAGGAGTATTAGGTGTCGGACCAGTACCAAAAGATCCTGGGTAATTTTCTTGTGGTTGAATTGATTGTGGTTGATTTGTTTGTGAGTGAATTGAATGTGGTTGTATTGGTTGTTGGGGATATGCTTGTACGTTGGGTGATCCTCTTTGCAGTGTAAATGGTTGAGTACCAAATGCATTTCGCTGCGCAATATCTGGAGAGACAGCTGAGGCAGGCAAATTAACCGGTGGTGCGACAGGTGCTGCTCGTACAGTTGTCGTTGGAATACTACAAGATGAGCATGATCTTACTGGAGGTTGTAGCGATATTTGTTTAAAAAGTGCTTTTGGAGTTGAAGTAGGACTTGCTTGAGGTGAAGCGAGCGTAGCCTGACCTGCTACTGATGCTGGCAATGCTAAAGCATGGCCTTGTCTTGGTGATAAAGCTGATCCTGACTCGGCGGATGCTGTAATGAAAAAAGTTTTATAATGAAGCACTAACTAATTCTGAAACTTTTAACTGTAACTGTACAAAATTTAGAATTTTTTGTTCTGCAAGTACCGTATTCTCTTATTTTACTAGGTAGTGGATCGGTGGTCTAGTTGATGCTTCCAAAATACAGGAGCATTAGTTAACTTTCATTCTGCCATCATTAGCAATAGCAAAAATTACCTTACTAGTATCGGAAATGCAAAGTTTACATGATTTCCATAATCTGAATAACTTAAAATTTGCATTTTATTTTATATTCCAAATTATAATGATATTTGTATACAAATTTAATTTTGGTTATTGTATATAAGTTATGATGAACTTACATGATTTTAGATGAATATTCTTCATTGATAATATCTTGAATCGCCCTTCTTTGTCAGTAGCGTATACGGTAACATGGTACACATCATCGGCAGTGACGAATCCAAACTCGCCCATGATAATACCATCCTTATCTGAAATGTACAAAAAGTATTATTAACTACGATACGTTTATTACAATAACATTAAGTAATAAAATGTCTGCGAAGGTTTCCGTAATTTATATCATGACACTTTCGGTGTTTTGCGTAACTATAAATTTAAATGTATTCGTATAATAATTGCAGCGAATACGTGCTAAGTAATTGCAGTAGAATCGTGCTATTAATGTTAACATCTTGTTCCTGAGAAAACTAAGACCGCAATACGCTGTCAGTCAAATAATATTATAGCTAAAATCAAACTAACGTAATATATTTTTGTGAACTTTATTAACAATAATAATATATGAAAATAATTTGGGTTTCATTAGCTCCACTGCAAGATAACGTGTTTTCTTAACGAAGCGTGACAGTGTAAAATTTTTGTATGGGAAAATTTTGTACTTAGAGCAAATACTAGTAGCGTTGTTCATTTTTCAAACGATATTTAAGGCGTATTAATCGATTAGAGAAATGTTCTCATGATATTAAATTTTTATAATAATCGAGATTACTAAAATGAAGTTGTTTTATGGAATATAAGCAGTTTATCACGAGTAACCTTTGAAAAACTTCTTATAATAGTATTATTTTTTGGTCTTTACAAGAATCAACAATTTAACAACATTAGACGTTTGTAAATTAATAAATTTTTCTAATAAATAATATCTGATTCTTCTCACGTGGCTTGACGATACGACCAAGTGCTACTTACACAACGCTCTAAGAAGAGGATGTTAGTGACCTTGGAGTATGACAATTATTAAACAGTCTGGAGAAGTTATTGTATACCAGCTTTATAGAAATATAAATATGCCATTTAATGACAAGGAATTGAATAATTATACAATTCGTTATACTCATATATGTGCTTAACTTTTTATGTTATCTACTCAATTAAGTTAGATGTAGGGTTGTCAGCTCCTAAAATAAAAAAAACGGTAACGGTGCAAATGTCCAATGGGGTATTTTGTCCTAGAAATAAATGCAACGCTACTTGGAATAGTTGGTCAATCAGCGTATGACTTACTTCTCACAAACTAATTCTAAATACCCCCTATAAATAAGAAGAAACTATATAACTACCAATTAATTTGATGATTAGAAAGGGATTATTGCTAGATTTATATTCTGCTCTTGGCAGTCATTCCCTGACATTCTTTTGGTTATAGCGTTCATATGTATCATGAAAGATCTACAATAGTGTTTGAATGCAGGTATCATTATACAGTAATGTTAAAAAATCGTATTGTTTTATTAAACAAATAATATTTTATAACTGAATCATTATTACTTGATTAAAACGGTAAACTTCTTTTGGCTACTAAGATCTTTTTCTCAGAATCAAAATACATCACGGCAAAAACTGCCAACCCTTATAGGATGTCCAACTAACGACTACTAAATTCATACTATGTGTTTTAATTTGATGATATCACTAAACTTTAATGATATTAATTTATGTCGGATATGATACCTAACAGTTGCCGATCAATTTGTGATTAATTGTGATTGATGTACCCGTTGAGTTTGAATAAAGTAAGGTTTAAGTTGTATTGTAGCTATCTACGTATAGAATAAACATAGGTATGTGTATGTCTGATCCTAGTTAAACTATTTTTTTGTTATGTTATATTAATGTTTTTATTATTTATATTTTGTAGTAGAACATAAATTAAAATTACGGTGTTGCATCTACCAAGTTGAGCTATTTGTCCTAGAGACCACTTATAATAAAATCTAGTAATTTATAAATAGAATAAATATTTGTATTGATAATATTTATAATAATAATAATATATCATTTATTTTAGGCATTACATTACATTAAATACATAACGTAGACCCATAGACAAATAAATACCTTATAAAATAACATATAAATATAATAATAATTATAACACTTAACTAAGTACGAAAACGACGATAAACAACACCTTTGGGCCAAAACTCTTCTTTGAGAAAACTCTCAAGATGGCTAGTCCGCACGCGTACCACAAACGAATTTAAATTCGTATTATGACTCGCCTCCAACTTCTCAACTCGCAGAATAAAGTTGGTTTTTATTCTGCTGTAATCCACGATCTCTTCAACCTTTGTAGAGTGGTCTAATTGGGACACGTACAACTGCGTTAATGGTGTTGCAGGACGCAGAAGCGTATTTGATCCTGTCAGCGCACTATTCTATTTATAAATTACTAGCTGCGCCCCACAGCTTCTCCCGCGCGTAAAATGAGTCTTGTCTCCCTCAGGAACCAGATCTTTGCTAATGAATCACATTTTAATCTTTAATAATTATCTTTTATACTGAGCTGTAGTAGCTGTTGTAAATCCATGTTGTTTTTATTATATTTTAAATACCTATTATTACCTCTTTTTTTAAAGACAAGTAAACGACGTGGATTTATTAGGCTTGCTCTGTACAATTGCGATTCACACAAAATTTTAACATTTTCCTAGAAAACAGATAATTATTAAAGATTAAAATGTGATTTATCAGTAAATTTTGTTTTCTTATATTCTTTATAAAAAGTATTCAGTGTGTTGGTATTTCGACAGGAAGAATCAGCGAAGCTTTAAACGTTTGATATTTTAAACAGTCGATGTGTTAAGTGTACGCTATACTGAATGTTCGATTTATTACCCATTCGATATTTAGAACGTTCAATTTATAGTGATCGATAAATTAATATTCGATTATTTGGCATTCA